>OZ035992.1:4057500-6557500 GCA_964035005.1 Erebia palarica
TAAGATGGTAGCGGGCTAACCTGTTAGGTGCATGGCAGTTATATTAAACCCATACCCGTATTCGGTTTCTACACGGCATCGTACCGGAACGCTAAATCGCTTGGCGGAACGTCTTTGCCGGTAGGGTGGTAACTAGCCACGGCCGAAGCCTCCCACCAGACCAGACCAGAGAAAATTTAGAAATTATAAAATCCCAAATTGACTCTGTCGGGGATCGAACCCGGGGCCTCCGCACGTTAAGACAACAGCGCTCAACACTGCGCCACAGAGGTCGTCAAATTTATTGAAATTTGCTGAATAATAAGGTGATAATATTGTGTCAGTAACCTTCATATTGTTACAAAAAATCTGAGTTAAATAATATATTTTGGAAATTTTGTTGTTTAAATTGTAAAAGTTGCTTCGCTTCAGTCTGAAGTTTAACCAATCGAGATTTTCACAAAATACAGTGAAACTTGCAAAAAAAATGCGTTATCAGGTTACCAGCTCAATATTTGTATGTGTATACCAGTATTTGACTTGTTGTCAACTCTTTTCTTGAAATCAGCAACTTTTTTTAAATGTCAAAACGAGCGACTTTACGAGGATTTTGTATGAAATATTGAATCGTGACGTCACCAGAGTTCAACGTAAATTTTACTTCAGGTTTTCAAACATAAAACTAACAGGGGACGTCGATGTTACTTTTGGGAGATCCTATATTTAATAATGACTTAAAAAATAATTTATTTGACTGACAGTCAAATAGGATGCATTCAATGTAATAGTGACAGGTAGACTTTTCATAAACAAAAAAACTGGGATACATTTCGTCTAATTCAGATGTTCGTATAATTTGTTGAATACAATAATGACTGTTTCTCTATAATACTGATTTTCTAATCTAATTGTCCAATTTCAATTTATTTTTTCCAAAAAATACCTGAAATCATCTTGAAGGACATCAGTTATTTCTTTAATGTCTTCCTGAGTAATTGTTCCGGTGGGTGATATCCTCTTGAAATGGTAGAATAAATCTGCATGCTCCAATAAGAGCTCCTGAAAACAAAAATAGAAATAGTTCAAGTTATTTATTGAAAACTAGAAAATAAAACATCATAGTTCTTAAAAAGAAAGCTACGAGCGTTCCAAACGCGCCCTGACCTCAGAAGAGCCCACTACAAACTCAGCTAGATTTTTAACATCATCAGCTTAGATAACATCGACAGGTCTAGAATCCCCACCGCATTCAGGACGATACAAGGAATGGAAACTGGAGGGAAGTTACATTTATGGCTTCTAGTAATCTTCTAGAAGACGATTCAGCGTGTTAAACATTTTCTAGATATCACTTGTGAATTTTATTACTGCCCGTGAGTCCCTATTTCGTGTTTCTGTCTAATTGAACCCCTTATCAATAACTTCTCCCAGGCGTAAACTTCCCTTCTAGAAGATGCTAGAAGTTTCTATACCTGTCTGTTGTGTTTACCTCGTTTATTTTTAATATGCCTGTAAAATTTTCTAAAACTTTTTGACCAACAACCTATATCTTCTCTAGAAGTACATTTACCTGTAAGTTATGCTTCGCCCGTCTCTGTATCTCCCTCTGATGTTCATCATACACCCTCTGCTGTTGTTCCTCAGTCAGGGCTTCGTAACACTCCCTTCCCATCAGAAGTACTCTAACTTCTGACAACTGCTTCCCTGGCGTGACGTAACCGGTCTCTTCTAGAAGGCGCTTGAATTGTTGACACCATCTAAAAGATACGATATATTCAAAGTATACTGACGAAATATAAGCGTAGCTTCTTTAAGACGCTGGTGGCATAATTGGCAGGCGAAAAAGGGGTATTATAGAAAAGGATCCAAAAGGGCGTTACAAAAATTTTCTGATAAAACCTTAAATATTTAGGGAAAATTCTTGGTCATACAATATTTGTCATACAATATTTGTCAAGTGATTTTGACATTTTTACATGGTTGAGCAAATGATTTTTATTGAATTTGGTTCCATTTCAGATCGACCTTTTTTTTTTTTAGAAGCAAAACATGTTTGCATCACAAGTCGGATTAAGGCATGATAAAATGTGATTCACGAGATTGAGAAACTGCCACATGACTTACTAAATTTGCGAAAGTATGTCTATTTGCCTGTCTTCTACGCTTTGACAGCCCATCTTGTCAACTAATTTTCATGAAATTTGGTAAAGATATACACGGGCAAGGACATAGACTACTTTTTATCTCAGAAACTTAAACTCGATCCACTTTTATCCCAAAAACTTTATCCAAGCGGACGAAGTTGCGGGCATCATCTAGTCATAAATTAAATTTGAAGGGTACAACAACCAGTTGTTAAATTATACTTACTCATAATTTCTTTGCTTTTCTTGCGCTTCATGTAGGTATGTCTTGAATATAGCTGCCGCTTCATTTGTTTCCAATATTTCGTATGGGATTTTTTGTGACTGTCCTAAGGTCTGAAAGTAAAAGATAGAATTGGTGTCCTGTCTATGAGCATTTCGACTAGCTATGAACATATACATACTCTAACATGTAATGCAATAGAGATGATGCCTATTTTATTTCTTACTGATTTTTGAATAGAGGCTCATCCTCGGTTAGTTTTAAGTTTGATAACCTTTTTAAACTATAGATTAAAGAAAAAAGTGTGTAGAAAGAAAGTTGATGACATCACAACTATGCATTTCAAACAAACTTCCAATCTATTCCACCGGGATTCTATTCCTAGATTACGTCTAACTCGCACAGGAAAACTGCATACAAGCACTTTCAATCACATTCACATCTGAATTTATAAAAGGAAAAGGACTGACTGATCTATCAACGCACAGCTCAAACCACTGGAGGCATCAGGCTGAAATTTGGCAAACAGACACTATGACGTAGACATCGGCTACGGATTTTTTTAAATTCAACAATAAATAGTGAAATAGTTTTGTGATTTGTATGAAAATCGAACTTGTGAGCGAAGCCGCAGGCAAAAGCTAGTATAAAGATAATAGTACTTACCTAATTGTTTGTTAGTGAAACAAATTAAAGAATGTACCTAACAACTTTTATAACTGCCATACCTCATCCTAATACCACATATTGAACACTGACACTGACCTGGTACCTCGCCCTCTCGCCGACCCTCAGCGTGGTGTCCGCATTGAGGGGGCTCTCGGGCTCCGAGCCCGAGCCGGAGCCCCCGGAGTGCGCGCGCCCTTCGCTGAAGTACACCGAGAAGTCCCTGTGCGCCCTCAGCTGGCGTAATACAACACCCCACTCGCTGAAAAACGAGGACAGATGCTGTATGTTTCCAAAGACACCAGCTATCTTTCATATTAATATTCAACAGCTATCTATATTTTAACATTGAATAGGCAACTTCAAGGCAAGCGCATTTGGCATGGAGGGCTGTGGACTCGCAAGCATGTCGGTCACGGTCATGCGAATCTACATTTTTACCCCCTACCAAAAAGGTCTCAACGCACCTAAAGAAGTTCTACACTTTTCAATATAAATTACCAAAATCTGCTCAACACGCCTAAAGAAGTTTTCACTTAAAAAAAAATTAACTTTTGACATATTTTTTTTGACAGAACTTTTGTCAATTTTTCACGCCTTGCATAGTAATACACTGTGACTTAATTATTTTTGTGAAACCAACCTGTATAACGTGTATTACGCAAATATATATTCTTATTTTTAATGGGCTGTAGTGGGTATACTCACTTCTCCTGCAGGTCGTCAGTGGGCAGCTGCATCCGGGTGAGCACTTGCGGCAACTTGGCGAGCTGTTTGCGCAGCTTCTTGGCCGAGCGCTCCTCCTTCAGCCGCCGGATGTGACGACGGAACACCACCTGTGCCACGACAATTAAATCAATGGTATGTTCCGATATACACTGCGAGCACTGTTCAATGGTATGTTCCGATATACACTGCGGGCACTGTAAGGTGTGACGTCAATTTAGTATACTGCGAAGCCGTTCCTTTATAGTTAGCTATACTGGTTACCGTTTATAACGGAACGCAGTCAGCACTGAGAGCACTTTACCTTGAATACGCCAGTAATCACAGTACAAAAATATAATATTTCATAAATATTTTCCTAGGATACTGCGGCAGTATACTGTCAGTCCATAACGGAACGAATTTCTCCTCAGTAAGAGCACTGAACAGTGTTCGCAGTATATATTGGAACATACCCCACAAGACCACCACACAATAGGGATGATGACAACTCAATCAAATCAGCAACTCTTTATAAAACTTAAAACGCGCTTCTAGTATGGATGTTGTACGAAATTCACAGTTGTGTCGTCACCAAATTTCGACGCACTTTTTTACTTTAAATTTATCAATCAATACTAATATTATAAATGCGAAAGTTTGAATGAATGGATGTATGGATGGATGTTTGTTACTCAATCACGCCCAAACGGCTGAATGCATCTGGATGAAATTTGACACAGAGATAGATTATAGTCTGGAATACATAAGCTACTTTTTATCCCGGAAAATTAAACAGTTCCCGCAGGAACCGAAAAACCTCAATCGACGGACGAAGTCGCTGGCATTAGCACAAAACGAACATGGGACGTAGATATTACATCTCTTGGGAGATCCTCTATTTAATAAGCCACAAAAAAATTATTTATTTGACTATTTGTCAAATACCCATACATTCATGAGTTAGAATGCATTATTGTACATAGGTTTGCAGGTACCTACCTGAGTACCGTCGTTGCCGAATTGTTGGACGAATTTGATCCACTCAGGGTAGTGGCACAACCTTTTGCTGACTGCTGACCACATTTCTCTGCAGCAAATTATTATAAAGTTAATAATAAATTTCCTGCCTTCCTCTTTTGGATAAGTTTTGGGGACTTATTTTTAGGATAAGCATATCATTAAACTACTACTAATATAATATAACCCTCGTAGCTTTAGTTTTAAGATACCATCGTTAATTATCACCATCACGTCTTAGGTCCACTTGCACAAGGTCTCTTAAATTGATTTAGTTAATTATTGTAATGCTGTCCCTTTTCGGCAACCACAATATGCATTTGCCAAAAAGGGACACCATCACAAAATTTAAATAAATAAAAGCTTTATTGTATCTTATTGCTAGAATTTACAAAGTTAAACACCTATCAACTAAGTCCTACGCCTTAAAAATGTTAAATAAAATCTAACAATATACAATGGGAAGCAAACTCAGCATTACTGAGCATTGATAAAAATGCTCAGCGCTGGTTTTCAGTTTACTCCGGTTCTATTTGATTGTACAAAAAATTGCGCAGCGCCCTTTGCCTTATATTTAGATTAAATCACTTAGTATGCTTGACTTTCTATTTTGAGAACTATTTATAACATGGAATGAAAGTTGCATGGAAGCGTGCAGCAATTCCACAAGTCAGTGTAAATACTTGTTATGTAACATATGAAATGCATATTATTTACATTTTGTTTTCTTTTTATGAAAAGAGCAACTGGTGAGTTTCTTGCCGGCTCTTCTCAGTTTTTTTTTTATTGCGTGATAAGCTTGCGCTTGACGACAATTATCGCATAAGCAATAAGACCGCCTTTGTATAAGTTCTATTCATAATTTTAATGTCTTCTTTGTTTTCGTGTACTTGTGTGCAATAAAGATCTAAATAATAAAGGTTTGCATACTGTATAGTCCTATTCGTAGTTTTAATGTCTTCTTTATTTCCGTGTACATACTTGTATGCAATAAAGATTTGAATAATAAAGGCTTACTTGTGATCTTGGACGTGTATTCTGATCAACTGCGTGAAAGCTTCGGTGACAAAGTCCAACGTTTCCCGTCTTATTCGCAACGCCTCCGCGTAGTTTGCAACCTGCGACAAACAAACTAAAATTTAAAAAAAATGATTAAATCTTAATATATATAAATCACGTGTCACGTTGTTTGTCCGCGATGGACTCCCTAAACTACTTAACCGATTTTAAATTAAATTTGCACACCGTGTGCAGTTAGATCCAAATTGAAAGACAGGATAGCTTACATCTTAATTTATAGCCTTAATCGACGCAGACGAAGTCGCAGGAATCATCTAGTATTTATATAAATTAAAACTATATACTATATTTTAATAAATTAAAACTAAAAAATAAAATTCTCTCATGCATAACTTTTACACAAATCTCTCTGGTATTTAAACAACATAACTTGTGAGATATCAGGACATCCACAGTGGTATTTCCACTATTTTTGGGTGTTAGAATTTAATCCCACGCGGGCGTTGAGAAACTTCAAAAATTCAGGTTCAACTTTTCCACCCAATTATCTTCATAACAATCTAGCAAAATTTGCGTCAATACCTGCATAGGAAAACTTTAATTTTTCACCTTTGATTGGTATGGGCCGTGGTTAATTTAGAAATTTAAAAATTTTTGAAAAACACTTTATTATGACAGTGACTGTCAGAAATGACTTTTGATACATTTCGCGCCTACTGCCTTCTCTATGGCTGAAGGTTGCCATCTTGGAAACGTATCCAAAACTTGAATTACATTTTTTTTTCACGTTATTTACTTTTAATACACTCTATTCATGGTAGAGTGTACAAAGAGTCCACCAAAAATGAACCTTCTCTTTTACCGAAAATCGGCACAGTAGTCGATCATTTACGAAAAAAGGACGCGCTACACTTTGACATTGTGGCCAAACGAAAACTAAAATGACAGCTCTTAATCTAGTGCTGCCTCTTTCCACAGGGAGTGTTATTAAAGGGATAGCAATATAAATGAAACTGTTATTTTAGTTTACTTTAGAGATGGTATACCAACAACAGAATTGGCCTCAGTGTCATATGTGACGTCTCCACGAGAACCAATTTTCAGAACCTTTTGACGTGATAACGTCTTATATATCGACGAACACCGGCAGCACGCACGAAAAAGTGTCACGTTCCGACTGAGCCTGAGCGTGCAAGTGAGAGCGCGGAACAAGCGACAGAGAGGCCCGATCTCGTGACGTCAGAGCTAGCAGTTAGAATAGTTCTGCTACTGGAACGCCGCCACGCGAGCTTCTTCGAGAACTTCTAGTTATCACGTAAAACTATCGTCCGTAAACAGACTTTACAGACAACCGTAATTTTATTTTATTTATGAACCAATAATTTTTTGATGATGATGACTTTTTTTAACCAATTTTTGTTTACACGAACCAATAAAATGAACTTACCTTAATCCTAGCCTTAGACTTGTCGATTATTTGCGCCAATATGAAGAAGGCTTGGCCCACGTTCACATTGTCGTGGCTAAATGTTTCCACGATGGGTATGGACCCTTTGAACTCTTTCTTTTACAGTATCTTTTTTATGAACAATGATTTTTTTGAATGATGATGACTTTTTTTTTAAAACCAATAAAGTGAACCTACCTTAAACCTAGCCTTAGACTTGTCGATCATTTGCGCCAATAGGAAGAAGGCTTGGTCCACATTGACTTTGTCGTGGTTAGATGTCTCCACGATGGGTATGGGACTCTTTGAATTTGAACTCCTACTTTTGGACACAAATCGATAAATTGAACTTAACTTAATCCTAGCCTTAGTCTTGTCGATCATTTGCGCCAATAGGAAGAAGGCTTGGTCCACGTTCACATTGTCGTGGCTAGATGTCTCCACGATGGGTATTGACCCTTTGAACTCTTTCTTTTACGCTATCTTTTTTTATGAACAGTGATTTTTTTGAATGTTGATGACTTTTTTTTTTAAACCAATTTTTGTTTACACAAACCAATAAAGTGAACCTACCTTAAACCTAGCCTTAGACTTGTCGATCATTTGCGCCAATAGGAAGAAGGCTTGGTCCACATTGACATTGTCGTGGCTAGATATCTCCACAATGAGTATGGGACCCTTTGAACTCTTTCTTTTACGCTATCTTTTTTAGAACAATGATTTTTTTTGAATGATGATGACTATTTTTAAACCAATTTTTGTTTACACGAACCAATAAAGTGAACTTACCTTAATCCTAGCCTTAGACTTGTCGATCATTTGCGCCAATAGGAAGAAGGCTTGGTCCACATTGACATTGTCGTGGCTAGATGTCTCCACGATGGGTATGGACCCTTTGAACTCCTTCCTTTGCACCAATCTCTCAGCCTCTCTGACGCCTTGCTCACACGCTTCGTCGTTCTTTGACGTCACTAGCACTACCGGCTTTTTTAGCTTGATGATGGTTTGGAGGATCGCTGCTAGGACTTCGTTCTATAAAAAGTAAAGTGATAAAGTTAAAAATGAAACAAAAATTATAGAATAGTTAAGGTGTTTTGTATATAAAAATTAATTATAGGATAGGTTTTCAAAGTTGACTGATTTTGTTACATTCGTTAATTAAACCTAACTGCATATACATGCGGGATATTACGTCACTGGCACCATGAGGCATCAGCTTCTGCTCGTACTCCTTCTCTATGCCGAGCTGGTTCTTACACACATACATCAGCTTTTCCGCTATAAGTATTACCTGTCTCTCCCAACTGCGGCCGGGGACCAAGCTGACGTCATAGACGCACAGGAATCCGTCCACACTCAGTTTCCCATCGGGCATCAGTTTCTGCTCGTACTCCTTCTCTATGCCGAGCTGGTTCTTACACACATACATCAGCTTTTCCGCTGATTGTAGCTTGGTGGCCGTGCATCGCTTCACGAACGTCTCCGTTTTGCCAACAGCTAAAGAAGATTAGTAAAATTAGATCCAGCCGATTCTGTATAAAATCATATTAATTGACCGAGCGAAGCGAAGGTCACTGAGTCTACTTGAGTGAATTTGCACTTGTCTGTCCGTCCGTCCGTCTGTCAGAGCCTTATAACTTCTGAATTACTGAACGTAATTACTTCAAATTTAAATATAATATGTAAACCGATGGCCTCCAGCCGATTATGGCTTAAAAAATTATAAAAATCTTTATTTCAGGGGGACTCTCATAGAAGCGAACGCGAAGCAAAATATTTTTTATAGCGTTACATAATTTATACCAATAAATGGCCTGAAGCTTTCCAATAAGGAAACATTTCAAAAGGATGTGGCGCTATTCTTCTCACTCCCATATTATTTACTATACGCAGCCGGTATACAGTGTAAGTGAGGTCGAATTCGATCGATCGCAGCGAAAAAGAGTAATTTGGATATGTTCCTGTTGGAGGTTGATACTTCTTGTAGACTGTTACTGGCTATTATTCGTAATCTGTCACATAGTGACTTGTTGTGTTTTGGTTGTCATGATTTAAATATATTATTCGAAAATAAAATGTCTGGTGATAAACGGAGTTTCTGTGGTATACAATAATCAATTAAGATATCTGGCCTAGGCACTGCGGGGACTCTGCTAGGCACTTTCCATCAGGTTATGAGCCCAGGACCCAGATAATTGCAGATATCGTAAATTGTAAAATTGGGAAATACGCACTTTCGATGATGACGGATGACCAGAGCTCGTCAGGTTCCATTTTTGGAATAAGGAAGCTTGTGGGTGCAGATGGCTTCGCGGTTTGGAAGTTCCAAGTCCAAAACTACCTGGAATGTAAA
This sequence comes from Erebia palarica, assembly GCA_964035005.1. Classification (NCBI taxonomy): domain Eukaryota; kingdom Metazoa; phylum Arthropoda; class Insecta; order Lepidoptera; family Nymphalidae; genus Erebia; species Erebia palarica. The sequence continues at coordinate 4,067,058 of OZ035992.1, forward strand.
AACTGGTGGGTGGCTGTAGAAGCCAAGGAAGTCACTGCAGAACTCAAAGATGCTGATCGACAGGCGCGTACTACCATGTGTCTACTGTTGGAGCCTTCATGTTTTTCGAATGTCTACAATTTGAAGACCGCGCATGAGGTATGGCACAAGCTGTGTGGTGCATACGAAGATAAAGGCTGGGGTAGACGTATATCACTGCAGCGTCAATTATGGTCATGTAAGTTGGAAAACTTTCCGAGTATGGAGAAATACGTCTCAAAGGTACTATCCATAGCACAACAATTGGCTGCAATAGACGCGAAAGTCTCAGACGATTGGATCATTTCCATTTTGCTAGCCGGATTAACATCAGACTACAACCCGATGATAATGGCAGTGGATAATAGTGGAAAGGATATTAGCTTAGAGCAGATTAAAACTAAACTGCTGCAGGAGGCTAATAGACAAGCTGAAACAGCTGGAGCTGGAGCTGGTGAGCAAGCCCTTGCCTCTAAACAGAATAAGGCACCCAAAAACAATGCTCGTAAACCAGTGCGCAAGTGCTTCAAATGCCACAAAGAAGGACACAAGGCAGCTGAGTGTAAGAAGCTGAATGCCGGTATCGTCAATGTGTGCATGAGTACGACGGATACCAAGGTCAAAAATGATTGGTATGTAGATAGTGGATGCTCGACCCATATGACTTACGATGCGAAAAAGTTATGTAACTATCAGAAAGTTAAGGGTAACTTGACAATTAAAGTGGCCAATGGAGATGAAATACCAGTTGAAGGTAGAGGAAATGCTATGCCAAAAGTTAGCGAAAGTAAAGATTTCACATTGAAAAATGTTCTACATGTTCCTCGTTTATCTTTGAACTTGATATCAGTGAGCGATCTTGTTAAGAATGATTTCGCGGTTAATTTTGGCAAAGGAGGTTGCACTATCAGGAATAAAACCGGACAAATAGTTGCGACGTGCAATGAAGTTGACGGAATTTTCAAGTTGAATGAAAACGTAAACTACGTCAACGCTATATTGTCAAATGAACCTCTGTCAAACTTATGGCACAGAAGATTGGCGCATTTAGGACAAAATAACATGTTGATATTGAGAGATTTGGTAACTGGTATGAAATTCGACAGTAAACAAAGCATTGAGCCATGTATTCCATGCATAAAAGGTAAGACATGTAAAAGCCCGTTCAAAAACAAAGGCACACGAGCAAAACAGATTCTTGAGTTAGTACACACGGATATCTGCGGTCCAATGGAAGAGCCATCGTTTGCTGGTTCTGTATACATGTTGCTGTTTATCGACGATTACACGCGCAAGACGCACGTTTATTTCTTAAGAAATAAGAGTCAGACTTTCGACACATTTTGTAAGTATAAGGCGGAAGTAGAGAAAGAGACTGGTAAGTTGATAAAATGCCTCAGATCTGACAATGGTACTGAATTTTGTAACCATGCCTTCGACAGATTGTTCAAGTCAGCTGGTATAAAGCACCAAACGACGGTTCCGTATACACCCGAACAAAATGGCGTAGCTGAAAGGGCGAACAGATCAATCATTGAAAAAGCAAGGACGTTGCTTTGTGAGGCGAATCTAAGCAAGAAGTTTTGGGCTGAGGCAGTATGTACCGCGGTATATTTGAAGAATCGAAGCCCTACAAAGGCGGTCACGAATAAAGTACCTGAAGAATTTTGGTCTGGTAAGAAAGTAAACTTGAGTCATTTAAAAGTTTTCGGATGTTTGGCGTTTGCATTGAAACCGAAGCAGAAAAGGCAAAAGCTCGACATGAAGACTGAAGGTTTGATTTTTGTTGGCTACTGTGAGCTTACGAAAGGTTACCGACTGATAAATCTACAGACTGGCAAGATAACTATTGCTAGAGATGTTAAGTTCTTGGAAAACGTGTTTCCTGGTGATGGTATGAATGTGACGAAGAACGCAGTTGTTCCTTTGTCCATAGAGGAGGAACGAACTGAATCTGCGATATTGGATGTAGCTCCTGATGTTCACTCGAACAGTGAAGATGATTTTCAGGATGCAGATATAGGAAGTACCGAATCCGCTACGAATTCAGAAGTGAGTACTGAAAACGCTGGAATGAGTACTGAGCCGAGTGTTGAGACGTGTATCGAGCCGAGATACAACCTGCGTACACGGAAGCCGATCGACTATTCAAGTACGTGCATCAACGCTCTCGCGGCAATTAACGGCGATCCGACAACTGTAGAGCAGGCGCTAGCTAGGCCTGATCGTGAGCTATGGCAGAAAGCCATGAACGATGAGCTCCAATCGCTGAAGGAGAACCAGACCTGGACGCTAGTCGACTTACCAAGTGACAAGAAGCCGATACAATGCAAATGGGTCTTTAAGATTAAGCGAGATAGCGATGGTAAGGTCTCAAAGTACAAAGCTAGGCTAGTAGCGAAGGGATTTACTCAGGTACGTGGCGTAGACTATAACGAAACTTATTCTCCGGTGGTTAGGAGCTCGACTTTGCGACTTTTATTCTCATTAGCTGTAGAATATGATTGGAATATAGATCAGTGGGACGTAATGACTGCTTTCCTTTACGGTAAACTAAAGGAAAATATTTATATGTTGCAACCTGTAGGTGCTGTCGTGAAGGGTCAGGAGACAAAGGTCTGCAAGTTAAATAGGTCATTATATGGTCTGAAGCAAGCGTCAAATGCTTGGTTTCATGAACTTGACCGAGAGATGCTTAGCTTAGGTTTCAAGCAATCGAAGATAGAGCCCTGCTTATACCAAAAGTTGTTAGGGGATAAAGATAGAATAGTTGTAGTTATTTATGTTGATGATATTTTCATTTTTTGTAGTTCTTTACACAAAAATGAAAAGGAAAAGTTGAAGGCCGGATTATTGAAAAAGTTCAAGGTCAAGGATCTAGGTCGAGCTAGACATGTTTTAGGCATGAGACTTAGGAGGGATGAAAACACCATTTACCTTGATCAAGAACAGTATGTTATTAACGTGTTGCAGGAATTTAAAATGACGGATTGTAAACCAGTCATTACCCCCATGGAAGCTGGTCTTAGACTGGAAAAGGCTTCTGATGCCGGTTGTAGGTTGCCATATCAGAATCTGGTAGGATGTCTGAACTATTTAGCCCAAAATAGTAGGCCAGATATCGCGCATGCCGTTAGCGTTCTATCACAGTTTAATTCGTGTTACGATGAAATTCACTTTAAGTGTGCTAAACGGGTGTTAAGATATTTAAAAGGGACGTCTGATTTTGCGCTTACTTTCCGAAAGTCAGGTAGATTAAAACTTATTGGCTACGTGGATGCGGATTGGGGTGGGTCATATGATAGGAAATCCTTTACGGGTCTAATGTTTATGTTAGGCGATAGTTTAATAACGTGGGAGAGTCGCAAGCAAAGGTGTGTTGCTCTGTCCTCTACAGAGGCAGAGTACATAGGTCTTAGCCAAACTTCAAAGGAAGCGATTTATTTGAGGAGTTTGTTAAAGAGTTTAGTAAATGATAGTTGCGACAAACCTGTAGTCATTTATAATGACAATCAGTCTGCACATCATATTGCGAGAAACAAGATGAACCATAATAGGACGAAACATATCGATATTAGGTTTCACTTTGTTCGCGAAGCGATATCCAATGAGGCGGTAGAGGTACAATATGTGTCTTCACAAGAAATGCTGGCAGATATGTTGACAAAGTCTCTGTCAGGCCCCAAGATAAAGTTAGCTTTAGCGAGATTACCCATTAAGAGGGCGGGTAGTGAAAGTGGTATAACTTAAGTTTTTGATATGTTGTATTTGTATTGTACAAATATGTTTAGGTTTTTATAATGGTGTAATCTATTTTTTGTTTATTTTCCATGGTTTTATGTAAGGTGTAGATATGGGAACAGTCGAGTACAATGTATTTGTGTACACTCGTGTACAAAGGTGCATACACACTTGTGCATGTTTTGGTACTTGTGACTTGGTGCATTTTAAGTGTGGATGTAGGTACACTTGCTAGTCTTAAGGGTGCGTACACATGTGGCAGATTAAGGGTGCGTGTTGGAGGTTGATACTTCTTGTAGACTGTTACTGGCTATTATTCGTAATCTGTCACATAGTGACTTGTTGTGTTTTGGTTGTCATGATTTAAATATATTATTCGAAAATAAAATGTCTGGTGATAAACGGAGTTTCTGTGGTATACAATAATCAATTAAGATATCTGGCCTAGGCACTTTCCATCAGTTCCTTTAGTTTTTTCAAGCATTTTATAATTCAAATTCTACTATTATACTTTTACAAGTAGGTACTTTTGAATCGTCAAGTGAATCTACCAGAATCCAATACCAGGTCAGAATACCATTCCTACCGAGAAGAACCAGCAAGAAACTCGGTGGTTGCTATGTCTATAATCCTTGAGGGTGGGTCATAGCGTATAGCTGACGCCAATCATTTAGTCTCGAATGAAGTTGATGGCAAGACGCGTCGCAATAGCATATTTTCACGCGTAGTATATTGGTTGACTTCGACAGTTTTTATGAGAACTGCGCAAACAAACGCTCGCCCCTAAGCTCAGAGACGACTATTTGAATGGCGCTTGCTATACTAGGCCCTTTAAATTGACGACCTCCGTGGCGCAGTTTTGAGCGCTGTTGTCTTAACGTGCGGAGGTATCGGGTTCGATCCCCAGCAGGGTCAATTTGGAAATTTATAATTTCTGAATTTTCCCTGGTCGGGCTTGGTGGGAGCCTTCGGCCATGGCTAGTTAACCACCCTACCGGCAAAGACGTGCCGCCAAGAGATTTAGCGTTCCGGCACGATGCCGTGCAGAAACCAAATAGGGGTATGGGACTAATATAACTGCCATGCCCCTAACAGGTTAGCCCGCTACCATTATAACTGTTAGCATCAAGTGAGATCGCAGTCAAGGGCTAACATTTAGTGTATTAAAAAAAAACATTATTGTCACCCCTCCCGCACCGCGCAAATACCTCAGTAAACTAAGAACTGTCTCATATAAATGGTTTGTAGTCGTACGTATATCAATCTTAAGGAATGTTAAACGATATAATGAGTTCAGGAAGTTACAATTATTACTAACTCAGGCACAATAGTACATTACCTACACCCACCCATTTGATATATAAAACGAACAAGTCAGGTTAACAAACGGATTAGCCACTGTTTCTTTTGAATAACACACAGCCAATAAAAGTCATACAAAAGGCAGACTTACGTTGAAATGCGCGAAACAAACCAAAAATATACTTGGCTTGAATAACTAATTTAATCAGAAGAATTGTATGGAGTGTTGAAATAAGGTATGACGGAGTATCCAACACCAGAGTGTTTTTAAAAATAATGATGTCAGCATTGCTGACATCATTCTCTCCACTACTATCATCATTCTGCATAGTAACAGTACTCAAACTATAATTTCTTCAAAATAATTCTTTTATTGAACTTTTCATAAAGTAACAGCGTAACAATAATAAGAACTCTGTACTGTTCGGCTGCTCAAGCCGTAATGAGGTGCGCGGCAACAAACACTCTTATTTATAGCAAAATCGAGAGGGGATGAATCAGATAATGAATCTTACGAAAATCATTTCAATTAATTGTTTAACTTGTGGCGCACCTATTTACATCCAATAATTAATCATTTTAACTTAACTAAATAATTATAATTTAACCATAACTAATTTTAATTTAAAACAATCAAAACAGTAACTTTTGATTTGGAAAGTCTAATTGAAATTGTTCACTATTATTTAAATCATTGCAATTATTTTAAGAGTTACACAAATTATCAAATAACTGGAGTTTAATATGTTGTTGCGCCGATACGGCCGTTCTGACCGGCGGTGCGCGCTCTGCACCAGCCGCGTGTAAAATGCTTCTCTTGATGATTCTTGAAGTTTATCTATAACAAAGAAATATTTATCTTTTGAGATTGGTATCTGTGTACCCTTTTTATTAAATAATATGACAGTGATTTATTTTGTTTAGTTTGTATTGTAGCGTACGCTGTGGTACTATGTTGTACACTGTGGTACTTTGTGTTTCGCGTACACTGTGGTACTTTTTTTTTTTTTTTTTGCGTACTCTGTGGTACATTATTGTTGCGTACACTGTGGTACTTTATTGTTGCGTACACTGTGGTACTTTATTGTTGCGTACACTGTGGTACTTTATTTTTTTTTTTGCGTACTCTGTGGTACTTTGTTGTAGTGATTTATGATGTGATGAAGTTGAAGTAATTAAAATATAAACATACGTACATTTTAATTTGCAGGTTCTTGTGTTTGTTGTTCGACAATGCTGGCTCGTGATGTAGATGGCATAGGCCCTTCGGCTGATGCTGGAAGTTCATTTTCCGCCGATACGGTTATTTGGTCTCCAGGTTGAGGAGCCCGACGGAGTTGGTCGTGAGCGACTTTTCTTGGTCGCCCTGAACCAACCACCTTTTTCACTAGATAGCGGTCATTGTCCAGAATTCTTGTTATCTCGTATGGCTCGCTGAATTTAAGATCCAGTGAAGTTTGATTTCGAGGATTATTTTTAATGAGCACATAATCACCACGTTGGAAATGATAGATTCTAGCTTTTCTCGAATTGAAACGTTGTCTGTCTTGTTCTGCATTTTGTGATATCTTTTGTTGCACGTGACTAGTGAGTGCTTCGATATCAATAGTCTGTTCATCAATATTTACGAGACTGAGTAGCTCTGGAGGAGCACAGTGCTTGATCATGGTAAGAGCGTTTTTTAGCGTAGCTACGACGCGTTCTACTTGTCCATTCGCTCGGCTGACTCCTGGTGCTATAGTATGAATGTCTATTCCAACCCGGTCGCAATAGGTCTTGAATTCACCTAGGAACTCTCTTCCACCGTCTACTATGATTTGGACTGGCGTGCCGAACAGGTGAACTGTACGTTTCAGTGCAGCCAACGTACTGTGTGGATTTTTATTAGTTGCGTAATAAAATAGTACGTATTTTGTAAAAGCATCTATAGTGACAATCACATACTGTTGATCGTCAGATGTTCCCATTTTGCCCGTTATATCCATATGTATAACTTGAAAGGCTGTAGTTGGTTTCTGAATCGGATGCATTTGAGCTTGTACGGCGCCAGATGCTCCTTTGGATGTTCTGCAGACCACGCAGTTGTCAACGAATTTTCGGACATTCGTACTTATCTTATCGAACCAGTAACTGTCCATGATTTTTTTTGCAGAGTCTTCTCCCAACCAGGGTGTTTTAAGCAGTGTGGAATGAATTTATCAAACTCCACTGAAAAGACCTCGGAACCACTGTGCAGAGTTTTTGTCCGAAGGCTGGGTCTTGTACAACGCGCTTGAGAACATTATTTTCAAGTACGTAGCCATTTCTTGGAATGTTATTACTCATACCATCCATTATAGCTCGTAGTGTTTCGTCGCGTCGTTGTTCGACTTTCAGCCAGTCGAGATCCCTGGTCATCATATTTACTGTGAGCTCTACCGGGTTCCTGCTAAAGTAGTCAGCATGTTGAAGCTGTTGACCCTTGCGGTATTCAACCTCAAAATTATAATTTTGTAGAAATGCCCACCAGCGATGAAATCTAGGGAGCAAGTCCTTTTTATGTTTGGACGCTTTTAGCGCATTACAGTCTGTGATAACTGTAAACTTGCGTCCATAAAGATATTGTCGGAAGTGTTTTATTGCTCGGACCACCGCCAAGGTCTCTAATTCATAAGAGTGGTATCGGCTTTCAGTTTCAGTGGTCCTCATGCTCATGAAGGCAACTGCATGTTGTCGTCCTGCAATGACTTGTACCAGTACTGCTCCAAATCCCAGGCTACTTGCATCTGTGCATAATTGAATTGGTGCCTCTTCTTGAAACAGTGTAAGTACTGGAGTTGATGTTAAGCACTGAATGACCTTCTCTCTTGCTTTTTCGTGACGTTCGTTCCATTCCCATTTAGCTCCTGGTTTGGTTAGCTCATATAGTGGTACCAGTATGCGTGAAAAATCTGGTATGAACTTTCTGAAGTAGCCCGCCAATCCACAGAACTGCCTGACTTGTCTGGGTGTCGTTGGTACTGGTGCTTTCACTAGAGCATCTATTTTCCGTGGGCTTGGTCGGACTTTTCCATTTGATACTACGTTGCCTAAATATTCGATTGAGCGTTTGAAGAAACTGCATTTATCAGCATTAATGGAGAAGCCAGCATCCTGTAAGGCTATGAGAATGCGTTCAATATTTGATAGTCCTTCTGTGATGTCTTTGCATTTGCTTAATACGTCGTCCAGTTGCTCAATCCAAATGGCATAGTCATATACTCGTACAATCCATCTGGTGTGACGAAAGCCGTCTTTTCAATTGATGACTCTGCTATCGGTATTTGATGAAAACCTGCAGCCATGTCAAAGGTTGTGAAGAATTGTCCTTTGGCCAATTGGTCGATTTGGTCTGATATTAACGGCAGTGGATAGTGGTCCCGTAAAGTATTAGAGTTGAGCTCTCTGAAGTCAACGCACATACGATCATCACCATTTTTCTTCTTTACCAAGATGATGGGACTGGAGTATGGAGACTTGCTTTCACGAACAATCCCATGCTCCATCAACTCCTTCACAATTGTACGCACTTTTTCTCGTTCGATTGGACTTAGCCTATATGGTCGTCGTTCTACACATTTGTCTGGATTCTTCAAGCGAATTTCTAATTCGCCGGTCTTGACCCGAGTTTTTGGGTACCCTCTGATAAATAGATGTTGGTATTTGTTTAGAAGCGTGCGTAATTTTTCGATATCTTCTTCATTTGTGAGGTCACAATCCAGCTTATCGAAAATTGGGTTTTTATTTTTAACATGATTGATATTCTGCTGACGTGTTAATCTAGTTCCGTCCGAAGTAATCATCATAGTAAGGTTCGCATTATTTATCAAGTTCATACCTACTAGGATATCTGTAGTCACCTCATAGTCAGCTACTATGTGAAACTGTAGTTCAACATTGATGTCATCGATTATTCCAACTGTAACTAGTGTGGCTATTGAAAGTACCGGAAATTGTCCGATCCCCTTTAAGTAATTAGCCGTTTGTATTCTTTTTCCTGGTAACTGAGCTGCTACTGAGTCTCGTATTAGTGAGCACTCTGCGCCACTATCAAAAATTGCCTGAAAAGGCTTCATTCCAATCTTCACCTGAATCGGAGCTAATTTTGATCCAGCAATAAAATTTACGTTTAATGTTAACGCGCGTTCGCGTTTAAAACATGTTTCAAAAGTATGTCCTGGCATTTTGCAAAATGAGCAGATTGTCGTTTTATTCTTCTGGTTGGAGGTTACTTCCCTGTTATTGGTTTCCGTTTTTGTTTTGTTTCTTTGTTCAGGCTTAGATTCAGTCATCCTGTAGTAACATTCACTAGTAGTGTGATTGCTTCTTTTACAAATATGACATGACGAAGTCTATTGAGTTGCATTCGAAAGACGTGGTCGCTTATTTGCACTTGTATTATTGGAATTTGGATGAGAAAGCTTCATCGTTCTTATTGATGATGCTACGGATATCAGTTCTGGCACTGTTGCGGCTCTTGTATTCAACAGCTCGATCCTAAGTCTCTCGTCATTCACGCATCCAATCACTGCTTCAACTGCATCTTCATTTGATAGTTTGTCTTTGGTTATTCTTCTCCATAAGACCCAAGCTCGTGATAAGAACTCTGAAATATCCTTTGAAGCGTCGTAAGCATGTTCTCTAAATCGAACTATGTCTCTGGAATAGCGGTTTTCTGGCTCGAACGTCGTGATTAGATTGTTGCGTAGTTCAGCCCATGTTGCTGTGGTAATCATCCAATCGTCAACCCACATTTTCGCTCTTCCTTTCAGGAGGCTGCCAACCTTCATGGGTATATCAAAATCCTTAAGGTTGTAGGTTTCGATGGCTTTGTCGATGTGTTGACACCACTCGCGTACTCCCACATTAGTGTCGGGATCGAATAATGGTAGGTAAATATCGGTTATACGCACTTTGGTTTCCGCTGGTGTACTTAGGCGTTCCGACATTTGCTGCATTACTTGCATCATCTGCATCATTAATTGTGGTGGTATGCTGGTCATTGGCGTGTTGACCAGGGATGATTGCGATATTTCTTGCTGCGATGAAGTTCCAGTATTGCCTGTGGTATTCAGTTCCAATCGTGTTGTAGCATCAGGCTGTTGTTGAGCGGAAGTGGCATGTGATCCCACTTCTGATGACGGAGTATCCAACACCAGAGTGTTTTTAAAAATAATGATGTCAGCATTGCTGACATCATTCTCTCCACTACTATCATCATTCTGCATAGTAACAGTACTCAAACTATAATTTCTTCAAAATAATTCTTTTATTGAACTTTTCATAAAGTAACAGCGTAACAATAATAAGAACTCTGTACTGTTCGGCTGCTCAAGCCGTAATGAGGTGCGCGGCAACAAACACTCTTATTTATAGCAAAATCGAGAGGGGATGAATTAGATAATGAATCTTACGAAAATCATTTCAATTAATTGTTTAACTTGTGGCGCACCTATTTACATCCAATAATTAATCATTTTAACTTAACTAAATAATTATAATTTAACCATAACTAATTTTAATTTAAAACAATCAAAACAGTAACTTTTGATTTGGAAAGTCTAATTGAAATTGTTCACTATTATTTAAATCATTGCAATTATTTTAAGAGTTACACAAATTATCAAATAACTGGAGTTTAATATGTTGTTGCGCCGATAGGTATATTAGTTTAATCTCCACTTAAATTTTTTATTCAACTCAAAGTAAAACACGTTAAAGTTTGAGAACCTTCCGGTCAACTTTAGAAAGGTATGATGAGAAGCATGTCGTGGGTATGCTCAAATAGCGATTAAAAAACATCCATACTAATATTATAAATGCAAAAGTCTGCCTGTTATATATCTGTTACCTTTCCATCTGTTTAGTCAACTTTGACGCATTGGAGTACATAGATAGCTGACATCTAGGAAGAAGAGATCAAAGAGAGACTTCAGTTAGAAAAAGGGATTTATAAAAACCTTAATCCAAACGCACTATATTTCAGGCATCTTAATTCTAGTAGAAAAATACACTATTGTTTTAAGGTGTGGCCAAAAGTAGAGCGGCCGATCAAGTAAAGTTTTGAGGACTATACCCACGAATATAATATGCGCGACAGACGTCTTATAACCACATATATTGTCCTCCCGACAGAATTTCGGCCACGGCGGTCAATCTCCAGAGAGATTAGCCTTCTGCGCGGTAGATATGATAGTGCATTGTAAAAGTCTATTTGAATAAAAAACATTTGAATTTTGAATTTTGAATTCGGCGCGCGGAATTCACTTTATGTTTGGACACCCCTTTATACTGTTTGATTTTTACAGCCTTACCTTTAAACGGCTGGAAGCACGCGTCGTCCACGAACTCGGTTTGCTCGACCACCTCAAAGCGGTACTCCTGATCATCCTGCTCCTTCTGAACGCTGCCCCAGTACAGAAAGTGGTCGTTGTTCACCACGCGGCCGCTAAAGTCCGACTGTAACCCAATATCTATTGTTAGAGTCCCCCTCGCTGCTGTTTAATTGTTTAAAGATTGATTGATGTTAAGACTATTTGTTTCCATTTTTCACAATTTTCTTAGTTTAATTTATTACTTATCTATTTTCATCGTAAAATTAGTTCGAAAGGATTTATTGTCAAAAAAAACTGTTTTTGGGTGCCATTTTTCAAATATGGCGGCGCGAGCGGCATAGATACGAGGTGGAAAGAGCACGTCCAAATCTATAAAGTACACCAATTTTAAAAACTCGAGATTTACCAGGTAACCCCCTCTTTTGGAGCACCAAGTGACTGAGCTATATATTATTACCTTTTTATTTTAATTCCACTACAAGTTAGCCATTTGACTGCCATCTCACCTGAGTAAGTGATGATGTAGTTTAAGATGGTAGCGGGCTAGCCTGTTCCCTATATTAAACCCATACCCCTAATTCGGTTTCTACACAGCGTCGTAATTGCTTGGCAGCCATTGCTCGGAAGGGTGGTAACTAGCCTCCCACTAGACCAGACCAGAGAAAGATTATAAATTATAAATTTCCAAATTAACCCTGCCAGTAATCAAACCCATGAAACTCCCACTATAAGACCACAGCGTCCATTACTGCACCAGGGAGTTGTCAAACCATTCTCAACATATTGGAAACAGATGTTTGATTACTATTGCTGTATACAGTTTGATGTTTACACACAAAGGAGGGTAAGGAGCCACTAGCTTCTGCAGTTCTATTTGGGGCTGTAAATGCCACTCAGCTTATAATGCCAATTTGGCTTTTTATTAATGTAACTATACAATTCCTAAGAAATGTGTATTTCCATACTAATATAATAAAAGTATGTCTGTCTGTGTGCTACACTATAACGGCCCAAGTTTCAACCGGTTTTGATGAAATTTGGTAGAGGTAGGTTACAATATGGGAAACAACATAGATTAAGTATAACCTGAAAATTGTATAGTCCGCGCACGAGCTCCGAGGAGTCGAGGGTCTGAAGAAGCGACGGCTGTACGCCACCCCCGATCGTCGCTCCATATCCAGCTCGCTCCCAGCACTAGTTTCCAGCTTGACGCTTGGTATTTTGCGATAGCAGTATTGTTTTGTACATTAAACAACTCTAGGTCTAAACATTCAATAGGATTCCTCGGAGCTCGCGCGCGGACTACAGTTCTCACAGGAATTTAAAAACTTAATTCACATGAATGAAGTCGCGGGCATCATCTAGTTTAAATATCCATATCAGGTAACACATACATAAATTAGGTTTATAGTACTTACTTGACTGAGCACAGAAATATGATCAACATTGTAATCATCTGCATCAGTACGGACAAACCTGTTGCACAAACAGGACTTGCCCACACCAAGCTGCCCTTTCTCTTTTTCAGTACCTGAAGAGATTTAAAAGAAAATATGTTTTAATAAGTATAATATGTACTTTAAAAATAATAAATATGCTTTCTGCTCCTTGGCTAATGGCTTCATCGTACTTATATTATAAATGCGAAAGTGTGTTTGTTTGTTGGTTTATCCTTCAATAACGCCACAACAGGGCCACGGATCGACGTGGTTTTTTGCATACATATAAACAAGGAAATGAAGAGTGATATAGGCAAAAAGGAGATCCCATGGGAATTTAAAGAAGAAAATCCATGTGAACAAAGTTGGGGGCAAGCAAGGGCATCAGCAAGTCACAAATATATTATGGATGTATTATGATAATATAATAGTACAAATCACTAAATTGTTTGTTTATTGATAAGTAGATGATATACAGAGACTATTGCACTTGCCACAGGAAGTGAGACCAAGATGTGATAACATTACAATAGACAGCCTCACAATTGAATTGATGTCAAGTTAAGAAGAACTTTGTTTATTGAGCATTGTAAATCATAGGGGCCAAGTATTGTCTTGTTTTAGAGGCTCTTTATAGCATCCTGTATCATTTTTAGGGTTCCGTACCTCAAAAAAACGGAACGCTCATAGGATCACTTTGTTGTCCGTCCGTCTGTCTGTCTGTCAAGACCCTTTTTCTCAGGAACGCATGGAGGTATCAAGCTGAAATTCATATCAAATACTCAGGTCTACTGTCCCTTAGAGCTGTGAAAAAAATCAAACTTCTAAGCCAACGCAATTAAAAGATACAACCGTTTATGCTGCAAATTTTCGACACTCGTAAGGGAATCAAAACCTACAGGGTACTTCCCGTGAACTCAGAATCTTGAATTTTGGTAAAAGCAATGTCTTATAGCACAGATAAAGGAACAATTCCGAAAAGCATAAATTTTTAGTTAGGACATCATATAATAAAAATATTTTTCATAATTTTAAAGTTACCTACTACAGGTTTGTACAGAACACTTGGCGGTTTTTTTTAATACTTTGTACCGCTTGGCTATTTTTGATACTTAAAATTATATCCTTCCACATAATTTTTAATATTAATAACAAGGAGAATTCCAAATATGTGTGTATGTAAGTAAATAAAAAGCAGATCTATGCGTAGTATAGGTGAGGTGTGCTTGTTATTCAATTGGCACTAGCTATACAGAAGAATCTCAATAATCCGGCACTATTAAATCCAGAGGGTGCCCAATTATTGGAATGTTCAGATTATTGGATTACATAGAAAAATTCATAATAAATAAAATAAAGAATTTCATAGAGAATATGATATATCAATGATCCAAACATCTTTTTAATAACTGTAACATATCTCACAACTAAATAATTACATAATTTTACAATATAATAATAACATATTTTAGAAGGGAGGGTGCCGGATTATTGGACTTATCAGTTTATTGAAGTGCCGAATTAGTGAGATTCTACTATACATATGTAACAAAGGTTTAAATTTTTTGCCATTGAATTGAATAGATCCAGTATATGCTCTTTATATTGTTGACAATACAGCTTAATTGCGACCTTTTTGTAAGTTACATAAAGTTAAATATTCTTTGGTGAAGGTAAAGGAGTTAAATGTTCTTTGGTGAAGGTAAAGAAGTTAAATATTCTTTGGTGAAGGTAAAGGGAAACATTGTGGCCAATTCTGTATAACACAATCTCTAAACTAAACTAAAATGACACCTTTAAATCTAGTTCTGTCCCTTTCCACAGGGAGTATTAGGAGGGGGTAAGCAATATTTTTAATGCTGCCATTTTAGTTTAGTTTAGAGATTGTGCACTACAGAATCAGCCCCATTGTGAGGAAACCTGCACCCCCGAGAGCTCTTCGTATTGTTCTTAAAGACTTATATGACTACATAACCCATCTTACTTATATGAAACATTCCGAGAGAGTAAGCCAGTAAATGTGTCCATCCAAACTTTTTATGACCCATCTCTTTAACCAACTTAGATAATTAGTATGCAGCTTGCATCCCAGAGAAGATAGGCTATTTACTAGATGGTCAGAGTTCCTGAAGAGATGTTAACAAACCTAAATCACAGAAAAAGTTGTTGGAGGCAACTTGACACTCAGAACATTAAACGGTTCATAATCTTTCGACAGTTTATAATTTCGCAATTTACGGTTTTTACAATCTTACCCTGACAAATACAAAATTTAATAGACAGGTTTATCGCTAGAACATTAAGTAATATTATCTCCCAGGACACCTTAGAACAGAGGCCCTAGATCTGTGGGCTCAAGCCCCAGGAAGGTGGCAGAGCAAAGAAACAATAATAATAATAGCCGCAACAAAATAACCTGCTGCCATCTTGCTCCATCATCACTTACCATCAGGTGAGATTACAGTCAAAAGCTAACTTGTGGTGTGAAGAAAATATTTATGAGAGATCAAAACACTTACCAGACAACCCAACAACAGAAACTGTCACTAATTTCCCACCAGTGTGCTCTGATTTCTTGGCCATTTTTCTCACTTGTTCAAGTTAGAACACAAAATTATAAAAACACTTAGCAAACACATCACAACTCGAGATCTACTCTGCTATGTAATATAAATTTAAACTGCTGAATATGTACTCAAAAGACTGAGAATACATCTATCATGATAGATTTCAGGAGTTAAGTAAATTATTGAGATAGATGATGACATGATTAAATGTGTGGTACTTAAGTAGAATGTATGTAATTTTATTAATTTGAAGTAGCTTAGTTTACAAATAGATTCTGAATTGCAAATATATATCTATTGAATGAAATTCCAACTTTTTAACAATTGAAGAAAACTAATGTTGTTGTAATGAAGGTGTCAAATCATACTTAGATCAGAAGCTATGAAGAATTTTTCTCTCTCAATTAGTGAAAACGGAAAATGTGTGAACTTATGGGTGAACGTAACTTGTAACAGATGCACGATTATTTGGCAGTAACGTTTAAATTTATATATTAAGTGGCCCTAATATATAAACAGTGATTAATTTATATAATAACATGGTTTTTATTATTAAAATATTCTTCAAATAATGTATCAGTAATAATTTATTGTGCTCCCGTCAGACCTACGAAGTACGAATTGACACATCAAGACAATAAAATTCTCGCAACAAATTAGAAGTTATCTCACACAATTTTACATTTAAATTATTACATACATATTCAGCGGTATTTCAAACGTATTATTCACATTGTTCACTCTAATTCTATTTAATAAAAAATTGAAAAACGCAATAATTTTTTGACTGACACAAATCGCGTTGCTTTGTACAAATAAGTATTGCCTATTTATAAAAGGTTTTAACACATAAAGAATTTTCAGACATGGCAATTATAAAGGTGGTTTCATCAAACCGTTGAGGCGCGACGTGGATCATGTGCTAGACAGGAAATGAAATATCGGAGGACCTTTCACATCACATCAGCGAGGCGAGGTACGGCGTGAAGTGAAGGGCATGGACCTCAGGCGTGGCCAATGGGACGAATATTATTCTTAATAAGCTTAAATTTTTGCATTTTAAAGTTTACCTGAACTTCTATCAACCCTAATTATATTAGATTTTTGCTTTGAAGACTTCGAAGTAAAAGGGAGAAAGACGGTATTTTTTAAGCATTTCATATTATAAATCTAAAAGATCTTGTTTCAGTATAAAATCTGGTTGGTATGTATAAACAGACCCTAAAACGTGAAGGACTGATGGAACTGGCAAGACTTAGTTCAAATTTTGACAGGCCATTACGAAAACACAAGCGCATAAATGTCTCTCCGGGATAATTTCTTGAGAAATGACTTCCACAAATGATGGAAAAGACGTGAAAAGTAATCAAACAAGTAGCCAGAAAGGCAAGACATATTATATTGAACTTTACAAGGTAAGTGTTATTCTTTTTACTGTGAATAAAGAAAGAAATAATGTGACGCCGTTGTGGCCGTAAAGTTCACTTTGCGTCCGCCATATTTGTCTCCACCAATGTCTTGTTTTCCTAATATTTTACAGATTACTTGAGCTTTCCAATGTAAATACTATGTGAAAGCAGCGTTGAGATTATTCGATATCAATATATTACCAGAAGAAGTCATTATATGTTGTATTTTAACCTCGATGGAAAAAAATAATTGCAACCAACACTCCATAAAAATGCTGATTTGTAAAATAAAATACCGCAGTTGATAGCTGATTGTTGACGATAAGTACCATCTAATCGCCGAATCTAGGATGATTTACTAATTAGCATTTTCTAACACAACACACAAACATCCTAAGGTATATTGATATGTAGGTATTTTATTTGACAGACCTAAAAGCCATACATGAAGTCACGTACTCCGTGTTTTACATACCTACAAAATTAGGTACTTAAGACTTTTCTGTGATGATATCATTGTCACTAGATATCCGAGTTTATCCCTTTGCACACTGTATGGATAGTATGTTTTGTATTTGTTGTCTCACAAATAATTATAGGTTTTATTGGGTATTCACAAAAATTATGAAACTACATGACCATTACTTATTATAGAATTTTTTGTGGATCAAAATATTTGAATTAGCTTCTCTGGGTAGCACAACCCGAGTGCTTTGAAATCATATGTTATCATTTATTAAGTAAAGTAATCCCTTCAAGTGTATGTAAACACAAACAAAATTAAAAATAGTGAAGGAACTAGAAGTTTACCACTACATCCCATTAACGTCCCACTGGGGGGCACAGGCCTCTAAACTCATAGGAAAGTGGGAATTAGAGCTTAGACCCACCACAGTGTTCCAATGTGGGTTGGTGGGCTAAACTAGAAGTTTTATTCGCAATAATGAAGGAAGTTCATTATCATGGACTTCCACAAAGTAACGCCTGCTTCTATCGCCTGCTTCTATCGAAGTAATTTGATTTATAAAATATGATATTTTGTTTCACTTAGAACCCATTGTTTAATATTTAGCACTATTTGCTGATAATGCAGCACACTTTAAGTAAATGTATTATTCTTATGGCTTAAAATGTATCATCTAGTATATTTTTTTCAATACCGGGATCAAAAAAAATATTTTTCACCATATTTACTCCAAAAGAGCACTTTTCTGCCTTAATTCCACGAAGGAATGCCATTGTTTTACTCGTAAAAATACATAGTTTAGACAAAACACAAATTAATTAAAAATTTAATAGTTATTTTTTATTTTATATTTTTTAAGAAAATAAGTCATAGTAAAATATTGCATTTGATAAAAAACAGATTTCTGAACATTTTGTGAGTCAATGAAATAGAATTGCCAACCCACAGGGTTCTAAATTCAAACAATTTTTTCCCTGTGAGTGATCAAAAATGACTTTTCTTCACTGGTTTTAAGAAATAAGGTGATCTTATTAATGTGTTTAAGATACAAGTTTTAAACTTTGCCAAATAAAAACAGTGGCATGTACCAAGAATATATGCAATATATGCAATAGTCACTGTTTCGTCTATGGTGTCACCAATACCGGTATCCCTATATAAGACATTTCAATACTGGTATTGAAAACGGACGAAAAAAGTCCGGGATCCCGGTATTGGAAGTCCAAGTCCGCGTGGCTTAAGTCTGTTTGATTCCCACGGGAACTCCTTAATTTTCCAGCATAAAATGTAGCCTATGTCACTCCAGGCCATCAACCCAAAATGGCAAAAATCACGTCGATCCGTTTTTCCGTTACGGCGTGATTTTGAAGGCCAAACCAATAAATCAACAAATAAACACTTTCACATTTATAATATAAGTATGATGTCAGAAAGAATTAAATCTTTTATTATGCAGTTATAAATTTAAAGGAAAAAACAAAATCGACTTTATGCTGTATCAGAAATTTGTAGTGCAGATAACTTTGCAAAAGTTATCTTGCAAAGTACCTAAGCTTTTTTTTTAATTTGACAACAAGTGATGAGTCAGTACTTGATGATAGTGGGCTGACTTGCTAGGGATAAGGCAGTTATATTAAACCCATACTACTAATCGGTTTTTACAGGGCACAGTACCAGAAAGCTAAATCATGTCTTTTCCAATAATTAGGTAACTAGCTAGGCAGAGGTGTTTAAAATTTAGAATTACAAAAAAACCTGAAGTTCTTGAGTGCTTAAAGAAGATAACTGGCCTATGTGCATTTTCTATGAACTATGAAATGACTTTCAACTTTAAAATAGTATTGCATCATCTATACAAAGAATTCGAGAAATATAAAAAAAAACTGAGTACTATAATTAGAAGGTTAAATTAAGTTTTCTTAATATTTAAAAGGTGAAAAATATTGGTTGATTATTTCTGAATTGATAGATTTTTTTTGTTTTGCCTGCTGTCATGTTGAGGTTTGTATTGTCCCAGTGTTTTCAGTATCTAAAAACATGAAATAATCTATTCTCCATTTCCACTAGACTGGTTACATACCACTAAGTTTTTCATTTATATTTATCCATACTAATATTATAAATGCAAAAGTTTCTGTCTTTCTGCTACACTTTCACGACCCATCTGTTCCATCGATTTTGATGAAATCTGGTACAAGGATAGGTTATATTTGAGGGAAGAATGTAGACTACTTTCTATCTCGGAAAACTAAAGATTACCCGTGGGAATTTTTTATTCCAAGCGGACGAAGTAACAGGCATCATCTAGTTAACTAAAAAATATGTTAACTAATGTTATCCAAGTGAGTAAACCACAAATGAAATCTGCTCTATTAAGATATATTATTTATATTTATAATAATACCTATGGTAGCAAGTGGGGAGGCGGGCTATATCTGCTTAAACTTCATCACAAGAAGTCTACCCATACTACACGTGCAAAGCTGGGGCGGGTCGCTAGTTAATTAGTTTTTGTGTCTTAAGGTATTTCAAAGACATAAGCCAGTGGCCACCAGGGCTTACATCAGAAGTGGGATGTTTATATATTTCATTTGTTTTGTTGCAGTCATTGGAGGCGCGGCTGAGCGGCGAGTGCGCGGGCGAGGAGCGCACGCGGCACGTGTGCGAGGCGTGGCGCCGCGTGCACTGCCTGTGCCTGCACTCCGCGCCTTCCACACACCCACACCTGCTGTCCTGGCTGCAGCGACACACCTCGCATACTATACTACAGGTGAGTCTCGAGTTGCAGGCATTGGAGGCGCGGCTGAGCGGCGAGTGCGCGGGCGAGGAGCGCACGCGGCACGTGTGCGAGGCGTGGCGCCGCGTGCACTGCCTGTGCCTGCACTCCGCGCCTTCCACACACCCACACCTGCTGTCCTGGCTGCAGCGACACACCTCGCATACTATACTACAGGTGAGTCTCGAGTTGCAGGCATTGGAGGCGCGGCTGAGCGGCGAGTGCGCGGGCGAGGAGCGCACGCGGCACGTGTGCGAGGCGTGGCGCCGCGTGCACTGCCTGTGCCTGCACTCCGCGCCTTCCACACACCCACACCTGCTGTCCTGGCTGCAGCGACACACCTCGCATACTATACTACAGGTGAGTCTCGAGTTGCAGGCATTGGAGGCGCGGCTGAGCGGCGAGTGCGCGGGCGAGGAGCGCACGCGGCACGTGTGCGAGGCGTGGCGCCGCGTGCACTGCCTGTGCCTGCACTCCGCGCCTTCCACACACCCACACCTGCTGTCCTGGCTGCAGCGACACACCTCGCATACTATACTACAGGTGAGTCTCGAGTTGCAGGCATTGGAGGCGCGGCTGAGCGGCGAGTGCGCGGGCGAGGAGCGCACGCGGCACGTGTGCGAGGCGTGGCGCCGCGTGCACTGCCTGTGCCTGCACTCCGCGCCTTCCACACACCCACACCTGCTGTCCTGGCTGCAGCGACACACGTCGCATACTATACTACAGGTGAGTCTCGAGTTGCAGGCATTGGAGGCGCGGCTGAGCGGCGAGTGCGCGGGCGAGGAGCGCACGCGGCACGTGTGCGAGGCGTGGCGCCGCGTGCACTGCCTGTGCCTGCACTCCGCGCCTTCCACACACCCACACCTGCTGTCCTGGCTGCAGCGACACACGTCGCATACTATACTACAGGTGAGTCTCGAGTTGCAGGCATTGGAGGCGCGGCTGAGCGGCGAGTGCGCGGGCGAGGAGCGCACGCGGCACGTGTGCGAGGCGTGAGGTGACTTTAGACGTTAGAAAATCTCCACTTTGAAAGCCTCCTATTTCGTCAATTTTAGGGGAAAATAAAAAAAAATATATAATAATGATATACCGCAACCCTATGTAACTCGAATTCCAAAGTTATAAGGCTCTGACAGACGAACGGACGACGGACGGACAAGTGCAAATTCACTCAAGTAGACTCAGAGACCTTTGCTTCGTTTGGTCAACAATTAGCACCTCTCCAAATCTTAAGATAGGTAATATTACATGTGTGTTGGAGTTTTTAAATGACGCCATGACACCAATCTCTGTGGTGAGTGAAAATGTTGACTGTCAATTCCTAGCAGTCTTGTTTGTCCTTTCAAACTAATTTCTACTTATTGTTGAAGACACAGAGTTCTTTTTCCTAACTATGAAAAGGTAGGTTGGTGTCGGGCTTCTTAGAGGGCCGCATATCTAAAAGTACAGCATTTTTGGTCAGAACATGGATTAGGTATATAAAATGATAGCGAGAATCCAGAAGTAGGTACTTCTGGATTTTTTCACTTCAAATGCATTATTTTAAAATACATTGTCATTTTCCGTTTATCTTTTAAAGAGTTTAGTTGTGCACTTTTGATGCTTTTGGGTTAGGATGGCAATTTTGGATTTCAAATTGGATGGAATTTTTTTCCCCTGGAAACTACATGATATTTTTCAAAATGATAAAAAGAAATGACGTTCATATTCAAATCCCCTATATAATATAATACTTTCTTCCAAAAAAAAATACATAGTTACAATGCTGACTATTGTGAAGACTGATGATTTTGCTATTCTTATTTACAGACAGAATGGCAGTCACCCAAGAGTCAAGAACAACACACATGGCTGGCAGAGGCAATCAACGCGTTTATCGCCGAGTGCCAAGATGCCATCTCCAAGCGAGATGGAGTCATCCAGTCTTGGGAGAGCCAGCTGTTGAACCGGGGGCGCTGGTTCCTCACAGTGCTGCCCAACCCCTGGGGTCACCGGGTGTTGAAGGCTTTACTGGACTCTCGAGGGCCACAGCCCAGTGACAAGGTATCAGGAGCATCCTTCTCATCATCTTGAAGGTGGAGGTTCTCAATTCGGCGCGTCTTTTTTTAAAATGTATGTCGGTGCATATCTCCGTGGTTTCTAACCCGATTTGAAAAATATTTTTCAGTGGTTAGATGAAGCTCGCGAGATAGTCACATAAAAAATTCTGACTCCAAATCCTCAATCCTGATGCTGTAGGTGTACTACATGAAATCCTCAAAACTAGGCAGTGCACGTTAATTTGTCGCCGTTAACATCTGATAATAATTGTTAGAATCCTATCAGCCAGACTGGTAGAGCGTTTGCGCCTATTTCGCTACTGCGCAGCATATAACAACTTGGCAACTTGCTTTTTTTTATATTAAAGGTTTTTTGTTACCAGACCTGGTCAAAAATATTTTATTAAAATTCCCAAAAAATATACTTTTGGCAATCTGAAATTTTAATCACGTATTTATTGAGTAATTTCAATAATACCTGCAAATCGCCAGACAAATGTTGCGGTTTTAAACAATTCCCAGACGTGAATAAAGTTTTCAAATGAGTACGACAAAATTGGGGTGAAATTCGTCGCCAGCTCTTTGACTAATCGCATCGCCCCGCTGCCGCCGTCGCCCCGCTGCTGCTAATTTCGTGCCCGTACACTAAGAGTTGAAATAGTACTCTTAGTCGGGTTGTATGCGGAAGGACCTGGGAAGCCACCACATCACTATCCCAAGAATGTGATCCTATGTGATTAATAGAAAGGGGTCACGACCCTCAGCAATTATTATTTCACTAAGTAAATTGCATATATTTCATTTATTTTGTAGGAGGTGCTAGAATGGCTGAAGGAAGAGCGGGGCGTTATGTTCGTGACGCGGTTGCGGCAGCTTGCGGCGTCGAAATGCGACGACCTGGCGTTACTGCTGGCCACCGCTGTGATGAACCGCGTGCGGTTCACAACCCGCCTCGTGGCCGATGAGGACCAGGCCGAGGAAACAACACAAGGTAACATAGCTAACATATGAAGGTAACATAGCTAACATATGAAAATAACATAACTAACATATGAAGGTAACATAGCTAACATATGAAGGTAACATAGCTAACATATGAAGGTAACATAGCTAACATATGAAGGTAACATAGCTAACATATGAAGGTAATATAGCTACCATATGAAGGTAACATAGCTAACATATGAAGGTAACATAGCTAACATATGAAGAGAACATAGCTAACATATGAAGGTAACATAGCTAACATATGAAGGTAATATAGCTAACATATAAAGGGATAGGCCTAGAAATGCGACAAACTGGAGTTACTGCTGGCGACCGCTGTGATGAACCGCGTGCGATTCACAACCCGCCTCGTGGCCGATGTGGACCAGGCCGAGGAAACAACACAAGGTAACATAGCTAACATATGAAGGTAACATAGCTAACATATGAAGGGAACATAGCTAACATATGAAGGTAACATAGCTAACATATGAAGGTAATATAGCTAACATATTTATTTATTTATTAACAGTATTTATAACCTACACAAGGTAGAGGTGGTTAATATAACACGTAGCGCAACATCATAGCGCGCTATTGCTCCATAGCGCGGATAATGTGCTAAACGAAATTTAGTGCGCTACGAAATTTAGCGTGCTGCAAGACATATCGCGCCTGCCGGCCGCCCACACGCTTTCTTATAACAAGTGCGTTATAACATAGCTTATTTAAAAGCATGCTAAAAATGTATAGTTTATTGTCCGTAGCGTGCTATGGATTTATAGCAATTTTGAACAACTAACACAAGGTAGCTTTAACACTTACAACCTCCACCACCACTACAGCCCATTAGCTACATGGTCAATAACTGACTGAGTCTCCTCTCAGAATGGAAATGGCTTAATAGCTTCGGCCATAGTCACCCGTGGTGGCCAAGTGCGTATTGGCAGACTTCGCACACCTTTGAGAAGTTGAGTTCAACCCCTTAGCCGAGTTACATACGTTTAGTCCCACCAGCCACCACCACTACAGCTCATTAACGTCCCACTGCTGGGACCAGGCGATCCTCCGGTGCTCTCCGAGGCACGGGGGTGAAACACCACCAACTTCCTAACTCCAGGCTAGTACTGGGAATTTTCTAGTCAGAAAAAGTCGATAGTTAAATATGGCCCGACCCGGGACTCGAACCCGGGACCTCGTCGGCTGCAGTCGAACATGCTAACCACTAGACCAACGAGGCAGTTAAGACTTACAAGCCTGTTTAAATTTCGCAAGTTACTCATGTAAGCGTCTTACGGGATAAAAAGTAGCCTATGTTCTTCCCGGGATGTAACTTGTAACCCACCCCTATAGCAGATTTCATCACTATTGGTTGAAAACATGAGCCGTTAAAGTGTATTAGACAGACACACTTACACTATAATATTACTAGCTAATGCCCGCGACTTCGTCTGCGTGGATCGAGGCTTTTGGTTCCCGCGTGAACTTCCGGGATAAAAAGTAGCCTATGTGCTAATCCAGGCTAGAATCTATCTCTATGCCAAATTTCAGCCAGATCCGTTCAGCCGCTGGGGCGTGATTGAGTAACAAACACCCATACATCCATCCAAACTTTCGCATTTATAATATTAGTAAGATAGTAAGATTATGGATTATCATAATACATTATAATTTTAATTTTCACTCCATTTAAGTATGTTTTTGTCAACAGATAAACCAGAGGTTCTCACCAATGAGCCTACCTTCCACAACTTACTCCGCAAGGAGGCTGGCTTCACTAGTGATGTCTGGGAGCTTCTCGTGGACATTGAATTGGTGTTACTGTACAAGGGCGAGTCGCGCGCGCGTTGCATCGACTTGGTGAGTATCACGTCTGGGGCACCAATGTCGGGGATGAAAAATGATTTATTTTAATAACAAATAATTGCGGCTGAGCCCTTCTGTTAAGCATAAGAATACCTGTGTCAGAAGGCCTAGCTGTTCCAGCTTTAAAAATTACATTAAAGAATTACAATTACAATTAATTGTGTGTGTGTGTGTCTCTGCGTCTGTGTGTGTGTGTGTCTCTCTGTGTCCGCGCGCGCGCGCGCGTGTGTGTGTCTGTGTGTGTCTGTCTGCCTCTGTGTGTCTCTGTGTCTGTGTGTGTGTCTCTGTGTCTGTGTGTGTGTCTGTGTGTGTGTGGCTGTCTGTGTGTGTGTGTCTCTGTGTCTGTGTGTGTGGCTGTCTGTGTGTGTGTCTCTGTGTCTGTGTGTGTGGCTGTCTCTGTGTGTGTGTGTGTATGTGTGTGTGTGTGTGTGTATTGCAGTTAAAACTACAGTTACACCTGAAAATCTGGGCCGGGCACTACCTGATTATTTATGTCGAACCCTAACCTAAACTACAACAAACAGTCAAGAAAACGTAAATACAAAGAATATTTCAAAAATTGAAACTCAGAACATTAAACGGTTCACAATCTTTCGACACTTTACAATTTCGCGAGTAAGATTATAATCTAACGGTTTTTACAATCTTACGGTGGCATATACATTTATTTATTTATTCCCCAACTTGTTTCAGGCGAAGCAAACGCCACTGCGCAATGGGTATAAACTCGTGGAAAGACTGCACAATCGACTTGCAAATTCGCCACAGGAGAAGAAACTATGGAAAAACGCGAAAGAAGTGGCCACACTTGTGGCTCAGGTTTGTGACCTTAGTTACTTTTGTAATATATAATTTTATTATTTTATACATAATATATATTTTTTATTTTATTTTATTTTGTACAGAAAACTAACGGCTGCAACAGAAATTTTTATATTATGACTTGTTGATATAGGCGTCATCCCTATTCCCAGGTGGTGATAGCGCGTTGCATGGTAGTGCCGAACTGCGTCAGCGTCGCCCGCGCGGCGCTGTACGACTGCGTTTATTTGCTCGTGTATGAAATTCACAGTTGTGACGTCATCAAATTTTAACGCAGTTTTTTCTTTAATCTATATTTTAAAATGGTTATCAAGCTTAAACCTTACTGAAGATGTGAATTTTAGGTCTTTTGGAAGACCCAATATTTAATAATTAGTTTGAAAATAATTTATTTTTGATATAGGCGTCATAGGCCTATTACACTGCAAATTCTACAGGGCCCTGTGGTAAGGGTGGGCGTGGCCGCTAATAAGAGCGTCGCTTATTACACAGCAATAAGGACCTATTTAGGGACCCTTTATAACTAAATCTTATTACACTACATTGATTCAAGAGTAAAAGGCCTATTCTGCCGTCATAAGGAAAAAGGGCACAACTAACATTTTTTCCGAAATTGAGTTATATACATATTCGGAATCAGAAAAAAAAGGCGCATCCGCCAATATTTTTTGTATAATTTTAGGAACAATATAAACAAAAATACCGTAAGCTTAAAAGGCACAACTGAGCCACTTTTTAAGTTTTTGTACGTAAAAAGAGCACATCTGACATAAAGTACGTCAAAAGGTCACATATGCATAGATGCGGCTTTTATTTGTATCACGATAAATATAATTTATTTACTTGAAAAGGCATAATTGACCTGCATTAAATATTAAAGGCATAACTACCACAGATGTGCTCTTTGATTTAAAGTTTACCAGCTAGACCTTGAAATTTAATTTAAAAGAAAAGTCACAACTAGCAGTTATGCCTTTACTACCAAAAATTTTAGAGTAGAGGTGAAGTGAGGGGGTCGAGATATGAAGCGAATTCCACCAGTTGTGCCTGACGTCTCGGCGAGTCCACGTTTGTCTGTGTAGCTGCGCTGGTAAGATTAAGTTTTTGTTTCATTTGCTTTTATTATATAAAACTTCTTTTGTAAAACATTAATATGATTTATTGGCGAAATTTTTGAGTGTATAATTGCGATTTAATTAAAAAAATATGACGACATTTTAGTAGGTATTAGTATTAACTTGTTTCTGCCCGTTTATACTACAAAATAAACTTAATTCTATTTTCAGCAATATGGAATCACGAAGCGCAAGAATAGTTAGTGCTGCTTTTCGGAACGATAATTCTGTAGGCGAATAGTCTCCCTCGCCGTCAATAAGACGTGGCGTTCAACCCTCGGTGCAAGCATTAAGCTCCGAGCATGTTGTGGGGCCGCACTCTGTGTTAGATACTGGGTCCGATTTTCATTCTGATGACTCAGTATTGGATCATCATCATCATTATCCTCAACCGATAGACGTCCACTGCTGGACATAGGCCTCTTGCAAGGATTTCCACACGCCTCGATCTTGCGCCGCCTGGATCCAGCGGCTCCCTGCGACTCTCCTAATGTCGTCTGTCCAGCGAGTAGGGGGTCTGCCAACGCTGCGCTTTCCCATATTGGATAAAAATTACTTATAGGATAATAGAGGACTTTATACCATGTTCGCAGCCATTTTCAGGAAGAAAAATTTTAGAATCATCGGAAGAATCAGATGAAGAAACAAACCATGTTCAACTGACTAAGAAAGGAACTATTAGAAAGCGCAAAACATATAACGTGGGCATAAAGGATCGACAGTGACTGAAGACGACTTAGTCATACATTCATGACTGCTGATGAATTCCACCACAGAGTGGAACGATCTCTTAAAACAAAAAAACATATGTACGACTTTGAGGATTTCTGCAAAGCTGTATCTGATACTGGCTCTCACACAATAGTGAAGACGATAATTAATCAAGATTTTTTGATTTTGAAGAGTGCTCCTCGACATTTTAATTGAAAAATTCTAGCCCTCGAGCTTACTTGAATGGAATTGCCAAGGCAAATTTTAATAAATGATTTTTTTTCTAAGTTTAGAGACGATAATTTTTGTTACCTTTTAAAAATAAAAGTTGTATAAATATTCCCTAATTGTTTTTTAACTGTTTTTTTGTATAATTTTTAAAATGAAAAGGCACATTTTAATAAATATGCCTTTTTATTGTATTATTTCATCTTTTTTTTAAAAAATTTCACAAAATGTCAAAATGAAAAGTCACAATTGGTTAGTTATGCCCTCTATTGGTAATATTAATAACTTTACTTAATTTTTTATGCTACGTTGAAAGAGAAAATGTCAATTATTTAATAAATGCAAATAAAATAAAAACTTATATTTAAATAATCGTATAGGAATCGTGAAAATGAACTTATTTTAATTCATCTATTTTCGAAAAATAATATTATAGTCGATATTTTTCGCCAAAAACCGAATACAATTTTTAATCTCGATTTTCTCCATATTTGTAAAATGTTAGATGTGCCTTTTTTCATTATGACGGCAGTATTACACTGAACTTTTCACAGGGACCCTTACACTTGATTCAGTGTAGTGTAATGAAATTTAGGGAGAAAGGGTCCCTAATTCGATCCTTATTGCTGTGTAATAAGCGACGCTCTAACTAGCGGCCCCGCCCACCCTTACCACAGGGCCCTGTAAAAAGTGCAGTGTAATAATGAGACAGATTTATGTTACTCACAAAGTCCATCTCGTTTTAACTCCGAGTAAAGTCTGAGCCAAGTCAGTACGCTCTATAGATCTCAGCATCAGATGAGCGTAGTTTTTTGTGAAAATTGCAGGGTAATAAGCCTATCATCCCTATTCCCAGGTGGTGATAGCGCGTTGCATGGTAGTGCCGAACTGCGTCGGCGTCGCCCGAGCAGCGCTGTACGGCTGCGTTTATTTGCTCGTGCAGTTGCTGCCGGCGGAGAGGCTGCCGACCGCAGCCGCAGCGCTCGCCGCGCCCGCCGCTACGTCGCGACATCTGCACACGTTGGCGGCCGCTGTGCACGCGCAGGTAAGCGCCCTTACACACTGGCGTGCGGTTAGCCGCGCGGTTGGCCGAAACGTGCGGTTAGCCGCGCGGTTGGCCGAAACGTGTGGTTAGCCGCGCGGTTGGCCGAAACGTGCGGCTAACCGCGCGGTTAAGAAGAATAAGAATAATATTTATTTTCATAAATGAGTGACATGATTAAATAACGGTCCCTAACCTCTACGCTAGGATAACCTGTATTGCAGAGGGTAATCATAATCATAAATCATTTATTTTGCAAAATTGTGGGTAATAACCACCAGCACCACTACTACAGCCCATTAACGTCCCACTGCTGGGCACAGGCCTCCACTCTCATGAGAAAGAGGGAATTAGAGCTTAGATCCACCACGCTGCTCCAATGCGGGTTGGCGGACTTTAACGACTATTATCATGTTAGTGATAATAACCGGGACCGACGGCTTAACGTGCTCTCCGAGGCACGGGGGTGAAACACCGCCAACTTCCTAACTCCGGGCTAGTACTGAGAATCTCTAGTCATAAAAACCCAATACTTGAGTCAGAAAAACCCAATACTTGACGTGGGTAATAACAGCTGTATAATATAAGTAGAATCTTCCCGTACACAATCTACTGTCAGAGACAGTGTGCTAAAACTATATTACATTAAAATTTATATATTATACCTATTTGTATAGTTCGGTAGTTTCTGGTCATAACTTTTTTTTATTCACTACAAGTTAGCCCTTGACTGCGATCTCATCTGATGGTAAGTGATGATGCAGTCTACGATGGTAGCGGGCTAACCTGTTAGGGGCATTGTAGTTTACCCATACCCCTATTCGGTTTCTACACCGGAACACTAAATCGCTTGGCGGTACGTCTTTGCCAGTAGGGCGGTAACTAGCCACGGCCGAAGCCTCCCACCAGGCCAGACCAGAGAAATTTCAGAAATTATTAATTCCCAAATTGACCCAACCGTGGATGGAACCCGGGAGCTCCGCACATTAAGACAGCGCTCAACACTGCGCCACGGAGGTCGTCAAATGTCGAGGTTTTTTATTGAATAGCACATGAGCAGGTGGGTGACGTGATGTTAAGTGATTACCGCCGCCCATTAACGTTTACAGTATCAGAGGCGGATCAAGTTACTTGTTCCTTGATTATCACTAGTTGCTTACACCAATCAATTTTTACACAAACCATAGACTCCCGTCAGTCAAAGGCGGCAATTGAAGATATAAACAACATTAATAAATTTCCATACACTTTGTGTGACATTAAACAACCACCAAACTACAGCGAAAGTGTCTGGTATCGGTAACTGTGCCCGATTGCCGACATTACACACACAGGAACTACGGTTTTCTGTGACGGTGTCTCGTGTCGGTGACAAAAAGTTGTCACCGTAAAAGTAGCTGTATGGCACTGCGCAAACGTAGACAAGTTTGCGCAGTTTTACGGGGCTGCGCAAACGAAGAACAATTTTGTTTCGCGACTCGGGACACTGCCACAGAAAACGTTATTTTTGAAGTGAAAAATACCGTTCTCCTTAAGACAAAAGGTCCTAAGTATAAATGGTACATTCGTAATTAAACTTTTAATTCCTTAGTTTTAAGTTTTATACTAATGAGTGCTGTAGAACTGAGATTTCCACCTCGCGTTGTTACGAATTCTAATTTTAAAAAAAACTAATAATAATAATAAAAATATTTCAAATATAAACCTTAAAACTAAGGCATTAAAGTTTAATTACGAATGTACTATTTACACTGTATGTATTATATGTATTATATTTATATTTAAGACCTTTTGTCTTCGTAACAACGCGAGGTGTCGGTCACGCGTTTTCACATTTTTACTGCCTACCAAAATGGTACTCAACGCGGTTAAAGAAGTTTTTACTTCAAAAAGTGTTGTCTCTCGTGTCTTTCCTAGCAATGTGTGGTATGTGATAATAAAAGTACTCTTTATACCAGTACAAGGAGGAGCGCAAACCGTTCGTCTGCTCGCTGTACGTGCGCGCGATTACGGCTGGCATGAATGAACTGGAAAAACTCAAACTGGAGACTGAAAAGGTATTTATGCACTTTAATTTTTCGTTTTTTTTATTCCACTACAAGTTAGCCTTGACTGCGATCTCATCTGATGTTATATGGTAGTGGGCTGACAGTTATATTAAGCCCATACCCCTGGTCGGTTTATACACGACATCGTTCCGGATGCTTAATCGCTTGGCGGTACGTCTTTGCTGGTAACTAGCCACGGCCGAAGCCTCCCACCAGGCCAGACCAGGGAAAATACCGAAATTATAAATTCCCAAACTGACTCTGCCGGGGATCGAACCCGAGACCTCCGCACGTTAAGGCAACAGGGCTCAACACGCCAGGGAGGTTGTCAAAATTGTATGGAAGGACAAATAGGAAATTTTTAACTGGGATAGTATGGGCAATGGTTTACTTAAATTTTGTTAATTATAATTATGTTTCTTTTCCAAAGGCATCGGAAGCACGTGGAATAGAACAAATACTGTCGTCGTGGTTCATCCAACTCGGCGCCTTACTCTCTGCTAGCTCGCGACTGAGCTGCGAGTGTATACTGACTGCTTTCTCTGTGCACCCCTCCCCCACTATGTATGAACGAGTGAAGAGGGCGCCACCGTTGGCGCCTCTTATTATGGTAAGCATTAACTATATATAATTACTAGCGTCGTGGTTCATCCAACTCGGCACTTTACTCTCGCGCTTGAGCTGCGAGTGTATACTAACCGCTTTCTCTGTGCACCCCTCGCCAACTATGTATGAACTAGTGAAGAGGGCGCCTCTTATTATGGTAAGCATTAACTGTATTGCACTTGGAATAGAACAATAATAACTAGCGTTGTGATTCATCCAACTCTGCATCTTACTCTCTGCTAGCTCGCAACTGAGCTGCGAGTGTATACTGACCGCTTTCTCTGTGCACCCCTCGCCCGTTATGTATGCAAGAGTTATGAGGGAAGCACCGGTGACGCCTCTTATATGGTAAGTATTAACTATATAGCACATGGATGGAATAGAACAATAACTACTAGCGTGGTGGTTCATCCAACTCGGCACCTTACTCTGCTAGCTCGCGACTGAGCTGCGAGTGTATACTGACTGCTTTCTCTGTGCACCCCTCCCCCACTTGTATGAACGAGTGAAGAGGGCGCCACCGTTGGCGCCTCTTATTATGGTAAGCATTAACTATATATAATTACTAGCGTCGTGGTTCATCCAACTCGGTACCTTACTCTCGCGACTGAGCTGCGAGTGTATACTAACCGCTTTCTCTGTGCACCCCTCGCCAACTATGTATGAACTAGAGAAGAGGGCGCCTCTTATTATGGTAAGCATTAACTGTATTGCACTTGGAATAGAACAATAATAACTAGCGTTGTGATTCATCCAACTCTGCACCTTACTCTCTGCTAGCTCGCGACTGAGCTGCGAGTTTATACTGACCGCTTTCTCTGTGCACCCCTCGCCCGTTATGTATGCAAGAGTTATGAGGGAAGCACCGGTGACGCCTCTTATATGGTAAGTATTAACTATATAGCACATGGATGGAATAGAACAATAACTACTAGCGTGGTGGTTCATCCAACTCGGCACCTTACTCTGCTAGCTCGCGACTGAGCTGCGAGTGTATACTGACCGCTTTCTCTGTGCACCCCTCGCCCGTTATGTATGCAAGAGTTATGAGGGAAGCACCGGTGACGCCTCTTATATGGTAAGTATTAACTATATAGCACATGGATGGAATAGAACAATAACTACTAGCGTGGTGGTTCATCCAACTCGGCACCTTACTCTCTGCTAGCTCGCGACTGAGCTGCGAGTGTATACTGACCGCTTTCTCTGTGCACCCCTCGCCCGCTGTGTATGAACTAGTGAAGAGTGCGCCACCGTTGCCGCCTCTTATTATGGTAAGCATTAATCCCATCAAAAACATAAATGTAAAATGAGAGCCAAGTTCAAAATTGTGATATATATGCCTTGGTTGTTGACTTCAGCGACAAAAGAAGTGAGGTCTAAATGGGTGCCAAGTTCAATGGTCAGTCCTGCAATTTATATATCCCATCAAAAACATAAATGTGAAATGAGAGCCAAATTCAAAATTGTGATATATATGCCTTGGTTGTTGACTTCAGCGACAAAAGAAGTGAGATCTAAATGGGTGCCAAGTTCAATGGTCAGTCCGGAAACTTATTTATAACAACATATAATATTTTATAACAACTTAAAATATCATTTCTTCTTATAACTTAGTATAAATTGTTGAAGACTAAGGCTTTGGCTTGGCTAGTTTTTATATACGAATTTTAGCGTTCACAAGTTGTAAAGCTGTAAGTTCTTATTTTATTCTTCCGAAAATTTGGCTTGCTGGTAGAAACTGTACTT
This sequence comes from Erebia palarica, assembly GCA_964035005.1. Classification (NCBI taxonomy): domain Eukaryota; kingdom Metazoa; phylum Arthropoda; class Insecta; order Lepidoptera; family Nymphalidae; genus Erebia; species Erebia palarica. The sequence goes on from OZ035992.1 coordinate 4,100,342, forward strand.
TTAGGTACCTACTTAATAATAATTCGTTCACTAAAACCACTATAAACAATGAATACAAATCACAATGACTGACAGCTTGAACTGACGACTTCAAATACGTTTCTTCTTCTTTTCTGTCAATGACGTTTCGTTGCACAAAATGTATGAATACGAAGGTAAGGTTTAAATGCAACTATATTATTATTCATTATTATTTACATTAAAATAATAATTATGTGTCATTTTCAATAGTTAAGGAGTTACTACCACCGCTTAAAGCAGTATTGTTTCAAAATAACGGTTGAATGTCACGTACTTTGACGTCCTTAAAATAATGATTATAACACTACAACATAAACGTCAACAATATTAAAATAATACGGCTTTAAGCAATGGTAGTATGCCCCGTGTCAGAGTTTTGATCTATACCTAGGTAGATCATAAAAATGACGATTTTTGTACGTTTATATCTAAATAACCATTTGAGGTGTGCTTATGAAATTTGGAGCACATATGTATCTCACGGGTCTCAATATATGCGCCAAATTTGACATGTTTATGTGAAATAGTTTTTGAGTTATGAGGGGGTCAAAAGTGGCTCCAAATGGTTCGTGTAATATTACACACGGTGCTGCTCGCCAGTTTTTTTGAACTTTGGCTGGACACGCTTCCGTGTGTCTTGACTATATTGCATGTGGAATAGAACAATAATAACCAGCGTTGTGGTTCATCCAACTCGGCACCTTACTCTTTGCTAGTTGGCGGCTGAACTGCAAGGGTATACCGACCGCTTTCTCTGTGCACCCACAGCCAGTATGCATAACTATATAATATGAACTAGTGAAAAGGGCGCCACCGATGGCACCTCTTATTGTCGTCGGCTGTACTAACAGTAATTATAATTCTTCAAACAAATCTTGACAGGGAAGATATTCACTTCACTTGCATTCACTGAGACACCAGTTTATGGAATAATATTATATCAAAAAATAATAAGTGTCAAAATGTGATGCAGCATAGCAACCGTTAAAACGCGCATTTTCGGTACTGCAAGCAGTCTAAAATGCAATGTAATATTGAAGTATCCACAAAATTGCTGGTATGTGTGCCAGAAAGATTCTAGGACAGAATTATGTTTATTTTTTCAAATGATACCATATTGTCATTACAGCCAGACATCCAAGAACAGAATAACGAAACAAACAAGGAATACGGAAGCTGGGCGACCGACAGCCGAACACAGACCAATTTGGTCAAAACCTCCGAGACATTGAAGCTCAAGCAAACACAGAAACAGGCTAATGTGCTGTCTACCGCCATCTTTGCCGAGGGCGAAGGCCTAGGGCTCGAAGCAGACCTCTGTCAAGACCTTGCTGTGCTACTCTCTGGGCCACGTGTCAAGACTCTGTACTGGGATCTGGATAGGTAAATGAAGTATATTTTTTTTTTTTGTACCAAAAGGTTATAAGATATGTTGAAAAACAGAAACAGTGGACAAGGAAGCACTTATCTCTATAAAAGATCTCTACCAGTGACCCTTGGCAGTTAAGAAAGGTTGTGAAGGAAGAACAGGTACAACAAAATGAGATAATATATCATAAATTTACACAAATATACAGACTAAGTACATAAATATATACATAAATATTTAAATACATACATATGGCATATTATATGATACTTAATGTCATCATTAAACCATCGCCAGTCTAGTTATGAGCATGGGTCTCCTTTTAGAATGAGAAGGGTGTAGGACTATAGGTCTAATTAATCTATAGTTTTTATGCATCCTCAACCTGCTGTGGGAAAGTCGGTTAAATAGTGTAGACTGTAGAGTTCTAATTTATTCATTTATCTTCATCATCATCATCATAATCATCACTACCACCAACATCAACCCAATACCAATAGAAAGCCACATTATTTGTGGGTGTCATATGCTATATATTAACCCGAAAAAAGAGGGAGTTCCCGTGGGAATTTAAAAACTTATTTCACACGATTTTCACACGAAGTCGCGGGCATCTGCTAGTCTTCTTTATATATAAAAGCGAAATACCACTCACTGACTAATCACGATATCTCAGGAATTATAAAGCCTGTATGACATGAAATTTGGAAGGTAAGTTCCTTCTGTGTAGACATCAGCTAAGAAACGGTTTTGAGAAAACTCGCCCGTAAGGGGGTTAAAATAGGGGTTGAAACATGAAAATTGGCAATTAAGTTATTAGTTATAAATAATAAAAACCTAAATAAGCAGTTTTACGAAAATCTACCCCAAATGGGGTGAAATGGGGTTTGGAAGTTTACATGAGGGTTCTAAGTTTTTGAAGTTGGGACTTGGAAATCGGCAATCAGGTGGTGGTGCTTATACATAATGACATGTATAAGCAACTTTACGAAAATCCACCCCACAGAGGGTGAAATGGGGGTTGGAAATTTGTAGGAAAGTCGTCTGTTTTTGTAGTTAGAGACTTGAAAATCAGGATTAAGGTTATTAGTTTTAAATATTAATAACCTGTATAAACAATTTTACGAAAATCCACCCTAAAAGGGGTGAAATGGGGGTTGAAATGTAACATAAAAGTTATATGATTTTGAAGTATAGACATGAAAATCAGCATTTATGTTATTAGTTTTAAATAATAAAAACCTACATTCGAACAAGAATCGAACCGCTGATCAACCCAATAGGAGGCCGACCTCTTAACAGCTAGGCTATCACCGCTATCTGTTATAATGATAACTCTAAAGCCTCAGGGTTTTACAAAATATTGTTGTTGCATTCCAGGGAGGTGCTCTTAGAAAACTGCCGGATATACATGGAGAGGACCCACGGCGGCACTCGTGCTCTGACCACCGAGTTGAAATACCTCAATCTTGACCCCAACTGCTTTCAGCACCTACCCGAAGAAGAAGATGAAGACGAGAATAACATCTATTATGGGATTGAGAAAGGTAAGTCTCTTATTCCAAACTTTACTTTTCATTATATTAATTCCATATATTCTAACTAAGGGGTTATTTTTAATCCTTTGGAAAAAAGAAACAAACATTGATATAACTTCACAAGTTAAAAGTAATTCCAGGGTCTGCTAAGAACACATACTACTGATAAAAGTTCCTAAATGTTTTGACTTTTTGAGTCTTATCAAAGGAGTTTTGAGTATAACAAAATTTTTTTTGCAATTATAAAAGGAGATAGAAGCAGGCGTTACTTTGCGGAAGTCCATCATAATGAAGGAACCAGAAATTTAATTCGTTATAATCCGCGACAACAGGAAAAGCTATGTGGTACATTGGTTCTCACCACACAACAGAAATCCCCCCAAAAAAAACTACCCCTAAAGTACGTTTCACTCCGATACCGGAGCATCTTCAGGAGATATTGCCTCCACAATGCACGATTGTGTGTGTGTGATTGTGTTGTGTGTTTTCACTATCGTGAGTGAGAACCACTGTACCACATAGATTTTTTTCTTTTCTCGCGGATTATAGCGAATTAAATTTCTGGTTCCTTAATTATATAAGGCGTTTTGACGTTTTGTATCTCTTGGCTAACAAATAAAAAGATTTTTTATGAATTATGTAGGTATATTAATAGTTTATATTAAAACTATATAATTTTTTGTTATTTTTTTTTTATTAATTAGCACTTTTTTTTTGAACAGGTTATGAACATTTAGTAGAATTTGAAGAACCAGTGCCAGAAGATATAATTTGTGACGACTACTTCATGTCAGATTATGCAGAAACTACTGATACAGGTTCTTGCAACTCGGAGCAGCCCATAATTGTACCGAAACGGAAGAAAAAGAAAAACAAACAACCACAGATAGAGGTGGAAGTTGATCCTCTAAGTCTTATTTCTGATACATTAAGTGTTAAAAAAGAGAGACCTCAGAGTAAAGAGAGAAGTCGCCATAAAGATAAAGTAAGAAGCAAAAGCAAGGTCAAAATAGATCATATAAAGGATCATGGCAAAAATAATGGTATATCAGACGCAATCACTAAAGAGATATTAAAGAAAGCGAAGAAAAAAGAGCGTAAGGAGCGTAAGAAGAAGGAAAAATTGGACGTCTGCGATATCAACACCACAAAAGATGAAATTCTACAGTCTTCAAGTAACTTATCAAAACTTGTTGACATAAAAATTGTTAGATCAAATATGAGTCAGACAGAAAGGGGAAACCTTCGCACAAAGACTAATAATAACTCATGCATTACCGATAGTGACTACGACAGTCAAGGAAAATCATCTATTAACTCTGAATATAATGAAAATGCTCTTCACGAGGCTTTTACGGATGCTCTTTTCTCAATGGATGAACTGAAATCACCTGAGAAAACAGTAACAGATTATTCACAAATTCCTCCTTTTTCTTACTCCCCTAATACTGTTAGCTCTGTTAAAGAAGATGTAAAGAAAAGCATACAAAGGCTTATTGATTATAGGCGACATAAAGTTTTTACTGAAAATTCAATAGGGCAAGATTCACATGAAAATCAAAGCCTTAATTTAAGGATAAGCCATGATTTCTTGAAAAGTAAAAATTTGCCTAATAACATACATTCCCCTGTAACAACACCCAAAGGTGAAAATTTTCTCGAAACTCATGCATCTGTAAAATTACCAGCCAAACAACATACGGTTGTAAAAAATGAATCAAGGAACATTTGTATGGCTAGTAATAAAGGAAATTTTAATAGTGAAATGGAACCTTTAAATACATCCTTTGAAATAAATAAAGATATACAGCATCTACCAGCAAATGAGAAATTAACAAAGAAAAGACAACCAAAAATTTTGAAACCTAAACAACCACAAGTAAAAAATCAAGCTGTAAGCAAGCTTTCTGAAAGTCAAAAACAATATCAAGAATTTTTACTGCAAAGAAAATATGAAGATACGCAAGACCATTTAAATTCCACTCAGTCAACAGGACAGTTACAGTTTCAAGAATTCCTTAAGAAGCAGTGTCTACAGCCAACTGAGCTGCCTGCACCACCACCCAGGGCTCAAGACGGTTCGACACAACTACCTTCTCAACAAATTAACACAAATATAACGGCCAGTCAAAAACAATTTCACAATTTCTTAAAAGAATTACAAGAGTCTATAAATGCTGGAGCCACCAACGAGGTGCAAGATTTTAAATCCTTACAAACGAACGAAAAGAACGCTACTAAAAAAATAATCCAAAATAAAAAAGTTGACAATGCAGCTAATACTTATGCACGATTGAGTTATATGCATAAGAATAAACAATTTGAAAGTAAGCTCAAACCACCAAATAAACCGGTAATTCAAAATAAACCTTTACTAAATGTTACCACAGAGCAAATACAACATATAAAGAATATTGATTTTGAAAAAGTGTCTTACTTACAAGCCACTGGTGAAATTGTATTAGCTAAAGTTGATAAGCCCAAAAGCAAATTATGTATAGCTGAAAATCCTAAAGTTCTAGTACAGAATATAGAAAATATTAGTAGCTGCGCTTTAAATAACCCGGTTTTATCAAATATGCTTTCGTCAAATAAAAATATAACTCTTAATACAGAACCAAAAAAAAATGATAAAGTGTCTAAACAATGTAATAACAACATTCCTAAAGTTGCTACATCACTTCTTTCTGAGAAAGATCAAAAGGATATAATGTTGTTATTAAGGCAACAGAATAGGTTGAACCCGCCTAAGATGACAGTTAAGACTGAATTTCTGAATAATCCGAGTGGTATAATAATAAATAATAGCGCTCCCCAGTGTGTTTACTCTGAGAAACAGGGTTTAGACCCTCAAAACAAAATATCCGCAGTAGAAGAAGCCAGGTCAACATCCTGCCCAACGTCTGTGATTAAGCTTGCACATAATAAGTCCTTAAATAATGAATCTGAAAAAAAACAGAATCGAGTTAAAGGTTCTAAACGAAAAGCAAAGAATGAATCAGACTGGAAAAGCGTAATGGATGATATCTTGGCGCATAAAACTCCAACTATGATAGGTCCAAATGCTCTCGACATTGTGCTTAAAAAAGATTCATTTGAAAAACGGTCTTCTGAAAGTTTAAATAGCCCAAATAATAGGACAGTTATTACCAATTGTAAAAATCAAACCAATATTACAAATAAAGATATTGCAAAACCTTGTACTCGGAATACCAATGTTACTGATGTTAAACCTTCAACAAGCAGAGGAAGTTCACTCATTATAAAACCACCAAACTCAGCTGATTTGAAACTAAAGCAGAATAAAGTACAATCTACCAATAAAGTCAGTCCAGTTGAAATCTTAAAAAAGGAGCCAATACATATCGAAAATAAGCATTTTCCTAGTGTAATTCAAAATAGTAACGACCCATTTATATCAGGAATTCCTAATTCTGACTATGATTTATTAGAAGAGTTAATGGACGATGACTTACGCCAGGAAATTGGAGAGCTATCATCTGATGAAGAAACTTATCGTAATAGGAGTACGATAAGTTATTTAAGTACCTCAAAAATGAAAAATAACCTTCATGCAAAAGAATGTAATCTACCGTTGAATAAAGCAAATGTTGTAACTATTGAAAATCCTTTTAACTACTGTTCAACAACAAGTTCCGGCTCAGTCAAAAAATCAAATAATTCGAATTATTCTATTTTCAAAAAAGAGTCTTTGAAGAACAGTCTTCCAAAAACTATAAATCAGCAGAATTTGGGCTCTTCAAAAGATGCCAGTTTAAAGCCGCAGATAATTTGTAATGAATTAATAACCAGCGGAAAAGTGTGTAAAAAGGTTTCTGGTAAGATCCTGGAAACAGATGCACCTAACAATAAACTTTGTGTAGATAAAGTTTCTCACAAAAATAATGCTCTTATGACAACTTGCAAATCAAAAATCCAGCATTCCAATAAAATGTCTGGCAATATTTGTAGTGATCCTAATCTATCAAATACTGTGGATAATGCAAAAGTGTTGAAAAATAATGTTCCTCAAACTCCCAAAAGTCAAAATCCTGCGCAAGTATTATTAACTGTACCCCAAAGAAATACACAAGCACAGAATGTAATGCTTATTGGTAGTACCGATTTAATTTATGAGCCATTTTCTACGATAAACATGAATCAGCTAATGAAGCCTGGAAACATTTCCGACTTAAACAGAAATACTTACGTTGCTGTTAACCAAGCGCCAATGAATGTAGCTTTATTGCATTCGACGCCATTTGTAGGACCTGTTTTGAGTCCTGTGATTATTGAAAGTTCTGTTACTGTCCCAGTTATTCAAAACGTTGTACCAAATATTTCCATGAATTTATCACCACTCAACTCTAATAAACCTCAACCGATTTGTGAAGGTTACCAGAATATAAACAAAAATGTAACTACTGAACCCATTCTATCAAAAACATTGGAAGTACACGAAAAGATATGCCAGTCAAATAAAGATGACTTGAAAGAATTTTTAAAATTCAAAGATACTACCAATAAATCAACAACAGTAAAATCTGATATGTCGACCTCATCACAGACCGTTGTATGTAATACAACAACAGAAGATGTGGCACAACCCATTGTATTAATTTCAAACGGGCGTATCATAATACCTGAAGATACCGAGTCATATAATCAAATCTCAACTAAGCAAAGTCACGTAGAAAATGTTCCGAGTCTTCATTTAGATACGAAGTCTGATAGTCAAGTTCGAGAAGATGAACGAACTGGTATAAATACATTGATAGGTAGATCGCTTCCCGTTGATAATAAAACTGTCATAATGGACCAAGAAATAATAAAACGAAAGCGTTTGTTAATATCGAATAAATTAGATAAAATTAAGAATAGCATTAATGTAAAACAGACTGCTCTACCTTTTGCTTCAATTAAATCGTCTAAGCATGACGACAAAGTTCAAAGTGATTTTCGGACAAGACGAAAGATTTCAGATAAAAATATAGACTCGTGCCAGAAACAGAGTCTTTCGATTGCAAAAGTAAATCGTGCTAATCGTAGTTCTGCGAGACTTACTGCTCTCAGGGATGCACCGATCGCTATTCAAGAAAGCAAACAAAATTGTATAGATGAATCTACACACAACTTTTTAGAAGGGAAATGTTTGACCACGGAAATTAATGTTCGTAATAATCCGAAGAATTTATGCAGTTCAAAATCAGATAATTGTACCAAAAAAGAAAGTTTAGGTGGACATAATTTAGGAAACATCGAATTCCCAACACCAAATAATGAAATCAATCATAGTTACAAAGGGAAAATAGTTTGCAAGGAAAATATTGAAGAGAAAATCGAAAATACTTATGATTCAAAATTGATCAATAATAATCAACTAAATGTGGAAGCAAGTGACATACATGTGAAATCCGTAAGAGATCAAACTGGTGGTGTTGTAAAAAAGTCTTGTCAAAAAATAAATAAAAATGTTTGCAAAGATAATAATAGATCCAAATTAACAAGTTGTGAGAGTATATCTAACGAAAATAGTAAGGAAGTACCAATTGGTCCCAGGAAATTAAATAATAATTGCGAAGAAGTTAAAAAGGGAAAAATATTAAAAAATAACTCCAGTTCAAATAAACTTGTAGATGATTCCGTTCTGCCTGCGTGGGTTGACATAGAAGAACAAATCAAACCGGTTATGATTAAAAGTACAATAATAGAATCGGGTGAATTGTGTAAAGATAATATTTCTTTGGTTTGTGATAATACGACTCGTGATCAAAATGCCGTTCCACTCATAACTCCAGCTACGATTAAAAGTTCAATGAAAAAATCAGTTGAATTGAGTAACGATAATATATCTTCGGTTGGTGATAAAAATGCGACGCGTGGTCCCAAAGCTACTCCGCTCATATCTCCAGTTACGATTAAAAATACAGTCAAAAAATCTGACGAATTCAGTGAAGATTATAATTTTTCGGACAATACGATGCGTAACCAAAAAGCTATTCCACTCATAGCTCCAGCCACAGTTAAAAATACAATTAAAAAATCTGATGAACTGAATAAAGATAATGTTTTTTTGGTCGGCAGTAAAAATACGCAGTGTGACCAAAAATCTACTCCGTCCATATTATCAGAAACTATAGAAACTACAATGAAGAAATGTGAAGATAATGTTTCTTTGAATGGTGCTAACAAGGCGCGTGATCATAAAGCTACTCCGCTAGTATCTCCGGTTACGATTCAAACTGCAATAAAAACATCAGAAGAATTGAGTACAGACAATATTTCTTTGGTTAGTGCCACTTATACGATGTGTAATCAAGAAGCTACTCCACTCTTATCTCCAGTTACGATCCAAACTACCATGAAAAAATCTGATGAATTGAGTAAAGATAACAATTCCTTGGTTGATGATGACTTTAACATAACGCGTGATCAAAAAGCTACTCCGCTTTTATCTCCGGCTAAAGTTAAAAGTACAATTGAAATATCAGATGAATTGTGTACAGATAATATTTCCTTTATTGATAATACAAAAACGACGCACAGTCAAAAAATTTCGGTGCTAAAATCTCAAACTAATGCTCTGAAAACACCAGATGAGTTATGTAAAGCTAAGAACATTACTTTGGTTGGTAAAAACGTAAAGCTACATGAAAATAAGGGGCAGTATCCAAATTCCCAAAGTATTAGTGTTAAAGATACGAGTACCGAGTCTAACTGCAAATTGACAGTGCGGCAAACTCCAACGGTTACAAGTAACGTTAAAAAAATAGTTCCGGAAATTCTTGCCACTAAGAAACAAGATATACATACAGTGACACGAAGCGAACAAGTAAATAACGGCAATAGCACGATAATAAGTGTTAATACCACTCAACCAGAAATTCTTAAACCCAGGCAAGGATCCAAAGATGTGAGCAATAACAAAAATTCCCTAAATTTAGAAAATGAACCGTGTAAACCTAAGAATTTTGACCTATCAAAAGCCAAAATAACGTATGATGATTTACCGAGTTCCTATAATGGTCCTCAAAAAAGATGTGTACGAATCAAACTTCCAAATGGAAATACTTTTAAAGCAACAATATCCGGAAAATCAAACTTCAACATCGATTCTATATTTGATGATCCTACCGTGAAATCTTTACTGTGGAAAAACATCAATAATAATACTAAGTGCACTTTAAATATCAAACAAGTCTGTATACACAACAAAAAAGAACTTCCGATTTTGAAAACCGAAGTGAAAAATATATTTTATCCGACATCAAATGCGGCAGAGTTAATTAACTTAATTAGCGATGATGAAGAAGATACCAACCCTCAAAGCTTCAAGACGGAATTTGGTAACTACAATATTAGATCAATGGATTCCAGTACACATCTGAAACACCAAAAAAAGTTTTCTCAAAAGTCTGTTGTGCTTTTAGAAAAATGTAATGATCTGCTAGATCTGGTTACAAAAGTTAAAGCAAATGAGCCTGATAAATGTGGGCAAAGTAAGCCAAGCGAAAACCCGGCATCTGCTCTTCAAGAAACTGTTACTGATTATATAGAAATAGACGATTCATCGAACGATAGTATCTCAGTTATCTCATCAGTGACAAACCCAACTAATAAAACTACTCTGTGTAGTGAAAAAGTTGATGAGCTTAAAAATTTATTACTGAAGGATCTTGGTGTAGATGTTTCCAATGGTGAGATCCAAAACGATATGTTTAATAGAACACAAGGACTTACGAAAAATGAGGGAGAAATAAAAAATAATAATGACATTACAATAGATACTCGGAGTGTAATTAATGAAATTAAGAAAAAAATTGAAGTTAGTAATAACTCTGATATTCAAACAGCAACGCTAAATATAATTAATGAAATTCATGAAACTATTAAAAATGTTGATAAAAGCATTAATTTTCAAACAGAAACACTTAATTTATTTAATGAAAATATCGAAGAAGACAATATGACAGGAGTTGAAGAAGATACACCAGTTTGCCAAGTAGAAAATAATTCAAAACAATTTATTTTAAAATTAAAGAAATGCGATGACCTCGTTGAAAAATTAAGGATTAAAAATCAAAAATGTTTTGTGAGTTTAATAAGATGCGACGCTTGGACACCAGAGATAGAAAATAAAGACGTATGTACTTATAATGAAGGCTTACGAAGTGAGATTTGTAAAATAAAACGAAGTGGTTCTGAATCAATTTTAAATGATTTAGATAATACTAATGTTGATCTGTCATCAACATCACATGATGCAGAACCCTCTGCTCCACTGTCGCCATCATTGATTGATAATTTTGAAATTCCGCTTAGCCTGCCTGAAAATATAGAGAAAAGTTCTAATATTTTACTAGGATTATCCACTAAAAAATGTGATGCCGAATGGTGTATGACTAAATCAGTTATCAGTAAGTATGGCAGTCTTAACTGTAGTGATCGAATATCTTTAGAAATAATAAAGAAATGTGATAAAGATGAAGATAGCTTAACAGATTGTGACAGTAACCTTGATGTTAGTTCGCCGGTAAGTGAAAGTTTTCAAGTGCCAAGACTTGTTAAACTTGTCGTAAATTTACTCGCAAACGATTCTTTCGTTCTTGAAAGACTTACACCTGCAGATTTAACATCGAAATTTATACAAAATAGGAATTCTTCTCCGTTAAAAAGAAAAGCCAATGAGATGGAAGAAATAAGAAGACAAAACAAAATTTCTAAAATTGAAAATAATCGTATTGATTCGAAATATTTATGCAGATTAAAGCATAACATAGAAATTAATAACACGGTAAGTCATATTTCGGAAAAGAAGACAATATCACATTGCGCATTAATTAATGAAAAGAGTAACAACATTAATAATGAAATGAAAGAATCCACCCACCCAAGGGAAGTTACAGATAACCTACAAGATGATATGCAGTATCAAAAAGTTGCTTCTTTATTGCGGATAGCAATAAGAAGTTTTCAAGGTATCAGTGCAGTAGAAAAAAAATTTGAAGAAATCTCCAATAAATCAAAAAGTTTATTACAATCATCTTTAAAAGACGATTTCTGTTCAAGGAAAACCTCTGAATTTTTTTTTGATGACGACTTGATTGTCTCAGATGTCAAAAAAAATGACCATTGTAATGACACTGAAAGTTTGCTACTTATAAAAGAAATGAGGAACAAATACGATTGCTTATATAATACGGAGATGCGAGGACTTGACGTGCGAACAAATATAATTATAGGAGAAGTGCCAAGAAATGAACAAAAAAATGATGAGATTGACGATTCTGAAGAATGTAACATTCGTAAATTGGATAATTCAGAATGTAAAAAATCGTCACAATTAATACAATTGACAGAAACATGTCCCGATATACAACCAGAAACAGACGTCTACGATGCAAAAGCAATGACTACGGTCACCAAAGATAATACACCAATAACTACAACTTTAGGCGAACCCAGTGTTTTAAAAATGAGTACTTTCGATAGTAATATGTCTGAATCAAAACCCGAAATAATTGAAGAATTGCCTTCGGGTCATTTATATTTACTTTCTACTAACGAAGCTACACCTGATCTCGAGACAAATAACCCGTTAAAACAGACTGACCATTGTGTTTTTAAGTATGAAACAAAAGCAGACAAAGATAATGATTCCGAGGTTAAAAATAGTTTAGAAATGATAACAAAAAATGATCCAACTAATATTCAACAACAAATAAAATTTGATATTACTAAAAATGATACAGAATTTTTAAAATCGAAAGCAAATTCCGATACCCAGGAAAGTAGGAAAATGGATTTCATTACCATAAACAACATAGAACCAAATGAACCAGTAAATTCAGCTTATTCAAACTTTAGTTTGGAAGAAGGTTCATCTTTTGTTAAAATTGAAGTAAAACAAAGTGAACTTAATACTGTAGACCAATTGAACGTTCATTTAGAATCTAGTACAAATTTAACGCAAGACAGTCGGTTACAAGACAGTTTTAATTATGACCCTTATACAAATGACCATAAAGTGGAAGTGCCTTTTGAGCATTTGGAATCTACACAAACTCTAGAAATGCCAGTAGTTGCGAAGCAAATATTAAACTTTAAAATAGAAGATAAAAGCTTACTTTCCAGTTATTTGAAAGAATCAGAAGATATACTATTAAATAAATCTAAAATCAAAGGCAACAATACATTCATAGATGATATACCACAGTTAAAAATTAACTCACAAACACTAACATGTGAAAGAAACGTTGTTGACGCCGAAATCAAAAAAGGGTCATCGAATACCTGCGAAAATATACTTGATTATAGATCGAGAGAATGGAATCCGTTTGATGAAGTCAAGTCGCTTTTACCAATAACATTTCCAGAGAGTAAATTACACAGTGATGGCGAAATCATAAAAACGGACAAGAACTCTGATTTAGTGGTTGATTCGAAAAATTTGAGTAATTCAGACACACTCGAAACTATCCCAAAATTGCCAGAAAATAATTTAGAAATTTACGCTCAAGCTGCAAACTGTGAAGTTATTAAAAAAGACACAACCCCTTACGGTTTTATCGTCACTAGTAATGAAAAAAAGTCAGAAACGATTAGTCCTGGAAAAAAAAGTTGTAAATCGAAGGAGATAGATGTGGTCTCCGACGCTAATATTACAGAAAAAATAATATCTTTTTCAACCGATAAAAGTAATTCTGAAATTGGCACAACTTTAGTTGAACCCATGCCACTAATGCAACCAATATTAAACAACAGTCAAGAATGTGTAGCGATTGGTAATCAATCTAACTTAGCTATAATTTGTCCTACGGAAGAAACAAAAGATAGAATATTAGATATTGTTGAAGATAAAGAAAATAACTTGTGTTTCGAAGTCGATAGAAAGTCTTTAGAGCCTCACACAAAATACGAACTACAAGTTAAAGTACACGTAGACAACATGTCACCATTGTGTGACGTAGATCCTCTTATAAGCATGGAAAATGCCTTTATAAATTACCCCGTAAATAAAAGCCTTAACATATGTGATCAAAATGATGAAAGAACAGAAAAAAGTGAATGCGTTTGTGAAAAAGCCACCAATAATTATTCTAGATTAGATGAAAATTTGAACGGTAACGCATTGTCGAATAACCTTCAAATCACAACCAAAGTTAATTGCAGTGATGATATTGTAATTCATAAAAATAGTACTAGCATGACATCTGACGTGAACAATATCAATGAAAATACCGAAGCCAAAAAAGAACCCAACCATGCCAACAAACCTTGTTCTGATAAAGACAAAACTATAGATGATATTATGAGATGTGAAAGTAAGGAAAGTGCATGTCACAAAAAAATTGATAATTATGAAAGCTTGGAATATATCGATGTACATGATGAGATGAATTTGATAAAGGAGTTCAGTGAAAGTAAAAATGCTGGTAAAGTACAGTCAAGTTCACCTAATGATAATAAATTTCAAAATAATGTCACCCTCGTATATAAAGGTGACTCTAATGTTATATTAAAGGGCTCCATATACGAAGATCCAGTAGTTGGGACCTGTTATGTGTTCCCAGTAATAAATAGAACTTCCTTAAATGATGAAATGGATTGCAGTAATGTTTGTGATGATAAAATAATTAATGACATCGAGAGCTTCAGAACGAATATTTATGCAGAATGCAATAATCACGATGTCTTGGAAGACGTACAAACAATTGAAAATTTTAATGTTGTATTACCAAAATTAACGTATTCAAGGCAGAGGTTAAAAAATAACGATATAATTAGTACACGAGATAAAACAAACAGGAAACGGAAACTCAGTTGTTATGATCATAAGTTTCATGCAAAACGATATAGAAAAGGAAAGAATATTGACTACCCAAAAATTTCCGTAGCAACTATGCTAGACTCTGCATATAGTAAAGAGTATAGGCGCCTTCTAGATTACTGGACAACTATAAAATTTTCATATTCACGACCCTTTCATAAAGAAGAAGTTGACGTACCTGATATATTGAACAACTGGCCTATTAAAGAGCAAAACATAAATGTGCCAGATAGCAAAGACTATGAAAGTATCCTTTTCTCTGAAGAGCAGTTTAAAAACAAAGATACCTTCGATCCTTTGCAGCAAACACTAGCAGAAGAAATATCTCAATGCAAGGAGCAGGAATACATTAGTTATGATATTAATGAAACTAATTTTAATATGGGTTTTGGTGAGGGGTCCGACAGTGTCATACAAATATCTGAAAAGAGAAATTATATTTCAAAAGTTTCGGCTGCGACTCTGTCGGACGTAAAACAATCTCAGCCGTTTTTTACGTCGGAGCATTACGGACATTGTGGCAATAATCAAATGCTATGTATGTCTCATAAACATCAGATAGAAGTTCTCAAACGTTCTTTATCCTACATTCAACTGAGAGATAAGGTACGTTCATTTTTCAAGAAGACAACAGCGGAATTAAATTACCATTGGCTTATGGATACCATGAAGACCAAATATAAAAATTCATATAATAATAGCATATTTCTTAAAAGTGGGTTTCCTTATGATCTCTTAAATTCAGATTTTATTGAACCATCTCCGGTTGAAGCAACGGTACAAGTTGTCCAAGTGGGCCAGTTACCAGTTAGTGCAGCAGCGCAGAATCCGGTGACGTGTGATCCGCGCGTCACACAGGTGACAGATGCTAGCCCGCAGTGTTCGATTGAAAATAGCCCGAACGATGATTCGCAGTCGCCGGTCAAGACTGAGTATACAGAATTAACTACTGCAGATCTGAGCATGCCTTTAGTCCAAGAGTATGATCGACATATAGAGGCTCAAGAATCTTCAAAAATGCCAAATAGTCATCATGAAGACATTCCAGTGGAAACTGAAATAACGTCAATAGTTAAAACAGAAATCACCGTAGAATTATCACCGCTAAAAGAAGAACCGATCGATTACAACGATAGCGATGATCTGCAATCACTAGTGAACAAACATATAAGCAATGTTGACTATTCATTTGATTCAAATGACAACAGTGTACTAGAACCGCAATCAAATACGGAAATTTCTTATGAATCATTAGAAAATCATGAGACAGATTACTTAACACAAGAGAAACAACAAAACGGTTCAGCTGAAAAAACTGATCAAATAGCTCATGCAATGAACGCTGCTGGTATAACAACAACACCAGAATCAATGATAAATACAAGAGCGCAGGCTTTAGTTGATATGTTATCTCAAAAAAATTGTCAAGAGGGATCTGCCGCTTCAACGGCTCCATCCGTCAATAACAGCTATCCAAAGACGCCTGTAAATGCGATGACATTGCAACAAGCACTTGCACAAATATTGCCTCCACCATTGAATCAGACCAATGTTCATGAAAACAACCAAACAAAAACGAACTCCTCAGTAACGTCACAGGTTTTGCATATTGTACAAGGCAAAAATACAAATGGTAATCAAATAACTTTAGTTGATAACTCGCAGAATTCTGTTATTAGTAACTCTAATACACCCGTGCTACATATAGTACAGAACAAAGGAGCAAGCAACAGTTCAATGACCAATGCAAATCCAGGACAGCATACAAATTCCTACAGTGGACTATCTTTAGTAGACGCAGGAATCCAACAAGGAAATAATCAGCTTCTTCATATCGTTAACACTGGGAACCAAAAGAATAATGGCACAGGGCAGATACTAAAACGAGTGAACCTTTTGACAAATGTTACGAATGTTCAAGGATCGAATGAACAAAAAATGGTACAATTTGTTTGTAAATCTGCAGATGGCAAATCTATCCATTTGAATGCACCACATCAAAGAAGTATGGTTTTGAGATTACAACCAATTGAATCGCCAAGCATTCAACAAAATCAAAAATCAGCAGATTGTCAAGATAATACAAGTCCCAGTCCTACGTCCAACACCAATAATAATTCTGCAACAAATAAAGAATCACCGAATGCACAGCATGAAATAAAATCTAGATCTGTATATGAAGAAAACTATGCTAAGTTTATACAAAATTCTTCCAGCAAATCAGTAGAAAAGTCTACTAGTTTGCCAAAATTTGGTCAAGCGTTTGGCAAACAGGTGTTTCAGGATGGCAATCAGAAGGGAAACGATATAAATGCTAATAATTCTAATCTATCATCTATCAATTCCAATTCCGAAAGTTCTGAATGTCAGCCAAATGATAATTCAGTCAACCTAGATCATATTGGACAAATAAACAGCCCGCCGTTATTACTGAGGAAGTCTCCTTCTCAGCCTGCTCATTCGCAGGCAGCTCAGGCGAATTTAGTACAGCATATCAAACAGACTATTGCCCCAATGAACATACAAACAATGCATGGAGGTGTTATCTACACACGACAAATACCAGTCAATATAGGAGGTGGTCAGACTATTAACTTAATAACGGTACCTAGTACTGAACTTATAGATGAGGCCAAACAAAAAGGCGATGTTAAATTCGTCAATCAAAATGACATAGACTCGCCAATCATAAAAATTGTGCCTCAGAATCAAAGTACGTCAAACGCTGAAGCTTCGCACGGTGATGACACAATTAAACACTCTGGGATGCCTAATGAGAATGCACAAAATACACCAGGTCAACCTGTCTTAACGCAAATGCGAATAAAATTGCCTATGCTGAGTAAAACTCCTCAAATGGTATCTGGTGCCAGGGTGGTACGGCCATCTTTCTTTCAAATACAACGCAATGTCATCGGCGGAGCGAACCAACATGTGTATCAGCAATTAGTTCTAACGGCAGCGCCGCCGCTCGGACAACATACTATTCGGCTGCCCCAAGCTCAGACGAACAGACAAGTCACAAAAACAGCTACAGATGGCCAATCGACCTCCGAACCTCAAATGAGTTCCTCGACACTAGAACAGCTGCGAGAATTTGATATGGTTTTGGAACAAGTAAAGGAACGGAGTACCGTTCAACCTAATTCAAATAATACCTTTACTAAACTGTTGACACCGACTACGGAAACAATTGAAGGCACATCCGTGACCTCTACGGTGACCGAGTCTACACAGCAAGTGCTATATTCGATCGGTTCGAATCAATCAGTAAACGTAGCATATATTAACAGGAAAACAGTTGCTACAACCCCGACTCCGTCAACATTTGTTCGCTCACCTGATTCCTCTGGGGTCATAGATTCATCTTCCGCTTCATCGCACGCACAAGTTCCTCACACTGTTACTAGCGAATCAACAATAAACGACCAACAACAAAACCAACCGAAACCGGCGAAGGTTGGATCAAAAAAATCGAGGCCAAAATCATCTTCGAACCCGCCAAACTCGTTGAAAATAAATACGTTGCCCCCAAAACCTACTCAGAAACCACTGGAAGACGAGCAGACTACTCAACGAATACTTTACATACTAGCGGAATATAAAGAACAGGTGGAAAACTCTCCAGATAAAGATAAACCAGCGCCACGACGGCGAACGAATGCTCCAACAAATCCATCAGGGTCATCGAAACGTAAAAAGAGCTACAGTGGCTCAAGACGCCCCGGCGCTCGGGATATGAGTCCGGTGCACGGCGAAGACACATGCCGTACCCTTGGCTCGGAGGACAGCAGCTGTGGCACCTCGCAGGGCGACTGCAACGAAAGTTGTATCGACAGCCACTCGCCTGAAGACAGTCCTCGCAAAGTCGTCCGAAAACTGACCTTCGAAAACGAAACATCCCCTGTCGCCCAACCGAGACCGCAGCCGCAGCGGAATGTGATCGTCGCCGACGGTCAAACGATAACCGTTGCGAGAGGAACGGCCGGAAAGCCCGCTACGGCAGTTTTGATGCCCGCAAATTACATCTTGCCTGTGTCGATGGTCAAAGGGGGCCAGCAAATAGCGATAGTGACGAACCGCGGACCGAAATTATTAACGGTGGGTGGTGGTGGTGAAAGAGGAGCTACGAACGCGCTTTTATTGCAACGTCTCATCGGACCGGCTGGTCTGAAGCCTGTGTTGACGCGGCCCGGAGTTCGACACGTCCGTTTACCGACAGCGGCCTTGCACAATCTTCAGGCCTTCAACTTGGCTACTGCGACGACTGTCCGGCCGCCGAATAGTAGGACTTCTCCAGCCCCGGCGCCAACGCCCCCTGAGCTGATAGAGACGAGGGCTAACAGTTCCCCGTGGACTGACCGAGAGTCTCAGGATGTGAAGCCCGAACGAGAATCCAGTCCCGAAGGCTCTGAACCGTGGAATCTGCCTTCATCGGCTGACCCCCACGATTACACATACGAAGAAACAGTTCGGACGGACAATATGAACAGAACTGTGCTCGTGAGTATCTATTTGTATTTTTCATTATAATATATTATTCCGTATTTTATTGTATTTGTTAATAGACTAGGACCGCGCAACCACTTTCAATTATACAATCTCGAAAGTTCGTATATGAATAGTTTTTGATGCACATTTTGAAACTTCAGGAAGCAATCCCCGATCGATACAGTCCCGATATGGAGGCGCAAAGGATATTTGATAAGATGTTCGACGTTGAGTCGAAAAAGTCTTACATCGATTCACACGACGATTCGTCCCGTTGCGCATACGATATTGACCCGTCAGACTGCGACGATAAGGTCTACCACCAGGTGATATCGTAGTCCTGACGCCGACCCCTCAGATTTAGAAAGCCTCTTAGTAGACATGCACGCCTCGATTTCTTTTAAGCGCTTTTCTTTCGTTCGGTGTTAGTTTGCCCTTAAAATATAGACGCGACATGCTTAGCATATTATCTCTCATTACAACAACCATGATTTTTCAATCTATATGTAATATAAATAAACGAGTTCCTTTATAAAATTTAACTATTACTGGCCACATGCTTTAAGCTTGCTTTTCGTTTAACAATACAAAAAACTAAGTGTTGTTGGCGTATTTATAAAATAAAACTATGTACGCTTCGTAACAATTAACTTTATAGTGTAAAAAAGTTCAAAGAATTGTCGCCTCTTTATTTTATTGTAGGCATCCTACACACGTAACGAAGAAAAACCATATTCTTATGAGTCTCTTAAGTGTCTTCCCAATAGTCTCTGTATTTTTGATTTTTGTCTTTAATTGTCTATGTTCTGAGAAGGATGTTTGAACAAAACGTTCTCGTAAACGCTTATTTAATAAAAATTTCTTCCGTCATACATTTTAGATTTTGTCCTTTCATATTAAAACGACATTAATTTTTGCATGTGGCAATGACTCCTCGGTATTTTCCATAGTATGGTCGGTATCATGGTGCATGTTATTCATCTTCATTCGGCGAAAGAATTTAGTTAGATCTTATAATTTCAGTCATTTACATTACTCCAAATGTGCTGTTCTTTACATATATTTTGTCCCTTAGTCCACTAGTAAGGTGGATCTTGATTGTGTAGTTTCCAATAGGAAAATCGTATTTTTATTCTCATGCTGTTACTCTTCTTTGGTGTCGTATAACCTTTAAATAAAATCGAGCTTTAAACATAATTATTATTATTAAATAGTAACAATCTTTTTTAATTACGTTATGTATTTTCATTGATTTTATTATAAAAAATAAATAAAAATAAAAATCATTAAATTAAATAATGGGGTTGATTCTGATGCACACCATGTCTTAAGTAAAATGACAGCTTTACAAATATTGCTAACTCTTTCATAATACTCCCTGCGGAAAGGGACAGAACTGGATTTACAGCTGTCGTTTTAGTTAGACAGTGTGATAAACAGAATTGGCCACAGTATAAATCTATAAAAGCTTCATTAAAACGCTTCTAGAAACTTAACAAAATAAAAATTGTTATCATATGGGAAGCAATCACGTAATGCACTCGAAATCAGCGTTTTCTTTGAATTCTCGGTGGTGTCAAAAGACTTCTCGAGAGCCACTCCATCTTGGTTCACTAAACGTTTCAGTAAAGTAATTGGATGTTAATTGTGATGTGGCAGCTTACAGATCGTGAAGTTTAAGGCTCAGCTTTGCATTTGTCTGAGTATTAGGCCCGGACTCCACCAGAGGAGTGAGGAGTCTCCATCATGGAGACGAGACGAGAGGAGAGATGTGATTTAAACAACCAATAGAATTACGTTATTCCCACATCTCGTCTCCGCTCAGCTTCAGATGATACCACTGAGCGGAGATTCATATTTGTATCACATTTTGATATCATATTTGTA
Organism: Erebia palarica; assembly: GCA_964035005.1. Lineage (NCBI taxonomy): Eukaryota > Metazoa > Arthropoda > Insecta > Lepidoptera > Nymphalidae > Erebia > Erebia palarica. The sequence goes on from OZ035992.1 coordinate 4,121,478, forward strand.
TGGCGCGATCGATGCGGAGATGTGAGCTGTGGCTCGCAAGCTGGCGACGGCGCGTAGCGGAGACGACTAGAGATGTGAGCGCACGCAGCTCAGTCCCGCTCTAGCCAGCATACATCTCCGCTCTAGAAAGCACACATCTCCGCTCCAGTCTAGCCAGTACGCATCTCCGCACAGCTTCGGTGGATACACCCTAGCTGAAGAACATCTCTTCTCGTCTCCGCCTGGGACATCTCCGCACATCTCCGCTTTGGTGGAGTCCGGGACTTAGGGTGCGTTTCCACCAGAGATGTTGCTAGTCTACGGATGTGTGTCAGGCTTACCAATAGGAGCGCTTGATCAAAATAAAGCTTATAGTCTCACAAACTTATCTGACCTGGTGACAGCGTCGCTGTTATCACATTTAGTGTTGCTAATAAAAATTAAAACTTAACAGTCATAAAAATTTGTACCAATTTCGACCCCTGGGTCGGATACGTTGGCGGGACTGTAGATGGCTAGATGTTAGATCAAGCGCTCCTATTGGTAGGTTTGGCACACATCCGTCACATTGTTTAGTAAATCGGTTTAAAACGTAGTTGGGCCGCGCAGGATTGTCTGTTACTCTACTGTCTACAATACATACTACAAAATCGGTGTGCACATAACATAAATGCAAAGGTGAGCTTACGCCTCACGGACTGTTATATTACCGCTGTGGTAGGTAACAAGAGCTTGACCAATAGACGTTACGTTTAATAAAAAATATAGTTTCATTATTTTCGATATCAATTTTATTGTTCCAATGAAATTCTCAGTAAAATGATTGTCGAATGCATCACTCATTAATTAACTTCCCAACTACAGTTCTTTCACATTTATTTTTCTCTAGCTGTAAGGTTGCTTGGCTAATCTGAGCACGGCTAACATACGAGGTTATTCTGCAGTTGAAACATTTAATATGACATATAACCTATTGAAATTAGAATAGGATTAGATGTTTGAACGGCAGAATAAACTCATGTGACAACACGGCTACTCAGATTAGCCAACCTTACAACTAGCGGTAAAATAAATGTGAAGACTAAAAGCTATAAAGCTGTACAACAAATATACTCGCCGGCATATTTAGCGGAACATAAAAAAAAAGGTCCATAATTAAAAAAATATGGTTTTATTTTAAAATCTACTTACTACACTTCTTTTGTTATTTAAAGTTTCTTTTGTTTTACTTAAAATGAGATCGCATTAAGAACAGATTTTGCGAGTAAAGGCTATTTGTGAAAAATGGTACATTTTTGAACTTTTCATGTAACCGGGAGAAGTGAAATTTAATATTAAAATAACAATTAATTAAATTAGAAAAATGGTGATTAATATCGCGTATTTCCTCCACGTGCTCTTATTAAAGTTTCGGCCGCATACCGCTCGGGTAACTCAACTCAAGCTTATCTTAATGATATGAATGTCACTGTTATGGAGTGGCCAGCGAGATCACCGGATATGAACCCAATAGAGCACGTTTGGGACTTGCTGAAAAGAAAAGTTAAGTCCAGAATTCCAGCTCCTGCCAACGTGGGAGAACTGCGAATCGCCGTAGTTGAGGAATGGGTGGAGACTATCCCAGGAGACCATCGATAACATCATTCTCAGTATGCCTAGACGGGTAGAAACTTTAATAAGAGCTCGTGGAGGAAATACGCGATATTAATCACCATTTTTCTAATTTAATTAATTGTTATTTTAATATTAAATTTCACTTTTCCCGGTTACATGAAAAGTTCAAAAATGTACCATTTTTCACAAATAGCCTTTACTCGCAAAATCTGTTCTTAATGTGATCTCATTTTAAGTAAAACAAATGAAACTTTAAATAAGAAAAGAAGTGTAATAAGTAGATTTTAAAATAAAACCATATTTTTTTAATTATGGACCTTTTTTTATGTTCCGCTAAATATGCCGGCGAGTTTATTTTACCTTTATAAAATCATTGAATGCTTGTCATGACACAGAGTAACTTTGCACAGGTTGTTCATAAAAAGGACGGTACCTCCCAACGTCACCACAGACTAACGCACGTATCAGCAGCCGCTCTGAGGCATAAGTACGCTATATTGGAGCATGAACTACGTTTGCAGGTATGTAATGTAAATAGTTTTTTGCCATGATGGAACGTCCATATTTCTTGCCACTTACTTTTTGGCCCTATTTTAGTTTTAAGAGATAACTGTAAATTATAATAGGTCTTTACCTATGAAATTGCCGTTTTGTAAGGGAGGGACATAAAGTAGATTTTTTTAAAATATGATACATTTATTTAATCAAAGTATGTAAAGTACCATTGCTATCTATGTACTTTTGCCATCTCATATGTAGTTCATTGAACTAAAAGACCATTCGGACGGGAATCAATAAAATCTTTGAAGGCGCTTTGGACTGCCCCATCGGAGTTGAATTTTTTCCCTTGCAAGAAGTTATCCAAATTTCGAAAAAAATGGTAATCTGCTGGAGCAATGTCCGGGGAGTACGGTGGATGTCTTAGACATTCCAATTGAAGCTCCTCTAATTTGGTAGCCGTCTGTTGTGCAGTGTGTGGTCTAGCGTTGTCCTGAAGCAGCAGTGGCCTAGAGCGATTGACGAGCCTCGGTTGTTTAGCAGCTAGCTTTTCCATCATGGTTTGCAGTTGCTGACAATAGACATCCGCCGTAATCGTCTGGCCAGATTTAAGAAAGCTGTAGTGAACGACACCGGCACTAGACCACCAAACGCTCACAAGTAATTTTTTTTGAGTCAATTTTCGCTTTGGGCAGGATTTGGCTGGTTCGTCAGGGTTCAGTCATTGCGATTAGCGTTTCCGATTATCGTACAGGATCCACTTTTCAACACAGGTAATAAATTCGATTTAAAATCCCTTCATTATTGTGCCGGTTGAGTAGTGCAACGCAGCAGTCGACGCGCGTTTGTCGGTTTTCTGCATTCAATTCATGAGGTACCCATCTTTCAAGCTTTTTCACCTTTCCAATTTGCTTCAAGTGGATTAAAACAGTTTTATCACTAACACCGCAACCTGCAGCTAGCTCGGACGTGGTTTGCGATGGATCCGCTTCCACAATAGCCTTCAATCCTTCGTTATCAACTTTGGTCTCCGGCCGTCCACGGGGCTAGTTCTGCAGGTCGAAATTTCCAGAACGAAAACGTTGGAATCAAAAACGCACTGTGTTTTCTTTTGCGACACCGCCGCCATACACATCATTAATCCTTCGAGCCGTTTCTGCAGCACTGGTACCACGATTTAACTCGTACTCGTAAATAACGCAATATTTCAAGTTTTCCATTTTGTAAACTGAGTGACGCAAAGAAAAACCAAAAGAGGAAAAAACAAATGAATAGGTGTTTTCAAAACACAAAAGCATGAGTAAATAGCTGTATAAATTTGAAATTGAAATTCCTAACCAAAGAGGAGATATTTGAGATTGGCCAGTACGACAATACGGCAATTTCATATGTAAGGGCCTAATATATGTCACTGTAAGATTGTAAAAACCGTTAGATTATAATCTAACTCGCGAAATTGTAAACTGTCGAAAGATTGTGAACCGTTCAATGTTCTGAGTGTCAATTTTTGAAATATTCATTGTATTTACGTTTTCTTGTCTGTTTTATGTAGGTTAGGTTAGGGTTCGGCATAAATAATCAGGTAGTGCCCGGCCGTCTGACTACCTGATTAGGTTCTATCGGGTTAATAAACCTAACAGATTACAATCTACCGGAAAATAATGCGTTAAATTGTAATATTTCGACACTTTGCGATTTCGTGAGTTAGATTATAATCTAACGGTTTTTACAATCTTACGGTGACATATATGTAAAAACGTTGTTGATTACAGACTAATAAACAAAAAAAACTATCTTCAAGGCAATAGTGAATAGACATAATTTTTGCTTTTTTGAGGCATGTTTGTCGTCAAGACCAATAAGCACAATATACGCAGAGAGTTAAAATCTTGGGTAATTAAAGTTTCTTTCTGATAAGAGTGACTGAAACTCTTATCAGAAAGAAACAACTGTACTAGGGTAAGAATTTTTCGTGCATGTAATTCTGATAAGAGTATCAGTCTACTAAGGTAAGGATTTTTCGTGCATATAATTAAGCTAATGATGGGCAGCATCCTTGACGTATCCGTCAACGGCGACATGTCTTACTTTCTGGAGTATGTGTATGGCGTTGATGTGGCTAGCATAGCCAAAGTTTGTCTAGAATGTCCGCCGGCAAACTTTTAGCTAGTAAGATACAAACCTAAACGTTCCTATATGAGATTGGTTTCAGAAAATAACAATAGGGATGATGACAACTCAATCAAATCAACAACTCTATCAAACTTACAAACCTAGTTGTGATGTCATCAAATTTCAACACACTTTTTTTTAAATCTATAGTTTAAAATGGTTATCATACTGAAAACTAACCGAGGATGTGAATTTTAGGTCCTTTGGAAGACCTTTTTAATAATAATCAGTAAGAAGTAATTTATTGAATTAACTTCTTGTCTCTAACGTTGTGATTTGAAAATTCAACAAAACGAAAAAGCGACACCAAAAAGAGACAAATGTATATGGGATTTACCATGCGAGAGAATGAGATAGAATACAAGTTATATTTGTCTCATTCTGTTGTAGGTTACTTTTCTGAAATTTCACTTCTGCCATGTGTGGATTGCACACATTTTTTTTGTTATTAAATTGGCATCGCCCCGATTTGTTGTCTGTCTCAGGGCAGTGGGTTGTTTGTTTGTTAGTGAAAGAACTTGAAATTTAATTCGCTGTATTCTGCAAGTCTGTGGTACAGTGTGTACCATGTATCTTGCAATATTCACCACACCACACAAATCTTCCAAATTATTCTCAACGTACGTTTCACTCCGACACCGGAGCATCTTCAGGAGATGTTGACTCGACAATGCATGATTCATCCAGATCCGTTCAGCCTTTGGGGCGTCATTGAGTAACAAACATCCATCCATCCAAACTTTCGCATTTATAATATTAGTATAGATAAATAACTGGACGTCAATAAGTATAGTGTATCTACCTAAATTGAATAAACATTATTTGACTTGACTTGACTTGTGGCGGAGTATAGCGAATTAAATTTCAAGTTCTTTCAATGTCTAGTCTAAGCAATTGAGTAGGCAGTTGACCCCGACAATAATTCCTCAGCCGACGAAACTTTACAGTTTGATAAAGTATCATGAATTAAACGTATATTATAAATATTCAAATAAAAATCAGACAGGAAGTAAGGTTTTTTATGCTATACCCAATTAAAGCAGGAAGGTACATAATCGCGTAAACGCAGTTTAGATTTGATAATAAAATCGGTTTAAATATCGGTGTTCTGCATGATTATTTCGTTTGATATTTCGGTTTTTAGTGTAAATATGCTAGCTAGTATTATTTTAAAAAGAAATAGAGAAAATATTCAGTATCAGTAATATATATTAAGTTTTAGGTATTACCTGAGTTCCAGATGTTTTTTTGTGGGATATTTTTGTGTAAGTTTTGGATCATCCAATACTAAAACCGGCAAAGACGTGCCGCCAAGCTATTACGCGTTCCGATACGATGCCGTGTAGAAATCAAATAGGAGTATGGATTTAATATAATTGCCATGCCCCTAACAGGTTAGCCCGATAACATCTTAGACTGCATCATCACTTACCATCAGGTGAGTTCGCAGTTAAGGGCTAACTTGGAGTGGATAAAAAAAACCCCAGTCGAGTTTCACTGAGGATTTAATGCGGGGTTCGCCATACAAAGGACCGCCCCGTTGCCTAGACTAATCATGGACTTCCGCAAAGTAACGCCTGCTTCTATCCAATGTTGGTTTGTTGCAGAAGTCCTTAATCATGGACTTCCGCAAAGTAACGCCTGCTTCTATCCAATGTTGGTTTGTCGCAGAAGTCCTTAATCATGGACTTCCGCAAAGTAACGCCTGCTTCTATCCAATGTTGGTTTGTCGAAGAAGTCCTTGATCATGGACTTCCGCAAAGTAACGCCTGCTTCTATCCAACGTTGGTTTGTCGCAGAAGTCCTTGTCGGAGGAGTGCGAGGACCTGGGCGTGGACTCTCCGTCCGCCTCCGAGCTGTTCCCCGAGGCTGAGCTGCTGTTCTCCGCCTCGCCCGCTCACGACGCGCACCACCACTCGCACACGCGTACGTTTACACGCATTACTCTATAGGGACGATGATCAAACTTGAAAACACAGTTCTAGTTGTATGAAGTTGTATGAAATTCACAGTTGTGACGTCATCAAATTTCTTTAATCTATACTTTAAAATGGTTATCATACTTACATCTAACCGAGGATGTGAGTTTTAATCTAGAAGGGTCGGCAAGAAACTCAGCAGTTCCCCTTTTTAAAAAGCAAGACATTACAGGTAGGTATATATAATAATAGACTAGATGATGCCCGCGTGGACTAAAGTTTTTGGATTCCCGCGGGAACTCTTGACTTTTCCGGGATAAAAACTATCTCTGAACCAAATTTCATGAAAATCGGTTGAACAGAAAATTTTTTTTAGTTCCCGCGGGAACTCTTGAATTTTCCGAGATAAAAGGTAGCCTATGTCCTTCCCCGGGATACAACCTATCCCTCTAACAAATTTCATCAAAATCGGTTGAACAGATGGGCCGTGAAAGCGTAGCAGACAGTCAAACACACTTTCGCATTTATAATATTAAATATGGGTACAGTAGTGTAGTAGGAAAATAATAGTAGTATGGATACAGTAATATATAATGGCTAATATGGCCTACAGGAGTGGGGTGCAGCGACGTTGGTCGCAGTGCGAACGTCCAATGTCCCCTAGTGAACACGAGGCTTAAAAAGTGCATCCGTATTTCCGCACTGATGTATTACTTTCACTATCTAATAAAAAGCCCCCTGCAGTAAATAAAAAATTAATTTAACGAATTCAAAAATACGACTGCGATTTTTGGAGTTTACCTCCATAAGAAGCGATTTGCATACATAGCCTTTGGAATCTTATTCACATTTTTTATTAAATGATATTTTTTTGTGAATCACTAAATATTGAACTATAGTGTTATATATTTTTGGAATCTACTCATCATGTTCTAGATGATGATTATATAGTTAATCTTATTTTCGAATATTTTTTTTCAATTTTGGTCTTTAACGCGGGACCATGGTCACCTCATCAAATTTTTTAAAAATTTTACTAGCCTATATCACCCGGAATAAGCTAGATATTCTAACGATACCTCATTTATCAAAATCGGTTCAGGCGTATAGAAGTTATGGTGGAATATACAAACTCACATACATACATACATACATGAACCCTGAAAACAATATACTCCTTTTTTCAGGCAGTCGTATAAAAAGTTTTATTTCAGTGGGCCCGAGAGGCATTGTCCCGCCTTGAACCCAGAACCCGATTACAGCGCCATGCACCGAATTCAATATTATGAATATTAAAGTTCATTTTTAACGGACGGCTGTTGTTTCAGCTCAACCAACAATCGTCAACCAAAGCGGCATACCACAACCGGACATGGATGATCAAATAGCAACCGACGAGTTGCTGCAACCGGACGCCCGTGATGAGCGGCAGGAGCTGGACGTGACAACCCTCGGCCTGGACGAGGGCATCGTGACCGTGAACGAAGACGGGCATGCCACTATACAGCTGGACCAGGAGGAGTTTGCCCGGTCCCATCCTAACACTACCTTCCACAGCGAGCCTACTGATGAAGGAGAGGTGAGTTCATTTGTGCCTTTACTGACGACTATATGACGACCTTTGACGCGTTGAACGCTGTTGTCTTAACGTGAGGAGATCCCGAGTTATATCCCTGGCAGGGTCAATTTGGGAACGAAGACGGGCATGCCACTATACAGCTGGACCAGGAGGAGTTTGCCCGCTCCCATCCTAACACTACCTTCCACAGCGAGCCTACTGATGAAGGAGAGGTGAGTACATACTTCACACTTGTGCCTTTACTGACGACTACATGACGACCTTTGACGCGTTGAACGCTGTTGTCTCAACGTGAGAAGGTTCCAGCTTCGATCCTCGGCAGGGTCAATTTGGGAACGAAGACGGGCATGTCACTATACAGGTGGACCAGGAGGAGTTTGCCCGCTCCCATCCTAACACTACCTTCCACAGCGAGCCTACTGATGAAGGAGAGGTGAGTTCATACTAGGGTTCCAACGGAACCTCGCCTCCGCCTCCGTAAGTGCGGAACTGTTGCAGGAAATCGTACCTCCGCATCCGGCTCCGCATTTTTTTTGCGGAGTTGTAACGGATTTTTATTTACGTTGACTTACAATGCGAGAGGTACAAATCGAAGCAGGGGACATCAGTTACACCATTACAAGAAAAAAAACAAAAAAAAGTGTCCTTAGAAGAAGAGTCCTCAAAATAAATCAAATGTGGGATTCATCGAATCCTAGAGTGCCGAAAATGGTCGATGTGATCGGAGAAATCCTCCGCCTCCGCTTCCGTTAACCTCCGCATCCGCGGAGACAAAGCACCCTCACCTCCGCACCCTTCTCTGCTTCCGCTAGGAACGCCTCCGTTACAACCCTAGACTTCATACTTCACACCTTTGGCTTTTACTGACGACTTTACAGGACGACCACCGTGGCGCAGTGTTGAGCGCTGTTGTCTTAACGTGCGGAGATCCCGGGTTCGATCCCCGGCAGGGTCAATTTGGAAATTTATAATTTCTGAATTTTCCCTGGTCTGGCCTGGTTGGAGGCTTCGGCCGTGGCTAGTTACCACCCTACCGGCAAAGATTTAGCGTGCCGGTACGATGCCGTGTAGAAACCGACTAGGGGTATGGGTTTAACATATCTGTCATACCCCTAACAGGTTAGCCCGCTACCAGCTTAGACTGCATCATCACCTACTATCAGGTGAGACCGCAGTCAAGGGCTAACTTGTAGTGGATAAAAAAAAAGAATAATAATGTCCTCCCGACAGAATTTAGGCCGACGACGGCCTATCTCTAGAGAGATTAGCCATCTGCGCGGGAGGTATTATAGTGCACAAGTGCACTCTCTGTTCCCTTACTCTCAAATCCGACCCGAACGGAGAGATCAGGCGCAGGACCGACGGCTTAACGTACTCTCCGAGACACGGGGGTGAAACACCGCCAACTTTCTAACTCCGGGCTATTACTGAGAATTTATTGTTAGAAAAACCCAATACTTGGTATGTCCCGACCCGGGACTCGAACCCGGTACCTCATCGGTCGCAGTCGAACATGCTTACCACGACTAGACCAACGAGGCAGTCGAGCTTTGTGCCTTAACTACATAGATATTAAGGCGATAATTCATCAAAAAGCGTTGTAAGTCCCAGTGTTAATTGATTTATTGTTAAATTTTGGCTCTAACTTTAAGGTCAAGGCATTGATCCATTTCCATAATTTATTTAGCACTACTTTCTTCATTTGATTAGTAATTTAAAGAGACCTTCAAATACAAATACAAATATTTTTTATTCAAATAGACTTTTTACAAGTGCTTATGAGTAGTCGAATGAATCTACTACAGAATCACTGGTTCGGAATGCCATTCCTACCGAGAAGAACCAGCAAGAAACTCAGTGGTTGCTCTTTTGAAAAAAAAGAAAAATATTTATAATTGCGTTGACCTTGGAGATGCATTGGCTTGTTCGATAGTCGATACACATCCGCATCTCTCTTGGTAGATGTCCAAGAAGATCCACAAAACCCCACATGCTCCAAAAAAACTTCTCACATGTCCCAATAATGTTCAAAAATGAAACTTTATGAAGCCATGGCCCTGAAGGTCATGATGTAATGAGGAATAGGGCTGATGCCTTTATCAAAAATAAATTATTTAGATATAGAGGGTCTTATATAGAGGGTCTTCAAAAAGACCTAAAATTCACATAGTTTTAATTTTGATAACTATTTTGTTATAGATTGAAGATACAAGTGTGTTGAAATTTGATGACGTTACAATAGGGATGATGACAACTCAATCAAATCAACAACTCGTTATCAAACTTAAAAACGCGTTCTAGTATGGAAGTTGTATGAAATTCACAATAGTGGCGTCATCAAAATTCAACGCACTTTTTTTCTTTAATCTATATTTTAAAATGCTTATCAAACTTAAAACTAACCGAGGACATGAAGTTAAGGGCTTTTGGAAGACCATCTATTTAATAATCAGTTAGAAATAATTTATTTTTGATATAGGCATCATCCCTATTGTAAGTTTCATACAACTTCCATAGTAGAAGAGCGTTTTTAATGAAGAATTTGCATTTGTCACATATGTACGTTGGCTTTTTATCTGATGGGAGTACCTGTGAAACAAAAAATAAGCATCTAAAAATTACAACATTTTGTTAAGTTTGATAAAGAGTTGCTGATTTGATTGAGTTGTCATCATCCCTATTGTAGTGCAATTAGAGATAGATTAGTATGCTATACTTGAATGGTTAATATATAAGTAATTGTTGAATAAGCTTGAATATAAGTGTTTTTTTTTCCAGGTACAACCATTTACGATAGCGGGTCTAAAGGGTCGTCATATGACATCCACGATATTCCACGCCGGTCGAGCGCCCGCCACTGTACTCGTCACAGCGCCTCAGACCACGGTCATATCGCAGGCAAACCCAGACCATGCTATACCGAATAACGTGAAATACGCAAACATGGAGCAAATCATTAACTCCTCACCGGTGACCCACGGAAATCTCAATCTATCATCGGTGTTAGTCAAAGACGATAGATTAACCAAGTTCGATAATATATTGACAGATTCAAGAGAACTCCACCTCTCTAATACGGCTTCCGCGATCGTGCATTCGACAGGCAACGCTACACAGGTGATCAGACGAGTCTGCTACGAAGACGATAAAAGGGACACGAGATACCTCATGGACGAAACAGATGCTATAATAGCTGGCGACGACGCTAAAATGGTAGCCGAAGACAGTTCCCGCGATGCGACCTTAGAATCCATCGCTGGTGATGTCGACGACGACAATTCTTTACCAGGAAGACACGCAGAATTGTTCTGGGAGTCGAATTCCGCTTCCGAACGTTCAGAGAGCAGACGGCCCATGGACTTCAGCAGTGACAGCGAAAAGTGTTGCAAAAGCCCCTCATACGACGAGACGAATTCCACAGATTCGAGCGGAGTTGGGACCCATATGAGACTCGACTCTGTAATCAAAGACGCGAGGGGTATCGAACGGAGCGGCAGTGGGGACGGATCCTCTGCGGATGATACGCATCCACCGCTGCGCACGTATCCGGCCAAACGGATGTATCATGCTTTAGACGGAGAAGTGGAACGGAGTATGTCGGGGAAAACCAGAGCCGGCGAGAGGTCCCCTGACATTTTGGAAGTCCGACGTAGGGCTTCGGGCCGCGGGGTCGTGAAACGAGGATGCCATTGCTGCACTGGATCCCCGGCTCCGCCGAGACCGAAAAAGTCCCGGCAGCGAAAACCTGCCATGGATTTTACTAATTAATAAGACGTATAGTGATTTTGAACTTATCGTTGCGGCGAGTTGACTGATGCCCATCTCTGCAAAGAGGTTTTATTTTAGTGAATAAGTGATAATAAATTGTTGAAATCGTTTTGTATATAACAATAAATACCTTAGCTTCTGTTCGCAAGTATTTTCTTTTTGTTGGTTTTTAGCCTTAAGTTTACTAAGTGGTTCCTTTGATATCGTGTTATTATAATATTGTTTAAAAACCTTCACCGGACAGTTCAAATCTGTTTTTCTTTTCATTTAATTTTATTTAGTATTTTATCCGTCGCGAATGCGATTTATTTTTTTATTACAGAAGAAAATATTTTGTTTAATTGTTAAATTTCGTGTAATATATTCATTATACATATTGTATTATTAATATATTAATTGTATAAAAAATGGTATTTTATACGCTACCTCCGCGCAGGTTAAGCGTTTCCGTTTAGACGATACAGGTCATACTCAATTAATGTGACTTTGTCTTAGACTTAGATGTATGGTTCAATCTATATATCCCCTCTTAATAATGCTAGACTGAAAGTAATTTTTTCCTTAGTGTATTGCCGTTAGCGAAACCGATGTTTTATACTTTTAATTTTCGATACTCTGTACTATATTAATTATTATTAGATTTAATTGAAATGGCAACTTCCATGGGAACTGCACAAATCGGACGTCGAAAAGACGTTGAGCTTTAAACTTTGGCGGTTTATTTTTCGAGATTACGTTTTGAGAAACAATCGGTGCCAATGCGCCGTTCCGTGCTTATTTGCGTTTGCGAAGGGCGATAAAGCATCGCCGTATAGAATAGTAGAATTTAGTAAGTTAGAGTGAATTTAAATATCCATATTAAGCGTGTAAATAACTGTCTCCCAGTATCGTTATGGAGACTCTAGTCAGTACCGTACCGTTATAGACTTATTGTGTAGATTCGACGCGGAATCATCGGGACACCCCCGATTTTTTGGGCTATAAGCCGCTAATACATACAGTATTCTACCGCTTGTGTATATAAACATATAGACATGGGGCGTGCGCTACCCCCATTTTTCGATGACAATTTTTTTTGTGGTACTTACGCGTATTAAATGTATATAGATAAGTTGGAAGTTAGTGAATTTAGTAAGCTCGGTCGTTCTCAAAACGGTCTTATATTATAGGGAATTGTAAGAAATATGTTTTGTGCGCTCGTAATCGAGCCGAATTCGGTATAAACCATAGTTCACGATGTTACTTCAAGTAGTGGTAAGATAGTGTTGTTAGGTAAAGTTCATAATACGTGTACACGCGCCTGTAGTCAGTTCTTCCTATGGTTTTGCGACTACCCCCCATATTCATGAAAAGGTTACTGACTGAATGGAGATTAAAAAAATTCGCCAATTAGAATTCAATTCAGCAAAAAAGCGTGTACAGCTCAAATAATAGGCTGTAAATCTAGAACGATAAAAAACGAAACGAATTTGCAAAAAATTGCAATTATTTGAAATCGTTCTATGTAGGGGGATTTGCGATTGATATTTTGTAACTCAAGGGGGTTTATGAAGATCTGACTAATAGGCAAACCGATGTCCAAATATCGGGACGCGTTTTCCGTAAGTTTTTTTCGAAAAATAATATATATTTTTCTCTCAGAAAAAAAACAGTTTTTCTGCCATTTCTTAAAATTAAGAATTTAAATTTTTTATATAATCCCCGTAAGTATGTTGTTATTGTTCGATATTGTAGATCGGTTTACCTACGATATTAATTAACTATCAAACTACAAGTATTGAGGGTTTGTTTTTGTTATTTTTCACTTAGAAGTTAAAAAATTATTAGCTGTGTAAAATGACTTCATAGTTTTTAGGTTTATTTTTTTTTCAATTTCACCCAAAATGTGTTTTTGAGATTATTGTGTAAACATTATTTTTAAAAGTGCTACAAGAATGATAATTAAAAACTTATCTATTAAAATTCTTTTATTTACAGAAACTGAAATATTCTCTGATCTCAATTTGTCATGGACCTGATACACGTTGGGTAATGTGGGCAAAGGCAATGTGTGACCCTACCCCGTGCCCGTAGCGATGTCAATCGTTGTTGTTATCACGCGATCGTGCAATTCGCCGTGTACTCATATCTTTTGGCTAAGTGCGTCTACCAAAGTTTGTCCAACTTGTACAGGAGCCATAACAATTTGTCGATTTTTCTAGCTTTGCTCTGGAGGGATCCCACGGGAAGATCTTTAATGGTATAAGAAAGTAGCGACGTAATGTTTTAGGCTCTCTGTTGCTACAATTTTCTTAGACAATTGGGCGTCACGTCGTCGTGGCCTAAACTGAACACTTCTTGTTCAGGAACTGCAAAAAATTATTACCAATTCCTCTTCTCTTTAATCCTTTTCATGACCGCCAGCACCTCAATCCTAAACTCGAGCCTCTCATCTTCAGAATACTTAACAACCGACGGTAGAAGCGATGCAAAGAAAGCTTCGTCCTCATTCATTATCCTCGGATCATTACATTCGTCTATTTCAGCGAAATCCGCTTCCATTTTCTCGTATTTATCATATTCTTTGCTGCGTTTTGGTTCCTCGTCATAATAATCTAATTTCTTTGATCTTTTTCTGCTACTTGTAGTTGGAATCTCTTTTGGACTTTCTCTTTCTGTTTTCATATACGCTGAATTATTGTCGTCAGTGCTAAGTTCCACGTTGAAATCGTCTTCTGTGTTTGTAACTTTGATGAGGAATTTTACGTGGTCGTAAAGCAGGTACTTTCTGCGAGGTCTGCCCATTTTGGACCGTTTGAGAGTCTTTACGAATGTGTCTCGGATGTTTGTCCATTTGTTGAGAATTTGTTCACCTGAAAGAAATAGTAGATATGAACTGTGTGACGGGTTTTAAGGGTAAGGAATAGAGACGTATATAGGTATAGATTTAAGATGTGCGAGGGAAATTATGTAATCGTAGCGGAGCTGTGAAAAGATATGGCCACCAAGGTTCCCAGCCATCCTTCATCCTTGGCATATGAGAGAACGAGCTCTACTAAGAGAACAAGCGTTCGAGTCATGGCTAATATATCTGATTTTAAGTTATCGATAATGACGGGGCACTAAGATTTAACGTGCTAACAGAGGGACCGAAAAGGTGAGGCGGCACCCATCCAGTTACCGACCGGGGTCAATGTTGCCAGAACCAGAACAATTGTCTAGTTTCTTCGCGGGATTCGAATGGCGGTCACAAGTAGGAACCAGCTGTCAGTATGACGCATCCTTTTCTCTAGGACCCAACCATCCTGACTCCTAACTAGATCGATTCAAACCTGCGCCAATTTAGAAAAAATATTTTTGGGTGGACGTGGTAGCCTCCGCTAAGACTTAACTTCATTAACGTAATATAAGACATTCCTACGCATCGTTTTGTTTATGGACATAATGCTTAAATCCACCCTGTGAGTTGCATCTTCAGTGACGTACCGTATCTCAATGAACCTAAGGTTGCACCTAACTGGAGCCTGTGCTTTTATTTTAGCGAACACATCTTGCAATCCGATAGGTATGAATGGTTCAGTAGGAGAGCACAATAATATCTGCAAGGTCAAAACACTAGTACGACACTACGTCCATGTATGCTTTAAAGTTTAAACAATGGTTTAATTTTAACGTACCCGTAACCCGTTTTTGCTCCGACGATAATTCCTCGTAGTTTTCGTCAAGAAGACTGAACACTTCTTCCCAAGCGGCACGTCTTTCGGCACGGTCTTTGTAAACCTCTGCTGTCTTATCCCACAAACAAGGCCTATCTCTTACGGCATGTATTAATTGAACAACGTCGTATTTAAACTCGCGCATGGCTTAAAAAAAACAATTTTTAAGCCTTGAAAACTTATGATATGTGTTTTATTATTTATAATTTAAAAAATACTGCAAGACTGTCTCGCTTGACTCCGGATAAGTCACTGACGCCGGGCAGCGTCAAAATGTCGGAACGGATGTTGTAGTTATATCTCTTTCAGAAGTTATATAAAAGAAAGGGATGCCTAAATGCAAGCGAGGTCACCGACTTCGGAACACGTCTCGGCCCGTCAATAGTTTGTCGTAATGACCATTTTCGATTGAACTTTGTAAGTATGCAGTGTTCTCTATTTGTGAGATCTTGTAGTTTTGGATTGTTTGTTTCTATTATTATCGGGTCGGCTCTGTAGCACAGTTGTTTGAATTATAACGCGGTAATTAAGGGTTAATACTACCTACTTAATGAACAACAAAGTATTTCCTACGTTAAGTATTGCTTAGGTACCTACCTATTATAAGTGCGAAAGTTGCGCTAAGTATGTCTGTCTGTGCGTTAATTTTAAGGAACGATTTTCACGATACTTCGGCCCAAATTACAGAGTACTTGCTACCAACTTCAGCCAACACTGGCCAAAGTCTAAGGCCGATGTTGGCAGTGTAGGTATTTCACTCGTGTCTCGTAGCAAATTCTGTGCTCGTAGCACGTAAAGCCATCGTTGATCCTGCGTTTGATCTCTCTCCAGTCGTATCAGATTTTCCGGCCCATCGGGCTATGAGAGTACCTACAAAAGGGAATAGAGAGTGCACGTTTTATGCCCATCCCACCCAAATGGTTAAACAATGGAGATTAGCCGATGGCCGTGGCCGAAATTCGGTAGGTCATTATCACAGAGTAAGTAAATTGTCTGTAGTCATTATCGTTAAGTTTCTGGGTATTTTATATTTTGGGGCGGACTACAATCTGAAAAGCAAGTTTCTAAGGACTTCTACGGACAACGGACCTCTATGGACGGACCTATACGGTCCGGCAGTGGACCTCGTCGTCCACTGCCGGACGAAGGTCTCCTGTATGGATCGCCACAGAGCATATTCTTGTGCCACTTGTTTCCAGCGGCTCCCAGCCACACGCATGAGATCGTCCATCCACCTAGTGGGAGGTCGTCCAACGATGCGCTTCCCGGTGCGAGGCCGCCATTCAAGCGCCTTAAAACCCCTACGCCTATCGGTTCTACGAATTACGTGTCCCGCCCATTGCCACTTAAGCTTGGCGACTCTTCGAGCTGTCGGTAGGACAAACTTGGTAGGTTCTAAAGCCGCTCTACAGATATCTAAATTAGGTATCCGTTAAAAACTCTCGAGCAATTTGCTCGGCCTGCGCTGAACTGTAGACCAAAGAAACACAGTGGCTTGTGGCACAAGGCAATAAGGCTCAATATGAAAATCGAGGAATATCGCGTATCGATTAGGATGCGCGCGCATTGACCAAAATGTCATGATTTGTCAGAAAAACTCATCGTCGCCGCCACTGCATCGTGGTTATTTTTTAAAACGAATTTTATTTAATACAACCTATTAGTTTTAAACGGTATTTTAATGATTTGTAGTACTTAGTTCATGTTATAATAGTATTTTTGGAGTGCCTTGTGCAATGATTTAGTTCGCAAAGAAAATTGGTGAGTCTTTTTTCATGACTATGTTTTCCGCATGCTCGTACTGGTAGGAGCATGAGGAATAATGTTATGCACCTACCGGTAGGACTATCGCGATAAGTATTTTCCTGTGCTCCCACTAATGGACAGTCACGTACGATGCGGTCAGTCAGTACGTATGCTGGATGCTAGTAGGTATACTTGCTGTAGTCTAATACTAGAGTATTAGACTACAGCAAGTATACTAGCATGTGGTTATGTAGAATATGTTGCGAGAGCGCATCACCAAACATATTTATCTAGTCCTCCGCCTTCCTCGTCCATCCGTGACCCGTCACCTCCGACAGGCCATCACTCATCAGTCCAGCGGTCTGGAGGTCGTGATACTTGACATTGAGACATTTTAAATTTTTAGACTTATGTAAAAATAGGTTGGGGTATATACTTACTAGCGGATACCCAGCGTGTGCTACGTGTACTACGCTCAAAAAAAGAAATTTAAAAATAATTTTAGTGGTCTAAAACTTGCCTTGTGTGTTGTGTGTCCCAAACCGGTTTCATCAGAATGAAACCGGCTTGGGACACATCGGCCGGATGGTTCCAAAGTCTAGGTATAACGGACATAGGAAGAAACATTTTTTGCGTTTTATATATTAAATAGGATTTTAATAATTATTGAATCGAATCTGCTATAAGAAGTAATAATAATTGATAGTAATTGTTAACATTATTTATGTAAAAAACAACTACATATTGGTACCCACAATTTGGAAAAATAAATTATGTAAGTAATGTGTGCATATGTCATCGTAAAATTGCAAAAACCGTTAGATTGTAATAGATAACTAGCGAAATTGTAAACTGTCGACAGATTACAATTTAACGCATTATTTTTCGGTAGATTGTAATCTGTTAGGTAGGTATATTAACCCGATAAAACCTAAGTGCCCGGCCTTTTTTATGTCGAACCCTAACCTAACCTACAAGAAAGAGATAAGAAAACGTAAATGCAATGAATATTTCAAAAATTGACACTCGGAACATTGAACGGTTCACAATCTGTCGACAGTTTACAATTTCGCTAGTTAAATTAAAATCTAACGGTTTTTGCAATCTTACTGTGACATATATTCTTTATTATACACCACAAAAACACAAAAAACAAAATACGCGCCGAATTGAGAACCTCCTCCTTTTTTGGAAGTCGGTTAAAAAGAAACCTGATAACAAACAAAACATAAAGCGTAGGTACCTACAATAAGGCGGTCTTATCGCTAAATAGCGATCTCTTCCAGAAAATCTTATCGATACGGAGAAAATGAACAAGTGGACAGTGGGAGGTGTTGCATATAAATAAACTTAAATACTAACAGATACATATACTAAACAATATCATAAAATAATAACATAGATATTATAAAACATATACAATATATAATACAAATTAGTACAAAATTATCATCATCATCATATCCGGCGGGCTAAAGCCACTGCAATTGTCATACTAAACAATATCATAAACTAATAACATAGATATTATAATACACTAAAATAGGTACAAATTAGTACAAAATTATCATCATCGTCATATCCGGCAGGCTAAAAGCCACTGCAATTGTCACTCCTTCTAGGTATAGTAAACTTCATCTAACACCATGTGGACGGTATGCGTCCCCGGGTGGGGCGCCATGATGGTGGCGGGTACACTGCTCCTGTATGGAACCCTGGACGTGGCGTACTTCGCGAGGATGTTTTACACCGTAGCCAAGGCGAGATACTTTAGGAAGAAGTCGTGTATACTGGACACCACTGAAGTGGAATGTGAGTTTTTTAATCTTCTAGTTTAGTTTCTAGGGATTTTATCGTTGTATAGGTAAAGTGCAGTAAAAGAACACCTGGATCTAGCTGAACTCACTTCCTGGTCTTCCATTTACATCCGCCCTTCAAATGGAAATCCAAAGGATTGTTTTATTATTTGAAGGAACTAGAAAGTCAACTCACAACTTTACAACTTACGAGTACAATCGTGCATTATTGAGTCAATACCTCTTGAAGATGCTCCGAGAGAATAATTTGGAAGATTTGTTTGGGGTGGTGATTATCGCAAGCCTCTGTGCCAACGAGGTCATTATTAAAACCCCTTTCCTTTCTCAAAATAACATCGCTCTTTCCATTCCGCTAGCGTGGTGCCTTCTCAACGACATAGACACTCTACTCTACCACATGAACAACGCACGCTACCTTCGAGAGCTGGACTTTGCGAGAGCGGACTACTACGAGAGGACTGGACTCTACGCGAACATCAAGGCTGCAGGTGGCTCAGTCTTGCAGGCCGCCACTACCATCCGCTACAGGCGATACTTGAAGCCTTTCACCAAGTTCACTATTACCTCTAAGGTACGAATTCCAAGTTTACTCTTACCTCTAAGATGTGTGTCTCAACCCAATGGCATTAATGTCGTACCATAGTGACTCTTCTATTGGGCCAAGTGAGTGCCTTCAAGCATCGTCAAGCGTACAAGCAATACTGAACCTTCTACGTTGCCTTAGAGTAAGTTATTTTAAGCAGAAAGAGGACCACCAACCATCCATCCATCCTCAGTCTGTATGCATCCACTGCTGGACATAGGCCTTTTCGAGAGCACGCCACCACACACGGTCTTCCGCCTTGGTCATACACCCGCTTCCCGCCACTTTCTTTAGGTCATCGGACCAGCGAACTGGAGGTCGTACTACACGCGCTTACCGATACGCGGTCTCCACTCCAGAACGCGTCTTCCCCATCGGCAATCGGTTCTACGACAGACATGGCCTACCCACTGCCAATACAGTTTACATATTCTCTGGGCTATGTCAGTTACCTTAGTTCTCCGCCGGATTTCCTCATTACGGATTCTATCCCTCAGAGAAACATAGCCCGCTTCATAGCCCGCTGAACGACTTTAAATTATGGAGAATACCAGCTGTCAGTGTCCACGTTTCCGCTCCATACGTCATCACTGGTAGGAGACACTCGTTAAAGACTTTTGTCTTTAAGCTTTGGGGTATCGACGAGTCGAAGACCTGATGAACCACTTGACCTGCTTCCACTAACACTACTAATAAATACGCTTGTTTCTCTCAACTTAACGATATTAATATCGTACCAGTAATAGTGACTTCTACGTGGCCAAGTGAGGCCTTTCAAGCATCGTCAAGCGTATAAGAAATACCGAACCTTCTACATTGCTTTTCAGTAAGTTATTCTACAGCAAGCAAGCAAGGCTATAGCTTGTGGTAGCAAGGAAATCTTCTTTATGGCTATTATTCCATAGTTATTGATTATTGTTAAGTATAATAATGTTATTGTTAGGTATTGAATTGCTCAAAACTAGAACCAACTGGATATGTAGTTTTCAGAATTTTGGTAGATCTGTCGAGTAAATACTAGTGTAAAGTCGATATTTACCTTTTGGTATGTATGATATGGATACAATCTTATGATTATTATTGATAGCGATACAGTTACATTCATAAAATGTATCATGTATGTAAGTTATCAATTGATTAAGGTTCTCTGAAGTTTTTTATGAATGAATAACCTGCAATATGATTATTAGCTGAGAAGTAGGTAGGTACCTCTAAATTCACGTGTGGCCAAACTAGTTATACATTTTTTTAATAGCACCTACTTTTCTTTTTCGTAAATATAAAATTCTCGTGTCACAATGTTAGTTACCATACTCCTCCGAAACGGCTTGACCGATTATTATGAAATTCTATATGCATAATATTGATTAGGTCTGAGAATCAGCTAATATTTTATACCCCTAAACACCTCAATCCACGCGGACGGAGTCGGGGAAATCAGCTAGTATTATATAGAAGTACCCCACTTCTTTACTTCTAGCATCTTCTATTAAGGATCTAGGCGTCCGCTGCATTCAAACAATTCCCAATAGCTTAGTCAATCTCCTTAACTCCTCCTAATCCGAAGATTGCCTGGCAGAGATCGCTGCTAAGCGATAAGACCACCTTTTTGTTTTCTACTTCCTTCTGTTTATTTGTGTTCCTTAGTTTTTTTTTTTTTTTTTGTTTTGGTGTACAAATAAAGAGTAATAATAATAATAATAGAAATATTAAAAAAAAATAGCAGTCTTCTAAGTTCTAGTCATTTATTTATAGATAGCTTTTATGTACATGCCATACTTGCTAATATCAAAATTGTCATTTTTGAATGAGCCAGTCATTTAATTATCTTTTGAATATTATTTCTTATGTCTCATTTGTTAACAAATACCTACTTGCATTCTACCTTAAATCACCTAATTCCAGGCAATCTACTGGGACGAGAAGACATTCTTCATGGAGCATGAGTTCATCGGGCCTGGGGGGTTCGTCCACGCTGTCGCGTTGTGCAGACAGAGGATCATTGACACTTCGGTCGCGGCGATCGCGGAGCTGCTCTTACAGTTGCACTGTGCCGGGACTTGCAGGCCAGCGCCGGAGAAGATGCCGTCTGAGGTAGTCTTCTTTTTAATCTCCAGAGTCTAGAGCAGAGGATCATTGACACTTCGGTCGCGGCGATCGCGGAGCTGCTCTTACAGTTGCACTGTGCCGGGACTTGCAGGCCAGCGCCGGAGAAGATGCCGTCTGAGGTAGTCTTCTTTTTAATCTCCAGAGTCTAGAGCAGAGGATCATTGACACTTCGGTCGCGGCGATCGCGGAGCTGCTCTTACAGTTGCACTGTGCCGGGACTTGCAGGCCAGCGCCGGAGAAGATGCCGTCTGAGGTAGTCTTCTTTTTAATCTCCAGAGTCTAGAGCAGAGCATCATTGACACTTCGGTCGCGGCGATCGCGGAGCTGCTCTTACAGTTGCACTGTGCCGGGACTTGCAGGCCAGCGCCGGAGGAGATACCGTCTGAGGTAGTCTTCTTTTTAATCTCCAGAGTCTAGAGTCAGAGTCAGAGTCAAATAAGGAACTCTTACGTATTAAGTTGATATAGAAAATATTGCTACAAAAGCGTGTTTTTAAATGTTTCGTTAAACGTTCGTTCTTTTTAAGATAATATTTTTCTAGATAAGATGCAAACGATCGTAACAATTGCTCGAAGAATTCTGAAGGCACATTGAAATGTATGCAAATTTTGAAGTTGGCATCGCAAAATCAGCGCTATAGTATACGTTGGAGTGCTACCAGATTTTTATGATTTTTATGAAAGATCGATAATATGAATCACCTCGTACACTTGGTACAGTACAGTGGTACAGTAGTCACGGCCCACGGGTAACTATAGAAACGTGTCCAACATTGTGAGTTGACGGTTCAATCTAAAAAATAGAGAAGTAAAAACTGGTTCATTGACTCATTCACCAGACACAACCGATTCACATCACATCAATATTCATCACAATCTTAATTATGGCAATCTTTATTATTTTACAATTTGACATAAGTTAATGTCAAAACGTGTTGTCCAATTAAAAATTCCATTCTAGGTTTTTATTTAACCTAAACAATTAGTTTGGGTTTTTCATACAGCGTGAGTATAGGTACAGGTAAATATTTCTCTGATGATTTGTTTCAGTCCCTGATTTTTGTACGACTGCCTGAAAAAAGGAGTATATTGTTTTCAGTTCATGTATGTATGTATGTGAGTTTGTATATTCCACCATAACTTCTATACGCCTGAACCGATTTTGATAAGTGAGGTAAGTATCATTAGAATCCCTAGCTTATTCCGGGTGACATAGGCTGGTAAAATTTAAAAAAAATTGATGGGGTTACCATGGCCCCGCATTAAAGACTAAAGTTGAAAAAAAATATTCGAAAATAAGATTAACTATATACCTAATCATCATCTAGAAAATGATGAGTAGATTCCAAAAATATATAACAATATAGTTCAATATCCGGGGATTCACAAAAAGTATCATTTAATAAAATTGTGAGCAAGATTCTATAATTTAACTAGATTGATTTAGATTTTTAACTTTTTAGTCGTGTTTTATAATTTTTTAAATTATGACTTGTAAATGTTTTATATCAGTAGAATCATCTTTCCGAATCAGTATATCATACCTAAGCGGCACACGTTGTCTTTAAACGTGAAATACTTACATAAATCATTTATCTTTTTCAGCTGGAATTGTGGGTGCAAAGCAACGAGCTAAGCTCAGCCAAGCTTCGCCCAGCGCCGGTCGTCCTCCCATCACTGGTCGAGCAACCAAACAGCCTCGGCTGTGGTGACGTGAAAGCCAACATGGTTGAGTGAGACACGCCCAACCCGAGCGAAGGTTTGCGGCATCGGAAGGACCTGTAGACTCATACACTAAGATATCTATTATTATTGTATCCCATATATCAGATACTATGAGGATCTAGCATTCGAAATTCCAAATACAAGAAAATACATCTTCTGGTGGTTCGCTTTTTTAATTTAATCAACTACTTTTCGTGAGATCTATAGAGCGAACTTTGACTTTGCTTAGACTTAGACATGGTTAAAACTAGACAAATTTATGTTACTCACATAAGCCCATCTCGTTTTAACTCTAAGTAAAGTCTGAGCCAAGTCAAAGTACGCTCTATAGATCTCAGCATAGGTAAGTCCTCTATGTAACGTCTAACCACCAGCGTCTTTGGGAAACTGCAGTTCTCTTGTAATCCTTACTTTTAACAATAATATTGCGAATATTATGTCGTACAATAATACTGGCTTAAGAATGGTTACTCACTACTAAATATTAAAAGTATGTACAACGTCTTGTAATGACCGAATAACGAGTAATACCGGTGTACGGATAAACCCGATTAGGTTTTTAATGCACCGTAACAGATATTGGAAAATGTTATATCTGAAATGTGTTGTTAAAATAAATAAATGAGAATTGGTCTTTCTCTTTGTAATTAACGGAAGAAAAGATGATATTTAACATTCACATCTGTATATTTTGTTGCATTTAGAAAGTTGCAGGTTTGTTTCTGCTGGAATTCTGCTAGATTTTTTCCTAAGAGGTCTTTATATGGGATATAAGAATGGATGTTTTGTTGTAATATGAGTCTAATGCTGCCTTTCCATCAGGGGTTTGTAAGGATCCGTTGCGAGGGATGTATTTGAAGTTCAAGTGATCATAATGGTCGGTTCAAAGTTTTAAATCTACCAGCAGGATCATATTCATAGTTTAGCTTTAAAAGCTGTAGTGAAAATGCAAAGACCTGCTTTATAGCCACTATATGGTCATATAATATGTTTCACTTATACCCCTCGCTATCAGTTTTTCCCTGATGAAAAGGCTGAAATGGAAGTTGTGTTGGATTTCGTTCGGGTTTTTTGGACAAGTGATATTAACTGAAATTGTCGAAACGACAATAGACATTATTGTGCTAAAAAATCTCAAGATTCGAAACGTGGGATGGTGCATTAGATGTTCTTAAATGTTCCAAAATAATGCTTTGACAGCTAAGTCTTCGGTATTAAGGTGCAGACAAACTATACTGTGTTTTAGTGTGTTGTTATGCATTCTAGCGTAATGATTTTGTAACCGTGTAACGTAATGATTGCTGCTTTGCCACATAAAAATAAAATTTTGATTCTGATTCGATGTTTTGACAATTTTGTATGGAGAATTAGTGAGGTTTAAAATAAATGTACGCCCATTGCTTGTTTAAGTTTTTACGGTAAGGCCGCTTTAAGTGTGTGCACGTCTTCATATTAAGATACGTCACGACACGCTCCAATCCACTAACGGTACTCTGTCTGCACTTTTACAAATGTGACTGATTTATTTATTTATTTATACTTGGGTAATTATTTATTATTCTTCTTTATATTTTTATAAGAAAAATATTTCTCATTATTGTTATAATATTCTTCACTTATTTAAAATCGCGACGTTTTATTTTAATGTTGTTGTGTTGTTTAAACAAAAAACTGTTGAGATGGTAAAAAATATTCTTCAAAAGATACACAAGGTAATTTAAAACAAAGCAGTTTAACCACAGTATAACTGTTTATTGTAAATGGCCGACATTAAGGGAATGCAATCGACATTAAGAGAATGCAATCGACATTAAGGGAATGCAATCGACATTAAGAGAATGCAATCGAAATTAAGGGAATGCAATCGACAGTAAGGGAATGCAATCGACAGTAAGGGAATGCAATCGACAGTAAGGGAATGCAATCGACAGTAAGGGAATGCAATCGATCGAAGGTTTATGCTGCCTGCAAAACAGGAATCAAACCCCTAAAATTTCGCCAGTACAAGATTTATTATTTATTATTTTACATTTATGCATTGTGTCTAAATTGTCTTATCTCACACTTATCTATAATATTGCAATAAGGTATTTCGTTCTAGATAAAAGGTCATTTAACCCAGATCGTACACGTACCTACATGCTGGTACAAATTACATTTTTACTTACCTACTTATACGTAAGTTTGTCTTGATAAGGCGTTTCTTAGTCATATGATTTATTGTAGACTAGCTGATGCCCGCGATTTCGTCTGGTTTAAGTTTTTATTTTTATTTTCGCGGGGAAATCCTTAATCTTCTGGGATAAAATATCACTCACCTTTTCCTCAACGACACTGTGATTGAAGGACAAACCAATAAACAAACACCCCCTTCGCATTTATAATATTAGTATGATGGCAGTCGTCACTCCTTATTTGCGGAAGCTTACAAAATAGAGTAATTAAGGGTCCCTTTTTACCATTTTGCTATGGAACCCTAAAATTTACTCGTTGTGCAGCCGATTAGGACTGAGGTGCCTCGTTTGTTTGTTTCGCTATTTCGGAGTTTATTCTCCATCTTGAAAAATATTATTATCATGATAAAGTTCATAGACCTTATTATTTTCGGTATGATTCGGACTAGTCTTATGCTATAGAAATTGTATTTTTTCTAGCGGACTAATAAGGAAACCGCAATTAAGGAGCATCGATTGTACCTGCTTAGCTAACAAATCGTACTATTCTATTATATTTTACGCGCAAATGTACCTATTCCAAAAATCGTAGCATATTCATTGACTGATTTATGTAGTATATATAATATGTGCTAAAACTCCATCATAATTGGGTATTTGACCACTGGTCAGATCGGCAACTTTTTCAAACGTCAAAACGCGTGCTTATTATAGTTTGTATGAAATTTTGAATTGTGACGTCATCAAAGTTCGACGCTTTTTTTACTTTAGTCGATAGTTTTAAATGGTTATACAACATAAAACTAACAGAAGCCGTGGATATTACGACTTTTGGGAGAGACTTTATTTAATAATCAGTAAAAAATAATTTATTTGATTAGTAGTCAAATACCCAATTTGTCACACAAAGTATAAACATAATAATATTATAATCATTTAAATTATATCAATATTATTAGGTAATTTAGGTTGTTAAGAAACAAAATTTTATCAAAAATATAAAGGTTTTGAACGCCATTAAAGCGCTGTAAAAATTCTGTAAGTAATTTCGGTTATCAAGCAAAAAGTTTGAAAAAAAATTGTGTATTTTAGCTAAGGTAACAAAATTTCCTAAGAGGTATATATATTAACTAGTTACATCATATTATGTAATTGTATATAATTCGTTTATGTACCTAACTAAAATATTATAATAATGAGTACGAATAAATCGATGTATTATTATTTTGTTTTTCTATTATCTTCCTTGCAAACAGTAATTTTACAGCGAACTCTTTGGCAGATAGGTAGGTACCTATAGTTCATTGACTTCTTAATTTTTACCATATTATCTGTCTGTAAATAACCCTGGATCCACACGTTGGCATGGCATATAACACCAAATTGACCCTCCGAGAATTGAACCCGGGGCCTCACACGATAAGACCACAGCGCTCACCGATGCGCCAGGGAGGTCGTAAAAATCGAGGAAGGGATTGAGTGAACGGTTAAAGTGGTGATAGCCTGATGTCTTCTGAGAGAAGACTGATCTGTTTACTGTGCTGATAGTGGGCTACATCTTCATAGTTTAGATCGCTAGATGTTCGATTAAGAACTCCTTTTGGTGGGTTTGACACATCCGTAGCACATCTCTGGTGGAAAGGCATCCTTAGTCTGCCCTGATGTAAATCGGGCTTTAGGTGTATATAGTTGCCCAAACACTTGTAAAGTAACGTAACTTGTAACCGGGTTACAGTAACATCGCGCACCACTGCACTCGATGTACTTGAAACGTTATTTGGGTAAACTGCTGTCATTACATATTACTAAAGTCAAGTTGCAGGACAGGCGGTTAAAGTTACGGGCACAGTCTAAAGCCGCAATTACACTAGTAAGTTTTTACGTTAAATAATGCACGGCATGATATTTGAGCGCAAACTCTCCAACATACTACGTGTGTACCTAGTTTAATGAGAAAGAAAATTTTTGGATTTCTCTGTGCAACTAATAAAATAAGTAAATTAAAAACAAAAACGGCAATTACAAATGTGAGCGACTTACGTGAGTACAACTTAATTTGTAATAAATGACCTAAGGAGATAACCAGTGGCGTGCAGTTTATAGAGGCATAAAAGCACTGCTTACCCAAATGGAAATACGTTAATGCTCATTTTTCATTCAAACAGCTAGTAAATAGTTATTTCGACTAATTAATGCCTACCCTAGCTCCAAGTCTTGTGCACGCCACTGGAGATAACCTACGTTCTTTCCTACTAGTTGTTCGACGAAGACGTCTAGACAGCGCAAACGCTACGGGGTAACAAGGACGTGACAGAATTTCTAATGCAAATTTCTGTCACTATTCTTTTTATTGGTTGTCAAAGTTTACCAACTGTAACCACTTGTCATGTAACTGGGCCTTATATGTACTTATAAGTTTACTACTCATTGTAGGTGAGAACAGGTTTTTAATGAAATGTTTTTATTGACAGGTTTTTCCTTTGACCACGATGCCTCTGATAACGATCAAGATCTTTGAATGCATCAGCTGTTAAACCTACTTATCCTCGCCTAGACGTCCACTGATAGTCCCCTTAATTTTAATTAATTAACCTTTTTATTGGTTTTCAAAGTTTTACACTAACTGTAATCGCTTGTCATGTAACTGGGCCTTAAGTAGGTACATACATCGAGTCTAAGGGTACATATAAGTTACCTACTCATTGAGGGTGAGAACTATCGATGGTGCAAACTGATTTTTTTAATGACTGGTTTATCCTTTGATCACGATACCTCTGATAACGATCCAGATCTTTGAATACATCAGCTGTTAAACCTACTTGGCCTCGTCTGGACCCTTGGCCTTGTCAAAGTTTTACACTAACTGTAACCGCTTGTCATGTAACTGGGCCTTATGTAGGTACATTTATGTTACCTACACATTGTGGGTGAGAACCATCTATGGTGAGAACAAGTTTTTTTAATTACAGGTTTTTCCTTTAATCACGATGCCTCTGATAAGTGATAACCATCTTTCTTTGACTGCATCGGTTAAACCTACTTGGTCTTCGTAACATACCTAATTTACTTATGTTATGAACTCACGTAGGGACTTCTATATGAAAGTCCCTACTACTACAGTAAACAGGTTGTATCTGTTTACTGTGCTACTACTTGAGTTCATAACCCTAGGTTCATATGAGCCTAGCAGTTTCAATACTCGATAGTCAATTTATTTATTCTACTCGTATGTAAATAAAAATCATCAAAATTCAAATAAGTTTGATGATGACATTCTCTTTTCTATTCCATTGACATAGGTACAGAATTTTCCTTCGAGCTACATGCACGTTATTTGGTAAGTTCCTTTGCTTAAGAACTAATTGTTTCATTGTCATTACCTATATAATTTTGGTCTTATTTTGTGAGCCTTCTCGTCACTATTTTTATTATGTTTTCTTATGCTCGTAATTTCTTTACAGGTATCGGATTCCGAGGTCCGATTTCAATGAAATGATTTTTCCGATGAAACTTCTTAATAAGTATATATTTTAGCTTTATAATATATTTTTAATATAATATTTATTTAGGAACGTATATTTGTAGGAAGTATTGTTTGTAGTTAATATGTTAAATATATTATACTTACTTTTAGTCTGCGCACCATCCCGTTTGCATTCGCTTCTCCTGTCTCCAAAGGTTGTCTGGAAGAGATCGCCTTAGGCTATAAGACCGCCTTTGCATACTGTTTAGTCCTAGTTCGTAAATTTAATTTGAATTTATTTCTGTTATTTTATGTGCAATAAAGATTTAATAATAATAATAATAATATTATGCTTTCACAAAGCTTTTGGATCTGCTGGTTGTAGGTAGGTAGGTATATGATATTTCAGGTAGGGATTAAATAAAATTCATTTGTTTAATTGTAATGTACACAATTTATTTATATCGTATAGTGTTTCTTATACAAAGATAATAAATTGTAAAATCCTCTTTCACGGTCCGAATAAATAAATACTTAAACCTCCTCTCGGTCCCTATCACACGCCCTTTGGGCAATAGGAGTATAACTTACAATACACATTGAATACTTTCCATCAAGCCTTCTAGGATTTGATACAAGTCCCCAACCACGGGTCCAGTTCAAAAACGAGACGCGAGGCGAAAT
Organism: Erebia palarica; assembly: GCA_964035005.1. Classification (NCBI taxonomy): domain Eukaryota; kingdom Metazoa; phylum Arthropoda; class Insecta; order Lepidoptera; family Nymphalidae; genus Erebia; species Erebia palarica. The sequence continues at coordinate 4,151,002 of OZ035992.1, forward strand.
AAAAATGAGTGAAACGCCATGCGAATCAGTTTTATAAACCACTTTAATACTCTTAATCGACGCAGTTGTACCGCAGAGCTGGACTCGTGGTGGGGGCCAATAAAAACGGTATATACAGTTGAAATCGCCATGCTTTTTCTAACAAATGTACAAAAATATTACTTTTAAAAGGTAGGCTATTTAAGGTAGGTATGTATTGTTGAAGGCACTGGTATCCTTATTTCCTGATTACTCAATACGCTGAACAATATTCATTTTAAATGGAAATATCTAATCTTAAGATTATTTTGCGATTTCTTGACAGCTAGAGGATTGTTCTCATACATTTTTTTTGGTTTGGAACATACCGGGCATTCCGAATGAGAAAGACTATACATTAAACATTATAAATAAACACCTAAGTTGGACTTAATTTTACTTAGATCGACTTAATACTAACTTACAAGAGAAATAGTCTTTAGCCATCGATTTTCACTACCGAGTCTTCGAAGAGATGAAACAGATCTACTGCGCTTACTTATAATATTACATATACATTATACATAGCTCACCACTAAAAATGCATCTTTTTTTTAAATCTATCACTGAGTAGATAAGTTTTCTCTGCTCGAAAAGTCTTTGAACCGAAAGAATATAAGTCTCATACGTGACATCCACGCGCGCGTCGACCGAGACTATCTCTACCCTACGATATCATACAATACACCGATACGACTACTAGGAAGGACTACATTAGGCGTTGCGACTTGGCCGCGTACAGCTGCACAATATCATACATATATTCTCTTTACAACGTGGTAACTTCGACTACGGGGAGGGGGCAGGTTGAGACAGTTTGTACGAACAAGAACGACTCGCGATCGCGCGCTGGCTGCGCGGTTAGGAGCATCAGGTGCGAGGCAGGCCCGGGCGCGGCCACACAGGCTCAGTGCTCCATCGTGCGCGCTTTGTTTTGGTGCATCATGTTCTTGAGTGTTGCCACCTCAGTCGCGAGCCGGGCTAGCTCTTCCTTTAGATGAGCATCTGCTTCTTCCGCCATCCTCTCATCAGGCCGTGGTGGCCTGTACTCCGCTCCCAGTGAGATCCCCGAATCCCTTTCATCGCTGGACCCCTCCCCGTCCCAGGAAGGTGAGGAACGGGGTCCGGGCTCCTGCTTAATGTGCTGCAAGGAGAGGAGGGCGCTCGCGACGTCTTTATCGCCGAGATGTGACTTGTGGCGCAGTTTGAGTGGGAGACAATTGTTTTCTGGAGCATACTGCTCGGCTGTTTCATCTCCAGATCCGGAGAGGGAGGATAGCTCGTATGGCGAAGGGGCACGGCGAGATCGGGAGAGATTGAGAACTGAACCGGGAGGTTCGTAATGTGCCGGGTGGGGGTAGTACGCTTCTGGTGCCGGAAGCCTCTCTTGGTAAGGTTCAGGGGCACGCTGAGGCGGAGGCGACGGGGGAGACGCGGGGGGTAGCGGAGGAGGTGGGGGCGGCGCTGGCGGAAATAGAGCGTTGCCTGAAAGCTTACTCCTCTTCGTGACGCAAAGAACCTGGTCACATGTTGGCAAAGTCGCTAGAACTTGGTCAATGCTAATGAGAGTTTCTCCACAGATTCCGTATTTCTCCTTGATGGCATCAAGCTGCGCTTTCAGTACGTGGTTTTCTTTGGAGAGTTCAACGACGCGCTGTTCGAGCACCATGTCGTTGAAGCGGCGTTTCTCGCGCGAGCGCTTGGCAGCTTCGTTGTTCCGCCGCCTGCGGTCCCAGTAGCCGTCATCCTTCTTATTGTCTGGTATGAACTCCCTCTGTTTACGTTGAGAACCAAAAAACTCCTTCCGCTTATTGAAATCGAAGTTTCCGTAGTCGTTGGGGTCCCCCGGGCTGCCGACTGAGGACGGCTGGTCCATGTGGAAGTGCGGGGAGACGGAGAGGCGGCCGCGTGGCGAGGGCGGTACGCGGGAGGGGTTGGGCGAGGGGCCCAGCGCTGCGCCACCCGCGCTCAGCAGCTGCTGCTGACTTAGTATGAACTCGGCGACCATGTTGCGGCGGACGATGCCCGGCCCGCAGGGATCTTCACTGTGGCTCTGTAACAAAAGAAACACTACGTTAATACAATCACTTCAATCCATACTAGGCTATCACCTATAGTCTATACGTTAGTACACAATTGCGATTTACTAAACTCCGTTACACTAATACGCTTGCAATAAAGAGCTGTCGCAAGACTGCGCGCAACTTTGCACGCGAATCATTCTGCATTGTAATTATTGCCAGTACAAGATTTTCCAGTTCATAAATAAGTCATATTTTCTAACCTCACGTTTGGACTAAACGTTTGATAACCCGTACATACAGTAAAATTATTGAAATTGGATTTCAAACGGGATTTCTTGCACACTCAAGTGATATTCAAAGTTGGAGCGCTGAAGTGCACGCCTGCGGTCATGTGCCTAGTCGATTAAGTGCTTTATTAGGCACGGTTTCAGTACAATAATATTTAGATTTCGCAAGAGGTTTCACGTTGGTTGCGGCGTGGGCTGAGCGCGTCGACCTCAGCTATTTATTTGATGTTAAAATACGGCCCCTATCGATCGGTGTGAATGAACTCCTCTTTGTAAAGAGCAAGTCCTAATTTTGCTACTCATACTATCGTTTTTTTATTATCAAGGTCAGCGACCTTTTTTGTTCGTTCTAATTTGATGACCAATATAATTGATGATGATTATATGAGATAATCAAATCGATAAAAAAGTGTCTCTACCGAAATTGATCGCACTGCATGAGATTTAAAAAAAACCGTTACTAAAACTCATAAATTATTTGAATATTTTCTTTTGAGTATTATAATTATTTTACATTATTATTTTGATAATATATATATATTTTTGATTAAATATCAATCATATATTATATCATATTTATAGACTGACTATTATTTCCATAGAATTGATTGTAAAAACCGACAAATCGAAAAGTAAGCAACTCTTTATTTTCTTTTCTCAATACTGAAACCAAACAACGGCAGGAAGTTAGAAAAACGTTCTAAAACCAATAATCACCGACAAAACAATATCAAAGATGGATAACAATGAATGACTATCGCGCCATTGTGGTGAATAGGAAAACTCATAAAACCACTACTAACTATTCCGTTTTTTTGTAGTCACGTTAAAGGACACGAGGCATCGGTAGTCGCAACGTGAGTCTTTTCTAAATACTCTCTACATATGATGAGATGTGTTTCCGAATCGAATACCAATGGAAATTAATTTGGTTTGTTGAGTCCATTCTTCTATTTGTCTGTCTGTAGGCATATCCCCGTCCGTTTCAATTATATTTCGGGATTATCTCGGCTTTCCCGGAAATATGGCCGGTTTATTCATGACACGTACTTACTTATATTGTACCAAAATTATTCCATATGTAATTCGAAAATATCTTGAGCGTACCGTTAGAGTATTTTAAGATGTTTTTGAATATCTCCAATGAATGTATCTCTTTTCATTATATTCGGAGAGCAACCATTTCCTATTCGAATTTTGCTTATTAATTTTATACACAATTTTACTTATTTTACTCTACTTTAAGCTTATCTAAGATTAAGTTATGTAACAGACAAACAATTTAAGTAATGAAATGAAATTAAGTAAGTTGTAATATTAAGTAATCCAGCAATATCGTGGTTATTGTAACCGCAATTATTGTAGGTAGCGAGAGACAAGTTACTATAGTCAGGTTAAGCTCGCGGATGAGATCGCTCGGTGTCAGTGGGTCGGCCCAGATGCGCACGCGCACCCGTTACAGCTAACTGTTCGATTTAACGCCAACTATAACTATTGGTCGAAACTTCAGCGAGGCTTTTACTTTGCCCGTTGTATTGAGTAAGGTTGTATCATTGTTTGGTATTTAGTCCGAACTCCGAAATAAAACTGTTGATACCAAGATATTCAACAGTTTTATTTCGGTGCTATTATTGGAGGCAAATTGAAATTTTAAAAGTAACTTCCTAGAGGCTTTCGTTAACGTTACATTAGATTTTGATGAAGTTATTTTTTTTTTTTTTGGTAAAAGCATTTCTTTCCTTTCAAAAGCAGAGCTTTACATTACTTAATAATAATTACAAAAAATATACTTGATTGAGTTGATTCACCGACTTTTTAAAACCGTTACTACAGCATATTTCAGTACAGTTACATTGAATAAGCATTTTTTGCCGTTTCGACTATAGGTGTTAATCATACAAAAACCGTTCCATGCTACGCAAGCGAATCAAATTAAACAAATATGTTAGGTTAAGTTTCAATATTACAACTGGAATATTTTAATAAATTTATTAACGTCTAGACAGTAAGAAGGAAATGCATAATTTACTAATAAATTTCAGCGAAGGTGACATTTTATATTAGGTTCTAAATCGTATACAGGTAAAATTAAAGGAAACTTCTTTGGTTTCAAAAAAAAATTATAACGATTATAAATTGCAATTTGTTGAAATTTATTTCAAGTGAATTTTATGTGCCTATAGAGTTAGTAATCAAAGATGGTGAACGCATTTTATTTATTTGCGCTTAGTACTTTGTACGGATTAAAATAAACTATAGATAGGTATTTAGTTATAATAAATGAATGCGATGAAAAAATGAAAGAGGCAGTACTAGTTAAATACCTAATAAAAATCATAATGAATTCTTTAACTGACGGGATACAAGAAGAAAACGGGATAGGTAAGAAGCTTTTAAAGACTGAGTGGATTCAAAATTAAACTGAACTATTTATATAAGATTGGTACTCAATTGAATTGAGTTTAATAGATACATAACAAAAAATTGCTAAGTGCCATATCGATTAAGATCAAATTATCAATTACAAAACCACTGACACAATTTCTCGAAAAATATCATTTTGATAACGAATTCGATACCGTTCGAAACCCCACTAACGGTGATACCGCGTCTTGTATAACAATCGGCATTTGAAGACAGTTATAACTAATCATGTACTTTCTTACGAACCGTTAGCCAAAAACTGGCTTCGTACGGTACCACGCTTTTTACGTTCAAACTCATCTGGTACAAACTTGTTATGAAATTTCTGTTTCGTCACCTCAAGGTTGGATTGGCAATTATTCACATTCTATAGGTAATACTATTTTGAAGTAACGAATGAGATCCTTTTCACCATATTTTTTTTTGTTAAGTACTATCTGATCAACATAATCATCATTTTAAATATCGTTTTGTCTTTTGGTCAGGGTTTTTAAATGTTTTCCTTTTCTAATAAGATTTTTCTCAATTTTAATTGTTTCATATTAAACCTTTAACTAAGTTTCTTTATTGTCCCTGTATTTTTATGGAATAGATTATATTATTCTCAACAGAATTTGACTTTCCGAACCGGTGGTAACGTCAAAACATGACTTAACATAAGAGACACCTGTATGTCCTACAAGTTATAAATATTTATATATATTGAGTTATATATATTGAGTTTAATAATAAGTAGATATTATCAACATACATAAATAATAGGTTAGGTTTTGATAGTGCAGTAAAACATTATGATGTGGAATAAATGTGGTTAAAGATAACGGTTTCAAATTGCAATACGGTGTTACCCATTAGGAACCAGGTGATAATTTGTGATGTAAGAATCCATTTGCAATTCTAATGACATTATCAAACGCGCATTGGTACAGTTAGATATACGCGATATACATAAATTGATCGTTAATTTGATTACTAATATGCATTAACTTGAAATGGTATATTAATAAGATAAAGTTAATAAACAAAAGTAAATAAGAAGAAGCAGATAAGATTTTGCAAAGTAATTTAGAAGAGATAGATTTAAGAGCTATAAATTTACATGTCAATACTTAGATAAAAAAACAAATTGAGAAATTAATGTATTAAATGAGATTTCATTTTTATATCTTTTGAAATGGATATCGTATTAAGCTGCACTTTATTAATGACTGCGTGATTGAGATTTTTAAAATTCGAAAGAAAATCTTCCTGGATAAAAAAGTCTGTCAACGGAATCAAGCTTTCGTGTTTATATAACTAGTAGGAATTATTCATGTTAATATTTTATTTGTTGCATGAACTATTCATAGTTATTCATTAATCTAGCCCCTCGCTTGTGCTAGGTTATGTTTAACCTTCACATTGATCCGCTGTATTTACACGTGTTCCAACTATGTGTACGCGGTTACGTTGCGCAGTTCTGACTGAATTATTAAATCCTTGTTTTCCCGTTTTTAGATCACAACGGATAATTTTATCTAATTTTGATATGTGATTTCACATTAAAGGACCAATTAAAGATTTTTTGTTGAAGTTAGAGACGGGTGAAATAGCTTAGAGGAAGGAAATATCTTACAAGACAACCAGTTTTCGCGGCTTTTTATCTACAAGACATTTTTTTTGTCTTACGTACGTTAAGACTTCTTGGTAGATCTGAGGGTTGACTAGTCAAACCGAGCGACAAAGCTTCGGGCATTTACTATATCCAATCTTTAAATTGTACCGCAGAGTAGGTATAAACACGTGTTCTAGCTTTAATGTCCACGTTGCTCGGTCAGAAGGGGGAGAAGGCATGGGTCTGTGGGGGCAGACACGTGCCCTTTTGATTTAACCAACCATCCCTAACCTCCACCATTTTCTCATTAACTCCCATTCTTGGTAGACAACAAAGAAGCTCGAAAATTATCAGCATTGTTTAAACATAATGAGAATCTAATGAATAAACCTTTTCTTGCTCGTTTTTAATCTTATTTTTATATCTGACGTAAAACTCGTAATTCATTATTAAAATGTGTCATTACACTTTTATCACGCTTATCAAACATATCCGTTTCTATGGAAACTTAATAAAACAGAGAAAAAACTAGTTTCAATAATTAAATTAAAGATAAACTGAGAATAGGTATTTAATTATACGCGTGTATTTATCTCTGAGTCACTGTACGACTAACAAGACATTTTGAACGAGTTACGCAACTATTTAGCTACTTGTCAACATAAAATGCACTATTTGACCTCTCTGTTCTGAGATTTATTCTTTGCGCTTACATAATAATGCAGCGTCATAGATAAACTGCATTCCATTATGGAATCGTATAAAATAGAATTAACTGTAATCTTAAGAAAATTTTACTAAGTACCTACCTATTTCATTGCTATGTTAATTCTATAATGAGCGATTTGTCATGTTACAAGTTACAACAAAACCTGATAGCTAATTATGTATTCTAAGTTATTTTTGAAACTTCCTTATTATACCTAAGTACTTTGCACTAAAATGCTAGTCTAGATTTCTATTTAAAAAAAATTGTGTTTCATGGGTAATGGAAAGCGTGGTTTAATAAGAACTGTCGGCATTGAAAGTGACATAAAATTAGACATTGTGCATTGAGAAAGACAATAATATGTTATTGCAAGCGAAGCGACGAAGACATATTTTTCATGTTTGACAGGTGACCTTACGTCCCTTAAGCCACAGCCGTTCTCACTATAACCATTTCAAAGTTCTTTGGAAATAAAAATAATCCAGAATCAGTGTTTCTGGAATGATCTTTATCTAATACATTTAAACTCATGAAATAAATCTAAGTAAGTATTGTGAAAACAGAAAAAGCTATTTGGTTTAAAAAAATACAGCACAATATTAATTTGAGCATCCAAAAATAGCTCAAACAACAAAGTTCGAACCGACTTTGAATTCCAAAAGAACGAACACCTAATTAAGTTTAAATTTTTAATTATACTTTACAAAACGTGTACATTACTTACATGAAAGGACATTGACTTGAGTGTTTACCTCAGAACGGACTAAGGTCCTAAGTCGTGTTACCTGTATGTATGGGTTTGGTAACTTTAGTATGAGAATATTTAGCACTTTAGATATGAAGATTCGCTTTAAGCTTTAAGCTACACACTAATGCTTTTTTTGTGGAACTGATTAGAACCGTTTCTATTTCTGTCAAATTTTAATTGATGGGTTAAAATTTAAATTTATTATGATTCATTACCGGTTCCTGAATAGTAACACCGTCAGTAGAGCCATCCAAGAGTCGTATGTCTAACATCAATATCGCATCAGCTTCGCAAGCAGACTCCAGAATGGACATGACCTTAGCATTATTGTCCTGCACGTGTTGCTGAGCCGGTCACGCGGCGTTCGACACGTGAACTTGAACTCACGTTGCTTGCGTAACACCGCACGTTCCTCTCAACCGTTATATAAGCCAACGTGATCCGACGGAGCTAATTAGATGCGCTGATTACGCCCTTGACCGTTAATTTATCAAAGAGTATACAATTTGGGAAGTAGATAAGTTTGTTGATGCAGCTGTTAGTGGGGACGGTGTGAATGAGCTGAAATTGGCATATATTAAAACAAAAGTCTTTATCCAAGAAGATTTATCAAGTAAATTATGTAGTCAGGTAGAGCAAAATTGCATGATTTATAGTCTAAAAACTAAAAGGAAAAAGCATTTGGATGAATTAATGTAATAACTTCTCTTCTTAATAAGTTCGTCCACATTTACGTTATAGAATAAGATGAATATTTTGAACTACTGAAGACATTTACTATGTAAATAGGTATTAATTACATACAGGGAAAAGCTTTGGTAATGTTCTCAGCCCTGCTCACTAGGCAAATAATAGACTTTCTTCTCAGCCCGCCAAATTCCATGAATCTTGCTCTTGACCTACCAAAGACAATTAGCAAGACATAAATGCTCATAGACAATATCAGCCATCTTGGAAAAAGTAGAGAAAGTAGTACAGTGGTAACTTTCCACACGCTCGCCACTAGCTGGGGAAAAGTAGGCCGTCCGCCATCTTTTATGACATTGTATCGCCGCACAATGTCGCGGTATTACTGGTTTTACTTAATTAAATAAAACAAGTTGAATCCAATAATAATAGATTTAACTTGAGAATCTGTATCTCTCTTCGATATTTTCTAAATAAACCAGACCACACCTACATTCGTTCGTATCAATTGTCGAATTTCTAGAATATTTGGTGATTAATGTTTAAAGGATTTACCTACTTAAAAAAAACTGACTTCTTGATTTATGCTAAGTAATATTTAAATACTCATTACTAAGTTAGTGGTCAGCTATAGAGAATTCTTAGGCGCCAACCAGTCATTATCTGTGAACAACGCCTACAGTGTACGCACCAGATGCAGATGTTATGAAAACATTCGAAGTGCCATTATCTTGTTGTGTCTGTACTCTGTTCTCCCCAGTCACCAGTAAAGAATCCTTGTGCTCCACATTGTCACTTTTATATAACCTCATCAGTAGGATTAAGCAAGGTCGCCGCTTTGGATGCGTTTCAAGCATTTTTCTGCTGAAAAAAACTGCGTATACTTGACCGATATTCGCATTCGTATTTAGCGAAGGCCCAATTAAAGAGCACGCTATTTTGGGGACGGCCTCAGACTCCCGATAATAGTTTGGTGTCAAGGTCCCGTTTCGTAACTCCTCGAGCGATAAACCGCTGGCTAAATGTGTCAAGGCCTTCTCACTCGCTGTTCCGGTGGATTTCCCTATCAGATAAAAATAATCCTTAAACAAATACGTAGTGTTAAACGAGACAAAGACGAACCCACTTCGTGCCGACCTTGCTCCACACTGTTAATTGCTACATTATTAAGAAACACTTAACCTATTTTCGTGAGCTAGATTCGTTGAATTTAGTTATCCACCTCTGTTTGTTGCGCAATGTAAGTTTTGTTTCTAGGAAGCATCGTAAACAGGGCCAAGATCGTAATGAGTTCAAATTTCCCTTGTTACTCATAACGTGTTGTTCAGTTTAATCTACGTACAAACTTGTACTTGGCATATAGATCGGTGTAGATGAGTTCACCAGTTTTGCTGTGACTCATCGAGAATTCCTGATAATATTTTTGCGGAGTAAAATTTTGAAAATAATCAAAAACTTCGAGAGGAAAATTCTTAAAGAATTATGGATGAAAATTCTTAGCATAGAGCTATGAGGAAGCGGTTAATAAATGAGTCCCTTCCTGTTGATGATTAACTGTCCAAATTGGTTCATCTTAATCGTGATTATGATCAACGTTACCATGAACTAATCGTAATGGCGCTGGAATTGTTTGTCAGAATCTATTACTTACGTCACCACGATCCAATTTGGTTATATGTTAGAAATTTAGGACTTCAAAAATATAGCACGTCATACGTTGGCGCTCTTGCTTCTTTGTCGCAATTGCTTGTATACACTCACGTGCCACCAGTAAGTAGGTTACAGTTACGCGAGCGGGTGAGATAAAAAAATGGGTCAAGTTATCTTTGCTTGTCCTCGTACCGATGAAATTATCTTCAGCGATGTTATTGCGCATAAAAAATTTGTAGCTTACGTAACCGCATTCATTATGAACTATCGCGATAATATATAGATGTGCGTGATAAAAGCTCAACGAAATCTCGCCTTGAATAATGGGGACAATCTCATTGTGTAACTCATTGTTGAAGAATTGATACATGAAATTGGCAAACCGTATGCGAGCACTAAGTTCGAATGTATTGCATAAATGTGGCATAAATAGTTTACTCGTAGATGATTTCATCGTTTCGCATGATCCGCGATATTTACAATCAGGGTCGAGTATGAGCGTCGACATAATGGGAATTAAAATTCATAGTTATGCGAGTCATGATGCACGATTAACTAAATGCATACGGGTGTGACCTTACGGTCTTTAGTATTACCTTCCGGACGACCTTGCTTCAAACTTCCTGTATTACATCACTTGCGTACTGATAATGCACGGTATGCTTGATAGTAACACTTCTTTGTCTATCTCTTTTATAGTGCGGAACTGCTTGTACAAATCATGTTGCTTGTTTCACTGCGGTTTCTATTAAGTGTTCCAGTGTTATTTGACGTTTCCACGTTATCTATAGTCCGTGCAATGTCATTGTTTGTCTGTGTGAGTTGCAGTGGATTGCGCAATGCCGCCCTAGGGACGTTGCGTCATACGTAGATAGCGAACTGACCTTTACACTATCGATTCGAGTCTCGGTTTATATCAATTGTTTTAACGGAAGGTGCACTTCAGATCTGGGATGGTTTTTGGACATATCGCAGAGTTCTTGCTTTAGCATACTACGTAAATAGACGTAACTTTGATGCTTATTCTACACCCTTCAATAAAATAAGTAATGTTAAGATTCGAACGTAAGGAAGAGATAATGTTAAGAAAGATGCAATTGCTGATAATAATTTGGTTATTAATGAAACAACCAGTTTTAAATATGTTTATGGTTAATTTAAATTTAAAAATAGATAATTGAATTCAAAATGTAAATTATAATTAGGCAGTATAGTATGTATCAAGAATACTCTAGTTCCGTACATCCACAGGCGAACGTAGGTACGCTGGATTGGAACCTTGAACCAGTTGTGTAAGCGTTTACAATAGCTTACGACAGAGCCGTCGTGCCAGGCGCCGCTTACGACACTAGTAACTAACAATTGCAATACATTAATTATATTATTAACATAATGGAAAATGTACAACTATTTAAATAGTTGTACATTTTCCATTCCAACTACGATTGAAAATTACTGGTCGCCATGAATTTTTGACAAACAATTTAAAAGAAATTTAAAATTACATTGCACATTTGTACCTACCCAATATAATGTACCAAAGAAAGCTAATAAATAATATAGAAAATTGTTGACAAAAACTAATCCTACAAAAAACCCAAGTTTTTTGTAGGATTTACAAAAGAATTTTAAAAGTAACAGAATTAATTATTTTCTACATCAAACCGCAAACAATTATATCATATCGTGTAAATTTAAAAAATATTTCGCGATTTCTTTTCATGATCAAATTTGAACGGATAAACGAAAAGGAAAAATGAAAATTAGATGATTACTAAAACAAAGGAATCACCTTTGTTCGATGGCAAACAAAAAAGAAATAAATAATATGAAATTATGAGATAGAAAGTTTAAAGTTAAACGATGTAAGCAATGTTATTAATGCAAGCATCATTGCTTTAACGAAGCAAATACGCAACATAAGAATTTTTTACTAATATCAGACCTACCATAAAACACCTGATAAAAAAAATAATAATTGTAAGGTTGCTAGATAAACGTAAAAAAAATTATAAACGGATAACTTGTTAAGCTAAGAATTTCAAATCATAACGGTTGGAATTAAAACCGTAAGCAAAGCAGTTCATGCATGTATGCGGTCTATAGATATAAACTACGTAAAGATACGAAACTGAAGGAGGAATTAGATAATTTTAAATTGAGGTAAGGCTTTTGTGCAAATGAACCTGTAAAAGTTATTGCGAACCGTCAAGTGAGTCTACCACTAGATCAGAATGTCCTATTTATCAAGAAATTCTGTTTAAAGATCAAAATATACGTTTATACAAAACAATGAGCAAAATTACCAATGATGCAGAATATGGTGACGGTCAGTGGGAAGTGAATACGCACATGTGGGAAATTCTTCGTATGAAATGAGTTAGGCGAAAATCTTTTGGCACGAGACTCGGCGGGCGTGAGTAAACAAATTTAAAACGGCGATGTCAATGACACTCGTACAAACACTTCTATGGAAGTTATATTCTGATGATTGAACTGACTCGTCGTATTTTATGACTCATTTTCTTTGTAGTTGAGTAAATGTAATGGAAAAGAATTGCGGAACTACTCGTTTTTTTCTTAATTTGAATTTGAGTTTTGATTTTAAATTTTATTTTATTTTTATTTGTTAATTCTATTTCATTCCTATTATATTAACCGCTTTAATTTTATTGTGTCGCCAATTTTTATTGAAAACAAAATTAATATTTTTGAGGCAAGATTCGCATTTTTTTTAATTATATACAATTAGAGTAGAGACTATTTGCCACAAAAAATTAAGTTGCAAAAACGGCGAAATTTTAATATTTTTAAATAAACTATTTTTATATTACTATTGTGATAAAAGCAGTCTAAAATTTTATTCTTATATTCTTATAGTCTAGAATGGTAAAAAATACTTACGAAAATATTTGCGGCAATATTGCACTCCTTGTCGGGAATTATCCAAATATTGAGAACAATGTCATAATTTCACAATAACAGCAAATCACTAAACCGTCTTCGGCGTAGTTAACAGTGCGTTGAAATGTTATAATAAATGTTATGCACCCACTTTACACGTTCTGAATGATTTTGTCACTATCACAATGTTGTTATGACGAAATATCCACTGCGATGGCGTAGTACTCTAGTCAATTGTACGCGTCTATCCACTGCGAAGTCTAGAGTGCGACTAAAATTTGTAGTGGGGTCGACCGACTCACGGTCCGCAGCACTCACACCACTACAGATCGCGTCTGTGAGTGTGTGTCTGGGTTTGTGTGCGTGACTGTGGCTGTGTGAGATATTTACGTAACCTAGCTGAGTAGCTGTGTGTAATCACTTTAGTCGGCGCTATTGAGTCAATGTAGCGTCCGATTTTTTTAGCTAATTCGCGATTGAGTCATGTATTTGTGGCGTTTTTGCGCTTCAACGAAATCTGTAATCAATCGTTAAGCGTTAGTTTTCGGCAATTCACAGTGGCGTAATGAATTAATTTAAATGTGGGCAATTTTTAACTACAACGGCGGCTTGACCAATTTTTCGCTTATTTGTAGATACTTTGTAATCTTGGTTGACGTAAAGACTATAGCAATGTTAGGTATTAAGACTTCGGTATTACAGCATTTTTTTTCTGAATTGTTTCAGCAAATAAATTTGCCCGTAACAGATTTTGTAAGCTGGAGATCCATTATGTAGAAATTTTCAGCGTAACTGTAAAGCAATTTCCTAAATTTAAAATATAATTTAGATGTCATAAATTTTTTTACCAATACTGTTGGCAGAATCAATACGTCTTATTATCTATCAAACTGTGTATGTACTATGTATCGACAATAAAAATATATATGTACTTACTTCCAATTGAATTCCTTTGTCTATTTTATTCTATTCGTTTTAAGACGATATTTTGTGTACAAAAAATATGAAAAAATACTTCTTTCAGTTGGTATTTTGGATTTATCACTTCTGCAACTATTTACAACAATATTACATTCTATCGAAGCTGGGTGTGTAAGCTAGTAGTTATATCCATACAATGCATGTAGTTCATAAAACCATACATATCCATCCTAATATTATTATCTGTCTGTCTGTTACGTTTTAACGGGCCATCTTTACAACCGATTTGGACATTTTGTACAGACATATTATTTTGTGTCTCAGGGCATAGGCTACCCGGGCATCATTTGGTAATTATATATTTGATCAAACTATATTAATTTACTTAGTATGAATTAGGTATCATAACTTCACAAGGCATACTAGGAAAATAGTGGAGCTATTAAATATTCTATAGACTATGTTTTCTTATCTATTTTGCACGTTCTATTATGTAACATTTATATTACTGCGAGTTCTATTGTTTGTTACAATAATGTTTCCATGACAATTTACTTCTAGTTAATTTGAATTCTAGTTAGAATGGGAGAAAAAAACAAATATTATATTAAGGAAAATTGGTAAAGTCTCCACAATAACGAGAATTTAATTAAAAAAATTATTATCAACGAAATAAATAATGAAAAGAAAGATTTATAGACTCGTATCTGTCAGGATCTATGTTTAGTATAACCTTTCCCGTCTCATAGAAAAAAGATGGTAGGTACGTTGCCTGGTAGAGATCACCATATAGATAGGGTTACATTTTATTTAGAATATTATTTAAAATGCTAGGTTAGTACATTAAAGTCAGTGGATATAAGTTTTGAGCCTAGCTGTTTTTTAAAATTTAGGCATTTTCATTGAAAACCGGCACTATTAATAGTTATTAGTATTAAAAATTAAAGCCTAAGTTTAGTAAAGCCCACGAGAGCCCACGTTCGGAAAACTCGCCGAGTAGGGGAACCGTCAATGTGAAAGTCACGCTAGATGGCGTTAGTGTACTTTCTTGCTATTGACTTTATACTTACTACAGTTCAGCACTAGGCTACGTTCGCACTACGAAAATCATGCGCGAATTTTTTTCGCAATTAACACTAGAAATCATATTGAGTTATTCGCACTTGCGAATAAAATTCGCACGAAAAAATCGCTCTTTTGACACAATTTTTACGCGGTGCGTTATAGGTAATTCATGCATATTTTTCTCAACCGTACCTACATATTATTATGCCATCATATTATAATGATTCGAACGTGTGTTTCTTTGTTGGTTAGTCCTTATATTACACCGCAAAGCAGCATCGGATTGACGTGATTTTTGGCATGGTATGGATTTTTGGTATTGTTGAGGACCTGGAGAGTGACATAGGCTACTTTTTATCCTGAAAAATTAAGGAGTTCCCGCGGGAATCAGCAAAATTAACCACGCGACGAAGTCGCGGGCATCAGCTAGTCATTAAATAGATAAAATACGCTGCTTTAAAGCTGTGTGTAGTCTGCCAATTTGCACTGGGCCAGCGTGGTGCACTTGGTGGGCACAAACCCTTCTCATCTCAGGAGAGTCGTGCTCAGTATAGTGAGCTGGCAATGGGTTGGAATGATGATAATGATTCTTCCTAACTAATGTCTATCCTAGCCCGTTTCTTTACTCATGTGTCCCGCTTCAGACCCACGCTACTGACCCTACCTCAGGTGGCACTGTGGGTATTTTTTTTCATATACTAAGATAGCGAGCAAACAAGAAAAACGAGGGTATTTTGAAGTTAAACCACCATACTACCAGCTAAAATTGTAGGTATTAGTAGTCAAAAAAACTTTTTTTATACACAAACTAGCGCTTTGCTGAAATCAGACTTGCTGGAAGTAGTGATGCAGCGTAAGGTGGAGCGCGCTTGCCAAGAAGATGCCTATTCACTCTTTATTTGAAGGTACCAATATTATAAGCGGATGGAAAAACGGAAGCCGGAAGGGCGTTCCATATCCTAGCGGTTCGAATTAGAAACGAGGAAGCAAATCGCTTCGTACGCGTCCTTGGGATTTCAACTATATACAAATGCAGACCCTGACGATGCCTCACGGTACGAAAGTAGAAAGGTGAAGAGGGAAAAAGACAATTGGGTATTTGACTACTATTCAAAAAAAAACTTTTGGTGATTATTAAATAGAGGATCTCCCAAAAGTCGTAATATCCACGTCCCCTGATAGTTTTATGTTGAGAAACCATTTTAAACAATCGATTAAAGTAAAAAAGTGCGTCGAACTTTCATATAAATCCCAAACTTAGGATGCGTTTTGACGTTTGAAAAAAAGTTGCTGATTTGACTATTTGTCAAGTACCCAATTGAAGAAGTTTCATGATGATGTCCTAGTTTCGAATCCAATGCACACCGCTCTAGATTGCGTTAGTTGTTTATGAGAAATTCATTTGCTTCTGAATGCCACGGTCATAAAATCAACGTTACGTGACATACCTAGCCCAAGGTCGGAGTAAGTACCTATTGTTGTCAAGCTGTATTGAATATGTGTGTGGAATAATTCGTTGTTTTTCGCACCGTTTGCCGAGTTACGTAATGCATTAGGTGATATGACTATCGCTACATATTATAAAGTGCCTTCGTCAAGTTTGTATGATATCGGTCTAATTTTCACCAATTGGATAGAAGGCAGGCGAATGCGAAAACTGCCTAGTGGGTCTAGTGGTTAGCATGTTCGACTGCGTCAGTTCGTCAGCGAGGTCCCGGATTCGAGTCCTGGGTCGGGTCATAAGTGTTGGGTTTTTCTTACTAGAAATTCCCAGTACTAGCCCGGAGTTAGGAATTTGGTGGTGTTTCACCCCCGTGCCTCGGCGTCGGTCCTGTTTATTATCACTAACATGATAATAGTCGTTAAAGTCCGCCAATCCGCATTGGAGCAACGTGATGGGTCTGAGCTCTAATTCACTCTCTCCTATTAGAGTGGGGAGCTGTGCCCAGCAGTGGGACTGTAGCGGTGGATAGATGTCCCATCGACGGCCTATTATAGCTTGTCTTCCACAATGAAAAGGGTGTAGCCATAGTTCACCACGTTGGCCATGTCCGGATTGGCAAACTTCACACACCTTTGAGAACATTATATATGGAGAACTTTCAATGTAGGTTTTCTCACGATGTTTTCCTTCTCCGTTAATAAAACATGTGATATTTAATTGTTTAAAACACAGTTTGGAAATTTTAGAGGCTTGGGCCGGGGGATCAACCCCCGGATAATTTACTAGAATAATAATATAAAATGGTAATTCAAAATAAAACTAGCAAGGGACGTGGATATTGCGACTTTTGGGAGATCCTTTATTTAATAATCACAAAACAATAATTTATTTCACTAGTAGTCAAATACCCAATTGGAAAAATAAAAAAGTATGTACATTTTTGCTTTCCCGTACGAAACCTGGGTGGGTCGCTAGTATTTTGTAAAAACAAAAAATAACCTATTTACTTTGCATATGAATGCAAAATGTATAAAAACAACTTTATTTTTAATGTTTTTTTTGTCATTCTATTGCATAATTAGTGTTTTGTTCATTTGTATAAGTATGTAGGTGGATGTTTATCGAAGTTCAAGTTTCAAAGAAGTCGGCATTTGTATTGGACTTGCTTTTGCCCGTGACTTCGTCCTCGGGAACTACACAAATTTCAAATCCCTATTTCCCCCTTAGGGGTTGAATTTTCAAAATTCCTTTCTTAGCGTATGCGTACGTCATAAAAGGTATCTGTGTGCCAAATCCGTCCAGCGGTTTGAGCTGTGCGTTGATATATTAGTCAGTCAGTAGTGCAATCAGTCAGTCACCTTTTTCTTTGATATATTTAGCAGATGTGCTAAATCCACTTCCACTAATCTATTGCAAAATAAATTGTCGCAGGATAAACAGAAGTGAAACCTATGGACGAGTTCAACGCCTATACTGAAGCGCGTCTAAAGATCCAAAGTGTGTATTTCTGTCTATCCGCTACGCTTTCACGGCCCATCTTTTCAAAAAATTTTGATGAATTTTGATAAAGGAATAGGTTGTGTAACGGAGAATGACATGGGCTACTTTTTATTCCGGAAAATTCAAGAGTCCCGCGATAATTTAAAAAAAAAAACGCGGGCGTATTCTCGAGTATCATCTAGTTCTCATATAATCTCTCTGAGCTATTTATTGCCTCGAGCGAACAGTAAGTACATTATGATGGCATCATAACATGTTTATGAATCCATACTAATATTATAAATACCTACGTGTGTCTGCTTCAACCGATTTTGATGAAATTTGGTATAAAGATAGGTTGCAAGTACATTAAAAATATTTAAATTAATTTCAAAAAGCTTATTCTACCGTCCACGCGGACGAAGTCGCGAGCATCATCTAGTTATAGATAATTAGTATTGATAGTAATTGTATGTCAGGTATTGGAAAATATAGTAATTTTGTTATAAGGGGAAGCCCTGGTCTTATCTAATTTTACTATCAAAATGATGTTCCAGTAAAACCAGTGATAATCAATAAAGGCTAATCGAAGTAAGTGTTAATACCATAGTTAAGGGGCCTTATACAATCAGGCCGCAGCCAACTTTAGGTATATAACTCGCCACACTACAGCATATATCTGTACGCATATATAGCACTACGCTCTACGCTCGATTTTATAGCCAACTAATCAATTTTGTAACTTGAAATATTTGATTATTTATTTACTACATAATATAGACTATGCCTCCGCGCCACATTATTATAGTAAATACTAGCAGACGCACCCCTGCTTCGCTTGGGTGAAATTTTTAAAAATTCCGTGGGGGTGGAATTTCCAAAAATCCTGAAACACGTGTTTCTTAATTCCCTATAGTAAAAATCTGGTAACAAATTTTAAAAAGCTAGCGCCATTTTGAAATACTCTGTTATTGTACCGATTTCGTTCAAAATCGATATATGAGGATCCCTAAGATCACAAGACAGGAAACTGTTACCAAAAGAACAATGGCGAAATTGGACCCACATAATTTAAAAATTAAGGAGGCATCGTTCAAGTACAAGTTTATATTATATAAAATCATATGTTTATATGATGTTTATATAAAAAAATATTGAGACTCTGAGATACGGGATTCAAAAGAAAGAAATTATTATAATTTATTAAAAAATAAGTCATCTTGCACTAACGGAACGCAATTGACATAGATATACATTTTGTTCACATGACAACACTTGTCATTATTATTTATTTTTGTAGGGATGCTCCGACACCATCGATGTATCATCGATACCGACTGAAATGAGTATTCTTAATATTACTATCGTCGTGTGATACTAACACGAGTACTTTAAAAGTATCGATACCTAATCGTATCGATATTTTTTAATTAAGTAAATGATTTTATCAGTATCAGTGATCACTACTTATATGACACTAGCTGATGCCCGCGAATTCCTTCTCATGGATTTGGTTATAAGAGAAAGAAAAAAGTTCTCATAGGAAAAGTAAATAAGTGCTTAATGCAAGTGTAAAATCAAAGTATATAGAGGAATAAAACGTTTAATGTAAGGAAGATCAGGCTATAGAATGGGAAAACAATCTGAATTATCGGTCAGCGAATCACTTCAACTTGGGCTATAGGTGTCGAAGAATTCACTGACCAGAATCTGCAAAGAGGTACCAGTGGTGCAAAGAGATCTATTTTGATATTATTGTTACTCAATTTGTTAAAAGATAAGAAAGATCTAAGCAGATAAGAGTTATTTAGAACTATGGTGTGAGTAGAATTATTGCGGAATTCTCGCAGACATAAGTACCTACCTAATTATAAGTAGGCATAAGTACCTACCTACTCATTCATACTATTACTGATACAAATTATTGATTGAACAATAGCCCAATAGTTTTTGATTAATAATTTTTAGGTTATGTTCTACTTTTAGGTGTATCTTTTTTCTCCCACATTTTTAGACTTACTTACAATTAGCTTTTTTCTTAGTTTTGTTACGTTCTACAATTATTAATAAGTTTCCATGATGAACGCTACCCTTTTCAGTGGGTCCCAAAATACATGCATTTTCGCCATCCTCCTTTAAAAAATCAGCGCCATTATGAAATTCTTCGTTATTGAACCGATTTCGTTCAAAATCGATATCTGAGGATCCCTGGGATCACAAAACAGGAAACTGGTACCAAACTTTAAAAAAGTCAGCGCCATTTTGAAATTCTCTGTTATTGTACCGATTTCGTTCAAAATCGATATCTGAGGATCCCGAGGAACACAAAACAGAAAACTGTTACCAAAATTTTAAAAAATCAGCGCCATTTTGAAATTCTTTGTTATTGAACCAATTTCGTTCAAAATCGATATCTGAGGATTCCTAGGATCACAAAACAGGAAACTGTTACCAACATTTTAAAAAATCAGCGCCATTTTGAAATTCTTTGCTATTGAACCGATTTCGTTCAAAATCGATATCTGACGATCCCTAAGATCACAAGACACGAAACTGTTACCAAAATTAAAAAAAATCAGCGCCATTTTGAAATTCTTTGTTATTGAACCGA
The DNA here is from genome assembly GCA_964035005.1 of Erebia palarica. Taxonomy (NCBI): domain Eukaryota; kingdom Metazoa; phylum Arthropoda; class Insecta; order Lepidoptera; family Nymphalidae; genus Erebia; species Erebia palarica. The sequence continues at coordinate 4,171,567 of OZ035992.1, forward strand.
TTTCGTTCAAAATCGATATCTGAGCATCCCTGGGATCACAAAACAGGAAACTGGTACCAAACTTTTAAAAAGTCAGCGCCATTTTGAAATTCTCTGTTATTGTACCGATTTCGTTCAAAATCGATATCTGAGGATCCCTGGGATCACAAAACAGGAAACTGGTACCAAACTTTTAAAAAGTCAGCGCCATTTTGAAATTCTCTGTTATTGTACCGATTTCGTTCAAAATCGATATCTGAGGATCCCGAGGGACACAAAACAGGAAACTGTTACCAAAATTTAAAAAAATCACCGCCATTTTGAAATTCTTTGTAATTGAACCGATTTCGATCAAAATCGATATCTGACGATCTCTAGGATCACAAAACAGGAAACTGGTGCCAAAATTTGAAAAAAATCAGTGCCTTTTTGAAATTCTTTGTTATCGTACCGATTTCATTCCTAATCGATATCTGGGGATCACTGGGATCACAAAACAGAAAACTTTTACCATAATTTAAAAAATCAGCGCCATTTTTAAATTCTTTGTTATTGAACCGATTTCGTTCAAAATTTTTCGTTCTGACGATCCCTAGAATCATAAAACCGGTATCGGTTCGGTTACAAATAATTTCAAAATGGCGCTGATTTTTGTTAATTTTAATACCAGTTGCCTGTTTTGTGGTCCTAGGGAACCCCAAATATCGATTTGGAACAAAATCGGTACGATAACAAAGAATTTCAAAATGGCGCTGACTTTTTTTAAAGTTTGGTACTAGTTTCCTGTTTTGTGATCCCAGGGATCGTCAGTTACCGATTTTGAACGAAATCGGTTCAATAACAAAAGAATTTCAAAATGGCGCTGATTTTTTTAAATTTTTGTACCAGTTTCCTGTTTTGTGATCCCAGGGATCGTCAGATATCGATTTTGAACGAAATCGGTGCAATAACAAAGAATTTCAAGATGGCGCTGATTTTTTAAAATTTTAATACCAGTTGCCTGTTTTGTGGTCCCAGGGATCGTCAGATATCGATTTTGAACGAAATCGGTGCAATAACAAAGAATTTCAAGATGGCGCTGATTTTTTTAAATTTTGGTAACAGTTTCCTGTTTTGTGATGCCAGGGATCGTCAGATATCGATTTTGAACGAAATCGGTTCAATAACAAAAGAATTTCAAAAATGGCGCTGACTTTTTTAAAATTTTAATACCAGTTGCCTGTTTTGTGGTCCCAGGGATCGTCAGATATCGATTTTGAACGAAATCGGTACAATAACAAAAAATTTCAAAATGGCGCTGATTTTTGAAAATTTTGGTAACAGTTTCATATTTTGTGATCCCAGGGAACCCCAGATATCGATTTTGAACGAAATCGGTACGATAACAAAGAATTTCAAAATGGCGCTGCTTTTTTAAATTTTGGTAACAGTTTCATATTTTGTGATCCCAGGGAACCCCAGATATCGATTTTGAACGAAATCGGTGCCATAACAAAGAATTTCAAGATGGCGCTGATTTTTTTAAATTTTGGTAACAGTTTCCTGTTTTGTGATCCCAGGGATCGTCAGATATCGATTTTGAACGAAATCGGTTCAATAACAAAGAATTTCAAAATGGCGCTGATTTTTTAAAATTTTGGTAACAGTTTCCTGTTTTGCAATCCCACGGATCGTCAGATATCGATTTTGAACGAAATCGGTGCAATAGCAAAGAATTTCAAGATGGCGCTGATTTTTTAAAATTTTGGTAACAGTTTCCTGTTTTGTGATCCCAGGGATCGTCAGATATCGATTTTGAACGAAATCGGTGCAATAACAAAGAATTTCAAGATGGCGTTGATTTTTTTAAATTTTGGTAACAGTTTCATATTTTGTGATCCCAGGGAACCCCAGATATCGATTTTGAACGAAATCGGTACGATAACGAAGAATTTCAAAATGGCGCTGCTTTTTTTAAATTTTGGTAACAGTTTCCTGTTTTGCGATCCCAGGGATCGTCAGATATCGATTTTAAACGAAATCGGTTCAATAACAAAAGAATTTCAAAATGGCGCAGATTTTTTAAAATTTTGGTAACAGTTTCCTGTTTTGCAATCCCAGGGATCGTCAGATATCGATTTTGAACGAAATCGGTGCAATAACAAAGAATTTCAAGATGGCGCTGATTTTTTAAAACTTTGGTAACAGTTTCCTGTTTTGTGATCCCAGGGATCGTCAGATATCGATTTTGAACGAAATCGGTTCAATAACAAAGAATTTCAAAATGGCGCTGATTTTTTAAAATTTTGGTAACAGTTTCCTGTTTTGCAATCCCAGGGATCGTCAGATATCGATTTTGAACGAAATCGGTGCAATAACAAAGAATATCAAGATGGCGCTGATTTTTTAAAACTATGGTAACAGCTTCCTGTTTTGTGATCCCAGGGATCGTCAGATATCGATTTTGAACGAAATCGGTGCAATCACAAAGAATTTCAAGATGGCGCTGATTTTTTTAAATTTTGGTAACAGTTTCCTGTTTTGTGATCCCAGGGATCGTCAGATATCGATTTTGAACGAAATCGGTACAATAACAAAGAATTTCAAAATGGCGCTGATTTTTTAAAATTTTAGTAACAGTTTCCTGTTTTGCGATCCTAGGGATCGTCAGATATCGATTTTGAACGAAATCGGTACAATAACAGAGAATTTCAACATGGCGCTGACTTTTTTAAAATTCTGGTAAAAGTTTCCTATTTTGTGATCCCAGGGAACCCCAGATATCGATTTTGAACGAAATCGGTCGAATAACAAAGAATTTCAAAATGGTGCTGACTTTTTTTTAATTTTGGGTAAAGTTTTCAGTTCAGTGATCCCAGGGAACACCAGATATCGATTTTGAACGAAATCAGGACGATAAAAAAGAATTTCAAAATAGCGCTTACCGTACTAAAATTATTGTGAAAAAGTTTGTTAGTAGGATTGTTCTTCAATCACGCCGTAACAGACTAACGTATTGACCAAATTTTTTTGCATAGGTACGATTGGCTATAATAATAATTGAGTGTAGTTATGGGCTCTGGAGTGTCATAGACTTCAATTAATACATACATCCAACATACATACACACTCACCCATACACAAACACGCACGCACGCACACACACATATACATACATAGACTCCTAATCTCGTACCCTTTCCTTTTGGCTTTGCCGTAATCGGGTAAAAAAAAAGGGTAATTGAGAACTTTCTTCTGTGTGTCGGATAACAATATCAAGTTTTATCAAGCGCAGTATACAACACGGTGTTAATTTTGTCGTAATAAATTTCATGCAAAAAAGCGATACACCCACCCGTTCACGAGCGCATCTCAGCGCGTACTGAGCGCCAAACGCCAAGCGGCCGGCTTCTTTCCATAGAAAAATGTATGAAGAATTTTTAGTGTGACACTATTTTGACACATACATTTATTTGTATGCATAATGTTCCAGCATTTGGGTAGAGGACTATATAAGCCCCACTCTTTTGTGATTTTCAAGTTAAAATATGTAGCCGATCTAGCTTTGTGGGTTCCTATCCAGACCCCATTTTTCGTCATTTTCAGCAGTTCTTGCGTTCGTAGAAACGTATTTATTCCGAAAATTTGTATGGGAGTGTGCATTTTTTATGAGGTCTAACTAGAGATGAATACATTACCTTTAATTTAATACCATAATATCCCAACAGCTGTTATTCCATTCATCTATAAATGGTACTTGAAAAAGTATGAAATCCGTATAAGGACCCTTAATACTTAGTTATAGCACAGTAAACAGATACAACTGTATGTATCTGTTTACTGTGGTTATAGTTACGAAGGATACAATTGTGTAAAGTATCACAAGCGTATTCTTCCATAGATTAATTTGTAAGAAAGAAATACAGAACTATGTACAATACGGCTTCTTTGTGTACAGTTCGTTTGTATAGATGAACCTGAAATATTTTTGGTGGCCATATATTATTATTACTACGAGAACTTACACTATACGCTTTTATAACTATTATTATACCATGAATTACTGTTATTGTTACTATTGAGTGCCTCGTTGGTCTAGTGGTCAGCATGTTCGACTGCGGCCGTCGAGGTCCCAGGTACGAGTCCCGGGGTCGGGTCATAATTAAGAATTTGGTTTCTTCTGACTAGAAATTCTCAGTAAGTACCTGGAGTAAGGAAGTTGGCGGCGTTTCACACCCGTGCCTCGGAGAGCACGTTAAGCCATCTGTCCCGGTTATTATCACTAACATGATAATAGTCGTTAAAACCCGCAACCTGTCTAAGCTCTAATTCCCTCTCTCCTACAAGAGTGGAGGACTGTGCCCAGCAGTGGGACGTTAATGGGCTGTAGTGAATACCATGAATTAAAGTCACTTGAACTGCGTCACATAAAACTACCAGGTCCAAGGCAGTCGCATCTATTAAAGTATCAATAAAATTTATTTAATATCCATTGCAGGTTACATATTTATGAAATATTTTCCAAAACATCCTGCAGGCGATGTAAATCGGTAGGTAGGTAACACTTTTTCAACCTTCCATCACTTGTGAGGTATATGTGATTTAAAAAAAAAAAAACAAGTTATGTAAGACTCGCTGATGTCGTGAATAAGTGATTTTTTATATCAAAAACATATTTTTCCTGAATATAAAATCTTTATTCTGGAAAATTTCATAACCTTGACTTTGCAGACAAGGTTCTTACCACATATTACATAATGTGACTTAAGTTATATAACTAAAAATGTAGGCTACATATTATGCCCAACTTGCTGATACCCGCGACTTCGTACGCTATGATTTAGATTTTTTTTAATATATAGCACGCTTGCCTAGAAGATGCCTATTTATAGATTTGAAAATCCGGGAGAAATTCTTTGATATTCCGGGATAAAAAGTAGTTAATGTCACTCTTCAGGTCCTCAACTATATCCATGCAAAAATCACGTCGATCCGTTACTCTGTATTGCAGCGTGATTGAAGGACAAACCAACAAATAAACACACTGTCGCATTTATGATAACTGTGGTGGTAACAAGGCCGAAGCCTCCCACCTGACCAGACCCGAGAAAATTTAGAAATTATAAATTCCCAAATTAACCGTGTCGTGGATCGAACCCGGGACCTGTGACACGCCAGAAAGGTAGTCGAAAGTTATCGTTGAGACAGCGCTCAGTGCGTGTAAGTACCTACTCATTTTTACCATTCCTTCCATGACCCCTAACTCCTACCATTACGTGATTAATGGAAAGGGATCACGACCCTCAGCAATCAGGAATACGACGCAGAATGAGAGAGAAAGATACTGTGTATGTGTACTTCAGTATTTGCCTTATTTTCTGGACGTAATACAATCGTATATCGTTGCAGAATAGGTACAAAGAGTCTCGAAAACAACGTCTGTTGGAAAACTTCGTTTAAATTCGAAGCTTAATAAACAGAGAAAGTTTCTTTTCTTAATTGTTTTCCATTCGAGAATTTTCACGTGTATTCGATTTGGAAATTTTTACTTTTTCGTGTTTTTCTTGCGGTAGGTAAACAAAAATTGTATATCACACAGATATCAGATTTTCAAGAATAAGTATGTTTTACTGATGAGTGATGACTTAAATGACTAAACTATTTATAAATATCTGGGTGACCGAGGTTTGCTCGGATTTTTTTTGGTAAATCGTGTTTATTGGAAATTATATTCAAATAATAAAACAAATTTTTTTTTTATTAAAAACTAAACACATTAAAAATAAAATATTACCATTATATTTAAAAACAAAAGGGGGGAAAAATGGGGCTGGAGCAAATCTGCACTCGAACCGGTGGTCTTCTATGGTCGAGACTGACCTGTTTCCCACCTGAGCTATTATAACCTTGTAGATGGTGGCGAAATTTACCTTCGTATTCTAGTGATATTCTTTTTTCATTGCCAGAAAATACGGATAAAACGACATTTTTTAAAAATGAATCCTTTAAAGCTAGATAGATTTATTGCCCCCGAAACCCACTGCATACTAAATTTCATGAAAATCGTTCGAGCCGTTTCCGAGATTCAGATTATAGATAGAGATATATATAGGTATACATATTATATAATATACAAGAATTGCTCGTTTAAAGCTATTAGATATCAAGTGATTCTTCAGTACTTCAGCCATAACTTAGTTACCTACATATCTAAAAGTGGACTCCATTTACCAAAATATCACATTATACAAGTATGTTGCGAATCATGAATAAAACATTTGTTAATATTAAATATTTACGTTTTTATTTTGCGAGAATTTCATAAATTTAAATTGAAATAATATAAAAAAGGATACCTACTTGCTGCTACATTGAATTGCTTTGTTTTGAATGTAAGTGAATTTATACAATCTCAACCGACTTAAAAGCAGGCTGAATGCATAACAGCAGAGCCTTAAACCTCGGTCCTCATTGATGAGGGGAAAATATTGTAGATGCGAAAATGTTGGCTTAAAACAGGCGTTACTTTGCTCCAAGACTTTGCGTCCATGGAAATCAAGGAACGTCGTCGTCGTCTCAACCTATAGACGACCACAGCTGGACGAAGGTCTCCTGCATGGATCGCGACAGAGTACGGTCTTGTGCTGCTTGTTTCCAGCGGCTCCCAGCTACACGTTCAAGATTTACCTTCCGCCTAGTGGGGGTTCGTCCAACGCTGTGCTTTCCGTGGCGAGGCCACTATTCAAGCACCTTGGGACACCAACGCCTATCATTTTTTACGAACTATATGCACGCCCATTGCCACTTAAGCTATGGCGACTCTTCTATATATTACTGGTTCTCCTACGGATCTCCTCATTTCTGATTTGATCACGTACGCATACTCCAAGCATAGCTCTTTCCATCGCCCGCTGAGTGATTCAAGGAACACGTAGATTAATTCGCTGTCATCTGCTACAACAGATAAAAATATATCTATGTGGTACAACGTGTATCATGCGATACGAACCGCCTACCCTCCGAGGCTTCTACATACAGAAATAGCCACTAACAATGCGTAAGTGTGTTGGTTCCTTGGCTTTTCCTTTAATCTCGTCGAAATCGAGCAACATTATTATTCACGTGATTTTTTTGATGAATAATATACTTTCGGACGTGGAGTGATATAGGCTACTTGTAAACCGGAAAATCAAGAATGGATCGTCCAGGATGTCTATTCTTCGCTAATTAATACCTAATGATTATCGTATCACAACAGCGTGTGAAGTATGCCGATCCGCACTTGGCTATCGTGGTGGACTACATCCTAAACTCCTCACCTCCGAAGTGATCCGTACTTAGTATTTAGTTGACCGAAATTATGTTAAGATGTTGAATGTTTTTTTAACCGACTTCAATAAAAGGAAGAGGTTCTTAATTCTACGCGTATTTTTTCTTAGGATAATAATGCTGTGGGCTTCCAGATCCTTCCACATACGATTCGTCTAAGCACGAGGTTTCAAATCTTAGGTTAAATAGACTAACTATTGTTTTCAGGCCTAACAACAACCAGGGTTAACAAGACCTATCGCTTCATATGTGTTCTTCTAGCATGAAAGAAACAAAGAGAACAACAACATCAGCAGTCTGCTTGGCAGAACTTGCTCTTCGAACCGGTGGTAGAGTAAAAACATCACGTAACATAAGAAACATCTGTATGTCCGACATTTTAAATAATAAATTGAGTTTGAGTTTAATTAATAATTAAATATTCTAAAAACATCGTGTGGAAACCTGCATGTCCCGGAGTTCTCAGCAATGTTCTCAAAGGTGGGCGTAGTCTGCCATTCCGCATTCGGCCAGCATGGTAGACTGTGGTCAGAACCCTTCTCTCTCTGAGAGGAGACTCGTGCACAGTTCTGTAGTGGCTCGGCCATGGGTTAATGATGTTGGATAACATTGTATATGCTACAAAGAGAAATCCATAGTATAGAATTGTAGTTTTTTATATTCATGGAAGAAAATTCAATTCAAGGAAGGACTATTGTGTATTGGACATTTTTATGGAATACTTACAAATAATGCGGATATAGCGTTGAAGTGAGACATTTTTAGGCTTTAATCTGATATCTGAACTCGTGAGCAAGTATATCAATAAGTCGTTGTTTTCATTGTATATCAGTTTTCCGTATTAGTTGGTGATCAACTCTTTTCGGCTTCACGTTTTTAAACTCAGTGGCTTATAAGAAAAAAAAACAGTTTTAAAATAATACGATATAAATAATATTAGCTGCCCTAGATGGACTTCGTCCGCGTGGATTAAGTTTTTGGTTCCTGCGGGAACTTTTAATTTTTCGGGATAAAAATTAGCCTATGTGTTATTCCAGACTATAATCTATTATTGTGCCTATTCAGATCCATGCAGCCGTTCTGGCGTTGTTTTAGTAACAAACATCCATCCATCCAAACTTTCGCACTTAAAATATTCGGTTAGTAGGAGAAGTAATAGATGAACGAATTGGCTGAATCCCCCCGTGCCAGTTTTGGTTCAATTTTTAGAACTACTATGTGGTTTCATGTTTTATGATAAACGTACGTGATTTCAAGTATTTTTTTCCGTGGGGAAATCCACCAATATGGCTACCACAGCGCGGGTTGGCACGGGAGTTACTCGGCTTTTACCACAGAATAGGTAGTTGTACTTTTACCGACTAAAATACTAAGCGGTTGATAATAATATTATCCGTATTTCTGTCACCATGATGATTGCCTCATCAGAAATACGTGGTTAATTGTAACTGCGGTGAAATATCTCGCAAAAAAATAATTTGCCACCAATGCTGAGGGCTATAGAGCGTCTTTGACTTGGCAAAGTCAAAGTTCGCTCCATAGATTTCACACTAAGGCTGAGATCTATAGAGCGCACTTTGTCTTAGCTCTGACTTAAGACAGAGTTAAAACGAGATAGATTTGTGACACTCACATAAGTCTACCCCGTTTTAACTCTAAGTAAAGTCTGATCCAAGTCAAAGTACGCTCTATAGATCTCAGCAAAGACTCCAAGGCCCCAGGGACTTCACGGCAAACGGAACAAATATGTAACTCTCTAAGAGAGAGGCATACTTCTGCCGCTTGCCGGTTTCAGCAGTTTCTGCTGCGTCTCCTGGCTGATATTTTGCGCAAAGGATCAGCGCTGGCTGTCCAGCTCGGAAATACAGTCAGCATTCTTACCACCATTCCACGCGGACATGATTTATATGGTAATTTGGTTAGGCTAGCTAGGCTCTGAGTTCTATTGTATTGATACAATAAATATAATATCAGTCAGTATAGATTTTATTACAGGTGTGTAATTAGTAAGTTGCAGTTGATGGGCTTTTGGTTTTTTAGCAGTAAGATTTTTTTATAATATTATTATATCTGTAAATATACCCATGAAAGAATTCCATAGAATTTTGCTAATGGCACTACGAAATTTCTTATTTAATCCTGACTTTGACTATTATGTAAAATGTTATAGGTAGTTATGCTATTTATTATTCATACTAATATTATAAATGCGAAAGTAACTCTGTCTGTCTGTGTGTTACGCAATCACGCCTAAAACTACGGCACCGATTTAAATGAAATTTGGTACAGAGATAGTCAAGAGCCTGTGAAAGGACATAGGCTAATTCCTATTGCGAAAAAAGGGCTGTAAAGGGTTGAAATAGGAGATGAAAGTTTGTATGAAAATTACGTCATTTTTAAAGCTAGAATCTTGAAACTTATTTTTTAGGCTTTTGATTAGATATAAATAAAAACGTCATTCGAAGTTTGTAAAATTTTACCCTAAAGGGGGTAAAAATAAGGGATGAAAGTTTAAAATGTGCTTAAATGAGCTATTGCAGTAAAATACTGTAAATAGCTTATTTTAATGTATGTGTTTTATTTGCAGAATAATCAGCGTAAAAAATTAAAAATGCTGCCGAAAGTCACTATTCCACGCGGACGAAGTCGCGGGCCCTGCTAGTCAAGAATAATAATTACTGAGTTTAAAAATACACCTAATATTTTTTAATTACACTGTTTGTATAACGATTACCTATACAATGGCACGATTATTATTATATTTTTTTATCTCAGAAGATGCGGTCAAGTACAACGGTACAGATATGTTTAATTGTAACTAAATAATATTAATTAAGTTTTTTCAAAGATATTATAAAACTTATTGGTATAATAATAATTTATTTGTTTCTAGATTCGACATGTACGTTAATCGAGTCAGTAAATTATTAATTTAATTGTTTGTCGAGGGGGAAATGTACTATTTATTAACTATGAGTAAAATATTTAATAACAAATACGTACCTGACAATCTTCGCGATTGTATTCATCCATATAATAAACAAGATTACTGTAATATTTATTAAAAAGTATTTTGTTTACGTATAGTGTTATCTAAATTTTAAGTCTACACATATTTAATTTGACAAAGGTTTGTCCTTTCCTTGACTATACCTAGATAATTTAAATTTTATTTATTCATTCTATTTTATTTCATAAATCTAAATAAATAAAAAGTTGCAATTACTACTCATTAAGTTTGCAACCTATTAAATATTCCAGTGTTCTCTTGTTCTTAGAAAGAAAGAAAGTTATCCCAGAAAGTTTAAAATTTCCAACGGGAATTTTTCAAACCTAAACCAACGCGGACGAAGTTGCAGGTCATGATCTTTAAAATAATATTTTAATTTTGATTTCATTAAAATTATATTTTTATTTATATTATTTAAATAAAATAACTATTTTAGTCTTGTATTATTGATAGACTGGTACACAAGAATAAGAAAACCAAGCTCAATTATTTTAATTAATTATTTATTTATTAAATTCACATTGTATGTATGTGTATTTTGTGTTTTTATCGAGGGAAATTACTTTTCTGTATCCTTGCTATACTATTAAATTATACCTTGAAATATTATTATCTAAGCTGTAACAAAGTAAGTACCTACTTCCTGTTAGATTAGATATTGCAATTTACGAAAATAAATCTTTTGTAATTCAAAATAAAATTAAGACATTTTCCAATAGAGTAAGGAAAACAGATGACCATACCAACGAGGTACAGCTATATTTATACCTAATATTTAATGTAAGACATAGAATATACCTTTATGTAATTTATGTTTTTCTGGTAGGTATTTATAAAACAGAAACGTGACCGGGAAAACGTACAGTTTATTGTGTAATATTGTGATTCAAAATTATTTATGTGGGTTATTTAGGTTTGTTTTTTCTGATACACCTTTTTTTGTTTCATATTATTACGTTTCCTTAAAAATAATATTTAGTATCCTCTACAGTGGGGTCTGTCGTGGTTCGAGCTAGTCGATAGTCTCACAAACATATCTGACCCGGTGGCCAAAATTGGAACAAATTTTATGCCTGTTTAGTTTTTGTTTTTATTTTATTTTTCATATATATATTAGCGACGCTGTCACCGGGTCAGATAAGTTTGTGGTTTTATACGCAGTTTTTACGTCAAGTTTGATTTGTCAGTCAGTGTTTAACATGTAGGTATATGCCGCCGCAAAATTCAAGAATCCGACGTATAACAAAACGGCGCTATTTTGTAATCTGTTAACAGCAATACGTTTTACAATAGAGTAAACCCTACCCTAAGGCGGAGATGTATTGTGGGTTAACCATAGTAACGAAATAAATAGGCTACGCCAGAAAATTTGCTTCGCGCTTTATAAAATCACTCTAAAGATAGGACAAACTACGTGGGTCTGGGCTTATGGGGTGCCCAAATTTCAGTCTGGTCCTGATTTTAGAGTTTTCTGTATTATTGTAATTTGACACTAATATTTTAACTCGGCGTTTCATTACATTGTTTTACGAAACGGGGACTCGTCATGATCTGCCAAATTACAAAACGGCTAGCCATATTGAGAACGTAGAGCATCGAGGTGATTCATTGCGGCGAACAATCGTCCAGCCGTAAGTTCGTAACTATTTGGGTATTTTGTAATACGGTGGATTCTACGATTTGGCGGCGACATATAGATAACATAGATTAAGGTGTACACTCATCAACAATTACGCGAGAACAATCCCGCTGGAATTCGCAAACAAAGTGATTATATTCACTGAAACCATGCATACATTTGTTGCTATTTACTAAAACATTTCTCTTTGTCTATTCAACCGTTGACCCGTTCATAAACAGCGGTTGTTTGTTACATTGTCGCATTACTAGAGGTTTAGGTCTTATTGTATAATCACTAGTATTTACTCAAGCCCTCTAGCCCTAGTAGGTTGTACGATTTCGTAGCGTAAGAACCTGAAAATTAGGCAGATAAAGCGTGATAATGCATTAGGAAGCTAAATATTAACTACCAATTACCCATTTTTAAAATTCCACTACAAGTAAGCCCTTAACTGCGATCTCGCCTGATGGTCCTGATGGTAATGATGCAGTCTAAGTTGATGGCGGGCTAACTTGCCATACCTATAGCACGGTATCGCCTCAAACTGCCTGTTTCTTGCCCTTCGTATATTCTAAATTGCTCCGACGTAGCAGCATGGAATAAATGACGTAGCTGTATAAATAAAGGACGGAAGCTCTAGCAAATGGGTAGTGCAAAAACTAAATTTTTCTCGTGTCTTCATCAGCGTAAATGAAGTTTATTCCTACTTACTTGGAAATATCTTCATTATTAAAGAAAATACGATACGTACGTTGGCACTTTTCTGGCTGCTATTACCTAGTCAATTAGGAAATCAAGTCAATTCAATATGTAGCTCATACAACATAATACTTTGGCTTCTAGCCGTCTATCGGCAATGCAGAACAGCTTTCTTAACCAATTCTGTTTATTATTTCCTCGCAAAACAGCAAAATACAATTAAAGTCTCAGCCGAAATTCACGGCCTTGTTTACTTAAAAAGGCCTCGGCTGGTGCCTTTTTTAAATGACTTTGGAAGTCCTCGGCTTCGCCTCGTCCCTCCAATATTAGAGTCAGGAACTGAAAAACAGATTCATAAAGGTTACAGAAATATAAGTGATACAGAGTGAAAGTGTAACAGAATCGAAGCTGTAAACCTTTTGAATGTGTTTTAAATTCTGTTAACCCGAAACACTCATATTTCCGTAACAGAAACTAATCTGTACCAGAAATGAAAGTGTTTTAAAGTGTAACCGAAATAGCGTTGTCGCAAAATTCACTGTTGACGCGTATTCAAATTTGAACCTAAGGTGAATGCACCGAAGGTTGCAATTGTTTCAAGAAAAACATGGCCATGTTGTGTCAGTGTGTGTAAAGTCCAATGAAGTGAGAAGTTTTACAGCTACAGATTGATTGGTTTACAGTATCGTTTCTGTTTCCGTTATAAGTGTTCCTTTTTTATAACAGATTCAAAAAACAATGTTTAAACCCCTTATTTCGGTTACTATTTCAGTCCTTCATAAGTCGCCTACTAAGCTATGCCAGACAGTAGACACTTTATTTATTTTTACAAAATACTTCCTATTCAAATCCCAAAATGTTGGTCTGCCAATCGATATTTTAGTATATCTACTTTGAAGATCTTAATAAAACATTTTTTAGCGGTCTTCGATCTTAGGAATATTTTGCAACACAATTCGATAAAAGTGTTTGCGTACCAAAGGTATGACTCATATTATTATGCACATTATTTTTCATACACAGTATTAATCAAGATAACATTATCAATATGAAAACCCTTTAGATATTTTGTATGATGAAACAGTCTAATACGTTGTGAATTGTGTCTAAGGTGACTCAGTGAGTTTTCACAATTCAATCGTTTAAAAAAACTGACAAAACAAAACAGAAAGAGAAAATTACAGCCTCGTAACCGATTTCAAAATAAAGGATACTTTTTATCCCGAAAAACTATTGGGGTCCTTTAGTCCGATTAGGGGATGATCAGGGATGATAGTTTTTGTTGTTAATAACTCCATCAAATCTCATCTGATTCTGAATTGACTTCTGGAGGAGGTTCTCATCGGCGCGTATTTTTTGGAATTTATTTTTCCTTTTAAAATCATATACTTTAAATAGGTAATCTTTAAGATCATAAATAGATCGAAAATGGAGGGCGTAACTCGAACTCCTCAACGGGTACAACAACAATTGTGATCAGTGGTATAAAGCAAGATTTTTAGGTACACATCGTACTAAAGTTATAAATGTAAAAATTTGTTTGTTTGTTGGTTTGTCCTTCGTTCACGAGGCAACAGGGTTACGTATCGAAGTGATATGGGCACAGACCATAGGCTTACTACTCGGTGGATATAGGCTACTTACTTTTTATCAAACGCGGACGAAGTCGCGGGCATCAGCTAGTAATACATAAGTAAAGACTGTAGTATATAATAAGTTAAGCCCAGATGTGTAAAGCCAGGGCGGGTAAGCCAGTATTTCAAGTCAAGTCAAAGTCAAATAAAGTTATTCAATTTAGGTAAATACACTACATTTATTGACGACCAGTTATTTATAAAATATACTATACCAGTTATATATATAATATACAGTGATAATCAGTAACGGTATCTTAAAACTAAAGCCACGAGGGTTCCAAACGAGGGCGCCCTGGTCTGAGAAGAGCCCACAACAAACTCAGCCGGGTTTGTTTTTTTCCATCACCATTTCACAAATCATCTTAACTAAGGAACTATCAGAGTCATTAGATCAAATCATTGCGAAGCTTCCTTGTCATTTAAGTAATCCTTTTCATGGTAATAAGATTTTTTAATGAGTTTACGTTTTACATTAACTTTGAACTTATTCTTAAACATCTTCAACGTGTCTTCTGGGAGCTTATTGTAGAAGCGGACACTGTTTCCAACAAATGACTTGCTAGTTTCACTAAGCCTAGAAGCAGGTATTACAAGTTTATTTTTATTTCTAGTTCATTATGACAATCACTTTTCTTCTTGAATTTATCAATGTGTTTATGCACGTATACAAAATTTTCAAATATATATTGGTTGTGTACTGTCATAATATTGATTTCTTTAAATTTATCTCTTAGTGACTCTCTTGGTCCCATATTATTTAGGGCTCAAACAGCCGTCTTCTGTTGTACAAAAATATTGAGTATGATAATCACTGGAAAGTTTATCTAATTGTATAAAAAAAGTGCCGCATGAATGTTTATTGAGAGCTATTTTTAGTTCAGTTTAATAAGTTAAGTCATACTGTCTCGCCGATAAAAATATTTGTTTTCAATATGCGCAGTAGGTATAGGAATAACCGTCTACGTAATTGTTATAACCTTTTGTTTATAAAAAATATAAGTACAAGAAATGTAATTTTTTCGGCGTTTTCTGCTGTAATCTCTGGATTAAGACGTAGATTATGAAAATTTCAAAGAATGAGTAATAATATAGCTGCTATAACAACTTAATTAATAGAAAATGAAAATAATCTATAGTAAAAAATTAAAGAGCGTCCTAATACAGTAAAGTTGTATTTAGAGTGTTCATAGGGAAAAGTAGATGTAAAAAATTAAAAAAACACTTAAAATTATTATTAAAAAAGTAAAAAAGGGAATCTTCAACGATGGTACGGGACCCTTCGTGTGCGAAGCCGAATCGCCCTTAATAGTACATAATATAACGTATAAAATTCTTATCGTAATGATAACAGACATGAATTGTTTACCACCTTTGACAATAAATACATTCTTTTGTTGGGTTCTGTCATAGGTACATGCGAGTTAAGCGGAGTTTTCACTGTGAAAGCGAAGAGTGAGCGGGAAATGGCTTACCAATTGTCTTAGGTGAGCGACAGAAGGGATGTGATGCAACGCCATAGATTATGACGAACTTGTATATCGACAACGTAGGCTACGTGAAGGGTCGAAACGGACTCGGTGTTGACATAAACTCAAAAAAAAAACACAATCGTCGAGTGAATCTACCCTGGTTCGGAACGTCATTCCTATCGAGTTTACCCTTTCACTTACACAGAGTTTTTTGTCTTAGGCAGTTGAGCGAGCTAATTTTGGACTCATTTTGCTCGCTCCGTCCTTTCCGCTAGCTATTTGTTGGTAAAAATGCTTGTACGCTTCTTTTCCCTGCGAGTTAAACAGAGTCCGTTCAGAACTCGCTACAGTCCTGGTGGAAACCTTGCTTTACAGTTTTTTATTATTTCAGATTTGACACCAAAAACCACAGGGGTTTTTTTCATATCTCTCGATAATAATCGACACTAATTCGGTACATCCGGCGCACTAGCACATTTAGGTATAACCATGGTATAAATTATATACTTAATCAATTTTTATTAAGTATCGCATTATAATTATCTCTTTTCTATGAATGGGGCTTGGTATTTGATAAGCGGATATGTAAAAAATGATAATTTTTCATTGAATTATAATCGTAATGATTATGTAGGTGTGTCGAATGTCGTTAAAAGTAGAATAATGTGTCCAATTATCCTGTTTAATTTTTTAGGCTAAAATGACAAGTGCTGCCCCTTTCCACAGGGAGTAGTATAAAAGGCAGTATTAGTAGTAGATGGCAATATTAAAAGAGCTGTCATTTTAGTTACGAGATAATTAAGAGATAACAACAGAATGAGGGCTTTCGTTTTTATGCTCACTAGTAGGCGCCATTGGCTAGGAAAATACTACTCCTAAGTATAGCTGTAAATTCGATAAACAAGCATACTTTTGACCAAAAAAACGTTTGTAAATAATAGAAAGAAGAAAGAAAGAAAGGAAATAAATGTTTTTTCTTTCTTTTCTTTCTTTCTTTCTAAATAATAAACACAGAAGAAACAGGGACATACTAACCTTTGAAGTAACTGTCCTTCCAGTTCGCTTAATTTAGCACGTCTTTTTTGGTCTCAATGTCTTCCTGACGGGATTTGCAGTCCCGGATTAGGCACAGAGATAAGCAACGGCCTCAATTTACATAGACGGGCCCTGTCATACAAAGAATGTGAACTTATTTTACTAAATTCACACGGACTAAATTGCGGGCATCATCTAGTTTAATATACATGCGTAGCATATTTGTCCCCATTATGTATAGAAAATATACCTTTGTACCAGAGATCACGTATAATAAAGGTACTATTATTTATTTTGACGCATTTTATCATAACAAGTTGTTCTCGGAACAAGTCTCGTATCAACGAGTGATGTAATTACATAATCATTTAAATCGCGGCGGAAATGCCTAACGTTTTATTGTTTCTACGAAAACACCGAATCGCTATAATTTATACTTTATGCTCAAAGTTATAGGATAGGTTTTTGTGTGGTTTCTATCGATCTAAACGCTGCACGATGTATGTATCGCCATAGTATAGCAATAATACAGTCAGGAAAAACCGCTGCATTTTTATAATGACGTCTGTACGTCCTATCCTATAATACGTTTCAGAAAAATAACCAGTTCTAGGGATCCAACATACAAGCAAAATTAATAATTAGTGTTAAAACACAAACGCACTAGAGACCGGGCAGGACAAAATGCCTGCGCGAAACGTCCGTGTCGATAGACGTTTTGCCCTGACTCGCAATTGAGTGCGGCTCGATATAAAAGTTAGTTTTTCAGATAGGTATTTTTTGTTAGGAGTTTCTAGTCAGAAAACCCCGACCGATCATGGCCCGAGCCGGGACTCGAACCCGGGACCTCGTCGGCCCTAGTCGAACATGCAACACTACTAACAACACTAGACCAACGAGGCAGTTAACAAGTCTGACAGTACAAAACACAACATTATTACATAGAAACCGACTAGGGGCATGGGTTTAATATAACTGCCTTCCCCTTACAGTTTAGCCCGCTACCATCGTAGACTGCATCTTCACTTACCATCAAGTGAGATCGCAGTCAAGGGCTAACTAGTAGTGGATAAAAAAAACATCTTAAGATTAGAAACCTGATGCTTTTAACTTAATATTATTGTATTAAATACTAACCATCAGATGGTGGCGTTAGTCACGCTCTATGTAAGTATAGTCCCACAAAATTATCAGACCCGGTGGCCAAAATTGGGACTAATTTTCATGCTTGCTTAGTTTATGTTTAAATTATTTATTTTCCACTAGCTGATGCCTGCGTTTTCGTCCGCGCGCTTTAATTTTCTTTCATTCCCGCGGGAACTCCCTAATTTACCGGGATAAAAAGAGGCCTATGTCACTCTCCAGGTCCTCAACTCCAGGTCCCATGCCAGAAATCACGTCGATCCGTTGCTTCGTTGCGGGGTGCTTGAAGGACAAACCAATAAACCAACAAAAAAACACTTTCGATATCGATTTATGATATTAGTATGATTAGTATGATAGATTACTATAGCGACGCTGTCACCGGGTCAGACCAGTTTGTGGGACTATAATGTTCTTTTCTTTCTATAAGGTCACTAAACTATGGCATAGCCATGGTTGAATGTTACGGAATTTGCTACTTTATTCCTGGTAGCTATAGTGTATTTTATTCTTGGACCCAATGCCTGTAAAACTATAAACAGGCACTATACCTTGCCTGAATGAGGCTGTTATCGCCAGACGTCTGTTACAGTAATACGATAAGGTGCTTGAGCTGACTGTGAAAACATATTTGTCTATTGTTCATATCTAGGAAGAAGTATATCATACTTCCTTATAATGTAATAATTGTGTTTGTTTGTCCTTCAATCAAACCGCAACAGAGCAACGGATCTACGTGATTTTTGCATGGGTATAGTTGAATACCCTGGAGAGTGACTGAGTTGAGAGAGTGGTGAGTTCCTTCGGGATCCAAAAAACCCCAATTTACGCGAATGCAGTTGCGGGCATAACATATATTATGTACCTACAAAAATGTTTATTAAGTAGGTATGTGATGTAACTCACATCGTTTTTCAATTTTCCTATGTGGTCTGCCACAACTATTGAAATTGATACACTCAATACTCAATAACATTTATTAAATAGAAGTACACTGTAGGTACACGTACTGATGTTCAATTACTTATTTATAAAACATGATGATGATAATCGGTTAAGGTATCTTAAAACTAAAGCTATGAGGGTTCCAAACGCGCCCTGGTCTGAGAAGAGCACACAAACTCAACCGGGTTTTTATTTTTAGTATCACCATCTCACAAATCAGCTTAACTAAGGAATTATCAGAGCCATAGAGCAAATTCTTGCCAAGCTTCCGGTCGTTTAAGTAGTCCTTTACATGGTAATAAGATTTTTCAATGAGTTTACGTTTTACATTAACTTTGAACTTATTCAGAGACATCATCAACATGTCTTCTGGGAGCTTATTGTAGAAGCGGACATAAATGTTATAATAAAACTTATAGTTATTGTTTTAACTAAACTATAACTTAAGTTATGGTATTGGATTATAGTAGTCCGCGTGGCAAAAACCTCCCTGACGCAGCGGTGAGCGCTATTTTTATTCCACTACAAGCTAGCCCTTGACTGCGATCTCACCTGATGGTAAGTGATGATGCAGTCTACCATGGTAGCGGGCTAAACTGTTAGGGGGAAGGCAGTTATATTAAACCCATGCCCCTATTCGGTCTCTATGTAATAATATTGTGTTTTGTCTAAGATGGTAACGGGCTAACCTGTTTGGGGCATGGCAGTTAAATTAATCCCATACCCCTTCCGGTTTCTACACGGCATCGTACCGGTACGCTAAATCGCTGTGATCTTATCGTATAATTTCTGAAATCTCTCTGGTCTGATATGGTGGGAGACGTCGGCTAAACACTCTACCGGCAAAGACGTACCGCCAATAGCCGTACTAACTATTAACTATTCCGTGGTCGAGGACTAACTTGTAGTGGTATAATAAAAAAAAGAATATACCACTACCACTACAGCCCATTAATGTCTCACTGCTGGGCACAGGCCTCCACACTCTCATAGGAGAGAGGGAATTAGAGCTTAGACCCACCACGCTGCTCCAATGCGGGTTGGCGGGCTTTAACGACTATTATCATGTTAGTGATAATAGCTGGGACCGACGGCATAACGTGCTCTCCGAGGCACGGGGGTGAAACACCGCCAACTTCCTAACTCCGGGCTAGGACTGCGAATTTCTAATCAGAAAAACCCAACATTCAATTATGGCCCGACCCGGGTTCGAGTCCCGGGTCGGGTCATAATGCCAACCGCTGGACCAACGAGGCATTTAGAAAAAAGAAATACGGTCTGAATTTCCGCTCTGAACAGTCAGGCTAATACTATGTGGATTTGTGTTTTTTGTGTATGATTGTAATAATTGTATCGAGATAAAAGTATTATATATTAAATATAATATCTATAAAAGTAGCTTAATAATAAATCGTACTCTTATAATTTGTTATTAACATATTTTATTTAAAATTAACCTCTTAAAAATAATACACTGCGAAAAACCACGTAGGTTTAAATTGCGTGCTAATTAATTTTATTAATGTATTCATTATTAATAGGTAACATTAATACAATAAAATTAAAAACACAAGAAATAATCGCAATAAAAAAAGGGATTAAAAAAAAATGGTAAGCAGGTACGAATAGCAACATTAGCTAATAACAAGGTCGTCGCTAATTAACTAACGAAAAAGTGACATTGACATTCGATATAAAGCCAAATAAATACCAGTTCCACATCCATTATATAACACAGTTCGTCATCCGTCTAAACAAAAAGGCCAGTACATTTTACAAGAAGCAGCTTTACTTCGATTTGGCGCCAAGACTGTCTGACTCATCGAAAATTCGCGGGAATCGGAAGTGGCAATTAGACGTAGAGCCGTGGGAATTCAATAAATTCCATTCTGTTTTTTTTTTATCCACAAGTTGGCCCTTGACTGCGATCTCACCTGATGGTCATGGTAAGTGATGATGCAGTCTAAGATTGCGGGCTATCCTGGTAGGGGCATGGCAGTTATTAAACCCATAACCCTATTCGGTTTCTACACGGCATCGTACCGGAACGCTAAATCGCTTGGCGGCACGTCTTTGCCGGTAGGGTGGTAACTAGCCACGGCCGAAGCCTCCCACCAGGCCAGACCAGGGAAAATTCAGAAATTATAAATTCCCAAATCGACCCCGCCGGGGATCGAACCCGGGACCTCCGCACGTTAAGACAACAGCGCTACACACTGCGCCACGGAGGTCGTCAAAAATGGTATTATTATTTTACAATTATATATTAAAATCGTTTGTCCTGACAGGCTGATATAACAATGCACAGCCTAAACCGCTGGGGTGGAAACTTGAAATTTTGACAGTAGGTTCCTATTATGACGTAGGCTCACTAAGAGATGATTTTTGGAAATTCTTCTCTTAATTAAATTGGCCATGAAAGTTTGTATGAAAGTCATTCATTTTTCTAGTTATATCCATGAATATTGGGCTATCGCTTAAAACTGAATAATGACGTGTTTCAGGGTCTACGGAAATTCCACTTCCAAGGATCTTTTAGAAATATCACCCGAGCGAAGCAGGGGCGGATCCGCTAGTTTGTAAGTTTCATTAAGTAAGTATACTTATTTTAATAATGCAAGTTTTCCATTTTCTTTTAAGTCCACGCAATCTATCTTTTTTAATCTGTCTTTAACATTATTTACGTATAGCAACACGCAAATTGCTGTTCTATGGACATAAAAATGTAACCATTATGTATTACTTATTATTGTCTTAGGTAAGAAGGTTACGCAAATAAATTATTATAAGTAAATACAAAATAAAATGAGTAAACAGAAATTGTGAAGAAAAACTTACTATAGAATAGTTAAATGTGCTTTTTTCCTATAAACCATAAATCTGTGTATGTATATCTTATAGCATTAATTATATAATTAAATCTATGAGTAACTTTAATAACTAACAGTCATTATTTACGTTCTTACGTAAGCCACCGTTTTTTTAATGACTACAAACGATTGACCACTTTCATACGATTTCAACGTTGTACCTATTTTCACTATAACAACAAAATGAAATAAAACAACTGAATACAGTCCCACAAACTTATCTGACCCGGTGGCCAAAATTGGAACAAATTTTTATGCCTGTTTCGTCTTTGTTTGTTTTATTTTTCATCTAAACAAGCGACCGGATCATTTAAGTTTGATAAGTTTGACCGACTATACAATAGACCATGGCTTGGCGCCAAAATGTCATGACTCATACATTTCCGGCGAATCGGAAGAGCCATCTTGTGTGAATCAAACCATGTTTACCATGAAAGTCTTGTATTAAACACTGCGGACTTAAAAATTCCCACCGAGTAATCTAAAACATTTTCTTTTCTTAGTTTCTTTGTTATTCATGGACTTGTGCATGAATTACTTTGGAATTGTATGTAAACTAATAAAACCCATAATATAGTATTAGGTCAAATTAAACTGGGTCCCTAATATTCTCTATGAAAATTTAAAGTTTATGGTGGGACCGATGCCCATTGTCCCTCAGCTGGGCAAATAATAATAGATATAGTAATAGTAATATAGAATAATTTAGGCCTGTTTATTTTTTCTTCTTAAAGTAATTTTGTTTTTTTTTTGTTTTTGATCTAGGTACTTTTAACTTCTTTTATCGTGCATGTTTAGTTAGCCTGTAAGTGTAACTTTGTAGGGGAAACGATAAAACGTAAGTAAGTAAAAAAAAATGTTGCTATATTTTATTTAAGCTAAAATTACACTTTCTGCATTATGTGGGTGAAACCATGGGAGGGGTCGATATATATCCCACCTTATTGTTTATTCAAATAAGGAAATTTCCAGGTGTCAACAATTATTGTATGCAATATGCATAAAATCTATGCAGTCTGTGAGTCATACAGGGATTTCACAGATTTATTTTAAATCAGTGAACTGTTATGTTAATTGTAGGTACTGTGGAATTACGGAATTATAGAGTGAATAGGCATCTTTCGGGCACTTATAAAAAAAAAAATTGTTTATGTCTGACCTTTATTCTTAGTCCATATTATTTTGTTACTACAGTACTAACATAACAACTAAAAATAAACTTATGAACTCCACTGTCAATCCATACTTGCTATATTATTATTATTTTAATTTTACTAATTTTTGTATTTTTACAAATTTTTGTAAACGAGCAATTCTTGTATATATGTCACCGTAAGATTGCAAAAACCGTTAGATTCTTATCTAGCGAAATTGTAAACTGTCAACAGATCACAATTTAACGCATTATTTTTCGGTAGATTGTAATCTGTTATGTATATTAACCCGATAAAACCTAAGATCCCTACTCATTGTCGAACCCTAAGCTAACCTACAAGAAAGAGACAAGAAAACGTAAATACATTGAATATTTCAAAAATTTACACTCAGAACATTGAACGGTTCACAATCTGTCGACAGTTTACAATTTCGCTAGTTAGATTAGAATCTAACGGTTTTTGCAATCTTACGGTGACATATATAAAAACTAAGTAAATCGCTGCTTTTCTGTTGAAAGTTTATTAAAAAAAAATGGCCAATTTTTTTTGACTGCCGATGGAAGTGAAAACGAATGTTTTTTTTTCTAATTAAAAAAAAACAAATATAAACCATAAAACTAATGATAATGGTTAGGTAATAATATTAAACTATTAATATAAATCTTAAAACTATGGAATTAAAGTTTAATTACGCATGTACTCTTCTACTATTATACATAAGACCTTTTCATTACTCATACACGGAAAGTAGGTCTGAAGTTGCCTGAGAAGCGGGTTGAAAGTAATACTTTTCAGCCCTAGGGAGAATCGTTTTCAACTGACAGCTGTCAAATAATTAAAAAAAACTAGTTGTCACATTTTTATTGGAGTTCAAATGAAACACGACATACCCGAGTGCATCCATAGACAAGAAGAAAGATAGACTTTATTCATAAAGTAAAGACAACTGATTCATAGACATTCATAGACAATCATAGACAATACTTGACTATTAAAAAGCTAAATGCATAGCCCGCCGGCTAGGCCAAAGAAAAAAAAAAGGCGGGAAAATGGCAAAAATAAATAAATATCTCACCAAAGTTGTTGATTTATGTAAAATAAAGTTCACTCAATTTTCTTTAGCTAATTTCTATTTTTATTTTGACTTTCCTTATATTCGTAATGAAAAGCACAGTGTTTACCTCGGAATAAAGACTTATTTAGTCCCTCGAACTATAGGCCCCCTCGCTACGCTCGGGCGCCAAACCCCGTCTCGGGACTAAATAAGTTACTTTCATCCCTAGGGTAACAATGTACTATTTGTCTTAAGAAGAATGGTGTCGATCTCGCGTATTCACATTTTCACCCCGTACCAAAAAGCACTCAAAGAAGTTTTCACTTCAAAAAACACTCACGATAAAAGTCCATGTAAAACGTCGGCGCCGTATGGGAAACACGTTTCTTCCTACCGCGTTAGTCTGTGTAGATCCATTTGTGCAAGGGTGGAATTTTTTTGTCAGCCAGACATTTTTTTCCGTATATATATAATAGAGCTGATACAGGACTTTTTATCGCTTGGCCTGATAAGGGACGCTGTTTTACGACAATAATATTGTGAAATTGGCTATTGTTCGCTGGGCAGGATGCTCGGAAATACCGATATTTATTGTTGATAATGTTTTTTTTTTATGTGATTACCGCCGCCTATGGACATTTGCAGTACCAGAGGAACCGCTAATGCGTTGCCAGCCTTTGTGAAATTTGATTATCCTACTTTTGATGAGGGAACACAAAAAACCTGCCTCGTTGGTCTAGTTGTCGGGCCATAATTAAGTATTGGGGTTTTCAGACTAGAAATTCTCAGTACTAGCCCGGAGTTAGGAAGTTGGTGGTGTTTCATCCCCGTGCCTCAGAGTTATTATCACTAACATGATAATGGTCGTTAAAGCCCGTCAACCCGCATTAGCGCTTCGTGGTGGGTCTAAGCTCTAATTCCCTCTCTCCTTTGAGAGTGGAGGCCTGTGCCCAGCAGTGGGACGTTAATGGGCTGTAGTGATGATGACAGAAAATGGAAGCTGGTTTTATAATTTGCAACATAACGCAACAGTCGTATTACACAATAATTTTTTTTGAAGTCATATTCATTTTAGGTATTTTTCTCAGCTAACCCTTTTACTTGATACCCCATTACATTTCATAAAAATATTTAGTCCGCCATATTGGATTATGAATGACGTCAGCTCAATCGGTTGGGGATAACTGTTTTAAAATTTAGTTGCAAGATTTGACTTACACATACCCTTACACATTGCAAGTTTATTAGAAGCTTGTTATTGTATATACTAATAAGAACGAAAACACACGGGCAAAAAATATATATCTGGCGGGCAAAAAGTTAATGAGGGGGGTTATATTATGGTCATGGTCTACCACGCTGGGTAATCATGCTACTTGCATGATTGGCAAGTAGCATGATTAGGGTTAAAACAAACTACAGACTGATAATGGTATCTTCTAATGATAATTTAATTTTCGTAATACAGCACATTCTCAATTACAAAAAAATATGTGATCTGCATGATAGGCAAACTAGAGGTCGCCATAAGCTCGTGACTGCATCACTCCGCCTCAAGAAGGTCCGAAGGTCCGTTCGTAGGAATGAGAATTTTATTTTATAACAAACTCGCCTTTACACAAGTTTAAAAAGTCCATTAAAAGTATGCTCCTGAAAAAAGCTTATTATGAAAAAAGCTTATATGCTGTTGAAGATTACGTAAATGACAAAGGAGCATGGATTTGACTCGCTCCAGCAATGCTAAGGACAGCTGTTACTTATGTATTCTATAAATTAATGAAATTGTGTTTTTTTTTTCTCAAAAGGGCAACCGCCGAGTTTCTTGCTGGTTCTTCCCGGTAGGAATGGCATTCCGAACCAGTGGTAGATTCACTCGACGACTCAAAAGTACTTGTAAAAGTTTATTTGAATAAAAAGCATTTGAATTTTGTTTTTTTTGAATTTTTCATATCAATCTTGAAGCATCTTCTTCGCAAGCGCTCTACACCTGGCTATATCACCACTTGCCAGCTTGCCAGATGGTATATAAATATTTAAAAGTCAGCGTTAATGCTATATTAGTATAATTAGTATAAATATTTAGTATAAATATTATAAATGTGAAAGTTTGGATGGATGTATGGATGTATGGATGTTTGTTACTCAATCACGCCCCAATGGCTGAACAGATCTGGCTGAAATTTGGCACAGAGATAGATTATAGTCTGGAATAGCACATAGGCTACTTTTTATCCCGGAAAATTAACGAGTTCCCGCGTTCCACGCAGACTAAGTCGCGGGCATTCGCTAGTCTTTCATAATGCTCCCTTCAGAAAAGGACACCGAGGCTTTAGCAGTGGCTAGTTACTTACTACCGGCAAATTTTATTGTTGCTGTTTAAATAAATTTCTCTTGTTTTTTGGTGTACAATAAAGAATATTTTATCCATTCATTCATTTAATAGGGGTTTAAGTTTATGTAGCCCACGCGGATGAAGTTGCGATCATAAGCTACTGGTTAATATGAATTAAGCCTAGAGTCTAGACATATCGTAGCGGAGAAGATGATTCGATTTGATTTAAAGATTTCGTAACAGTATTAGCCGCATTGTATTATTAATTTAAACACAAGGACATAGTAAACTATTGCGAGAGGAAGCCAGTTATTGAATAAGCACGGATCAGTAGTCACCATGATGTAACACGAGTGTAACACGACTCTGAATGTCATGGTGACATTTTGAAATTCTTTCGAAAACTCTGACATGCTATTTGTATTTTTATATTGCATTCCCAGTAGATAATAGATAGATTATTAAATGTAAATCATACTTAATATTATAAATGCAATGACGTCGCAACGAGGCAGCGGATCGTCGTGATTTTTGACATGGGTATAATTGAGGACTTGGGGAGTGTTAAAGGCTACATTTTATCCCGGAAAATTAAGGATTTCATCGGAAGGAGCATCAAAAAAACTTAAACCACGCGGACGAAGTCGCGGGCATTAGCTAGTAAAAATACTGAACTTTATATACT
Source organism: Erebia palarica (assembly GCA_964035005.1). Lineage (NCBI taxonomy): Eukaryota > Metazoa > Arthropoda > Insecta > Lepidoptera > Nymphalidae > Erebia > Erebia palarica. Next base: position 4,198,511 of record OZ035992.1, read on the forward strand.
CGTACTAGATGATGCGCGATTTCATCTGCATGGTTAAGTTTTTTTAATTCCCAGAGGAACACCTTCATTTTCTGGGATGAAAAATAAGCCTACGTCCTTCCCATGCAGTTAAGGTTCACTTTACTTTGACGCTAATGTAATCGAACGATCTATACGATCAATCGAATTTGCAATGTAGAATCTTTCGCCTGCTTATTACCAACATTTACTTTCAGGCATTTTCCGTCAGCAACTTTTAATAGGTAAGTACCTAACGTAACGATAAAAATACCAACTGATTGTACCTAAATTACAAAATCGCAATAATATTATTGGCAAAATACAGTTTACATAATAATATCATCGGAAAAAACACTGATAAAGTTGTTGACAAATACTATATCTCGAATTATAATTATTGCACCTATTAGGTTTTTTTTTCTATGTCTGTATAGGCTTTCGCTTGACGAAAATCATGCTTAAGACAAGCAATGATGAGGTCTACGTTGGAAGATGCCTGCCTATTCACTCTTGACTTGAAGGTACCTATGTTATCTATACTAATATTATAAATGCGAAAGTTTGGATGGATGTTTGGATGTATGGATGTCTGGATGTATGGATGTCTGGATGTATGGATGTCTGGATGTATGGATGTCTGGATGTATGGATGTTTGTTACTCAATCACGCCCCAACGGCTGAACGGATCCGGCTGAAATTTGGCACAGAGATAGATTATAATCTGAATAGCACAAAGGCTACTTTTTATGCCGGAAAATTAAAAGGTTCAAAGGAACAAAATAAACCTCAAACCACGAAGACGAAGTCGCGGGCATTCACTAGTAATACATTATTAATTGGTAATAATTATTATAATACGGTAATTAAGTAACATTGCAGATAGCAAAGGTGCGAGTTCTAATTAACATAGGAAATAACACATAAATATTTTTATCTTTTCACATTATTGTGTAGACTTAGTTAGTCTACACAATAACTCGGTGTCTGAAAAACAAGTCCTGATATCAAAAGGTGAGTAATTGTATTTTGTTTTCACCAATATTCGAACTAATATTAAAATATTCAAAATTGTGTACCTGTCTGTCTGCTCTGTTGTCTTCTCACGGCCCATCCATTAACCGATTTTGATGCAATTAGGTAAATAGATATCTTACCTATGTTCCAGACACGACAATATCAATTTGATACAGACTTATTTGAAAACTAGCGAATGCTCGCGATTTCGTCTACGTGGTTTGAGGTGTTTGGTTCCTGCGGGAACTCTTCAATTTTCCAGGATAAAAAGTAACCTATGTGCTATTCCAGACTATAGTCTATCTCTGTGCCAAATTTCAGCCAGATCCGTTCAGCCGTTGGGGCGTGATTGAGTAACAAACATCCATACATCCACACATCCATACATCCATCCAAACTTTCGCATTTATAATATTAGATAGATTAAGTTGATAATAGAGCATTCTAAAGGCCCTTGTATACATTGGCCCATGCACTCGGCGCCAATTTTCGACGACTTTTTTACGCCACTATAAGTTAGCCCTTGACTGCAATCTCACCTGATGGTAAGTGATGATGCAGCCTAAGATAGTAGCGGGCTAATCTGTTTGGGGCATGACATCTTGGTGCAATATACTTACCTACTTCAAAGAGCGTATACACATTAATTTCCTCGCGATCGAATTTCGGCTACGGCGTCCAATCTCCATTGAGATTAGCCATCTGCACGGGAAATATTATACCTAGTGATAGTATAAGTGTGTGCGCAGACACAGATGAGCTGGTTCTTCTCGGTAGGAATGGCATTCCGAACCAGTGGTAGACTCTGAACTTGTAAAAGTTTATTTGAATAAAAAACATTTGAATTTGAATTTGGATTTGAATTTGAATTTGAATTTGAATTTGAATTTGAATTTGAATTTGAATTTGAATTTGAATTTGAATTTGAATTTGAACTTGAATTTGAATTTGAATTTGAATTTGAATTTGAATTTGAATTTGAATTTGAATTTGAATTTGAATTTGAATTGAATTGAAATTGAATGAGATTACCCGCGGGACCAACGACTTTACGTGCTCTCCGAGGCACGGGGGTGAACCACCGCCAACTTCTAACTCCGGGCTAGTACCTACTGAGAATTTCTATTATATCTATAAATAAATATCATATCATAATTATCTTGTACTATAAATCTTCTATTGCATAAACAACAGAATATTCGCTCTTATTGTATAATAATTTGTAATTTTCCCAAAAACATAGTTGATCAAAATTGTTTTTGTTTACATTGAAAATCTTCGTACAATCAATACAAAGAAAAGTATACCATATTGGCAGTGTGAATAGCACTCAAAATTGAAGAGCGGCGTACTTAACAACGCAATAAGTTGCAACTATTATAGCAATACTAACCTATAAGTAAACACCACGTGCTACGATATAAGTAGGTAAATTCTAGATAATCTAGATAGTCCAATGCGTTGCGCAATACTACAATATTAACAAAGTAAAATGCCCTCCCGACCGAATTTCGGCCACGGTGGCCTATCTCCAGAGAGATTAGTCATCTGCGCGGTTGATATTATAGTGCACAAGTGTGTGCGCACACACAGGTGCACTCTCTGTTCTTTTGCTCTCATAGCCCGATGGGACGGAAAATCTGACACGACTTAACGTGCTCTCCGAGGCACGGGGGTGAAACACCGCCAACTTCCTAACTCCGGGCTAGTATTGAGTTCTTATTAACAAAATACAGTAGTAACAAAGTCAACGTCCTCATATCAACCGCTTGCCGGCACGATTCTCCTCTCAGAACGAGAACGATGTGGCCATAGTCCACCATGCTGGCCAAATGCGGATTCGCAGTATTACACGCTCATGAGAACATTACGATGAACTCTCAATCATGGTTTCCTTACGATATTTGCCTTCACCGTTAAAACAAGTTATCTTTGACTGTTTGATATCTTCATTATACACATCTACTTCTCCTCGATTTCCCGTTCGTTTTTTCCATCCTGTTAAAAAGATAGGTACTTAAATAAGGCCTGCTTGCAGAGACACCGGGTTATCCTTTTAGCCCAGAGTTAGCTGCTACTTTGACAGAATTCTTGGGTTATACGTTACCCGGCGTGTTTGTAAGCGGGCCTAAATGGATAATTTTCTTTTTTAATGGATTTAGCGTTCCGGTACGATGCCGTGTAGAAACCGAATAGGGGTATAGGTTTAATATAACTGCTATGCCCCTAAAAGGCTAGCCGGCTAACATCTTAGACTGCATCATCACATCAGATCCGCGGTGAGATCGCAGTCAAGGGCTAACTTGTAGCGGATAAAAAAAAATACTATTTAGGTGTATAAGAATTTTCAGAACTTTCACCTGAGCAAAGCAGGGGCGGATCAGCAAGGTATTTTCAGTAGAAACATAACACTAAGTATTAGACATTTCACGATAACGTCCCAAGGCCGCCGGCGGAATGTTTTGGCCTTCGCTATAGGTGTTTTCGTTGCGGCACATGTGGTCACACTTGACGATGTTTATTTGCTTATTATGTAATACATAATAGTGGCAGATTACGGGTGCATTTCCACCAGATGTACTACGTCGCTAAGCTAAGGATGTTTGTCAAGTTCACCAATAGGAGCACTTGGTTTTCATAGCTTACATCGCTAAATGTTAGATCAAGCGCTCCTATTAGTGGGTTTGACCCACATCCGTAGCTAAGCGATGTAGTAGAAACCGAATAGGGGTATGGTTCAAATATAACTGCCTAGTGGCGTGCACAGTTTTTGAAATCAGGGTAGGCATTCTTCGGATAGGAATCAACTTCCTGGCGTTTCATAATGAAAACTTAGCATCCAGCTTTTACAACTAGGGTAAACAGTGTTTTGATGCCTCTATGGCATGCACGCCACTGTAACTGCTATACCCCTAGCAAGTAGCAATTCATTTGTTGGAAACAGTGTCCGCTTCTACAATAAGCTCCCAGAAGATGTCTTTGGATAAGTTCAAAGTTAATGTTTAACGTAAACTCATTAAAAAATCTTATTACCATGCAAAGGATTACTTAAATGACAAGGAAGCTTCGCAATGATTTGATCTAATGGCTCTGATAGTTCCTTAGTTAAGATGATTTGTGAAATGGTGATCATGAAAAAAAAAAACCCGGCTGAGTTTGTGGGCTCTTCTCAGACCAGGGCGCGTTTGGAACCCCCGTAGATTTAGTTTTAAGATACCGTTATTGATTATCACCATTGTATTTTATAAATAACTGGACGTCAAATAGTGTAGTATACCTACCTGAATTGAGTAAACATTATTTGAGTTTTAGTTTGATTACCATCTTAGACTGCATCTTCACTTACCATCAGCTGAGATCGCAATGAAGGGCTAACTTGTAGTTAAATAAAAAAGGGAGCGCTTGGTTCTCAAAGCTTAGACCGTTAGATCACATCCGTAGCTTAGCAACGTAGCATATATCTGGTGGAAAGGCAGCCTTATGCGGCGAAGTGCTACTATTTGGCGGTCAAGTGGCTGTCAACTAGAATCTATACTTATTGTTTTTATTACTACAAGTTAACCCTTGATTGCGATCTCACATGATGGTAAGTGATGATGCAGTCTAAGATGGTAGCGAGCTAACCTGTTAGGGGCATGGCAGTTACATTAAACCTATACCCCTAGTCGGTTTCTACACGGGAGGGTTAATTTGGAAAATATAATTTCTGAATTTTCTCTGGTCTGGTCTAGTGGGAGGTTTTGGCCGTGGCTAGTTACCACCCAACTGGCAAAGACGTACCGCCAAGCGATTTAGCGTTCCGGTACAATGGCGTGTAGAAACCGAATAGGGGTATGGTTCAAATTTAACTCAGTCAACTAGAATCCATACTTTTTTTATTTTTCCACTACAAATTAGCCCTTGACTGCGATCTCACCTGATGGTAAGTGATAATGCAGTCTAAGATGGTAGCGGCTTAACCTGGGATAAATAGGGGTACGATAGTTACATTAAAACCCATTTGAATTCAATTCATTAATTAAATTTAGGTACACTATAGGCACACATATTGTTGATGATGAAGTCCATTACTTACATATCAAATATGATGGTGATAATCAGTTACGGTATCTTGAAACTAAAGCTACGAGGGTTCCAAACGCACCCTGGTCTGAGAAGAGCCCACAACAATACCCCTGAACTGTTCGTATGTGTCATCGTACCGGAACCCTAAATCGCTTGGCAGTACGTGTTTGCCGGTAGTGTGGTAACTAGCCTCGGCCGAAGTTTCCCACCAGACCAGACTAGAGAAAATTCAGAAATTATAAATTCCCGAATTGAACCTGCCGGGAATCGAACTCAGGACATCCACTTAAAGACCACCGCTAACTGAACTGCACTGCTGATTTGCTGAACTGGCAATAAATGTTTTTCTTTCTTTCTTTCACCAAGGAGGTCGTTAAAATTTATCCAGTAAATGCGGAAGTATATCTGTCTGTCTGCTTCACCTTCACGGCCCATCTGTTCAACCGAATTTTACGATATTTGGTACAGATAACAAGTCATAATTTAAAAAATTAAAAAACACGACTGTCCTGCCAAAAAACGAACTAAAAAGTTAAAAATCTAAATTAATCTAGTTAAACTATAGTCTTATTCAGATTTTTATTAAATGATATTTTTTGTGAATCACTGGATATTGAACTATAGTGTTATATAGTCGCGCTCTGCGGGCATCAGCTAGTTAAGACCAAGAACAGATATGATTTTTGGATTTTAGTTTACAAAGGCCCATTTGAATTACATGGTTGTTAAAGTTACGGTTTAAAGTTAGAATCTTTAACAACCAATACAAAGCAAAGTGGGTTTCACCAGTATGCGTAAACCCGCCCAAAACCACCGAAACCTACAACTAAATTGTACGGTGCCCTCAGTGGCGTGCACAGGATTTGAACCTAGGGTAGGCATTAGTTGTCAGAATACCTATTTACTGATTGCCCTGATGAACAATAATTAAAAAAATTAAAAAACACGACTGCCCTGCTAAAAAACGAACTAAAAAGTTAAAAACAATAAATGATATTTTTTTGTGAATCCCTGGATATTGAACTACAAGTATAAGTGTTAAATATTTTTGGAATCTACTCATCATTTTCTAGATGATGATTATATAGTTAATCTTATTTTCGAATTTGTTTTTCAACTTTAGTCTTTAAGGCGGGGCCATGGTTACCCCATCAATATTTTTTTAAATTTTACTAGCCTATGTCACCCGGAATAAGCTAAGGATTCTACCGATACCTCATTTATCAAAATCGGTTCAGGCGTATAGAAGTTATGGTGGAATATGCAAACTCACATACATACATACATAGATGAACCCTGAAAACAATATACTCCTTTTTTTGACGTATTTTCATTTGTGTAAGCAGTGCTTTTATGCCTCTATGACCTGCACGCCACTGGGTGCCCTGCATCCCATTGCTGCATGGAAACTTTCAACTAACTCTCGGTTAGTCCCAACTCCCATTCCATTACGTATTTCTTCGTATTGGAAAACTTTAAATGCTAAACCACAAACACACACACGTATCTACACACTAAACACAATATTATATTAATACATAATATGCCTCTTGTTTTATTAAAGCCGTAATTTTCCCGGACTTTGCATTATGGTACCTTAACACAAGCATTTTAATCGCACCTACGTTGATCGTATTCGAGCGATCGAATACATGTACATTAATGTATGTAATGTGTTACGTACATAAATGTATGTAACATTGTTAAAGCATTGTTTATGAGCCAGTGCTAAAAACAGAAACTTTTCGACATTAAAATCAGTTCTACTAATTTGTTACTTTAAGGGACGCTTGCACAAGGTTATTGAAAATGATTTTATTTATAGCGAGCAAACGAGCTTTATATTTATAGCGAGTAAACGAGCAGGCGGGTCACCTGATGGTAAGTGATTACCGCCGCCCATGAACTTAATTTAGTTAAAATTTTGAAAATGTAAATCATTTTTGTCATGTTAAATTTTCTAATGCTGCCACTGTTTTAGCTAGAGTGACATATTATTGCAGTTGTCAAAAAGTGACAGCATTAAAAAATATTTACTCAATTCAAGAGTCCTTGTGCAAGTGCGGCTATGGGCTTTTGGATCAATTGTATTATGACGCCATTGATGTGATCGAACGCTCGGGTAGGAAAAAACTTATGGTAGGGTGATACAGTCACTCAGAGGTCCGAACCGGTTGTCGATACGCGGTAACTACGTCACTAGTTTGACGTAACACGTTTATCGATAACCATACACGGGGGCTACGTCACTATATTTCGATGAAAACATAAACCCATATAATTATTACAGTGGCGCTATCGTCATTGTTGTATCATTTGGACTTTCGGATTAGGGTAGGGTACATTCTTTACGTCATCAAAGTTTTTGGACTTTGGGATTATCCACCACTACAGCCCATTAACGTCCCACTGCTGGGCACAGGCCACCACTCTCATAGGAGAGGGGAAATTAGAGCCTAGACCCGCCACGCTGCTCCAATGCGGGTTGGCGGGATTATCCATACTAATATTATAAATGCGAAAGTGTTTCTGTCTGTCTGTCTGCTACGCTTTCACTGCTCATCTGTTCAACCGATTTTGATTAAATTGGGTATAGGGATAGTTTATATCCCGGGGAAGGACATAGGCTACGTTTTATCCCGGAAAATTACGGGGCTACCGCGGGAATCGAAAAAACTTAGTCCACGCGCACTAATTCGCTGGAATCATCTAGTACTGAATATATTTATTTAGTAACGTCATACTTTTTTATTAAATGATAAGTTAGCCCTTTACTGCTAACTTAATTGTTGGTATACATGATGTATCACTCTAAGCCAACTAATCTAGAAGGGTATGTCAGTTTTATCTATACTTCTATACTGTGTTTGTTCCCTAGTGTGGTGACCAAAGTTAAACTAAATTGACTGTAACCTGTTTATTGGTAATAAATATATTTTTATTTTAAACTAAGTTTGGATGTAGTTTGGACTCAGCCACGCTCGAACGGCTGAACGGATCTGGATGAAATTTGGCGTAGAGGTTTATAGTCTGGGATAACACATAGGCTACATTTTATCCCGGAAAATTAAAGAGTTCCCGCGGAACCAAAAAGGACATATTGGAGATATCCCAAGAATAAAGAATCAGATTTTTTAAAAATGACTCAGTAAGTGATAATAGTAGACTAGATGATGCCCGTGTAGATTAAGGTTTTTTGATTCCCGCGGGAACTCTTTAATTTCCCGGGTTAAAAAGTAGCATAAGTCCTTCCCCGGGATACAAACTATCCCTATACCAAATTTCATCAAAATCAGTTGAAGAGATTTTTTTTTAATCCCTCGGGAACTCTTGATGTTTCCGGGATAAATGTAGCCTATGTCCTTCCCCGTGATACAACCTATCCCTGTATCAAATTTAATTTAATTTAATTAATTAATTTTAATTTATTACCTTATTTTGATAAACAATAATGTTCAATTAATATTTTATATGAAATACCTACTAAACTGCTGTAATGTATTTTTTTTTGTTTCGTCAAATGGACATTCACAATTTAGTAGATAAGACAATTGTGACTAATTCTGTCGTACACATTATCTAAACTAACCTAAAATAACAGCTCTTAATATATTGGTATCTCTTTCATAACACTTCCCGCGGAAAAGGACTTAATATATGTATATTTAATTACTTACATTGTCTAATTTAAGAATATGCTTTATACAAACTTATCTAACCCAGTGACAGCGTCGCTAGTTTTAGATTATGTCAGCGTAAATTGTAAATACCGTTAGATTATAATCTATCTTCGATTCTTCGCGAGATTGTAAACTGTCGAAAGTTTGTGAACCGTACCATACTGCTTACAATTTTATGCATTATTTTTCGGTAGATTATAATCTATTAGGCATATCAACCCAGCCGCAGGCCGGGCACTACCTGATTATTTATGTCTAACCCTAACCTAACCTAAAAGATCAAGAAGAGGAAGAAACGTAAATGAAATAAATATTTAAAATATTGACACTCAGAATATTGAACGTTTCGACAGTTCACAATCTCGCGAGATAGAACCTAACGGTATTTACACCTTTACGGTGACATATATAAAACATAAAATAAAAACAAAAACTAAACAGGCATTCGTAACAGCTAATATTCGTAAATACGTTTAAAGCAATTTTTTTAGACAATTGATTCGGAAAGTAGAATCTACAGAGCCGGCCGGGATAATCTGCAATATCATGCATATTATATATTATATAATAATATTATTAGAAAAAAATAGTAGTTAGGCCTTAAATAAAATAAATTTGGTAGTCTCCCTGCGTAGTAAGTAATCTTGTATTTGCTATACAATGATAGACCGATGAGATTCTGTCCAATTAACATCCGATTTACCTAAATAATTCCGCAATAACAAGCAGATTCGTGTAAAAATCATATACAAAAGTCCTTTGTTCCAAAATAATTTAATAGCTACCATTCTATTTTGCCATTATACGAAATCAAGTTAACAATTGAGCGAAAGTCGTACAATAGAAAAGTAAGTAAAACCAAAAAAAAAAATACTTTATGAAACTTCATAAAATACATTTAGAGCGGCCACGTGACCGGCCGGGCATTGTGTCAGTCAGTTTTCGAACTGAAACCCAACGTTGGCAACGTATATACAAATGGGAAATTTTGAAAGAATTTTCCTTTAAAGAAAGTTCTCCTTTTCACAATCGCTCGAAAACTTTTTTGACGTTCTTTATTTCTGTATTCGATTGTTTAGGGACCAAGGATGCGATCGGTTCGATGTTTTTACAGTATTTTTTATGTATTTATGTATTGTTTTATGTATTCAGCGTTGCAGTATGTTAGGTAGGTATATACCTATCTCTTATGCTGTGGCATGAGCTGAGGAGGTGGCCCATTGACCGCACGTTTAATAATTTAAGTTTAATTTGTATCTGTATAACTTTAGTTATTGCTGTAGTGCTGGTCAATAAACTTTTATTTATTTATTTATTTAATTATTGTAAAGTTAAAAAAAAAACAAGCTTTGATCGTCCGCCATATTGAATTTAGTATGACCTCATTTTATTTTTCTTCTCAGCAAATCCCATTTTTAACCCCTTACGCAAAAAGAGGAGTGTTATTTTATGGACGTCATCAAGGTACGTCATAAAAAACTGACAGTTTGTTTCGTCACAGCAAACTCTTTTCTAACCCCGTGACGCATAAAGAGGGGTGTTATGTCAGGGGTGACGTCATCAAGGTACGTCATGCTACTAAACTGACGTTTTGACACTAAAAGGCGATGGTAGTATGCCCCCGTAGAACAAAAGAGTAATTAGCAGACTTATTCTGCGGTAACAAATAATCCCTGGCTAAAAAATTGTCCACGTGCGCACGTTTATATGAAGCTCCACAGACTAACGCGACAGGACGAAATGTGCTCCCCATACGACAACGACGTTCTGCGTGGACGCATTAATTGTCATGTTATATCCGTAGAGCGTTCTCGTCCTAAGTATAGATAAGGTACGAAGTTGAACACGTTTATTACCTATTCTGAGGTTCTACAAAGAAAGTCGATTATCAAGTACTTATTCTGTGTTTTGATAATACTGGCAACCCATTTAACTTGGTCTAGAAAATAAAAAAAATAGGTGAATGTTATCTAGTTGTACCTACAATTACATCATTTGCTGTGTAGATAAAGTTTGCTGATAAAATTCATACGCAGTTACGAATATCTGTCATATCAGTTAATGTTACACAATGTAAGTACTAGTTTTTTGTCCGCGACTTCGTTTTGGGTTAATTTTACTTTGAGGTAATACTAACTACTCAAAAAATAAAATACATTTTTCGGCCCGGAATCCTCCAAAGCGGAGATGTTGATGATGTCCCAAGCGGAGACGAGAAGAGATGTTTTTCAGCTAGGGTGTATCGGTCACCGTAAAATTGTAAAAACCGTTGCGTACTAGCTAGACTGGAGCGGAGATGTGTGCTGGCTAGAGCGGAGATGTATGCTGACTAGAGCGGAGATGTGTGCTGGCTAGAGCGGAGATGAGTGCTGGGTAGAGCGGAGATGTGTGCTGGATAGGGCGGGGCTGAGCTGCGTGCGACGAGCGTTGAATGTTGAGATGAACATTCAGTTTTTTTATCCACTACAAGTCAGCCCTTGACTGCGATCTGCGATGATAAGTGATGATGCAGTCTAAGATGGTAGCGGGATAACTTGTTAGGGGCATGGCAGATATTAAACCCATACCCCAGATCGGTTTTTACACGGCATCGTACCTACCGGAACGCTAAATTGCTTGGCGGCACGTCTTTACCGGTAGAGTGCTAACGGGATGTGGGAATTACGAAATTCTATTAGTTGTTTAAATCACATCTCCTCTCCTCTCGTCTCGTCTCCGCTCTGGTGGAATCTGGGTCTTTGACTAAATTCTTAAATGGCATTGTAAATTAAACTAAATTAAAATCTAAATTAAATAATTTAATCGTTAAAAAGTCATCGAAACCACCGCAGTGAGGCAAAGTGCCGTAGCTCAATGTACTTACTTGCAGTTTTACTGGGTGGGTTTGGGTGGGTTTTATAAAAAATAAAAAATATTCTCTCTCTTTAATATTCGGCATCTCGTTAGTTTTCCGCGATAAAAAGCCCTTCTCTGGAATGAAATCTATTTCTGTACACAATTTAATTAAATTCGGTTCAAAAGATGGATCTTGCAAGCGTAAGAGACAGACAGACGGACAGACAGACACACTTTCGCTTTTATAATAATATATAGGTATAGTTAATACTGAATTCTTTACTGATGACGATTATTGTCGTCAGTAAAGAATTCAGTATTATCTATACTTAAATATTATCAGAATATGAGGACCTTTTATAAGTTGGACGATTCTCTCTGCGTTGTATTCCCCATTGCTGAGGGTCGTGACCCCTTTCCATTAATCATACAATGGCAGGTGTTTTCTTGGGATAATAATGCGGTGGGTTCCCGGGTACTTCTGCATAGTTTATTATTATTCGTTATATCGTAACTGTCTACCATGAATTTTTTCACATACCCAAAAACAACCTTGTGGCTGGCTGAGGGTTTAAAAAAAAAACTTAATATTTCGTGACTAATATCTATACTCATGCTAAATTACAGCTTTCTAGTAGGTACTAACAGCCTCTGAGCTATGCCGCGGTGAGACGTACGTACATGTCGAAATATTCCTTGAATTTCCTTGTTGACCACGGAACCGTAAAAAGCCAAGCTCTCTACCACTTATCGATTTAAAGTTCTATCTAAAAACCCCAAGCTCAAAAGCACCATAAGAACAAGGTTCGATAACTTTTCTGCAGAACTGTATTGACTTTTTCTTGCCACATTGATAAATTAACTCCATGACATATTGATGAGAAAAAACTTAAAAATCTTTATATATATAATTCTACTGTACGTGTATATGTCACTGAACTCCTCCTAAACGGCTGGACCGATGTGAATGAACTTTTTTGTATGCGTTTAGATGCCAGCAGGGGTCTTATCCAGTTGGCCTGTGAGGGCCAAGCGGGGGTACGGGCTTCGAGGCCAGGCTAAATTACCCGGGCTAGGCACGGGGTAACATTGTACCCCGATGGTTTTCTTTTAGCCGTATTGCGTTTGGATGGCGCCCTGGATGGTTTATATTCACAAATCAGCCTGACAGATGGCGCTGCAGTTGGTATCGCTTGAAATATCATGCAGGACAACGTCTGTCGGGTCCGCTAGTATTGTATAGTCCCATAAACTTATCTGACCCGGTGGCCAAAATTGGAGCTCATTTGTATGCCTGTTTTTTTGTTGTTTTGTATATTCAATAATATATACTAGGGACGCTGTCACTGGGTCAGATAAGTTTGAGGGACTATATTCTAATATTACGTATCATATTTAAAATTAACTAAAACAACGAATCTATTATATAAGCTTTTAAAAATGCCTGCTCTACAATTTTCTATGCACGTCACGAAATCGAATCCAAATTAACGGTCAAAAAAAGTCAGGCATACATATTCATGCCTGACGCATTCCTATTTCCCATTACTCAAATTTGATGCTATTTCCCCATGATAATATTATATAGATATAGGTTTATATTTTAATTTATTTTTATTAAAAAAAATATATATTCGTAAAAATAGAACTTGATGTCCCACGACACCACACGTTTTTTTTTAAAACGTTGATTCAGTTTTTTTAATATTTTAAGAAAATTATTACATACTAGATAAAGCCCGCAACTTCGTCTGCGTCAACTTAGGTTCAAAAAATTCTGTAGGAACACTTTAAAAGCAATTATCCAGGATGAAAAGTTCTCAGCCTAGGTAATCCAGGTACCATTACTACAGGTAAAGGTAAAAAATAAACCCATTGCTCAGTATGCCCTTTGCCGGGATACAATCTATACCAAATATCTTCAAAATCGGTTGAACACATGGGCCGTGAAACCGTAGACAGATAGCTGATGGACGCATACACCTTCGTATTTATACTTAATACTAGTATGAGTTCTGTAGCATGTTATTAATGTTTTCATGTTCTTTGGTAAACGCTGTCTAGCGTCTATTTTTTTTGGTGCGAGAGCCAAGATGTCTACAGTTGGAAAGAGGTGACAAAAGTGAAACAATTTAAACAGCGAATAAGTATTATTTGATACAGATTCTACTAATCTGATCCTGTAGAATTTTCCGGAATTCCCGGGACCATCGACATATTTACAGCACTATCGTTATATAAGTACTCGAAAAGCCCAGCTCACGTTTCGTCCCCGCCTCGTGATAGGGCCGGTCACGTTGCACTGTTGCCCAATCTTCCGCTGTACGGTGGACCGAGTTTCAGGAACTTTAAAACTTTTCTTTTCAGTTCTTTATGTGGGCGACATAAGGGCTATTTTTGTTTGTATGCTTTGTATATATGAGTTTTGGTGGTTTGTACTATGGCCTATGAAGCTATGATACTAGAAGTTTGTATCATGACCTTTGACTGCTTAATATTTATCGTGGTTGAATCTTTTATTCTACGGGTTTTTGATAACCTGGTTGGATTCATAGAAGAGCTGATGATATTTAACAAAATACTTCGGGCTGAATACCAGGGATCTCAGAAGTTTCTGAAAAATACAATATGACTAATACCTATTTTAGTATTTTTAAGAGAAAAATTGCAACTTTTCTTTTCAGTTCTTTACGTAGGCGGAATAAAGGTTATGTATTTTTGTAATATAACTTTCTTGTAGATTGTTCTACAGTTGCTGATGCTATGGGGTAGGCCCTATGGAGTTTTGTTAACTTGGTATATCTACTAGGTGTTACTAGGTATACCTACTTATAGACAACGTTATTGTTTTAAAAATCGATTGGAAATACCTTAGCTTTAGGTGTATAAAAACAGTATTGACCTTTTTCAAACAATAAACATTTTTTGACTTATCTTTAGAAATGATAATTTTATAGCTTTTCACTTATTAGTATGAGTTTATCGTGGTTATAAATAGTTATATTCTGATGGTCGGATTACGGTAAAATTATGATCTTGCCTCTCTATTGATTGAAACCTGAAATCAGTTGCGTCATGCGTGCACCATAGATGTAAGATTGGTCTCGCTGCGAGACCAACCATACATCTTTACGTGTCCCGGGTTCGATCCCCGGCAGGGTCAATATGGGTATTTATAATTTCTGAATTTTCCCTGTCTGGCCTGGTGGGAGGCTTCGGCCGTGGCTAGTTATCTCCCTACTGGCAAAGATGTGCCGCCAAGCGATTTAGCGTTCCAGTACGATGCCGTGTAGAAACCGAATAGGGGTATGGGTTTAATATAACTGCCATGCCCCTAACAGGTTAGCCCGCTACCATCTTAGACTGCATCATCACTTACCATCAGGTGAGAGTGCAGTCAAGCGCTAACTTGTAGTGGATAAAAAAAAAGTGAGCACGAGACCTCAGCCGTCACGTTTTGTTCTAGTCATGATAGGTGCTGTGTTCTGTTGGTCACGCGTATCGTCAATTACCTAAGTAGGTACAAGTTGTATATTTTGTTCCTACTAGTATTATATTATAAATGCGACACAAAAATGCGAAAGTGGGTTTGTTTGTTAGTTTGTCCTCCGATCATGCCGCAACGGAGCAATATGCTTGCTGCCAAAAATCACGTCGATCTACTACTTAATTTTCCGAGATAAAAAGTATTCTATGTCACTCCAGCAGCACTAGCAATGGATCGACGTATATGGATATTTTTAACTGACTTCCAAAGAAGGAGGAGTTTCTCAATTCTACGCGTATTTTTTTTTAATGTTTGTCCGTGGTTTCTGAACCGATTTGAAATTTTTTTTTCAGTCGTTAGAGCAAGCCCTCGAGGTGGTCCCACAAAAAATTCTGACTCCAAATCCTCAACTCTGACACTAAAAATTTTAAAATAAAAATTCTTTCCAAAAAACCGACTTCCAAAGCCACTGTAAAGTTTAAAAAAATTTAGATTTCTACACACTATGTTGAAGTCGGGCGAGTATAACAAGGATTTTCATAGTGTGTAGAAATCAAAATTATTTTTTACTTTACAGTGGCTTTGGAAGTCGGTTTTTTGGAAAGAATTTTTATTTGCTTCGGAAGGCGGTTTTTGGAAAGAATTTTTATGCATGGGTATAGTTGGGAGAATTTAAAAAACACAAACCACGCGGACGAATTCGCGGGCATCACCTAGTCAGCTAGTAATATTATACAATCATACTAGGCATTGGAGAAGGTCGGGTGGTGATGTAAATGAATTGCTTAGCATTAGAAAATGGCTTGCTAGCTTCAATAACCATAGGTACAAAGTTTAGTCTAAGCCATAACAATTCGAAAAAACTTCTGTGTAATTAAATCACGGCATGGCTAAGCATTGCGTAGGGCATAATTATTTCTATAAATACATTGAAATTTATAAAACGTGCATAAATAACTCACGAGTTTATGTAACTTTAAAAAAACATTGGTATATTTTAGGTAAAAATTTTGAATTTGGGAGTAGTATATTATTAGCTTCCTACTTCTTTAAGGATAATCAGGTAAAACTAAAGACCTAAAGGATTTAAATAACTTTTCTTGGAACTTGTAAAATGAGTCAGAAAAAATATCGACACTCAAAATGTTATGGTTTAGGGGATATTAGAACATTCTCACTAGATGGATGGACGATCTCAAGTGCGTAGCGTGCTTGTGAACAAAAGAGAATGTTCTGTGGAGATCCTTCCAGAAAACCTTCACCCAGCAGTGGACGTCTATCCTGTGAGATGAAGACATAGATAGGTTCAGTCGATGATAGTGTACAGGGCTAAGTTAAGAGATATTAGCCGAAGCCTGCGACCAAACAAGACTATTAGAGACCATTATTTTAAAGTTAAATTCTTACTTAATTTAACAGATAAATCTTTTTATTTATTTATTCCACTACAAGTAAGCCCTTCACTGCAATCTCACCTGATTGTAAGTGATGATGCAGCCTAAGATGCGCTACCATCGATAACCTGGTAGGGATACGGCGAAGCCTCCCACTAGACCAGAGAAAAATCAGAAATTACAAATTTCCAAATTGACCCTGTCGGGAATCAAGCCCGGACCTCCCACGTGGCAACAGCGCTCAGTGGCTAGGGAGGTCGTTAAAAACTAAAAACCTGATTTAACCTGAAAATATGATTTGATTTAAACTCAAACTCAAAAAAAACACTCTAAAAATGCTGGTTTGATTAAGTGTAAGTATCATAATATTATGAAAATAGTTTTATCATGATGAAATGACCCCCTTCCAATATCACATTCTCAATCATATTCCACCTTCATAGTTATACTACACGGCGTTATCGCCGTGATTTATCGATAAAATTCCCATCTTATCACCATGTACTATTCCGTGACATAACATACTGAATTACAGTCATATTAACACGTACTTATGTAATATGCTGTGTTCTTGGTCGATATCGGATGTTCTATTTATCTATATTACGTGATGTTATAAAATTGATGGATTGAAGCAGTCATAAAAATGGGTTTTATACTTTGGTTTTTTTTAATTATATAGGCCAGCGCTTGGCTGCAATCAGACTTGATTGCAAGTGGTGATGCAGCCTAAGGTGGAGCGCGCTTGCGTAGAAGATGCCTATTCAGTCTTGATTTGAAGGTACCTATATTAAAAGAGGAGGGGAAAACAGAAGCCGGAAGGGCATTCCATATCCTAGCGGTTCTAGTTAGAAACGACGAAGCAAATCGCTTCGTAGGAGCCCGCGGAATTTCGACTGCGTAAGGGTGCAGACCTTGTCGATGCGTTGCGGTTCGATAATAAAAAGGCGATGGAGGAACCAGATCGAATAGTTCTTGAGCACACTCTCCGAAATATATCCTGTAGAATACCGACAGACAGGTAATCGTATGTTGTCCTACGTAATCAACATACGATGAGACGCAACAGTATCAAAGATGGATCAAGCCGTCAAAACGGAAATAGAGGTGCTCAGGTATCTCCATTCCTGCATAGCGGCATCGACACGGGTGGTAAAGCAGTATCGGAAACCCACCCCAACCCTAGGGGCCCGTAGCCTCCCAAGCAGGCCCAAGCCGACATGTCTTAAAGCTATTCTAAAGCTATTTGCTGGTTCTTCACGGTAGGAATGTCATTCCGAACCAGTGGTAGATTCACTCGACGATTCAAAAGTACGAGTAAAAGTTTATTTGAATAAAAAGCATTTTGAATTTTGTTTTTTTTTTTGTATTTCACCGGGGCACATTGTTGCCCCGCGCCCCGCCCCGGTAAGGAGGCCAAGCCTCGAGGCCCGTACCCCCGCTTGGCCCTCATGGGCCAACCAGAGAAGACCCTTAGCGCAAACCTTCACGTGGCTTACGTTGTCGCTTAGGCAAGTTAATTGTCATTTTCTTAGCGTCGTATTGCGTCGCATCGCTTCTTTCTCACCTAGGAAAACGGGTTAGTAGATACATAGACACAGGAAACTCTTTATAAATTCCTAAATATTTTCATTTATCGGGTGTTATAGTTTTAAAGATTTCGTAATTCATTTCTCAAGGGACATCATGATTTAAATACTTATTTTACAGTTTTGGGTAATGAATGAACTGAATTCTAGGCACCAATAAGCTGTGACTGATAGTCTTAATCCTAGTTTAACGTATGTAAGAATCCTTATAAGTTATTTTAGCTACAACTTGAACTACAGGTAACATAGGCTAAGTTACATCATCGAATTAGATATACGTGAGTATACCTCCCTACTATTAATCAATTCTCTACACGTAACCTAATAATAGGGATGATACTAATACAATCAAATCAGCAACTCATTAAAACGCGCTTTTGTATGATAGTTTGTATGAAATATCTACATTCTTGTGACAACATCAGCTTTCGACGTATATTTTTCTTGAATCGATAGTTTAAAATGGTTATCAAACTTAAAACTAAAAACCTTGTGATTATTAATAAATAAGTGAGAAATAATTTATTTTTGACACAGGTATCATCCCTATTGTGTAAGGTAGGTACTTAGGTGTATGTTACATATCGAACTATCGGCAACATTGCCTAACCAACTTTTGAAATAATACTATTCTGTCGTAACTAGGCCACTTTATTACTACCAAGGTCAGGCAATAGTCGATCAAACGTTGAAAAAAGCTAAAATGTAACATTTCATAATAACATGAATCTTTATACTTAAATATACAATGTCTTAATTTTGTAATCAAATGTTAAATGTAGGGATACCATTTCATCGTACTTTATTGGGACACGTTACACATAAAAATTCTTATGCGGTGCAAAAAACTACCAAAGCCTGTTAAAGACATAAAATTGCTGAATTTACCTGATCTGACCTGGCGGGATGCTTCGGCCGTGGCTAGTTACCACCCTACCGGCACAGACACTAAAATTTGGAACAGAGATAGATTATAGTCTGGAATAACACATAGGCTACTTTTTATCCCGGAAAATTAAAGAGTTCCCGCAGGAACCGAAAAACCTCAATCCACGCGCACGAATTCGCGGGCATCAGCTAGTAAAAAGCTAAATCAAATTAATGGAAAGGTAGGACAAATCTGGAAAACTCATATAAATGCAAACCCTACTCCAAACGTGACGATTGTTTCCATTCGACTGACCCAATTAAATTTATAGATAGCTCACGTGCGTCCATTTTCCCTTTCCAGGAATTTGGTATTAGGAAATGTCAGAGTATCGGGTAACACTGAAAAATAAGTTTTTTACGCAATGCATTAGTAGAGGTATATTATTCCTACAGAAATCATGTAAGTAAATCATAGCGTTAGGAATCGTTTCTATTATTTTGATATGAAATTTAATATATAAATTCATAAGTACATACTTGTATAAAACTAAATACCTATTAGCCTACAAGTATAAACAATGCATCCTATTTGGGTGGTGGGCAATTCGACTCTGGGGCACGCACTCTTAACTTTTCGGAGTGTGCGTTTTAGATAATTATAACTATCTCTTACGGTACCCCAGGAAAAAAAAACGAAGAAGAGGCAGACAATTTAAAAAGAGACTTATTTAGACAATTTAATAAGAAACTTGATTGGTAGTATGCGGACAAGGTAAACCAAAAATATTATAAACGTCTAAAATTTTGCGGAGGCCTATGTCGCTGAGAAAATCTCAGATTAATTTAAGTGTTATATTATAAGTTTAAAAAAAAATTTGGCAGTCATAGGGACTGCCGATAGAAGTGAAAATGAATATTTAATTATTTTTTTCCAATTAAAAAAAACCTTAAAATTAAGGTATTAAAGTTTAATTACGAATGTACTATATATATATTTAAGACCTTTTGTCTTCGTAACAACGCGAGGTGCTACCCACGGTTACACAGCACTTATTAATATTAACCTTAAAACGGAGGCGTTAAAGTTTAATTACGAATGTACTACTTATGACGTTTTGTCTTAAGAAGAATGGTGTCGATCTCGCGTATTCCACATTTTTAACACTTACCAAAAAGTGCTCAACGCGGCTAAAGAAGTTTTCACTTCAAAAACTGTACTAGGCTTCAATAAAGGCTCATTTTATTTATTTTAACTATCCCTTAAAGATCGTAAGAAAGGTATTCTTACGATTCTTACTTAAAGATCGTAAGAATACCTAATGCCCGAGTGTTATAATTTATAATGTCCATACTGCTAATTATGGTGTAATGCTGTAATTATGTAAATGCTAATGCTAATGCTAAATAGCATTAGCATTAGCATTTACATACTGCCGATCCGCGCTTGGCAATTGTTTTATCAGTAATTCACAGAAAAATAATCCACTTTCAAATTGACTGTCCTATGAAATCGACGCAACGTAACGCGACGCGATACTACTCCATAGAAAATAATATCACGCTACAACGTAGGCCACGTAAGGGATATCTACTGTTTGATACGGTTGCAACGCGTTGTCACGTATGTCACGAACGTAGGACTCTGGCCCTGTACTCGCATAATAAATAAATAAATAAATAAATAAGTAAAGCTTTTATTGTGTTACACTATTGTTCTCGTATGTACATTAATTATGTTAGACTAAAAAAACTAAAAGACAACAAAAGACACAATTGGTCGCAAACTCAGCTTTGTGCTGGGCATTGGCAGCAATACCCAACGCAATGAGAGTATAATCTATAGTTTTACCTGTAGTCAGTGGCGTGCAGTTCATAGAGGCATAAAGGCACTGCTTGCCCAAATGGAAACACATCGATGATCATTTTCATTATGAAAGTCATCAAGTAGGTATTCTGACTAACTAATGCCTACCCTAGCTTCTAGCCCTATGCACGCCACTGCCTGTAGTAATACATGAGCGACAAACGCGACACCGCGACTCGATACGACGCGAAGCGACATATCTGTCTGATACTGTCGCTTCGCGTCGTACTGAAGCGACAGTATCATACAGGTACTGTCGTAGCTGACCCTTCAGCCTACGTGTCACGTAGACAAGTTTGTCATTTTCTATGGTGACGTATTGTGTTGCGTCGCTTCTGTCACTCACATGGAACTAGGAATCTGCTTAATGGTCACTCACCTATGACAACGGGTGAGATGCTACACGATGGACTGCAGAATCCATACTTCCATACTTAGTATTATAAATGCGAAAGTGTGTCTGTCTATCTGTCTGTCAGCTACGCTTTCTTGGCCCATCCGTTCCACCGATTTTGATGAAATTTGGTACAGAGATAGGTTGTATCCTGGGGAAGGACATAGGCTACTTTTTATCCCAGAAAATTTAAAAGTTCTCGCGTTAAAATAATCTTAATCCACGTGGACCAAGTTGACGTGTCGTGTGGATTATTCTATTTATTAATAATTCTTCTAATTATTAATAAATAAATTACTTACTTAACATTCTTACATCAATCACTTTTTCAACATAAAAAGAAAATCAGTTTTATAAGTTATCAAATTATTTTAAGGAAAATACAGCAAAAAGCAAACCGAGACTAATTATTATCTAACAACATCAAAATTTCCTCATTTAGGTATGATACTTAATTATATTTTCGTACAAACCAGGTTTCCTTTGAATTAAAACACAGAAGCAGAACCGAGAATAATTATTATTATCTAACAACATTAAGATTTCCGTAGGTATAAATCCATGCTAATATTATAGATGCGAAAGTGTGTCTGTCTGACTATCTGTCTGCTACGCTTTTACGGCCCATCTGTTCAACGGATTTTGATGAAATTTGGTACAGAGATAGGTTGTATCGCGGGAAAAGACATAGACTGATCGTGAAAAATTAAAGAGTTCTTGCGGAAAGCAACAACACCTCAATCCACGCAGACGAATTCGCGGGCACTAGCTAGTTTAGGTATAAAGTCATATGTATAGTCAGGTATGAGTATGAAACTCATATTATAAATGCGAAAATTTGGATGGATGGATGTGTGGATGTATGGATGGATGTTTGTTACTCAACCACGCCCCAACAGCTCACGGATGAAATTTGGCACAGAGATAGACTATAGTCTGGAATAACACATAGGATTACTCTTTATCCCGGAAAATTAAAGTGATCCCGCGGTAACCGAAAAACCTCAATCCACGCGGACGAAGTAGCGGGCATTAGCTAATATCTTAATAATATTTTCGTAAAAACGATATGTCCGCTCAAATTCGTCCAAACTCAAAGTCAAGGCCGCCCGAACGTGTGCATTACGTAATTACGGCGATTATATTATACCAAAAACGATGGATACGAACACGTGACTTCTACGCGTAATAATAGACAGCCACCTGTGGAACTAAGTTCACCAAATCTGTCAGGGTCCCGGGACATTTTTTTGACGTGATAACGTCTTATATATCGATGAACACCGGCTGCACGCACGAAAAAGTGTCACGTTCCGCCGTGAGCGTGCAAGTGAGAGCGCGGAACAAGCGACAGAGAGGCACAATCGCGTGACGTCAGAGCTAGCAGTTCGAATAGTTCTGCCACTGGAACGCCGCCACGCGAGCTTCTTCGAGAACTTCTAGTTAACACGTAGAACAGTCGTCCGCAAACAGACTTTACAGACAACCGTTTTTTTTTATATATAGACAAGGATGCCCGGCCCGCACCATCATAAAGTCTTAAGATTCTTGTGGAAAATTTTCGGGATAAAAAGTACAAATTTTCGGGATACAATGACCAAATTTTATTAAAATCGGTTGAAGAACTGGGCCGTGAAAGCATATCAGACAGACAGGCAGACACACTTTCGCATTCATAGTATGTTTGCTATATAGCAAGGAATATTTATTCCATTTTAAATCGATGCAGCATCCAGTTTTTGTAGTGAAACTACTTTTAGAATTGTTGTGATTTGTAGATTCAATTAATTAAAATGAAACGAAGAAACAACAATAAAAAGAGGCAAACATATAAAGGACTAGCTGATGGCCACGACTTCATCCGTGTGGTTTAAGTTTTTTTAATTCCCGCGGAAACTCCTTAATTTTCCGGGATAAATAGTAGCCCATGTCACTCTCCAGGTCCTCAACTATACCCATGGCAAAAATTACGTCGATCCGTTGTTCCGTTACAGTGTTTGAAAGATAAACTAATAAACCAACAACACACTTTCGCATTTACAATATTAGTATGATTTAGCCTGCAAGAGAATGAGATAGAAAACAAGTTATATTTGTCTCATTATCTCGTAAGCTACTTTTGAAGTTTCACTTCTGCCGTGTGTGAAGTGCACACAAACACTTTTTTTTTGTCTGATGGAAATGTCCTAAAATAGTAGCTGCAAGCGTACCCTACTTGACATTGGGTTATGTAAGAGTTTGCCATTTTTTACACGAAACAATAATGAAACTTGTTTCAATATGGGCCAATTTATAAAATAACTATTAAACCTGTTTTAAATGCTACCTATACACTTAAACAAATATTTAAATAGAATAATAATAGGGGTTTTTATTACTTAATCACTGGGCACGTAATTAAGTTAAGTAGAAAAAATAAATAAGATTAAAATCAGTATTATTTCATTTTAAGTTTATAAAAGCACTAGTAATTATATGATCATTATAAGTAATCTGCACGCTTGAGAGTTCTCCATAATGTTCTCAAAGGTTTGTGAACTCTGGATCTGCACTTGACCAGCGTGGTGGTATAAAGCCTTAGACCCAGATAGGTTCAGATGTTGGTTTTTTATTCCACATATCTGATGGTAAGTGATTGTGTCTAAGATAGTAGCGTCCAACTTGTTAGGGATACGGCAGTGTAAGCCCATCCATCGTCTCCGTACCGGAACCCTAAATCGCTTGGCGGTACGTCTTTGCTGGTAGGGTGGTAACTAGCCACGGCCGAAGCCACCCGCCAGACCAGACCAGAGATAATTAAGAAATTATAAAATTTCTAACATTGGCGAAGTAAATTATGCTGTGCCCAAACAAAAGCCACACACCAAAGAACAACAACAACAAATTTTCTAATTGAGCCTGCCTGGAATCGAACCCGGAACAAAACCACTGCGACAGGGAGGTCGTCGAAATGATGGTGATGTAAGTAAACAAACGAAGCAGATTTATATAAGGGAGTCGTAGATACCAAAATAGAGTCTGCGTGATACGTGGGAGCGTTCGAATCAGTCACGTTGCCTTATTGTTGAATAGTAAACAAACTTGCAGCCAAAACTTTCTAGATGTGTAGCTGACTAGTTCCAAAACCTAAATCGCATCATCTTCTATTTTCATAAATACGAAAGTACTAGCTGATGCCCGCGAATTCGTCCGCGTGTATTGAGGAACCAAAAACCTAAATTCACGCGGACAAAGTCCGCCTAGTATGAATATATTGGAATGAGTATATTCGAAAATGATCTAGACCCAATGGTTTTAGCAGTAAGTACCTAGTGTTAGTAAGTGTACTGTCCGCTTCTACAATAAGCTCCCAGAAGACATGTTAAAGATATCTCTGAATAAGTTCAAAGTTAATGTAAAACGTAAACTCATTGAAAAATCTTATTACTATGTAAAGGACTACTTAAACGACAAGGAAGCTTGGCAATAATTTGCTATATGGCTCTGATAGTTCCTTAGTTAAGATGATTTGTGAGATAGTGATAATAAAAAAAACCGGCTGAGTTTGTTGTGGGCTCTTCTCAGACCAGGGCGCGTTTGGAACCCTCGTAGATACTGTTACCAATTATCACCATCATGTTTTATAAGTAAGTAATTTTTAACGTCAATAAGTGTACCTACAGTGTACCTATAT
This sequence comes from Erebia palarica, assembly GCA_964035005.1. Taxonomy (NCBI): domain Eukaryota; kingdom Metazoa; phylum Arthropoda; class Insecta; order Lepidoptera; family Nymphalidae; genus Erebia; species Erebia palarica. The sequence continues at coordinate 4,223,377 of OZ035992.1, forward strand.
TTAATAAATGATATTGAGTATTGAGTATTGATTATTTTCTTTAAAAAAGCGGCCGCAATTACAATCCAGTGGAATTATATTCAGAGCCAGTGGTAGATTAATTTGACGATTCAAAAGCACTTTAAATAAAGAAACATTTAAATTTAAATTTCGAACAATCCGGTCTTAATACTTGTCTAGATTATAAATGGAACTGGATGGGTTGAGAATAGGTATTGGGTACAGACTACCAATATAGGCCAAATGTGTAGAGCCAAATTAATTGATTGAAACGCAGCAAAATTGGCATGAAGAGAGAAAACAGTTTACACAAACATTGTGAGTTGGTACGTGGAAAATCGCATTTTCCTCCGCGTGACTTCGTTTACTCTATTATTGATTGCATTACCCATTTACTCTTTTACTGAGACAAAAAGTGATTAAGGGAGTACGTAATAGGTAATAACTTAGTTCTAGATAATGCCCGCGACTTCGTCGGCGCGGATTAAGTTTTTTTTGACTCCCGTTGGATCTCCGTTGGATTTTCCGGGATAAAAAGTAGCTTATGTCCTTCCCCAAGATACAACCTAACCTATTTGAAGGTTTTCTGGAGGAGATCACTTTCAGTGGTAAGACCGCCTTTGCGCACTTATTTTTGCTTGTTCACTGCTTTGTTTCTTTTTTAATGTTTTGTGTGGCAATAAAGTATCTATCTATCTACCTATCCTTGTGCTAAATTTCATCAAAATCGGTTGACAGGTTACATCCCAGTATGCATTATACTTTACTAGCTGATGCCCACTGATTGAGGTTTTTTGGTTTCCGCAGGACCTCTTTTATTTTTCGGGATTAAAAGTAGCCTACGTGTTATTCCAGACTATTATCAATATCTGTGCCGAATTTCATCCAGATCCGTTCAGCCGTTCTGACGTCATTGAGTAATAAACATCCATTCATCCATCCATCCATTCGAACTTTCGTATTTATAATATTAGTATAAAAGTAGTAGTATAGATGGGTTTAATATAACTGCCATGCCCCTACAGGTTAGCCCGCTACCATCAGGTAAGATCGCAGTCAAGGGCTAACTTGTAGTGGATAAAAAAAAGAATAGGAATGACTTTCCGCCCAATTGTGAAGTCAATCTCATTTCTCAATATAATATTTTAAGGGTGATTTGCACTACAACGCCTCGACAGATTTAGATTTTTTGATGCTGTCACAAAAAAAAAAAAGTATAAATCTAATTATCTAGTTTTATAGCTCTAATAATAATCAATAAGCTAGCGCAAGTCAACGTTATCGGCGCACGCGCACGCGACCTGCAACGTGCATCTGTCACGTGTGTGCTCGTGGTGTGCCAACACATTGTGTGTCTGTGTGTTTTGTGATACGATATATTGCGTAAACTGCCTCGTTGGTCTAGTGGTTAGCACGCTTGACTGCGGCCGACGAGGTCCCGGGTTCGAGCCCCGGGTCGGGCCATAATTAACTATCGGGTTTTTCGGATTAGAAATTCCCAGTACTAGCCCGGAGTTGGGAAGTTGGCGGTGTCTCACCCCCGTGCCTCGGAGAGCACGTTAAGCCGTCGGTCCCGGTTATTATCACTAATATGATAATAGTCGTTAAAGCCCGCCAACCCCCTCTAATTCCCTCTCTCCTATGAGAGTGGAGGCCTGTGCCCAGCAGTGGGACGTTAATGGGCTGTAGTGTGTAGTGCGTAAGGTTTACTTATTGTGACCAATGTTTGGTTAAATGTATGTACGTCGTCGTTGTCGTAGTCAACCGATAGATGTCCACTGCTGGACATAGGTCTCTTGTAGCGACTTCCACATGCAACATTCTTGCGACGCCTGGATCCAACGACTTGCCTTTTATCAGTTCACCTAACCTGGCAGGTAGTAGTAGTAGTAGTATAAGTCTTTATTGCATCTTAACAACCTACCAACTACCACCGCTACACCGGTCTGCCAACGCTACGCTTTCTATTAGAAGGTTGTGCCATTCCAGTCCCTTAGGAGCCTAACGTTTGTCTATTCTCCGAGCTATATACCACGCACATTGCCACTTGAACCAGACTGTAAGTACCAAAACTCCTCAATATCGGTCTAACAGGTGGGTCGGGAAAAGGTAATAACTGTGCGTTTATAAGTGCGTTTTAGCACGGAGAGACGCATTGGACAACTAAGTTACGTTAGTAAGGTCTCTTCGGGTATGTTATTTGAATAAAAAATAAATAAATAATAATATTACCTATTAAAAAACACTATGACAAGACGGCATTCGGTAAAGACTTTTTGTACTGTCGCCTACTGTCGACAACTTCGACCACTTATGATTTAAGTTGTAAGAAAATCTACGTTCGCCAGACAAATTTTTTGTACACGCATTAGCAGAATTGTTTGAGCATATCAATCGTTAAAAGCTAGAGTCTTTGATTCTAGCTTTAAGACATGGTTAAAACGAGACAGATTTATGTTACATAAGTCCATCTCGTTTTTACTCTAACTAAAATCAAAGTACGCTCTATAGATCTCAGCATTACAGTCTTGCTATATCGTTAAGCAACAACAATTAATTAAACTATTATTAGTAATCAATTACATTACAGACAGGAAATAAAGTGTTCAGGTATTATTATGCAAGCGAGTATGGTAGAGACCTTGGTGACGGTCATACGTATCTACTGTTTTCCTATTACATTACTTAGCCTACTGTCACCATTAGGAAGTTACGTCCTCACCTTGGTAATGGTTTACTCAAGATAGTAATAACTATACTACTACATCATATTTATTACTTAATGCAATATTTACTTTATTCTACAAGTAAACGTCTTATGAAGTTGATCCTATTCAATTCAATTAAATTCATTTATTTGCTCAGATTGAAGATAGTAACATACAGGTGATAAATAAATATGTTATATAACGGACGAAATTAATAATTAATCAATCGTTGTACCTACTCAATATTGCTTTTAAACATCGTAAAATTTTAAATGCATTGTAAAGATGAATCAAAATTACATGGGCTTAGGCTAAAATTGGATGTTTATATTTTCATGATTTATTAATTCCCTTACAAGATAGCCCTCGACTGCGATATCACCTGATGGTAAGTGATGATGTAGTCTAAAATTGTAGCGGGTTATCTGTTAGGGGTATGGCAGTTATATTAAATCCATACCCTTAGTCGGTTTCTACGCGGCATCGTACCGAAACGCTAAATCGCTTGGCGGTACATCTGTGCCAGTAGGGTGATAAATAGTCACGGCATAAGCCTCCCACCACAGAAAATTCGGAAATCATAGATTCCCAAATTAACCTGCCAGGAATCGAACCTGGGACCTCGCACTTTAAGACACCAAACAGCGCTCAATACTACACCAGGGAGGTCGTCAAAACTAGTGACTCAATTTGTATGTATGTTACGTCTCTTTTCACTCCACAAAGCCTGAACCGATTTGGCTAAACTTTAGAATGGAGCTAGCTTACACACTGATTTAAATAACACATTTAATCCCGGAAAATTAAAAAGTTCATTCGGGCCGCCTACCATCTTGAACTGTATCTTCACTTACCATCAGTAGAGGATACAAAATATATTCACAAACATCCAAACTTTTACATTTATAATATTGAGAAGGATTATTAAATGTATGACAAGTACTTACCTACCTAGTCTTGTCCTTAATAAACAAAAAAAACACGCCTCGTGATCTAATCCTCGAAATAGGAAATATATAGTTAATTGTTTTGTATTCACGAGAGAACTAGGAAATCGACGAAGGGCGCGTGAACCTTGGCGCCGAGGAAAACGATGATACCACGAATTACATGGCTCGACTTTGTATCGTGACAATGAATACTATTAAATATTGTTTACGAGCTATGGAAACGGCTACGTTTGGAATTTCCCCGAAGCAATGAAATAACCGCAGGAGAACAAAGGTCACTGTCAAAGCCCAATCCATTTGCAAGTTGAAGTGGCAATGGACAATACATGTCGTAGGGGCGATGGCTGTTGGAAGCGAAATGTCCTTGAGGAGATATTGCGAGGTGAGTGAGGGTGATCCATACTAAATAAATAAATCTTTATTTTGTTCCAAAATCCGTATTACATAGTTTCTTAAAATTACCCTGGATCCCCGAACTAGGATAGCCCGTGTCTTGGGGGTCAGTCTCTTCCCAGTGCAATGTAAAATAATATTAGAAAAGGTGACTGAAGTTAGGTTAGTAGGAACTTACATAATTAATAAAGATTATCTACTGCCAACTCTTAAAGCCATAATGTTTCATTATTGTTGACTTTCGTATTTTAGAATTATAATTCTCATTTTAGGAACGTGAAGGTACGTGACAAAAAACTGACGTTTTGAGTATTATTGCTATAAGTATTGGCAGTATGGCCCCAGTCCCACAAACTTATCTGACCCGGTGGCAGCGTTTGCCTGTTTCAATTTGTGTGCTAATAAATACGAAAAATAAAAGCCGTGAAGGTTTGCGGGGGTACGGGCTTCGAGGCTAGGCCTCCTTACCCGGGTGGGGCGCGGGGCAACATTGTGCCCCGGTGGATGTCTTGAAGCCGAGTAGAAACCGGCTAGGGCCGGCCTTGTAGGCTACGGGCCCTTAGGAAAAAAAACTAAACAGTCATAATAATTAGTTCCAATTTTGGCCACCGGGCTAGATAAGTTGGTGGGATTCTACAAGTAGACGAAGGTAAACGAACAACATAAAGAGGGTGACAAGAAGTTGCTAGATGAGGAAGGCTAAGGCCGGGTGTGGTGGCACTACCTAGGGCAGGACTATGTCCAACAACAGACATCCACAGGCTGATTGTTATGTTGTTGAACGCCTATATTCATTTGAGCTATATGTTTACTTTTACTCAAAATCAGTTAAACTTAAAGTAGTGGCAGTGACAAGTTAGCAGACAGGCGTATATATAGACGCATTTATAACATAAGTATGGATTTCAAACTAAATTATAGCTCACATAACAAACAATTTACTTCAGAATATACATAGGACAACAATGTAGCGAATTAACAGCACCCGCCTGTAAACGTGATGCCGTAACGCGTTCATGTAACAAAACGTGAGATGGTTCGTTCACGTGAAGCTATTTGAAAACTGAACTTTTCGAAAAGCTCATTTGTAGGCACCCTACGTAACAACCCTTTACGTAAACGGCACGTGAACGGAGTCGCATGCTGCGTTACGTATTAGTCAGTCGGGATTGCGCCGGGCGTATTTCATTTCCAGGATAATTCCGTTAAACGAGGCCGTTTGGAAATAGAACTCATCAAAGACTGACGGAAGTAATAGATTTAGAATTTATTAATCAGTCATATCTTCATGTGAATGTTGGTCTTAAGGAAAATAGATTATGTAAGTAACTGATAACTTGCTTCGTTATAATAGTTCGTACGTGATAATAGTTCGTTAATAATTAACTGTAACTGTGAGGAATAAAAACAGCTATTCCATTTTATTTTATTTTATAATCAGTCATAAAATAATTACTGAATATTTCAAAAATAATTTAAAAAATATGATTACATAATATTTATAACAAAATCAAATTAAAACTATGAAATACATAAAAATTTAAATTAAAACAAAACATTATGGGAACAAAGTGTGTGCGTGCAAATTCACACACGGCAGAAGTGAAATTTCAGACAAGTAAAATTAATTTAACGAATTAAAAAAAACGACTGCCCTGCCATATTATTTTTGGAGTTTACCTCCATATGAAGCGATTTGCATATAGGTATAGATAGCCATTGGACTCTTATTCACATTTTTTATTAAATGATATTTTTTTGTGAATCACTGAATATTGAACTATAGTGTTATATATTTTTGGAATCTACTCATCATTTTCTAGATGATGATTATATAGTTAATCTTATTGTCGAATTTTTTTTTCAATTTTGGTCTTTAACGCGGGACCATGGTCACCCCATCCATTCTTTTAAAAAATTTACTAGCCTATGTCACATACATACATACATACATACATACATACATACATACATACATACATACATACATACATACATACATACATACATACATACATACATACATACATACATACATACATACATACATACATACATACATACATACATACATACATACATACATACATACATACATACATACATACATACATGAACCCTGAAAACAATACACTCCTTTTTTCAGGCAGTCGTATAAAAAGGGACTGCTATTATAGTATATGTAGATGACGGCGAAGTTTACCTTTACTTTCATATTCTAATGATATTGTAGCACTTTTCACTGAAAATACGGATAAAACGATATTTTCTAAAAATGAATCCTTGCTAGATCCATTTATCACCCCCTGCATAATAAATTACATGAAAATCGTTTTGGCCATTTCCGAGATGCATATGTCACCGTAAGATTGTAAAAACCGTTAGATTATAACATAACTCGCGAAATTCTAAACTGTCGAAAGATTAGAATTTAACGCATTATTTTCCGGTAGATTGTAATCTGATAGATATTTAAACCCGATAAAACCTAAGTGCCTGAAATTTATGTCGAACCCTAACCTAACCTACAAGAAAGAGACAAGAAAACGTAAATAAAATGAATATGTCAAAAAATTACATTCAGAACATTGAACAGTTTACAATCTTTCGACAGTTTAGAATTTTGCGAGTTAGATTATAATCTAACGGTTTTTACAATCTTACGGTGACACATATATGTCACCGTAAGATTGTAAAAACCGTTAGATTATAATCTGACTCGCGAAATCGCAAAGTGTCGAAAGATTACAATTTAACGCATTATTTTCCGGTAGATTGTAATCTGTTAGGTTTATTAACCCGACAGAACCTAAGTTATTTATGTCGAACCCTAACCTAACCTACATGAAACAGATATGAAAACGTAAATACAATGAATATTTCAAAAATTGACACTCGTTCTGAGTGAACGGTTCACAATCTGTCGACAGTTTACAATTTCGCGAGTTAGATTATAATCTAACGGTTTGTACAATCTTACGGTGACATATATATTGAATATAAGAATTGCTCGTTTAAAGGTATTAGATTTAGATTATAATTTTAATTACTGTCAATAACGGACTAGCTAGCTGGTATTTTGTAAGAGTCAATTATTTATAAACAACAACAACAAATCATCCACTGAGCAAGTTTAAGGTCATAGCTTTTGTCACCAACTGTAACATTATTTATAGAGCTGGGTTATACATGCGCAGGTATTAGAACAAAGTTCTTTATTATATTTAGGACGGTCTTTGTTTTATCGATTTGTAAAGCAATAAATAGAGGTTCAAGTAGATGTTTGTCCTTTAGAAATTAACTCGTTCAAAATAATAAAATTGCATTGCACTGGGGCTATACTTAAGGCAATACATAAGCAATATTACTCAAAATGACAGTGTCATGTCATGTACCTTGACGTTCCTAAAATAAGGATTATAATTTTAAAACTGGCAGTATGGCCCCTGTTATGTAAGGAAACAATAATACCTCGTCACGTGTCGATTCAAGATGGCGGCGCAAATTACAATAACACGTGAACGCATAAAATATTATTGGGACCATTATTTTCCGTAGCCAAATAAGGGCCAGCGCAGACAGACGGAGTGAATAAGAGCCGGAAACATTTTGGTGAATCAAGAAATCAGCGCTATACCCGAATTTATGGACTGCAGCTACAAGTTAAGGTTGCACCCTAAACAGATAGATAAAAATAGGATATAGGTACGATAAGTATTTCAGGACAGTGCCTATAGCTTTCGAAGTTTTTTTAATTAATTAGTTCTTTGAAAGTTTTTTCGGACCCACTAGATTATTCTTGATGTCCTTATCTCTCTCTCACTCTCTGTGACGTCACAGGGCCATAATTAAGTGTTGGGGTTTTCTGATCAGAAATTCTCAATACTAGCCCGGATTTAGGAAGTTGGCGGTGTTTCACCCCCGTGCCTCGGAGAGCACGTTAAGCCGTCGGTCCCGGTTATTATCACTAACATGATAATAGTCGTTAAAGCCCTCCAACCCACATTGGAGCAACGTGGTGGGTCTATGCTCAAATTCCCCTTCTCCTATGAGAGTGGAGGCCTGCGCCCAGCAGTGGGACGTTAATGGGCTTTAACAACAACTGTTTAAAACTCATAACCATCTTTTAATCTGGTAAAACGTGTAAATTACCCGCAGATATGATTGTTTCTATTATTTTGCCCAAGACCAGGTTGTCGCAACAGCAGCGCAAGGTTGTTCTGGTGAAATGTTTGCCAACTCGCTTAATGGCACGTTTACATTAGTCTACGATTGAATTAAATGATCATGAACGGATGGCTGAGTGGTTTATTTTTTATCCACTACATAAATAATAAATAAACATCCAATTTTAGCCTAAGCAGATAACCCATGTAATTTTTATACATCTTTACGATGCAATATTGATTAGGTACAACGATTGATTAATTATTAATTTCGACTGTTGTACAAATTTTTTTTCCACTACAAGTTAGCCCTTGACTGCGATCTCACCTGATGGTAAGTGATGATGCAGTCTTATATCGTAGCGGGTTAACCTGTTAGGGACATGGCAGGTACATAAATAAATAACTAAATAAATAAATGATTTTTTATTGACCAACAGTTTACATAAAATTAATCAGTAGTACAAAAAAAAACATTACATACTTATGTACTGTGTACATACTTAAAAGTAAATGGCGTCAAAGGGCCACCTCCTCAGCTTGTGCCGCAGCATGAAAGGTAGGTATTTACTTACCTGACATACCGTAACGCTGATTTTCAGGAGGGGCCCAAGGGCCGAAACGTCACGGACCATCACTGTATATTCCAAGCTAGTACAAGTGAACGAAAAAAATATTTTTATCAACAAAAAAAGAAATAAAATCAACTTAATATATAAACTTGCTTAAAAAACTAACTATATTAAACCTTACCCCTATTCGGTTTCTACACGGCATCGTACCGAAACGCTAAATCACTTGGCGGCACGTCTTCGCCGGTAGGCTGGTAACTAGCCACGGCTGAAGCTTCCCACCAGGCCAGACCAGGGAAAATTCAGAAATTTTAAATTTCCAAATTGACCCTGCCGGGGATCGATCGCCAAATGAATGAATGTTAGAATGGGTGAAAGATTAGTAACAAGTCATAATTAAGAAAATTAAAAAACACGACTGCCCTGCCAAAAAACGAACACAAAAGTTAAAATTCTAAATTAATCTAGTTAAAGAATCTTATTCACATTTTTATTAAATTATATTTTTTGTGAATAACTGGATATTGAACTATAGTGTTATATATTTTTGGAATCTACTCATCATTTTCTAGATGATGATTATATAGTTAATCTGATTTTCGAAAAAAATATTTCAAGTTTAGTCTTTAATGCGGGATCATCCTCATAATTTTTTTTAAAATTTTACTACCCTATGTCATCCGGAATAAGCTAGGGATTCTAACGATACCTCATTTTTCAAAATCGATTCAAGCATATAGAAGTTATGGTGGAATAAACAAACTCACATACATACATACATACATACATACATACATACATGAACCCTGAAAACAATATACTCCTTTTTTCAGGCAGTCGTATAAAAAGCTGCGAGTTTGAATCTATGTTAATAGAAGAAAAATACATGACAAATGGCTGGTTGATTCATTTGAGGATCCAAAAGCTCTTGTAAGTTAAATAAAATCATTTGAATTTGAAAAGTAGAAAAACACTAAAAGGTTTCTTTCTATTATTGAGTACCAATGAAGGGTGCTCAATATGATTGCAACCTAAGTAACTTTTCTTTAACCTAAGCCTATAATTATCTTATGTACCTAGAGATTGTCCAATGACGTATCTAAGTCTTTCTTGTTACAAATAAACACTTTGTTCATGAGTTATAAGATGTAAATAAATAAATAAATTAAAAATAATACCTGAAATAAGTAGTAGGTAATGCCTGAGGTATTGATCTGTACGAGTCAAAAGTGGATCAAAATTTTGATTAAAGCACACTTAACTTATGACAATTTGCATTTAGGTAAAGTTAGGACTGTTATTTGATATTAATTAATTAGTGTGAAAAGTGTAACAGTTAGTATTGAAATGATCTATTTATTTCACGTAGGACACGTCAAGACTTTACCACCGGTTCGGAAAGATTAAGTCCAAGATCTATAGAGCGTACTTTGGTTTACCTCTGACTTAGGACGGAGTTAGAACAAGATAGATCTATGACACTCGCATAAGTCTATCTCGTTTTCATACTAAATAAAGCCTGAGCAATGTCAAAGTACGCTCTATAAATCTCATCATAAGCCTTAAATGTAATTACCTACTAGGACTGTTATACTTTTAATTGTTATTTAGTTACCTGCAAGTGATTTGCCAAGCCACCGGCATGGCAACAATTAAACACGAAACCTAAAAAATGAGGCTTTAGCAATACTTTGCAAATCCATTACAAAATTCCGCCGGCAACTCTGACCGTTGTATTGCAGTATGTATGTATATTTGTTACATCATGACAACTCAACACGTTTTGCGTATGCGAATTTAACATTTTAAGTAATTGCGTTAATTTGTATTATTGATAAAGTTAGGAGTAATTTTATAATCTTAATTTTATAATCTTAATTCTTGAGATGTTTTTTTTCTTTGGTATTTTATATTTTTATTACATTTTATATGAAATTATATTTATAAGCTTTAAATATATTGAGGTATTCTTAATTTTATTGTATATTTTCTATTTTATTTGTTTACTAGTTTTAATTGATAGTTTACTGCCTGAAATAAACGAATTATATATATTATATATTAATATATTAATTAAACGCTGTAAGTTTATGATACCGATGTGTTCTGCCACAAAAAAATATTTATTTAATACTTTATTCTAAACAATTAAAGGAAATAGTCTACAAAGTAAATAAAACACAGTACAACGTTTTGCATGCAAAGGCGGTCTTGTCACTTAAAGCCTCACAGCCAACGTTTGATGAGAGGAGCAAGTTGAAAGAACGGGACGGTACGAAATATGAAAATAAAATTGCCATTCATAGGGACTGCCGGTAGAAGTGAAAACTATTTTTTTATTTTTACAAAGGCATTAAAGTTTAATTTCGAATGTAGTATATATATGCTCGCGAACATGTCGGTCACGGGCACGCGAATCTACATTTTTACCCCCTACCAAAAAGTACTCAACGCGCCTAAAGAAGTTTACACTTCAATAAAAAAATTGGCAGTGACAGGGACTGCCGATAGAAGTGAAACCGATTTTTTTAAATTATTGAAATTAAAAAACAAATATAAATATATTTAAAATAATTAAAATATAAACCTTAAAACTAAGGCATTGAAGTTCAATTACCACAAGTTTACCCCCTACCAAAAAGTGCTCAACGCGGCTAAGGAAGTTTTCACTTCAAAAGTTTTCACTTCAAAAATTGCACCCGCATGGTCTTGTACCCCTTGAATCCACCAGCTCCTTCCGAGTTCCGACTTGTTCGATATCGTTCGTCTACCTAGTGGGGGGATTGCCTATACTGCGCTTTCTACTGCGGGCCGCCCTTTCAACACCTTGGGACCCCAGCGGTTCTTCACTACCACACGAACACGGACTACGGTTGGTAGAACACGAGTTCTATTTTCATTTATTTGCCCCGCCTATTGCCATTTAAGTTTTTTACCCATCGAGCTTCAGTTGTTCTGCGGAACTTTTGATTTCTATATTATGATCACGTAAAGAAACCCCGACTTTCTAACTCTGAACTTTCTCAAGGTCCATATGAAATGACCGTATGTCACTGGAAACATTCGAAGTCTTCAGGCATTGAGGAATTTTGTACGAGAATTTTGAGAGCAATCGAGCTTTTTTACCTCGCGAGGAATAGAACGTAGCATAGGAAAATGATCCTATTTTTTGTTGTTGTAAGTATTTAACGTTGCCAGACCCCTCGCTAGGAGGACAGACGATCTTCGCTGAAAGCAAGCCTGACTACCTCTGTGGCGCAGTGTTGAGCGCTGTTGTCTTAACGTGCGGAGGTCCCGGGTTCGATCCCCGGCAGGGTCAATTTGGGATTTTATAATTTCTGAATTTTCCCTGATCTGGCCTGGTGGGAGGCTTCGGTCGTGGCTAGTTACCACTCTACTGGCAAAGTAGTGCCGCCAAGCTATTTAGCGTTCCGGTATGATGCCGTGTAGAACCCGAATAGGGGTATGGGTTTAATATAACTGCCATGCCCCTAACAGTCGCAGTCAAGGGCTATCTTGTAGTGGATTAAAAAAAGGCTTACGCCCAGAATAGGCACTCAAAGAGAAGGCAAAGTAGGTATTGTTAAATTATTTCTGCTACAGCCTACACACCACAGATCTGCATTAACAGGTATGTTCTACAGCCACAGGTCTGATAAGAAATCTTAATTTCGCATCCTTTTTACGACTTGGGTCAAAGTTGGGTCAATGTTGGTAAACCAAGGCAGTGGCTTAATAAACGCTGTCGCAAGTAGACCGCATCGTCCACGTGTTGCTAATGAGAAGCTGTTACAAATGTTTGTTAATTGGCCAAATGTTACGACAAACCCGTTTGTTACAAAAATAAAGACATCCTTGCTTAGATACCAAATTATTACATTGCATTTTGTGTATTAGAGAGCTTTTACACTGTACAATTATTTTACTGCTTTGAATATTTTTTTAAATTTATTTTATAAATTTTTCCCAAGAAGTCTGCAAAAATTAACTTTCTGGCGATCCGCACTAGGCCAGCGTGGTGGACTATAGGCAAACCCTTCTTATTCTGAGAGGAGAGTCCTGTTTCGTAGTGAGCCGACAATGGGCTGACGATGAGATATCAAAGTTTTAAAAACGAAATTGTAGCAGTATTTTGTACCTGTATCCGAAACAGCTTCCATAAACAATTAGCATTCACTTTTGTCTCGTCAGCCGATGATTGGAATAGTTATTATAGTAAAAGCTCTTATATTATACTGGTGGGTGACACACTGACCTTACACCGAATAATAATTACCTACTTATGTAAAACGTAAACTAAACTAATAGAAAAGTCCTATTACAGTGTAAAGGATTATTTGAATGATAGCAAGGCATGGGTATGAATTGTTAAAGCGGCTGATTATGTAATGTTATATTATAAGTACATATATATAATTTCAAATATTTGTGAGATGGTGATAATAAAAAAAACACAGCTGAGTTTATTGCGGGCCCTTCTCAGACCAGGGCACGTTTGGAACCCTCGTAGCTTTAGTTTTAAAATACCGTAGTTAATTATCACCATCACGTCTTATGCTCTGTAAGCATGACGATTATAGCCTTCACAAGTTGTAAAGCTGTAAGTTCTTATTTTATTCTTCCGAAAATTTGGCTTGCTGGTAGAAACTGTACTTTTAGGTACCTACTTAATAATAATTCGTATATGGAAACTAGCCAAGCCAAAGCCTTAGTCTTCAACATTTTATACTAAGTTATAAGAAAAAATTATATTTTAAGTTGTTATAAAATATTATATGTTGTTATAAATAAATTTCAGGACTGACCATTGAACTTGGCACCCATTTAGATCTCACTTCTTTTGTCGCTGAAGTCAACAACCAAGGCATATATATCACAATTTTGAAGTTGGCTCTCATTTTACATATTTTATGTTTTTGATGGGATTTTCTTTAACTAATCAATTCGGCTTAGTGAAAAAAAAAACAATAAACGGCAAGAATCGTAGTTGATCGTAACTAAATCGTTAACAATACTTAAAATAAATAAGATAATATAGTATAATGAATTACTTGGAATTTTCTTTCATTATTAAGGCTCCGATTCATTCAAGGTATAAGGTTTGAGAATTCTCGTAATATAATTGGCTTTATTTACGGATCTATCCGCCATTTATTGCATAGCAATGAACTCTTGATGAAATTCCATTATTTTTACTTTGATTCATTCGAGACATTTGTGCTCAAACTGCCTCGTTGGTCCAGTGGTTAGCATGTTTGACTGCGACCGACGAGGTCCCGGGTTCGAGTCACGGGTCGGGCCATAATTAAGTAATTATATATAGGTTTTTCTGACTAGAAATTCTCAGTACTAGCCCGGAGTTGGGAAGTTGGCGGTGTATCATCCCTGTGCCTCGGAGAGCACGTCAAGCCGTCGGTCCCGGTTATTATCCCGCATTGGGGCAACGTGGTGGGTCTAAGCTCTATTTCCCTCTCTCCTATAAGAGTGGAGGCCTGTGCCCAGCAGTGGGACATTAATGGGCTGTAGTGGTGGTGTAGAAACTCCTTAATAGTAAATCGATTTCGTTAACCGATCGAGTCGGCATTTCTACTCGATTTACGATATCGCTGTCGCAACGACCGGAAAGTGAGCCCCAAGGACAATATTAATGGCTTTAAAAGTGTAGCGTAATAGTGTGCAATACGAATACCACGGTTGAATACCCCCATTACGAAAATTTGGCTCGTAATCGTAGAGGCCGATTGCGGTTATAATTACGAACTTGGTAAACTTATATGCGTATGTGTCAAAACGGTTCGAAGTTGTAACATGTATGTTACGTTAATTTAGGTCTAGAGGCAGGCAGAACTTAAATGAATGAATAATTAATGAATACGGTTGTTCCCTCAGAATGAGCTTTTCTGAGAACCGAGCTGGTTTAGGCATAGTTCACAGCGCTGGTCAAATGTGGATTGACACAATTCACACGCCTTTGAGATCATCATAGAGAACTGTCTGAATGAACTGTGAAACAAGATAAATGTTTTCGTTCATCTTATAAATTAATAAGGCCCTCCCGACTGAATTTCGGCCACGGCGGCCAATGTCCAGAGAGATTAGCCATCTGCACAGGAGATATTAGAGTGCACAAGTGTTTGCGCAAACACAGGTGCACTCTCGGTTCCTTTACTCTCATAGCCCGATGGGACGGAAACCCGACATAACCGCAGAGAGATCAGACGCAGAACTAACGGCTTTACGTGCTCAAATAAAATTAGTAATTAAATTAATGCACTCTCTCTACCTACATTCCTGCTTGCGTTACTTACGTAGGTAAGGCGAAATATTCGCAACTTGTATAATAGTGACGAAATAGTTCCGTAGATATGTCAACACCGTATGTTACCTCAACGCTTGCTAAATATACTTATAAGTGGTATTGTGCATACGACTATGTATGATGCCGAGCACTTTATTTGCGATATATTTAGTTTTTTTGAAGTGAAAACTTCTTTAGGCGCGTTGAACACTTTTTGGTAGAAGGTGAAAATGTGAAAACGCGTGACCGACACCTCGCGCCGTGACCAACACCTCGGGTTGTTACGAAGACAAAAGGTCTTAAATATAAATATAGTACATTCGTAATTAAACTTTAATGCCTTAGTTTTAAGGTTTATATATATTTTTTTTTAATATTTTTAAATATTCGTTTTCACTTCTATCGGCAGTCCGGGACTGCCATTTTTTTTTATTTTTGTAATTTTAGCTGACCCGTTGTCCTATGTGAGCGATAAACGCGACTCGATACGACGCGACGCGACAGTAGCTGACCCTTCACGTGGCCTAGTCGTCGCGTAGACAAGTTTGTCATTTTCTATGGCGTCGCTTCGCGCTGCGTCGCTACTGTCGCCTACCTTAGTCTGGGTGGTTCGTTTTATGGAGACTCACGCATTAAATCCTCAGTCGTTGAAACTAGGCAGGGTTATAGTATAGTATGAATCATAACTTATACAAAAATATCCAACAAAAAATCCATGCGAAAGTTAGATTTTTATACCTAAAACTTAATATTTATGACTGAATATTTTCTCGATTTCTTTTGAAAATAATAGTAGCTAGTATATTTACACTCAAACCGAAATATCAAACGAAATAATCATGTAGATCATCGATATTTAAACCGATTTTATTATCAAACCTAAACTGCATTTACGCGATAATGTACCTTCCTGCTTTGACAATTGAATATAGCATAAAAAACCTTATTGCCTTTATGAATTTTTATTGGATATCTATAATATACGTTTAACTCATGATACGTTATCATAATGTAAAGTTTCGTCGTCTGAGGAATTATTGTTGGGGTTAAGCTAGTGAGCTTTATTGCCTAGACTACCTAGGACAATGAGTTACGTCGTCGTCTCAACAGATAAACTTCCGCTGCTGGACGAAACCCGCCTGCGTATCTACAGATCACGTTCTTGTGCAGCTAACCTAACTAAAGCTAACCAGCAGATCCCAGTTATGCTCGCTTGAGATCGTTAGTCCACCTCTTGGGGCCCCGATCAGTTATTATAGGTTATTCTTTAAAACGTATTATTAATTATACACTCAGAAATTAATAAGATTCACAACAGTTTAGGAGATCCGAATGCTATAACCAGCGGACGAAAAGCTTTGATAAAATAATTAGAAGCTATAATTTGCTAAAAACTTTGGCCGCACAAGGTTTGACGGATTATAGCGAATAATTAAACTTCTAGTTCCTTCATTATCATGGACTTCCGCAAAGTAACGCCTGCTTCTATCCAATATTTGAAAAGCTTTACACCACTAGTCCGGGATATTAGCCATCTGAATTCTTAACTGTAGCTTGCAATGATTCTCTATACAAAATTCAATCACAATCGCTTGAAGAGATAGGCCGTTATAGCGTAGCAGACAGACAGACAGATAGACAGTCAGATGGGCAGACGGACACGCTTTTGTATTTATAATAAGTATAAGTAAGTATGGATAGCTAAAGATAAAAAAATATAAATAGCCATGACATTTTATTACATAAGATGCCAATTAAGACTATTTTTTTCGAGTGGGTGTTTACAAGAATTAAGTTATCTGCAACTCAAGTTATGTAAGCAACGCACGTGCCACGCCCCAGGCATAAGTTGTTAAACATATTTTTTATACCTCTACAAGATAGCCCTTGACCGCGATCTCACATGGCAGTAAGTTATAGTGCAGTCTAAGATGGTAGCGGGCTAACCTGTTAGGGTTATGATAGCAAAATTTCGCTTTGCTTTGGTTTTAAATCGCTTGGCGGCATGCATACCGATTTAACTACCTTCGGCCGAAGCCTCCCACCAGACAAAACGTAAACATAATATTTTAAACACCCTGTTTTCATAAATAAGTCACGAGAGAGTAGAAAATAAGGCTTCATTATATTATAACGCAAGTAGGTTCCCTGACAGTCTATTCAACTTAGGAGAGATAGAAAGCTAAACATTAGACATAAAAAACATGCCATTATTGTAGATTTTAGTCTTATTATTGTCACCATTCTTTCTTAACTAACTGACCCTGATGATTGAGGATATTTGATTTCCGCGGGAATTCTTTAATTTTCCGAGAGAAAAAGTAGCCTATTTGTTATTCCAGACTATAATCTTTCTTTATGCCCATCCAGATCCCTTCAGCCGTTCTGGCGTTGTTTTTTTATTTATTTTTATTGCGTGTTAGGCTTGCACTTGACGACAATCATGCTTAGTGCAAAGCAATGATTAAGTAACAAACACCCATCCATCCATCCAAACTTTTGTATTTATAATATTAGTATACGAGTCATGGTCCGCATGGATTTTGAACACTTCTACAGGATAGAAAGTATAAGATAAGAAGATACCAAAAACGGTTAATCAGATGTGCCGTGAAATACGTAACAGACAGACTTCCATTTATAAAACTTGTATGGATTGTTTCTACTTATTTATTCTTATTTTAATATTATAAAGGTTCACCTCTATCAAGCGAACGGGCTGTAGACCTTCAGGGAGATATTTCGACACTAGAGTTAGTTGACCTGTTGCAATTGGTACCGTACTGTAGCTAGTAGGCGGGTGAGTGCTTTACACGAGTTTAATTCCGTTTAATTTGTAACATAATACTATTATTACTCTAATTATAATGTCCAATATTGACGAATAGGTACGAAAGGACTACGGTTGAATCGTGAAATTAACACGTTAAAATTCGTAAAATACCATCGATGAAATGTACGTACATCTTACGTAATTTTCAGTAAAATATTTTTTTATTTTGTTTGTTTGAAAAATAGATAGATTTTACAAGTTTTAAAAATAGTGGTATTTTTTTTCTGTCGGACCCTGGTACTAATAGGGTAACCCAAAAATAAAACATGCATATTTTAAGACTTTCCTTGGAATCCTGAAAATGAAATAGAGCAATCTATATATATAAAAGCGAAAGGTCACTGACTAAATCATCGCGATATCTCAGGAACTATAAAGCATACAGATTTGAAATTTGGAAGGTAGGTTTCTTCTATGGTGTAAACGTCAGCTAAGAAACGGTTTTGAGAAAATTCACCCCTAAGGGTTTGAAATGGGGACTGGAAGTTTGTATGAAAGTCCTTTGTTTTTGAAGTTAGAGACATGAAAATTGGCAATTAAGGTAATAGTAAATAATAAAAACCTATATAAGCAATTTTACGAAAATCAACCCAAATAGGGGTGAAATAGAGTTTGGAAACATAGGGTTTTAAGTTTTTGAAATTAGAGACTTGAGAAACGGTATTTAGGTTATTAGTTTGAAGTAATAATAAACTGCATATATAAGCAATTTTACTATTATCCACTCCAAAGGTTGTGAAATAGGGGTTAAAAATTTGTATGAAAGTCCTATGTTTTTATAGTTAGAGACCTAAAAATCGGGATTTAGGTTATTAGTTTATAAAAATAATAACCTCCATAAGCCATTTTATCAAAATCCACTCCAAAAGGGATGCAATGGGGGTGGAATCAGTATTTAGATTATAAGTGTATAATAATTAAAACCTGCATAGTATAGGCTTTTTGCAGTGGGGATAAAGTCGCGGGCGACCGCTAGTATTATTATAATGTGAACCAATTGATTGAAAACCTCTTCGGCGCACTGGGGTATACTGTGGTCTTATCATGGGAAGTCCCGGGTTCGATGCCCAGCGGGGTCAATTTGAGAATTTTGAGGTGGCTACTTAGAAAGATGGCAAAGATGTTCCACCAAGTTACTTAGAGTCCCAGTACGATATCGTGCAGAAACACGAGAGCGAATTTTTCTTTTTTCTTTTTATAAGTAGCAAGGTGAACAATAAAATTTTTGAAGAGGGAGAGCCAGGAGGAGTTGATTGTGAGCTGGAGACATGAGGTCATGAGGTTGGATGCAATTGGCCCAGGGAAGAGCCCAGCATGGGCGACGCGCAAGGAAGGCTCCGGCGCAAGTTCTTAAGAGTTCCCGGAGCCTTTCATCATGCGCTGAGGGTGGTTACCGGGGGGGTTTTAGTGGGTACAATCCCACATAACCCGGTCTCCCTCCTAGGAGATCGGGTATCTTACGAAGATTTAACCCCCGCCAACAAAAAAAAAAAAAAGTAGGAGTGAATTGTAAGTTCCATAATATGGTGACGGGCATAGCCTCGAGTATCAGCTGTAAACACGTGGAAACCTAGCATGAAATAGATCAATTTTATTAATAGGAACCAATCGATACACAAACAATTAGGCGTGCAACACAGTAGCCTCATTGAGACAATGTTGCGCAACTCAGCGCGCACTCTGTGTCGACACGTACGATAAAATTGATATTAATTCAATTCTTTGGAACATATAGGCCTATTACATCGCACTTTTTACAGGGCCCTGTGTTAAGGGTGGGCGCGGCCGCTACTTAGAGCGTCGCTTATAACGTAATAGGCCTAATAGTCCTTTAAGGCACGATGAAACGTGGGAACCTGGCCCTTGAAGTGAAAGTGAACATATAGGCCTATTACACCGCACTTTTTACAGAGCCCTGTGTTAAGGGTGGGTGCAGCCGCTACTCAGAGCGTCGCTTATAACGTAATATGGGACTCTTTCAGCCTAAATCTTATTACACTATACTGATTCAAGTGTAAGGGTCCCTGTGAAAAGTACAGTGTAACAGGCCTAATAGTCCTTTAAGGTACGATGAAACGCGGGAACCTGGCCCTTGAAGTGAACCTTCTTTAGAATCGTTGTGATTTGAAAATTCGATGAAACCAAAGAGCGACACCAAAAAGAGACCAACATACTCGATAATACTCATAATAATTAGCCTGCGAGAGAATGAAATAGGCTACAAGTGATATTATTTAATATAATATATTATATTATAGTTATATTAAATAATAATATTTTATATTATTTAATATAACCTGTTCGGGGCATGGCAGTTATATTAAGCCCATACCCCTAATCGGTTTCTACACGGCATCGTATAAGGTGGAGAAAGACAGGTTGGTAATTAAACGACTGCCCAAAAAAGGGGTGTAAGTGTACATTTCTTAGAAATTATATTTAAATTTTATAAATGCGAAAGTTTGGATGGATGTATGGATGTGTGGATGTATGGACGTATGGATGTTTGTTACTCAATCACGCCCCAATGGCTGAACGGATCTGGCTGAAATTGGCACAGACATAGATTAATGTCTGGAATAGCACATAGGCTACATTTTATCCCGGAAAGTTGAGGAGTTCCCGGGGGAACCAAAAAACCTCGATCCACGCAGACGAAGTCGCGGGCATTAGCTAGTATTTAAATAAACAACTCTAGGAGTAGGTGCAATAAAGATTATGTTAGGCCTTGAAGAACCTCTGCATGCTTTATCAAAGTGGGTACGAAGTGTTGCAACAATGGTGGCTGATGCGTTGCGACATTAGACGCGTATACATGAGAACCTAACACGTAGCTATCTGGCTATAGGGCTAGGATTTTTGGAGTAAAATCTTTAGGTGCGTTGAGCACTTTTTGGTAGGGGGTAAGCTTGTGTATTCGCGTGACCGACACCGACACCTCGCTGCCCCATGGTCGCTTTGTTTTTTTTAAAATCTATATTTATTAAAGAGGGTTTGTTCAATATTGAACATGACACCCTCATAGGAACAAAATCATTACTTCCCCTACGCTTAACATATGTTTTATAAATATCTTACAGCGCCCTGGCCTCCTCTGATAAGGTGTAAGCCAGGAGGTCGCGTTGTTACGAAGACAAAGTGTCTTAAATACAAATATACTACATTCGTAGTTAAACTTTAATGCCTTAGGTTTTTAAATAAAAAATGCCTTATATTTTTTTACTAATAAAAACAAAAAAAATTGTTAAATAGGTACTAGCATGACTAGTAGGGCCACGAGGAAAGATCTTTCTCGTGATCCAATTATTTATCGAAGTCCTATAATTAATGTGAGTTAATGCACAGACTACATTTAATTTTTCAGGAAAATTAAAAATTTAAAAGGAGAATAAAATATTATTTTAATTCGGGAAAATGAAAGAGTTCCTATGGGAATATAAAACATAAAACGTGTGGACAATGTCGCGGCTATCATCTAGTATTAAATAACGACACAATCATTGAATAATAAAAAAAGATTATGAATAACATATCAACATTTCTCTAGCCACAACTCGTATCTCTCTTGGCATATATTCATGAGTTACATCACTGTATCGAGACGGACTGATGGATTACAACTGTAATCCATCAGTCCGTCTTACCTTTTCTGTAGGATAACAGAAAAAAAACCACGTGGACGAAGTCGCAGCTATCATCTAGTTATCTAGTTAGTTAGTTAGTGTAATTAATAATGACACAATCTATAATATCTATGATAATCGCATTGGGGCAGCGTGGTGGGTTGCTTTAATTCCTTCTCTCTTGTGAGAGTGGAGGCCTGTGCCCAGCGGTGGGACGTTAATGGACTGTTGTCCTATCTATACTTATATTATAAAATATACGAAAGTTTGTATGGATCGATGAATTGACATTTGTTACACAATTACGCCAGAACAGCTCAGCGGATCTGGATGAAATATGGCACAGAGATAGACTATAGTGTGGAATAGCACATGGGCTACTGATTAACTAATAAATCCCTTAAAATTTCGCGCGGGAACCAAAATACTCAATCTACGCGGACAAAATCGCAGGCATCAGCTAGTAATGCAATAAAAAAAACAAGATTATATCAACATTTCTCTAGCCACAGCTCATATCGCAACCTTGGCATATATTCGTGAGTTACATCACTGCATCGAGACGGGCTGACGGTTAATATAATACCGTTGATTAGTGTTGCGTTACACGCGTCCGAAACATTGCGAAAATGTAAACAATACCATTTTTCTTGAGAGGCGTGTGATATTTATTTCAAGGGCGATTTACCTACCCAAGTGGTACTTACTTGTGTGGTTGAGATATATTTTTTTTATCTTTGAGAGTATCTCACATTGAGATGACTCAATATAAGAATATAGAAGGTTTTTTAATGTACAGCAATCTATTTTTTATTCTCTGTTTTTAGTCTCTTGGTGTTGCCACTTATAATTATTGTCTTATTTATTGACTTAAAGTCTATAGTTGTGTTAACAGCAGGGCGATTGTGTAAAACCTGCATCAATTATTGTTACAGTTTCAATGGTTTTGAATGGCTCAATTTATAGTATTTTTTTTGCTGCGTCAATGGATTTTGACCAATAACTGGTGGAAGCATGTTGAAGCAATGCACGCAACATAACAACGTATTTATTTTTCTGTTTCGAGTGAGATTGCTATTCATTTTGATAAAATAAAACTATAAAATAAAGCAATCCGCCATAATGGATTAAACACCACGAAGCGAATGACATCACAATTGTTTGTTTTCGAGCTTTGACAATCACACTAATGTTTTACTGCACACTGCACAGAGTACATTGGTGAAAATAACAGTGACGTCACAAACGGCGCCATGACACCGGCGAGCGTTTGGGCGTGAATTTTAAAATTTAAATTTCAAATGCCAATTTTATCTACCAAACCTAATTTTTCTGCTGAAATAATATATTTTTTCGAAATAGTAGATACTTCCGAACATAATCTGACCATTTTTCAAAATCAGTCATCATGCCTATTTTTAGGTCTTGAGATGTACGGAGCGGTGCGGCAGTAGCGGCAAATATTTTTTTGAGTCTGTACGGGGCAGTTCATCTCCGAGCCGTATCGCTAGATGGCCCAGCTTCATACAACCTCATACAAAGAATACTTGCCGCTACGTGCCGCGCCTGTGTATAGTGGGGCTAGACCTTTAACGTTATACGTAACGGTAGGTAAACCCGTGCTAGGCCGGGTCGGCATCTCCGAGCCGCGTCTCTAGTGGGCCCAGCTCCATACGGTTGTACGGCGGTCGAATAATTCTGAGAGTGTGCTTGGGAGTCTTCCACGGGTAACAGCAATCAGTGTAACAGCTTTGTAATAAGTGTAATTTAAAGGGCTTGAGATGTACGGAGCGGTGCGGCAGAAGCGGCTAATAGTTTTTTGAGTCTGTACGGGGCAGTGCATCTCCGAGCCGTATCGCTAGATGGCCCAGCTTCATACAACCTCATACAAAGAATACTTGTCCCTATCTGCCGCTCCACGTTGCCCGCCTGTAGTGGGGCTAGACTTTTAACATTATACGTAACGGTAGGTCTACCCGTGCTAGGCCGCGTCCGCATCTCCGAGCCGCGTCTCTAGTGGGCCCAGCTCCATACGGTTGTACGGCGGACGAATAGTTCTGAGAGTGTGGGCGGAAGTCTTCCACGGGTAACAGCGAATAGTGTAATATAACAAGTGTAATAAATGTAATAGATGTATAATAAGTGTAATTTTAAGGTCTTGAGATGTACGTAGCGGGGCGGCAGTAGCGGCAAATAAGTTTTTTGAGTCTGTACGGGGCAGTGCATCTCCGAGCCGTATCGCTAGATGGCCCAGCTTCATACAACCTCATACAAAGAATACTTGTCCCTATCTGCCGCTCCACGTTGCCCGCTTATAGTGGGGCTAGACTTTTAACATTATACGTAACGGTAGGTCTACCCGTGCTAGGCCGGGTCCGCATCTCCGAGCCGCGTCTCTAGTGGGCCCAGCTCCATACGGTTGTACGGCGGACGAATAGTTCTGAGAGTGTGGGCGGAAGTCTTCCACAGGTAACAGCGAATAGTGTAATATAACAAGTGTAATAAATGTAATAGATGTATAATAAGTGTAATTTTAAGGTCTTGAGATGTACGTAGCGGGGCGGCAGTAGCGGCAAATAAGTTTTTTGAGTCTGTACGGGGCAGTGCATCTCCGAGCCGTATCGCTACATGGCCCAGCTTCATACAAAGAATACTTGCCGTTACGTACCACGCCGAGCCGCCCGTCTGTAGTGGGGCTAGACCTTTAACGTTAACTCCCGTAGGTAACACCGTGCTAGACCGGGTCGGGTCATCTAGTGATTCAATACAACTTCGAAAATGCGAATCGAATCTGCGGAGGTCCCGGGTTCGATTCCCAGCAGGTTCAATTTGGGAATTTATAATTTCCGAATTTTCCCTGGTTTGGCCTGGTGGGGCTTCGGCTGTGGCTAGTCTTAAATAAAATATAGTACATTCGTAATTAAACTTTAACTCCATAGTTTTAAGGTTTATATTTTAAGTATTTAAAAAAAAAATATTTTAAATATTCGTTTTCACTTCTATCGGTAGTCCCTTCTCGACCTGTCGCCCTGACACCCCTCCGTCCCATCCATCCACATACATACATCTGCCGGGGTGTATGTATGTAAGGTTATTCATTAAAAAGCACGACTGCCCTGCCAAAAAAGTACGTAACTAAAAAATAATCTAAATTAATCTAGTTAAATTAGAATCTTATTCACATTTTTATTAAATGATAGTTTTTTGTGAATCACTTAATATTGAACTATAGTGTTATAGGTATATTTTTGGAATCTATTCATCATTTTCTAGATGATAATTATATAGTTAATCTTATTTTCGTTTTTTTTTTTCAAATTTAGCTTTTAATGCGAAACCATGGTCACCCTATAAATTTTTTTTTTATTATACTAGCCGTTGTCACCCGGAATAAGCTAGGGGTTCTAACGATACCTCATTTATCAAAATCGGTTCAGGCGTATAGAATTTATGGTGGAATATACAAACTCGCATACATACATACATGAACCCTGAAAACAATATCATACTTCGAAAAACGAATATTGGCTTCAGAGGATAGCGGGAGCAAAATGTAATTTTTAGGCCCATGGGACTTTTCATTTCTCTGTTCTGATTGGTCCGCGTTCGTGCTTCTGATTGGTGCTTAAACGTATAGGTAATGCCCATACATAGTACGTTGATGCTCCTAGCTTTTTCTCATACGTAATGATGAAAAATAGTGTGTGTCACTCGGGGCCAAATTTTTTGTTTTCGGGCGGCGTATATTGAATTCCTCGCTACGCTCAGGATTCTACTTTAGAATCCTTCACTTCGCTCTGAATTCAAAATAGCGCCCTCGGGGAACGAAAATTTTCTTTGGCCCTATATAACACATTTAAGTATTGTTCAGGCAGTCGTATAAAAAGAATCGTAGATCAATCTTCAACCTCTCACCGCTGCAGGAGATGTCAAAACGCGCGTTGCGTCACGTCACCTTGACACGTTACATCACCCACAAGGTGAAGAGCGGTAACTGGTCTGCTGGTTATGTAACCACTGTGTAACCGTTTAATGATTGGTTACGAAACCTGTGCTCAAAATCGATTATTGCGAATGTAGATTATACTACGGTTACATATAGGATACTCTAAATGCTGTTAAATGTGTGTTTGTTGGTAACACAACAGTCTATATAAGGCAGTACAAGTGATCATATAATATTAATAGTATAAGTGCGAAAGTGTGTTTGTTTTTGGTTTCTTGGTTTATTGGTTTGTCCTTCAATCACGCCACAACAGAGAAACGGATCGAATAATAGATTTAATTCCCACGGGAACTCAAAATCCGGTATAAAAAGACGCCTATTTTACTCTCCAGTTCCTCACGTCTGAGGACGACGATTTTGACGACCTCCATGGCGCAGTGTGTAGCAAAGCTTAAGACAACATCTTAAGGTGCGGAGGTCCTAGGTTCGATCCCCGGCGGGATCAATTTAGGAATTTATAATTTCTGAATTTTCCCTGGTCTGGCCTGGTGGGAGGCTCCGGCCGTGGCTAGTTACCACCCTACCGGCAAAGACGTGCCGCCCAGCAATTTAGCGTTCCATTACGATGCCGTGTAGAAACCGAAAAGGGGTATGGGTTTAATATAACTGCCATGCCCTTAACGGGTTAGCCCGCTACCACCTTAGACTGCATCATCACTTACCACAGGTGAGATCGCTGTCAAGGGCTAACTTGTAGTGGTAAAAAAAAAGGAGCACGTCGATCCGTTACTCCGATGCGGCGTGATTGTAAACCAAGTTGCCAAACCAACAAACAAATACACTTTCGCGTTTATCATATTATATACTTAAGATATTAGTATGATTTCACTGATACAGAGTTTTAGTAAGATTATTATTGTGACCTATTAAAAAAATCATGTTTACATTAGAACACCGTTTGATTTCGTAAAATACCTCAATCCAATTATATCGCAATTGTTTCATGACAGCTATGTATTTATGAAAATTTTCACTATGACTGTATCACCGAAAATGTATTTTATGTATTGGTAATATTATAATATATAAAAAGGGTATACACCTAATTTGGGTATTTGACTACTAGTGAAATAAATTATTTTTTAGTGATTATTAAATAAAGGATCTCCCAAAAGTCGTAATATTCGCGTCCCTTGCTAGTTTTATTTTGAATAACTATTTTAAACTATCGATTAAAGTAAAAAAAGTGCGTCGATCTTTGATTACGACACAACTTAAAAGTTCATACAAAATCCATACAAAGCACGCGTTTTGACGTTTGAAAAAAAGTTGCTGATTTGAATAGTTGTCAAATACCCAATTCAATAGGCAGGTAGGTATTGACCGCCTCCCTTTTTGGAATCAGCTCAAAATATTTTAAATGTATTATGTTTTGTGGTTAAACGAATACCTAATATGTAAGTAGGTATAATCCGCAATTACTCATTGTATCATAAGTAAGCATGAGTAATATATGACATAATATTTGCTTTTATACCCGGTTTGCAAATAATAATTGGTTAATTATACGTGATGGTGATTCGATCAAACGCTGATATTTAGTTTTGGGACTATGATAAAGTCATTTTCTATAATTCATTAATGTTTTATAGGCAACAAAGCAATGCGACCAAATTCGTTATATTATTTACTAAACATGATAATATATTAGGTCCTTACTTATGAAATTGGCGTTTTGTAAGTGAGGAACATAAAGTAGATTTTTTTTATATGTACCATTACTATCTAAGCACTTTTGCCATCTCATAGGTAGTTTTTTTTCATTGATCCCTTTACTAAAGAAATCATTCGGACGGGAATCAATAATATCTTTGAAGGCGCTTTGGACTGCCCCATCGGAGTTGAATTTTTTCCCTTGCAAGAAGTTATCCAAATTTCGAAAAAAATGGTGATCTGTTGGAGCAAAGTCCGGGGAGTACGGTGTATGTCTTAGATATTCCAATTGAAGCTCCTCTAATTTGGTAGCCGTCTGTTGTACAGTGTATGGTCTAGCGTTGTCCTGAAGCAGCAGTGGCCAAGAGCGATTGACGAGCCTCGGTTGTTTCTCTCTGAATTATAAAAGCTTATTTTTTATTACCAGGTATTCTTTATTATTAACTTTATTTATCAGCTAGTATACCTACTTATAATATGTACTAACTACCCCCCTCTGTAGGGGTTTGGAAGACCCCTCTCTCGGTATATCTGGATTCAGACCGCGGCGTGATGGAAGTCACTCAAGACACGTATTTATGACCTTGGATGTTTATTGCTTGATGATAAAATAGACGCTGCATTACGAAGTTTAGTTAATCTAAATCTTCTAAAATTAAAATAAATTGCTGACTTTTTAAAAGGATACTAGCTGATGCCCGCGACTTTCTCCGCGTGGATTGAGGTTTTTCAGTTCCCGCGGGAACTATTAAATTTTTTGGATAAAAATGAGTCTATGTATTATTCCAGAGTATAATCTATTTCTGTGCCAAATTTCATCCAGATCCCTTCAGCTGTTGGGGCGTGATTGAAAAACAAACATCCATCCATACATCCATCCAAACTTTCGCATTTATAATATTAGTACAGATAGCATATAGTCTGGTTATTCAGGCTATGACAATTTGACAGGAGAGTTTAAAAAAAGTTATTATCGAGTCTATGCATTGAGGCTGAACAGTCAACGATGTTTACCGATCCATAAAACCTGTCTAAATCATTTAAAAAACTTAATATTTAAAAAACACTTACCTAACACAATCATTCAGGTTTACACCACGCATTTACTTAAAACCAGTCAATCTAGGCCATAGATCTTTGATTAGTCTGTAAGAAAGAGTGACGCAAGCAGTTGCATCGTAATCGGTCCAGTTGTGCATGTAAGCCAAGGTTTCGAGTTCAGGTCAGATTTTTCATAACAATTTTATATTTAGGGTCCTGTGTTTACAAATATATAATTATATAATTTGTGGATTATACAATTTCATACGGAAAGAGTGGGAGCCCACCGCATTATTATCCCAAGAACACTCCTACCATTATTTGATCAATGAAAAGGGGTCACGACCCTCAGTAATGAGGAACACGACGCGGAGAGAGAGAGAGGGAGAGAGAGACTTATAAATATTAGCTGATGCCATGACTTTGTCCGCGAGATTTAAGGACCTGTTTAATCTCCGACCAAACGTTGAACCTTCGGCCAAAAAACAACCTGCTTCGGCCATAATGGGCTGAATTTTTGGCCGAAGCCGAAGACAAGTTCAATAAGAAAACAGTCAACATAAGCTTAAAAATCCAAATTTTATTCCCTTTAAGCCAATCTTGAACTGAATTTCTTGCGAACGTTTTGCCCTGGGCCGGTTCAAAGGTACACTACCTATGATTGTATTAAATCATTTTTATACTTACCTAATTTAGACATATAGACTAAAAAAGTGTGTGTGTATAATTCACACACGGCACAAGTGAAACTTCAGAAAACTAGCCTACGAGTAAGTAAATGAATAGATTATTATTATTATACTTTATTTGTACCACCACAAAAAGTAAAAATAACAAAAATAGGACATTAAAAAAAACACAGAAGTAGGATACAAAAGGCGGCCTTATCGCTTAGGTAGCGATCTCTACCAGGCAACCTTAGGAAAAGGAGAAAATAAGGAGAATAGACTGCAGGTGGTTGTATAATATACTTACATTCAAATAACTACATACTAATACATAAACCAATAATAAACATATAATCAAAATATAAATTATATATATAAACTAATTATAAAATATACTAATACATATTATGTATTTTATTATAATATATATTTTGACTCAGCTTAAAGAATAATTTTTATTGTCGTCTTTAGTTTGCAATATAATGATACTTAACAGCATTTTTGAATATGTCCAGTGACTTAGATTGGCGTATGGTCAGTGGAAGTGCATTCCATAGCTGAACAGCTCGAACACTGAACGAATTTTCAAAAAATAGATCATTCTCTCGCAGGCTAAATCCTATTATGATTATGATTGACTCTTTTTGGTGTCGCTATTTCGTTTCGTTTTTCATTTTATCAACCAGAGGTGGATTAAAATAAAACATGAAAAGCAATTAACAAATCAGACTTTCTGCTACATTTAAACAATCAAACAGAAAATTACAAAAACTTAATTTAACGAATTAAAAAAAAAGGCTGCCCTGCCATATTATTTTTGGAGTTAACCTCCCTAAGAAGCGATTTGCATATATAGCCTTTGGAATCTTATTCACATTTTTAAATGATATTTCTTGTGAATCACTGGATATTGAACTATAGTGTTATATATTTTTGGAATCTACTCATCATTTTCTAGTTGATGATTATATAGTTGACCTTATTTTCGAATTATTTTTTTCAACTTTAGTCTTTAATGCGGTATCATGGTCACCGCATCAATTTTTTTTTAAATTTTACTATCCTATGTCACCCGGAATAAGCTAGGGATTCTAACGATACCTCATTTATCAAAATCGGTTCAGGCTTATAGAAGTTATGGTGGAATATACAAACTCACATACATACATACATTCATACATACATACATACATACATACATACATACATACATACATACATACATACATGAACCCGGAAAACAATATACTCCTTTTTTCAGGCAGTCGTATAAAAATGGTCCACTTTGTATGTAACACGTTCGTCCGGGGGCGCCACTTGTACAGTGGCGACAACATCCGTTACATCCAATTTTAAAATCATAACGCGTCTAAAGAAATTTCACTTCAATAAAATATGCCTGAATACCGTTTTTCAGAATTAGGTTACTATTTTTACGAATTAACTATAAACAGTTTAGTGTTGCAACTCGCATTAGATTTTCCAGTACATAGGTATTAGGTAACACCTACAAATCCACACCATGGACTCAATATTTCACCCATAATACAAACAACCATAATTCCATAAACAATAGGGCAAATTACACCAAAACGTGATCCGCCCATAAATCATACCAACATACCTACTTTACCATTTCAAAACTGACATTCTAAAATTAACCGACGCAAATCCTACACCGACCACTTTTCAGTGACCCCACCCCCCCTCTTTACCTTTGATACTAAGGTCAAAGCGGAGTAATTGAACCCGAGTTGACGGCTCAACACATTCTGGTCGCTCTCACAGTAATGTACGGATTATGCAACTGTAGTGACCTTAAATTGTCTTACGTAACAGTAAACTAAAACCAGGATTCATCCACAATCAAATTTCCACCATAATATTAAGTACATAGAGTTGAATTTTGCGGTGTTGGAGTTATATTCGTATCGAATTGGGTTAGTCAAACGCCCGTTTACAACGGTCTCGAAGTGTATTATAAAGTATATTTATGTATGTGTGTGATATGTATTATGTATGTAATTTATAGGTAAACGGTACTATT
The DNA here is from genome assembly GCA_964035005.1 of Erebia palarica. Lineage (NCBI taxonomy): Eukaryota > Metazoa > Arthropoda > Insecta > Lepidoptera > Nymphalidae > Erebia > Erebia palarica. The sequence goes on from OZ035992.1 coordinate 4,254,335, forward strand.
GATGCAATGTAACGCAACATCTGGTTATGGGCGCATTAATTAATGAACAAGGTCTATTTACGTTACGAAATGTTATCAGTATATGTCACCGGAAGATTGTAAAAACCGTTAGATTATAATCTAACTCGCGAAATTGAAAACTGTCGCCAGATTGTGAACCGTTCAATGTTCTGAGTGTAAATTTTTGAAATATTAATTGTATTTACGTTTTCTTGTGTCTTTCTTGTAGGTTAGGTTAGGGTTCGACGTAAATAATCAGGTAGAGTAGCAGTAGCACTTAGGTTTTATCGGGTTAATATACCTAGCAGATTACAATCTACCGAAAAATAATGTATTAATAATGTAATTTTTCGACAGTTTGCAATTTCGCGAGTTAGATTATAATCTAACGGTTTTGACAATGTTGCGGTGACATATACATTTCTTTTTGGAGTTTATGGGAGTTTACTCCTAAAGAATCGTTTTTCATATATACCTAAGCCTGGGGTATGAAAATGTATGGGGAGTAAAATGAAACTTTCTCCGTTACGTTACTTTACGTTATGTTTCCAAGGTAACTTTTTTCATTTATAAGGAGTAAAATCAGGTCCTATGTCAGAGCTGACACACACTTTTTTTTAAAATCCAATACAAGTTAGCCCTTGATTGCAATCTCACCTGATGGAAAACTTATACCCGGACAGGGATAACAGGGATACATCACACGTATCCCTGAAAATTAAGATTTCTCGTGGGTATCAAAGCTTAATCTACGTGGACGAAATCGCGGGCTTCGTCTATGCCTAGGTACATACTAACATAGGTACTAAAGTGGGATCAACGGCTTACCACTCATACTACAACTGGATTAAAGAATTTAAATAGCTCGTAATTTTTGCTTAGGCACGTGAAGCTACTAATTTATTTTCAAATTAATAAAACAATTAATTGCTAAATTGGCCCAGTTTCAAACACGCAAAATGAGTTATCAACCGCGATTGCATCAATCGCAATCGTTAATCAATGATAATTATGTACCGTTATACCGATGATCTACAATTTTGTATCAGAACTGGGGATCTGCAGTCAGTGTCAAGGTTTTCATAATAGGTGCATTCTAGTTCTCAGACTGGTTATGGACCATCTGTGTCAACTGTAGGGTGACTAGTATTAATTTAATTATAGGAACAGTCTTCAATCGGTGTACTTTGATACTAACGTAGTTTTAAATTGATGGATTGTATCCGTACAGTCTTGAAGATTAAAAGAAAGATATCTTCAGCCTTCAACTGAACGACAGATGGTTTTCTTGGCCATTCTTGAAGTACCTATCGTATTAACTGTGTAACAGTTGTTTGTCACTTGACTGTAAGATTGCTGCGAAATATTAATATTTGTCTATCCACAATATATGCCTCAGTGTTTCACAATTACAATTATAATGTGCAGTAATTGCTATTCTCACAGCCCACATTATTATAGGAACGAGAACGGCATAAATTTCACCTTCATGGCATAATTGGCCTGTTATATGCTACATAATTAATATTTTTTATGTGCATACTCTATCTGGTCTGCATAGACCTAATTAAAATATCTGTATATAGATATTATATTATTACAGCTCTGTTGTACAACTTGTACATTATGGCACAAGCCTCATATGCTATTGGCTAACTGCATAGAGTTTTGAGAAAAGTGTATTGCGACTGAATTTTTGCAACCGATTTTGATGACATTTGGTGCAGAGATAGGTTATATCCCGGGGAAGGACATAAGCTTTACTTTTTATCCCGGAAAATTAAGGAGTTCCCCGGGAATCAAAAAACTTAAAACACGCAGACGAACTCGCGGGCATCATCTAGTGTCCTATGATTTTAATCATCATGGTTACCCACCAAAGTGTTAATAGACAATGTCCGATTGCAACTCCCACAACCTACAACATAGAAGCGAGAATGGCATCTCGCATCATAGAAGTGAGGACTGGATACGGTTCCATGGTAATAGTAAGCTGTTACACGCGTTATACTGCGCTGACATAATCCGCTTACCCACTAACTGGCGGATGTAGAATAGGGGTGGTGATGAGGGAAATTTTAAAGAACACGGAGTCCCAGCAGTATACTTACCATCTATGGTAGCGAATCGCATCGTGTCAACGTTACGGTGTCAAAACTCTAAACAGTGAACTCACGGAGTTTCATTAACACAAAGTTTGAGTGACTAATTAAACCTAGTACATTAATTGATTTTATAACGCGGCCGGTATACCACTATCCTAGGAAACTTTATGAAAATACAAATTCTTTATTTAATTTAAAAGATTACATGCGGGTGCTCCTAACTTCTTAAATTAACATGTTTCCAGGATAACATGTTTGACAGATACAATTTCGGAGTTTTATCAATAAGATGTTACTTATCTTCACAGTTTAATTCCTAGAGGACATTTTTGAAGTGAAAACTTCTTTAGGCGTGTTGAGCACTTTTTTTTTGGGGGTAAAAATGTGGAACTTTCTTCTTAAGACAAAAGGTCTCAAGTATAAATATAGTACATTCGTAATTAAACTTTAATGTCTTAGTTTTAAGGTTTATATTTTACATATCTTTTTTTTTAATTAGAAAAATAAATATTTAAATACTCGTTTTAACTTCTATCGGCAGTCCCTATTACTGTCAATTTTTTGTTGTGATTATGTAAAAGCATGATTATATTTCCTCAGGTTAATTTGCCGGGGTAATGTATGAAAATGTTCTAACGGACAAGATTTTGTGTGTCATAAAATTTTTTTTCGTTCAGTTTGAGTCAGGTTGCATTAAAATTTAATGAACTCACACGCTTGTGGAGGGGTGACACGTTTCAGTGCACACAAAACATCTTTATAATTTTATACTAATATTATAAATGTGAAAGTGTATCTATCTGTCTGTCTGCTACGCTAACATGAACCATCTGTTAACCTATTTTGATAAAATTTGATACAGGGATAGATGGCATCCCGGGGAAGGACATAGGCTAGGCTATCCCCGCAAATTAAAGAAAAGTCATGGGCATCAACTAGTTGTCATTAACTTTACAATTACCAACGAATCTAATTATTAATATCCCAGTTTGTTCAACCCTAGCAAAACGGCATCATAGGGATGGCGGATGCTAACCTACTGCCACGTAACGGGACTCTAAGAGCGCTGAATATGGATAAGGCTTTATTTAAAAATTAAAAATATGATGATAATATTTTTTGGTCCACGAGATCTTCTAAGAGTCTAAAGTAGGTACGCTATAAGATCTGCTTCCATTAATCATTAGTCTTCATAATAATTAATGAAGCATTAATTATTAGGAAATTAATGCTTCCATTAACGGAGAAGTTTCATGATATTGTGAATATCATATTTAACACAACGAAAGTAAAATATAGATTAAAACTAATGAATCTGTGGTTTTTTTAAAATCCATCAATATATGACTGAGAAATGACGATTTAAAAGTTTAATTACGTGTATTTAATGTACACCAATTGCTGTATCTTACTCGAGTGAGAAATTTTGTGAGTGAGTTTTAATACCTAGCCGAGATTTAATACTTCAAAATTATCTTTACACACAAATTAAGTGCTTTTAATTCAAAAAGTCACGTCAAGTCCATTTATTTCTTTTATTCTCCTTTATAAAGTCAGTTGATAGGCAAGCGTAACTTTAAAGTTTTTAACTACAAGACAGAGCTTAGTTGGGCTATTAATCTCGGTTTACGGGAAATCTGATTTAAAAGTCCCGAGCAACTACTTATAATAATGTAATAACACGCCTAAAAAGCCTTTTCTATACTTTTCTAACATCACCTGCCAGTACAATGTACACTGGCACACTGTTCGACATTACTATCGATAACACAGTTAGCTCAGTTTTTGTAACATTCACAACATGATTAGACTTTTCTGACAAATAAATGTCAGACTTATGTCCTGTTTGTAAAGCTATTTATTGACTAGCATTGCTACCATACTGCTGTGTTTTCGGTTTAATTGTGAAAACAAACCTTAATTGTTATTCAACTTAAGGTTGTAATTTGTATGTGCATATTTTGCACTTAGTATAAAATGTGTACAGTTTTAACAGTTTTCAAAATTGAATGCTTTTTGAACTCATTCCACTTTTCAGTAAACATTTTATTTACTGGTTCTTGGAATTTTGAACTATAATTAAATGAGTATAGGGTTCTTTATTCACTGAAAGTCTTTGATTTATACTTCATGTAATAGTAGGTAGTTTAAACTGGGTTCTACCTGTAAACTGTATCACACGGTTTGTAGAGTAAGCCTGTATGTCAAATATTTTTTACCTTTTTGAAGTGACATTTTGCAGCTTAACAGAAAGCTATAAATAAGAAATAACTGCACTAACCTATACAGGATCATGTCAATATTCAGTTTAAAATAAAATGTCTCTTTATTGTATTCACCCGAAAATATGCAACATAGGTATTACGTGCTTAAATTGCATAAAACAAAATTTTTTTTGGAAGCCAAATTACAACAGTTAAACTATACTTTGATAAGCAATTTATATAAAAGAAAAAACTATATTATTAAATTCATGAATCAAGAATTTAATTGCGTACTAAGTACATAGGTAAATTATTATATAGTATTAAAAGATGAAAAATACTGCGATTATATTATCATTTCTCATTATGGCGGTAAGTATGTAGATATAAGTATATGTCACCGTAAGATTGTAAAACCCGTTAGATTATAATCTAACTCGCGAAATTGTAAACTGTCGGTTCGATTGTGAACCGTTCAATGTTCTGAGTGTCAATTTTTGAAATATTAATTGTATTTACGTTTTCTTGTAGGTTAGGTAATAGGTTAGGAATCGACATATAGGACATCAGGTAGTGCCCAGCCACAGGCTGGGCACTTAGGTTCTATCGGGTTAATATACCTAACAGATTACAATCTACCGAAAAATAATGCGTTAAATTGTAATCTTTCGACAGTTTGCAATTTTGCGAGTTAGTTTATAATCTAACGGTTTTTACAATCTTACGGTGACATAAATACTTTTAATTAATTACAATTTGTATTTCGTGCGAAAAATTAGTATTTAATATTAATATATTCCAAAAAAATAAAAAAAAAATTTGTCAAAAATAAACAAAATTATGTTAATATTATGTCATGAATCTAACACATTGGAAACCTGATTTTCTAAAAAAAAAAAAGTTATTCATCAACATCAACTCTTCAAATTATTTCTATTTTCAGGTTATTCTAACAACTGCATGTTTGAAGCCGAAATCAAAAATTCTAATCGAAAATATCGATGAACCCCTGTTGATATACATTCCAAAATACGACGACAAATGCGACGAGGAAATTACTGAGTGCAATGATAAACTTCCTACACCAAACACCAAGCCTATCGACGAGATTGAATGTGTATGTTACAGTAAAACGAAATGTTCCTGCCAAAATTCCTTTGACAATGATTTAGGCAATTTTAACTTAGGAAATTATCCTGTATATTCAAATTTGTACATACCAAGCTCCGAACTACCTTCTATTGATATTAGAGACGCTAATATGCAACTTAATGATCATCTTTATCGTAATAAATACGGTCGTAATAATTATGTTTACTGTTAGTTTAATAGCAATCGTTTTCCGGTTATATAATGAGTATGAGCGATAATATAATACAATAGGTGTTAGGCTATCATTATGAATGTGTATTTTACGATGATTATATTAAATTTTGTAATTAAATATTTGCTAATATAAAATATAAGTTTTATTTTTGTTAAATAATGAACGGAACCGTTTTATTATTTTGTTTTGGTTGCCAAACTGGTTAATAATAAAGTGATCCTGATGGTTTTGATGGTTTTTGAAAACGTATCGTAACGAATGTGAAATCATCAGTTTTTTTCCTTTACTGAAATGACAGATTTGGCTCAACTTAATGACACGGTAGTTTGAAGACGGTTCCACTCAGGGCATCCATCCATACATTATAAATGCGAAAATGTGTCTGTATGTCTGCTACGCTTTCACGGCCCATCTGCTCAACCGATTTTGATGAAATTTGGTACAAAGTAGATTGTATCCCGGGGTAGGAGATAGGCCCTTTTTTTAGGATAATTTTTATCCCAGAAAATTTAAGAGTTCAAAAAATCTTAATCCACGCAGACGAAGTCGCGAGAATCATCTATTTGAGTCATAATTTTTTGCTCTTTCTTTATTACTTTTGTTTTAATAATCCTTTTTTTCCTTTCTTTATATTATTATTCATGATAAGGTTCGTTCAAATTATTATTTAGTAATTCACAAATTCACAAGTCACAATCTCCATTAAGTCGCAGTTTTCAAAACGTACAGCTAAAGTATTAAATATATTTCATACGACTTTCTTGTACTTAATCGTTATTCGTAACTAAAATATATTTGCAATTGATTTCGTAAACAAAGTTTTCGTTATCCACGGCGAATCGCCGTTGACGCAAAGTTGCATTTCGATTAACGATTATTGCCGTTTTGAATTTCAATAGTTGTGCCAATTTGCTTTTTTGTTAGAATGAAGTAAGGATAAACGTTTAAGAATATTGAATCACTTTTTTTTGTCTTTTGCTGCTAAGTGAACCATAATTTTTAGTTTTTGAGGCCATCAATAAAAAAAGATCTGAGCACATGTATCTTTACCAGAAATTATTATGCAGTCAAAAGTTTTTATAATCAATAGATTTAAAATATAAAAACTCAGAAAAAATTGAACAGAAAAATAAAAAAAAGGTAAAATAGAAAACAGTATTACGTAATTACCTTACATACTAATCAGACCCTTGTCTAAATCCAGGACAAACGTTGAAGATTCATAATTAAAGGATTGAAGAATTTCATAAAATTGAGATCAACTTGCAATACTATGCTTTATCATTGTTTCTTATTAAATAAAACTCAAGTATTTAATGTTTGAATCCATTTTAGGTGCTATAAATTACTGAATAATTTTTTAAAAGTCCATACAACAAAAATAAAATCGAGAGACTCGAATAGTGGGGTGATGCTTTATTTTTTCGGGATTGTTGTAATCGGGATCGTAGTTGGCGTAGCTTGTTATACCTCTCACTTAACTTCACGGAGATAATGTACTTTAAGGTGTCCCGAATTTGTTTCTAAAATAGTGGTTGACCTAGTTATTTGTAATTAATTGATTTGTCATCAGTCTCTATACTATAATAGTAAAGGAGGGATGAAATCAAAGGTCAACAAACTGCAATTTTACGCTTTACATCACACTGAAGTGGGGATAATCGTTACAAAATTCGGTTCATTATTGTGTAAAACATTGTCAAGCGCGATTTGAATTTTGTTACGGAACCTGCTTGGTGCAAATATTTAACCCCCGACTCAAACAGAGGGGTGTTATGTTATGACTTAATGTATTAGGAGTGTATGTGACAGGTGTCTTCAGAGTGTATGGGTGTTGAATCGTATACCATTCATTTCGTCAACTTTAAACCTGCTTAGTAATGTCATGGTGTTTTTAATCCACTACAAGTTAGCCCTTGACTGCGGTCTCACATAAGTTAAGTGATGATGCAGACTAAGAAGGTAGTGGGCTAACCTGTTAGGGGCATGGCAGATATATTGAACCCATCATCGTACCGCGACGCTATATCGCTTGGCGGCACATCTTTGCTGGTAGGGTAGCTTAGGGTAGGTTAACTTGCCACGGCCGAAGCCTCCCACCAAGAACAGGTGTGGTATTTTAAAACATGTAAAAAGCGCGCCTAACGCGAGTGACAGTAGAATACGGCATTTGGCGGATTCACATTGCCTAAGATCGAAAGAAACATGCACCTTGACCTTTGTGCTACACTTAAAGGAAGGAAAATAACATAAACACTAAACAAAGGTACCTTCATAGTAAAGTAACGTAGTGTGGTAACTTAATACAAAACGTAAATACATCCTTATAACTATTACTAGTGGTTCGCCCCGAACTGAGACCTCGCGGTATCCATAAGATAGTTTTAACTATATATTGTAATAGTTAACTTTTAACATTATACGCAAAAGAGCTTAAGAGTTATTGGAGAAAAGAATAAACTTTTACAGAGCGCCATCTATTGACATCATTGTGAAGTTCTGTCAAAAATACTGAAGCTCATTAAAAATTAAATAATTTCGTTTCCTTATAATATTTATCTAATTTTAGTATTTTTTGTTCAAGTACAGGATATAATTCAAATAATTGATCAAGTTTCAACCTCAGCCTTTCAGAAAATTGAGAGTTCTGAGGTCAACTTTGGACGTTAGAAAATCTTCGCTTTGAAAGCCGCCCATTTCGTCAATTTTAGGTGAAAATTTAAAAAAAAAATATTTTTGGCCTCTATTCCTAATTATCTTTAAAATTATATACCGCAACCCTATGTAACCCTATAAAAATATTATTTTACTTCGCATTCGCTTCTATGAGAGCCCCCCTGAAATAAAGATTTTTATAACTTTTAAAGCCATATTCTGCTGGAGGCCATCGGTTTACATATTATATTTAAATTTGAAGTAATTATGTTCAGACGGACGGACGGATGGACGGACAAGGGAAAATTCACTCATGTAGACTCAGAGACCTTCGTTTCGCTCGGTCAATAAATGCGAAAGTGTGTGTCCATCTGTCTGTCCATCCGTCTGTCTTTTTGTTTGTCTGTTTGCTACGCTTTCACGGGTCATCTGTTAACCGATTTTAATGAAATTTTGTCACAGGGATAGATTGTATCCCGAGAAAGGACATACTTTTTATACCGGAAAATTAAAGAGATCCTGCGGGAATGAAAAGTCTCAATTGACGCAGGCGAAGTCGCGGGCTTCATCTAGTATTAAATAAGTCAATAATCAAATACATACATACATGAACCCTGAAAACAATATACTCCTATTTTCAGGCAGTCGTATAAAAAGTCTTTTTTTTTTTTTTTTTTATCCACTACAAGTTAGCCCTTGACTGCGATCTCACCTGATGGTAAGTGATGATGCAGTCTAAGATGGTAGCGGGCTAACCTGTTAGGGGCATGGCAGTTATAATAAACCCATACCCCTATTTGGTTTCTACACGGCATCGTACCGGAACGCGTAATCGCTTGGCGGCACGTCTTTGCCGGTAGGGTGGTAACTAGCCACGGCCGAAGCCTCCCACCAGGCCAGACCAGGGAAAATTCAGAAATTATAAATTCCCATTGACCCTGCCGGGGATCGAACCCGGGACCTCCGCACGTTAAGACAACAGTGCTACATACTGCGCCACGGAGGTCGTCTAACCCGAATGGCAAGTACAACCTGGCATTTGGCGGGTTCCCATTGCCCAAGATCGAAAGGAACTAACGCCTTGACACGGCGCTCCTTCGCTAGACATTTGCCGTGGCGCAACCGACCCGTATCCTTGAGGTTTGCGTAACGTTACCTCAGGTTGCGACTGCGGGCTGCATGGAAGGGAAGTCGGAATTATGTGGCGGACGCAATGATTTTCATAACTTATTTATCAACAAGAGGCCGGTGATCGCCGCTCGCAATATAAATTTGCCGGTATATTGCTATCTCTATTTGGCTGATGACACATGATCGCGTGCAAACACGATAGCAATATGAGCGTACAGAGTTTGTTATACGTTTAGTCTTGTTCCGTAAATACCAAAAATGATGAATGATAACTTGTTGTGTTTTTCACTTCGTGTTGTTATTCGGGAACTTGACAATATAGGCTATGCTCCTGGTCAATTAGTACGTAACATATCGTCGGTTTTAATATGATACAAATAAGGAGAAAACATGTCATTCATGTCGTAAAAACAAGCAAAACGCTATGCGCTTACATTTAATTTTGGGAAAATATTTTGAACACATAATTATCCAGGGGCCTCGATAAATACAAGTTCAATCTTAATAATCGCATAATCTGGTGGAAATATTCTCGAATTACGAATCATTTTGGTATTACGTTTGTATGGGCAATTCACCCTCCGCTGGTACCTTAACATTTTCATACAACGTTTGCCGGCCGCTGCTCGTATGTATTTGGCCAGTACGGCAAGTTCGATTTATTTAGGTTGTCAAAATAATGCTCAAATTTCCAAGCATGTTTGAGAAAATTTAATTTCTCAATAAGGAAACTCAATTAATCACAAGGATATCTTACACCTCTCCTATCTAACCGCCTCGTTGGTCTAGTGGTTAGCGTGTTCGACTGCGCCCGACGAGGTCCCGGGTCGGGCCATTAAGTATTGGGTTTTTCTGACTAGAAATTCTTAGTACTAGTGCGGAGGTAGGAAGTTGGCGGTGTTTCAGCCCCGTGTCTCGGAGAGCACGTTAAGCCCGGTTATTATCACACACATGATAATAGTCGTTAAAGCACGCCAACCCGCATTGGAGTAGCGTGGTTGGTCTAAGCTCTAATTCCCTCTCTGTTATGAGAGTGGAGGCCTGTGCCCAGCTGTGGGATGCTAATGGGCTGTAGTGGATTTATTACCGTACACATTGTTATTCTCTGAGGTAGCTCGCGACATCTTTTAAACTAAGGTTTTTGAAAATCAGTGTGTGAACTTTTTGGACATTATTTTGGAAACAATCAGCCTCGTATCCAACAACCCACAAGTCAGTGTAATACTTGTTACGTAACGTGTGCATTGTATATTATTTACATAGTGTAACATTTTTCTTTTTATGAAAAGAGTAACTGCTGAGTTTCTTGCCGGCTCTCGATATAATCATCTTTCCAAACCCGTCATGACTTATCATATGTGGCACAAGTTGTCCTACGTGAAACAAATAAATCATTTATCATTTTACTTTTCTTTTAAACTTCATCCATCGGATCCAGCGAAGTCATTTTAATATAGTAACTTTGGATGTATTGATTAGTAAGGTAACAGTAGTAATACTTACACAAGTGTCTATTTATAGCATCAACAGCTAATACTCAATTATAATCAGTTACACGTAATGTCATTGTTAATCACTGATCTATTGGAGGTGAAGGCGAGCGCGAGGTCCGGCGTTCATTTCCGTACTTCCTCCTTACAGTGCGTAGCCTTACAGTGAGGTTATGTAAGTTGGTATGTTTTTTATTATTAGATTTACGATGAGGGTACTCGTTTTGCTACAGCCTTAAACCTGGCCGCACATTGTCAGAAGAGATATGAACATGGTTCCATACCAACACCTTGACCCATCAATAACCTACTACGGAGTCTCGAGCGACTTTAGTGGGGGCTCTAACCGCTCCTTCGAAGATTCCGAGAAGACGACAGCTCCATATCACGCTGCTAAGCCTAAAGAGAGGTGGGGAGATCACCCCTTGAAATAGCCTATAATGGGCGTCGCACAAGAGAGGAGGCACCCGCGTTCCTTCTAAATAGTTCCCGGGGCCCCTCATTATGAGCTGAAGACGGTCACCGACGGGGTTTTATTGGGTAGAAATCCCCCATAACCCCCATGACCCATGTGGTTGGGTATCTCTGGAGGAGGTAGCAAAATAAATTAACAATAAGCACATTTTTTTGTGCAAATTATAAAAATAAATTATTTTCACTACTTTGTTGCATAACATTGCGTTAGTGAGTTACTTGTTTATAATAACGCCTGTTCTGATAACGTAATTGCATAATTAATGCCATCATTAAGATATCATAGTTCGCAACAAACAAGCATTATTCAGTTCAATATGATTCGATAAATTATAACTGTCGATATCAGTATATATAAAATTCACTGACTGACTTATATATCAACGCACAGCCTAAGTAAAGCCGCTGGTTATAGAGACATGAAATTTGGAGGGTGTGTTCTTTGTCAAGAGTAGGTATTCACTAAGAAAGGATTTTTTGAAATTCTACCCCCAACGGGGTAAAATAGGGGTTGAAAGTTCGTATGAAATTCCATAGTTTTCAAGTTATAGCCATGAAACTTGTTATTTGGGCTTCTGTTTTAAAATTATGAAAGAGGTACGTATACTTCTAAATTTTTGTAATTTCTATCCCCAAGGACGTTAAATAGAGAGTTTGTCCTGCACTCACGCCGCAACAGAACAACGGATTAACATGATTTTTTGCATGGGTATAGATGAGGACCTGGAGAGTGACATAGGCTCTTTTTGTCCCGGAAAATTAAGGAGTGCCTGTGGGAATTAAAAATTTATGCCACGCGAATGAAGTCGCGAGCGTCCGCTAGTTGTACATAAAGACTGTATTACAGTGTTGTAACGCAACAGTGCAACTCTGTCGATATTGTTAAGAACAGAATATTACGGTTTTGTTACGATATCATTGTTGAAACATGGTTGGAACTTTGCGTTTACGTGCAATGTGTTTGTGCAAATGATTGATGGAGGAAATACCATTAAAAACATACAAATGTATGAGTAAAATCCCTCATTGCCTGAAGAGGTAAGTCTTCGAACAGTGTGTGTTGCATCGCTAAACTATGGACCTCATTGGAAAGGTTAGTTCCTCAACTAGAGAAAGCTATTATTGGAGTTTCCCTACGTGATGAAAAATGAAGACGAGGGTCCGATGGAGTTTGAATGGCGACCACGCACCGAATAGTGCAACATTGGGATTCCCTCATATGTGTGACTTCGATCTCGAGTGGGTCTAGAAGTTACAAATTATGAATCTAGGTTTTATGAATCAAAACAAGAAAGTACCTTATATTTTGCTTTTAGAAAAGAGTAAGCTGAGTTCCTTGTCGGCTTCGTTTGGCGGCATGTCTTTGAACTGAACTCGCCACTACCGAAGCCTCCCAAAAGACCAGAGAAAATTCAGAAATTATAAATTCTCTATTTGACCCTGCCGGGGATCACACCCGCGACAACAAAGCATACCACTGCACCAGGGAGGTCTTCAAAAGCGCGACTTCAAAAGCTGCGCCCGAGAGGTCTCGGGATAGAGCTAATAAAAATACATGCCTATACCTACATGCTCAAAATCAGTCGAATGTGCGAATAGGGGCTTGCATCCTTTGGGTTTCACAAGCGACCCGTCAATTGCAGAGTTGCATCACAAATTGTCGATCTGTGCGTTTTGACACACTTCGCTACGTTAAGGCCGACTTCTATGTGCAAACATGCTAATATACATAGATACGAGTGGTAAATATTCTAATGTGTATATTTTTTGTCTTTCACTGGATTTTTTGCTCGACAAAAATTTCAGTAATAACCACAGAATTAAGAATTTCTACTGTGAAAGTGCGCCTGTCTTTCTGTCACCTTGTCACAGGCCATCCGTTTAACCGATTTCGAAGAAATTTGGTACATAGACAGCTACCTCTCAGACAGAGACATACGCTACTTTTGATCCCTGGTTTTGTACATCATCATTATTACAATTAATTAATACAAAACATCTAAACATCAAGCGGCACAAGACCGTGCTCTGTGGTGATCCATGCAGGAGACCTTCGTCCAGCAGTGGACGCTATAGGTTGAGACGACGACGACGAAGTAAACATAATTAAAAAAAATTAAAAACGAGACTCCTGCCCTGCCATACTGATATTAAAAAAAAGAGGATGTGAATGAACCATGAACTCTGAAAACATTACACTCCCTTTTTTGGGCAGTAGTGTAATTAGAGCATCAATTGTCCTGTATGATGATACCGTGATACTTATAGAAATAATATATGATTTTATAGTAAATTGCTATGATACCTATTTTCCATTTTCTCCCTAGCGTTAAAGTTGTCTGGAAGACATCGCTGGTTAGCGATAAGACCGCCTTATTGTACCTACTTATTGTTGTTTTCTTGTTTGTAACACGTTGCTTTTGTATATTCGTGGTGTATAAAAAGGTATATACATACATTTGTCTCTACGAGGCACACACGAATATTCTTTTCTAATTTCAATATTTGAATATAAGTAAATGGTAAAATATTGCATGCAAAAACATTGATAGAGTTTTCATAATCAATACTACGCAGAAATAGTGTTCTATTTATAACATATTATCGATACGTTGTTCATGGCTATAATACGTATATTATCACAGCTATTAATAGCTATAATACTGGTATTGTGAGCATATAAGGACGCTGCTATCAATAATTAAAGAGCCCGTACTAATATTATAATGCGAAATTGTAACTCTCTGTCTGCCACGCTTTCCCGGCCCAATTTTTCAACCGATTTTGACGAAATTTGGTACAGAGGTAGGTAAAATGAAAGGGGTTCCCCCGGGAATCTAAAAGCCTAAATCTACCTAATCGGTCGAAGTCGCGGGCAATCGAAGTCATCTAGTCTATTTTTTTTATTCTACTCCATCAGCCTGTAGGTGTATTATGTCCTGGGCAGAGGTGTTTCGAGGGCGCGTCACAACACACTGTCCTCTACCTTCCTCATCCACCCGCCCTCTATCGTCTTCTGTAGCTCTATTCTCTAGCTCAGCGGCTATCAAAGACTGAAAGCCACTGACATATAATATTTGGGCTCTAGAGATCAATCGTAAAGGTTACCTATTAATCATGAATTAATAAGATGATTATGATCTTTTTGATGAAATTTTGGAAGGAATAGCTTGCACCTCGGGGACGCCTGACCTACTAGCTGATGCCCGCGACTTTTTTCGCGTGGATTGAGGTTTTTTGTTTCCCGCGAGAACTCTTTAAATTTCCGGGACAAAAAGTAGCCTATGTGCTATTCCAGCACAATCAATCAAATCAACAGTCAAATCCGAACAGATCTGCATCAAATATCTAGCCAAATTTGATGCAGATCTGTTCAGCCATTCTGGCGTGATTGAATAACAAACCATCCATCCATCAAATCTTTGGCATTTATAATATTGGTTTAGATATTTTTCTTAGACTTTTTCCCCTTGAAATTTAAAAAGTTCCGACGAGATCCTCGGGTTTTTCATTCCCCCTATAGATACTCCTTAATTTTCCGGGATAAAAAGTAGTACTGGGAAAAATCCTATCTCTTCAAAATTGGTTGAAAAGATGGGCTGTTTTAAAGACACACTATCGCATTTTTAATATTAAGTATTAGTATAGATTACATTACATTACAAATGTAATGTAATGTGTGTAATAATATAATAAGGTAATTTTAAAAAAAAACACAAAAATGTAAAGTGGCAGTAGAAATAAAGACTTTTTTATTTTATTTTATTTATTAGTATAGATATGGATTCGGATTCTCAACGAAATATCGTTCACGTATACGAAATCGCCTTAGCAAGGCCTCGCCTGCCCTAGTTAGCCGTATCTAAGCCAAGTTGCGGCAAACTTGCATAACCGGTGAACTATTTCGATATACTACACTATTGTTAGAACGTTTGAGTAATTGTGAACACATAGTGCTTGTATTATAATTGATTCACTAGCTATTTTGTTTTATTCCACTACATTTTATAGCCCTTGACTTTGTTAGGTAGTCTGTAAGAACCTTTAAAATTATCTATGGTACACACTGTGACATCAAAGGTGACATCTTTTTTTATCCAATACAAGTTAGCTCTTCACTGCGATCTCACCTGATGGTAAGTGATGATGCAGTCTAAGATGGTAGCGGCACGGCAAGATGGCAGCCTGTTAGGGGCACGGCAGTTATATTACCATACCACTATTCGGTATCTACACGGCATCCTCTTACCAGGCCAGAGAAGGGAAAATTCAGCAACTATAAATTCCCAAATTGACCCTGCCGGGGATCGAAACCGGGACCTCCGCACGTTAAGACAACAGCGCTACAAACTGCGCCACGGAGGTCGTCAAACATATTATAGTCTATAATAAATGTACGCCCTTCTTGTTTGTGGCTTCAAGCTAGACACACGCTGTTTCATTTCTCAATATCCCTAAATTATTTAAATATCAAATAAGACAACACAACAGACTTGAAACTACAAATTCTGAATTTTCCCTTGTCCCGTCTGGTGGAAGGCTTCGGCCGACCCATTAACGAACCAAGCGATTTATTGTTTCGGTACGATGCCGTATGAGGTACTTCTTACAGGTTAGCCCGCTACCATCTTCATCATCTAGATTACATCATCACTTACCATCAGTTGAGATCGCAGTCAAGGGCTAACTTGTAGCGGAATAAAATAAAACACAGACAACAAACCTTTTTCTCCTTCTATCTAACCTTGCGTTACATCATGCAGGCATGCACCTTATGTAGGAAAATAGGTGTGTACTTCCGATTTGTGCGGCATACATATTACATGGCGTGACCTTATCACTTCCGGATGACCTTAGAGCCCTGCTGAGGTCAGAGCAATAGAGAAATGTCTTGATTTTATATGTGGGTTAGGTACAGTACCTGTTTTGTAACATATAATAATTATTAGATGATGCCCCCGACATTGTCCGCATGGATTTATGTTGTCAGAAAATTTTGTGGAAACTATTTGATTTCAAAGACGGCACATTTTGATAATAGCGCCTTTGTTATGACTTGCATCCTATATAACAAACTTCCAGAAAGTATTGATAATATTAAAAAGTATTACAAATTTAAGCGTACAATACATGAATTTTTAATGGACAAAGCATTTTATACCATACAAGAGTACGCAAACCGTTATAAAATACGATAAGATGATAATAATTAGAAACTAATTACCTACTTTATAAATTTGCACGGCAGCAATGACGAAACATGTTTGTTCTTTAATTATTTAGTTTGTCATCTTAATTGTACAATGTTTCTTGCAAATAAACGATTGATTGATTGATTGATTTTCCGGAATGAAAAGTAGCCTATTGTTTCCCCATATCTCTAAAAGTGTTAATTTTGTTTCATAACAAACCTTCAATGGATAAAAATAAATAACAGCTTACCAGTTTTTCTACTTAAGGAGCCAGAATTTCCACTAATAGTCTAGGCAATAAAGCTAGTTGACCCCAACAATAATTCCTCAGACGACGAAACTTTACAGTATGATAAAGTATCATTCATATGTCAATAATATATTATAAATATCCATTAAAAAATCAGAAAGGAAGTAAGGTTTTCATGCTATGCCCAATTGTTAAAGCAGGAAGGTACATTATCGCGTAAAAAAAATCGTTTTAAAAATCGATGTTCTGCATGATTATTTCGTTTGATATTTCGGGTTTGAGTGTAAATACTGCCAACTATTATTTTAAAAAGAAATCGAGAAAATTTTCAGTCATAAATATTAAGTTTTTGGTATAAATACCCAACTTCCCGATGTTTTTTGTTGGATATTTTTGTGTAAGTTTTGGATCATCCAATACTGAGGATTTAATACGGGGGTCTCCATGCAACGAACCCCCCTTTGCCTAGACTATAGCTAAGTATTATGAAACCTATCTTTTAAATTAATATTTGTAGTATACCAATCTAATCTTCTTTGAATAAAAAAAACCTGATTAACATAAAAAATTTATACACATACGAAATGTATTACAAAATGTTATCACCGGCTTATCGGTCGATGCGAATTGGGTCATATTACCAAATATGCTTTTACACTCGATTCGGTAATCGAGTTATACTCGAGTATTTCGTAACGATCGTGTACATTGTGTTTGCCCTATATAATGTCATTCGATTGCGCCAATTCCCAGCTAAGTACAATTGGGTATCGTATCCGTGAACTATGAGTTCCGTCCTATTAACGTTTTACACCTACATTGCAAGAATAGAATCCATAATCTATACTAGTACTAGATGTGCCCGCGACTTCGTCCGTGTGGATAAAGTTTTTCTGTCAGGTCATTCCTAAATTTTCCGGGATAAAAAGTAGCCTATGCCCTATCCCGGGATACCTCTATAACAAATTTCATCAAAATCTGTTGAAAAGACGGGTTGTTAAAGCATAGCAGATAGACAGACAGACAGATAAACTTTTGCATTTACAATATTAGTATGGATTTTAAATTATGTATTATGTATTAGCATACTATTGCTTATTTTGTGGTATTAGGTAGTAAGGGCGAATACAAACTTCGTACAGAAACTTATAGAGAAACGCCTGCGTCGTATTGGAAACACGTTTCATTCTGTCGCGATAATCTGTGCAGACCACAGACTGTGTAATATTAGTATGGATATTAAGATGTTGTTTGTTCCATTATTGTGGATTAAACTTTTTATTATTATTTCCAAGCTTTATTAAATAAAACTTTGTTTTACTTGTAGTAATTTTCTATATTGCGTCCATTTTGTACACACATCACTTTTCATTATCCTATGTTACTTGTCTCTTGTTGTCTCAACAAGATACAAGTAACATAGGATAATGAAAAGTACAGAGTAATGAATAATGAAGAGCACAGAGTAATTAACAAATTGAACACGGATAAAACAGCAATTATGTTTATGTGATATACAATGTAAGTGATGCTAAGCAATAAGTAATTAGTTATAGAGCTACGTTTTGCCTGCAGGTGTGCGAATGACTGCGGTTTTGTGGATTAAAATATCAGGAAATTACGTAATTATATTTATTTGTGCACTTGTTTTTATTCGCGGTTTTTAAGCCTATACCTGCGCAATAATATAGGTGCAATTGTTGTGTGCTCTTCTCAGACCAGGGCGCGTTTGGAACCCTCGTAGCTTTAGTTTTAAGATACCGTTACTGATTATCACCATTATATTTCATAAATAACTGGACGTCAATAAGTGTAGTATACCTACCTAAATTGAATAAACCATTATTTGAGTTTGAGTTTGAGTTTGAATATTTTTCCATGGAAGCATCAATAAATAACTATGGCTTGGAGATGACTTTGTCCTAAGTGGCTGAAAGACAACCAGCCCAAATGCCTGGACTGAAAATTTGAGAGAATATTCTTGAGCAACTTAAAGGTGTACAATGGAATGATTTTTCGAAAATTAAGAAATATGTGTTTCATTGTTTTTAAAATTTCCACCCCCAAAGCGGTGAAATAGGGGATGAAAGTTTGTATGGGATTGTTAAAAACCTAATTCCATGCTGCCGTAGTCGTGAACAGTTATAGTAGACGTGAGGGGAAGTTGGGACGTTATGGCAAACGACTGTGCATTGCTGAGTATCTTTTATTACTAATCACTTACAATCTAAGAGATACATGTTATATTATTATCTAACCTACATAATAGTTAGTACACCTCAGACGTAGTAATAATATACTACGCTTCAACTAAGACCACAAGCATTATTAAGTAGGCAAGCACGCTCTAACCTAGACCTCATCATTGCTTTACATAAGGCACGTTATTATTGTCGCCAAGCGTAACTCTAATTTGCAATAAAATAAAATGTAACTATAATATTGAACTCTTCATCGTACTAGAGCATGTTTTCTGAATCTATTTAATAAGTAGATCTACCTTTTTGGCAATAAATATATATTTTATTTTAATTTTTACCATTGAAAATGCTTATCAGATGAAAATCGCCTGAGACGTATTTTTGGCCATAGCTCCGAGGATTTTGGGATGATCGAGATGGGAATAGCACCTACCATGAGTTGAGGAATTTATCGAGACACGTGTGAGCGTTTGAATTTTGAAAATCGGCTGGTAACTTTTTTGGAATTTTGAAAGAGAAGTGCATTCGGGATGGAATTTTGAAAATAGGTCAATACATTTTTGAAAAATTTTGAAGAGATTTTTATTTCAGATTTTTTTCTTTGTAAATTTTTGTATTCATTTTCAATGCTCCGATTCTTGCGGGGACTGCGAATTCTGTGATTTTTTTATCTTCTATACGCACACTAGCAATAAAACTTGCAGGATTGTCTTGCTGCAAGTGCTCAAATGACTTTAAGAGCTGTTAACTACTTATAGCAAGTTTTATTGTCTGCAGATACTTGCCCAAAATTTTTGATAAACAGAATCACACATAATGATCCGATCGATAAACAAAGAAGTCGTAGGAAGAAATTTTCACCCAGGTGTTATTATAATTTTTTAAAGTAAAAACAAAGCATTCGTAAATATTTATAACTGATAACACTATCAGTAGGTAATTAGGTATGTTGCATTTTCTGAGTCGTATAATCTTATTATCGATCGAAAAGCCATTGACTCATAGATCGACTGATAGTCAAACTGTGACTAATTTCTATCATTCGTAATCAATGAAATGCTCTCTAGGGTTATTGTGTTTGCAAATTGCGCAACACTTTCATTATATTACTAGCTGATGCCCGCAACTTCGTCCGCGTGGATTAAGTTTTTTTTAATTATCAACGGAACTCCTTCCTTCCTGACGATGTTTTCCTTTACCGTTGTAGCAAGTGATATTGAATTGTTTAAAATCACAGTAAGCACATACAAATTACTTTGTTAACACGCTGGCTCAGGTTAGAAGTGCGTGTCCATGGGTTGACCCACCCAAACATAAGGCCATACGATAAACCATTATCACCGCCTTCAAAATTCTCTCTCTGCGTCGTATTCCTCATTACTGAGGGTCGTGACCCCTTTCCATGAATCAAATAATGGTAGGAGTTTTCTTGGGCTAATAATGCGGTGGGTTCCCAGTTCCCACGTCCTTCCGCATACGACTCGACTAAGACTATTAAACTCTCAGGTTTTTGTAACGTTTATTATCAGATATTAGTGATAATAACCAGGACCGACGGCTTAACGTGCTCTCCGAGGCACGTGGGTGAAACACCGCCAACTTCCTAACTCCGGGCTAGTATGGAGAATTTCTAGTCAGAAAAACACGACACTTAAGTATGAGTATGACCCGACCCGGGACTCTAGACCAACGAGACAGTTAAACATACATACTAGGTATTAACTATTAATCTATACTTACTTAATATTATAAATGCGAAAGTTTGGATGGATGTATGGATGTCTGGATGTATGGATGTTTGTTACTCATTCACGCCCCAACGGCTGAACGGATCTGGCTGAAATTTGGCACAGAGATAGATTATAGTCTGGAATAGCACATAGGCTAAATTAAAGAGTTCCCGCGGGAACCAAAAAACTCAAACCACGCAGGCGAAGTCGCGGGCATTCACTAGTATGGTATTAAAAAAGTGACTGGATTAAATGTAAGGAATAATAAAAGCCATTTTATTTTACTTATTTTATTTTTATTACCATCACCCTTGCGTATTTACTTTCACAATAAAATACGACTAATAAAAGTAGTCAAGAGTCGCGAATAACTGGAAGCGTGAGTCATACGTCGCGACGCTCCCCCCTCTAACCTTGGGGGGGATATCATGACAATGACACGGTGACTCACGCTGTGTTATGCAATACTCTTTGTGCGGATGAGAGCTGTGTAAATACTATGAGTTCTAGCTATTATTTACTATTATATAATCTATTAGCTGATGCCCGCGACTCCTTAACTTTCCAAAGGGTTAAATTTCCAAAAAATCATTAGTGCCAAAAATCACGTCGATCCGTTTCCCCATTGCAGCGTGATTTAAGGACAAACCAATAAAGTAACAAACAAGCTTAAATCGATCTTTACAGGTATAACCTAATGCCTTAAATTAAGACAAAAAACATAACTATACCTATACATTACAAAAAATATTTACAATAAAATAGACTTAATTAACAACAAAAAACAAACCTATTCTATTTTATAGTTATTGGCCTAGCTGATGCCACTGACTTCGTCAACCTGGTTTAACTTTAAGTATTTTTTAATTACCGCGGTCCGAACTCTTGTCTATGTCGTTTCCCGGGACACAACCTATGTCTGTACCAAATTTCATCAAAGTCTGTTGAAAAATAGGCCACCTTTATCGGTTCGGCACGGATCGCACTGCTCGGGTCAATAAAGTTACGTATAGACGCAACGAGAGAATAATAGAATATCTCTATTTTCTACTAGATGATGCCCGCGACTTCATCCGCGTGGATTAATGTTTTTTGATTCCCGCGGAAACTCTTTAATTTTCCGGGATAAAATAGCCTTTGTCCTTCCCCGGGATACAACCAATCCCCGTACCAAATTTCATCAAAATCGGTTGAACAGATGGGCCGTGAAAGCATAGCAGACAGACATATTTTCGCATTTATAATATTAGTTTGGATACTAATTAATGCGAAAGTTTGGATGGATGGATGGATGTATGTTTGTTATTCAATCACGCCAGAACGGCTGATCGGATCTGTAGGGAATTTGGCACAGAGACAGATTATGGTTTTGGAATAACACATTGACTACTTTTAATCCCGGAAAATTAAAGAGTTCCCGTGCGAACCGAAATACCTAAATCCACGCGGACGAAGTCGCGGGCATCAGCTAGTAAAAAAATTTAGAAGGTTTTTTCATATAATATTATGCATACTAATACTATGACCGCGATAATATGGCCAATTCTGTGTAACACAATGACTAAACTAAAATGACAGCTCTAAATATAGCTGCCCCTTTCCACAGAGAGCAATATGAAAGGGATACTAATATAAATAGAGTTGTCCTTTTAGTTTAGTTTAGAGATGGCATATGTGATACTACAGAATAGGCATCAGTGTCTCTCTTTCTGTCTATCTATTAGGTATCCATTTCTGGACCTGTCCACTAAGCCAAATTATGTGGCCACGTCATGAAACCATGGTACAGATTGGATCCCGGATTAGTGATTTGATTTCCCGGCACAATTTCTCTCCAGGAAAATCATGTAATATTTAAAATGTTTCCAAATGATTTTTAAATTACCCAATTCCGCACGGACGAAGTCGCGGGCACCTGCTAGTGTCTATGAATTAATAATCTAAATCCACGCGTACGAAGTCACGGGCATTAAGTAATTAATAAAACTGTTCAGTAAAACAATAGTGACCTAACCTAACATAACCATAATTAATATATTTCAGTGCATAATATCAGGTATACAAAAGTATGACGCAACCCATTGTGCTATGAGTCATTTTACCTTGCATCGACCTAGCCTTCCTGGAATACCGTCTAGACTTGTTGTCCTGTTACACTTCGGTCATAGGAATTAAGCGGTCATCTGTACTTAACGTTCATTATGGTTTTTTATACCTAGAACACTTGTGATGGGCCCCTTTTGAAGAGTCCTGGGCATGATAATAATGATGATTTCTAAATCAACGAGGATTGTTAATAGTACTTACTTAATAATTAGTCGTAGAATGCATGAACTATTCCTATCAAAATAAGTACTTATTATTAATAAGTACTAATTGATAATTATTTGCACGCCATATTATTGGCAGATTGTGGCTCGGAACTATACTCTACTTGTTCAATGATAAACCTACAATTAGCAAATAAATGCTTATGATTTTCTCTCTCTCTCTTTTCTAAGGGTTTCATGAAATACTTTAGACTTTAGCTTTAGAGTTTCATAAGTAGTTTGAGCTTCGAAAAGCGGAACTCCTTAACGGGTACAGTAAATCAATCACTATCAGTTTACCGGAAACAGCATCTACAATACCAAAGTGGAGACTAGTAAATAAGCTGGTAAGCCTGACTTCATTAGGGCTTTTTTTTTGTTTTACTCCACTACAAATTTCTATCTAGTTTGGTCAATCAAATTTTTTATAGCCATTTTTATAGCCTTAGACTGCAATCTCAAAGTCACGAAGCAGTCTAAAGGAGAGTATTCTTGGGTAGGTATTCTTGGGATCAGTTTTTCAATACAATTGACTCAATGTAAAAGTTGAGAGACATTAGACAGAGAGGCTCGTCTAATCGATACCAAAATTAAGTCTCCCATTAATTGAGATTACACTAAAAATTTTATAATGTGTGTACACATTTTTTTGCAATAACACCCTCAAAAGGATTGACTCAATGTATAAGTTAACAAACATTAATAGAGAGAAAGCTCGTTTAATCAAAACCAAAATTAAGTCTCCCATTAATTGAGATTACACTAAACATTTTATAATGTGTGTACACATTTTTTTGCAATAACACCCTCAAAAGGATTGACTCAATGTAAAAGTTGACAGACATTAATAGAGAGAAAGCTCGTTTAATCAAAACCAAAATTAAGTCACCCATTAATTGAGATTACACTAAACATTTTATAATGTGTGTACACATTTTTTTGCAATAACACCCTCAAAAGGATTGACTCAATGTATAAGTTGACAGACATTACTAGAGAGGAAGCTCGTCTAATCAAAACCAAAATTAAGTCTCCCATTAATTGAGATAACACTGAAAATTTAATAATGTGTGTGCACATTTTAGTACAATAAAACCCTACGTTTAGTGCTTTGTTACCTCGCCGTCAGAAATAACCCCTTTCAAATTGATCAAAAATTAGGGATATTACCTTCCGGTCTGGACCTATGCTAACAAAACTGCCAGACGCATTCAAAGACCAGGTTCTAAGCCCAGACGGCCGAGTTCTTGCCCTATTTATAAAAAAATGCCTAACGACAGCGTGTCACAGACGACAATATATGGGAAATTGGGAGCTGGCGGTGATTTCGTAGTTCCAGTCTTAGAAGATGCGTTATTTCCTACCAGTAGACATTTAGGTAGAGCAATGCTACGGGGTGACAGGACAGGAAAAACTGGCAGAATTTTCAATACATAATGCTTTAATTCTAATCACTGGTTTATTACAAACTATGCAGTTTCCTACCTCTCTCAACCAATTCTCTATACCGTGTAGGTGACTAGGCCGATTGTATTATTTTTATATTATTAAGCTCTTTCAATATAATCAGCTTCAGAGCTACTGTAGAGAGAGTAAAACAAGAGAAACATTAACAAACTTAAGTTTGAGTTTATGATTTGTTGTGTGGCCTAGTTTTATGTAAATATAATTTGTGAATATTAAGAAATAAAACTCCGTGCGTCCATCTCGAAGCCACAGACAAAAAGGGTCTTCTTTTCTTTGATTTTACTTCTTTTAAGTTTCCTATACACTACCAACTATGATTACACCTTTGTAACTCACGAGCAATGGTTTAAAAATTTCGGCCACCATCTCCCTAGTTATGGTTTCCAAAGGCCCAAGGATAACGGGTCGATGACCGGCAAGGTGACCTCAAAGTCAGTGTGACCTACCCTAACGTCTGTACGGGGTTCGGTTCCCAGAAGCGCATAATAGTCTGGAAGTCTTTTGACGATCCGGCGAAGTAAAAAATCGAGAGTTGGAGACCAGTGGTTCTAAACGTTTGGGACCTACCAAGGTGCGAGCTGTTGTTATGGTAGATCTGTATATTCCATTAGGTGCTTCATGTACATCTCGGTTCTTGATACCAAATATTTCAAAGACATTATTTTCTCAAATGATTCATCACCGTAATGATAAAAATATCACTATAAAAATAAATCAGAAAAAGATAAGAACAAGTTTCACCTGTTAAAATATAGCACAAACCAAGCCAGAATGATTTTATTTCTCTATTGATTTATTTTAGCGCAAACTTAAATTAAATAACGATAAATCATAAGTTCAATATAGTTACAATGTTTACCGACTTTCAAAGGTTCAGATGGTTCTTAATATTGTAAGATGGTATCTCTAAGTAATTTTAGATAATGAATTGCCATTTTCTAATTTTTCTTGTTAACTTTGGTGAAATAAATAATTTACACTGATGCACTAAATCACGCTCACGCGAGCCATGCGTAGGTTTTTACCATTAGGGCTATAAGCCACCATTACCTATTTTGTGCTTTAAGGTTATTTTCAAAGTCTTTAAAAAATTTTGAAATCTTTTAAAATCTGAAAAAATAAAACTTTTTTTAGATGTCAATTTTTTTTCTTTAGGAATACTAGACGCAATTAAAGTTTAGGAAGCACTGAACCTAGGTATTATAGTATGTACGGCAAGGTCGCCTGCGTCCGCGCATTATTTCGGAGTTCGGACCTAACTATGAAGTCATTTTGACTGCCGATGTCGAATGAAGGGGACTTTATTATGTAAGTGGTCTGGCGTGCATTCTTTATGACCGTTTTATTATTGCTTTTTTTTAGTGGGCAATTATATGAATCTGCATTTGTTAAAGGTACAATACTTGTGAGAATCTGTAGATAAAGAAAAATCTGCTGTATTATATTTTTTACCACAATTCCCAATAAACAAAACGCATAAAACCGCACTTCTTCACTACCCCTATAATAAATAGTAATTGTGGTGGTTCTCTCTCTCTCGATCAAGTCATTCTTTAAACAAAAACCTAAATCAAAATTGGTTCATTCGTTCGGGCGCTACGATGCCACAGACAGACACTCAGATGCACACGTTAAACTTATGATACACATCTCTTTACGTCGGGGGTATTTTGACACAGAACTGCCGTACAGCAGCTCGAGAAAAAACCCTAGTAATACTTGTTACCCACGACTACGCCAGCATGAATTGAGGTTTTTTCTTCCGCGGGAACTCTTTAATCTCTCTTTCTTCTTCCCGGGATACAAAGTAGCCTATGTGCTATTCCAGACTGTAATATATGTCTGTGCCAAATTTCATCCAGATCCGTTCAGCCGTTATGGCGTGATTGAGTAACAAACATCCATACATCCAAACTTTCGTATTAATAATAGTATTAGCATTCGCATTAGTAAAGTATAGAGTGTGTTCCGCTATGATATGAAAGTCTAGCCTTTCCTTAAGGAAACTAAAATGTAAATACTTACTCTAATCTCATACATTGGGATCAATATAAACATGTGTGGTGAGACAGTAATAGCTGAATAATACATGCGCCCACGTGCCTCGTGATACGTGTATAAATCACGTGTACACAATTATGGTGGTTTTCGACTCGCTTCTTGGTATGTCACGTGTAAATTAACGTTATTTTGAGAAAAACGTCGACAGTTCGATATGCGCAACTCTTTGTCCGCGTCTTCTCTTGTATGGATGAATTCTTTCTTGAATTAGGTAAGTAAGTATAGACTCTTTCAATTTACACCAGCAATTTCTGCTGGTGATGATGCAAAAGTACCTAACGGGTACTAAACAGACGGACTTCATTAGAACTGAACGTCGTCTGCAAAATTCCAGTTTTGGTGCAGTTGGCGTAACTGCATTGAAACTGCAAACCGACTGCGCTGTCCGCTTGTAATCGGTGTGCAGTTTATTGAAAATGAGCAAGCTGCTGTGCAGTTGAAGTGCAGTTATATATCAGTTAAGCAGAATAACTGCAATTTTGCAGTCAGCGTGCAGTCCTAATGTAATCCATCTACCTATAGACACTAAGTATAGTGGGTAATCCATAAGAAGTAAGGCTTTTTTCTTGTCTCCACGGCATTGCCAGTAATGCTAGCTTTGGCTGAAGGCTCGCACCAGACCAAACTAGGGAAAATTCAGAAATTTTCCCTTCCTTCCTTAAGCCTACATACAATATCACTTACCACTGCGCCAGGGAGGTGTAGATTCTATATTTCATATCAATATTAAGCACCGGAAAATTAAAACCAACCAACTCTTTGTTCGAGTCGACTCACAAATTTTATTAGACCATGCAAAAAATCTGGTAGTCAGACAAGGTGACCCGTATTGTGTCGCCACAATGCTGTCTGTCCGTCTGTCAGACGTTAGGGGGGACCTAAAAACTAAGGGCTATGGTGCATTCAGGTCTGAGCGTTAGATTATTGAAATCGGCCTCCCTTTAGAATTTTTCGAAATACTCTTGGTTTCTTTATGCACTTTTTCCTCTTTTATTTGGACCTTGAAAGTCTATCCTATAGGTACAGGTATGCAAGTTATATATATACATAATATAAAGATTTTGAGTATGAACGTATATGATATGATATTAAGTACGATAGGTATATGAGATATACGTTGATTTAATAATTTGATCTAAGTATACCAGGGGGTATAACTTCCTCGTTGGTCTAGTGCATGTTCTAGTGCATGTTCTAGTAGCATGTTCGGCCGACGAGGTCCCGGGTTTGACTCCCGGTTCGGCCATAATTATGTATTTGGGTGTTCTGACTAAATATTCTCAGTACTAGACCGGACTTACGTAGGTGTTGTTTCACCCCCGTGCCTCGGAGGGTACGTTAATCCGTCGGTCCCGGTTAATATCACTAACATGATAATAGTTATTAAAGCCTGCCAAACCGCATTGGAGTAGCGTGGTGGGTCTAAGCTTTAATTCCCTCTCTCCTATGAGAGTAGAGGTGCCTAGCATGAACAGGATGGACATGAATAGGCTGTAGTGATATACGACAGAGCATACTACCATTGCTTATTCCGTCCATCCGTATTGTTTAAATATTGTTGTCGTTTGTGTTTTAGAATTGTAAGCCATATAACAGGGACGTCCAGATACGTGGCATAAAACTGTCATTTTGAAATAACACTGCCATAAACGATGGTAGTTAACCCCCAGAGGCCTAATCTTATTACGTATGTAAAAATAATTGCTTCATGTATCGATTGCAGTGACCTCTTATTAGTTAAAATTGTCTTACGCTACTCGTATAAAGATAAATGTCATGCTTAGGGGCATTATTATCTACAAATGGTAATAAAGAAATTGGTATTACTGATTTATGCGTTACGTGACCCTTAAATTGTTCAATTTAACGACCTATTTATAACAACCTCCATATTACAATACTAGCAGACTTGCCCGCGACTTCGTCCGCGTGAAATAAGTTTTTTAAATTCCCACGGGAACTCCCTAATTTTTACTCACAAATAATGTGGCTTTCTATTGGTACCAGAATTTTCAAAATCGGTTCCGTAGATCCAGAGATTACTCCCTACAATTTCACGAACTTACAAACTTTACCTCTTTATAATATTAGTATAAATAAATTATTTAAATATTTACAATGTTTTAACGGATAATATAATACGATGCACGTTACACAAATTCAATTCGTTTCAAGATAGTAATTAATTATGGAAAAATATTTATCCAGCTGGGTCCAACACATCTACTTTTATAGTATCTACCTACCAATTAGGTTTTATAGATTTATAATTTAAAGTACGTCACATAAAGTTTTCATTTTTACAACTTTCACTTTTACAACTGCTATAAGAGATGGTAGAAGTCCCCCAGTTAGTTACAGTCCCTCAAACTTATCTGACCCGGTGGCTAAATAGACTAGGCAATAAAGCTAGTAGACCCCAACAATAATTCCTCAGGCGACGAAACTTTATAGAATAATAAAGTATCATTAGTTATACGCATATTATAAATATCCAACAAAAAACAAAAAGGAAGTAAGGTTTTTTATGCCATACCCAATTGTTAAAGCAAGAAGGTACACTATCGCGTAAACGCAGTTTAGATTTCATCGTTGTATGATTATTTCATTTGATATTTCGGTTTTGAGTGTAAATATACTACCTAATATAATTTAAAATGAAATCGAGAAAATATTCAGTCACAAATATTAAGTTTTAGGTATAAATACCTAACTTCCGGATGTTTTTTTTTGTTGGATATGTCACCGTAAGATTGTAAAAACCGTTAGATTATAATCTAACTCGCGAAATTCTAAACTGTCGAAAGATTACAATTTAACGCATTATTTTTCGGTATATTGTAATCTGTTAGGTAGGTATATTAACCCGAAAGAACCTAAGTGACCTAAGTTCCTGATTATTTATGTCGAACCCTAACCTAACCTACAAAAAAGAGACAAGAAAACGTAAATAAAATGAATATTTCAAAAATTTACACTCAGAACATTGAACAGTTTACAATCTTTCGACAGTTTAGAATTTCGCGAGTTAGATTATAATCTAACGGTTTTTACAATCTTACGGTGACAGATATTTATGTGTGAGTTCTGGATCATCCAATACTAAAACCCAGCCAAGTTTCATCGACTGAGGATTTCATGCGGAGGTCTCCATACAAGGACCTCCCCATTGCATATACAAAAAATTATTGAAAAAAATTTTATGCATTTGTGAAGTGAAAATTCTTTCGAATTATTGAGATTTGAACATTCGATGAAATGAAAAAGCGACAAAAAAAAGAGACAGACATACTCATAATAGGATGTAGCCTGCGAGAAAATGAGATGTTAATACAAGTTATTTTTAAATACTTTTCTGAAGTTTCATTTATGTCGTATGTGAATTGCACACATAATCTATCAATATCTTTTTTAATTTTTATTTTTTATATCTACATGCTGTTACTGGGTTACATAAGTTTGTGGAATTATACAATACTGTTTGATCCCCTATCAATTTTACCGAGCATATTTCAGATAAGCACCTATTTTGTTTGCCATTTTCCCTCGAAGTAACATCGTGAAGACATCTCGTATTCCATAAAAATTCCTTGTGATGTTATCTTCCTGTCCAGACATGTGTTGCCTAGTAGAGATTATTACAGCAATAAGACCGCCTTTGCGAGCTACCTAATTGCCTATTTTAGTATTAGACATAATATAAATACTATTCCTTTTGTACAATAAAGAATTTTCATTCATTCATTCATTTCCATAGGAACTTAGGAAGTCAAGACGTACCTCTAGATGTTATGTTTTAAAGTGAACACAGCGATTTCAGGATGTGTCGGGGTGGGATTTTGCTTATTGAAAAGAGCAACTGCTGAGTTTCCTGCCGACTCTACTCAGTACAAATTCTTTCCGAACCGGTGGTAGGAAATAAAACATTATTTAGCATATGAGATACCTGTATGCCCTATATGCAATAAACAGATTGAGTATTGAGTACTAGGCCACTAGACTTGTGATATAGATAAAGAAAGATATATGTAACTCGCAAAAGGGCATTTAGTGGTTAAAAGGATTCGTGAGCCTGTGCTCTCATCAAAGGTCAAAAAGTCACGACTTTAATTTGTTAACTCGAAAAATAAATCTACGTTTTATGTCGCATATTTGTATTAATAATTGTATCAGGGGCCATTTGTGTAAGGGTGAAATAATTTTAGGTGAAATATAGCGTCTGGAAAAAAAAGTTGTTATGGTACTTACGAATACTACGAGTAACGAGGCTTTGCGATAAATACGCTAATATAAAATAGGAATGGGCCTGATTCGTCTCAACCTATAGACGTCCACTGTGACTGCTGTACGAAGGTCTCCTGTATGGTTCGCCACAGAGCACGGTTGTTTCCAGCGGCTCCCAGCTGCACGCTTGAGATCGTCCATCCACTTAGTGGGAGGTCGTCCAACGCTGCGTTTCCCGGTTGTGAGGCCGCCACTCGAGCACTCTGGGACCCCAAGGCCTATCGGTTCTTCGAACTATGTGCCCCGCCCATTGCGACTTGAGCTTGGCGACTCTTCGAGCTATGTCGGTTGCTCTGGTTTGCCTACGGATCTCCTCATTTCTGATTTGATCACGCAGGGACACTCCGAGCATAGCTCTCTCCATCGCCCGCTGAGTGACCCTGAGCCTTCTTATGAGGCCCATAGTTAGCGACCATGTCTGGGCCTGATTAAAAAGTGTTAATTTCAGAAATCGGATCCGAGAATCGGTATTAGGAGTAAGAAGATTCATAATATAAAATAGTTAAGATAGTTGAAGGGGCCATAGGGGCACTACGACTACCTCGGAGGACATAATATTATAGATCTACTAGCTGGCATGGTTTGAGGGTTTTTGGTTTCCGCGGGAACTCATTAATTTTGTGGTATAAAAAGTAACCTATGTGTTATTTCAGGCTATAAACTCAATCTCAATGCCAAATTCCATCCAGATTCGGTCAACCGTTCTGGCGTGATTGAATAACAAAAGTCCACCCATCCATCCAAACTGTCGCATTTATAATATTACTAGCTGATGCCCGCGACTCCGTCCGCTTGGATTGAGGTGTTTTAGGGGTATGAAAAATAGATAGTAGCCGATTCTCAGACCTACTAAATATGCATATAAAATTTCATAAAATCGGTCAAGCCGTTTCGGGGGAGTATGGTAACTAACATTGTGACACGAGAATTTTATATATAACAAGATTAGTATAAGTATAGAAGTATAGATTTATGTTGATTATTTATATTGAGTATTTTAATTATAGTGATCATTTTATAATACTGTCATCCTCATAGCATCTGGATACGAAAAAAGGCATTAAATACGTTGCGGGAGCCCATGTATGATACACAAGGTAAAGCAAGGATTAGTCTTTCAGAGCTTAGCTATAGCAATCGTGGCCAGAGCAAATGAATATTGTTTTTAAGTATAGCCAACTTTTAACTAATTACATTAAATCTCTCGTGGAATTTCTACAGGTTTAACCATTTACTCGTGCAAGTTTCAAATGAGAGGACAATTAACATACTTATTAAAAGTGTTGCGTTAATACCTACTTCTTGATTGTCGCTTACACTGCATTAATTTGTCTGATTTTTTTATATTTTTAATAACCCGTTTATTATGTTATGTATTTTAATTTATGTTCCCAAATATCCGAAAACAGAAATACAGAAGTCTGGTAGGTATCTACATAATTCCTCAGCTCAACCGAGCATTCAAAACAAAGCCCCTCGGTTCTAACAAAGCGTGTCCTTTTTTCCGTCCCGTCGAACCTTCGGGCCCTTTAGAAGGACTCAGGGTCACCTTCAGGTCAACGACCCCTTGCGTAAGGATTGCGTCATTTTGCAGAAATGCGTTAGTCCCCTAGTGCATCGAGGAATAAGGGATTTGTCCCTTTCTAACATATTCAGCAGCTTTATGTGTAAGAGAGATGGAGCTCCAATTACGTTGGAGCTTTTGAATGTAAGTAGGTACTTTTTCTTTTTTTTTTCAACTCCAATTTCGTTCCGTCGGTTGAGCTATAAGACTATGATACTTAGTCTGTAACTTCAGTCTAGTCGGGATACCCTGCTATCATCTCAACCTATTTCTGGCTCACTATTGAGCTCGTATCACCTCAGAATAAAAGAGTTTAGAGTCCGCCACGCTCTTCAAGTGCGGATTAGTAGACTTCCGACATGGATTCCATACAGTTTGGATTTCAGTCCACCCTTAACCGATGAATACTTAGCTCAACGGTTAAGGGTGGAACAGTCGCAGGTTCGAATCCTACTTGACTGGCTATCGTACTTACCTTACACGGGAACCATAGTTACCTATATATGATTTAATTAATTAATTAAAGAAAATGTTTTATAAGTTTTTCTCGTTCCAGTAGCAAAATTTTCCCTTCCAGGTAATCAGTATCTCAAGGCTTTAATATCTTTACAAGGCAAGGCACGATTACCATAACCTGTATCAGTAGGTTTACCTATTTGTTTTCAATATAACCACTGGGGCTTACCCCCAAGAAGACAAAATAAGATATAAGAGATACCAATAAAAATTTGTGTTTTCATATTACTTACTGAAAAGCTTTTTATCTGAAAGTAAAGAATCTTTGTAAAATATTATTAAATTATGTTTTATTAACTCCCCATGAAAAGAAAATTATTCAATTCCACTCAAGTACCATTAAATCATTTTAATGTTGCTAATAAAAGTGGTATCAAATATAAACCGATTACGAAATTGCCATATAACTTCTGCGTCGTTACCAGAGAATAACATGTTTTTTATTCAAATAAATTTTTACAAGCACTTTTGAATCGAGTGAATCTACCACTGGTTCGGAATGCCATTCCTACCGAGAAGAACCACCAAGAAAATACATAGGTAACACATAGGTACATAGGTAACAGCTGTCCTTAGCATTGCTGGAGCGAGTCAAATCCATGCTCCTTTGTCATTTACCATTTACGAAAGTTCTTCAACCACCTGCTGTGGTAATATTTACATGAGGTCCAGGATTATTTTTAATTAATTTGCTAAGGTGTGAGGACTGATTGACTAAGAAAATCATAAATAGTTGCGTTTTTCAGACGTTTAACTTCATTAGAAATAAATTACAGATGATTTTGGTTAAACCTCTTATAACAGTTCAACTTGGGTTTAAATATAAAAAAAATGAAAGAACATTTCATAGTAAATCTTTAATGGATAAAAAATATAAGTCAGGGGATTTCATTTTTTGATAACCACTGAGTTACAGAATCGGGCTGCTGGTCAAGGCTTCGGCTGTTATCAGTTACAACCACTTCGAGCCCTACCGATAAGAACCGTGCCTTCAAACGATTTTGGTTACCTAGATGAAATTGTGTTCTTTTACCATATTTACAGTTCAGTCAAATTAAATTGAAATGGAATTGCGCTTCTGATTTACTTACTTGATCTGTGACAACGATATGTATGTTCCATACATACAACGCTAGGATGCAACGCATCAAGTATCAACTGACCTTGATCGACAGTATATCTGTCCAAAGACCAATGACGTTTGGTATTTGTATTCGAAGCTATAACAAAAATGTTACATTTACTTATTTAGTTATGGTTTTATACAAAGTTTGAGACATTTACATTGACTGAAAAAGATTTTGACTAACTTTACATATATTTATATATATGCTTTATTTAAATATATATATATTTATATGGATTACCTACTTAAGTTAGCTTAAAATATAGTTGCGTATTGCCACAGATAAAGGTGTCATACTGGAAGAATCACAATGAGTTTGCGCATAACTTGATCACTGGGACTTATATTGTTTATTTATTTTTAAATAAGGATGGTGCAGTTGTATATTTGCTTGAATTACATAGTCTTTGATAACATTATATAGGATATAGGATGCAATGCGTCTGTTTGGTGGAGTGTGCGGCGACCTTGGAGTCGGGTCGATGTCCGAAGACCAAGCGTGATAGGTATGCAATATGCATTAATAGAAAATATTTAATTAAATTCCCCATATAATTGCGAAGAAACTCTCATAAGACACAACTTAAGGCCTAGTTTGGACTGTATAAACATTATAAATAAAGTTTATTGATCAAGTGCAGTAAAACATCTGTTTTTATTGTATAGTCTATGTGTATGGCAACGCTATGTATAGAATGCGACGCGTCTGCTCTGTGTAATGTAATATAATTTCCCATAATATAACTACACAGAAACTCTGGGCATGGAAACATCGATTAAATTTTATTAATTGCAGTTACACATCTGTTTTATTTACACAACACTATGTAAACGGCAGTTACACATCTGTTTTCATTGCATAGTGTATGACAACACTATGTTAACAATGCGATGCGTCTACACTGTGTTGTGTGCGCCGACCTTTGAGCCGGGGTCACCGCTTTCCGACTAAGGGCGATAGGTTTCAAAATCGATATTGATACCATTTAATTTTATTTCCCATAATATAACTACACAGAAACTCTCTTAAGACCTAGTTGGACACGCATAAACATTGATTAAACTTTATTGATGGAAGTTACACATCTGTTTTTATTCATAGTCTATGACCACACTATGTATAGGATGCGACGCGTCTGCTCTGTGTAGTGTGCGCCGACCTTGGAGCCGGGGTCGCCGCCCGACGACCAAGGGCGATAGGTATGCATTATAGCGATATCGGAATTGCATATCTGTGTGTTACACTGCAGTCTTGTTTTGCTTGTCTGTAAGTAGGTAGGTAGGTGTGCTTATGCATAAGTCCTTCCAAGTCCTTTATGTAAGCTTCTACTTAAGTTTATGAGGAAAAATGTGTGGATTTAAGTCTTTTAAATCGATTTTAAGGATTGGTTACTATTAGTCAGAATCAGGAAGATGTGAATTATATATTTTGACGACCTCCGTGGCGCAGTGTGTAGCGCTGTTGTCTTAACATGCGGAGGTCCCGGGTTCAATCCCCGGCAGGGTCAATTTGGGAATTTATAATTTCTGAATTTTCCCTGGTCTGGCCTGGTGGGAGGCTTCGGCCGTGGTTAGTTACCACCCTACCGGCAAAGACGTGCCGCCAAGCGATTTAGCGTTCCGGTACGACGCTGTGTACAAACCGACTAGGGGTATGGGTTAAATAAAACTGCCTTGCCCCTAACAGGTTAGCCCGCTACCATCTTAGACTGCATCATCACTTACCATCAGGTGAGATCGCAGTCAAGGGCTAACTTGTAGTGGATAAAAAAAAAAAAGTCATTCCTTGAGAGCACTGCACAG
The DNA here is from genome assembly GCA_964035005.1 of Erebia palarica. Taxonomy (NCBI): domain Eukaryota; kingdom Metazoa; phylum Arthropoda; class Insecta; order Lepidoptera; family Nymphalidae; genus Erebia; species Erebia palarica. The sequence goes on from OZ035992.1 coordinate 4,290,224, forward strand.
GGTCTAGAATCTAGATACAAAGATCTTTGTTCTTTTGGATGGATTTTCTAAGATTGCTGTGATATTTAACTCAATAAATTGTTGTTTAAAAATATGAAAACAAGAAATAATATAGAAATTACACATGAATTTGAAATGTAAACGCTATTGAATAATGTTCACCAAAATTGGATATACTTTCTTACCTATATAGTAATGGAAAAAAAGAAGGAAATTGTAATTAATTTCATTTCCGCCTCGATGTTTTTCAAAGTTTATTCCTATGTACTGTTAAATTATGCAAAATTATTACCAAAATATCATAAATAAAGTAATTAAAATTGAAATAATTATTTAATTATTTTAAGTATGATATTATTATAATAATTATTAAATTAACAGACATGCTCCGTACGGAACAAAAAGTCATCCATCCTATCGCGTCAGTGTGTGTGGCTCCATATTTACTTTTATCCTCCAGATAATTCAGTTTTGCCCATAGTGTGTTTATGCTCTTAAAATTAAATCGTCATCAACCGATATATGTTAGATGATGGACATAGGTCTCTTGAAAGATTTCCACATGACATCTAGTATTAAAATATGATGTACCTAAATGTAAAATGACAGATTCCGTTTGTTCGAATGCCGACCCTTCATAGATAAGACCAGTATATATATTTTTATCCACTACAAGTTAGCGCTTGATCTCACCTGATGGTAAGTGATGATATAGTCTAAGTTGGTAGCAGGCTAACCTGTTAGGGGCATGACAACAGCGCTCAACACTGCGCCACGGAGGTCGTCAAAACTCAAAATATTTAAGCAACAGTTTAAGATCAATCACAAACCAGTATATCCGTAAAATCTTATTGCTCAGGGGCCATACTGTCAACTCTAAAAGCCATATTGTTTCATTATTGTTGTTTTTCGTGTTTTAGAATTATAATCCATACTAATATTATAAATGTGAAAGTGTGTCTATCTGTCTGCCTGTCTGCTACGCATTCACGGCCCATCTGTTCGACCGACTTTGATGAAATTTGGCACAGGGATAGGTTGTATCCCGGGGAAGGACAGGCTACCGGAAAATTAAAGAGTTCCCGCGAAAATCAAAAAAACATTAACACGCGGACGAAGTCGCGGGCTATATGATGCCCTTAATAATGAAACGGCAAGGTACGCGTATACGAGACATCAAACTGATATTTTGAGTAATATTGATTAAGTATTGCTTTAAGCGTTGGCAGTGTGGCCTCTGTAGTTAGAGACTATCAATTAGACACCGTAACTTTATTTAATAACATAAATAGTATAATAATTACATAGGTTGGTCTGTCGTCATCTCATTATTTATGAGCTTTTATTAATAATGATTATTTGTCGTAACTTGTACCTCTGGCGAAAAAACTTATACTAAGTGGCAGATGGCTATAAAATATCTTTTGGGACAGACGATACGGCTACGACTCGACTGCGTTGTCAACGGACTTGATATTTTAAGGTATTTTATTTAACGAAAATGTATCCTTTGACTGCGACATAGGCTGGTCAACTTAGAACGGGTATGGCAGATAAATTTTACACCTTGCTTGATTATTTACTAGCCACAGCTGAAGGCTACCACAACAACAGACCTCGTCAGTCCAAACTGACAATGCCGGGAATCGAACTGGCCTACGGACCATAGCACTCACAATATTCCGGTAAAGCCGTGAAAATATTACGCACAAAACACATCGGCACACAATTTAACATTATTATATAAATAAAATTTATTTAAGAAGAAGTATTCTTATGCAAACTTTTCTTGTAGCTATGATAAATATACAGCAAATGATTACAGGTTGACCTAACAAATTTCACGAAGTTTCCGTGAATATTATTTTTGTTAAAGTTAGGATACATTTTCTAAAGGTTTGTGTATCGTGCTCTCATACAAACTGTCGAAGTCAACGTACATACGACGCCCCTTGCGGTCAACTTCAGACGCGACCATTTGATTGGCGCGAGCTGTAGTGCCTCGTTGGTCTAGTGGTTAACATGTTCGACTGCGGCCGACGAGGTCCCGGGCTCGAGCCCCGGGTCGGGCCATAATATTTAGTGTTGGGGATTTCTGATCAGAAATTCTCAATACTAGCCCGGAGTTAGGAAGTTGGCGGTGTTTCACTCCCGTGCCTCGGAGAGCACGTTAAGCCGCGGTCCCGGTTATTATCACTAACATGATAATAGTCGTTAAAGCCCGCCAACCCGCATTGTGGTGGCTCTAAGCTCTAATTCCCTCTCTCCTATGAGAGTGGAGGCCTGTTCCCAGCAGTGGGACGTTAATGGGCTGTAGTGGAGCTGTAGTCGCTGCGATCGCGCTATATCACCAGTACGCTGCTCGAGCTTTAAGGCTTGCATCACTGTGTCACAGTATCTTTTAAACAAAATGTCGCATTGTATAAAAGAAGTGTTGTTTGCGAGATTATTGCACAAAATAACAGTATCACCAGGTGCGGTGCGAGACTGAGGCGTATTAAAAATAAACGATAGTATGTTACACCTTCGGCAATCTTATGGCGTTTACATGAGTTTTACGGGCTTCTTGCAAAATAAAACCTTTTTTACAACCTTATATTAAGATGCTTCTGATAGAAATATCCTAAAAAATACTTTCATCTTATTGTAAAGTAAAAATGACACAAATTAGACAAATATTTTTTAAACCTAAATTCTATGATTTTGTCGGTTTCTAGGGTTTTTGATTTTTCTGCTGGTAAGTGTGGGGTATAGAGTATTACGCTACGTAGTATACGTACGTATAGTAGTACGCTATCTTTGGTGTTATATACATTTGAAAGCTTACATAAGATAATACTAATATTATAAATGCAAAAGCGTGTCTATCTGTCTGTCTGTTACGCTTTCACGGCCCATCTATTCAACTGATTTTGATGAAATTTGGTACAGGGATAGGTTGTATACGAGGGAAGGATATATGCTACTTTAGACCACGCGGACGAAGTCGCGGGCATCATCTAGTTTATACAAATTACTAGATGATTCCGGCGACTTCGTACACGTGGATTAGTATTATTTATCCTTCCCCAGGATGGATAGGTTCTACCTACCTCCTCCTACCTCTGTACCAAATTTCATTAAAATCGGTTAAACGGATGAGCCGTGAAAGCGTAGCAGACAGACAGAGAGACATACTTTCGCATTTATAATAATAATGTCCTCCCGACCGAATTTCGGCGGCGGCCAATCTCCAGAGAGATTAGGCAACTGCGTGCCAGATATTATAGTGCACAAGTGTGTGCGCATACACAGGTGCATTCTCTGTTCCTTTACTCCCATTTATAATATTAGTATGGATATGGATATCGATATAATAGGCATGATGACAGTAACCAAGAATCAATGAAATCATGAATTTATGTAATGAAATAGGATTCATGAATTATAAAAAACTTAATTATTTTTCTTTTTCGAGTGAAATTGCTATTTATTTTGATCAAATAAAACTATAAAATACAGCAATCCGCCATAGTGGATTAAACACCGAAAAGCGAATGACGTCACAATTGTTTGTTTTCGAGCTTTGACAATCACACTATTGTTTACTGCACACTGCACAGAGTACATCGGTAAAAACAATAGTGACGTCACAAACGACGCCATGACACGGGCTAGCGTTTTGGCGTGAATTTTAAAATTTTAATTGCAATTGCCAATTTTATCTACCAAACCTTATTATTCTGCTGAAATAAGCTATTTTTTCGAAATAGTAGATACTTTCGAACATACTTTCATCATGCTTTCATCATGCCAATTACAGGTGATGCTAACAAAAACTTACCCTGATGTTGCAATGATTTAAACATTTCAACAAGTTATTTAAATCATCTTACTAGCAATCATTTCCATCGATCACTAAACCATTTCCCGTAGAGCTCCGTTACCGTTATAAATTGCCAATAACCGAGGTCATCAAAGCTGGTTATGTTGTGTGCCAGGTGTCAGCAAGGCATTTTATGTTAGTAGGATCACAGAGTAACTGTATGTACAGGTCTGCCAGGTGTCATATTATGCTACAGTAGAGCAGATTATTACAGAGGTATCAGTCATCAAATAAAAAAAAATGCATTTTGTTTATATATGTCACCGTAAAATTGTAATAAGTCTCTCGTAAAAGTAAAAATTTTTAATCTGTCGGAAGATTACAATTTAACGCATTATTTTCCAGTAGATTGCAATCTGTTAGGTATATTAACCCGCTAGAAGCTAAGTATCTAGGCACTACCTTATTATTTATGTCGAACCTTTACCTAACCTACAAGAAAGAGACAAGAAAACGTAAATACAATGAATATTTCAAAAATTTTACGGTTCACAATCTTTCGACAGTTTACAATCTATCGAGATAAAAGGCGTTAAATTACAATCTAATGGTTTTTACAAATTTACGGTGACATATACACGGCGGAAGTTGGAAACAATTTATTCTGTAATACTTACCCGCCGCGACTTGGGCGGTTAAGATTTTTAAATATCCTATGGGAACTATTTAACTTTACTGGACAATAAAGAGCATTATGACAGCAGATACAAGCTATCTCTGTACCAAATTTCGCCAAAATCGGTTAAACGAGCCGTTAAAAGTTAACAGACAGAATCACACACTTTCACATTATAATTATAATATTATTAGTAAAGAGGAAAAGATTTAGTATGATATTGTAGGCACGGATACGGAAGTACAGATGAGGTAAGGGATGAAAAAACTACGCTTATTGGATTATTTTTGTTACACAGTATTTTGTGTAAATTACGACTTCGTGTATTTATTAAGTTTCTTTCCTATTTTATGTTTAAATGCGGAAGCGTCTTAGATTCTCATACCTATTATCATAACCCAAGAAAACTCTTGGTAACTTTTATTCGATTAATATAAAATAGATCCCGTGTCACCACCAAAAGTAGCCCTTATTAGTGATTTCACGTGATCTATGAAAAGGGGCTAAAATTTTGTAAAGTTAAAGTTATTTTGTAAAGTAATATATAGGTAAAGCTTAAAATTTGTGTTTGAATTTTTGGTTAAATATTAAGGAATGCGATGTTCAGGTTGTTTGGATCCACCCTTTAGACAATTTCCAAATAATCTATCCGTGCAAAACCGGGGCGAACCAACAGACAACTAATTACATACTTAAGTACTCTGCAACCCTACCGGCCTCATACCATATTATTTTTAAATACTAGGCTAAGTTACAAGTTATTTTAAACCTTATTTTGTTACTCGTTAGGTTCATGAATGGACTCTAATTAAAAGAAGGTCGTTCTGCATTGAATGCAATTATGCAAGCGATTCAAAGTAATTGTTTTAAAAAAGGACGAACGCTTTTCAAAAGTACTAATATAAGAGTAAAAGTAATACAGCACCAGATACAGCGTTTTTTTTTTGGTTTAATAATTAGTTTCTAGACTTTAATAATTATTAGTTTTGATCTTTATTTTAATTGCATTAAAAATGGTAGTAACATCATCATGAAACTTCTCCATTCGCTTTAAAAGCAACGTGAAAACGGTCACCTAAATAATTGGGCTTAGAAAAGTTAGAAGATTTTACTACTTACATAAAAACATTTCAGTTTTCCTTTAAATCGTGGTTTTAATGTCCTCCCGACCGAATTTCGGCCACGGTGGCCAATCTCCAGAGAGATGAGCCATCAGCGCGGGAGATATTATAGTGCACAAGTGTGTGCGCAAACACAGGTGCACTCTTTGTTCCTTTATATAGCCCGATTAGACAAAACCCGACACGAACGGAGAGAGATCAGGCGCAGGACCGAAGGCTTAACGTGCTCTCCGAGGCACGGGGGTGAAACACCGCCAACTTCCTAACTCAGGGCTAGAGAATATTGAGAATTTCTTAGGTTTAAAGATGTTATATTTCCTCCAAAAAGAACAATGTTCACTTATATGAGAAACTTACAACTAATATATGCTTAAAAATTAATGCTTAGAGTAACAATGTGACCTACATACTACTAATCTTATTATTACACTTCACTCTGAAAATGCTTAAGTAATTTTTTCTTAAATCTTACGAAGGATTTTTCATTTTTTTTTTGTTTTTTCATTTCTTTTTCATTTCATAGACTTCATTTGGTAAATCATTGTACAGTAGCGCTCCCTCAACTGTATGTTTCTTGTCAGAAAGACCCAATACTTGTTGTGACCCGACCCGAGACTCAAGCCCGGGAACTCGTCGGCTGCAGTCGAACATACTAACCACTAGACCAACGAGGCAGGAATCGAGGTTATACTAATATCAATTACATTACCTAACAGGCTATTTAAAGCAAAGTAACGGTGTTGGTTACGGTGAGTTACCGGCATAATGAGCTGATGTAGGCGGCTAGTAACCGAGGGCTACATGGTACCCCATTGTTCTCGTTTTGCAACGTTTCGCGATAACTGTAAGGTTTAGCTGTTGACATAGATTTTAACGCCGTAATATTGTTTAACCAACAAAATTATCATATTACATAAAATTTTTGGTGATGCCTGCGATTTTGTTTGTTTGTTTTAAAGTATTTATTGCACACAGAATACAACGTACAAAGGCGAACTTAATAGCTACATTTATTCTCTTCTAGTTAACCTTTGGTAGTGGGGACAGGGTTGAAAGAGAGTGAGTATTTAGATTTTTTAAATGTCTCGTGGGAACTCTTTGATTTTCCTGCATAAAAGCATCATTAATTATCATCAGTACATGCCAAAAAATAATAATATAATATCCTACCTTACCTTCCTACCTTATGTAATACGAGTGAGAGTGTACGGTTTCTACACGGAATCGGACTGGAACTCTACATCGCTTGGAGGTACGTCTTTGCCGGTAGGGTGGTAACTAGCCACGGCCGAAGCCTCCCACCAGACCAGACCATCCACAAACCAACCTTTTACAAAAGGCAACAGCGCTCAACACTGCGCTAGGGAGGTTGTCAAAACTCACTCAAACATTCAAACTAATGCCTAAATTAAATATTTAATTGCATACGACGCATATAACTCAAAAAAAATTGAAATATGCGTCTCAGGAAAGATAATCTGAAGTGGAAACTGAACGTATAAACTACTAGGCTATCACCGCTACTATCTCTACGTAAAAAAATGATATGAAATGATTTGATTACACGTAGGAGAACTTATGCCACTTATCATAAGTCTTCACCAAGAATACAGCCTAAAGCCTTTTTTTATTCACCACAAGCTAGCCCTTGATTGTAAGTGATGATGCAGACTAGGATGGTAGCGGGCAGTTAGGGGCATGGCAGTTAAATTAAACCCATACCCCTAATTGATTTCCACACAGCGTCGTACCGGAACGCCAAGTCACTTGGCGGCACATCTTTGCCTGTAGGGTGGTAACTAGCCACGGTCGAAGCCACCCACCAGGCCAAACCAGGGAAAATTCAGAAATTATAAATTTCCAAATGGACCGTACCGGGGATGGAGCCTGGGACCTCCGCATGTTAAGACAACAGCGCTCAACACTGCGCCAGGGAGGTCGAAACGAACCAGCTGTAGTATTTCACAGACTATTTATTTATAATCCATACTTAATATTATAAATGCAAAAGTGTGTCTGTCTGTCCGTCTGTCTACTTCGCTTTCACGGTCCATCTGCTCATCCTATTTTGAAGAAATTTGGTACAGAGGTAGATTGTATTACGGGAAAGGACATAGGCTACTTTTTATCCCGAAAAATAAAAGAGTTCCCGCGGAAATCAAAAAATCTTAATCCACGTGGACGAAGTCGCGGGAATCATCTAGTATTTAATAATATAACACCGACATTAAGCGGTGTCATCAAAATGCAGTTGTATTCGCTAATAACACCGTCTCGACGGGTGATTTAATCCCCTTTGTTGTCTGGCCGCCGCACCGCTGCATTTGGACACTAAATATATAAAATAACGTTCGCTTTTCAAAGATTTATCGACTTTTTACAAGTTCTTCTGAAAAGGAAATATCTTTCGCTGTCTGATCGCAAATCTTTTGAAGTTTAGATCCAGGAGACATTCGTTATCTCGCTTGGGCTTTCGCTTTTCAGTGTATTATACTCCTTACTTTCACGACCAAAGACCATTGTAAAAGAAAGACTCATTTTGTTATACAATATTACTATATTTTTATTATAGATTTTTGTAGTTAGTTTTTTGTAACAATTTTAATTAAGTAATATTGTTAATACTTACCTTAATATTTTCTTTTTTATAAATGTATCTCACAGGTAATTAACTTAATTGATAAATAATTTATTTATTTCACGTAGGATAACCTGTATCATGATAAGTCAAGACTCAAGATTCTACCTCCAGTACGGAAAAATTATTCTACTTAGAAGAACCAGCAAGAAAGTCAGCAGATGCTCTTTTCATAAAAAGAAAAATGTTACAATGTGTAAATAATACAGAACACATACGTTACGTCACAAGTATATCACTGACTTGGGCTGTTGGATGCGAAGCCGGTTGGTTCCTTGCAACTTTGTCATTAATTACTTGATATTAGTTACTTTTACCCAAAATATGTATTTGAAATTCTTTAACTTAACTAATTCTTCAATTTAACTAACTTAATTCTTTAATTTAACTATGCAGAAGGGAATATGATCCCAAGCATGCACCTCTAACTTTTCGGTGTTAGCTTCAACATTTAATAATGGTAATCTATCATGTGCTCCGAATGAGATTTAATTGAATCCGAACATAACCTGGGTATTATTCATTAAAATGATAATAAGTCGTAAAAAACTGTAGATTACCTTTTATTTAGGACAGTTATATATTCATTGTTACGTATCGTAGGATTACGTAAACAAACACGTAAAAATGGCACGAGCGATTTGGGTTATCAGGAGTGAATGACCGATAGTAACGTGTACGAATTTATCATGCTACACCAATTTCCTTAACGATATAATATGAATATCATGGTAGATACATACGACTATTCAAAAGGACTTGTAAAGTCTACTTGAATAAAAAAATATTTGATTTTGATTTTGATCATCATCATCATAATACAACACCATTACCGGCTTGCTACTTAGCACGAGTTTCCTCTCGGAATAAGAAGGGTTTGTCCATAGTCCACCACACTGGCCAAGTGCAGATTGGCAGACTTCACACATCTTCGAGAACATTATGAAGAAAGAAATAAACTTTTTTGGCCCACCGATTTATGTGATTCGTTGTGACATATGTATATAATTTTGTATTAGTCAGGTCGCGAACAATCTGGCCCCCGATTGTTTAAGGAAATCACAATCGCTTTGTCGGAAATCGTAGTCGTACTCGCTTGTCAAACGTTTATTTCAACCTGTTCAAGGAGTTCATAGACGCCTGCACGTCAAAAAGCGTGTATGAACTCCTTAAACAGTTCGAGCAATGCGTTTTAAGCTGTCAAATGATTACGATTTGCTTAGACAATTGGGCCTCTGATGTCAGCTGATGGCAGTGATAATGCAGTCTAAGGTGGAAGCGGTCTATGGGTTTACTTAATTAAAATACGGCATCGTTTCGGAACACTAAATCGCTTGATGGCAAGTCTTCATCAGTAGGCTAGTCTAGTCACATCTCAAGCCCAGAAGCAGATTTATTCAAATAAATTATTTAAATTACCATTTCCGGGAATCGAACTAAGGATCTCCTTTTTACAAGTCCACAGTTCTCATAACTGCGTAAGAGTTAAAATTTTCCAGAAGAAAATGATCACATACCTTAGTAACACAGCGCTGAACTAAATTCGTTGAGGGAATTATTATTTATTTTTAGCACGTTTCTAATTATTATCATTAAATTATTTTTGGGGAACGTCTACGAGGTCGTCGTCCGCTACGGCTATTAATGCGCTACGAATCGGCAGGCTATTGGCTGCGTAGACCGTCTACGAAAATTCAAGTCAATAATATTACGTTGCTATACAATTACTTTTTCGTCTGTTGCCGCCCAGCAAATTTGTATACATACTCTCAGGTAAAAAGAGCTCTAGACGACAGTGAAGGGGTCTGTACTTTCCTACAGCGCGGAAAGCAAAAGTTTGACTTACTGTGATCAAATAGCCATAAGCGTGGGATAAACACCCCCGCAATCGCGTCTTGTGTTCCTTAATTGATTGATCAATATACGCTATGTATGAAGTCAAAGTCAAAAGCTATTTATTCAGAGTAGGATACACTGAATACTACTTGAATCAATATTCACACTAATATTTATTATAAACGAAAATGTGTATCTGTTTAATTATAAAAAAATTAAAAACACGACTGCCCTGCTATATTGAACTCTTTCAAAACTTTTATAGCCAATGTCACTCAGGAGAATGTAGGGATTCTAACAATACCACTAATATCCAAATCTGTTCATGCATTAGAAGGTATAGTCGAACAAAGAAACTCGCAAACATACATACGAGTTCGTCATGAACCCTGAAACATTATACTCCTTTTTTGGGCAGTCGTGTAAAATTTAGATCATACAAAGAAAATAACGCCTTGATAAAAAGCCAAATTGTTAACACAAGACCTACATGTAAGGATAAAGCTAAGATTCGTAGTCGAATAACGTGTCATAAAACCAGTTGTCAGTATAAGGTCTACGGGGTCACCGTGCTCTACGCTTATCTACGGGCTACGAATCGGCAGTTTATTGACTTTGTAGACCGTCTACGAAAGTTCACTAAATTAAATAGTATTTACAAATAAATTAATATATTATTATAAACAATCAAATTGGACATAACTCAGAAAAGTTAGAAAAGCGTGCCCGAGGATCGTATATCGTACCACTATACGCTATCACCGATTCATAATAAAAACTCATATCCATATCTATACATAATATTATGTGTATTATCGTGAAAGTGTGTCTGTCTGTCTGGCTGTCTGCTACGCTTACAAGGCCCATCTTTTCAACCGAATTCATGAAATTTGGTATAAACATATATGTTGTTTATCACGGAAAATTAACGAGTTCCCGCGGGAATAAAAAAAGCTTTATCAACGCGGATGGAATCACGGGTATTATCAAATCAATATCAAACAAGTTAAATCATGATCATTCTGAGCAAAGGTGAAAATTATTTGATGTTTGAATTTTTTTATTTATCAAAATGTCCTTTTGGCAAAATGTATTACTAGAAAAATAAATTAAAGAGTACTCGTTAAATAAATTAAAAAAAATATTAATGAACTCAGTTACCCCGCCAAGCCTCCACACATTAACCCCGCTAGGTGAATACACTCTACGAATGATGAACTTTACTAAGTAAGCCCTCTGAAAGTAATGACCTTTCCCTTATATACCTGACTGAGAGGGACTGATTTTCTGTTTTTGTTTTGTATATAATCTATACTATATTAATATTATAAATGTGATGTTTTTCCTAGTAGATTAATTATTTGAAGATAGTATCATCGCAGTCAAGGGTTAACTTGTAGCGGAATAATATATAACCGACCAAGTGCGTCTCGGACCACGCACAGAGTAGGGTTCCAGAGTAAAATGATTGCATATTGTGACGGGTAGTCACAATATGCAATCATTTTACACGGATATCGTCACTTACAAGTGGCTCGTGATACAGGTGAGATAGCAGTCCAGGGTCAACTTGTAGTAAAAAAAAATGGCAGTCATAGGGACTGCCGATAGAAGTGAAAACGAATATTTTATTTTCTTTTCAATTAAAAAATATGAATACCTTAAAACAAAGACAATAAAGTATAATTACGAATGTAATATTTAAGTCTTTGTAGCAACGCGAGCATGTCGGTGACGGTGACACGAATCCACAAGTTTACCCCCTACCAAAAAGTGCTCAACGCGGCTAAAGAAGTTTTCACTCCAAAAACAATAAGATCAACCCGTGTCTGTATTTCCAAACAGCATCCTAATCGATGGGTCGTTACCCTGTCTGCCCTAAACACCGCCCGGTCCCTGACCCCCTCGCCAATTACCAGCGGCCGACTGACGGACGTTACACAACGGTTTATTGTCCAATTGAACGTGTCACTTTTGGTGCGTGTTCACACATCGTACTTATCTAAATATGTAAAAGGAAAAGCTGACTGATCTATCAACGCACAGCTCAAACAGCTCAGCGACTTCGTCTGCGTGGTTTGAAGTTTTTTTGGTTACCGCGGGAAATCTTTAAATTTCCGGGATAAAACGTAGCCTATGTGCTATTCCAGACTATAATCTTTCTCTGTGCCCAATTTCAGCCAGATCCGTTCAGCCATTGGGGCGTGATTGAGTAACAAACATCCATACATCCATCCAAACTTATATTAGTAAGATTATTTGAAGTTTGTCGATTTAAGTTATTTACAGGTAACAAGTTTTTCTTTTGCTCCGGATTTGACCGCTTACTTTTCCGTTCAATCCAACTGCATGATGGTATATTAAGAAAATAATGTCTTTAAGATCTTATTCAACCTAGTTTTGCCCTCATATTTTGTTAACTTTACTATGATTATGTTCTTATAAACAACTGCAGTGCTGCGCATTACTACAGAATAGGTATTACACGGCAAATTTATAGGAATAGTACGGCTTACTAGAGCGATTATAAACCATACTCTTTTATCATTCACATAGGTGTTTAGACAAGTCGTCACCTCTATGGCAAACTTACGAATCTGCAGTTTTAGTGAAATCAATATTTCCATGAAAAACCGTACCAAATATAGCACCGTGGTAAAGTTACGTATTTCTGTTACTGAATTTGAATTCTGTAACTATCAGCGACAAAATTACGGAACTTTACTATGGAGTATTACGGTTACGATTTTTCATCGAAATATTGATTTCACTAAAACTGCAGATGTAAGTTTGCCATGGAGGTGACGAAGTGATCAACTTTAAGCTGCATCTAACAGGTTGCAGTAATAAATTATGTCCTTTAAAAATACGATATTTCTTTGCATGTCTGCACGTGTCAACCGCAACTGTATATAATAATTTGTATAACAGACAATCAGGATAAGTCATCGAGTCAACGAACTGGCGACGCCCGTCTCAAGATCGTGTGATAACCATTATATGCAAAATATTCCAGAAAAAAATATTCGTCATACCCGATGATATAATTATTTATTAATACAAACCGAAGATATACGAGCAATTTAGGCCTTAGAAATGTATCAGCTTTCAAGTGTAAAGTTGACAGCGCTTGGCTGCAATCAGTCCAATTATTGTCCAATTATTGTCTAAGGCCTAAGCAAATCGTAATCATTTGTCAGCTTAAAACCATCGATCTATGCTTAAAACGAAATTTTCAAGAAGTTCATACATGCTTTTTAACTTGCAGGGATCTATGAACTCCTTAAACAGGTCGGGTTATACGTTTGACAAACGATTACGATGCTTTACACAATCCGGGGGGCTGATCAGGATGATGAATACCATTGCAGTCTAATATTGAAATTGGGAAAATCTGGGAAAGAAGAATTAGTTACGAACTAGTTTTATAGATTCACTGGCTGATGCCTGTGACCTCGCCCACATTCTTTGATGGGATAGCTATGTGACTCTCCAGGTCGTCAACAATGCCCATGCAAGTGGGTTAATTTGCATGGGCGTGTTGTCACTTATATCGATGTAAAAGTGGTTATGATATACCGATATCATCGATATTTGAATTGAGTGAGTAAAATTAGGTCAAGCACATGTCATGCAGCTGTTTAACTTTTTAGGACTACATGTGTCGATTCCTTGCTAACAAGAAAGCTTTAATACAGTTCTCCCCTGGCTGTTCGTATGTCACAACAATTTTATTTATATCAACGGTCAAACCATAAGAATATCCATGTTTCATTTCGATAAAGAGGACTACATGGAATTGAAGGATAAACATACAACATTTTCTGTACCACGTGACTCCTTATTTGACTATAGTCAAGTTTAACAGATGTACTATAAGTTTCATAGGTCTGTAGAGTATTAAGTATATTTCTAACATCACTTACACTACTCTACCTGCCGGAAAATCAACGCTCTGTGTTGGTGTTGAGAGAGTCAAGTCAAAGGATCTCTATATATATTGTGTGGCACTTATTTCTTTAAAAAGATCCTCAACTTTTATACTTTTAGCAACACAGGTCATTTCGTTTTCCTTATATTGGAGAGTCGAGTCACGTGACCTCATAGCCAATGAGGAGGGACACTGCCAATTTATCCCACTAGGGGTCGCATTGTCGCTCGTGTTCTTTACAAGTCAAACACCATACATTTTTTACGCGATAGTTCAATTTTCTTAGATTAATTCATTATAATGCCTTAAATGTTGTGAATTCAAATGTGATAATAAAGGCGCACACCATTTACCCGTTGATGAGGAAAGAAGAGGACTATGGTACAAAGCCTTACGATTTTTATGGCGAGAGCACATACACTGTTTTTTTCCCCAGATTCAATTAAAATAGGACGCTTAATTACCTCAAATATGTACGCCAATTAATCTGACAGTTACCAGCGAGGGTGACACAATCTGAGATTAGCTTTGCCTGTCCCTCCCCATTGTCTACCAATGCTCAGGGGGGATACAACTAGTGCATAAATCCGTAATATTGGAATATTGTTGACGTTCGTGTTTTAGAATTACAAACATTATTTTAGGGGCGTCAAGGTACGTTCGTTATATGATAATACTTTTTTTTTATCCACTACAAGTTAGCCTTTGACTGCGATGTCACCTGATGGTAAGTGATGATGCAGTCCAAGATGGTAGCGGGCTAATCTGTTAGGGGCATGGCAGTTATATTAAACCCATACCCCTATTCGGTTTCTACACGGCGTCGTACTGGAACCAGGGAAAATTCAGAAATTATAAAATCCCAATTTGACCCTGCCGGGGATCGAACCGGTACCTCCGCACTTTAAGACAACAGCGCTCAACACTGCGCCACGGAGTTCGTCATACTTCGTAATACGTCACTGCTTTAAGAGATAGTAGTAACTTCTCTGGAGGCTTAGTATCATCGCTTAAGACCGACTCGCACAAAGCTGCTTTTAAAATGATTTAGTAATTTTTTTTGTGATGTCACATTTTGATGAGGATTTTTGTCGTTTTCATGTCAACACATAAACACATATATCGGCCTTGTGCAAGTAAGCCTTAAGCAGTATTATTTTAAAATTTACGTTATAATAATATATGATGTAACTCGACGGTTCTAAAATAAGGATTATATCTCTGAAACAAAAGCTTAAAATAATACTGCTTTAAGCGATGATGGTAACGCCCCAGGTCATTTAGTTTTCCTTATTATTGGAGATTCGAGTCATGTGACGTCATAGCCTTGTCTACCAATGCTCAGGTCTACAGAGCAACGCCCGGCCGCCCTTGCAAAGACCTAACGCCTCTTATGTAAAGCCAATGCACGCGCTCTGCGTCCATTGCCTCACGTCAAGGGCTTCTAACTGGACGGCAAAATATTGGTAAGATAAATAAAATATGACTAGTCCCCGAAAAACTACAAGGGTGGTCTTTACTTACGTAGTAACAGCACATGGAAAATTATGGACACGTCATGTGCCTATACTCTTTCCACCGGACACGCAATTCTGAAAAGAGATTCTATTTAGCCGGCAATAAACCCAGAAGTGACTGTTGTTAAAAGGCAACATTTTCTTTGTGAAGGAATTCATCAAGTTATGAATAAAGATGAAAAAAACTAGGCAAAGAGGATCTTTGTTATCTATGAATTAACTAGATGATACCCGCGACTTCGTCCACGTAGATTTAGGGTTATAAAAATCACAAACCAGCAAACATAGGTATAGGATAAGGGGAATTTAAGTAAATGTGTTTCAGGTCGTTACACTTATTATGATTCATTTTATATAATAATCGATTGCATACTACATTGATACCAGTTATACCGATAACGTCAGATAATTTTAGTCCCCAGTCTTGATATCATTAACATTATAATTATTTTTTTAATTAATTTAACTTTTGTGGTGAGGAATCCTTACTTACATACATACTAATTTTATAGATGCGAAAGTGTCTTTGTCTGTCTATCTATCCGACTGTCTGTCTATCTGCTACGCTTTAACATCCATCCATCGTTTCAACCGATTTTAATGTAATTTTCTATAGAGGAAGGTTACATCCAGGGGCAACATAGCTATGTTTTTTTTAACCACTACAAATTAGCCTTTGACTGCGATCTCACCTGATGGTAAGTGATGATGCAGTCTAAGATGGTAGCGGGTTAACCTGTTAGGGGCATGACAGTTATATTAAACCCATACCCCTATTCGGTTTCTACACGGCATCGTACCGGAACGCTAAATTAGCCACGGCCAAAGCCTCCTATCAGGCCAGACCAGGGAAAATTCAGAAATTATAAATTCCCAAATTGACCCCGCCGGGGATAGAACACGGGACTTCCGCACGTTAAGCGCAGCGCTACACACTGCGCCATGGAGGTTGTCAAAACACAACTCTTAGTACAAGGCATGCTACAACATTAGTAGCATACAGAAAAGGAGTTAGTATAGATGATATGAGCTGGACGGCTGGTTGGACTGGTGAATCCAATCTGGTGTTTGGTACCTAGGTTTTGAAATAGACCTATCATAAATAATCCTCACTTTGAAAATACTGTTTTTACTAAAGATTAATTACTCTTAAAGATTTGTTTTGTTTTTCTTTTTATGAACTTCTCTTAACACTAGTCATGTTTAAATTTAAAATAAAAATACAAGAGAGGTTTCTGGATCTTTTTATTAATTAAATTAGGTATAAAATATAGATGTACCTATCTCCTAATTTTACAACAAAACTTTGAACATCTACTCTTGTATTCTGTGGTCATCCGAGGACGAGATAACAAATTAACATAATTGATGGTCAAACGAACTTACCTGTAACTGAAGTTCGACAGTAATTATGTGAAGTTTGTTGTATCGTCCGAGGATGATATGTCCCCACCCAATCCTGTATTCTTAAAACTAGTTGATTGTAGAAAGTTAGCTCTCGTTATAAAATTGGAGAACTCTATAAACTGAATGAAGTATGGTAATATGACAGTGATTGGCAGCACTGTTGGGGTTTTTTTTCTGTTTTTTGCTTGCAGCTTTGAAATGACTAGAGACGTCAGAGAGTAAAAAAGCAATACTGCTAGGCTTTTCATCCCGGATTCCCGCTTAAGGGGGTTTTCCGGATATTAATAACGTAATCTTCGCGGACGAAGACGCGGGCATCTACTTTAACATAATTGTCCTTTTGAATAATAAAGCTAAGAGGTTTTTAAGATATAGCCTACTCTAAACGAGCCCACAGTGAGCTCATCGATTATTTTCAATTCTTGTTCTATTTCCTCGACTTGCCTGCCATGAGACAATGGAAACGTATTCTAATCCGCCAAGGAGCACCAAACTCTGTCGGATCATCGCTGATTTTATCCCATTAAAGATGCAAACAAAAAGTAAAAGCTCTTAGCGATGCATTACGATGTTTGTGAGTTTGCTGCTATATAATTTACACTGCGCCATTGTATGCTCAATTTATTTAAAGTACGGGGAACGAACCGCTTTGTCCTTCTTTTTATATAATTTGTATTTGTTTTGCAGATCTAATTTATTATCAAATCAAATATCAAATAAATATTATAAAAGCGAAAGTTTGGATGGATATATGGATGTATGGATGGATGTTTGTTACTCGATCACGGCTGAACGGATCTGGATAAATTTTCGCGACTTCGCGACTTCGTCCGCGTGGATTAATTTCTTTCTTTCTCGCTCTTTATTTTTCCGGGATAAAAAGTAGCATATGTGTTATTCCTGACTATAATCTAGCTCTGTGCCAAATTTCCACCAAATCCGTTCAGCCGTTCTGGCGTGATAGGTACTAAAATTCTAAGTACATTAATGGGCGTGATTGATTAGCAAACATCCACCCACACATCCATCCAAACTTTCGCATTTAGAGTATAATATAATATTAGTAGTATAGATAATATTTATAACTATCAACTATTCATAAATTTTTTCTTAAATAAGGTTATATACTGTCAGGTTCATCATCTAAACTAATCATTGTGATAACAACTAAACAACTAACTCCTTTCAGTTGAATAAGGATTAAGCCATAATCCACCACGCTGGCCAAGCCTGTATTAGCCGACTTAAGACTTGACCTTTGAGAACATTATGGAGAACTCTCCTCAGGCGTGCAGGTTTTCTCACAATGTTTTCCTGCACCGTTACAGCAAGTGATTGACGTGTTTCCCACACGGTGCGATTGATTCGCACGGACGTTCTGTTCCGTCCTGTATAAGGTTAGTCAACACGTGCGAAGCCGGGTCAGGTCAACCAGGTCAACTAGTATACAATATTTAACTCGTGTAATAAGGTGTTACACTAAGTGTGGGTTGTTAAAAACAAAGCTTTCAATTCATACAACTTAATCAAAACAACAAAGTCGCCCTAACCAAGAGTTGAACCCACTTTTACAACAGTTCATTTTGACCCACCAGGTGATTAAAAGTGTACAATAATACAAGTAACATAACATTAGCCAGATAATTCGAGGTAAACGTACTAGGTCGTTCGCATTAGGAAAGGTCTATAAAAAAGGTGCTTGCCCTAAGGTTTATTAAACTACGTTTTTCGTTAGGGCTACGACCTATGATAATAATATTACTGGGGCTAACGATTAAAGCTATGTTGTGTTGACTTTCGTGTTTTAGAATTATAATCCTTATTTCAGGGACGTCAAGGTACGTGACATCTAACTGTCACTGAATAATATTGCTCAAGTATTGCTTTAAGATTTGGCTGTATGGCCTCTGATGTTATAACTATAATGAAGTTACACGTTGATAGTCAAGGTTCTTTGTGTTTTGACCTCCCTGGCACAGTGAGGGCTGTTGTCTTGTAAGACAGAGTTCCCGGTTTCGATCCTCGGAATGGTCAATTTGGGAATGTATTATTTAAGATTTTTCTCTGGTCAGGAGATACGAGAGTAAGAATTCGACTGCTTTTTCGTACGTATTTTATCGGTCCAAGCTGCAGTTGTCCCTATTGGATGTTATGGAATTACATTCGAGGAGCAGCGCGACTGCAATATAATTGTTCAATACGTCTTATTCTTAAAGTTTCCCATTCATGCCATATCCTCTTAACGTTACCGCTCCCTAGCCAATGGCTGGCTTCGTATGTTTTACATTATAAGTACTTTTTATGTAGTGATGAACATGAATATTAATTGCTCAATAACTTTTCAGAAAGCACGGACATGGGGTAAACGAACATATTGTATACAGATAACCTTATACTACCTACTTCATTACAGAACGCACACATACACAACTATTTGTGTATATTACGCGTATATTTATATATCCTGCGTTATCCTTAAAACTTTACATGTGTGCATATTTTTTTGTAAACAAAAGTAGGTATAGGTAGGCATCTATTTTATCCTCGAGAATTTAAACAGCTTATTTAATTTTATCGGTATTTCATTCCATCTGTCGCAGAACCGCTGGCCTTTATGGCAGACGCGCTCTAGATATACCATGTGACGTTAGTGTTTTGAAAATATAATATAATCCTCATTTTTTAGACATCAAGCTACGTGACATAAAACTATTATTTTGAAATAATACTGCTTTAAGCGATAGAAGTAACGCTCCTGGAGTGGAGACCTCGATAAGTATTTCTAAATTCCAGCCCAATAAACCTAAAGAAGGTGGCCTGAAGTGGATGGGTGTATACTGGATGAGAGAGTCTGATGATGTTCGGTGGTACGCTCTTCAGAAGTTGACGCATACTGACCTATTTACAATGGATGGGATTATTAATTAATAGTGAACACAAGAAAATTTCCTTATATATTTAATAAAAGGAATAGGTGACTCAATGTCTAGAAAATTTCCTTAATATTTTAAAAAGGAGCAGGTGACTGACTGTCTGACTGATCAGTCACCGCACAGCTCAAACCACTGGTCGCATTAGGCTGAAATTTAGGATACAGATAGCTATTATGACGTAGGCATCCGCTAACAAATGACCTTTGAAAATTCATCCCCTAAATGTTAGTTTGAAATTACACTAGTGTTTGATCACTGATCACATGATCACTAGTCACTAATGTTTGATTCCTTCATACAACCATGTCTTAATTGAAAATTTCCAAATTCATATTCCTATCTAAGAATCAAACAAAGAGTTTACTTGCAAAGTGCAACCATACATCGAATAGTAGGTATATTATATTATTTATTTTATTGTTCAGAAAAATCGCAGCTTATTTAAGTATTATGTATTCGAAAGCTTAAGTAATACAAAAGAGCTTTTGTCAATGTGTGTGTGCAGACTGCACCTTGCATGTGCACAACGTCTGGCTACCTATGTGTGGGTGCACCCTTCCCGTCTCTACCAATTTAAATTTACCACCCATTATAAATTAATTGTCTGTATTCCTATGACATTAGAGTTTAAAATCCTTTGATTTTTTATTTGAAGATGTATGAGGAAGTTTGTCAGTTGTTATTTTGAATCACATGGCGAGAGAGGGGCGTGTATATGTTGTGTGTACGTATGTAAAATGTGCATGTGTGTGTTCACCTTGAAAACCGTCAGTTCTTTGTGCAATGGGTTATTCGGTTAATGGCACCAAGAAAGTCAATGGCGCGGGATGCTTCTGGTACGGTCTGCAGAATAAGCTTGCAAATAGGCATGATGACAGTAACCAAGAATCAATGAAATTATAAATTTATCTAATGAAATAGGATTCATGGATTATAAAAAACGTATTTATTTTGTCTATTTCGAGTGTGGTTGCTATTTATTTTGATAAAATAAAACTATAAAATACAACAATCCGCCATAATGGATTAATAATAATAATAATAATAATTCTTTTATTGTCAGATAAAAATCCACAGTATAATAATATTACATAAAACATTTAAAAGTATAAAAATAAGTAAATAATACAAAATAAAAATTAAGGTTAAAAAATTAAACTAGTATACTTATTTTTAGCTTCACTTCCTATTTGCGTCCCGGTGGACACGCCGCCAGTGGTCAAACAACTGTCCCGTCATATGCTCACCAATGATCTCAAGAATGACGTTATTCGACTGTCTCAATCTGCTCCAGAAGGAGGCTATACGATTTCGAATAATCGCGAAGAAGTCAGGGACACCCGCCTCGGCGAACATGCCCGATGCGCTGCAGAATCTTGGCAATCTCATTAGAATGCGGTATGCATCATTATACTGCACCCTAATGGTGCTCATTGTCGATCGCTTGTATTTCGTCCATAATTGACATGTATAGAAACATTGACAATATGCACGAAATAATCTAAGCTTGACGTCCTTGCTGCATTTGGAGAACCTGCGAGCAAGCATGTTACACCGAACCGAGAGGGCCCTTCTCTCTCTCTCTATGTCTAAGTCATCCTTGAGGTCACCGGTGAGAACATGCCCTAAATATTTAAATTGCTGCACTTCCAGAACCGCAGAACCATTCAGATATACTGGAGGCACCCTCTCCGGACCCTTTCCTGCTCTAAATACCATCATTTCTGATTTTGTAACATTATATTTCTTTTCTAGAAAGAAGTTTTCTTAGTCCACTAATCGATGGGCTCAGGAGCACCATGTCGTCTGCATAGCTGAGGTTGTTGATACACACGTTTCCTATATGGCAGCCAATCCTGGTGCCCCTGAGCTCCCATATAAGGTCGTTGATGTAGACATTAAAAAGGTCCGGAGAGGTAAGCCCACCTTGGCGAACCCCGCATTCTAGCCTATACCCACTAGAGGTCGCGTCGCCCCACCTTACATGGTTAACTTGGCCGCCGTACCAGTATCTCAACAGATCCACTATTTCGTTCGGGACCTGAGCCGCATGCAGTTTGTTCCAGAGAACATCATAGTTCACTAGATCAAATGCGCGACTCAGGTCTAGAAAACATGCCTACACGGATGTATTACGTTGAGTGTAATATTGCACTGTATGTTTAAGACTAAAAATAGCAGAGTCTGTCGAGAGACCGGGACGGAAGCCAAACTGCGCATCATCAATTCTTATGTTTCTCTGCAGTTCGGGTTGCAGCAATCTTTCCAGGACTTTTCCTAGTACAGTACCTAAGGAGATTAAGCACCACGAAGCGAATGACGTCACAATTGTTTGTTTTCGAGCTTTGACAATCACACTATTGTTTACTGCACACTGCACAGAGTACATCGGTAATAACAATAGTGACGTCACAAACAGCGCCATGACACCGGCGAGCGTTTTGGGGTGAATTTTAAAATTTAAATTTCAAATGCCTATTTTATCTACCATACCTTATTTTTCTGCCGAAATAATATATTTTTTCGTAATAGTAGATACTTCCGAACATAATCTGACCATTTTTCAAAATCAGTCACCATGCCTATTGCGAAAACATTCGATTCAGTTTGCACTTATTGTGATATTAAAGCTTTTAAAAATATGTCCATTATAGTCTTAACAAGGTATGTTAATTAGGTGACAATTGTCTTTGGTGCGCCTGATGTGGTGAAGATTCAGTCTAAAATGAGAACGGGTCAACTTGGAAGGGATATGGCAGTTTAATAGAAGTCATTCTAACGGACAATGAAGCTAATTCCGTTGTAAACCATCTCTAAACTAAACTAAAATGACAGCTTTTTCATAATACTTCCTGTGGAATGGGGCAGCGCTAGACTTAGAGTAGTCATTTTAGTTTAGTTTAGAGAAGGTCATTATTGGCCTCAATACCTGTGTAAAATCAAATGTTTGATATAAGCAGGCGTTACGAAGCTTAATCCACACTACTAATATTATAAATGCGAAAGTGAGCCTTTCTCTCTGCTACGGTTTCACATCTATTCAACCGATTTTAATGAAATTTGGTACAAGGAAAGGTTGTATCCCGGGGAAGGACATAGGCTACCGACTGGACGGCGAGTATATTAGCTGTGTAGAAGCCGCTTCACCGAACCGATCCACAGCCGATGCGGTTCTTCAGATTTTTTGTGTCGAAACCCGGGTTTTTTTTTGGATTTGCTTGAAAGTATTTATCCATACTAAACTTATAAACTCGTAAGTGACCTTCAATCATGTTGCAACCGAGCAACGGATCGACATTATTGTTTGCATGGCCACATTTGAGGACCTGAACAGTGGCATAGGCTACTTTATATCCCGGAAAATTAAAGAGTTCCCGCGGGAATCAAAAATCCTTAATCCACGCGGACGAAGTCGCGGGCATCATCTAATTCGCTATAATCCGCTTAAACAGACGAATCTTTGTGGTTAGTACTCCCGTTTATAAGCAGGCAATTAAAGCAAGCAACCAAGCAGGCAATCCGCACCGCCGCATTAAGGTCTAGCCTCACTACTGAGGTGCGGCATGGCGCACCTTAGTAGTGGGGCTAGACCTTGAATGAGGTATGGAGCTCCACCGTTAGCGACGTGGCATTTTTTTTTATCCACTACAAGTTAGCCCTTGACTGCGATCTCACCTGATGGTACGTAATGATGCAGTCTAAGATAGCGGGCTAACCTGTTAGGGGCAAGGCAGTTATATTAAACCCATACCCCTATTTGGTTTCTACACGGCATCGTACCGGAACGCGTAATCGCTTCGCGGCACGTCTTTGCCGGTAGGGTGGTAACTAGCCACGGCCGAAGCCTCCCACCAGGTCAGACCAGGGAAAATTCAGAAATTATAAATTCCCAAATTGACCCTGCCGGGGATCGAACCCGGGACCTCCGCACGTTAAGACAACAGCGCTACACACTGCGCCACGGAGGTCGTCAAAATATAGCATATAGGCGCGGCCCCGTACAAACTCATAGAAATAATATTTGCCATATATATAAACACAGTGCTCATAACTTCGCCACAGAGAGCGACTTTTGTACGAGATCGAATAAAAAAAATTGAAAAGATTCCATATCTAGATCGTCTTCACAAGAGAAAAGAGACTATTCATTCAAAGAGAGCTTCAGAAAGAGAGTATTTAAGTCTGGGCTTATCCGTTTTTCATTTTAGAATCAAGGTATTTTTATGACGGTACCCGAGAAAACCCGCCGTCCTGTAACGCACTCATGCGCACGTAGACCACTGACTAGCGTATGTTGTGGTAGGTCCCAATAAGCCAATAAGCTCCCAGAAGACATGTTAAAGATGTCTCTGAATAAGTGCAAAGTTAATTTCAAACGTAAACCCATTGAAAAATCTTATTACCATGTAAAAGATTACTTAAATGACAAGGAGGCTTGGCAATAATTTGCTCTAATGATTCTGATAGTTCCTTAGTTAAAATGATTTGTGAGATGGTGAAAATGAAAACAAAACCCCGGCTGAGTTTGTTGTGGGCTCTTCTCAGACCAGGGCGCATTTGGAACCCTCTTAGATTTAGTTTTAAGATACCGTAACTGATTATCACCATCATATGTAAGTAATGGACGTCAATATGTGTACCTATAGTATACCTAAATTGAATTGGTCGCTGCAGTCGGTACCGTTCTAGGACACAACATTGTACACGTTATTTTCCATTTAGGTAATAAAAACTTATCCACATCTTTACCAGTATTTTTACTTAAATAAAAAAAAACTATAGTAATATTATTGTGATTTAGCGTTTAAACGGCAGTACATGATATTTAATTTAATTCATTATAAGATTTAATTTATCCAATTATCCATACTAATATTATAAATGCGAAAGTTTGGATGGATGAATGGATGTTTGTTACTCAATTACGAAAGAACGGTTGACCGGATCTCGATGAAATTTGGCACAGAGATGAATTATAGGCTGGAATAACACTTGAAGTGTGGGTCAACGGACAACGACCGACGGTTTAAAACACCGGTAGAAAATTAATGAAGAGTCTCTTTTCGTCCAGGGTGGTGAGGTGGAGACGGGTGATGTTAATTAGAATAAGGTACATATAATGAGGTACATGTACATAATACTGTGTAATTGCGTTCATATGGCTGTTAACGGCGTGAACAGTATTCACCCAACATTATATTTTATTTCTAACTCTTTGAAAATATATTGTACTAAACCTCTTTATTTTGAGGCTTTAAAAAATAAGCGGATTAAACCGCGGACATCAGCTTTTTAAAATAGCGAAAGTTTGAATGGTAACATATAGTACAGCTTGAAAGGAATTTGAGTATCAGTCCACAGCTGTCTTTATCGCGATGCAATAGCTTACAGCGCCATCTAGTTTAGGGAAAGTAAACTTTTTTGTTTGTACAAGTCGCAAATTATCCCACACCGCCGTACGATATAGGACAGGGGACAGTAACCTTGTCACATAAATCATACCGATGTCGATCGCACAGAGTACATTATTTATTCGTATTCGAGCGTCGACCCAATATGGCATTAAACCTTAACTGAAACTTAGGCGTCAAGCACGAAATTCGAGTTGATCCGTTGCTCTGTTGCGGCGTTAAGGAAAAAACAAACAGTTATGCATTTATAATAATAAGTATGATGTGCCCTACAAAACTCTCGAGTTTAATTATGACTGTTTACAATGATAACGATGTGTTTTGCTGTCAGTACACGAGTCTCAAAATACCCGCCGTCCTGTAACGCACTCATGCGCACGCATACCAGCGCATGTTGAGGTAGGTCCCTGCGGATGGTACCGTTCTAGGAGTCAGCGTTATACCACGTTACAACTCCACACAGGATACGTGTGTGTGAGTTTAATAAAGATTTATTACTTTTTCTGCTTTGTTAATTATTATTAAGATTGTGTAATTGGTTGAGTTTAGTACCTTCAATGACCTTTTTAGAAATTCTGACGCGAATAGCTGTTAGCGTTAAAAATCTATTTAAAAAATATCTTTGTAAATATTTTTGTTAATTTTGCTCTGACTTAAGGAATTGGAAATTTATCATCCATTCACCCATAATATGCCTTGAAATTTATATTTTCCATACTATGGAAAACATCAAACTTTACGAACATCTTAAAACTCAGAAAAATATTTAATAGCAATTTATGAAACACGCAGAATCAATTAATATGTGCAAAAGACTGGCGTCTCAATCTTCAATAATAATAAAAAACAAATATACATAAAATATACACAATCTTCAATAATAAAAAAAATAAAGACACACACATGCGGCCTGTGTCCAGAGAGATTAGCCATCTGCGCGGGAGATATTACACAAGTGTGTGCGCATACATAAGTGCAATCTCTGTTCCTTTACTCTCATTGCCTGATGAGACGGAAAATCCGACACGACCGGAGCGAGATCAGACGCACGACCGACGGCTTAACGTGCTCTCCGAGGCACAGGGGTGAAACACCGCCTACTTCCTAACTCCGGGCTAGTAAAACCAGAAAGAAAAACCCAACACTTGTTAAAGCCCGACTCCGGACTCGAACCCGGGACCACGTCGGCCACAGTCGGATCTGGTAACCACTAGACCAGCGAGGCAACCATGGGTAATATCACTTCGAGGTTACGCCTCTTTCTAGACGACATCATCACTTATCACCAGATGAGATCGCAGTCAAGGCTTGTAATTGTATAAAAAAAGAGTTGTAAGTACATAATTACGTTGTAATGAGTAACGCAAAGTCTCTTTTGTCTCCTTGTGCCAGTTTAGTATTTCATTTCATAACTACGATTAAGATAATGCATTGAGGGTACGCTAACATTTACTTTATATTTTTATTATAATCAGGAAGACAAAGGATTTTACTCTGAAAAGTTTTAAAGGCTCTTCACATTATGCTAGTTATACTTAGTGAATACGTGAAAGGATATTCGTCACCTTATACAAGAGTCAAACCACGAATAGAAATGATTGATTTTGATAGCTACAATCTTTTGACATTAGATCAAGATAGATGGATAAATACTGTATTGCATACAAGAAAGAATACAAAAAGTACAGCTAACTAAAAAATATGTATGCAACGGCCTTATTGCTTAGAGAACAATCTCCATCAGGCATTTGACGACCTCCCTGGCGCAGTGATGAACACTTTTGTCTTAACGTGGGAGATCTCGGGTTTGTTTCCCGGCAGGGTCAATCTGAATTCATATAACTTCTGAATTTTCTCTGGTCTGGCCTGGTGGGAGGCTTTGGCCGTGGCTAGTTACCACCCTACCGGCAAAGACGTACCGCCAAGTGATTTACCGTTCCGGTACGATGTCGTGTAGAAACCGACTAGGAGTATGGGTTTAATATAACTGCCATACCACTAACAGGTTAGCCCGCTACCATCTTGGACTGCATCATCACTTACCAACAGGTGAGATCGCAGTCAAGGGCTAACTTGTAGTGGAATAAAAAAAGGTAGTGAGAGGATAAAACTAACGCTTCTATTGGTGTGTTTGTCACACAGCTTTAGCTTAGTATAGTAGCACAGGTCTGGCGAAAAGGCACCCTTATTTATTCTTTATAAAGCCGCTTTTATCGCAGAATCCAGCTGTTTGCGATCCTTGCGCCCGTATTTGCAAAGTTGCAAGACAGTGTAGACAGTTACAATTATAAAGCCTTTAATAATGTCCTTAAGGGGTGATTATTCTCAGTACAAATTGTTTGTATTTGCGCAAACATTAATGTGTAAACTTTGCGCAAACTTTAATTTTCTTTTTCCTTCTCATTGTGAGAAATATAATTAATTTATTACAATTAACTTACTGGATGTTATTAACAGTATACTAGCTGCTGCCCACGATTTCGTCTGCGTGGATTGAGGTTCTGCAGCTTCCCGCGGGAGCTCTCTGATTTTTTGGGAATTAAATATGTTATGTTTTATTCCAGACTATAATCTATCTCTGTACCAAATTTCATCCAGATCCGTCCAACTGTACTTAGCCAACGTCCTCTTAAGTTCAAGAAAATCTTAAAACACTTTTAATTGACGCCTGTCGTATTCGAGTTCGAGAGAACGAAAGAAATTATTATTTGGCCGTGAAAAACGTTTTCCATTTTCCGTGTAACAAGCAATATCCGACTATACTTAGTGTTCCAAATTAATTTCAACGTTTTTTTATTCTGAGAATAACTTATTCGTGTACGAGATTTATATGGAGTAAAAAATAATTTATTGCGTAACAAATATGCTTACGTGATAATATTAATAATGCTAGTAAAATAAGAAAATCTATATAATACTAGCTGATGCCCGCGACTCCGTACGCCTGGATTGAGGTGTTTTAGGGTATGAAAAACAGATAGTACCCGATTTTCAGACCTACTGACTATGCATATAAAATTTCATAAAAATTGGTCAAGCCGTTTCGGAGGAGTATGGTAACTAACATTGTGACTCGAGATTTTTATATATAAGATATTACATAGAATACAAAAAATAATTTTCTACCTATATTCGTTAGACTTTGAAACTGTCCAACCGATGTGCCCCTTACAGATTTCATTAGAAAGGCATTCATTAGATGAGAAGATGGTTTTAGACCTTTTTTTTTATTTTTTGAGCATATACACCTGCTAGCACTTAATATTATAAATGCGAGCGTGTGTGTTTATCCTTCAGCTATGAACTTCCCATCTGTATTCTGTTCAACTGATTATACGAAATTTAGTAAAGAGATTGTTTGCGTCTCGGGAAAGGTCACAGCTACTTTATCCCGGAAATTCTTTTTTGACTTTGACCGGGACCTTCCACTCACAAGACAAAGCGTAGTGTGAGGTGACCCCCAGTACGATGGACCGACGAGGGGGTGGCAGGATGAGGAACGGGTATGGTGGCGCTCTTTGGGAAAGGAAATATTCTGCAGTGGGCGTCCGAAAGTTGATAAAATAATGACAATGGTGATGACTGATGAATATCTGTAAAAAAGAGTGAAAATATTATTTCTGTAGACTTGGTCATCATATAAATCCAGAAAAAATAAACAAACAGCAAGCCTATTTGTCTTATCTGTTTGTTGCGAGGGCATTGAATCATAATGCAGGTATAAACGTCTGGCGAATAAGAGTATAATGACATTTTTGTCGCAATTTTGTTTACGACTATAATCATAACATTATTGTAATCGCAAAGTGTCTGGAGATTATAAATGTTGCACACATTAATTATTATATTATCAAGATTACAATTTAGGTATAAAGGTACTTTAATGCAAAGTTGCTTTAGCTTTGTTTCTTTCCATACTAATATTTTTATCTGACCGTAGTGCCTGTCTGTCTATGGCATGTCCCGGCCCGATTTTGACGAAATGCAGTATGGAGATAGATTGCGTCTGCGAGCCTATAAGCCAAGCCAAATAAGCCTTTTCCACATAAAGAAAGGGCTATTAGCGCCCCAGTTGTGTAAGCAAATCGTAATCATTTGACAGCTTAAAACGTATTACTCGAACTGTTTGAGGAGTTCATACCTACATGCTTTTTGACGTGCAGGCGTCTATGAACTCCTTAAACAGGTCGAATTATACGTTTGACAAACGATTACGATTTCTATTACACAATCGGAGGACAGAATAGGTCAATTAATTAAGAAATAGTGATGTAGGTACTTATTTTCACCTACTAGTCTAGGAATTCCATTTTCATTATATTATTAACTCAGTTTTAAAATAGCTGTCGGTTTAAGATTTTAAATTTTATTTCCCACCGCATAGCTTCACGTGTATTTAAAAAAATGCATCCAGCAGATGGCAAAACGTGTGCCAAAGGTTCGTATAAACGAACGTTTATAAAACCTAAATAAAACGATGTAGGTTTTTAAAACCTACATCGGCTACTTAGTTTATCACATTTTTATTTTTATTTCAAAATGGAACCTATTATTTATCTTTGTTACTTATGTTAAATTATACTATTATTGTATCGTATTTAAAGTTATACTATCGAAAGCATTGGATTACATATGTATATTTGCAGCTCAATATTTGAATATTTATTTCTTCTTTTCAATTCATATTTTTATCTAGATGTCCGCAACTTTTTTTCGTAGATTTAAGTTCTAAATACCCCTTCCCAAAAAGTCTTTAATTTTCCGAGAAAAAGGTTTTTACGTGAGTAGTAAACATATCCACTACAGCCCATTAACGTCCCACTGCTGGGCATAGGCCTCCACTCTCATAGGAGAGAAAGAATTAGAGCGTAGACCCACCACGCTGCTCCAATGCGGGTTGGCAGGCTTTTGGCTGGCAGTAAACATATACTCGTAAGACGTAACGTCCATAAAAACGTACGATTAAAGGAAGCCTTTAAGTTGAAGGCGTTCAGGGGCAAGATGGGCTGCTGACATTTAAGCCCCAAGGCCTACCTGCATGGCCGTCGAACCAGGAAGGCAGCACTACCAGGCAATTAAAGTAGGTACTACTTAAAAAGGTACTTGCTTTGGCGATTAATGTACACTAAAAAAATGACATAATAATCATGCCTTCGTTTGGATAATGATCATCCTTTTGACTTTTAATAGGAGTGCAAGACAAAAGTGTTGGTAACAATACATTTAATTATGGTCACTTGTTAGTGATACCTAGTGGAGGATACTTACCTAGATAGTTGAGGGCAAAATACCACGCGGCCGATCACCTAGCCGCTGATCTGATCAGCAGCCCGATTCTGTAACTCAGTAGTTATCAAAAAATTAAAGCCACTGACTTATATTTTTTATCCATTGAAGATTTACTATGAAATGTTCTTTCATTTTTTCATAATAAACCTTCAATGGACAAAATATATATGTCAGTGGCTTTCATTTTTTGATAACCAATGAGTTACAGAATCGGGGAGCAGGTCAAGTCGCTCACGGGCCTCCCGCTTGCTACTGCAATGCGAAAACCCGAGGACAGGACGGGAGTGGAGGGCTATCGTGACGAGAGTCACGAGGTCACTTCAATGCGGACACCACCTTGAGCAATGAAGAATGCGACCGAGAAGAAGAAGTGATACCTACAGTTCGCGCGCGAGTTGAATGCAGAGTAAATGTGTGTGTCACCATACATTTATAATGTCCTCCCGACTGAATTCCGGCCACGGCGGCCAATCTCCAGAGAGATTAGCCATCTGCGCGGGAGATATTATAGTGCACAAGTGTGTGCGCGTACACAGGTGCACTCTCTGTTCCTTTACTAGAGTAAATTAGAATAGCCCGATGGGACGGAAAACCCGACATGACCGGAGAGAGATCAGGCGCAGGACGTGGACGTGGTTTAGCGTGCTCTCCGAGGCACGGGGGTGAAATACCGCCAAGTTCCTAACTCCGGGCTAGTACTGAGAATTTATTGTTTTAGAAAAATCCAATACTTGTTGTCCCGACGCAGCTAGTCGAACCTAACCACAAGACCAACGACGCAGTTAAGCATAAACCAAACATTTACTCTGCATTCAACTCGCGCGCGAGCTATACTTACTTGATGTGCAACAAGCAATAACAACAACTTATTTTGTCTTAAAATAGTAATATTTTCAGACAAAACTATGGCGGCCTCGGCGTGTACACTATTCCATTCCATTCCATCAGCTTTCAGTTGCAGGTTTTCTTGCCAGATCTTCTCAGAAGAATCTGTTTTCTAAACCGGTGGTACTTAGAATCTCGACTCCCGTTTATTCCCGTTAATTAGTTAGTCAGTTAGTTTTTTTAATTCCTGGAAAAATGACCCGAATCGTCCGATTCATACTAATATCATAAAATATGCTAAAGTGTGTCTGTCTGTCTGTCTGTCTGCTACACTTTAACGGTCCATCTTATGAACAGATTTTGATGAAATTTGGCACAGGGATAGATTATATTCCGGAGAAATACATAGGCTCCTTATTATCACATGCGTGGATCTTCTCACAGAAGTGAGGTGATCCATGCTCCGTAGTTGTAATGAGTTGTGATGAAGATGATATAGTTATTTATTAACTAACTGTGCACATAATTGATAATTAAACCCACTTAAGACAAAGTAGAGGTTGGTGATAACTCTTAATTCAGCGTAAGGTTACATTTGTTTGTCGTCGCGTTCCATTGTACCTCCCAAATGTGGGTCAATGTGTGAAGGATGCCCCCGATTGTCGTGCAAATATTGCCCGACCGACTTTTTATCATTTGTTTTTAATGATTGTTCGCGGCCACGTAAGGGTGGCCATGTTTTAGCATAGTCCATTATCGTATTTTGACCCTTTTGCTATAGAATAGTATTCATGTAGTGCGATCCTTTAGGATAGTGGTAAAATCAAAATGTTATTATAATGTTAAGCCTAGAGCAAAATTTATTGTTGGTTGGCAAAATAAAATTGTTTTATTAAACAAGTATAATATCCCTCTAGTATAGATGGAGGCAGAATATAGCTTTATGTAATTATTTGATGGTACCCGCGACTTCGTTGTTGTGGAAAGTTTATTTAATTCCGGAATATGTCCTTTCCCGGGAAATACCAAATTACCAAATTTCGTCAAAATCGTTTGAATAGATTGGCCGTCTATGGTAGATGGGGACTATGGATTTTAGTCAGTGTTGAACATTTTTAAAACTTCCAAGTAAATTAGCGGAAAAAAACAAGATATCGCAGGTTCAAATCCCACTCACAAGATTTGCGTATATATATTTTATTTTTTTAATAGAAAAGCGAAATTAACTGTGTTCTTACGGAACCAATTTGTCATAGATACGTTTATAACTGATATTTATTTTAAGTGGTAATTTGTAGATATTCACTTAGTGCGTGGTCACCATAGCACTCAAGATAACAATTTTTCTTGATAAAAACGAAGATTATAGTGTCCATATTATAGTATTTAGTACTGAATGCAAATATTATACCCACCTAAAAAGAAATTATCTATGTTACTAACTGATGCCCGCGACTTCATCCGCGTGGATTGAGGTATTTTGGTTACTGCGGGAACTTTTTAATTTTCCGGGATAAAAAGTAGCCATGTACTATTCCAGATTATAATCTATCCCTGTGCACAATTTCATCCAGATCCGTCCATTCAAATTTTCACATTCATAATATTAGTAGGTATTGCCAGTTGGCCTGCCCCGGCTTCGCACGGGATGGTTTTAATTTTAGTTTGTGTATTATCATTTACCTACCTACACTGATAGCATAAATTACTCTAAACGCGATTGATTTGCTTTACCTGTTGCGAAGTACTACCTTCAATTTCAAATTATATTTTTATTAGTCATTAGATCTTCACAGAATTGATATGAGGCCGACTTGGTAGAAGGAAATCTTGGTAAGAAAAACAGACTTATGGGGTAACATCGAAAAGACTTACACATCCTTATCTATAAGGAACCCCACTTGTTTATCCGAATAATAACTGTCCTATTATAGGCTTTAATAATATCTTAACCCATAACATACCAAGTTCCATTCAAAATCCGTCCAGTACTTTCAGACAAACAGGCAGACGAACAAAAAAAATAGTGCTTTAGGGTGTTTATCGATATCAAAGCTTTTACGAATCAAATTTTCAAAATACATAGTTTCACATAATCTTGACGACCTCTCTGGAGATAAGCGCTGTTGTCTTAACGTGCAGAGATCCCGGGTTCGATCCCGGCAGGGTCAATTTAGGAACTTATTATTTCTGAAATTTCCCTGGTATGGCCTGGTGAGAGGCTTCGGTTGTAGCTAGTTACCACCCTACTGGCAAAGACGTGGCGCCAAGCGGATTAGCGTTCTGGTACGATGCCTAACCTAGAAACTGACAAGGGGTATGGGTTAATTATAACTGCCACTAACAGCTTAGCCCGCTAACATCTTACACTGCATAATCACTTACCATCAGGTGAGATCGCAGTCAAGGGCTAACTTGTAGTGGATAGAAAAAAACTTTTATCTAGATTCATGACACAGTGTCATGGAATATGACAGTATTATTACACAAGATGAAAGCAGTGGCTTTCTTGCCATCGAGTTTCAGGCCCCGTTGTTCAGAAAGTTCGCCGAAAACCACATATTTTGTTCAGTAAACATTAAAAGTCCATTGAAATGAAACAGCATCGGCGAAACGGTAACGCCCTATAGTTTATTATCCTTGGAGCGTGACTTTGAATAGGAGGCAATGCGCTTCGGGAAAGATTTTTGCACCCGCAGCGTCTTTCATCTCAGACGGCTACACAGCTGCTGTATTGGAAAGATGATAACGTCTAGATATTTTGCAATGTTATTCATTAATGAACTCTATGAGACAAAGAATTGTGAGCGAACTAAACCCAAAACTTTTCAGTCTGACTACTATATGATTGCTTACAAAAAATTAAGCGTTCCGGTACGATAAAAAATAGTAGGGCCTTGTAGAAACCGACTAGGGGTATGGGTTTAGTATAACTGTCATAGTCAGGTATAACTGTCAAACAGGTTAGCCCGCTACCATCTTAGACTGCACCGTACGATCAGGTGAGATCGCAGTCAAGGGCTAAAGGGCTAACTTGTAGTGGAATAAAAAAATAAAAAAAAACAACCAAGCAGTATTATTTCAAAATTGAAGTTTTATGTCACATACTTTGACGTCCCTAAAAAAAGGATATTATTTCTTTAAAAAAATACGGCTCTAAGCGATGGTAGTATACCCATCAAAATGATGAGTAAAATGATTTTACTCATCATTTTGATGAGTAAAAAGTCGAAATTTTGTGCAAAGAAACTTTCTTGTCTACTAGGGAGTAGGGACGTACTTACTAGGCTACATAGAAAATAAGAAAATATTTAAATGTGGAAAAAGTCGCGGTCAACTGCTAGTCTTTACCAATAAGTAATTATTCAGACTATTTTCACTTCACGAAATGCATTCAGTTCCTGTTTCCGCTGTTCCTCTAAATTTCTAAAACGATTAAACCCATCAATCTCCCGGCCATTGTCGGATGCGCTTAAAATAATAAAAGGATGCGCACGCGCCGGATTTTATTCCGTTTCGGGTAGAGGGTTCGATTTTAAAATTAGAACGGCGCGGCGGAAATTGCTCGCGGGTGAATCATGCGCATCCCAGTGGTAAGTGATTACGGGTGATATATATGGTAATATGTAATGGAAATACCAACAGATTTAATTTAAAAATAATAACTCTCTACATAATATCAGCAACTTTTACTTAAGGACTTGTAAAAATTCTAATTAAAAAATCTAATACAAAAAAAAACTATCTGCCTTATGCCATCTTATGGCTCTAGTCTGCACGACATTTTCGTTCCCTTTTCAGTACTCAAGGAAATAATAATATATTCTTCCCTACCAATCGTTCGACGGACGCGTCTAGACACAGCAATGCTGTGGGGTAACAGGGACGCGACGGAGTAAACTGGCAGAATTTTCTATTTGTAAACAATTTTGATTTTAATCCTAATGTCAAAGCATGCAGATTCCTACCTCTCTCAACCATAATTGAGGGTTGCGATGGTAGCGTACCTATCTGGGCTACAACTGTCATGGTAGCCGGGTCATTTGTATCCAGGGCGTCGATACACTGTGTGAATACCGTATACCTAACTACTTACGCTGTGGTCAGTAGTGTTCCTCATCTCTCCTGGTTCAGTCCTTGTAGCTAGCTAATTGCACGTTATAAATATTCCTCATAAAGTATATAAGTATCATAAACAAAAACAAGCAGCAAGTAATAATCGCATGCAATCCGAATGCATTGCGCTCCGCAAACATGGTTACAACAAAAGCAAGATGGCGGCGGTGGTGGCGCGCGCTGCCCCTGAACCTGGCGCTAAATTTACACACGACGCGTCATCCGGTGCGTTCGCATAGATCAACAATATTTACGCACAGATGTGACGAATTGAAACTCTATCCATACTAATATTATAGATGCGAAAGTGTTTCTGTCTGTCTGTCTATCTGTCTGTCTGCTACGCGTTCACGGCCCATCTTTTCAACCGATTTTGATGAAATTTGGTACAGGGATGTTGAATCCCATGATGTTATTTTATCCCGGAATATTTTAGAGTTAGATACCCTAACTGATTATCACCGCTTTGTCTTATAAATTATTGGACGTCAATACGTGTACAGTGTACCAAAATCGGTTCAGGCGTATAAAAGTTATGGTGGAATATTGGATAGAATCAGGCGTTACTTTGCGGAAGTTCATGATTTAACAAGAAAAAATTACAATTATTTTGCTATAATCCGCCAACAGGTTGTTGGCGGATTATAGCAAAATAATTGTAATTTTTTCTTGTTATATGGTGGAATATACAAACTCACATACATACATGAACCCAAAAAACAATATACTCCTTTTTTTCAGGCAGTCGTATAAAAACAGGGACCAGGGAGCATTTGGAACATCGCAGGTTTAATTCCGTTGTCTTATAAATTATTGGACGTCAATACGTGTACAGTGTACCAAAATCGGTTCAGGCGTATAGAAGTTATTATGGTGGAATATACAAACTCACATACATACATACATACACACATGAACCCTGAAAACAATATACTCCTTTTTTTCAGGCAGTCGTATAAAAACAAAAGCTAACCAGGCATAAAAATTAGTTCCAATTTTGGCCACTGGGCCAAATAAGTTTGTGGCACTATAGGTACCAATATATCAAACAAGTTCTAAAAAGCTCAATCGTTTGCTCTTTGTTTACTTTTCTGTTAGATTTATGCCTAACGAAGTGTCTGTATGATATTTGCCATGATGAGTGAAGACATGAAGCAGTGCGAAGGTCAACAGCTCGGAGGCGGTGACTGCCCGACCCTGAGCTCTGTTCCTAGTTCGAGGAGCAAACTTGTGACTGTGGATAAAAAAGTTGCAGGCAAAATAATTAGCTGTCGTGGATCGGAATTGATCCAGCTAAAGATTATTAAAACTAGCTGATGCCCGGGACTTCGTCCGCGTGGATTGAGGTTTTTTATTTCCCGGGATAAAAAGTAGCCTGTGCGCTCTATTCCTATGTCTGTGCCAAATTTCATCCTTATCCGTTTAGCTGTTCTGGCGTGATTGAGTAACACGCATCCATTCATCCATCTATACATACAAACTTTCGCATTAATAATATTACTAGCTAATGCCCGCGACTTCGTCCGCGTGGATTGAGATTTTTCGGTTTCCACGGGAACTCATTAATTTTCCGGGATGAAAAGTAGCCTGTGTTATTCCAGGCTACAAACTATCTCTGTGCCAAATTTCATCTTGAGTAACAAACATCCATCCATACATCCATCCAAATTTTTTCATTTTTAGTATTAGTAGATATAGATGAAAATTCCACACGAATACATATTTTTTATTCCTACGAACACGTGGACGTCCTCGATTATGGCTATTTTCCAATTTCCACCCCTTTTTTCAAAGACTGAATTTAGAGTAAGTACCTAATATGTGACTATGTTGCAACGCAACGCAGAACAGCTTTGGTGGAAACGCACCCTTATTCACTTCCATTGACTGTATGATTACGAAATACCAATAAAGTATAATTGCTAACTTGAAATCTAATAAAATGTATTTACTCTTCGTCTAATTAGCATTTCTAACCCATTGCACTTAGACGGATGGCATAAACTTTTTACCACTATCAACATACACAAAGTAGTGTACAAACAATCTGTTTGGATTCATTTATGACCCATTGTCTCCCTGGCCGTGTTAAATAAATAAGAAACAATAGATGGTTGTTGTTGAATCTATACTTACACTGTCTGCCTGTATGTCGGTCACTTTATAGTTCTACTAGCTGATGCCTGCGATTTCTGTCTGCGTGGCATAAGTTTTTCTTATTCTCAATGGAATCCCTTAATTTTCCGGGATGAAAAGTAATTAACCTTTGTCACTCTCCAGGACCTCTACTATACCCATGCAAAAAATCACGTCGATTCGTTGCTTTGTTGCAGCGA
The DNA here is from genome assembly GCA_964035005.1 of Erebia palarica. Lineage (NCBI taxonomy): Eukaryota > Metazoa > Arthropoda > Insecta > Lepidoptera > Nymphalidae > Erebia > Erebia palarica. Next base: position 4,328,065 of record OZ035992.1, read on the forward strand.
GATTCAAGAAACCAATAAACCAACAAACAAGCAAACTTTCGCATTTATCATATTAGTATGAAGTATGATGAAGTTTGCAGGTAGGCAATTTGAAACTCATCAAATCTCAAATTTACCCCGTCGGGAATCCAACCTGGAAACTTTTTGTTTGTAAAAGCCCCTGGATAAGGCGTCGACAGTGTTTGACCGTTGACTGCTGATCGCAAAATGCCCGCCGTCACAGACACTTCTGCCGTCGCTCCTCACCAACACCAAATCGTTCGAAATAACTTAATATTATAAATGCGAAAGTTTGGATGGATGTATGGATGTGTGGATATATGGATATATGGATGTATGGATGTTTGTTACTCAATCACGCCCCAACGGCTGAACGGATCTGGCTGTTATTTGGCACAGAGATAGAGTATAGTCTGGAATAGCACATAGGCTACTTTTTATCCCGGAAAATTAAAGAGTTCCTGCGGAAAACAAAACCTCAAACCACGCATTCGCGGGCATTCGCTAGTACCTAAATAAATACATTGCGTAGGTTCAATGTTAGGGTTATTTTTATGTGTAACTAGCTGATGCTCCCGACTTCGTTGGCGCCCAATAAATATTTTTAAATTCCAACGGAAACTCCTCCATTTTCCGGGATAAAAAGCCTATGTTACTCTCTAGGTGATCAATTATGACTATGCAAAAAATCACGTCGATTCGTTGCTCTGTTGCAACGTGATTGAAGGACAATCTAACAAACACACACTTTCGCATTTATAATATTAGTATGATACTACAACTTTACAGTTCGTCCGATGACCACAATCTTTGGTTAGTATCTTTGTGCAAACATTTGGCAATGATTCGGATCGGATAATTTATGTCAAGGACAGGTGCACCGTGCAATAATATACCACTCTGCAAAAAAAAAGAATAAACGATATTAGCGTACAATAGAATTTCCTGTTTTGTCTACGCCAATCTAAGTTGCTCTTATGGGTATTGTATGTATATGTGATTTTATGAGTGGCTTTTATACTAGGTCGAAAAGATGAAGACAATGTTTTTTTTTACATTTTACAGCTACTGCATAAAAATAAATTATGTAAAATTTAAATAACTTACCATTCGAACAATGGCCCACGAATGCCCACGAAGGTTAATATTATAAAATGGCGACGCATCAAGCATACCAAAACGAACAAGAACATCTTGCTTTAAAAGGGCAACAATTATTATGTTTATTCCACAAAGTGCATATTTCATCCAACCAGGATCCACACAGAGAAGTGGGTAACATTGAAAAGTTCATTGATATTACATGCACTTCCTGGCTCGCCGAGGTCGCATCGCGGCGCCGGCGGCCATCTTGCGCTTTTTGACGTTTATTTTTGGCGGGCTTTTGTGCTTCGCGCGTTCAGAAATGGTAAGGATACGGATAATTAACGCAATGTGTGACAAAGATCATTTATTACGTACGAATATTATTCATGTTAAGTATTTTTTATTTAAAAAATGTGACATAATAATTCTTGTAACTACTTATTTTCCTTTTTTATTTTTGATAAGTTTAATAAAATATCTGGACTTTTTACACATTAATTTTTATACTTAAAGTAAACGACACTGAAGAACAAAAGTAATTTAAAGTCGTAGTAGGTATATTAATTATATTGTTACAATAATATTATTATGGTAGGTATTTCATAACAAATGACTCAGTTACTACTTGATAAACAACAAAAGGTTATCTAAAAGCATAAATTTTGCAAAATACGAACAAGATTGTATAATAACTTTACTAGAAGGTAAAAATAGTAACCCATGAGGAAAACAATTATTATTATTAATAGGTAGGTAATAATTTATCTGTTTATCATTTGTAGGTAAGTATTAGTCAAAGAATTTGGTGTTATACGTGGTTAAACTTAAATTTGAAGTTGCCTGATTAATTTATTTATGTAATTAACAGTTTTCCGTCATCGATATATATGTAGGTACTAGATGGGCCTTTTCATGGAAAAAAGTTGGGCGTCCGACTTGTGGTGCATGCCTCTCACCTGTATAAGCCTGTCCTTGTCCTCGCCATAGCGCTGTCCCGCTTTTCAGACTAGATGGCGTTAGTAAAATAAGTCCACATTCTTTGTTTGACAGGGCCGTTTTTGTAAATTGAGGTCATTGGTTTCCGAACGTAAAGACGCAACCACTTCTTTAGCTTAGACAGGTACAGCTGCATATTCTCTCTGAACATCGGCTTAATTTCCTCCGATTTCTGTCAATTTGTTCTCAAAGGGATAAAAAATTGAGTATTTATCAAACTCAAAGTCATATTTTTCAAATTCAAATAAACTTTTAAAAGTGCTTTTGAATCGCCGAGTGAATCTACCACTCAGAATACCATTCCTACCAAAAAGAACCAGAAAGAAACTCGAAGAAGAAAACCTGAAAGATAACTATGAGTCTTCCTTTAATAATTCTGTATATTTGGTACCTAATATTAAAAAGAAACTCGGTTATCCACATAAATAAACTTAATTTAGCAATTCACACAAGCACTGACCGATACGGACGCGTCGCCATCTTGATCACCCATCCTAGAGTTAAGACTATTGTTGCCATTCTCGAGAAGGAGAAGAAGTAAGGTTTTGTACCTATGTATTTTTAATGTTCAGCCTAACAGTACATTGATTATATACTAGAAACCGCCATAAGCTAGCAACAGTGTCGTATCGTGTGCGCAAGGTGCAGAAATCCTTTGTGGGGTCGAGTGTACGCTTTTATAATATGGTTTCCAAAGAGCTTTTGGATTTGCCATTACATAGATTTAAAGACTGTGCTAAACAGCATTTGTTAAGTCGAGGTTATTACACTATCGATGATTTTATTAATGACAAAGTTGCATGGAAGCGGCCTCGCATCCCACAAGTCAGTGTAATTCTTGTAACGTATGTGTTGTATTGTCCACTTATTGTAACTTTTTCTTTTTTAAGAAAAGAGCAGTTTGGCTTAGTTTCTTGCCGGCTCTTCTCAGTAGAATCATTTTTCCGAACCGGTGGTAAAGTCTTAACATTTCATAAATAACTTTAAGTTGTCCTACGTGAAATAAAGTAATCATTTATCATTTGTATATTATTTTAGCAAAAGTTTGGTACTGACCCATAGTTTCTAAGGAAGTAATAGGTTTTAAGTACCCTTAACCCTATATCCATATTTATTGAAAACTTAGAAATTTAGTAACCAAGTTCAAGTTTTAATTAAAAGTAACTACCATAAATGGTAGTTTTAAATAAAGTGGTAAATAGCGGTTTAAAGTAAGTCTAGTATATGCTGAGGCCTACCACACATAACTTCACATGTCAGCAATGTTTATATGCAAAGCACTCATCGGAATGGCGTATGGCAAACGCAATGCAGCGAGATTCGCCATAACTGTTTAACTACGACCTGCCACAACGCGTTCGCGCTCAAGGGCATGCACAGAAGAGCTCAGGAGTTGCCTTCACCATACAAAAAAAGTATATTTTCAATTTTTTATTTATTCCTTAAGGTAAAGGTACGTAACTTATTAACTAAGGAACGACAACAGCTGTGTAGTGTACAGTATCACGCAATGAGTACAATATTTACGCGAGCACCAAATAAAAACAGGTATATTAACAATTTTCTATTTATTTCTAAAGTTAAAAAGGTAAATTATTAACTAAGGAACGATAACTGTGTTTAACAGTGTTATCTGTGTATTATTGTTACAGTATTCAAGCGGGTAAACAGAGATTTTTTGGCTTCCTTACAGTTTAGAGCCTGATGACTATAAAATACGAAAGCAAGCAAGGATCATTACATCTCATCCCTGAACAGCTCATTTTCATGCCCTTGGCACTAGGGTATGAAAATGAGCTGTTCTATGTATAAAAATGTGCTGTATAAAAATGAAAATAAAAGCTACAGAAATAAGAATATAGCCAAAGTTGCTAAGAGAACGTAGTTATACATATTATTTAGCACTATGGCGCTATATTCGCTAGATGGGGAATCCGACCGATATGACGTTACGATACCTTACGATTTTCTGCTAGGTACTCTATCTGACTATATTTCCTTTTATTATAATTTTGGTATTTAACGCAATATGATAAAAGATTTATTAGGAAAGAAGTCTCCACACCTTGCTCTGTGCTGTTACTGCTTGTGAATAAATAATCGCCGGCTCACGAATCGGACGTCAAGGCCGGACGTCGTTGTCCGCTTTGTTGACGCTGTTCACTCCACTCCGGCTGCGTTTCTGACTCATTTCACTTTCTGAGCAGCTCCTTAGCTTTCTGAAACCTGGAAGAATTTTTCCATTAATTTTCTGTGAATGTGTAGTAGGCAAAATGCATTTTTGTATTGCATTTCATGTTTTGAATAAAATTACTTTAATTATTAATTAGAAATGAAGTCTCCTATCACCCCAAACCTGAGCTTTCCAATGCGGGGTCGCTAGTCCAGCACTTTATGACTACAACGAATATGAGTTCTCCGCTCTTTGTGCCCCGCTCATATGTCGGGTACTTTAGTTCTTCTTCAATATCCTTATTTCTGATTTGATGGCGTAAAAAATCTCCAAGCATAGTTCCTTACTTATTGTTTAGTACATATTTAGCAAAGCGTCTCACACTACATCCTGCGATATTTACAACACCACAGAAATCATCCAAACTATCCTCAACGTACGTTTCACTCCGATACCGGAGCATCTTCAGAAGATGTTGACTCGACATTGCACGATTATTAAATTAATTAATTAATTGATGTAGGGGCTATAAATGCGTGATACACACTGTACCACATAGATTTACCTACTGTCGCGGATTATAGCGAATTAAACTTCTAGTTCCTTCATTATCACGGACTTCCGCAAAGTAACGCCTGCTTCTATCCAAACACTACAGTGTTTTTCCACCAATCAATTAAGCCCCTATCAGTTGAAAAGTTCCATGTATCCCAACACCTGCAACCCAAATAAACGTTTCCCAGCTATATCCGTCATACAACACACTGTATTTGTATAGGCGGGGTCAATAGACGGCTTTGGTGTTCGCGAAATTGTGTTAACCGGTGTCGATGACCTTACGATTTTATATCTGTTGCCAAGTGGAGATTGTAGTTGCGTCATTCTGTTATCAATTCGGTGATAGTTTGCTTAATACGATTGTAAACTCAAACTCAAACTCACTCTTTTTTTATTCAAATAAACTTATTAAAAGTGACTTCGAATCGAATCGTCGAGCGAATCTACCACTGGTTCGGAATTCATTCTTACCGAGAAGAACCAGAAAGAAAATCGGTGGTTGCTCTTTTTAAAAAAAAATCATTTACAATTAATCTATCAATGTGTACTTAAGTAACCGCTGTCCTTAGCATTGCTGGAGAGAGTCAAATTAGCACACAGAAATAACTAATAACATAGTCTAAGGATGTACGTTTTTTCCTACCAGTCGTTTGATGATCGATCGATGACAATGGGTCTACGCAGAGCAACGCTGCGGGGTGACAGGGACGTGAAGGCCAAATTTTCAGTACAAAATTCTTTCACTATTAGGTATACTATTAAATTATTATACACCTTCGCAATCTATTAAATAGTGTGCCCACTTACACAAAGCCGTTAAATTTTACGCTTAATTTTTACAAAGCCGATAACTTACTCGTCGCCTTTTACCGCCATACCGCTTACCGTAATAAGCTAGTAACAGCGTCATTTCGTATGCGCAAGGTGCTGAAATCCTTTGTGGGGTCGAGTGTACGCTTTTATAATATGGTTCCAAAAAAGTTTTTGGATTTGCCATTGCATAAATTTAAAGACTGTGTTTAACAGAGGTTATATAGAATATTATCGAAGGGTATAGAATAATATCGATGATTTCCTTAATGACAAAGTTGCATGGAAGCAACCGGCCTCGCATCCAGTGACCCACAAGTCAGTGTAATACTTGCAACGTACGTGTTGTATTGTTTACTTATTGTACTACTTTTCTTTTTAAGAGAAGAGCAACTGCTCAGTTTCTTGCCGGCTCTTCTCAGCTTTCCGAACCGGTGGTAGAGTCTTGACGTATCATAAGTGACACAAGTTGTCCTACGTGAAATAACTAAATCATTTAACATTTATCATGTTTACCCGGGAATAAACTTTTACAACATCAAAAAATCTAAATCTGTTGAGGCACTGTAGTGCAAGTCACCCTTAAAATATTATATTGAGAGATGAGATTGACTTTACAATAATTGGGCGGAAAGTAATTCCTATTCTTTTTATTTTTTATCCACTACAAGTAAGTTCGACTGCGATCTCACCTGATGGTAAGTGATGATGCAGTCTAAGATGGTAGCGGGCTAACCTGTTAAGGGCATGGCAGTTATATTAAACCCATACCCCTATTTGGTTTCTACACGGCATCGTACCGGAACACATTATCGCTTGGCGGCACGTCTTTGCCGGTAGGGTGGTAACTAGCCACGGCCGAAGCGTCCTACCAGGTCAGACCAGGGAAAATTCAGAAATTGTAAATTCCCAAATTGACCCTGCCGGGGATCGAGCCCGGGACCTCCGCACGTTAAGACAACAGCGCTACCCACTGCGCCACGGAGGTCGTCAAAATATTGTAGATCGCATAGCACCTACTCGTATCAGAGTTCTATATTGAACCAGTTGTTGGCCTTTTGATCCTAAACTTTCTGATTTTATCTTTTTATTTTTTAAATAATAACTAAGTAGGTAGTTCTTACATAAATAAAAAATATAAGTAGGTACCTACTAGCTGTTTTATGTATAGTGAAAATAATATTATGTGGCATAGGAACAAATTCTGTAGGCAGTATTATGTAGACGTTAATTACCTATTCTGTGATAATATACAGAAGAAAGACATATAAATTATGTTGGTCGTTGTTTAAAATAAAGAAATGCATGCAATCAATGCAAAAGAATAATAAATGCATAACATAAATAGCACTAAACTAGCGGCACGCTATGATGGCCGGTTTGACACATTACAATAGTGATGTGGAATGTCAATTTATTCTCGAACAAAAAACAATTAAGTTTTGTTTTTGTACCTGATTAAATAGGTTTAATAAAACAAAAATGTATATGTTTATTTAATTTATTTGAACGAACTGAATATTTGAACGAAAATGAATATACATACTTTATATGCACACAAGAAACATATGAATACAAAAGATACCAAAAAAGGTGCCACAAAAGGCCATAATTAATCAGATTCGTCCATACTACTATTTTCACTGTCGTCACTGCTATCATCACATACATTAATAATTATATGTTCGTTTTCTATAATATTATTTATTTTCACATCTCTTTCATAATCTTCCCTTATTAATTTAACAGTTCTATTCACAACCTTTTCCCAGTCTCCTTTAGTCACATGTTCACAAGCTTCTTCTAATAATTTTAGCATTTTTTTTGTGGTAAATGGGACTCTGTGCCCATGTTCTAATGCTATTTCGTCAATGACGTATCGGATCTTGGTTGATTTGTTTTCTTTTAAAAGACGTACTAATTCCGCTTTTAACATATTCATGTTTGCATCTACGCCATTTTTAAGTCGCGATCCTTTTCCTACAGGAACTTTGGAAGTAGATGCTGCTGTGTCATCGTTCCAAGAACGGCCTACAGTATGGTTAGCATTAAGCCATGTTTCATCCAAGAACACAACATTTTGCCAATTTTTGATTTCTTTCACTTGCCGTAAAAAAGTATACCTTGCCATCGCTATATCAAATCTTTCCATCAATATTTTGCGTTTGTTACATTTTTTGTATCGAAATCCAATGGTCTTCAAAATCTTCGTTAAAGAACTTTCCCCACCGAAGAATAATCCAGCTTCCTTCAGTGAATGCACCAACTTTTTTCTTGTTGGATACTCCTTCTGTAAATAGTAGCCGTAAACATGTCTTCGGATAGCACGGCATCAAAGCTATCGATGCCTACGACTGGTTTTGCTCGTTTTCTCTTTTTTGGTGTGTGAAGTTTATTTTCTTCTGTGCCAGTCTCGCCATATTTTTTTTTAGTTATCCGTCTAACAGTTCGTTGTCCAATATTAAGCGCATCAGCTACGCGTTCAACCACTGACGTTATAGGTAAAATTGGCCCTCCATTTTGAGCTTCACGATCGAAATAGTTACGAAGGCGTATTACGAACTCACGTGTCTGACTATTTAGAACAGTTCTCTGCTTGAACAGAGTCCAAATTAACGAGCAAGGGTCAACAGTAATGCAGTATCAATATTTGAAATCCAAAGCCAGGTCAAAACTATATCACAATCGCATTGCACTGACAGTTTATACTTTTCGAAGCAACGTCAATTCGAAACTGCTTTGTTTTGCATTGAGCATTGACGCGAGTTTGCCGGAGGTAGTAGTTGTGCTAGCCAGCGATCCTATGTGACGATCGTATTAGATTCCATTTTTAAAAATTTATTGATATTTTTTTGCGATTTCAGAGGTTTGTCCACATAGTGAAAATTGTTCATATTCACAAGTACATTCACCCCTTAAATGGTGCAAACTGATTTTTCTACACTTGTATACATTTAAGAAATCAATTTAATAAATAAATTTTGAGTCCTAAACCTAAAACTACATTCGATAAAATTTATGAATCTCTGCACATCACTATCGTCAATAAAGTAATACAATTATTTCCTTCAAAGTCGTTATCAATTAATACGGAACTTCATGAGCGGACAAACGTCAAACCGGCCATCATAGCGTGCCGCTAGTTTAATAGTTATAAACGCAATTATGCAATGCACGAAAAAAATTGATTAAGTATGATATCCATTATGAACTAAAGATTAAAGATAAAAGTGCGTTGGAATTTAATGACGTCACAAAGTACGAAATACTTATGTAAGTATTTCATACAAACTTCCATACTATATATGTCACCGTAAGATTGTAATAACCGTTAGATTATAATCTAACTCGCGAAATCGCAAAGTGTCGAAAGATTACAAAAGACAAGAAAACGTAAATACAATGAATATTTCAAAAATTGACACTCAGGACATTGAACGGTTCACAATCTTTCGACAGTTTACAATTTCGCAAGTTAAATTATAATCTAACGGTTTTTACAATCTTACGATGACATATACTATAGTAGACGTGTTTTTAAGTTTCATACAGAGGTGTTGATTTGATTGAGTTATCATTTTTTTTAATGGTAGAAACATAAATTCGATATTCAAAACGTAAAGTTCATTAATTTCTATGGACTGTTAGTATCATTGAAGCAATGACATAAACGCTTCCATGTTTAAAAACCGAACGATTATCTAACATGGTGACGTGAGTTCCGCGCTTTCCACGTTTCCCGCTTTCCCGCGGTCGTTGACCTTGCTCGATGGCGATTAGGGAGCGACTCTTGCTAATTGATCATCTTGTTTGACTTGTCAAGTTTATTAGAAAATATATGCGTATTGCCCACGTTAATGGTTGGTCAATAGAGGCGGACTCAATCTAGTACAAACTAAATTATGCCCGCGACTTCGTACGCATTGATCTAGCTTAAAAAAATCCGGAACGAAAAGTAAGATATGTTATTATTTCCTTATCCCGAAATGTAACCTACCGACAAAATTGGTTGAATAGATAGGACATGAAAGCGTAGTAGACAGACAAATAGACAGACAGTATTTTCGCAATTATTTTTTTTAAATTTAATTCAATCAATCTTTAAATTATCTGTATTGTATAGTAAGATCTAATTTAATTGTAATAACCTAACTTTATTATATTGTTCCAAATTTATTAATTTAATTTAAATTAATTGTATAAATTATTATTCATTCCTTTATTTAACTTTTAATAATGTGAATCTATTAGTTGTAGCAATTCTTTGTTTTTGTACTTAAATATTAAAAAGAAAATGTATATTGACCGGATAATCTTTAATGCTGTATATACCTATAATTAAGTTTTGCATTAGAACTAGACTTATTGTATTATTTTAAGATTATTAATTGTGTGTGCAATATTTGTTGGTACTAAACAAAAAAATAAAAAAAACAATTATAATACTAGCACATGTCCAAGGATCTCCGTCTTATGAATGTAACATGCTTACGATGTGGTATTATTAAGGAAAGGTATTATGAACCGATTTAATGAATAATATTAGTGAGAGTCCAGTGGTACAGGCTTACTACTATATTTTACTTCGTCTAAATTTTCATAGATAACAAGTTAAAATAAACCACCACTTTCTGTGCTTACTGTGTTACTTAGGATCATCCACCACCATCAGGTGCCATCGATTATTATGGTTAAGTTTAAACTTGACCACCTACAAAACCATTATGGACTGTAAAGTCACTGTGCAAACGATATCAGGGTTAGGTACATATAGCCGTAATTATGGATGTAAGAAGTTGTTTGTTTATTTTGAAGTCTTTATTGCACATAAAATACAATGTGCAAAGGCGACCATAATACCTAGAGGTATTCTTATCCAGTTAACCTTTGGTAGTGGGGACAGGGTTGAAAGATAGTGCGTATAATATATAGAGAAAAGTATAACTTTTTTTTAGAGAAATTGTGACTTATATCTCACTTTGCTAGCTTTTTAGTGATCAAATGTAACATTACCCATAACTATTGATGGTTACTAGCTTACCTACCAGTGGGGTGCAGTTCATAGAAGCATAAAATCACTGTTTACCCAAATGAAAATACGTCAATGTTCATTTTTCAACTAAACATCTCGAAAATAGGTATTGTGACTAACTAATGCCTAACCTAGCTTCAAAATCTGTGCACGTCACTGTTACCTACGGAACCCAGTAAAGAGAAACGCTTGTCCTACAATAGTAAATAGTGTACTTAGTGTAGAGGTATATAGTAAAAAGCACTGACCGTTTTAAGCGTCCCAGTTAGAGTTCAACAATGTGAAAATCATTGATTGGTAATGACGTGAGGCTAAATCAGGCCCCGCGTCAGCGTGGGTTCCTTCACCCGATGATGTCATTGATGAATTCAGGTTATACCAGACTACCTGATACCCGCGACTTCTTCCGCGTGTATTGAGGTTTTTCCCGTGGGAAATCTTAAATTTTTCGGGATAAAAAGTAGCCTATGTGATATTCCAGACCATAATCCAACTCTATGCCAAATTTCATGCAGATCCGTTCAGCCGTTTCGGCGTGACTGAGTAACAAATATTCATCCATCCATACATCCATCTATCCATCAATCCAAACTTTCGCATTTAATTTAATTAAGTTAAGTTTTTTTTAAATTAAGGATATTACTAGCTGATGCCAGAGACTTCGCCCGCGTGTATTGAGGTTTTTCCCGTGGGAACTCTTTAGTTTTTCGGGATAAAAAATAGCCTATGTAATAGTCAAGACTATAACCTATCTCTGTGCCAAATTTCATGCAGATCTGTTCAGCCGTCCTGGCGTGACTGAGTTACAAACTTCCATCCATCCATCCAGCCTCGTTATGTTCTGCAAGCCCATTAGTTCATTTTTAGTTGGCTAAGCAACTGTGCTGTGTTATTTTATTAAAAGATAAGATAAGCTTTTTGTACCTATTTTCTTTTAATTAATTTCAATTGTTTTTAAATCATTTGAATTAATTAATTAGACAGTTCATTGAGTTAATTTGATTGTTTGTTAGTTTATCGACCGCTTGGCTAATTTGTAGGCAGGCTGAAATCATAAATTTCGCAGACTTAAACCTTTCCCATTTGTAGAATGCCTGAATACTTGGTTGAAAGCAAAATGCATACTAATAATATAAATGCGAAAGTGTGTCTATCTGTCCTTCTGTTACGCTTTCACGGCCCACCTGTTAAACTGATTTTGATAAAATTTGTTACAGTGATAGTTTGTATCCCGGGGAAGGACATAGGCTACTTATTATCCCGGAGAATTAAAGAGTTTCCGCGGCAGCCAAAAAACCTCAATACGCGCAGACGAAGTCGCCGGCAACAGCTAGTTTATAATATTACTAGCTGATACGCGCGACTATAATCTATCTCTGTGCCAAATTTCAACCAGATCCATTCAGCCGTTTCTAGCGTGATTGAGTAACAAACATCCATCCATCCATCCATCCAAACTCTCGCATTTATAATATTAGTATATACTATGGGTACAAAAGTATAAGTAACATGAGTAAAAGTTTAATATCTTTTAGCAGATACAAAACCACAGGTATAAACTATAGTTAGATGTCGTTAATTAATACAGTTGCCATACAAAACGCGTACGTGCGATTGATGATACCTAGGCGCTGTGTAAACAGACCTAGATACCGGCGTTCCGGGTTCAATCCCCGGCTGTAACAATTTACAAAGGTCATTGTTCGAGCTGAATTAGAATATAATTCAGCTCGAAGTTAAGTTTATTAAACAATTTGTAAACCAATAATTATTTCTGTATTGTCTATTCATTAACTTACAAAAGAAATTTATTGCATATAATTTTGACGTAATAATAATTTCCAGAATTTCCGGAATGATCGCACGGGTAAGGGGGGAGGGGGTGTGGCTATATATCTTCGTAGCCATATTCCATTTACTATTCTGGACAAGTCACCCAGCATGTACTCCGAATCTGCTGAACACATTTTTATTGAAGTTTTGTTTGGTCAACTGAAACTACTCCTTGGTGTATACTACAGTCCTTCTCTCCATATAAATTATTTCCAATCGTTTGAAACTTTGCTTGAACAATATGTACCCACAGTTGACCATACAATAATTATGGGTGACTTTAACACGTGCCTCCTCAAAGGAGATGCGCGTGCAAAACGTTTATCTGACATCGTAAATAGTTCCAACCTGCTGATGCTCCCTTCCTCGGCTACACACTTCTTTCCGAACTGCGCACCTTCTCGGTTGGATTTGATATTGGTCTCCTCTTCAGAACATGTCAATTTACATGGTCAATTTCCAGCTGAAGCGTTTTCATACCACGATCTGATTTATGTCTCATATAAAATACGTCCTCCAAAGGCGAAGCCGACAATTGTCATACGTCGCAGCTTTAAGAGCTTTAACAATGATAAATTTCTACATGATCTTCATAACATAGACTGGGACGCTATCTATACTGCATCTACTGTGGACGATAAAGTCAATTTATTTAACTCAATGCTAACCGAATTGTTTGACGTGCATGCACCTTTACGGCCAATTAAGCTGAAACACTTGCCTGCTCCCTGGCTGACTAAAGATATAAAAGTTGTAATGGCTAAACGCAACTCAGCTAAAGCTAAATTTAAATTAAACCCTACCGATGAGAATCTCATTAAATACAAAAAACTTCGGAACCGTTGTAGTAAACTTTGTAAATTCAGATTAGGTTGATGTTAATTCCATAGAACCAATTGTGCTGGATAACACGATTTTGCCCTTTAGTGACACCGTTAAAAACCTCGGCTTGATTATTGACTCCTCCTTCTCCTGGAGACCGCAAGTTAACCACGTCAGCCGACGCCTCTTTGCTGCTATCGGCTCCCTGAAACGCTGGAAGAATCTCCTTCCAGTCAAAACTAAGATATCCTTAGCTGAAACACTCCTTTTACCTATACTGGATTATGCTGATAGCAGTTACACGAATCTCACTGAGGAGTTACTAAACAAGCTTGAGCGTTTACAAAATATGTGTATTCGATTCATTTATGGATTGAGGAAATTTGATCACATTAGTGCGTATCGTGCTCGTCTCAAGTGGCTTCCAATTAGGTTGCGTCGAAATTTTCATGTTCTTTCTTTACTATTCTCGATCCTATATGCTCCTCATACTCCCAGCTATCTTAAAGAACGTTTCAACTTTCTCGGTGCTGTTGATCGTCATATGCAGCTGCGTTCTACCATGGATAATAAGCTCAAAACTCCTAGTCATCGTACAAAATTTTACAGCAAATCGTACACGGTGTATGAGTCATGCCATAATAAATAAATCATACTTTTATCTTAATTCGTTACTATGCGTATTTAATTTTTATATTTAAATGTGTAATTTGTGTATGTTTATGCATAATATTTTTATTGTTATATTTATGTATTTTATTTACATGTAATGTATATATACAATACGTTTATTATGTTTTATATTTTGTACTTACTTACTTAATAATAACGTGTATTCTATTGTGCCACACTACCCTACACATCTTATTCGATCCTCTCACCAAAGGTTGCCTGGTAGAGATTGCTCAGTAAGCAATAAGGCCGCCTTTGCATACCTAGTTTATAGTTAACTTTACCTTGTATTTTTCATGTGTGCAATAAAGTATTTATCTATATAACTATCTATCTAATTTCCATTGTCTTAAACTATCATATTGTAGCATATAGATGCATACGACATAAAATAAACCGGCCAAGTGCGAATCGGATTCGCGCACCGAGGGTTCCGTACAAACCTGTAGTAAGTTTAAAATTATTAAAAATAATTTTATTATATGATGTAACTAAAAATTTATGCTTTTCGCAATTTTTCCTCTATCTGTGCTATAAGACGTTGCTTCGTACCAAATTTCAAGATTCTGAGTTCACAGGAAGTATCCTGTAGGTTTTGATTCCCTTGCGAGTGTCGAAAATTTGAAGGCTGTTTCTTTTGATTGAGTTGGCTTAGAAGTTTGATTTTTTCACAGCTCCAACAGACAGAGTATCTACTTTATAAAAATAAGTCGGGTTTTCCTTCCTGACGCTATAACTCCAGAACGCACGAATCGATTTCCACGGTTTTGCATTCGTTGGAAAGGTCTCGGTCTTCGGCTTTATAGCAAAGAAAATTCAGGAAAAATTGAAAAGAAAGCCATCTTCAAGCCAGGAAGGTGGCGAAACGGAGTTCGCCGGGTTTGCTAGTTTGATATGAATTTCAATTTAATACCTCCATGCATTCCTGAGAAAAAGCGTCTTGACACACAGACGGACGGACAACAAAGTGTTCCTATAAGGGTTCCGTTTTTTCCTTTTGAGTTACGGAACCCTAATAACATCAATGATAGGTAATAAAGCTTTATTCCAATGTAATGGGTGAAAATCTTACACAATAATATAGTTATATACTTTTAAAAGACCTGGGTGATCATACTGCCAACACATAAAGCCATATTGATTTCATTATTGTTGATTTTCGTGTTTTACAATTATAATCCTTATTTTAGGAACGTCAAGGTACGTGACATCAGACTATAGTTTTGAGTAATATTGTTTCAGTATTGCTCTATGCGTTGCTAGTATGGCCTCTGACTCACTTATCAACCCCTGTCCTAACCCTCCAAGGGTTTGTACAGGTTTCGTCACGATGTTTTCCTTTAGGTACTTTTTTTTTTAAATAATACAATAGAACTTAATGCTAGCTAGCCTAACCTAATTACTATATAAGAATGCTGGCTGCATTTCCGCGCTGGACAGCCAGGCTGATCCTTTGCGCAAAAAATGAGCCAGCCCTTCTGTCACCAGATGAGGCCATTAACCGCGGTGAAATATCTCGCAAAAAATTTTTGGCACTAAGACTCCACGGCCCAAGGGTCTCCACGGCAAACGGAACAAATATGTAACTCTCTTTAGGTACTTAATTTTTTTAAACTTTCGAAGTTACTATCAACTTCGAAAAATAAGAGCAATCCGTGATCACCCACCCGAATGGAAAGCCGGGTGTCTAAACCATAGCTTTCTTGTCAATTTTTTTTTTCGTCAAACATTTTTTTTATCATACAAAGATCATGTCATAACATACAAATCTATCTAAATACAAATAAATAGATAAAGAGAGGTAAATTAAAAAAATACTACTAGGTAATTACTTATAATAACAAAAACGCGCCGTCCAATTACTTAAAAGTTGCAGCGTATTTTTTATACGACTGCCTGAAAAAAGGAGTATATTATTTTCAGGGTTCATGTATGTATGTATGTATGTATTTATGTATGTATGTATGTATGTATGTATGTGAGTTTGTATATTCCACCATAACTTCTATACGCCTGAACCGATTTTGATAAATGAGGTATCGTTAGAATCCCTAGCTTATTCCGGGTGACTTAAGCTAGTAAAATTTTTAAAAAAATTGATGGGGTGACCATGGTCCCGCATTAAAGAACAAAATTGAAAAAAAAAATTGAACATAAAATTAACTATATAATCATCATCTAGAAAATAATGAGTAAATTCCAAAAATATATAACACTATAGTTCAATATTTGGTGATTCACAAAAAAAAACATTTAATAAAAAAGTGAATAAGATTCCAAAGCCTACTTAAGCAAATCGCTTCTTATGGAGGTAAACTCCAAAAATAATATGGCAGGGCAGTCGTATTTTTTAATTCGTAAATTAATTTCACTTGTAGTTAATTAAGAATATGTACGTGCACCCAAACTTTCTAATGGCGCCTTATTTCGGTCAATGTTCTAGGAAGTGTATTAAATCGTTTAATCTGTGAGATTAGCGAGCACCAGAAGTCAAATACCAGTTTAGGAATGATGTATTGCTGTTTTATAGAGTTACTAGAAACACATACCTACTTAAAATTAGATATCCCATTCATTTGAACTAAAAAGCTTTTAGGTTTTATGGGTTTCTAGAATACTGAGGGACGAGTGACTGAGGCCTTGTTACTAGAAACACATACCTACTTAAAATTAGATCTCCCATTCATTAAAATTAAAAAGCTTTTAGGCTTTATGGGTTTCTAGAATACCTACTGAGGGACGACTGACGAGTGACAATGCATATCAATTGATTGTGAATGTTAAGCAACATTGACCCTAGCAGGTAACTGGATGGGTGACCGAATTTGGAGGTTCAACCTTGACCTTTTCGTTTCCTCCGTGCCTTGGAGAGCACGTTAAGCCGTCGGTCCCGGTTATTATCACTAACATCTGGTAATAATCGTTACAAAGACCTAAGGGTTTAAATACCTACTCTTAATCGAGTCGTATGCGGAAGGATGTTGGAACTCAACGCATTATTATCCCAAGAAAACTCCTACCCTCCTACTATTTGATAAATGGTAAGGGGTCATGACCCTCAGTAATGAGGAATACGATGCAGAGAGAGATTACCCACTAATTAATTGTTATTCTAGTCGGCTACTTGTTAAAGGTTTTGTCAGGTAAGCAAAGTTTTAGTAAATGAATTAGTAAAATTATGTCTGGGAGATTTCCTTCCAATTCGATCGGGGTAACGTTAAGTACGATTTGTATCGATTGTCAAGCTTGACAGCTAGCACTCGATCAATTTCATATGAATGGTCTAGTTTTCGTTGTCGCGATCGAATATGTACTTAAAAAAACAACTCCCAGTCAGCCTACAGTATTATTTATCTTCTCATACAATAAAGAGAAGTCGTGAGTCTAGCCTAGCCCAAACCTTTGGACTTAAAAAAGGTACAACTTCGACAGCATATTTTATCAAAGGTCTTTAAAGGATTTTAAGGCGTTATAAAACGCATAGTAGGTACGTGCTAGGTTAAAATCTAGAGATCCATACTAATATTATTATAAATGTGTGTCTCTGTCGGTCCGTCTGTCTATCTGTTTTTCTGCTACGCTTTCACGACCCATCTGTTCAACTGATTTTGGCGAAATTTGTTACAACATATACTTTGCATCCCAGAGAAGGACATAGGGTATATAATATTTTATCCCGGTATCAAGTATTCCCGCCGGAATTTTTAAAACCCTAATCCACGCAGACGACGTCACGTGTATCCTCTAGTACACTAAATACACTAAGTTTATTTTTCGTCAGTCCATAAACTCACGCTTGTTCACTAAATCTAAATGTTATGTTCAGTAGATTGATTACCGCGATAAAATATTTAGGCCTAGCACTACGCTGGTATTTAGGCAGACGTTAAAAGCTAAATAACTCATTTTGTATTTCTACTCGTACTTCCTGCTTTTTTCGGTCAGTGGTAGTGGAAACGAACGCTGCGGTCATGAACGAGTTACTTTTATTGTTTATGTGTTCCGCGAAAATTATTTGACGTTTGTGGAGGGAGGTCCCAGGTTCAATATGAACTTTCTCCGACTGGGCTTCGGCTGTGTCTAGTTACCAGCAAAGACGTACTGCCAAGCGATTAAGTGATTCGGTACGATACCGTGCTTTACTTCCGTATTTATCTATCCCAGAAAATTAATGAGTCCCCTCGCGAGTTTAAGGCACCTAAATTAATCTATAGTTAAACATCTAATCTACAGTTTAACATTATGTCAAAAAATTCGATACGGAATTCTAAAAAATCTAACCAGGTCGTAAAAGTGCGAAGACCTTGGTTATTTGCTGTGTTAGGGATTAGACCATAATCCACGTTACTGTTCCAATTTAGAGATCAATATTTATCTTCATAGAGATGATTCTCTTCCTAATTCCAATGAAATTATTTAAAAGTAAGTTATGGCTAACAGCACACAATTTTTAATCTTTAAAGGATTTATTAAACTTTAAAACTAATCACACGATTTAAACTGACATTTAAGTATTTATATATATCTATTATTTTTTAATCTGTGCTTTTACTTCCCATTAACTTAAAAGAAAACGCTTCTGAGAATGGAGTAAACAGTGAACACTGTACAAACAACAATTAAACGACCGTAGCAACAAATCGACCGCAGTCTCCGTTTTCCGGAGGGCGTAAGGGCAAACAGGGTGACCAACCCCCAAAATGTCAGAGGTAAAGGACCAAAGCGGTCGTTCACCCCGCGCATGTCCGCATGTTTAAGGTTAATATGTTATTTAATAGTGCGTCATAATTTAACAAGAATTATGATGCGTTTGACCTCGTTTTAGCACTTTGAGGTTTAATGGCGAATACACCTTTCAGAAACAAATACCTACCTACAGGACAAGACGTCCGTGCGTAACGTTCGCATCGTTGGATAGCACGTTTTGTATTGTCGCGTTAGTCTGTGCAGTAAAAGTGCGCGAGCAGACTTTTTGTCCGCCAGAAAAAAAAATTGTAGTGTTTTCCTTATACACATAGTCGAGCGACTACACTGTATTCTACCACTATTATTTAAAACTAGCTGATGCTAGTGACTTCTTCCGCATGGAATAAGTATTTTAATTCCCACGGGAATTCCCTAACTTTCTGGGATAAAAGTATTCTATATCTCTTTCAAAATCCTCAACTATATTCATGTAAAAAAACCACGTCGTTCCGTTGCGTTGCGTTGAAACAAATACACTGACGCATTAACAATATTATTAAAAGCCATAAACAAAACAACAACAACAACAACAATATTAGTTTAAAGTTATAATAGAAGAAAGCATGTATTTATTGGTTTGTTGGTTGGTTTTTCAGTCAAGCCGCAACCATGATACTAAAAGTATTCTGAGCCACAACGGATCAACGAATTGGTGTATTTTTTCATGAATAAATATGCAAAAAATTACATCGATCACTTGTCTATCACAAAGGTCATTAGCCTGATATCACATTTCAGATCTTCAACTACAAATAGTGATAAGGAAATGTGATGTATGCCACGGGATTATAAGGAATACATCCATTCTAATATTATAAATGCGTACGTATGTCTGTCGGTCTGTCTGCTACACTTTAGCAGCCTATCTTTTCAGCCGATTTTGACGAAATTTGGTAAGGGTGTAGGTTACATCTCGGGGAAGGACATAAGTTACTTTTGATCCCAAAAAATTAAGGAATTCCCGCGGGAATCAATGACACCTAATCCAGGCGGACGAAGTCGAGGGCATAATTTACTTAGTGATACTTAATTACTTATAATGGACGTATCTTCCAATAGACAGAAGTGTGCGCTCGGGGACCGAACTCCCGACCATCCATTTAGGAGGCCATCATCTTAACCACTGAGTTAAATAAATAACATTTTTCAAATTATTTTGGTCTATATGATCCATTAAAAGCCACACACACACACACACAAATGGATATTGAAACGTTGCACATTCACACTCAAATTTTACAAGTGTCTTTGAATCATCGAGTGTATCTATCAGTCTCATAGATACCAATACATTCTTCTTACATAAATACATACATCTACATTGGTAAATACATGATCATTTACTATTTTTATGCTCCGATTGATTAAGAATGTTTATTCAGGAAAACCTCCTAACTTCCGAGGATTTAATCGTAATTCCAAATAATGAACAAACTAATCCCAAAAAACCCCAGATATAATCGGAACGAGTACTTCCCATCCCAATCATTATATACCTACTATATAGTGCGTAAATAGTAAAAATCCTGACTCACCTGATGACCTTTCTGGCGCAGTGGTGAGTAATGTGCTCTTACTGTGTGAGGTCCTGGGTTCAATTCCCGGCAAGGTCATTTAGGAGAATTATAATTTCTGAATTTCACGGGGGTTAAACACCGCCAACTTCCTTACTCCGGGCTAGTACTGCGAATTTCTTGTCAGAAAATCCAAATACTTAATTATTATGGCCCGACCCGAGATTCAAACCGGGGACCTCGTCAGCCGCAGTCGAACACGCTAACCATTAGACCAACGAGACAGGTATTATACAACGCAGTACGCAGGCATACCCTAGTTAAATAATTCAGTGGTCCATATTTCCCTACAGATACCACGGAATTATTACTAAAATTACGTAAACGCTTCCTCGTAAGGAATAATGCGTATTTACAATTCATCACGTGCGCCCGTGTGGACAAAATATCATGCGGCAATACTGAGAAGCGGTCCAATAGAATATTTAGATCGACCACAAACGGAAAGTAATATACTAGAGTTATGAATTGATCGGATTTTACGATTTGCGAAACATCCAATCGAAACGGAAATTTCGGTTTTAGGGGTGAAACAGTACATTTAGTTTAACTTTTAATTCGATTGATCGTATGAGTATTCGATTACATTAGCGTCAAAATAAAATGAATCTTAATGGCATTGATTTGCCACTGATCATTTATATTGGTCAGGTTGTCTAGGCGCTACAGATACCGAAAATACTCACAAAAAACATGAGAAATAAGATTACTATTTTGTATTGAACCGTGTTTCCCTTACACTCTGTATAATATCAATAGTCATTATGAAACTACAGTAGGCCTATTATAGAAAAGCTGCCTCAATTATTATTACAATATAATTTTTTGTGATTAGCTGAATTTATGTATTTTTGTTGTAACAATGCATTCTAACCAGAAGGGAAAAAGAGTCGACCAATTTATATGATTGTGATCAACACACTGAAGCTACTGTAATAGGACTGTCCTATCACCAAAAACTCGGATTCCTGCAGACGATGTCTGCAACTTGGATTAAGGTTTTTGAAAAATCCCTTCAGCCTATGTCCTTTCCTGAGATGCAACTTAACCCTGTACCAAATTATGTCAAAATTGAATGAGCAGATTGGTTGTGAAAGCGTAGCAGACACATTCACATTTAAATACCTAATAGTAAGTAATGGATAACTTTACTAATGATCCATCCATAAGGTCCCATCTTCATTCAGTTTCAAAAAGTGTAGTTTGCAAATCTCAAAAAAGGATGGATGAGGAAAGCAAAGAACCATGTTACGGTATCTCTCAAAAAGGCATGTTACAGTTGGTTTAGTACTTGGACGAATAACCTACGGGATATCGGTCATATTCATAAATTTTTCTTACGTTTCCTATCCCGTGTTTATTTCATCCAAGGATTAGTTTAGTATTATCTTTGTACTGATGATAATAGGCAGACCGCAAGACAAAAGCTACTTTACCACTACAGCCCATTAACGTCCCACTGCTGGGCACAGGCCTCCACTCTCATAGGTGTGAGGGAATTAGAGCTTAGACCCACCACGCTGCTCCAATGCGGGTTGGCGGGCTTTAACGCCTATTATCGTGCTAGCGATAATAACCGGGACCGACGCTTAACGTGCTCTCCGAGGCACGGGGGTGAAACACCACCAACTTCCTAACTCCGGGCTAGTACTGAGAATTCTAGTCAGAAAAACCCAACACTTTATATTATGGCCCGACCCGGGACCTCGTCGGCCGCAGTCAAACATGCTAACCACAGGACCAATGAGGCAGTTGCTACTTAACCTAAAAGCCTAAGCTACTTTACCAATTGCAAATTACTTCATATCACACACATGAGCCAAGGAATGTGACAATATGACACACAACAAGCCATCAGTTTACTCAATACATTATGATTATACGAAATGATATAAATGACAGTATGTTTTGGCGGGTTCGACGGACGCGCGGCCGACGACCTTGCTAACGCGACCTTGGGCCCGGGTCGTTGACTCGCAGCGTATTTTCGGGCGTTTTTCTCTAAGGAAAATTTCCTATCGACCAGCGAAAGACCTTCCGCACCTCCCGCGCACCTTGTATTCACTATAGACGAGAGGAAACTGCCAAGCTTTTCCAGGGGTCACGCTCCTTGGACGATCCAGGGGTTAATGTTTTCTACGTTTCGTTTCGCACCCACGTGTCTATAGAATTGAATTTCAAATAACGTTCTAGAGTTTTGTTTGTTTTTTTTTTGTCAAAACTGGTGGTTGAACTTTTTAATTTCTAATTAATCGAGTCCCGGAGATTCGAAGTATTTTGTTGGGGTCACTACTTAACTTTGTTCAGTTTCGTTGTTGTTTAGTTTCGAAACATTGTTTTAATGGCGATCCTCAAGTGGTTGGATTGTTTTAGTTTGAATGATCTTATTTGTTTCTTTTTCTTCTACTTTTAAAAGATTTTAAAATACATTTTAATCTATAGACAGAGTATAATAAGGACAGAGAGGTGCCCATTCTCATTATGCCCTTAATAAAATATAAATACAGAAGACAAAACATTTTAAAACAGTCTGTTGCGCTAAATTAGTATTAGTGCTCGGTAGGAATGGCATTCCGGACCATTGGTGATTCAAAAGCACTTGTAAAAGTTTATTTGAATAAAAAAACATTTGAATTTTGAATTATCTAACTGATATAGCTTCGTCCGCGTGAATGTAGTTTTCCTTACAATCTTGTGAATTTTTTTAAATTTTTCAGGATAAAACTAACTCAAGATGAGCCGTGAAAAGGTTACAAACAGACAGACACTTTCGCATTTATAATATTAGTAATAATATAGATTCATATTTTAATATTCATTTTTAGACTTTTTATCTAATAGCATTTTCAGTGGGTTTTGGTGGGTCCTGTAACGAATTATCTCTGTACCAAATTTTCACAAAATCGTTTGAATATATGGCCCGTGAAAGCGTAGCAGACAGACATTCGCACTTATAATATTAGCATGGATTAAAATATAAGTAAGCCAGCTTTTGCATAATATTACGTTAGATAAAAATTAAAGTAATGCTCAATCAATCAATCATTTATTCAATTTAGGCACACTAAGGTACACATATTGACGTCAATTACTTACACATAAAACATGATGGTGATAATTAGTTGCGGTATCTTTAAAACTAAAGCTACAAGGATTCCAAACGTGCCCAGTATGGCTAGCATGCGCACCACGAGTAAAATTATGTCTACCCTTTATCTCTTTCTGTCTACCGAAGCTAACATGGTTACTTGTCTCGTTACGTCGAAATAATAAAAGTAATATTTCTTCTTAGTGGTATTTTTTTCTACGAACCTTTGTCTCATTACGTCAAAAGTAGAGATAAAAGTAATATTTCTTATCAGTGGTATTTTTTTCTACGAACCTCTACATGTCGACTATTTTTTTCTTGTAATATACCGCATTTTGCGCATGTAAGGGTAAATGAAAAATTTTCCGGCAACGACAACATCTCTCTCTAGCATAGCTCTCTCGGCATAGTGAGATAATCTCATTATGCGCATGCTAAGCACTCTGGTCTGAGAAGAGCCCACAACAACCTCAGCCGGGTTTTTTTTAGCCGAGCTCCGTACCTATAGTCCGCGGGCGAGCTATAGGAATCCTATGGAATGTTAAAGTAATGACCTAGAGTTGTTTAAAGTGCAAAACAATACTGCTATAGCTGTTTGAAGCTGTTTAAAGTGCAAAATTACACGCGTCAAGCTGGAAACTAGTGCTGGGAGCGAGCTGGATATGGAGCTACGATCGGGGGTGCCGTACAGCCGTCGCTTCTTCAGACCCCGATTCCTCGGAGTTTTTTTTTTTTATCCACTACAAGTTAGTCCTTGACTGCGATCTCACTTGATGGTGAGTGATGATGCAGTCTAAGATAGTAGCGGGCAGTGGCGTGTAGTTCATAGAGGCATAAAAGCACTGCTTACCCAAATGGAAATACATCAATGCTCATTTTTTATCAAAACAGCTAGTAAATAGATATTCTGACTATCTAATGCCTACCCCAGCTTCAAAACCTGTGCACACCACTGGTAGCGGGCTAACCTGTTAGGGGCATGGCAGTTATATTAAACCCATACCCCTATTTGGTTTCAACACGGCATCGTACCGGAACGCTTAATCGCTTGGCGACACGTCTTTGCTGGTAGGGTGGTAACTAGCCACGGCCGAAGCCTCCCACCAGGCCAGACCAGGGAAAATTCAGAAATTATAAATTACCAAATTGACCCTGCCGGGGATCGAACCCGGGACCTCCGCACTTTAAGATAACAGCGCTGCACACTGCGCCAGGGAGGTCGTCAAAAGTGCAACTTATATCTACGGAGATAAATTGATGTAAGCCAAGATAAAGGTGACTTCATATCACGCGAGAGTCATTGATCCTTATAAAACGACGCACTAAATGTGCAGGTACAAAATGATTTGGCACAAACTAAACATCACGTAGCTACGTGATGATGTTAGCACAGACTAAGGTTTTTTTTTTATCCACGACAAGTTAGCCCTTGACTGCGATCTCACCTATGGTAAGTGATGATGCAGTGTAAGATGGTAAGCGGGCTAACCAGTTAGGGGCATGGCAGTTATATTAAACCCATACCTCCATGCGGTTTCTACACGGCATCGTTACCGGAACGCTAAATCACTTGGCGGCACGTCTTTACCGATAGGGTGGTAACAAGCCACGGCCGAAGCCTCCCACCAGGCCAGACCAGGGAAAATTCAAATATTATAACACAGCGCGAGGGAGGGCCTCAACCATCTCTACTTATGTGATGTGTCATACTTTCATCATTTCGACCCAGAAAATTAAAAAAAAACATTTCAACCTGGATGGCTTCAACCGCGGTTTGTTAATCCCCGGAAAAGACGTGCCGCTAGGCGATTTAGTTCCGTTTCGATGCCATATAGAAACTGATTAGAGGTATGGGTTTAATATAACTGCCGTACCCCTAACAGTTTAGCTTCGCTTCCATCTTAGACTACATCTTTTAGATAATAAGATCTAAAAATTAGATAAAATATTGAACGGAGTGCAATACTTAGACAAAAAAAAATTATAAAATTGAACGGAATACAAGACAAAAAACAGCATCCCATATTTTATGACATCCAAGAAATGAGATGAAGTAAACATGCCGAAAGGGATCGTTCACCTGCAACGATGGAAACTGCGTCACGTCATTAGCAGCCACATTAATTTGACCTCAAAAATCTTCCAAACAGGCCTTTGGCCCCAATATGTTAACATGCCAATGTATCAAGAGTTTTTATGGCACATGCCTGCGATCTCACCTGCTGCTCACCAAAGACTGTATCAACCATGGATACAATCTCAATCGTTGATTGACTATATTAATAATATTATACTATAATAACTAAAACCGCAGCCTGCAGCTAGCTTGGACGTGGTTTACGATGGATCCGCTTCCAGAATAGCCTTCAATTCTTCATTATCAACTTTGGTCTCCGGCCGTCCACGGGGCTTGTTCTGGTGGTCGAAATTTCTAGAGCGAAAACGTTAGAACCATAAACGCACTGTGTTTTCCTTTGCGACACCGCCGCCATACACGTCATCATTAATCCTTCGAGCCGTTTCTGCAGCACTGGTGTCAAGATGGAACTCGTACTCGTAAATAACGCGATATTTGAAGTTTTCCATTTTGTACACTGAGTGACGCAAAGAAAAAAACCAAAAGAGGAAAAAACAAATGAATTAGGGTTTTCAAAACACAAAAGCATGAGTAAATAGCTGTAATTTGAAATTGAAATTCCTAACCAGACAGGAGATATTTGAAATCAAAGTGACCAGTACGACAAAACACCAATTTCATATGTAAGGACCTAATATTTTACATTCTTAACGGTGAAGGATGAAATATAAAGGTTCTTTCGTTCTTTCTGCCATACCTACTAAAATTGTACAACTCTCAAAATAAGTTCTACCGTCTTATGCATATAGGAAATCATTGAAACTGTTACAGGAACTATAATGTAAACAAAATTAAAAATGTAAAAATAAGTAACTTTGTAAGGAAAAATAAAAGCTATTTTACTATTTATATTTATTTAAAGGTGAAGGAAAACATTAGTAAACCTGCATGCCTGAGAGTTCACCATAATATGCTCAAAAGTGCGTGAAGTCTGCCATTCCGTACTTGATCAGCGTGGTGGACTTCGGTCAGAACCATTCTCATTCTGAGAGTGGTCTAGGGCTCAGCAGAGGATCGGAGATGGATCGATGATGATGTCATTTTTACTGTAGCAATGCTATTCTGGAATAACGACAATTTTCGGGAATAGAGAATCAGAGGTGATTGCGATTGTCACATTACAGCTATTAGACTATGGCGGTTGACTACGTAGTAAATGCAGGTAGAGTCTAAGAAAAAAGTGGACTAATTTAGCCTTCCAGATTAGCCCACTTTTTTCTTGTAACACATAAAACCCTTGTATTCTGTAATCATTTCTAGTAATCCGTATTTATGCTATGCGCATCGTACCAGAACGCAACTCTCGAAGCTTTGCATTACGGATATTTCCAAATTGCACCTGTCGATAATCGAAGTGCTTGCTCATATTTATAAGAGGAGGCAAAATTAAGAAAATATAAATTTTCCCCGTACACAAATAAGGAAAAAAACAAATTTTCGCTGGAGTAAAAAAACTTAATCCTTGAGGACAAAGTAGCGGACATTATCTAGTTGAAAATAAAATTATACTTGCCTCTGCTGGACATCAAACCTGCGATCTCCCATTCACAAGACCACAACATTCACCACTGCAGCAGAGTGATCACCGCTGCAACTATCAGTCTTATTATTACAGCCCCCTGCTAGACCTAAGCATTTCCAAGAGTTTAAACATCTCTTAATTTCTCTTTACATAATCCGAGATAACTACTGAAACTAATTGCGCATATACGAAAATCACCTACACCAAATAATACCACCCTATTTCGCCCTCTACTAATATCCTACGCACACAAATGTAATTCCCACGTAGGTGTGATCAGTGTATAGATAGTGTACAGACACGATTGTGTATGTGTGCATTTATATTGCAGAGGTCGACAACCGACGAATTTTCGGTCTTAGGCATTGCGCAATGTTTTTTAGAGGAAAATGTGATGAGTTTTCCTGTGAACTGCGCTTTATTCTTTGAATACATACTAAAATAAAAATGCAAAAGTGTCTGCTTCTTGTGTGAAGTGAAGCTGATTTCTTCCTGACCATCTGCTACGCTTTCACGGCGAATCTGTTCAACCGATTTTGACGAAATTTGGTAAAGATAATTATGTTGTATTTCAGGCAAGGGTACAGGCTACTTTTCATCCCGAGAAATTAGTTTCCACGGAATCAAAAAACCTTAATTCACGCGAGCACCATTTATCATTCCTATTAATCTTTAACAGGCTGTCCTAACTCCTATATTTTTTTTTTATTCTTTACTTTTTTAGCTATTTCCTATAAGGATCATGCTTTAAGAAGATAGTGTCGCCCAGTAGGCAAACGCTCTGTTAGACGCCTCAAGCTCAGAGCAAGGATGGACGAAGCATTTAAAAGGCCTAACAATAACCTATTCTGTGCTAAGAGCCCTCAAAAAGTGCCTTGTCATAGGATAGGCTGAATTTTTTAGAAGCCCATATCGGAATTTTCATATACAGTTCGCGCGCGAGTTGAATGAAGAGCTTATGGTGACACATACAAAAGCTCTGCATACAACTCGCGCCCGTGCTATACCTATATTCGTAAAATGGCCGTTGTCAGCGCGGAAAAACTCCAAAATATGATTTCCTGTAGAAAACCAATACACAGGAAATTATTTTTCTAAATGTTAAGTTTAGCGGTTAAGTTACAACACTTTTTGCTGAATCACGTCAGATAAGAAAACTATGTATTACATACATATTTTTCCTTATTTATAAAGCATATTTAAACATGAATTATTATTTTATAAATTGTCCTTGAAGCTTTTTTTTTTAACGTTGAACTTCGTAGAAGCGTAGCATTAAAGGATAACATCGGGAAAAGAAAAATAGAAAGTGGAATTAAAGTTATTTTTTCCTGTTTTCAACTTTGGAACAGCAGTCTTAATTTCTTATATACCCGTATATACATTGAATAGGTACATCGAATTCGGTTAAAAACAGGTTCTTAGGTATTGTTGTTCAGTCTATGTTAAAACATTTCGTAATCATAGATCTACCACCGGTAGGAATGTTATTCAAAACCAGTGGTAGATTCGCTCGACGATTCAAAAGCACTCGAAAAATTTATTTAATTGAGGATTTTTGATTCCCGCTGGAACTCCTTAGTTTTCCGGGATAAAAAGTAGCCTCTGCGGCAATTTCATCCAGATCCGTTCAGCCGTTCGGGCGTGATTGAGTAACAAACATCCATCCAAACTTTCGCATTTATATTTATTTCAAGAAAACATTTGAGTTTGAGTTTGATTGACCGATACTTGAGTAACTGTTCCTCGCTGATGTCGGTTTATTAATATGCGCAAATAAAATCAGAAAGTTTGTCGGTTAAAATTTACTTTTTGCATTCAATTATCATACCTACATATTATATACCTATGTCATATTATTATATGACATAGGTATTTAAGATAACGAAAGAGAACAAGCAAGAAAGAGGGACGATTGATGAAAAACACATCTGAAATAATGCCTCAAATAGTAATATGTCAAAGGTGTCAAAATGTCGATCAAACTGTATGAAACTTCGTTAGAATCGTTATGATTTGAAAATTCGATATAACGAAAGAGCAACATGAAGAAGAGACAAATCTATTTAAATAATAGGATTTATAGGCCTAGTATACTACAGTTTTGCAAGGGACCCTTACGTCTGAATCGGTGTAGTGTAATAAGATTTAGGGAGAAGGGTCCCCAATTTAGTTCTAATTAGCGACCACGCTCACCCTTACCACAGGGCCCTTTGAAAAATGCAGCGTAATAGGCCCATTAGCCTGCCAGAGAATGAGTTAGAATACATGTTCTATTTATCTCATTCTCTAGGCTATCTTTATGAAGTTTCACAAGTTCCATGTGTGAATTGCACACACACACTTTTTGAATTCAGAAAACTTTTACGTCTGTAAAGAACGTTTATTTGAACAAAAACTTTTAAACTATCGGTATACAACATCAACAAAAACATTAACACAATACCATTACGTAAACTAATGTTTTATTTGCAATACAGTTCGTTAACCGAGATGATTTTGCGAGCGGTTTAAAGACCCCGTACCGTAAACAACATGCTCATTTTACCCAAAATGTTACACGCTATTTAGGACTTTAGTATCAATTGCAAAATCACTGATTTTCATTGAACAAATTTGGTTAGTACAGTTTACAACACTATTTGTCACAACAAAATTGTACAAGCAAATGTTACATTTACTTACCATTGTCAAAGTTTAAAATTGAATAAATGAATATCATTGTATTGTTTTGCTTGATTTTTCTAGGCAATGATGCGTTAAATCATTTTGATATTAATGACGTTGCCTTTGACCTCGATCGAGCTTCGGTTCTAGGAAAATAGTTTTTACAAGAGTTAATTAAGATTTGACGAAGATAAGAAATAAATCATTGGTTTAATGCATTATTTATGAATGTAATTGTAGTCATCATATTGGGACGCTAAACCCGACTAGATAAGAGGCGTCATCGGTTCCTTGCGCGCTTGTGACGTACAAAAATTCACACATACAAGTGCACAGTCATACGTGTACACGTGAATTTAGAAATATTCTTAGTCTAAGAATGTACCTTTTTTCAAGGAACAAGAACATGAATTGAACATACGACAGTCAAGGTCACTGAATACTTTTAATTTTTTTAAAGAAATGTTTAAAAAAATCTGTTTATCTCAATTAATAGTAATAAGTATTAAGTAATTTATATTTATCTCAATACAGACGATTAGTTTTCATTGTTACATATTTAGTTTATGTAATATTAAATACTTATATATTAGTTTATTTTCATATATTTATTATGAGTATTATGTTATTTGTGTAAATTGTTTATGTATTAGTATGTGGGTATTTGTTTATATGTTTATATTACGCCGACGATATATATACACCACCCGCAAGTTAATCTCCTTAACTTCTCCTAATCCTAAGGTTGCCTGGCAGTGATCGCTGCTAAGCGATAAAACCCCCTTTTTGTACTTCCTTCTGTTTATTTGTGTTCCTTAATTATTATTTTTCTTTTTTTGTGTAGTGGTGTAATAATAATAATTAATGTAGAATTTTATTACTAAGGGCATATCTATTTGTATTGATCACTTGATCAATTTTCCCAGCAGAATCGGCTGACGCGGAAAAGAAAAGAAATCATACTTCGTGCTAAAATTATGAATGCGATAGTGTTTGTTTGTTGGTTAACAGAACAATGGATCGACGACTGGAGAGTGACATAGGCTATTTAAAATTAAAACACCAAGTTGCGGGCATTCGCTTGTCTCATATGTATAATATACAGAAAATCAAACTCACCCACTGACTCACACGCCCAGGCAAAACCCTTGGACATAGAAAGATGAAACTCTGCACAGCGGTTCCTTTTAGAATGTAGATACATAAAAAAGGTAAAAATTATGTTATTGGATTAACTCATTAATAATGTTTTATGAATTACTTTTGATAATTTCAACCCATTTTTAAATTTGCATGTCAGTAACTAATGACGAAACATGTTCCGTCTAATTTAATTGAACAATGTTTCCAGCAAATAAACGACTAAGTTTTAGTAGTATTTATTTATTTAGGCCCGAATTTTCGGAATTCCCACGTGAGCGAAGTTGCGTGTCGCATAAGTTCAGAAAATACTAATGCTACATGGCATCGTAGCAGAACGAACGCTACATGCCGAAGATTCCCTTTTATTACTTATGGCTAGAAGTATTATATTTTCCTTGTATTATATTTTGGTTTGTATTACTCAACCGAGTACATATAAGTCCGCGCGCCAGCTCTGAGGGATCGGGGGCTGAGGTAGCGGGCGGGTGCGCCCCTCGTCCGACCGTCGCTTCATACCCCGCGCACACTCCCATACTAGTGGCGACCGTGACGCGAGAGTACGCTTTATCGAGTCCAGGGGACACACAGTGGCGTGCAGTTCATAGAGGCATAAAAGCACTGCTTACCCATGTTTTACGTCAATCAACGTCAACATTATTAAAATAATACGCCTAAGGCAGTATTATTTTAATAATGTTGACGTTGGTGCTTTAGAATTATAATCCTTATTTTAGGGACGTCAAGGTACGTGACATAAAACTGAAATTTGAAGTAATACTACTTTGAAGTACTTTTCAAGCGATGGTAGTAACCCCCCCCCGTTTTTAATTCTGCGACAGCAGTGTTATATTTTATTATAAATAGTACTAAACTTAAAAGTTTCTTTGTTTGTGCAAATAGCTGTTTAATTTTTTAATTCCTCATAGTACTTATTATTCTGATTGATACAGTGATTAATTAGATTTTACGTTATTTTTTTAGATATAGTTCATTATAATTAAATTGTATGATACAATTAGTTTTTACTTCCTTATTCCACACACTATCGTCATAGAATTATTATTTCATAATTAATTTAATGCACGCGCTCAGATACTAAAGATGTGTTAGTATCGATAGCGTAATATCGACTAAATCACAACTCTTTCTCATTACGTAAAATTCCTTAGGAATCCTCGGACCTCATACGCGAACTGTAGGAACCTACTTTGTAACCTTCTAGAAATAAAGTTCCTATTTAGCCGTTAAAACCACAACCTCAGACCTGTTACAAAACAACCGCAATAAACAACGCAATTTTGGTTGTGTTTTCCCAAAAATCTCTGCATTGATTCAATAATTAATTTGTGACATATAGCAGGTAATGAATTTTTAACCGCAATAGGTACTTGGTTGTAGGTAAAACATAGTTACATATGATTTTGTGTTCAAAATATTTGTTTGAGGAAATTTTTTTTTTGCTTTTAATGTCAAGAGATATATTTGCAAGAATATGGGTACAGATTAGGTGTTAAAGTGATCTAAATTAAAACTAATTATATTTACAAAAAATACATGCCGTCCAAGTAATCGTTAATGGGCATGGTGCCCAAAACACTGACGCTTGAGGAAAATTGGCTTTTCATAAATATAAGGTAAGGATTTCTATCGCTACATTATAGACATGTCAGCCTACTTTATTTGAAGTCAATTCCTATTTTAATTAAAAAATTAACACCTATTACCATAATTTTAGTACCTATCCTATTACAGTGGCTGCAGTTGAGTTGTGGGCTCTTCTCAGACCAGGGCGCGTTAGAAACCCTCGAAGTTTTAAGATAACGTAACTAATCACCATCACGACTTGAACTTTTTATTATGACGTTCACAAATGTACTGAGTACCAATTTTGAATAAATTCTGATTCTGATTGATGAAATTGTTTAGATCGCTCGTCCAAAGTAAGGGTGAGTAAACTACCTTTTATAATAGACACCAGACATTGTTTGCGGGAAACTACGCCCCATCGAATATACTGCGTAGCATTTGTGGGTGTGTCATGGAGTTATGGAAAATCCCATGAAAACTACCTAATAAGGTAGATTCATAACAATAGTAAACAGGCATTTATATACAAACAAATGCGATTTACTTACCTAAGATTCCTACTCTACTAAAGGCACTGTCTAAGAGCAAAATCAAAAACCATAATATTTTGTTAAAAGTTGGTAGTACTTTACACTTTTAACGTAATAAAATAATAGAATGCGTGATGGTGATTATAATTTCGTTACGTTCCAAACGTGCCATGTTCACAGAAACCTCAGCGGGGTATTTTTAGGTAGTTTTCAGTCAATCATAGTCTCCATCGTTCATCTTCTTAACTGATAAGTGACAAGTTTATTGCTTGACCAAGTTCTCTTGCATGGTGCAACACAAAACAGAGTCGAGATCTCTAGATATCTCTAGATATCTTCGAGAACCTTGTAATATACTAACTGATGCCTGGGACTTCGTCCGCGTGGATTGAGGTGTTTCGTTTCCCGCGGGAATAATAACTCTTTGATTTTCCGGGATAAAAAGTAGCCATGTGTTATTCCAGACTATCCCAACTTTCGGATTGATAACATAAGTATAGATTTAAGATTTCTAATTTTAAAAAATGTATGGCGGAAAATAAATCCACGTTGGACTAGTCCGAGTACGATTGGACAGGACAAAACCTCTGTGCAAAACGTCCGTATCGGAGAGGTACGACGTTCTCGAGTCCGTATAAAATCGAGTTATACGGACTTTTTGCCTATCAAACAACATGGTTTTGTCCATAGTTTTAATGATCGCCCTGGCGCAGTGTTGAGTGCTGTTGTCCTAACGTGCGGAGGTCCTGGATTCAATCCCCGGTAGGGTCAACTTAGGAATTTATAATTTCTGAATTTACCCTAGTCTGGCCTGGTGGGAGGCTTCGGCCGTGGCTACTTACCACCCTACTAGCAAGACGTGCCGCCAAGCGATTTAGCGTTCCTGTACGATGCCGTGTAGAAACCGATTAGGGGTATGGGGTTAATATAACTGCCATGCCCCTAACATTCCGCTACGCTATGCTACGGTTAGCCCGTTACCATCGTAGACTGCACCATCACTCACCATCAGGTGAGATCGCAGTCAAGGGCTAACTTGTAGTGCATATGTTCCTTTAAAAGCAATTGACACTTTACAGCTGACAAATTCCTACAGGGCGACCGCGTATCTTCTGCATCAATCATTGTTACAGTATCAATTGTTGTGATTGGCTGAATTTTTGGTATTCTTGCTGCGTCAATGGATTTTGTCCAACAGTGGAAGAGTGATAACCAATCAGAGGTGATTGCGATCGTTACACTGTAGCTGTCAGAGATATGTGGTCGCCCAGCTGAGTGCTTTTTTAGCTAATCGCATGAGTCATTGCGCAATGAGTCATCGAACCCGCGACCTTAGCGCCACGTGCGGCGCGCTTTTCGCGGTCGCTACGTCACGATAACTAATGTTTTGATAGTTCCGATAGTTCAAGCGAGCTTCGCTGTAAACACCTGTTCAATATTACTACTTTTGTACTAATATTGTGAATGCGAAAGTGTGTTTGCGATATAACGGCCACTCATATCAATAGCTGGCATCAAGCAAGTATTATAATAGACAAAATTTTGTAAAGCGGCAGGTTTTCGGGATTATATAAGCTGTCAAAGCTGTGCCTGTGGCGCCATTTGCCCTCACGTTAAGTTCGATTTTCATACAACTTTCAAAGCCTTAGGGGTTGAATTTTCACAAATCCTTTATGCCTTTCAGCCCGATTCGTTTAGTGGTTTGAGCTGTGCGTTGATAGATCAGTCAGTCAGTCATCTTTTCCTTATAAATATTTAAACATTCCTTCTAAAATATTGTTATAATTTTGACACTCTATTTATAGGAGGGAAAGAACACTGAAGCCTAGAGCACAGGGTATCCTAAATTAAGCAGCAGAGACCGACCGTACCATGTATCATAAGTCTTACTTTTGTTTTTGGAATCAATGTGCGATTATTTATTTATTTATTTAGACTTTCACCGTCTACTATAGTTCCACAAATTTACCTGGCCCGGTGGCCAAAATTGGAACTAATTTTAATGTTTAATGTTTAGTTTTTATTTATTTTATTTATTTAGACTTTTATCGTCTATAGTTCCACAAACTCACCTGGCCAGGTGGCCAATATTGGAACTAATTTTAATGTTCAATGCTTATATTTTGACACACCCGACCTAGGGCCCATAGCCTACAAGGCAGGCCCTAGCCATTTCTCAGGCTTCAAGTAATCCACCGGGGCACAGAGAAGACCCACACAGCAGCTAAGATTTTGTTTTTATTTTATTTTTCATATATAATACCACAGAATAAGGTAATAGAGTATGCTTATAGATCCCAATTCTTGATTATATTTGGCAGATGACCCAATATTGCGCAGTATGGGACGTCTGGGTGACCTTCAACACCGATTACGTGATTACTACAAGCTATCCTATGCCGAGTTACGAGTTACGAATTTATTCGCGGAAATTTCTTGTTTGTTTCAATTTTAACTGCGCAGTTGATATGGTATTAAAATAGCTATTATGTGGACGACTTTTAATGTTGCAATATCTACGTTAGGTTATATAACAATATAAGATGTTAGTAAGACGTAGTCTGCGTAGATTTAGGTTTTGGAAAATCTCTTGGGAACTCTTTGATTTTCCGGGATAAAAAGCTTATGTCCTACCTTTGTGCCCGTATCAGAATTGGTACTTGATAAAAATACCAAACGCAGAAAACACGCGTTTTACCAAACGCAGAAAACACGCGTTGTCTTCCTTGTTGCACGCTTCGAATTTAATATAAAGAATTTCTACTTTTTTTTTTAACTGAACAGGGCAAAAATTGCTTTGAAAGGTGAACTAGGTATGTCTTTAAAGGTTTTGTATGCATACAATATGTTTTGTGATCTGTCAATGGCTGATTAGAGGTTTTGATTTCATATTATTTGTTCATCCGTCATCGTTTAATAGATAAATAATTACACTCCTCTAAAAACTACCTTTTTGCCGATTTCATACCGGTAGCCAGAGCTTCAATACTTTAGGAGGCTTACTATTATTAAAAGGAAACACTGGTTATCCACTTAATAATTATTTATTCCTTATTTAATCTCCCAAACACGCCCACCATCTTGCCATTACACCTCGATCTCTCCCCTAGCGTTCCCCGCCATTGCTGCCACTCTCGAGAGCCATAGAACAGTACGCCCATGGACGTAATCTGTTAATGCTCAGCATATCACTATCATCGCTTAAAGCAGAATTATTTTAATTTTGTTGACGCTCTTGATTCAGAAATATAATTCTTATTTTGGAAACGTCAAGGTACGTTAACTTTAGTAAGGTAACTTACTGCGAAAAGAAATTATGCAGGAAGTAAAAACCCACTAGATCATCGGAGAAAGTATGAGTCACACGATGACGTCACACCTTCAGTAAAGCGATTCGACTTCAGGTTGTGAATCATAAGAGGTACAGTCAGCGAATTGTAGAAGTTGTTGTAGGTGGGAACTTTGAAGTTATTTTTTTCTCTTTACTGGAATACATACAGCTTTTTACATAACAAATATCAACTTCAATTTAGTTTGCACATTTGCCTATAAAGTATTCACTTATTAAGTATTAATATGTAGATATAGCGTGAGTTATTTTGTGAAGTGTGAAATAAATTTAGAAAAAATAAAAACAATTTTAGTTAAGTTACAATTAAATTTAAATTTTGTTAAGTACTTATTTATTATATAAATTCAACAAAATAATATGTACTTTTTTTTTTAATTTTGATACGAATTTTCAAATGCTATGGTGAAACTGGTCTAATTGTACATATTTTTTATTGAAGTTGCGTAATTAAAAAATAAATTCCTAAATCCATACCATATATTGTAAACGCTTTTCAAATCTTTTCAACCGATTTTGATGAAAGTTATATCGCGGAGTTGGATATAAGTACATATTTAATGAAGGAGTTCCCGC
This sequence comes from Erebia palarica, assembly GCA_964035005.1. Classification (NCBI taxonomy): domain Eukaryota; kingdom Metazoa; phylum Arthropoda; class Insecta; order Lepidoptera; family Nymphalidae; genus Erebia; species Erebia palarica. Next base: position 4,364,966 of record OZ035992.1, read on the forward strand.
GGGAATAAAATATCTCCTTCACGCGGACAAAGTCGCTGACGTCACACCTGATATTTAGGTTTTTTTTTTGTAATTTATTTATATATTTTTAAATTACACAAATTAAGTACCTGATTGTAATATAATATAGGGAGGGAGGTAATTGAGCACAAGCTAAATTATTTTGAAAACTAGATGACGCCCGCGACTTTGTCCGCGTGGGTTTTATTTATTTTTTTATTCCCGCGGGAAATTTTTAGTTTTTCGGGATAAAATATATGCCTGTGTAATTAATTCAGGTTATAAGCTATATCCATTCCGAATATCAGCCAAAACGATTAAGTCATATTAGTAATCACATATATGTAATATTAGTAAAATTAATTTATTATTAGGTAAGTAGATATAATAATCTAACAATATTTTTGTCTACTCAACGTATTTCCCTAATAAGTCGTTACTTAAGGTTAAAAATAATTTAAATATAAGTTAAAGACTAATTACCTTAATATATTATGCGCGCAAAATACGCAAAAAACTAATTTGCAAATCATACTAAGTACTTCAAATACTTGTTACAATATCTTGTTTAGAACCATATCGCTATAACTTGGCATAATAACGTATTTACAAATTGTCTATTATATTAAGCCAATAGTTAATATGACATAGTACGTAATGATCGTATTTAATATCTTGATAAGTAATAATATATACGTCAAAAAGAAGTCGCCTGCAAAGCCAGATTTCCCCACGAGCGTCATAACTAAATTCATAATTCGGAGAATGGATGTAATAATTATTTTCCATACGTAAAAGGCTAATTATTATACCTAATCCCATTTAATTGGATGAGTAATAAATGAGCTCTGAAAATAAAGTCATACAACTTATAAGCAAAACTGATAAAACCTACTTTTGATAGGTCAATCATTAGTAGGTACCTAAAAATAATAGCCGTCGTTATCACTGCAAATGCGATAATGTGTATAATAGGCATGATGACTGATTTTGAAAAATAGTCAGATCATGTTCGGAAGTATCTACTATTTCGATAAAATATCTTATTTCAGCATAAAAACAAGGTTTAGTAGTTTGCGCCACTGGCGAGTAACGTCTTAAGTGTAGCTGTAAATTCTGTGAACAAGTATACTTTTGAAAAAAAATACTTGTGTAAATTAGTAAACACACAGGAACCAGGGACATACTAAGCTCTGAATTTGATGTTCTTTCACCATTCATAATGTTTACCGCATTTTCTTAGCTCTGCTTTTAAAGCACAGAGCACTGTCATTCATTGACACATTACTTACATCTTCCATAATTAATCGGGTATTGCTAAATATTCACTACATCAATTAAATAATAGGGATGATAACAACTCAATCAACTCAGCAACTCTTTATCAAACTTAAAAACGCACTTCTAGTATGGAAGTTGTATGAAATTCGCAGTTGTGACGTCATCAAATTTCAACGCACTCTTTTTCTTCAATCTATATTTTACTAAAACTTAAAACTAACCGAGAAACTTAAAACTAGTAGTCACACCGAGGATGTGAATTTTAGGTCTTTTGAAAGACCCTTCAAAACCAACTTTTTTAGACCTTTTGAAAGCCCAATGATATTTGACATTTCGGAGACCTCACTCTACATTAACTCCTCTAGAGGAGAATTTAAACACGTAAACCCTCATTGCGACATAACGTGATTATTTGCATGACTAGTTGAAGACCTAGAGACAGGAGAGTGACGTAAACTCTTTCATCCCGGAAAATTATCCTCATATGATTACTAAATCTCTCTCTCTACGTCATATTCCTCGTTGCTGAGGGTCGTAACCAAACATTAATCACGTGATGGTAAGAGTTTTCTTGGGGTAAAGGGTAGCTTTAAAATAAATTTATGAAAATTTAGTGAAGCAACTAAATGTTAATAAAATATCGACGTCAAGGAAACACGTGAATTTAATTTCCATCGCGTTTCAACTTTCAGTTCATCGTAACTAAAAGTTGGTCTTATCGGAAATTAATAACAACTTGCTTTAACTTGCTTTTACTTACTTAAGTTCGAGGATCTTCTAAAGTTAGTCTAAAAATATCGAAACGGTTGCTTCCATCCATCCATCCATCAGCCCATATGTATCCACTGCTGGACATAGGCCTTTTCGAAGGCGCGCCACCAAACACGGTCTTTCGCCTTCCTCATCCAACCGCTTCCCGCAGCCTTCTTTATGTCATCGGACCAGCGAGCTGCAGGTTGTCCTACACTGCACTTGAAGGTACGCGGTCTCCACTCTAGAACATGTCTGCCTCAACGGCCATCGGTTCTGTCACAAATATGACCTGCCTACTGCCACTTCAGCTTTCTAATCCGCAGAGCTATGTCGGTCACTTTAGTTCTTCTACGAATTTCCTATTTAATTTGCTTAACATGCATTAATAATACTTAATACCAAGATGTATAGGTGTACCTACCTACTTGAATAGAGAAACTCTTCCAAGTCTTTCAAGAGCGAGTGACTGTTTCAGGCGTATGGTTCCCACTCAGCACAAGTCTCCTGTCAGGATTTGGCCATAGTCTACCACGCTGGTCAGTGCGGATAGGCAGACTTCACATATGTTTAAGAACATTTTGAAGAAGTCTCGGACATTTTGCCCAAACCGCCCACCACCACAGCCCATTTACGTCCCACTATTGGACACAGGCCTTCACTCTCATAGGAAAGAGGGAATTTGAGCTTAGACCCACCACGCTGCGCCAATGCGGGTTCGCGGGCTTTAACGACTATTATCATGTTACTGATAATAACCGGGACCGACGGGTTAACGTGTTTTCCGAGGCACGGGGGTGAAACAAAGCCAACATCCTAACTCCGGGCTAGTACTGAGCATTTCTAGTCAGCAAAATCCAACACTTTATATGGCCCGACCCGGGACTCGAACCCGGGACCTCGTCAGCCGCAGTCAAACATGGTAACCATTAGACCAACGGGGTAGCAAACCGCTCACTAGGCTATAACTGCTCTTATAGCATTTCAATAGAGATCAAACAGATAGAATCAGCAAATAAATGATCATGATTATGGATTATAATTATTTGATTATGATTACAATAGAATTGGGAATTCATTTGTTCGGTGACCGCTCCCAAGAACTTTGGATATAATGACGTCAAACAAAAACGTGACCCGTCACTGCGGTGTTTCACCGCTTCACAGAAAATTTCTAAAGAGTCGCCTTAACTTTGTTATAAAGTACGAGTACTTTTTTATTGCTTCTTTACATAAGGTCCAAAATTTTCCAAAGTAAGTCTAAAAATAAATCTTATTACCATCGACACATATATACAAAGCTTTCTCGAAATTATTGCTAAAAAATAAAAAAAATGAAACTGTAAAGCACTCTAAGTATTTAGGGCAAACGTTGTCTCTAGGAAATGAAAAGAGCAACAAGAAATACATAAAATAATAGAAAACGCTTGTAGGCGATATTGATCATTCAAATTTAAAAATTAAAAACTAAAATGAAAATGGAATTTATTCTTGAACTCCTGCATAGTACCGATACTAACCTACGGCTCTCAAACATGGACCATAACAAAGAAACCTGCACTAATAGAATTAGCCAGCAGTATTATCACAAAATGGCAATAGTAGCTATAGGGGCCATACTGCTAACACTTAAAGCCATATTATTATTTCATTATTGTTGACACTTGTGTTTTCGAATTATAATGCACTTTAGGAACGTCAGGGTACGCGATATCAAACGTTAATTTTGAGTAATATTGCTTAAGTATTGCTTTAAGCGTTAGCAGTATGGCCACAGAATAGGTAATAGTACTAAGTATGGCTCGGTATTATTATTTCAAAATGTCAGTTTTATGCAACGACCGCAATTTACATAGACGGGCCCTGTCAAACAAAGAATGTGGACCTAATTTACTAACACCATCTAGTCTGAGAAGCGGGACAGCGCTATAGCGGGGACAATGACAAGGCTATACAGGTGAGGAACGCGCTCTACACGTCTGACGCCCAGCTTTTTTCTATACAAGGGTCCATCTAGTACCTACATATATATCGAAAATTGATGTCACTAAAATGAGGATTATTATTCTAAAACACGAACGTCAACAATATTAAAACAATACGGATGGAAGCGATGGCAGTATTGAATATTTTTGGTATATTATTATATTTTTAAATAAATCTCAATTTAAGGAAACCACTCTCTCTCTATCGATAAGGAAGAAACAAGGAGTTGATAAAATAATATTGTGCAATAAAATATGAAGTCCTGACGTCAATCCAAACACGTGAATTTGGTCCCGTGCCGCTTGACGTCAAGTAAAAGTTTTTCTTTCAGAGAAATGTTTTGTTAAGTCCCTTTTAACTTTCTTTTCATCAGCTTTTTCATGATAAAGTTTGCTGTAATGTTGCTAAAGATTGCCTCCGAGCTCGGTGTATTTTAGACTTTCGTAATTTCTTCCTTCACAATAACCCCTATAGTTAAATTGTCCAAATCGACGTTTTTTCTGTCCGATCTGTCTTTATATCACAGCCATTCCTATAGCAATATTCACGATACTTCCTGAACATGAAACGGGAGAGCCGAAAAAAAACTATATCGTTTTAAAAAAAACCGGCCAAGTGCGAGTCGGACTCGCGCAACGAGGGTTCCGTACAAACCTGTAGTAAGTTTTAAATTATTAAAAATATTTTTATTATATGATGTAACTAAAATGTATGATTTACGCAATTCCTTTATCTGTGCTATAAGACGTTGCTTCGTACCAAATTTCAGGATCCTAAGTTCACTGTAGGTTTTGATTCCCTTGCGAGTGTCGAAAATTTGCAGCATAAAAGATGCATCTTTTGATTGCGTTAGCTTAGAAGTTTGTTTTTTTCACAGCTCCAAGGAACAGTAGACCTGAGTATTTGATATGAATTTCAGCTTGATACCTCCATGCGTTTCCGAGAAAAAGGGTCTTGACAGACAGACGGACAGACAAAGTGATCCTATAAGGTTTCAGTTTTTTCTTTTTGAGGTACAGAACCCTAAAATCCAACCGTTTACGAAATAATAACTTGAAGTTTCTAGCAACAAGCATAAGTCCCTACCATATTGGATTGAGAATGACGTCACTTAGCTAACCATACATTGTGTTGTCGCCAATTCTGCTTATCACAATTTCTAAAATAAACTAAAATGACAGCTCTAAATCTATTGCTGCCCCTTTCCGCAGGCAGTATTATGAAAGGTATATCATTAAAAAAAGAGCTGTCATTTTAGTTTTAGAGAGTGACCATCTTTAAACTAAAATATAACAAAAAAATTATTGGCCTTTTTTGTAATTTTAAATTGTAACGGGTGTCAATAATGCCTGAATTAAATATCTATTTATTTATTATTAATATCCAAACTAAACATAAGTATATACTGCAAAACTAGATGATGCCCGCGACTTCGTCCGCGTGGATTTAGGTTTTTTGATTCCCGCGGGAACTCTTTAGATTTCCAGGATAAAAAGTAGCTTATATGTCCTTATATCCTTCCCTGGGATAAAATCCCTATCCCTGCACCAAATTTCGTCAAAATCAGTTTGACAAAAACGTTGTTTTTCGTGCTGTGAAAGCGTAGCGGACAGACAGACAGACGGACAGACAGACAGACAGACGGACACACTTACGCATTTATAATATTAGTATGGATTTCAGCTCAATCAGTTGGGGATAACTGATTTAAAATTCAGTTGCAAGATTTGACCGAAACAAACACACAAACATAATAAAAGCTTGTAATAACTAAATAGCCTCAAAGGTCAACGGCTATCGGTGACAAATCGATCAATATTATAATGACCTGGTACTCCGCATTCAAGTAAACCTATTATCTGCCTACCTGTTGACTCAGCTATAAAACAGACCATTATGACGTCAGCGTATTTTCCAATGACGTCATCGAGTGATTCACTGCAACCCTTCTCGAGTGGTGAACGATTTTCTTCAGTGAACAAAATTTTCCAATTGCGCCACTTTACAAAGTAGTCCTATTTTGTTATTGGGGTTTTTAATTACGAAATTCGCAGTCCTAGCCCGGAGTTATGAAGTTGGCGGTGTTTCACCCCCGTGCCTCGGAGAGCACGTTAAGCCGTCGGTCCCGGTTATTATCACTAACATGATAATACTCGTTAAAGCCCGCCAACCCGCATTGGAGCAGCGTGGTGGGTGTAAGCTCTAATTCCCTCTCTCCTATGTGAGTGGAGGCCTGTGCCCAGCATTGGGACGTTATTGGACTGTAATGGTGGTAGTGGTAGATAATTTCTGTGAGGTGTGAGGAGGATTTACAGGTGATCTCCGAGGCATGGGGGTAAAACACCGCCAACTTCCCAACTCCGGCCTAGTACTGAGAATTTCTAGTCAGAAAAACCCAATACTCAATTATGGCCCGACCCGGGACTCGAACCCGGGGCCTCGTCAGCCGCAGTCGAACATGCCAAACACTAGACCAACGAGGCAGTCATTTAACGAGAAATACTAGAAATCAAACCCGCGACCTCCCATAATTATTATGGCGCTCTCCATAAAAAAACCGCGATATCCATTATAAAACGTGTAAAACGTGCCGACTTGACGTAACTCGCGCGATCGGGCCTTGAACCTCGGAAACGTGCCTCGACGGGGAAGTGAACTTACGACTCGCGCTTCTTGTTGTTGTTATGTAAGTTTTGTTGTCGCGTAACAACCTGACCCGCCCCAGCTTCGGTTTCTTGCAAGCCTTTTAGTAAAGGACTTATCTTTACTTATTGAATAGAAGCAGGCGTTACTTTGCGGAAGTCCATGATAGTGAATGAACTACAAGTTTAATTCGCTATAATCCGCTACAGTAGACAAATCTGTGTGGTACAGTGCGTGTCTTCCACCTGCAGCATGCGACACCCACCACCCAGCAATTCGCACAGGCACAACACCACACCACACAAATCCTTCAAATCACTCTCAACGTACGTTTCACTCCGACACCGGAGCATCTTCAGGAGTATATAGGAGGAGTAAATATTGTGACTTCACAATATTTTTACAGCGGATTATAGCGAATTAAACTTGTAGTTCATTCATTATCTTTACTTCTTATATATAAAATTCTCGTGTCACAATGTTAGTTACGATACTCCTCCGAAACGGCTTGACCGATTTTTATGAAATTTTAAATGCATATTCAGTAGGTCTGAGAATCGGCTTCTATCTATTTTTCATACCCCTAAAACACCTCAATTCACGCAGACGGAGTCGCGGGCATCAGCTAGTCCATACTAATATTATAAATTCGAAAGTGTTTCTATATGTCTGTCTGCTACGCTTTCACGGCCCATCTGTTCAACCGATTTTGATGAAATTTGATACAGGAATAGGTTGTAATCCCGGGGAAGGACATAGGCTAGTACAATTTTAAAAAAAAATTGATGGGGTGATCATGGTCCCGCATTAAAGACCAAAATTGAAAAAAAAAATCGAAAATAAGATTAACTATATAATCATCATCTAGAAAATGATGAGTAGATTCCAAAAATATATAACACAATAGTTCAATATTTAATGATTCACAAAAAAATATCATTTAATAAAAAATGACAATAAGATTGCAAAGGCTATATATGCAAATCGCTTCTAATGGAGGTAAACTCCATAAATAATATGGCAGGGCAGTCGTAATTTTTAATTCGTTGAATTAATTTCACTTGTTCATACCCCTAAAAACCTCAATTCACGTGGACGGAGTCGCGGGCATCAGTTAGTAATATTATAAATTCGAAATTTTGAATGGATTTTTTATTCAATCACGCCAGAACGGCTTAACTATAGTCTGGAATAGCACATAGGCTATAATTTTTTTCCCGGAAAATTAAAGAGTTCCCGCAGGAACCAAAAACCTCAATCCACGCGGATGAAGTCACGGGCATAAGCTAGTTTGGTATAAACAGAGTTTGTTGTTGTTACTCTTCTCAAACCAGGGCACGTTTGGAACCCTCGTAGCTTTAGTTTTAAGATACCGATAATCAAATATAATTATCACCATCGTGTTTTATAAATTATTGGACGTCTAAAAGTGACACAGTGTTATTAATTTGAATAAATAAATAATAATTTATTCCGCTACTTATATTCAGCTATTACAGACCATACATAGAAGAATGGAGATGTACTTACATATAAATACTGAATCGAGCTAAATAAGTGTTGATCCATCCATCCAAACGTTCGCATTTATAATATTAGTATAGGTATGATGATAATATAAGAAGGCAGCTGTAGGGAAAATAAAATAAATGTAAAAATCTATAGGTACCTATATAAGCGACATTCCATGAAGCTTACATAATTTCTAATCTCGTATCACACCATACATTGAACTCTTGCATTTGTATTCAGGTCTCGACGCACTTTCGACGCATTTCGCATGCGACGCACCACCGCAGTGAAATTAAACCCGCACACTTTCCGACCGGATATGGATGCGAAAAAACGTCTATGAAAATAGTGTACACGGGGTCGATGGACTGATGTTATGCCGGCTATATAATTTTGTATTACGTGAAAAACGACGTCTTCTTAACTATACATTCTTATAATGAAAGTGGTTATTAGACAATGTTAAAATAAATTATAAGCTTACTTTTTCTAGTTCTAACACTAAAAAAGGCACTCTGCTGATGTTATTTAAATAATAACGGTCGAAATTTACCATCGCAGAATAGCATAAGAAAAAATAAAATAAAAGTATATTTTATTCAGGTTTTTTTTAATTCCCGCTGATTTCCGTCACGGTTAAGTTATATTTAACTGCGTAAAACGCACATAACTAAGAATACCTAGTAAAAAGATTGAAGTGCGTGCCCAAGGATCGGTCCTACGGCCACTAGAATAGGAAGCCGCCCAGAACCATTTGTTATCACCATTCACCGCCTAATTACCTCGTAGCTTTAGTTTTAAGATATACTGTGAAACAAAACAATATAAAACAACAAACAAATACAATTGCGCATTTATACATCTTACTAATATTATAAATGCGAAAGTTTGGATGGATGTATGGATGTTTGTTACTCAATCACGCCCCAACGCCTGAACGGATCTGGCTTAAATTTGACACAGATATAGATTATAGTCTGGAATAGCACATAGGCTACTTTTGCGGAAAATTAAAGAGTTCTCGCGGGAACCAAAATCCTCAAATCACTCAGACGAAGTCGCGGGCATTCGCTAGTTATATTATAAACGCGAAAGTGTGTTTGTTTATTGGTTTGTCCTTCAATCATGCCACAACAAAGCAATTGATCGCCATGATTTTTTGGATGGGTACAGTTGAGGACCTGGTAAGTGACATAGGTTACTTTTTATCCCGTAAAATTAACGATTTCCTGCGGGAATTGGACAAAACTTATTCAACGCGGATGAAGTCGCGCGAGCATTAGCCAGTTTTGAATAAATATACTTATTTTGACTTTGAGTTTATTTAGCGAATTGGGTTTTTGACAACTAGTCAAATCACGATCTTTTTTTCAAACGTCAAAACGCGTGCTTCGTATGGGTTTTTGTATGAAATATTGCATAGTGACATCATCAAAGTTCGACGCACTTTTTTACTTTAATCGATAGTTTAAAATAGTTATTCAACATAAAACTAATAGGGAACGTGGATATTACGACTTTTGGGAGGTTCTCTATTTAATAATCACTAAAAAAAATATTTATTTGAATAGTTGTCAAACACCCAATTAGAATATTTTTTTTTTTTGACCAGCACTACAATTCAATAAACTTAGCATAACTAAACTTATACAAATACAAATTAAACTTAAATTGTTAAACGTGCAGTCAATGGGCCACCTCCTCAGCCCGTGCCACAGCATGAGAGTTAGGTATATACCTAGCTAACATACTGCAACGCTGATTTTCAGGAGGGGCCCAAGGGTCAAAAAGGACCATCACTTACACCTAAGAAAATTAAAATAATAAAATCAAAATAAACTTACTTAATTTAACTTCTACTACACCAGTGCTTATCGTTACGGTTTAGTTTAGTATAGTTTAGTTGTTGAAGTGAAACATAACTGATACATAACACAGCATCGGTCATCGACCCGCTGACGTAATCCGCGCAACCAGCCTTGAACTGCACCGCGGCGTTCCGTTCAATCGCGGAGACTCTTTGTGTTGTTTGTGTTATGTCGAATATTGAGTCATCACTACCTATACGATGCTTGAGACTTTGTCAGTGTGGATTGAGGTATTTGATTCCCGCGGGAACTCTTTAATTTTCTCTTTTAAATAGTAGCAGCTACTTCAATTTCAATTTCTTTAAAGTCAAAGTCAAATAATGTTTATTCAATTTAGGTAGGTATAATACACTTATTGACGTCTAGTTATTTATAAAATTTTATAAAATATAATAGTGATAATCAGTAACGGTATCTTAAAACTAAAGCTACGAGGGTTCCAAACGCGCCCTGGTCTGAGAAGACTCTTCTCAGACCAGGGACAACAAACTCCGGTTTTTTTTCCAATATCCGGGTTTTTTTTCCAATATCAATCACCATTTCACAAATAATCATCTTAACTAAGCAACTATCAGAGCCATTAGATCAAATCATTGCCAAGCTTCCTTGTCATTTAAGTAATCCTTTACAGGTAATAGGAATTTTTACATTCATTTCTAAATTAACATGTTGATAAAGTCATAAGTAAACAAGGCATGCTATGGATACCCAGTTAGGGTGTAGCAACATTGTCTTGAACAGTGTAGTGAGACCGATTTTATTTGTGTTTGTCAGTATAATTTTAAAAATCATTTGCAGTAAAAAAAAATGCGTGTTATTATACTCTTTTTCTTTTCCGATGTTCCTAATGTAGTCTGGCAGATTCGTGTACCAGTTTCATAAAAATCCGTTGAAGAGATGGGCTGACAGACACACTTTTGCATTTATAATATTAGTATAGATATTGCAAGGTCGATGTTGATTGTCTCTTTGGTCTAGCATAGCAGCTATAGCAAGCTCAACTGCGGGTGTTGGGCTCGGCAGTCATGGGTGTTTCCGACATGAAAATCTAAGTAGGTACTGGTATTAGACCGAAGTAAACATGAAAAGAGCAACTGCTGAGTTTCTCGGCGGTTCTTCTCAGTAGAATTTCTTTCCAAACCGCTGGTAGAGTCAAAACTTGACGTTGCACAAGAGACACATGTAGGTATTTCCTATAATATGATATAAAAAAATGAGTATTAAGTGTTGAGTTATTGAGTGAGGAAGTTGGCAATGAGTCACTCTTGCGCTTTGGAGAACACGTATGTTAGGTCGGTTTCGGTCTTGCGCCTGATTCCTTTCCGTTTCCTGCAGGGAGATTAAAACCTGCATCAACCATTGTTTCAGTCTCAATTGTTTTGATTGGCTGAATTAATGTAATTTTTGCTGCGTCAATGGATTATCGCCAATAGTGGAAAAATGTTAACCGATCAGAGGCGATTGCGATCGTTACACTGTAGCTGTCATGTTTAGACAATCGCCCTCCAGCTTGTTCCGTTTTCCTGCACTTGAGATTGTCTGTCCACCAAGTAAGGGTCGTCGCTTCGCTTTCCGGTGTGAAGCCAACATTCAAGCTCCTTTGGATCCCAACGCCCATCGTTTCTTCGAACTGTGTACCCCGCCCATTGCCACTTAAGCTTAGCTTGGGTCAATAACCTAAACAAATAAAGCAGTCGGTTACGTGCATTACAATTTTTACGTAACACCCAAGTTTAACGAACTCACACAGCCAAACATCGCCCGCACCGCCCTAACCAAGTAATTCCGATAAACCAGTTTTTATCCGGTAGGAAGCGTGCCGCAATTAGCGAAGAAAGTACAGCTAGGCACAAACAATGAGTGACGTAAGGTGAAAACGCAGCTTACGTCACCCGGGCCTTGAACCTCGGTACCGACAGGAACCAGTAGTGCCGAGTGCCGAGTGCCGGGTGGGGCCATTCATAGAGACGCGGTGTGCAAAGTGCATGTTTACTTTACAGATTATTTGAACATGGTAATAGGTACGTTATTTGTAAAAGAACGTTTTCAACTATAACGTATACTTTGTCGTTAGACTCCACATTACGTAGACACAATATATCTATTTATTTATTTAAATCTTTATTGCACACAAGTACACGGACATAAAAAAGACACTAAAACTACAAGTAGGATAGCACAGTATGCAAAGGCGGTATTATCGCCTAAGGCGATCTCTTCCAGACAACCTTTGGAGATAGGAGAAGCGAATACCTACCTATATAGTTAACCTGAGCAAAAAAACTGTTAAGTATTCGTGAAATTAACGCGATCTCAACTCTAACGGGCTTAAAACCTCTACTAACGACACGATCGGTAGGGCCGATCGGGAGAACCGACTAAGGGTCAAAAAAAAATTGTCAAATTCATTAAATTTTACAAATATTTTTACCCACGCTTCTCTTTCGGACATGGCCATTTTAAATCTCCAGCCACTTATTATCCTCTCACGTCCCATCAAGCGCGAGCTTAAATAAGATATACCCCTAGTCACGAACGTGTATAATGCTAAGTCGTCCCGATCGGTAGGGTTATAGGATCGATCTAAAGTTGTGAGTCGGGGCGATCCAACTGGCAAGTTGTATGCCCGACCACCCAACTCGCCTATTGGCATGCGCATTGGTAGGGAGTCCCTACCAATCCCGGCCGATCGTGTCGTTAGTAAGATGCTTTTAGCAACAGGCACAGTTAAAGATCTGGAGAGTGTCGTAGACTTCTTGTCCCAGCAAATCAAAGTCACAATGCAACGAAGTCGCAGGCATCAACTAGTATTACATAATCCTTCTATATAATATTGCAGGAGTGATAATTAATTAGGAAATCTAGTGTAAAAGCGTGGTATCCGGTCTCAATACCACCAGATGTCTGATAACGATTCTTATCAACGCTGGTACGCATTGACATTCGCGACACGGGGTGCGTCGACCCCACTTTCACTCGTTTGAACCCGCTACCTCAAAGGGAAGCTACGTATGTGATGCAATGCGACTTTGCGTCATGTGATATTGTGACAGTTAATGTAGTTATATCAGTGCAACTTACAAAACTACTAGGCGCTTTAGCATAGTTATTATCTAAAAATATCAAATTCAAATATAAAAAGCATACTTATTCAAAATTGGTACCTGCTTGCATTTTCAAAAACTATTTTTCCCACATTTAAATGTTCTTCCAAAAGGTGTAAAAATATGGGTCTTACTAGTTGATGCCCACGATTCGTCCGCGTGGTTTTTGGTTTTTTATTCTCGCGGGAACACCTCAATTTTCCGGGATAAAACTATGTATGTCACTCTCCAGGTCCTAAACCCATGCCTAAAATCACATTGATCCATTGCTCCGTTGCGGCGTGATTGAAGAACAAACCAACAAACCAATGAACACACAAACAAATTATTAATTCATTATTAATAGCACTTTCGTATTTATAATATTATATAGGTATTATTTCTGTCAGTATTCAATTTGATAACCATTTTAAAATATCAATTATAACATAAAAGTGAGACGTCTAAATTATGCAAGTATTTCATAAAAAATGTATCTACCTACAACATATGTGTATATTTTTTGTAGATTAGAGCCGAGTTTCTTGCTGGTTCTTCTTGGTAGGAATGACAATCCGAACCAGTGGTAGATTCACTTAACGATTCAAAAGCACTTGTAAAAGTTAATTTGAATAAAAAATATTTTTAATTTTGAATTTCAAAGATATAAATAATATAATATTTTATTAAAATAAAATAGGCTTTTCATAAAAACTTTTTAAAAAGTTGCTGATTTGTTATATACATAGATAAGACTGCTAAACTCTAGGCTAATCACATATTATAATATATGTTCATCTCATCGACGTAATATGACCATGGTTCATCTCCACTCTATTGGATAAAATTGAGTTTGGCCAATAACGAAAGAGTCATGTTATCGGTACTGCACTGTAAGTACAGGGGCAATAAAGAACCGGGTCTGAAGTTTCCTCAAACCTGCCAAACCATAAACAACTCAACAGCTCACGGTATTCACGCGCTAACATCCATAGCCTATAGCCCATGTAAACACGTGCTTTGCATTGATATTCGCATCTAGAACGGGTCAATCACCTACACTTTCACTACTACCCGCACTACTTTTCTTCTAGAAGAGGTGTCTATGCAGGACATCAAGTGACCTAGTATCACTTTGACCATTTCCGATATATTATCATCACCACCATGTATTACCTACCATGTATACCAGCAAGTCCTAGTAGTATTGGTAGTTCCTCACCAATACTACTAGGACTTGCTGCCAAGAACAGCATTAACTTTTTCGCCAAGATAGTAATGTTAGGCATTCAGAGGTTATTGCGATCGCTACACAAAAGCAATCATAAATACCTACGTAATAAGGTGCTGGGTGTAAAGTTTCCTCAAACCTGCCAAACCATAAACAACTCAACAGCTCACAGAGTTTGCACGCTTTGACGCCATTGCCCAAGTAACACGTGCTTCGCATTGACATTCGCGAGGCGGCCGGGGCAATCACCCGCACTTTCACTCGTCCGGCCCCGCTTTGCCCCCTCACTCCCGCCCTGTCGGCTACAGGAAGCGGTGACGCTACCGTTCTTACAGGTTATGTAATGATTTGTTGATGCTAGTTGCGTATGATTGATGAGTGTATTGACATATAAAAGAACCTCTAAGGACATTTTTTTTTACTTCTGTCGACTAGTTTGTATTTTACATTAATAGTAAATAGATACATCATCATACGTCATCAGATAACAGTCATTACGCCTTTTCAATAATAAGTGGGATCGCTTGAAGTTGAATGAAAAATTAATGTATCGGAATTGGACTTTTCAGGTCGATTATATCCCTAATACATGAGAATTGTGTAAGCACCAAGATTTTAGCTGAAGAAACACTTATCTATACTATATACTATACTATACTATACTATATACTATGCTATATACTATACTAATTACTATATACTATATTATAAATGAGAAAGTTTGGATGGATGTATCGATGTATGGATGTTTGTTACTCAATCACGCCCCAACTGCTGAAGAAACAATTATATGCTACAGACAAAACTCATGCATTTTACATAAACTTCTGGTATTTGCAACTTACCTTTCTCTAGGATGTATTACATATTATGAAAAAGAACTGTAAAAAAAACACCTTTTCTTTGATGTGAAACAGGAGTTCTATTAGGTGCTTGGTAAAAGGAATTCGTTTAGGCCCACACGTAAGCCAGCAATAGTACGCTAAGCTTGGCTATTACAAAACCGGTTAGAAGGAAACGGCTACAGTTTGGCAACTTGACAGCACCCCACTATGACACAATACCTTAAAGAGGTAAAGCGGTCGTCGTAACCCGGTTACACGCTAAAAATAAGCCTTTATACGCACCCCACTCTACGACGATTTCGTAAATTGCCTTTGCGAAAAACTTTGGCGACCAAAGAAATAGTGAACCATTCCTTTATTGAAGCACTGATAGATGAAGACCTTAGCCATATACAAGAGAGAAGGGTTCTGTACCACTACCATTTCGAAGGAGTTTCATACCACTTTCTTTTTCAAGTGATTGCGTTTTTAAGCAATTAAGTATATACCACTTGATATAAAAGTGAAGGAAAACATCTTAAGCAAAATCTGCATACCTAACAGTTCGCCATGTTTTCAGAGGAAAGTGAAGTCCGATCCACACTTGACCAACGTGGTGGACATTGCCTTAAGAAATGCATTGAGAGAAAATCCATGCCTAATAGGCTGCCGATAGGTTGCGAGACTGGTAGCGGTTATGATAACTATTTCTTTGCTGCTGGCAGTTTTTCGCTCGCGCCGATTTCGATACTCATCATCATTCATCATTCATCCATCCATCTATCCATCAACCTGCATATGTCCACAGCTGGACCTTTTAGAGAGCGTGCCACTACACACGGTCTACAAGATAGCCCTTGACCGCGATCTCACCTGATGGTAAGTGATGATGCAGTCTAAGATGGTAGCGGGCTAACCTGTTAGGGGCATGGCCTCCGCCTTCCTCATCCACCCACTTCCCGCTACCTTTTTAAGGTCGTCGGTTCAGCGGGCTGGAGGTCACACTGCGTTTACCGGTGTGCGGTGTCCACTCCACAACGAGTCTGCCCCAACGGCCATTGGCCAATTAAGTACTTTCCTCCTTTTAAATAAAAGTCATATCTCTAAATATATTTCTAGTGCTTTTAAAATACTTAACAGTAATCAGTTAGCAACATAGAACCGCAAAATCATCAAGATGCACTTTCGAATGATCAAAGATGATTTATCTTGGATCTACACTGATTGTGTCTGTCAAGATATTATTTTGAGAATAAACAAAACTGTCTAGCTTCAAATCATTTATTATCATTTCCAGGTATTTATCTAATCTAATGAACAAAAAATGAGACAATTTTGAGGTTACTTCTTTACTTGAAGCTTCTATGAGTATATATTTTAATTAATGGTTTAGACCGCGAAAGTTGTTAGCGGCCAATAGGGTCACCATTAATAATTGAATAAAGTAAAAACAAGTCAGTTTAACTTACTGTTACTAAAGTAGCATTTACTTTACCCGGTGTCCTAGGACTAGGCGAACGACAAACTTTCATTTTTTAATTAATTGTGTAATTGGCTTGTGTCCGTACTAATAAAATAAATAAATAAATGCACTCTGGCTCTGAGGTTAAATTGTTGAGAACGTGGTCTGACGCCTACAAATGCGCATCAGTACAGACTACGAGGAAATGATCACAGCTGAGGTTTCCGCAAAAATGACCAAAAAATACTCTAATTTTATTAATTTTAATTAATTTTAGTAAAATGTTGTCAGCCCTAGTCGCATAGAAGTCGGATAAATAGAAACGTGTGCCAACAAAGCGGTGCACTGTACCGTTATGCGTCTGCCGATTCGAGGTCGCTTTCCCATTTCACCGACGCATCGCGGTCACCTCGATTTTATACACTCAGGGTTGCTACTGTTAGCATTATTATTATTTGTCATTATATCTCATGAAACAGGAAGTATAATATCTCTCAATTCGACTCGTTTCATGTCATTCGATTTAATCTTCGGATACGTACGTCATATTGAAAATAGTTAGTTTAAATGCGAGTATGTTGACGATGGTAATTCAGTCTCCTGCCGACAGACTCAGCGATTATTGAATACTTTTGTGTTTAGATCGCAATTTGATTGATTTAGAGCTTAAAGATAGCAATCGTGGCCGGATCAAATAAATACTGTCTTTAAGTTTAGTCAACTTTTATCTAATTACATTAAATCTCTCGTGGAACCTCTACACGTTTAACCATTCACACGTGCAGGTATCAAATGGGAAGACAAATCTATTAAAAGTGTTTTATTAATACCTACTTCTGGATTGTCGCTTATACTACTAACGAAGTGTTAGTTTTTTAAAATTCACTATGGGCTTACGCTTGACCACAATCACACATGATGGGAAGTGATGATGCGACCTAAGATGGGACGCTTGCCTAGAAGATGCCCATTCACTCTTGATTTAAAGATACCCGGATTGTAATTGGTGGGAAACACAGTTCTTAAGTCGCTAGTTGTTAGAGTTAACATCATTTTAACCTAAATGATATGGCTGTGATAACTTAAAATCAATAATTTTAATTCCTAATCGGAATTAAGTAGAAAATGTTTGGCATCACGTTTAAATTGGAAACGGCGCGGCGCGCTGTGTGGAAAATATTTATTAAATACTACGTACCCAATCAGAAGTTTACCTAACATAATTAGGATTACAACTTTGAAGATTATAATATCAACTAAAATAATTAATTAATAAAAGTATCAGAAGGTAATCTTTCAGTCAAGACCTTTATAATTTTAGAGCATTTCCCACCATATAGGTAACTTTATACACTTAACTAATATATTCATTTCATTTATTCATTGCATTCATTAACAATTCCAGTAAGTCTTACACATTACATTTTAATTTATCGACCTACATGTACTAATTAAAATAAAAATAAAAATAATGTCTAATCTCACAAGTTATGTTGAATTCAAATATTAGTTAGTATTTTTTAACTATTACGAATATAATTAAAAGTACTAATATTATAAATAAATTAAAAGTACTAATATATAAATTACTAATATTATAAATGCGTAGGTTTGGATGGATATATGGATGCATAGATGTATGGATGTTTGTTACTCAATCACGCCCCAACGGCTGAACGGATCTGGCTGAAATTTGGCACAGAGATAGATTATAGTCTGGAATAGCACATAGGCTACTTTGTATCCCGGAATATTAAAGAGTTCCCACGAGAACCAAAAAACCTCAAACCACGCAGAAAAAGTCGCGGACATTCGCTAATTACTTCTTATTTTATAAGTAGGCAGAATTATTATGACGTGATATTGACCCAAAACAAATTCGCATATTAAAAAATATACTAAATGTCGGTTTTACAGTTTGAGGCAACCCTATAAACTTGTTTATTATACCGGCGATCTAAAAGGGCTTGTTTGGATTGAAACATATTGCATGACAGCGCTCTTTGATGAAATAATATGATTTATATTGTTTGTATTGTAACATTTTTCGTTAAAAAATACAATCGAATTGAGAACGGATAATTTAAAGTAAGTAGTTTTGTTCATACCTAATATTAGTATTTATGCCAATTTAATACACAGTGCTTCTAATTCCTTTTTTACTGATAGCACAGCGTAAGTATATTATATTTTTATTATACGACTGCCTGAAAAAAGGTAGAGTACCTAGGTATATTGTTTTCAGGGTTAATATGTATGTATGTATGTATGTATGTATGTATGTATGTATGCATGTATGTATGTGAGTTTGTATATTCCACCATAACTTCAATACACCTGAACCGATATTGATAAATGAGGTATCGTTAGAATCCCTAGCTTATTCCGGATGACATAGGCTAGTAAAATTTAAAAAATAAATTGATGAGGTGGCCATGGTCCCGCATTAAAGACTAAAGTTGAAAAAAAATATTCGAAAATAAAATTAATTATATAATCATCATCTAGAAAATGATGAGTAGATTCCAAAAATATATAACACTATAGTTCAATATCCAGTGATTCACAAAAAATATCATTTACTAAAAATGTGAATATGATTCTAGTTTAACTAGATTAATTTAGATTTTTAACTTTTTAGTTCGTTTTTTGGCAGGGCAGTCGTATTTTTTTTATTTTTTATTATGACTTGTTACTGATAGCACAGCGTAAGCATATTATATTTTTACAGTAGACGAACGTAAGTATATATTTTTACGTGTAAGTAGTACGTTGCCCTGAGTAGCAAAGCATAGATACATTTAAACTCCAGTTTCCCAAACGGATTTTTTTGTTAATTTGTGTAGTTGTGTAGTAATAACTTGAATCCTAAGAATTTTATTTACCTTATTCCAATTCTAATTCTTCATTTCATTTTGACGTCTCTCATAATTATAAATGTGAAAGTGTGTCTGTCTGTCTGTTTTTTACACTTTCACGGCCCATCTGTTCAACAGATTTTGATGAAATTTGATACAGGAATCAAAAATCTTAATCCACGGGGACGAAGTCGCGGTCGTCATCTAGTATTGTAATATTTGCATACTATTAATTTAGTTGAATTTTAATGAACATCTGTGTTTCACCAGTAAAAACATTCTGGCAAATAAATGATTATTTATTTATTTATGTATATACTAGCTAATGCCCTCGACTTCTTCTGCGTGGATCAAGGTTTTTTGGTTCCCGCGGGAACTCCTTAATTTTCCAGCCAAATTTCAGCCCGATCCGATCAGCCGTTGGGGCGTGATTGAGTAACAAACATCCATACATTCATACATCCATCCAAACTTTCGCATTTATAATATTAGTATGATAGCATACTTATCACAATGTTAGTGTAATGCTATTCGTATTTAACAGTTGTTATGTCGACTTTTTCAACGCCGCAGCACAAAAAGACGAAGAAAGTGTGCCTGAGGAAAAGTGGTGAAAATTGTGGAATACTTCCCGCGTCGTCTCTCACGATTTAGTATAGAGGCACGGACACATACTGCTGAAATTCTTCTAGAAAATATTCGCCGTCATCGTAAGTTTTATCTGGCGGACAAACAGTTCCAATTTTTACATGGAGCTAATAGGCCCATTACACTTTTGCAAGGGACCCTTACTCCTGGATCAGTGTAGTGTAATAAATTTTAGGAGAAAGGGTCCCTAATTTGGTCCTTATTGCTGTGTAATAAGCGACGCTCTAACTAGCGGCCATGCGCACCCTTATCACAGGGCCCTTAGAAAAGTGAAGTATATTAGACCCATAAATACACAGTCTACCGCAATACTAATAGCCAAAGGAAATGAACTTATTTTGATTTGTGCCCACTTTTGGTATTTATGTTACCGCAGATAGAAGTGACATCTCAAAAATTTCATGAAATGCAACTACGGCAGTGGTTTTTTATGCCCCCTATACGTAGCGACCACAAGACTGCTTTATCCAGAAGTGGATAAAACAAAAGTGAGGACGCATTTCCTCGAAAGCGTGCGCTTTTAACCCAGACGAGGTCTGCCAAAGCCGAGCTTTGCTAGACCACCTCGTTTAGTGTGGGCCAAGTTAATTAATTCTTTTAAACTAGATGATGCCCTCGTGGCCTAAGGTTTTTTGATTCCCGCGGGAACTCTTGACTTTTCCGGGATAAAAAGAGGCCTATGTCCTTCCCCGGGATACAACCTATCCCTGTACCAAATTTCATCAAAATCGGTTGAATAGATGGACCGTGAAAGCGTAGCAGACAGACAGACACACTTTCGCATTTATAATATTAGTATGGATTAAAGTTTGTTATAAATTATATTGCATAAATAAAAAAGTTCCACCGAATGTGACTATGCCCTATATGTACGTACTTAGTACATACATAATGCAAATTGAATAATTATTGTGACTGCATGGAAACATCTTTACAAAACAATAATTACGTTATAAAGTCTATTTTTAGTACTATATTTCTTTTCTACCTAGGCTTCATACTTTTATAAAAAACATAGATACTTTTTTTAAGAAAGAATATATTAAATTAGGGGTTGCCTAGTGAAAGCTGAGAGTGCAAATAGTAGAAAAAAAATTGGTCGGGTATCTCCCAATATATTTTTCGATGATACAGGAAAACATTAGACATTACCTTGTATGGCAACTTGCATGCCGAGAATTCTCCTTAACGTTCTCAACGTATACCAATCCACTAGGTATATAATGCCGCGTAAAAACCGATTAGGGGTAGGTATGAATATTATAATGTTACAAAGCAAGAGTATATCCATTTTCGGGGCACGCGCGCTCAACCTTGATCTCATCATTGCTTTGTATTAAGCATGATTTAGGTCAAGCGCAAGACTATTCTGATATAAAAAAGTGCCAAATCCCAACCAGGTTAGCCCGCTACTATCTTAGGGTACATCATCAATCAAAACCACGTGAGATCCAAGTGAGACGAAGCAGCCGTTGGTTGACCACTACAGCCCATTAAGGTGCCACTGCTGGGCACAGGCCTCCACTCTCATAGGAAAGAGGGAATCAGAGCTTAGACCTACCACGCTGCCCCAATGCGGGTGCGGGCTTTAGGCTTTAATTACTATTATCATGTTAGTGACAATAACCGGGACCGATGGCTTAACGTGCTGTCCGAGGCACGGGCGAAACGCTGGCAACTTACTAGCTTCGTAGGTTGACAGGCCATTAAAAAAAGTCCATTTTCAAATGAGTCAACACCACACAACAAACACCTCAATCAAAGAAAGTGTCACACCACGTAACGCCGGTAACTGCGTGACCCCATTCGAGGCACCTTTCTCCGGACTTTCACCGATTGTGTGGCCCACTTGTTTTGTTACGAGCGCTTATGTCGACCCTGAATTGGCCAAACTTTGGCAGAGACAGGTATCCAGGGCGGAAAACACCGGAAACATAATAAAAGTTATGTGCAGTACGCACATCATGTTAGATAGTATCGTCCAGGTCGTGGAAGCGTTAAGTACTGTTTTCCCCTGATTGAAGTTCTCATTTTTCACAAAGCAAAAAGATATTACGATAAATAAATTGATGTTCTGCTGAAATAATTAAATTTTACGATGTAATGTATAATTTGATCTAATGAAATAATTTAATATGAGTACTAGAAAATCCTTACAATTTGCACACCATTGTAATAGGTAGAATATAGTAAGGGAAATTACTACATTCAAACTCAAATCTTTTTTATTCAAGTAAACTTTGAAAAGTACTTTAGCATCGTTCAGTGAATCAACCACTGGTTCGGAATAACATTCCTACCGAGAAGAACCAGCAAGAAACTCGGTGGTTGCTCATTTGAAAAATTATATTTACAATTACATCTATGTGTAGATACATAAGTAAGTCTTTACCTTTACCTATGTCACTGCAAATAAAATTTAAAATATTGGATAGAAGCAGGCGTTATTTTGCGGAAGTCCATGACAATGAAGAAACTAGAAGTTTAATTCGTTATAATCCACCACAGAAGGCAAATCTATGTGGTACAGTGCGTATCTTGAACTTGATTGCCCTCGATATTCACCACACCACATAAACCCTCAAAAATACCCTGAACGTACGTTTCACTCCGATACCGGAACATCTTCAGGAGATGTTGACTCTACAATGCACGATTTGAATAAAATTTAATTTATTTGTTTATTATTTGACGGGACGCGAGGTCCTTAGCGTGGTGTGAATCATTAGTAGGTACTTATTAGGAAAAAAAACATGCAGCGTTGAAAAAACATGTATTATACTAAATGTAGAGCACCATCCAACTTTCACCGAGAGCGTGGCCCACTTGCATTGTTACGAATGCTTATGTCGACCGTGAATTATTAGCCACATTTTGGAAAAGACAGGTATCCAGGGCGGAAACAAAAGTTATGTTCAGCATGTATATATATATGTAACGCAAATCAGTTTATAATTTATCTTGAAATTGTATTGTGTTGAAGTAGGCACACTACACAATAAATGCTGTGAACCTAGTAACGTCTTTTAAAATATCCCCGATACCACCATATAAATAATATATGGCCAAAAATAAACGTTGTTTGCTTTGAAATGTAGCTTTAGATAAAGAATCTTTTCACTTGATTACCGCTGATGCTGATTAATTCGAAATTCTTTGATTCTCCGAGTTAAAAAATAGCATACGCCTTTGCCTGGGATGTTACCTTTCTCTACACCAAATATATGCCAACACCAATTATAATATTGCCAATTGAATACTAAAGTATCACAAACAAATAATAAAAGCAATTAAAAATTAATCACCTCGCCGCAAAACTTACGTGCGTCAATGTTTGACACGCGCGAATCCAGGGCGGAGAAATTTACCGGCAAAAAAAACATTCTAATGTCAACTCATTTTTACTTTGCGTCGAACAGTGAACTCAGTCATTGACCGGTCGCGAGTTCGACTTCGATCGACGAAAACGTGTACATTTCGGCAAAAATGTCAACGACACCAGAATTTTCTTTAACGACACAGCTGTGAACTTTACCAACACGTGGGAAGTTCATCTTCGATATTCATTTGACCTCACAAAGGAACAAAATGTTGTTCAATTTACGGGCGTTTCCTTAACTAAACATACCTAATAATTAATAAAAAATATATTTATAATATTATGGATAAACTAATTTGCAAATGTTATTTTGTAGGTCCATATTTTGGAATATATAAAGCAACATTGTATTTAATTGGGTTTAAATTACCCCGAAATACTATTTTGTAGCACCGTTGTTAATTATTATTAGCATGGCTATTCAGGGGGCACACTACCATAATATTGTTGAAGTCCGTGTTTTTAAATTATACTCCTTGTTTTAGGGCCGTCAAGGTACGTCAATTACGCACGTGTAATTTTGAAATCATACTGCTAACCTAAGTAATGAGTACGATTTCGCTTTTTTTATCTAATATCAGAAACAATATACTAGAGGTGTTAACATATCACTAAACGGTTAAATGGTTCGTTGCTTAAGGTTTAAAATATTAGCAAACAATCTTTGCTCCTGTGTGCTAGCGAGTGAAAAAAAACATGGTTTTTTCACTACCGTTTACAGCCGTTATCGGTTTAGCGACATGTTAACACCTCTACAATATATAATGTAAAAAACAATTTACAAAATACAATGCCTAACCTAAATAGAATTATATTCATGTTTCGTATTTCTCACTGGCAAGGGCTATTCAGCTTCTAGAACTAGACCAAACGGACGCATGGTTATGCTGACCAGTACGTACTAAGTATGTTATCTTACTGTGTGTTAGCTAAGCAGTGGCACTAGTGCTAGTATGAAAGACAACGGTGTAATTATTCAGGTCCCTCTGTTCCAGATTCGAGTCCCGTTATACGGTGAAAGTGCTGCGACTATGCAAATTACGCAATTACATATTATTCTGTTATCTTTATTTGATAATTTAATGCTTGGAACATAAAATTAATAAGTTAATCGTAGAATGATCGTAATCAGAAGATTTTTTGCATAAATCAATCATTTAGTGTTGAAGGGAAACTGGAAACGGACGGAGGAAATATTGACATCTCCATACAAATTTGCTGTCCCGTTGGTTTGGTGGTTAGCATGTTCGACTGCGGTCGACGAGGTTCGAGCCCCGGGTCGGGCCTTATTGAAGTATTGGGTTTTTCTGACCAGAAATTCTTAGTACTAGCCCGGAGTTAGGAACTTGGCAGTGCTTCAGCCCCGTGCCTCGGAGAGCACGTTAAGCCGTCGGTCCCGGTTATTATCACTAACATGATAATAGTCGTTAAAGCCCGCCAACCCGCATTGGAGCAGCGTGGTGGGTCTAAAATTCCTTCTCTCCTATTAGAGCCTCCGCTCTATAGGAGGCATATGCCCAGGAGTGGGACGTTAATGGGCTGTAGTGGTAGTGGATACAAAATTGGCGCTTTCAAATAAATAAATAATCATTTAGGCATTTGCAAGAATTTTTGCACATAATGTTGGTAAAATAATAATATGTTCATAAACATTCAACTAAATTAATAGTGTGCAAATGTTATTAGGAATAATTAGTATGTAAGCTAATAAATTATTAGGATTTCAGCTAAAAAATATCAAATACACTAATGTCAGAGAAATTACAGGAAATCAAAATCATATAAATACAACAACAAGCTGTCAATACACAACAAAATACTGTTATACAGACAAGTCCTGATGCCCATTTGGACCTACGGCATACAGCTTTGGGGCTGTACCAAAAAGAGTAACATCCAAATCATACAGCGGTTCTAAAATAAAGTACTCAGGAGTATAGTAAATGCGCCCTCGTACATCAGAAATGACGATATCCATCGGGACCTCAATATTGAATACGTCGAACAAATTATAACCAAATTTGCCAAAGCCCACGACCATCGGCTTCATCACCATGTTAACGTTAAGGCAATCCAGCTGCTCGACGTAACGAAACTAGTGAGAAGACTAAAAAGGACTAAGCCTTTTGAGTTAGTGCATAGTGATAAGTGACAGTGTAAAGTGTAGTGCTAAAAGAACACGTGAACAAAGTGTCTAAGTTTATCGAGAAAGACTAAGATGCGTCAATGGACAATTTCTTAGTACATAAGATAAATTATAAATTTAGGTTAAAGCAAAACTGCTCATTAGCCAATTAGTTACGCTAGATCGTAGTTTAATGAGTACATCGCTGGTACACAATAATAGGAAAAAAAATATATAAATACAACGCGATCAAAAATAACGATGTCAATACTTAAAAATTATATCTTCTTTATATATTTATGTAATTCTACTGTACATGTGTATGTCACTGAAAACCTCCTAAACGGCTGGACCGATTTGAATGAATTTTTTTGTATGCGTTTGGATGCAACAGCAGGGACAGCGGGGGTATGGGCTTCGAGGCCTGGCCTCATTACCCGGGCGGGGCGCGGGGTAACATTGTACCCCGATGATTTTCTTGTAGCCGTGTGTTGTCGGCTAGGGCCTGCCTTGAAGGCGGGCCCCTAGGCCTGATGTCGTTTCCGTGATTGGGTCGGCACTGCAGGTGCAGGAACACCGCGTGCAGGACCCGTGTCATGTCCAGGTGTTTCGGCGCTGCGGGCTATAGGGTTGCCCTCGCGCGCTGAAATGGTGTCAGAGCCGGTGGACTCCGCGCTGTGGAGATAAGGTCACCGTCGCGCGCGGAGCCGTGTCTAATCTGGTGAATGTCGCGTCGTCGTCGTTGCTAAGATCGCCTGCGTGCCGGGCAGGAGATGGCAATCGTTTAGGAGCTCACGTGGTAGTGGACGCCCGGTCGGAGGTCAGGTGGTCGGTGGTGCGATCCCGTGGAGGAGCTCGTACTTACGGCCCGTTGTCCGCGCGTACAAACATGTGCCGCGCAAGCGTTCGAACGTACTCCTCCACGGTGGGCGTCTTGAGGTCGCGGTGGATCACAAAAAATTGTTTTATCCATTACAAGTTAGCCCTTAACCCGGGACCTCCGCACTTTAAGGCAACAGCGCTCAACACTGCGCCACGGAGGTCGTCAAACAACATCATTCCTCACGTACCTCGGAGCTCCCACGATTAAGCGCAGGCACTTGTTCTGCCGGATTTGTAGGCGGCTCTTCTGGTATACAGAGCCGCGTACGTCAGCCGCGCGCGGACACTAGCTCCGTAGATCATGAGCTTGGTCTTCGGTGAGAGGCTTGAGCCAGCCGTGGCATGGTTCACGACATGATTTATCATGAGAACCATGGCCAGGCGGGTGTCGATGTGACACCCCAAGTAGCGCACCGAAGTCTGCCACTCTATGTCCTGGCCTCGCAATTGGAGCTGACGCATGTCCGGGCTCCGAACAGGATGGCGGCCGTCTTCCCCACGTTGACGGCCATGCTCCACTTGTCCAGCCACTCCGGAAGTAAGTCCAGCAGACGTTGCATGCGATTCGTAGCAACGATTTGATGGTACGACGATGTGAAGTACGCGCTGTCGTCACCATATAGTGACAACAGCACGTCTTCCTCCCCCTCGCGCAGATGGTTTGCAAGGGTAGGGATGCTATCCGTGTACACCGCGTACAGACACGGGGACAAGCAGTTAACTTGAGGCACTCCGGCCCGTATCGGGCGCGGCTGGGATTCCGTGCCCTCTATGGTCGGATGGATGGCGCCCTGGATGGTTTAGATTCACAAATCAGCCCGGCAGATTGTGCTGTAATCGGTATCATGCAAGACAACGTCTGTCGAGTCCGCTAGTATAATATAAAATATAAATAATTTAGTTTTTTTTTAATAGTATTAATAAATTTTAAAACTTAAATATAATTTAGAGTAAATTTGATGCTACAAAACTGCCTACGAGGTATGACGAGAAAAATACACAGTCACATCGCTTGAACTCGGCCGGCAAGTTGGTTACGTGAATGAATGCAACCTTCTCGTAACCCAATTCAGTATTATTATACTTAAGTATCATGTTTAACACATAGAAGGTCATAAGAAACCATTAAAAGTTAAGTAAACAAACGTGAACTTCGACAGTTATCCATCTTCTTAAAGAAGTAGGTATGGTGCCGTAGTTTTTATAAATATAGAACTTGTAGAGTTAAGAGGGTTCCATACAGATGCGACAAGCTACGACGGAATTCCTTCATTAGACTGGAAAAGTATAAATTTCCAAATTTTCCCACCGAGAATCGAACCTTAGACTCTGCTTGTAAATATAGATACACATCCTCCCCACAGCGCCAGGGCGGTCGTCAAAAAGCTAAGACCTGAGTCAGCGACAAACGCGACAGCCCTGTATCATACAAAAGCCAACCCTGCGCGTGGCCTACGTTGCCGCGTAGATAAGTTTGTCATCCTCTATAGAGTCGTATCACGTCGCATTGCGTCGCGTCGCTTTCGTCACTCACCCGTTTTCCTAGGTGAGCATAAGAAGCGACGCGACGCGATACGACACCATTCGCAACAACGTAGGCGACGTGAAGGGTCAGATAGTGTTTGATACTGTCGCTTCGCGTTGTATCGAGTCGCGGAGTCGCATTTGTCGCTCTATAGTCTATGACAACGGGTAATCTAGGACAACGAGTAATTTCTATCATAATTCGACCGTGACTTGACATGGTCAAAATATGATAGAAATTAATTATGATAAATATTTTTATTACCTACATTAAAAATTAGTTTAATGCTTTTTTCACAGATGACAGGTACCTAAGTGCTCGTTTGCTCACTATACATATAAAAAAAATTGCATGATTGTAAGTTACATAAAGATAATTTTCACACTGCCAAATAATTGCAAAATTTACAGTAGGTATAGGTACAAGAAAATTAGGTAAAGTTTAAAATAAAGTACCTAGTTAAACTTGACTTTCAACAGTTTTCCATGTTCTTCGAGACCAGCAACTGCCACAGAGTAATTGCGTAATTTGCATAGACACTGCAGCGCCACTTTCACCCGCTAACGGGATGTGAATCTGGAACGACAAGGGGCCACAATAATCTGACAGTTGGTATTATCGCTTGTTTACTCTCTGGAAATTATAGGTACCTCTTATCATGGGTGTGTTCTAGTATCAGTCAAACTAACATAAACCTACTCTAACATAGTTTTATTTAGTTGATAATATGTAACAGTATGTACAGAAATTACAACTATTACCTAATTTATCGTTTATATTATACCTACTAGCTGAATAGCTAATGTCCGCGACTTCAACCGCGTGGGTTGAAGTTTTTTTTTGTGTTCCCGCGGAAACTCTTTAATTTTCCGGAATAAAAAGTACCCTATGTGTGATTCCAGACTACAATCTATCCTTGTGCCAAATTTCATCCAGATCTGTTCAGCCGTTTTGGCGTGATTGAGTAACAAACATCCATCCATCAATCTATACATCTATCCATGCAAACTATCGCATTTATAATATTAGTAAGATTAGTAAGATAATGCCCGCGACTTTGCCCGTTTCGATTTAGGTAATATCCCGCGGCAACTCTGATTTTATACGATAAAAGTCTCCAGGTCCTCAACTACACCCATGCAAAAAATCAAGTCAATCTGTTACACGCGGCGTGACAGTTAGATAAACCCACAATTATTAATTACTCTAAATGCAGAACAAGAAATATTGTAGTAGAAATACTTATCAATTATTTAAATTATAAGAAATATTACCTACTCCGATAAGCTATTAGAAATTAATAAATTAATTGACTATTTAATAAGCGCACGCTGAACGCCAAGTAAAGTGAGGCAAATCCGTTCATGACTGCTACAATTACATCATTTCTCTCCGGTACAGTTATGCGACTTAGATTCATGCAGAGCGCAGCTTTCCAGCGCTCTAACAAGAATGATCTAACGTGATAAAGCGAAAAATGATGCCACCAGCCCGCCATATTGGTATCATCGCGGCCGCAAAAAAACTAACGGAATAAAATACCTAACCGCCGAACGGAGAAAGGCTTTCGATTGTCCCACATTTCACCGCACGCGAATCGACACAACAACACTCCAAAGCGGTACAACTCTAGTGTTCCAAATTCAAATCAATAAACAGTCTTAATTATCTGTGGAATACCATCCAATGTTACTTCAACAAACTATACTGACGTTTACGCCGTTCCTAAGCCTAATTCCAAATAAACCAACACGCAATACAATAACATAGATCCATCTCACTCTTATACATATAAATTGTATATGTATCCCGCTCTGTAACCGACATTGAAAAAGAAAGCACTAGTTTTTGCCGCCACCATTTTACTTGAGAGTAACTATGTCGAAGAAAGCTAGCCGAGTATGTAATATTAGAAACGTTGGTTTTATACAGTTGGATTGCATTAGTGCACGTTGCATAAGAAAATTGCATTTCCCCGCCATTTCACTCTAGTCTCGATTCTTCAGCGGGACAATTGCATTTTTCCTTTAGGCAGCCCATTTGAATAAGTAGGTACCTAAGAATTGAAATGATGAGTCTGCTATTGTTGAAACACCTACTTACTATACATCAGCACAATTCAATGAGAATAAAATATTCACTTATTTTTCGTATGAAAGAAAATAAAATCTTCAGCTAACAGGTAAAGTTTTCATTTCAACTCTAGTCCCCATAGTTTAGGGTCTATGAAAGCTATGCTCCGTAAATCATTCTTGAATCATCGCTTGACTTAAGTCAAATGACTTATCGTCAATGGCGAGCTTTAGAGCTTAATTCTTGGGTATATCTCAGAAGGAATAGTACTGTTAGCATTTGCTTTTAATTTGATTTTAGATCGTTTAATATAAAAGACATTATTTCCAATACTCGTATTAATAAAACTAGCTGATGCCGCGAGTTTATCCGCGTTGTTTAAGTTTTATTGAGTTCTGCGGGTAGTCTTTCATTATCCGGGATAAGAATCATGTCCCTCTTCAGGTCCTCAACTATATCCATGCCAAAAATCACGTCGATCCGTTGCTTCGTTGCGGCGTGATTGAAGCACAAACCAATAAACCAATACACACAACTCAGTCTAGATATTTTTTATTTAATTTTTTGCGTTTGACTAATAAAGAATCAGACGCCAAGCAAAATTGCAGCGTTACATGAAGAACGATTGCCTAGACTCTAAAAGATGTCATTTAATGAAGGCATTAGAAGTTCAATTTGCTATAATCCGCCACAGTAGACAAATCTATGTGGTACAGCGTGTATTTTGCACTTGCAGTTTGCAATATTCATATTCATATGCATTTATTTTGCATTCCAATACAATTCTTATAGTAATGTACATGTCAATAGAAAAGTTCTTATTACAATATTGTAACCCCGGTGGGGCACAGAAAAAATCAGTGGTAGTAGAGAGGCGGCTGCCTTATTTTCCTTCAAAAAAATCATCTAATTTATAATACACTTTTCCAATTAGAAATGTTTTTAAAGGATTGACAAAGGCTGTATTACTCTCCAAAGATTTGATGTGGTCTGGGATTTTGTTATAAATTTTTACACACATCGGGTTAGGACCGGTACTGTGTATACTTAGGTTGGAACTGGGAATCATCATGTTATTTTTTTGCTTGGGTTTTAGTTGGTAACGTCGCGGTAGGTCCTCTAGTTTTTTAAAGTTTTGCAGTTGTTTCCTTACAAATTTAGCTGATTCTAGTATGTAAATCCATGACAGGGTTAGTATATTTAGTGATTTAAAGTGAGGTACACAGCTTTCCCGATTCTTTAAGTTTTTTATATTTATGTTCACCGCCCAGTAAGCCAGCAATTCGCACCGGCAGACACCATATAAATCTTCTAAATTATTCTCAACGTACGTTTCATTCCGACTCCGGAGCATCATCAGGAGATGTTGACACGACAACGCACGATTGTAAAGAATAAATATGCCATTCACTCTTGATATGTTATGTCCCCAAGTAAGTGTAAAGTTAAAAACTAAGTACATACTTAGTAGATTTGTAGGTAAGTAATACGGATCTGTAACTGCATTAACAATGCAAGTCTGCGCGGCTTTGTCTCCCTTCATCCAAAGTGGTACAAGAACCGGATTCTTGCTCTGGTTTTAGCTGTACTTCATCTATGCTTGCTTAGTAGCCAGTAGGTATCTACTATCCTGAAGTAGAGCTTACCTGCTTTAATGTAGTACAAATAAGTACAAGATCTCTCTTTAGTGTCTAGCACCTGAGAGCTTCACTATTACAGTAACTAGTCATTTTGGCTAATTAATCACTCATTTACTTAAGAGCTACTAGAAAATAGGGCTGATTCTGTAGAACACAATATCTTAATTAAACTAAAATGACAATATTAAATATATTGCCATCCCTTTCATAATACTCCCTGGGGAAAAGGATGACAAAATATTTAGAGCTATCATTTTCAGTTTAAAGATTGTGAACAACAGAATTAGCCACAGTGTTGTTTGATTGGTATCTAATTGGGTATTTGACAACTAGTCAAATCAGCAACTTTTATCAAACGTCAAAACGCGTGCTTTCTATGGATTTTGTATGAAATTTTAAGTTGTGACGTCATCAAAGTTCGACGCACTATTTTTACTTTAATCGATAGTTTAAAATGGTTAATCAAAATAAAACTAGCAGGGGACGTGGATATTACGACTTTTGGGAGATCATCTATTTAAAAAACACAAAAAAAAAAAACACTAGTAGTCAAATACCCAATTCTTTCAACATATACAGACTACTTTCTTATTTTTTTTTAAAGTAGTTAACGGAGTACTCGCTCCGGCTTCGAACGGGGGTATCTATAATTTTTTTTACTAGCATGAAGCAGTACTTACTTATCTACTTTATTGCAGTACAAAATATAATATGAACCTACTAGAACTACCTATAATCTCTAGAACCTAATGGACTGAGCTCCTCTCAGTGTTTTTCGGTAACTTAGTATTTATTTCAACTTCTAAAAGCACGCCCACTTAATTAAATATCCAACCATTGCGCAGGCTACTTTATTAATTTTTAAAACTATGTAGTTTTTTTTTTTCGGTTTAGAATATCAAACAGTTATAAACCTAAACTGAATTATAAAATTTTAAAATAACTCTAACAGATCTATGACTTAAAAAAAAGTACATAATTTAATGAAAAGCTTAGTGATTCTGTATTTTTAAAAACTTCACGGACAATGTGTCTAGATAACCCTTTTTACTTTCTAATAAAAAAGTTACCGTATCTTGCAATCTTTAAAGTATAAATAATGTAATACCAATATTATAACATAACATAAGAAATTGCGGCATCCTACGTAACACTCCATTAAGTTGGAACGTGCCTTTGGAACCGCACTATAATTTCTCGACGCAAAATCAGAAAGCGCGGCAAACTTACACCAGCCAGCCGCCATTATTATTTAAACGTCATTTTACACTTACACCAGCAAACGAAAATCCAAATGCTCTCCGTCCATTGCTGCTTTTAAAAAAAATTTGTTCAGGAAGTCTTGTACTAAATAACAGTACACATATTATTATGTATAATCTGTATGACGTATAATCAGAACGTTTTAATGAAATTTTTGGTATCTTTTCATAATAGTTCTCAAAGCGTTCCAATATGCTCTGAGGGTGGCCACTGAGGAGGTTTTAGTAGGTATAGATTATAGATAAATCCTACATAGACCTTCTTCCCGATCCAATCCGAATATATTTTCCAACCGTAACAAAAGGAAAGCTTACCGCAGTTAAAAATAGGGGCTTGGAGGCATTCTTTTGCGATATCTGCCCCGTAATTAATTAATTTCTCAATAAATTTTAACAATCAATATCGTCTTCAGTGGCTGAATTTACAGTATTCTTGCTGCAATTAATTATTATTATTATTATATTATTATTAAGCTAATGCGAGAGAGCAACAGCGAATCAGAGGTGATTGCCATTTTATAATTTACCAACCGCGTGAAGTTCAAAGTCACGGCCATACAAAACCTGCAATGTACACGTAACTTAGAGAAAGTCACAATAAGGTTAGTAACAGAGCGAGTACATAATCTCGGCGAAATGCTGAGGCGAATGTGGGTCAGTGCCTCGTATAACGGCCTGCACTGGATGTCCTCCCGCGTAACGTTACGTGTGGGAAATTATTTGAATTTGGAACGCTAACTTTTTTTGTGCGCTTTTATCGACCGGCATTGTTCTTTTTTTCATTATTCTGTGCTACAGTTTAGTATCGATGTCAAACCTTTGTGTACCGTTAGGTATTGTTATAGAACCTTTTTGGTTTGTTTTCGAAGTTCAAATTAACGTTTCCAGTTTAGTAAGTTATTATTTTCTACCCACATTTACTTGTGAACACTAGTATATTTAAGTTAACGTAATATTACATAATAGCCCAAAGGCTAGATCGTAGTAGGTATAAAATAAGGCTGCCATGAAAGATGGATATATTGATATTTATGATATGGGTAATATTATTTTCTACCTTTAACTAAGTTTTCTACTCATACCTAGTATGCCCGCGGCTTAGGCGCATATTAATAAACCGACATCGGCTAAGAACTAGTTTACAAGCATCGATTTTAAGTATAAATTGACCGATACTTATGAACCCGTTCTAAGCTCGATGTCGGTTTGTCAATACGGGCCTTAGTCCACGTCTATTAAGGTATTTGAAAAGTCTAAGGCAACTCTATGATTTTCCGGGGTAAAAAGTAGTCTATGTCCATTTCCGGGATGATAGCTATTTCTTTACCTACCAAAATTTATCAAAAGGCAGGCCTTGAAAAACCAACTAACATACAGGCAGACACAGTTTTGCATTTATAGTATTATTACTAGCTGATAAAATTTCGCACAGAAATAGATTATATTCTAGAATGACACATAGGCTAGTTTTTGTCCCTGAAAATTACCGAATGAGTTCAATCCTCCAAAAAAAACCTCAATCCACGCGAACGAAGTCGCGGGCATCAACTAGTAGTGAAAGAGTGGCTACTGCCTACCATTAAGACGTAATTGCAATTATAACATTGTAGTCTCTCTCTCTCTCTGCGTCGTATGATCTAATTACTGAGGGTCGTGACTCCTTTCCATTAACCACATAATGGTAGAAATTTCCTTGGGATAGTAATGCGGTGGGTTCCCAGATCTCGACTAAGAGTATTTAAACTCTAGGTTTTTGTAATGATTATTATCAATCAGATGTTAGTGAAAAATGACAATAATTCTTGTATGAAAAATTACAATCCGAGGCACGGAGGATACGAAAAGTACGAAAACGTTGGATATGAAATTCACCAATCCAGTTACCGACTTTAGTCAACGTTAATTAACAATCGCAATTGACTGATATGCGTTGTCACAGCTAAGAAACTCGTCCCTCTGTGGTCTATCCAACATTGGTATTAGACCTAGTGTCACGTTTGTAGTGTCTCTAGGTATTTAGCTTCCCTAGTCAGGTACCAAAATTTTATCATGAAATTTTTCCATTTTATATTAGATGTGGTTATCAAAACAGGTAAAATCGTATAGACATCGAGCCATAGATTAAAGCCGGTTATTTGAGCTGCAGTTTATATACTTTCCCTGGTTTTAGCTCACCAAGCTGTAATATTACTACTTACCTATTAACTGTCAATGTTAAAATACTGTGATTACAATCGTCTTGATAGTTTTATTTTAAGTTTTTGATTGGTAAGGATGTACAAATTTATACATAACTAGCTAATGCCCGCGACTTCGTCTGCGTGGATCGAGGTATTTTGGATCCCGCGGGAACTCCTTCATATTCCGGGATAAAAGTAGCCTATGTGCTATTCCAGGCCAATCTATCTCTGTGCCAAATTTCAGCCAGATTCATTCAGCCGTTGGGGCGTGATTGAGTAACAAACATACGTATACATCCATACATCCACACATCCATACATCCATACATCCATCCAAATAATAGGTGTACGATACCTACCCTAAATTTCAACAATTTCCTGTATTATTTCCCCGTAGAGTAAGTTACTGTAGAAATTACCTAAGAATTTGTGATTCCGTACAGCCATGACCTAGGTACCTATGGCTCTAATATCAACTGCTTCGACCAAATTTTTACATTTAACTTTATAGATAGCATTTTAACCAGTACTGTATAAAAAGTAAAGCTTTTAGAAGTGTTGGTTAAAAATTCTTTAGAGTAATGTTTATAGTATTGTCAACTTCTCTGTTTCAACATGAAACTTTTGTATTTTTTAAAGTATCAAAACAACTAGAGCCACCTACATACTGCAGCTTTCACTGCAACTGTAAGTACTAGACCATGCTCGTTATTATTAATTAATTATCTGCTATAATTGCTTTTAAACCTGTCGCGTAACTTATATCTTAGATAAATGGTCAAGATTGACCAATTGTGCTACAAAGGACTCGTTTTGACTTATTGAACTCGTTTTGATGGAATAGAGATAAGGACCATCTTAAGTCTAACTAAATATATAAAAGGAAAAGGTGACTGGCTGATTGACTTTCTGACTGACTGAGTGATCTATTAACGCAGTGGCGTGCAGTTCATAGAGGTAAGCACTACCCGTACGGTAATAAGTCAATGCTCATTTTTGATCATGACAGTCAGTAAATAGGTATTCTGACTAAGTAATGCCTACCCTAGCTTCAAACCCTGTGCACGCCACTGCATTAACGTACAGCTCAAACTCGGGATGGATTGGGCTGAAACTTGGCATACTGATAGCTTTCATGACTTAGGGCTAAGAAAGGATTTTTAAAAATGGAACCCCTTAGGGGGTAAAATAAGGGTTTAAGATTTGTATGAAAATATTAGGTACATTTCTCAATAAATGTAATACGTAAGGTATTTTTATTTGCGCTTACGAAGAAACGGCGTTTTTACGCGTTTTCACTCTTAAAGCTCACATGAAGCTTTTATGACCAGCTCAAGCCAGTGCGGCGTTCAAGTCAAAGTCGCTGGCATCAGCTACTATTCCATAAAAGCGCCCTTACTTTAATAACTTAAATGTAAGCAATGATGTAACAGTGATAAACAGTTGCGTAAAATTAAAACTAAAGCACGCGAAGCTCAAGTTTACCGGTCGACGTAACTTGCACCCCAAAAATGTCAAGACCACGCGCGGCCGTTCACCCAAACTCAGGTTTCCGCATTTATATTATGGTTGCACGGTTACTTAATTACATGTAAGTAATAAAGAACTCTGTTATGATTCACGTGACCTTATTTACGGACACTGAAGTTATTATTGAAGTCGGTTAAGGCAGGTTTATGATTGGCCGTGATTTCCCTGTCGATAAAATTGGTGATAAGGGGAAAAACGCACTACGGACTGCAAAAGACAAAACATCTGCTTGCTGTTGCTTCAGAGAGGGACAAGGTTTTGCCCAGTCGCCTAGTGTCATCATCAACATTTCATCCAAAAGCCGGTCTCCACCCCTATGAATGAGAATGAATTGTGTATCAGAATGAGAATGATCAGGCCACAGTACACCACGTTGGCCAATTACGAATCGGCAGAATTCACTCACCTTTGGAAACATTATAGAGAGTTAACTTATACCCGCAGCGCTAACGCTAGTCGCTAACGTTAAGTCCGATTTTCATACAAATTTTAAACCCCTATTTTTAGGGGTAAAATAGGGGTCTGATATCCAAAAATCCTTAGCAGATGCTAACGTTATAATAATATAAGATATCTATTTGCCAAATTTCAGCCTGATCCGTCCAGTGGTTTCAGCTGTGCGCTGATAGTTCAATCAATCAGTCAGTCAACCTTTTCCTTTTATATACTAAGACTTTCAGGTTTCCTCACGAAGTTTTCCTTAATCGTAACATGACTCTGAAAAGTAACATTGAACCGGCCACCTGAAGAGGTCAAACGTTCCAAACTAGACCATGACCGCTATATTATCATGTACTCTAATGGGCGCGCTCCCTAAACAAGTGAGTACATCGGTGGCGCTTTATGGTCTGCCAGATAAATTTATTTGTCCGTAATGTGTTTTTGCCTCACGTTAAATAGTTACATGGAATTTTATTTCAAGTATCAATTAATGACTCAACACAAAATAAATTAATACTAATAGCAGCTATAAACGTGATGTAGTAGGTACAACGAAATTAAATTCTAAATCAAAGTTCGTTTTACTTTGACGCTAATGTCATCGAATGCTTATTACTTTCGATAGAATTAAATATAGACTAAGCGTCCGTGATCTGTATATTATTCGGATCTAGTCTGTCGGAGCTTTGAAGCTCCTATATAACCGCTACGACCCGTAGCCAGTACGTAGTACGGTCTGTAGACCGTAGATCTTGTAGATTTGAAACTTACCTAGATTAACGACTACAAGTACCTAGGTACATTTTATTTCTTCTTACAAAAATAATAAGTAGATAGAAAACAATTAAAATACTGAACTTTGAAGAATAGTATGACCAATGCATACAATCACTATATGATTTGCTAGTTTGTCTGTTTGTTCATGCTATTTTCAAAAAATAGTGTGTACAAGGATTTCACCAAAGGCAATAAAAGTATTCTTCAAGAAGACATGAGTGTACCTATAATTTATAATGGCTTAGCGTAAATTAGATGAATCCATCCATCCATCTTGTCTTATATATCTTATTTTATATATCTGTTAGGTAATAGCTTTTTCCCGCGGCTTCGCTCACGTTAGGCTCAATTTTCATAAAAATTTCAGAAATCCTTTCTTAGCGGATGCCAACGTCATAATAGCTATAGCTGTATGCTAAATTTCAACCCGATCCGTCTAGTGGTTTGAGCTTTACGTTGATCAGTCAGTCAGTCACCTTTTCTTTTTATATATTTAGACTGTCGAAAGCGTCGATGAAAGCCTGTATTTTAAGATTAACTCAAAATAACCAAAAATATGATCAAAAAACAACTTCGTAGAACGTGGATATTTTGCTACCCGTGCGAACCGCGTCACCAGTTGGAAATTAAATAAAGCAGCCAACGGCCTATTACACGAGCGATTTTCCGACTGTCATTTAACCGGACGACGCGACGGTGGAAAAAGTACTTACCGCAGAATTACCATCATTTCCTGCCGGCCAATTTTCCGCTCATGTAATATCAACGTAAAAGTTTACAATCAACTTTCCGTATTCGTAACTTGGCATTGGCATTGCGTGCGTACACACCTGTTTACTGTGGTGCGTATGCGCAACACGCACACATTCATAAATACACACACAAAGAGAATACTACGTAGTAATACGAAAGTGTGACGTATCCCCCCCTTTCACTCACACAAACATCTACACTGGTATACAAATAAAATGCAAACGCGGTTATTATCTGTGCAAACTGCAAACAGATACGCATCTTAGGATTAGAAAATTATAGACCAGAGCAACTAAAATGTAAAGACACGGTTACATTGAAATAAGCCATTATATTCCGAGATCATGATCTTCAGCTGACTGTAGCTGTTGATGAGTGGCGATAATTTGTATTCCCACACTTTTGAGAAAATGGATACCTTCTCAAGCATGCAAATAATAAATTCTGCATTCAAAGATAATATAGAAAAATTGGAATGCTATACGGCTTTCGGTGGCTTCATTTACATTAAAATTCTGTCTGTTTTACAAATTAGAGATTTACATACCTACCAAATCAATAAATCGCCGGTCAGGCACTCGTCAGAAAATTCGCTCCTTGTCGTTGAAAAAAATCAGATAAATAACGGTCTATTAGATTGTTTTGTCTACTTTACGCACACAACACAGACTTCGTATACAGATTGCACGTGTATCGATGTGTGAGTAAAGAAAGGTGTTTAGTTGGGTGAAATGGGCACAAACATAATGTACGATGTGTGTTAACTCGTAAACGGCATAGGTAATTAATATTTAATTGATAGAATGGATGCAACAAGTTTTGACGGCTGGTTTAACTTGTAGGTATTATCTGTTTTCGTGCTCTAAATGCCACATTATATTGGCCGGTAGGTATATTGCTGTAACCACCTCCGGATGCACCATCTGCTTACCTAGCTCATAGGTGCAGAATACGTTTGTGAATTAGTGCAGGGCGATAGGCCCAGTGGCGTGTACGCCATGGATGCATAAAGGTATCGCTTACCCTAGTTAAAAAAGCTCTTATTTTCACCATGACCTGCCCGAAAATATTTACCAATTCTGAATACCAATGCTACTGAGAAGAGGCGACAATTAACTACAAGGTAATCGTTCAACCATAACGTAATTATCAAAAAACTATTGTAAGGTATGACTTCACAGCGTTAGTCCCACTTTTCTCGGTTTTCTCTAAGTGAAAGGGCCTGGGCACTGGAAGGTTCTATGATCAAGTTTGAACCGGAATGGTGGAGCTTTTAAATGGTATTTTGTATTAAATTATTACTGGCTAACTGTCTTACTGCAAAGGTTCGAGAGTTGAGACTTAAATAACTCATACAAATAATATTGGCCTTGAAATATATCAATTTGATTGAAATTTTGCATAGGTACACGTTTAGTTTGGATTGACATGGTTATCTTATTGACGTCATTCTAAATCTAATAATTATGGCGGACTCCCAAAGATGTTGGACCTGTTAATTTTTATGTACCCCCATGATATGGTTATTGCTGAGAAGAACACGAAAAATAAAATGACGTCACACTATATTATTCAATATGGTGGATAACTCACGACGCTTGAACATTGATAATATTATAGTCAGTCAGTGAGTGAGTCAGGACTACTTGTGCTGTATTTTTATTGTATGCGATTTTCAGAAAATTCCAAGTAGGTACTTAGGTAAGTTTTCCAAACACAGCGTTGCATGAAAGCTGAACTTAAAGTCAGTGGGTGCTTATTATAGATATAATTTCAAATGAATGTGACTACAATATACTGAAGTGTTGATCCGCACCTGGCCAGCGATGTGGACTATAGCTTAAACCCTTCTCATTCTGACAGGCTGATCCCAGTAGTCCTGCAGTCGAAAAGAACTCATACAAATAATATTTTCCGCTACATTTCGCGCCTCTCCGTGTATTTCAAGTGTCTTTACAATCGTGTATTGTCGAGTCAACATCTCCTGAAGATGCTCCGGTTCGGAGTGAAACGTACGTTGATAACAATTTGGAAGATTTAGTTATGTTGTGTGGTGAACATTGCAAGATACACATTGTACCACATAGGTTTATCTACTGTGGCGGATTATAGCGAATTAAATTTCAAGTTTCTTCATTCTCAAGTGTCAGACCTCTAATCGTTGAGCGGCTCGATTCAGCCGGTAAGGTGGTAACTAGCCAGTAGCCATTTGCATTTCTTTTCAACCTAAGTAAACGCGCTTCGACCAATGGGCGTCATTCATGAGTGCACGCAGCCGGTTCGTGGTGAGAGGAGGGAAGGGGGACGCCTAGACTAGACCTTTCTCTCAAGTTCTGGGTCACGCCGGCTTACTTATGTAAGATTTGTATTATGTTTACGTTTGGTGGAGTAGTAGGATGTTTTATTAACTTACTAGATGATGCCCGCGACTTCGTCCGCGTGGATTAAAATATTCCCGAGGGAGCTCCTCAATTTTCCGGGTTTAAAACGGGGGTGCAACCTATCCCTATACCCATCAAAATTGGTTATAAGATGGGCCGTGCGAAAAAGAGTTTTTCAAACACAGCGTTGCATGAAAGCTAAACTTAAAGTCAGTGGGTGCATAATATTATTATTAGATATAATTTCAAATGAATTATCATGTGACTACAATATACTGAAGTGTTGATCCACACCTGGCCAGCGATGTGGACTATTGCTTAAACCCTTCTCATTCTGAGAGGCTGATTCCATGCTCAGTAGTGCTGCAGCGATGGGACTGAATGATGATAACAATGATACAATAAATAAGCAAAGGTTTAATGCGTCATTCAAATAATGTGTTAGACACCACATAAGTAATAACTAGATGATGCCCACGACTTCGTCCACGGGGATTGATGTTTTTAATTCCCGCGGGAACTCTTCAATTTTCAGGGATAATAAGTAACATAAGTCC
Source organism: Erebia palarica (assembly GCA_964035005.1). Lineage (NCBI taxonomy): Eukaryota > Metazoa > Arthropoda > Insecta > Lepidoptera > Nymphalidae > Erebia > Erebia palarica. Next base: position 4,406,617 of record OZ035992.1, read on the forward strand.
TTTCCCGGGATGTAACCAATCTCTGTACCAAACTAGATAATGACGAGATCCGTTTAGCCTAGATATTATTATGTCTATGACCTATCGCTAGCAGCATGAAAGCGAGCCATGGCCCTACCGGCTTTCCCTTCACGGCCTGCTTGCTCGAGCTAGGGATGACACCGAGGGAAAACTTAATTTTTTCATGACAGAATAGACTTGCGCTTGGCGACAATCATACATAATACAAAGTGAAGCAGTATTGGAGCGCGCTTGCCTAGTAACCAAGTGAAATTGATAAGTGAGTTTATGTAAGTACTTACACCTATTATTGTAGTTGTACACTCCAAATACTTTTTGAAACTGCTTACTATTTTTTCTAGCGATAGTAGTTTGTTTTGTCTGGTGGGAGGCTTCGGCCGTGGCTAGTTACCACCCTAACGGCAAGTTCCGGTACGATGCTGGGTAGAAATCGATTGGGGTACTTATGGTTAATAAGCCCGCTTCCATTAAGACTACATCATCACTATGAGATTGCAGGCAAAGGTGGAATAAAAAACAAAACAACTTAATGAGTTACTTATTTTAATGAAATAGTGTGAGATATAAAATGTACAGTGTTTACAGTGGCTTATGAAGTCGTTTTTTTAGGTATTAAGTTTATTATTATTTTTCTTGATAACCACGGAAATTACTTAAAATAATTAATATTTTATAGACCTACTCTGCGATTCATAGGGCAAACTTATTTTTGTGTTGCTAACATTGTAATCCGCCACCTATACAACCTTGTCGATACTACTTGAAATACAAAAGCGTCATCTCATCTCAGTACTTTAGTCTACAAATTGCAAAGTACTAGGATAGATGGCGCTTACCTACGTATCAATATAATATTTTCTATTTAATACTTTTCAAATAAGCACTAAGCAGGTATGTAAATCGATTAGTAGTTACTTTTTAAATGATAATTTAAATTATCATAAACTAATAGAAGGCATTTTAAGATTTTTTAACTGGCAACCCAAATTAACGCCGATCAAATTTTTTTCACTGGTCACCCAGTAGGTCAATCAAGGAAGTGCAGGAAATCCGCTGACCAAAATTATTGCTTTATATTTTAAATTTTTATATGAAATGCAATTAATTAATTCGTTTAAACTCTCGCCAAGATGAATGTGTATATGTACGAAGCGGATGTACATAATTTTCGTAGAACAAGAAAAACAGGTGTGACAGTAGAAAATACCGCATAGGACCTGAATTTAAAAAAATTAGATTGGTTCTTTATTTTAAAATTTTACACTGAGTAGAATTTTCTTCGCGTTGTGTGTGCAAAGTGAAAAAGGTTTCAGAGGTTGATAAAAGCGATTATAATAATGAAAAAAATAATTGTATGTCCGTAACATTTGACCCACTTTACGGAGCCTTGTGGGTTGACCTATTGGAAGTGAATGCGGACTAAAGCGAGTCATGTTATTTTTAGGATGAATCTTTGCAGATAATTAAATATTTATAGAAGTATTTCGCAGTGCACAATTACTATAACTGTGGATATGGAATTTTTACTGGTTGAAAAATGGTGAGTCCCTTTGTTTAGCTGATAAATACAAATATCATAGAAATCTCTCCAGATAATTATCAACAACTAAAAGACTTTACTACTATCCTATATTTAACTACTGTGTATCAGATGCTATCCTAATATTATTTGTCAAGATGAAAGAAAAAAAAATTAGACTTAATTTTTTTTCTTGATTTTTTTAAAATGATTTGGTCATGCTTTACAAGCATAATTTATGTCAGTTAGTGTGCCACTAAGTAGTACAGTAATATTAAAATGCATAAACGATTGTAGAATGTCTAAGTACCCAACCATTGTATTCCAAACCTAGGTACTGTAGGATTTTGTCATTAAAATAGCCTTATATTTCTTTTCCAGGTGCAAATAATACTATAAAACTCCTGACAAAAAAAGTAACAAAATACCAAAGACAGAACACAAGAAATGTACCTAAATATCGAGAGCATACAAATTCATGTATGGAACAATTAATAAGGGATCAATTTATCAATAGACATCCTTTTATAAATAAAATACATTTCTAGACAACAACACAACTGTTGAAACATGAATAATGAAAACAATTTTTTAAATTACTTACCACTACATAATGTCTGAATAATTGGACAAATTAACATAGAAAGGACTAATTCAACCAAATCCTAGAAGAATGTTTAATGTTAACAATTTTTTAAATAGTTATTAAGTAAAATTCCATAATACCTAAGTAGTATAATTCCATACTTACCTTACTTTAACTTAGGATGTATAGGAAAATTATTATTACAAAAATGGGAGGTGAAATTGGTGCCATAATATGAAAATGCGCTATAGTATAGTATGGAGAGATTGTGTGAGAGAATATTACATTGAGACTATAGCGGGGTGGATGTGGGCCTTATGCCCTAAGGCTGGACATAGTCAGTAATGAAGAAGCAAAATGTACGCACTCTATCGTTAATTGTGTGCACATTCACTTATCTACTGGTTGGTGCAGCAGTCTTTGATGCCCTCGAGTCTACCACTGAGAAGAATAGATTTGAAGTTCTGCAAGGTAAATTTTTCACTTCAAGTTACGTTGTGATTTTTATGGGAATTCTCTGGAATAAAAATTCGCCTATGTCCTTCCTCTAAATTATAATCATACTATATAATATATTATATCCTAATTATACCTGTCAAAATCAGTTCAAAAGATAATCCATGAAAGCATAGCAGGGAAACAGACACACTTTTGCATTTATAATATTAGTCTGCATAGTTATAAATAATACAGTGTAATTAAAAGTATGTAATTACTTAATCTATTTTTAATCCAATAATTATTCTTAATTTGGTCAATATGCGGCCTAGCTTGCTGATGCACTTATGCTATTATTTCAATATTTTTAACACAGTATTTGTAACAAAACTCCTCTGTTTTGGAGGAGTTTTGTTACAAATACTGTGACTGATAAATGATAATGATAAAATGATAAATGATTTATTTAATGTAGGACAACTTGTGTCACTTATGAAACGTTAAGACTCTACCACCGGTATATATTTTACCGACTTTACCGACTTTTAACCAAATTTTATATAATAGAAAGTATAATGATTATTTATTTACTTCAGTACAATGACAGTGCACTAAAAAGCAGATGCACTCAAAAAATCTTAATTTTCATATTATGCAGCAATAGAAGGCATGATTAAAGAGAAGTACAACATAAGTGAGGAGGACTTCCGAGTGATGGAGACGGTGGTACTCAAGTCTGAGCCACACAAGGCGGGTCAGCAGTGGAAGTTCACTGGTGCTTTCTACTATGCCACCACTGTGCTAACCACTATTGGTAAGAATTATTATCACCTAGCTGACCCCTGTGATTTTTCCGGGTGGATTTAGGTTTACAAAATCCTGTGAGATGGGATTCTCCGGGATAAAAAGTAGCTTATGTCTATCCCTGGTACGTACGTAAGTCACTGCATCTTTCGCCAAAATCGGTTGAAAAGATGGGCCATGAAAGTGCAGCAAACATACAAATAGACATACTTTCGCATTGATGATATTAGTGAGGTTGAGTGAGTTACAAAATATGTGAGGAGGACTTCCAAGTGATGGAGACGGCGGTGCTAAAGTCTGAACCACATAAAGCGGGCGGAACTTCACAAGCAGTAGAAGTTCACTGGCCCATTGTACTATTCTCTCACTGTACTAACCACTATTGGTAAGAATTATTGCCGAGTGGCTTTAATATCCCGTGGGAACTCTTTGATAAAAGTCCTTCCTCAGGATGCAACCTTCTACTGTATCAAATTTCATCAAAATTGGTAAGGAAGATGGGCCTTGAAACCTAACAAACAAATAGACAGACACACTTTCGCATGTAGAATATTAAACATGTTTTTTTTTTTCAGGCTATGGTCACTCAACACCGGCAACTATCGGTGGGAAACTGTTCACGATGTTTTATGCGATGGTTGGGATCCCCCTAGGTTTAATCATGTTCCAAAGTATTGGTGAAAGGGTTAATCGACTTAGTAGGTGAGTTGTCTAATTTACTGTGCACTTAACAATCATTTATTTTTATTTTCACTTAATTTTCATTAATTTTCACTTCAGTTTCATTACATTTTTACTTTATTAATAATAATTAACAATAATAATAATTTCATTCTGGCTGACTAGTTCCACACATTTTATTTAAAACAATATGAATGCTTTGCGTTTTCCACTTACATTTTACTATCGCTACATTTCCACTTTACCAATTTTCTAAATTGGTTGTGTTCTGTCAGCATTATAAAGTCAATAAAACGAGTGTAGTATAATGGTATAATCTCTGGTCATCTATCATATCTGACGATAGCAATATCTTCATTTTAAATGCATTTTCTGTTAATTTTCATTCCACATACAATTTTTATTTTCACTATGTCTAAATTGGTTTTCATTTCACTTACATTTTATTTTCACTATGTCTCAATTGGTTCTGCTCTTATAATAGAGTCAATAAAACGCACTAAACTGCAAGCAGACGAGCGCATCGGAAGTGGACCTCATATGTGGTTACCACGCTATTGTCTTATACTATAGCAGTATCCTAATTTTCAACGCAGTTTATGTTTACTTTAATTTCACAAAAATTTTATTTTCTCTTTATTTTCACCCTCTCTGAACTTTTCTAAATTGGATCTGCTCTTCCAGCGTTAAATAAATTCAATAAAACGCGCACTAAACTGCAAGCAGACGAGCGCATCGGAAATGGACCTCATAATATGTGGACACCACGCTATTGTCTTTGCATATAGAAGTATCCTGATTTTCAATGCATTTCCTGTTTATTTTCATTCCGCTTAAATTTTATTTTCACTTTATTTTTCACCTTTTCTAAATTGGCTCTGTTCTTCCAGCGTTATAATAAAGTCAATAAAGCGCGCACTAAACTGCAAGCAAACGAGCGCTTCGGAAGTGGACCTCATATGTGTTGTTACCACGCTATCATCTTTGACTATAGCAGGCGGCGCCGCGGCATTCTCCAAGTTTGAAGGATGGAGCTACTTCGACAGTGTTTACTATTGTTTCATCACTTTGACTACTATAGGTAAGTAGGTACTGCTATAGGTAAATAACTTTTATTTGCTAGTTAGGGTTCCATTTATAGTCTAGGCAATGGGGCGGTCCGATAGAGACCCCCGCATTGAATCCTCAGTCGATGAACATCCGGAAGTTAGGTATTACACCTAAAGCTTAATATTTATGACTGAATATTTTCTCGATTTCTTTTTAAAATAATAGTTATAATAGTAGTATATTTACACTCAAAACCGAAATATCAAATGATATAACCATGCAGAACATCGATATTTAAATCGATTCGTTTACGCGATAGTGTACCTTCCTGCTTTGACAATTGGGTATAGCATAAAAAAAAATCTTACTTCCTTTTTGATTTTTTATTGGATATCTATAACATACGTTTAACTCATGATACTTTATCATACTATAAAGTTTCGTCGCCTGAGGAATTATTGTCGGGGTCAACTAGCTTTACTGCCTAGACTATTACCCTAAAATCTTGTTTTGATCGAAAACACTAGGGACCGAAACGACAAATCATCTACGCAATCTGCCCGCGTCGAAGAAGACCTTATTTTTATCCTGTAGTACTAGTGTGTGATACTCCATTTAACGCGGATACCCCCTACGTGTTCCTGAGAAAAAGGTGGTTGACAGACAGACAGGCGGACAAAAAGTGATCCTTTATGGGTTCCTTCTTTCTTGTTGAGGTACGGAACCCTAAAAAAATATGTGGGACATCACTTTGAACTTAAAGGCTTTGAGGTTTAGTTAGTTTGTACCGGATGGTTATAGCCTTCCATCAGGGTAACCTATCATTTCATAAAAAGCAAATGACAAATTTCCATTTCACAACCAACGTTTGGCAAAATGATGAATCAAATATTCATCTTTATACAAACTACTGGTTCTATAAATGATTTTGTTGACAATTTTTTTACAGACAAATTTTAATTTCACAAAACATTTTTGTCAAAGCAATCATTTATTGTTCATATTATTTCTTAAAAAAACACATATCATAAAAACGTTTGAAAAGTACTATATCTGTCAAAATGTTAGGTAATGTTAGGGTTAGACATAAACATTCAGCTAGATGTCTAAGGGCACTTAGGTTCTATCAGGTTAATATACATAACTTAAGTTTAAAAAAAAATATTTTCAGAAGCAACCCTAACGTTTGTAAAATGTACCGACATTTTATAAAATCGCGAATTTGACAAATAAATTATTTAGTGAAATAATAAATTTGTAAATGATACTCATTCAGAAATCTTGCAAAGGAAAACATTTGCGAATTGATCTTTTTATTAAATGATATTTTTGCGGAATACGTTATTTGTCACCTGAATAGTTTTTCAGACGTTTTTTTTAATTGATCATTAGTTAAACGTTTTTTGTGAAACATCAGTGAACCTCTGAACATAGTGAACATAAGAAATTTTAAAATTGAATGTAACTTGCAGGTTTCGGAGACATGGTAGCTTTACAAAAAGACAACGCACTCAATCGCAAGCCATCTTATGTGATGTTCGCACTAATCTTCATACTATTCGGGTTGGCCATAGTAGCCGCGTGCCTCAATTTATTGGTGCTTCGCTTCGTTACTATGAACACTGAGGACGAGAAGCGAGATCAGCAGCAGGCTGAACAGGTAAATATATATCTATCTCACTCGAACACAGGCGGTTTACTCCCATGTGTAAAGAAGATGGCAATAGCAGCATAGATAGAGTACACAGTTACTGGTGCTTCGCTTCGTTACTATGAACACTCAGGTCGAGAAACGAGATCAGCAGCAGGCTGAACAGGTGAATATATAGCTATCTCACTCGAACACAGGCGGTTTACTCCCGTGTGTAAAGAAGACAGCAATATCAGCATAGATAGAGTACACAGTTACTGGTGCTTCGTTTCGTTACTATGAACACTGAGGACGAGAAGCGAGATCAGCAGCAGGCTGAACAGGTGAATATATAGCTATCTCACTCGAACACAGGCGGTTTACTCCCATGTGTAAAGAAGGCGGCAATAGCAGCATAGATATAGTACACAGTTACTGGTGCTTCGCTTCGTTACTATGAACACTCAGGTCGAGAAACGAGATCAGCAGCAGGCTGAACAGGTGAATATATAGCTATCTCACTCGAACACAGGCGGTCTAGTCCCATGTGCGAATAAGACAGTAAAATGGTATAGACACAGTTCAGTTCATACACATAGTTTGCACTAATATTAATACTATTCGGGCTGGCCATAGTAGTATTTCCGCTAGGAAAATAATTATGAAACTAAGTGGGTAAAATTGGGCCGGATTGAAATATACCAATCAAAATAGAACTTAACGTGAGCGAAATCGCTGGCAACATCTAATATAGTCTAATTTTTTATTTGAAATCTCAGAAGTTATGTTTATAATAGTAGATTATTCAACACGAGGGTTATGCAAGGTCTTAAGTTACGGGCGCTGGGATAAACCCCAAGCGCAACAAGGGATTGTAGAGTATATCCCGAGCGTAGCGAGGTAGTTGCATATAGAATCCTGAGTGAAGCGCGGGGTTTAGGGGCGCCCAAAACGAAGACAACATTACCCCTGCTTACTCTAATTTTTTAAAAACATTATTCAATGTATTAATTATCTTATCATATCTATTTTCATTAACTAAAATCCCAATGAATGAGTAAATAAATTATTGACAGTTCTTGAAAGTAAACTAGCAATACCGCCTCTGAAATTAGGCAATTGGCACCTTTGGTAGTTTTCCATTTGCAGAAATCTTCGTATTTTTTTAATTAACTGTCTTCAGAAGGTTCTTGGAGCAAATCGTTTATTATACTTTGAGCAATAGTTTCCGGAGTTAAATTACTGCATCTATCTCCGTCATTCGACAGTTGAAATATTTATTTAATTTAGAATTCAAATTTCTAAATTGAATAAATATTAAATTTCAATGTTCACCGAACGTTTCGGAGTTAAACGGTTGAAGGAAATTTTCAATAATCTTTACTCTTGGTTCGTTCTCGCGGGCTCTGGCGAGTGAAAAGGACGGCATCACTCATCGAAGCGAGGTAGCAAAATGTGAGAGGGACGCCGCCATACGTCGAAGTGAGAAAGCAATACTTTTACATTTCCTTTGGATGCGGGATATTTCGAAATTCAAATCACGTTACACTCCATGGGGGTAATGAATTTCAGTAACCCATCACAACCCCAACATTCAGCTATAAGAATGTAATGACATACTTTACCTTTAGATAACAGGTCTTGTAATAAAGCGTTGCGAGTTGTGTGAAAAAATATAAGTAAATTTCCTTTGTATCCAGGCTCAGCAAGTGGCGGTGAGGTTAGAGGGTGACGTCATCACGGCGGACGGGGCAGTACTACGCGGCGTCGCGAGAGGCACCCGGATGCCTGCGCCTTCTAGACTCATTAGAGCTGGTCAGTATCCATACTGTGTCCAGGCTCAGCGAGTGGCGGTGAGGCTAGAGGGTGACGTCATCACGGCGGACGGGGCAGTACTACGCGGCGTCGCGAGAGGCACCCGGATGCCTGCGCCTTCTAGACTCATTAGAGCTGGTCAGTATCCATACTGTGTCCAGGCTCAGCGAGTGGCGGTGAGGCTAGAGGGTGACGTCATCACGGCGGACGGGGCAGTACTACGCGGCGTCGCGAGAGGCACCCGGATGCCTGCGCCTTCTAGACTCATTAGAGCTGGTCAGTATCCATACTGTGTCCAGGCTCAGCGAGTGGCGGTGAGGCTAGAGGGTGACGTCATCACGGCGGACGGGGCAGTACTACGCGGCGTCGCGAGAGGCACCCGGATGCCTGCGCCTTCTAGACTCATTAGAGCTGGTCAGTATCCATACTGTGTCCAGGCTCAGCGAGTGGCGGTGAGGCTAGAGGGTGACGTCATCACGGCGGACGGGGCAGTACTACGCGGCGTCGCGAGAGGCACCCGGATGCCTGCGCCTTCTAGACTCATTAGAGCTGGTCAGTATCCATACTGTGTCCAGGCTCAGCGAGTGGCGGTGAGGCTAGAGGGTGACGTCATCACGGCGGACGGGGCAGTACTACGCGGCGTCGCGAGAGGCACCCGGATGCCTGCGCCTTCTAGACTCATTAGAGCTGGTCAGTATCCATACTGTGTCCAGGCTCAGCGAGTGGCGGTGAGGCTAGAGGGTGACGTCATCACGGCGGACGGGGCAGTACTACGCGGCGTCGCGAGAGGCACCCGGATGCCTGCGCCTTCTAGACTCATTAGAGCTGGTCAGTATCCATACTGTGTCCAGGCTCAGCGAGTGGCGGTGAGGCTAGAGGGTGACGTCATCACGGCGGACGGGGCAGTACTACGCGGCGTCGCGAGAGGCACCCGGATGCCTGCGCCTTCTAGACTCATTAGAGCTGGTCAGTATCCATACTGTGTCCAGGCTCAGCGAGTGGCGGTGAGGCTAGAGGGTGACGTCATCACGGCGGACGGGGCAGTACTACGCGGCGTCGCGAGAGGCACCCGGATGCCTGCGCCTTCTAGACTCATTAGAGCTGGTCAGTATCCATACTGTGTCCAGGCTCAGCGAGTGGCGGTGAGGCTAGAGGGTGACGTCATCACGGCGGACGGGGCAGTACTACGTGGCATCGCGAGAGGCACCCGGATGCCTGCGCCTTCTAGACTCATTAGAGCTGGTCAGTATCCATACTGTGTCCAGGCTCAGCGAGTGGCGGTGAGGCTAGAGGGTGACGTCATCACGGCGGACGGGGCAGTACTACGCGGCGTCGCGAGAGGCACCCGGATGCCTGCGCCTTCTAGACTCATTAGAGCTGGTCAGTATCCATACTGTGTCCAGGCTCAGCGAGTGGCGGTGAGGCTAGAGGGTGACGTCATCACGGCGGACGGGGCAGTACTACGCGGCGTCGCGAGAGGCACCCGGATGCCTGCGCCTTCTAGACTCATTAGAGCTGGTCAGTATCCATACTGTGTCCAGGCTCAGCGAGTGGCGGTGAGGCTGGAGGGTGACGTCATCACGGCGGACGGGGCAGTACTACGCGGCGTCGCGAGAGGCACCCGGATGCCTGCGCCTTCTAGACTCATTAGAGCTGGTCAGTATCCATACTGTGTCCAGGCTCAGCGAGTGGCGGTGAGGCTAGAGGGTGACGTCATCACGGCGGACGGGGCAGTACTACGCGGCGTCGCGAGAGGCACCCGGATGCCTGCGCCTTCTAGACTCATTAGAGCTGGTCAGTATCCATACTGTGTCCAGGCTCAGCGAGTGGCGGTGAGGCTAGAGGGTGACGTCATCACGGCGGACGGGGCAGTACTACGCGGCGTCGCGAGAGGCACCCGGATGCCTGCGCCTTCTAGACTCATTAGAGCTGGTCAGTATCCATACTGTGTCCAGGCCCAGCGAGTGGCGGTGAGGCTGGAGGGTGACGTCATCACGGCGGACGGGGCAGTACTACGCGGCGTCGCGAGAGGCACCCGGATGCCTGCGCCTTGTAGACTCATTAGAGCTGGTCAGTATCCATACTGTGTCCAGGCTCAGTGAGTGGCGGTGAGGCTGGAGATCACGGCGGACGGGGCAGTACTATTGGCTCAAATCGGGATCCCTAACTTTTCGTCCGTTTTCAATACCGGTATTGAAATGTCTAATACCGGGATACCGGTATTGGTGACACTATAAACGAAACAGTGACTATTGCATATATTTCTTGGTACATGCCACTGTTTTTATTCGGCTAAGTCATTACTTCAATAAGAGCACCTTTATTTCTTAAAACCAGTGGAAAAAAAGTCAAGTTTGATCACTCAGAGGGAAAAATTAGTGTTTGAATTTAGAACCCTGTGGCTTGGCATTTCTGTTTCATTGACTCATGAAACGTCCAGAAATCAGTTTTATAACCAATGCAATATTTTATTATGATTTTTAAAAAATAACTAGGTATTGAATTTTTAATTAATTTGTGTTTTGACTAAACTATGTATTTTTACGAGTGAAAAATTGCATTTCTTCATTGAATTTAAGCAGAAAAGTGCTCTTATTTAGCTGGAGCTGGTGAAAAAAATATTTTTTTATGAAAAAACTTTTTTTTATGGTGCAGAAAAGACTAGTTTTAAGTTTAAAACAATCTACTTATCCAATTTTAAGTTTTTCCCAATACCGGGATCCCGGTATTAATACTGGTAATGAAAAAAACCGGTATTCGAAAGCCCTAGTTACAGTGAACCATGCTCTAAATAAATAAATAAATAAATACTAGCTGACCCGGCCACGCGTTGCTGTGGCTAAAGTTTTTGTTATATTACATTATAGTAAACAATTGTGACTGTCAAATAATAACAGACAAATAATTAACTGAATTATACGGTATTTCGTTCACTACAAAATAAATTTAATTAATTTTATAGCGTCAACAACACGTGGTAATTATGCTGTTAAAATGTAGCATAAATGACACGTTCGTAGATTTACCATAGCAGCGCCATCTATTGATTACTTACTCAACCCAGTCGAAAGGTATCGACATCTGTTAGAATCATTTGGAGTTAACAGATAATTGTGACTGTCAAATAATAACAGACAAATAATTAGCGATAAATTAAAATTGCGACTATAATTTGAGATTTAAACTATCCTATCTCTCAAGTTGGATCGAACTGCACATGGTGTGCGAATTTTATTATAATCGGTTAAGTGGTTTAGGAGTCCATTGAGGACAAACATTGTGACACGAGATTTATATATATTAAGATGAACCAGGCTCTAACCCAAGAAATATTCACATTATATATTATATAACTGCCTCGTTGGTCTCGTGGTAAACATGTTCGACTACGGCCGACGAGGTCCCGAATTCGAGTCCCGGATCGGGCCATTATTAAGTATTAGATTTTTCTGACTAGAAATTCTCAGTACTAGCCCGGAGTAAGGAAGTTGGCGGTGTTTCACCCCCGTGCCTCGGAGAGCACGTTAAGCCGTCGGTCCCGGTCATTATCACTAACACGATAATTGTCGTTAAAGCCCGCCAACCCGCATTGGAGCAGAATGGTGGGTCTAAGCTCTAATTCCTTCTCTCCTATGAAAGTGGAGGCCTGTGCTGATATTAATGAGCTGTAGAGGTGGTATTTTATATATTAACATAATAATATAAATTACTAATTTTATAAATGCGAATATTTGGATGGATGTGTAGATGTATGGATGTGTGGATGTGTGGATGTATGGATGTTTGTTACTCAATCACGCCCCAACGGCTGAACGGACCTGGCTGAAATTTGGCACTGAGATAGATTATAGTCTGGCACAATAATAGCACGTAGGCTACCTTTTATCCCGGAAAATGAAGGAGTTCCCGCGGGAACCAAAAAACCTCGATCCACGAAGACGAAGTCGCGGGCATTAGCTAGTAATAATATAAATTAATTATCTTCCAGGTGATTCTTCGGCCATCCCACTGTATTCGGACGACGAATATTCGCCAAGCGTATGCAGTTGTTCCTGTAACTGCTTTGCTCCTAATAGGTAAAATCTCTTCATTTACCCACTTCTGCTTTAACTATAGTATCTGACCCTGTGACAGTGTCGCTATTATCGGTTAAAAATAAAATAAAAACAAAAACGAAACAGTCAAAAAATTTGTTTCAGTTTTGGCCACAGGGCCAGATAATTTGGTAGGACTATTTCAAGTATTTCGAATTTTAACTGCAAAAAGAAATTTGACTGTGTATAAAACAAGCCTGGAAAAGGTTTTCCTTAAATAAACGTTAATAAAGTATACTTTTTAAGTGTAATGGAAGACCATCTAATATATATGTCATCGTAAGATTGTGAAAACCGTTAGATTGTAATCTAATCTAATCAAACTGTCGAAAGATTACAATTTAACGCATTATTTTTCGGTAGATTGTAATCTGTTAGTTATATTAACCCGATAGAACCTAACATATCTGATTATTTATGTCGAACACTAACCTAACCTACAAGAAACAGACAAGAAAACGTAAATACAATGAATATTTCAAAAAATGACACTCAGTACATTGAACGGTTCACAATCTTTCGACCGTTTACAATTTCGCGAGTTAGATTATAATCTAACGGTTTTTACAATCTTACGGTGACATATACAAGAATTGCTCGATTAAAGGTATTAGATAGCTTGTAATGAAATTATAATACTCATATTTTCCTTTTCAGGTCTATACCGTACCGCGATCCGCTCTCACCGGTGCAACCAACAAACATAAAACAGATCAAAGCCAAAAACTATCGCGAACTAGGCAGCATTCCGCGCTACATAGAGAAATCCTCCTCCAAAGACCGATCACAATCCCTAAGACTAAACTCTGCATCCGGTTATCTATATATGAACGCTAAAACAAACGATTTCCAAATAGACCCATACGATTTCCGCGAAATTGTAGCCAAAAGACGCGAACAACTCCGCAAAGGAATGATGTCGTACGAAATATCCAACGATCAGTACTTGCACCCGTACAAAAATAGCTTCAATCGCGAACTAAGCCCACATAGCTCTTCCTTATATTCAATGAACATCAGAAGCGAAAATCGATCCAACGACCCACTTGTAGACGATTACGATTCCGAGAAATCGAGTTACGCAAAAAAGAAGCTAATGAAAAACATAGCTAGGAACACCAGAAGAGCGGAGAATTACTTTTACGATGACGCGGTGCTACATTTCGATGACGAATACGCGTTCGATGGATCGATTATATTCGCGAAACGGAGAAAATCGATCGACAAGAATTGGGACGATTTCACTTGCGATCTTCCTAAGAACTCGATGTATGCCGATCAATTATCGAATGACGGTAGTTATGGTTACTATTTGCCCGATGATGAGGAACAGGAGCAGTATTTTGTGAATGATACACTTACTTTTAACTTGCCCCCACACCGTGCGAGTATTTAGTCAGCGAATTGTTGTAAAGGCAGATTTACATAGAGACAGTTACTGTCGCTAATACTAATAAAGAGTAAATGATTTTCTCAATGGATAGTATGAAAGCTCATGCGTTTGAGCTATATGGGGAAAGGTGCTAGAACTAAATAAAAAGCTAGTCTTGCAGGCATAGTACGCGGGATCCTCAAAATATTAGGTATCTTAAAATTATGTATTGTACTAAATTAACACGGTCTATATTTGGTCTGTATTTGGTCTATATTTGGGTTTTTAATTATTTTCAGACAATCACATTCAAAATCCGTTCAAAAATTAAAAATTGGGAGATTTGTACTCTAGAATCTAGAAGCGGGGGACTTGTCAAATTACAGGAAAGATATTATATTAAATATGTAACGTCATCACAATATTTAGTTAGAACGTGCTAGGAATAAAGTGTCTTACTACGCGCTTCTTCATCCATACTAATATTATAAATTCTAAAGATTGTCTGTATGTCTGTCTGCTACGCTTTCACCGCCCATCTCATCAACCAATTTTGATGAAATTTGACATAGGGAAAGTTTATATCCCGGGACAGGACATAGGCTACTTTTCATCCCGGAAAATTAAAGAGTTTCCACGGGAATCAAAAAACCTCAATTCACGCGGACGAACTCGTGGGCATCAACTAGTTAAGTAAAATATTTTTAGTTTAGCAAAATATTTATTACTATTTACTGCATGATTTTACAACCAATTCGATTCTTTTCTCACGGAAAGGTTTATTTTTGATTACATTTTCTCTGGCGCATAAAATGATAAAAATCGAGTCACCAAACTGCCCTATTAAAATCTCGCACTTGTTTTATATTTCGCATAGTTATTTTCTTTATATCCCTTTACACAATATCAGTACAGCGGACTTGTCTCTAGTTTCGTAAAGTGGTTTAATTAATAAACTGGCTTAATGTAAATCTGCCTTAACAGATTAAGAGTACCGGAAAGAGAGATGTCTTATCACTTCCACCTTTCACTTACCATCAGATGGGATCACGGTCAAACGCCAACATAATCGATGAAATTATATTTTAGGTTAGTCTAAAAAGGGCCAATTAATATATGAAAAAAGACTTAAAATTTGCGTAAGTCGATCTAGCTTTTACACTTAGGGTGATTAGACGCGTTTTTAATTCGTCATTTTAAATTTACGCCTCTCCAGAAATGCGAAATTCCGACATAGCGGAAACTATTTCCGGAATAATAGGGGTGATGACAACTCAATCAAATCAGCATCTTTTTATTTATACGACTGCCTGAAAACAGGAGTATATTGTTTTCAGGGTTCATGTATGTATGTATGTATGTATGTGAGTTTGTATATTCCACCATAACTTCTATACGCCTGAACTGATTTTGATGAATGAGGTATCGTTAGAATCTCTAGCTTATTCCGGGTGACATAGGCTAGTAAAATTAAAAAAAAAAATTGTAGGGTGACCATGGTCCCGCATTAAAGACTAAAGCTACTAAACTAAAAATTATTCGAAAATAAGATTAACTATATAATCATCATCTAGAAAATTATGAGTAAATTCCAAAAATATATAACCAGTTCAATATCCAGTGATTCACAAAAAAAAATCATTTAATAAAAATGTGAATAAGATTCTAATTTAACTAGATTAATTCAGATTTTTAACTTTTTAGTTCGTTTTTTGGCAGGGCAGTCGTGTTTTTTAATTTTTTAAATTACGACTTGTTATCAAACTTATAAACGCGCTTCTAGTATGGAAGTTTGTATGACATACATGGTTGTGACGTCATCAACTTTCAGCGCACTCTTTTTCTTTAATCTATAGTTTAAAATGGTTTTCAAACTTAAAACTAACCAATTATTGGTCGTTTGGAAGACCCTCTATTTAATAATTAGTATTTATTTTTGACTTAGGCGCATCATCCCTTTTATATTAAGGTATAGAATTTTGCGGTTGCTTTGCGTTTACGACATCGTAATTTAACTGATACTATCAGATATTCAAATATCCGACATTTCTGACCTCTATGTGGCTCAGTGGTGAGCGTTGTAATTACAAATGGGAGATCCCAGGTTCGAGCAGCGGCGGGGTCAATTTGGGATTTTATCATTTTTGAATGTTCCCTGGTCTGGTCTGGTGGGAGGCTTCGGCCGTGGCTAGTTACCACCCTACTGGCAAAGACGTGCCGCCAAGCGATGTAGAAACCGAATAGGGGTATGGGTTTAATATAACTACCATGCCCTTAACAGGTTAGCCCGCTACCAACTTAGAATGCATCATCACTTACCATCAGGTGAGATCGCAGTCAAGGGCTAACTTGTAGTGGATAAAAAAAAGGGCCAATGTGTAGTTGTAAAAGGGGTATTTATTATTTCTGCATTTCCTCTGCTCTTTTCTGCTAGTAGACTTCGGCCGTGGCTAGTTACCGCCCTGTCGGGAAAGACGTGGCGAAAAGCGATTTAGCGTTACGGTACGATGTCGTGTAGAAACCGATTGGGAGGTAAAGGTTTAATATAATCAACCACCTAACAGGTTAGTGTGAGATGGAATCTTAGATTGTATCCATAAAAAGTAGCCTATTTTACTGTCCAGGTCTTAACCTATACTCATGCAAACAAACACGTCGAACCGTGGCACTATTATGTATTTGACAACCATTCAAATAAATTATTTTTTGTATAATTATTAAATAGAGGATCTCCCAAAAGTAGTAATATCCACGTCCTTGTTAGTTTTATGTTGAAGAACTATTTTAAACTATCGATTAAAGTAAAAAAGCGCGTCGAAATATGATGACGTCAATAATAAAAACTTCATACAAGTCCCATACTAAGCACGCGTTTTGACGTTTGAAAAAAAAAATGGCTGATTTGACTAGTTGACAATCTAGTTGTAAACAAATTGTGCCAATGGCGGCTACCGCATTTAAATTCGCCGCTAGAGACGCTAGTGTAGAGTGAGATCTCCGAAATGTCAAATAGGTATTATAGGCCTATTACACTTCATTAATTAATCCGGTATTGCTAAATACATTAATGAAATAATTTAGACCCGCGAAAAGGCCCAGTGATAATAGGCCTATTACACTGCACATTTCACAGGGCCCCTTACACTTGAATCAGTGTAGTGTAAGGGGCCCTGTGAAATGTGCAGTGTAATAGGCCTATAATACCTATTTGACATTTCGGAGATCTCACTCTACACTAGCGCCTCTAGCGGCGAATTTAAACGCGGTAGCCGCCATTGGCACAATTTGTTTACAACTAGATTGTCAACTAGTCAAATCAGCCATTTTTTTTTCAAACGTCAAAACGCGTGCTTAGTACGGGACTTGTATGAAGTTTTTATTAGGGACGTCATCATAGTTCGACGCGCTTTTTTACTTTAATCGATAGTTTAAAATAGTTCTTCAACATAAAACTAACAAGGACGTGGATATTACTACTTTTGGGAGATCCTCTATTTAATAATTATACAAAAAATAATTTATTTGAATGGTTGTCAAATACATAATAGTGCCACGGTTCGACGTGTTTGTTTGCATGAGTATAGGTGAAGACCTGGACAGTAAAATAGGCTACTTTTTATGGATACAATCTAAGATTCCATCTCACACTAACCTGTTAGGTGGTTGATTATATTAAACCTTTACCTCCCAATCGGTTTCTACGGGCAAGGGTAAGGGCCCCTAAATTAGTCCTTGGCCGTGTAACTAGCGGCCACGCCCACCCTTATCGCAGGGCCCTGTGAAAAGTGCAGTGTCATAGGCCTATTATCACTCGGCCTTTTCGCGGGTCTAAATTATTTCATTAATGTATTTAGCAATACCGCATTAATTAATGAAGATGTAAGATACGTGTCAATGAATGTCAGTGCTTTGCGCTTTGGAAGCGGAGCTAAGAAAAAAAAGTGCAAAATTCGGCCGGTTGAAAGAAGAAAAATTCAGAAGTGAGTACATTATGTCCCTGGTTCCTGTGTGCTTACTATTTAAAAACGTATTTTTTGTCAAAAGTATGCTGGTTTACCAAATTTACAAGTATATTAGGGACCTTTCTCGCCAGTGGCGCCAATTAGTGAGCATAAAAATGGTAGCCCTCATTAGTCAACGTTACGGTTAGCTATATTATTTCTAGCTAGTACATTTATAGTTTAAGTCTAAAATCTCGTGGAAACTCATTGATTGAAATTTTAAAAAAGTACCTAGCCTTCGCCATGGCGTTTTTTATCCTATAAAAATATAATTGCGAAAGTTTGAATGGATGTTTGTTGTGTAAAAACGTATGTTTTATCAAAAGTATGCTTGTTTACCGCATTTACAGCTATACTAAGGATCTTACTCGCCAGTGGCGCCAACTAATGAGCAAAAAAATGGTAGCCCTCATTGTGGCATGAATGTAGGACAAACCAACAGACAAACACTTTCGCATTTCGTGTATGATAGAAATCCGGAATTTCGCCCGTGTTTTGGAGAGGTGTAAAATTGCTTCGCTTCCTGTAGATACTGTAATATAGTCTAGTCATTGCTAAGTTCGAATCTCGTGACTTTTCCTAGCCGCCGGTTTTAACGAAAATCGGCTTTTATGGTAGATTCCCTAAGTGAAAAAAAAAATACGCGATAAGTGTTATTTATTATCAGGGTAATTTATTTTTTTGTTGTTTCGTTATAGACTGTGTGATTGAGTCGGGTCAAGTTAATTTTGAAAAAAGCTTTTTTTTTAATTCACCCTTTGTCGTATTTTGGCATTTGACGATAGTAAGTCTTTAAACAGTAATTTGAATAAGCTACTAAAGCGCAGTTGCATGACAGACGTTTGACGTAACAGTTAAAGTCCCACAAACTTATCTAGTCCCGATGGCAGCGTCGCTAGTATATATAAGTATAGTATACTAGCGAATATACTATAGTATATTATATAAATATAGTATATTAAAAATAAAATAAAAACAAGAACCATAATTAGTTCCAATTGTGGCCACCGGGCCAGATAAGTTGGTGGGACTTATACCATTAAATTGTCACTGTGACATCAAAATCACTAAAAACTTAGGGTCGGTTAACATTAGAAAAAAATGTTGACCTTGACTTATAATCTAAATAATAGAGGTGAATACTGAATTGTACTATCCACTATTAAGTAATAAGTACATCTCAAAAGACAAATATAGTGCTGATGAAACTGAAAAAACTCAAAGTTTTTTTAGGAACTCTTATTTTTTTTTGTTTTTGTGGAACTGTGAATACGGTTGGAACTGTACTTATTCAGTTTAATAGTTACAAGCTTATAACGTTATTATGTGAATAAAATAACGTTATGATAATTCTAGTCGCCATTGGTTTATGCGAAGCGTTATTTTGTTGAATCTATTAAGTATATTATTCGAGAAAATACATATTTATTAAGTTGTGTAAATAAAATGAAGTTTGTGAGTTTTGAGACTGCATTGTCATAAAACCTTTGATTTTACATGTAAGTACCTTTTTAAATTAATATCTATTGTTTTTTTATGAATAACCAAAAATGCTTTTACAAGATATATGTTTAGATTAATTTTGGTTAAACCAATTGAGATGTTTTTAAAATTGTTATTTTGCTTTGAGCATTTAATTATACAGAAACTGATTTTATAAAAATTGTTATTGGGTTTTGAGTATATTATGATTAAAAAAATACCAAAATGTATTCTAACATAATAAAATTATGTTTAAAGTCATGGTTACTTATGAAATGTAATTTCAAACTAAGTTGAAAAACAAAATATTGTGAAAATAAATTGATTGTTAAGGCCAAATTAAAACGAATTTGCCAAAGAATATGCCAAATAGTTTAGCGCACATGACTGATTTTATGATAACAGAAAAAAGCGCACATATATTATGTGGTTTTGAACAATTATTTATGGGTGTTTTATTTTTTACTAGCTGATGCCCGCGGCTACGTCCGCGTGGATTGAGATTTTTTTTTTCCCACGGGAAATCCTTAGTTTTCTTGGATAAAAAGTAGCTTATGTGTTATTCCAGACTATAATCGATCTCTGTGCCAAATCGCCTAATCGATAAATCGCCAAAATTATCTCACGTAATTAATGGATGCCCCCTTGATGAAAAATAAGCAATGACGTATTTTCATTTGGGTAAGCAGTGCATCTATGAGCTGATTACAGAAAAGTCGCTGGCCGACATTTGATATGAATAATTCTATGTTCGGGAGTTCCAAAGCTTATTGTACCTACTTTGTGACTGATTTTTTTACATGTTTTATCATTTTTTTTGTGATATCTCTAATAATTATATCATTAATAATTTTTTAGTGCTAATTTATATAAAATCTTTTTTAAGTATATGGCATTTGCTGTGATTTTTTTCTAGTCGATTTTTTATATTTTGTAACACATTCCAAATGTGCCAAAATCAGCGATTATTAATATTGTTATAATTTATGAATAATAATAATTGTTGATGAATTTTAAAACATACGCTTATTATTTATGTGAAAAACGCTTTATTTATTCATATTTTTTATAGTTCTTAGACCTTAGTTAGTATCGACTTATTTTGAATAAGTTTTAAAAGTATGTGCTTATTTCTTAAGAAAAGTACTGATAAAATACTACGTAGCCAAATTAGTTAATGAAAAATTTAACTTCCATCTTTATATTAAGTTTAATTTAATGAAAAATGCAAGTTGCAAAATAAAATTAAATTGGAATGGTCATTGACCATATACATAGTAAGATAATTTATTATATTATTGTAATAATATACTTATTATACAATTTTCCTTACGATCGATGCCAAATGAATTATTAATAATATTAATATATTTGTCTTGAAGTATTTGATATTTTTGGCACATAATTTTATGCACACAATAAAGTTAAATGAAAATTTAATAGCCAAAATAAAGTGCCAAATTTGCTAAAAGTTATGTACTTAATGTTCATAATATTAGCTTTTCAATGAATATTTGGCAGTAAGGAATTACTTTTGGTATATATGTCACCGTAAGATTGTAAAAACCGTTAGATTATAATCTAACTCGAGAAATTCTAAACTGTCGAAATATTAGAATTTAACGCATTATTTTCCGGTAGATTGTAATCTGTTAGGTATATTAACCCGATTAAGCCGCAGGCCGGGCACTACCTCATTATTTATATCGAACCCTAACCTACAAGAAAGAGACAAGAAAACGTAACTGCAATGAATATTTCAAAAATTGACACTCAGAACATTGAACGGTTCACAATCTGTCGACAGTTTACAATTTCGCTAGTTAGATTACAATCTAACGGTTTTTACAATCTTACGGTGACATATATACCGAATACCGAATATTTAATTGATTTAGCTATGTTATATTCAGTTGGCCGAATATTATGTTTGAATACCAACCTTGCCGAATTTATTCGGTATTATTGGATAGAAGCACGCGTTACTTTGCGGAAATCCATGACAATGAAGGAACTAGAAGACGTTTAATTCGCTATAATCTGCGACAGTCATCGATATATATGTAGGTACTAGATGGGCGCTTTCAAAGAAAAATATTGGGCGTCCAACCTTTAGAGCACGCTCCTAACCTGTATAGCCCTGTCCTTGTCCCCACCATAGCGCTGTCCCGCTTTGCAGACTTGATGGCATTAGCAAAATAGGTCCACATTCTTTGTTTGACAGGGCCCGTCTATGTAAATTGAGGTCGTTGGCGACAGTAGGTAAATCTATGTTGGTTCGGTGTGTATCCCGCACTTATAGCCCGAGATATTTGTCTGGTGGGAGGCTTCGGCCGTGGCTAGTTACCACCCTACCTGCTAAGACGTACCTGCCAAGCGATTAAGCGTTCCGGTACGATGCCGTGTAGAAACCGACTAGGGGTATGGGTCTAATATAACTGCCATGCCCCTTACAGGTTGGCCCGCTACCATCTTAGACTACAGCATCACTTACCATCGACTGAGATCGTTGTCAACTATCGCTACTACTAAGATCGAAATCTTCCAAACTATCCTCAACGTACGTTTCACTCCGATACCGGAGCATCTTCAGATGTTGACTCGACAATGCTCGATTGATTTACAATTTTGCTTTGTAGATTTCTGTGGTGTGGTAAATGTATTTTTCGAAGTGAAAACTTCTTTACCCGCGTTGAGCACTTTTTGGTAGGGGGTAAAAATGTGGATTTGCGTCACCGACATGCTCGCGAACACCGATATGCTCCCGTGGTTACGAAGACAAGGTCTTAAATATAAATATACTACATTCGTAATTAAACTTCAATGCCTCAGTGTTAAAATTATATATTAAATAATTTTAAATTAAAAACAGACATTAAAAAAATAAAAAAAAGAATATATTTAAAAAAAAAAAATATTCGTTTTCACTTCTATCGGCAGTCCCTATGACTGTCATTTTTTTTTATTCCACTACAAGTTAACGCTTGTCCACGATCTCAGTTGATGGTAAGTGATGATGCAGTCTAAGATACCGGAACGCTTAATCGCTTGGCGGTACGTCTAAGCCGGTAGGGTGGTAACTAGCCACGGCCGAAGCCTCCCACCAGACAAATATCTCGGGCTATAAGTGCGGGATATGCACTGTACCATATAGATCTACCTATTGTCGCGGATTATAGCGAATTAAACTTCAATTTCCTTCATATTCGGTATTCCAAATTGCTGGATTTTTAACTTGAAATTCTACTTATTAATAAATAATTAATTTGTAAAATAATATTAATCCAAAATTTTAAATGGTTAGTGATTTTACAACCATATACATAATTATCTTTAACCATTACAGTATGTACGAGCGTAAATATGTTTGAGTGTCTGTATTGTAATTATTTATTAAATAACGTTTTGACTGTTAGATTTGATATATATGGTGAACGCGGTCTAGGTTAAATCGTAATTTATTAAAAATAAATTGTAATATAAACATCGGATTTCATTAAAAAATACATTAAAACCATTTTTGTGTTTGAATTTTGAGGCCCATTGAAAGTACAAGCCTCTCTTTGCGTCGTATTCCTCATTGCTGAGGGTGACCCCTCTCCATTAATCAAATAATGGTAGCAGTTTTCTTGGGATAATGATGCGGTGGGTTACCACGTCATTCCGCATACGACTCAAAGAGTATTAAACTCTTAGGTTTTTGTAACGATTACTATCAGATGTTAGTGATAATAACCGGGACCGACGGCCTATCGTGCTCTCCGAGACACGGAGGAAACGAAAAGGCCAAATTTGAAGTCACCCGACCAGTTACCGACTTGGTTTAACGTTGCTTAACAATCGCATTTGACTGTTCAGCTAGGCCACTCGTCCCTCAAGTACCTAATATAAAATCTGATAAATAAGTTCAGAATTTTAAAACGTTCGCATCAAACGAGTTGGCCAAAAGATTCAGTAAATAGAGTTTACATATCGCCAATCAAATAGTCGTCTCTGGGCTCAGTTGCAAGTGCTTGTTTGCGCAGCTCCCACACAAACTGTCGAAGTCCGTTCCATACTCATCATCATTCCCAAACGATAGACGTCCACTGCTGGACATAGGCCTCTTGCAAGGATTTCCACAAACGCGGTCTTGCGCGCCGTTCCATACTACGCTTGATATATTGGTCAACTTTAGACGTGACTAAATGATTGGCGCGAGCTATAGGTAGGTACATGGTTTATACGCCACATGAAACCTTGCAGCAACGGTTCACATACCAGCAGCTAAGCCTGCTTGGCTGTCTATCATGCTTAGGATTGTGCATAAGACTCCCCTAAGTAATATTGAAAATGAACGCGAAGAGCGCTAACTAAAACGGCATCTAGTTAAAAAGTGCTAAACTACTTCGTTATATGGAAACCCAATAGTTATGCAATCATACATAGTTGCAGTTTGCTTTTCGAGTAAACTTTCGTAGTGAACACTAGATAGCGCTGTATTTATAAATTAATTAATGAAGTGAAAACTTCTTCACACGCGTTGATCACTTTTTGGTAAGGGGTAAAAATTTGGAATACACGATACCATTCTTCTTAAGACTTAAGTAAAATACAGTACATTCGTAATTAAACTTTAATATCTTAGTTTTGAGGTTTATATTTTTTTTAATATTTGTTTTTATTTTAACTAGCAAAAAATATTTAAATATTCGTTTTCACTTCTATCGGCAGTCCCTAGAACTGCCAATTTTTACTATCTATACGACATCAATCTTAAATCTAAAACGACATCTATTTGTAGAGTACGTCTATAACTATCTTTATCTAGATGTAGTACTACCCACATCGTTTTATAAAAACCCAATAGACCTATGCCATTATACAACCATGACTGCGGTATGGTTTTCGAGTTAACTTTCCTAGTGACCACTAGATAGTGCTGTATTTTTAAATTAATTATTTATACCCGAAAATAACGCTAAAAGCTTGGCTTTGTGAGAACTAATATAATTAGACAACCGTTATAATTGTAGGTACTACTAGCAAACATATTATTAATAGCCGATGACTTCGTCCGCGTGTAAGTTTTTTTAAGTCCCACGGGAACTTAATTTTTCGGATGAAAAGTAGGTATGAAGCCAATCTTACTAATATTATAAATGCGAAAGTTTGGATGGATGTATGGATGTTTGTTACTCAATCACGCCCCAACAGCTGAACGGATCTGGCTGAAATTGGCACGGAGATAGATTATAGTCTGGAATAGCACATAGGCTACTTTTTATCCCGGAAAATTTCCCGCGGGTACCAAAAAACCTCAAACCACGTAGACGAAATCGCGGGCATTCGCTAGTTCTGTATATAACAATCACTAACAAAAAGAAATCCTAATATAAGTTATTTGTCATCTAATCTGCAACAACAGAAGTCACACTAATTTTACTTTAATTTAAATTACACGTATAATTAATTAACGTGCATTGCAAAATGTATTTTTGTAGTAAATTTAAAGATCTTTGAGTTGGTAGTATTTACCTATTATTATTTTCCTAATAATCACTAAGTCAAAATTATTTGATGGCACGTCTTTAAACATTTATTTAGAAAATATGGCACGCTGATTCATAAAGTTTCGCCTACCCTGGTCTAGTGTCAACCTAGTGAGGTATACCAATGCTGCGCTTTCCATAGCGAGGCCGCTATTCTAGCACCTTTGCCTAGACGTTCTTTGAACTGTGCCCCTATTCAGCTTCGCGACTCGTCAATCTAATATATCGGTTACACCGGCTCCTCAACTCCTCTTTTGAGAGTGCCTAGTGGGAGATTTTTTTCCCATTCAATCGGTACAACGTAACTACTTGGTCTGGTGGGAGGCTTCGGCCGTGGCTAGTTACCACTCTATCGGCAATGACATGACGCCAAGCGATTTAGCGTTCCGGTACGATGTCGTGCAGAAACCGATAGGGGTATGGGTTTATAACGGCCGTGACCCAAACAAGTTAACTCGCTACCACCTTTGACTGCATCATCACTTACCATCAGGTGAGATCGTAGACAAGGGCTGACTTGTAGTGGTAAAAAATAAAATTCTCAGCTACCGCTCAAATGGGAAGAAAATCTTCCACTAGGAATACTGATTTGATCATTTATGGAATAGGGATACCTACTCCGAACATAGCCTTAGGAGATACTTTCTTAGTAAGTAGGTATTTAAGTAGCTAAAATGTTTTCTCTTTGTTACTTAGCAACAAATTAAAAACAACCCCCCCTCGACAAAATAAAACAATAAACGCCTCCATTTAATTCCAAAGTTTATTCCAAAAACAAATTGCTTACAAGAAAATCCAACGAAATTGTTATAAATACGAAGCACTTTTTTCAACAATTCGCCCTGAATGGTGGATTTAATAAATACTTTAGTAGGAAAGCTGTTATTTTCCTTTGAGACTGGCCAAAGAGAATAGTAGAAGAAAAATGGGAGCACCCCGCGGGGGGCCGGGGTGGCTCCCCCTAGCGGGTATTGCTTTGAATAAAGAAAAGTTAAAATTTTCTTAAAACACCCCCTGGGGTGGACGCTATCTATCTTCGTTTAAGTATTGGCAAAAATTACCCCCTTGGTATTTCTATCTCGCTCGCACTTACTTATGTCATTGGTTCGTTTTTAAAAGCTCTAAAGTGGGGGTTTTATCAATGGGGCTAAGTTATGATTAAAATATTTTGTGATGACTATTGAATGAGTTAAATACAACTTTTCATACTACTATTCTCTTTCATACTGCCTGCAACTTGCCGTGAGTTCGTTTTTCCCAATTTTCCTGAACACTTGTTCATTCCTGTACCACAACTCAGATTTGTACATAACTTTAAAATCAACTATGCTTGTTTAACCAGTTTTTATTATACGACTGCCTGAAAAAAGGAGTATATTGTTTTCAGGGTTCATATACCTATGTATGTATGTATGTGAGTTTGTATATTCCACCATAACTTCTATACGTCTGAACCGATTTTGATAAATGAGGTATCGTTAGAATCCCTAGCTTATTCCGGGTGACATAGGCTAGTAAAATTAAAAAAAAAATTGATGGGGTGACCATGGTTCCGCATTAAAGACTAAATTTAAAAAAAAAACTAAATTAAGATTAACTGTATAACTAATCATCATCTACAAAATTATGAGTAGAATCCAAAAATATATAAACACTATAGTTCAATATCCAGTGTTTCACAAAAAAAATATAATTTAATAAAAATGTGAATAAGATTCTAATTTATCGAGATTATTTTGGATTTTTAAACGTTTTAGTTAGTTTTTTGGCAGGGCAGTCGTGTTTTTTAATTTTTTAAATTATTAATTGTTTAAAGGTAAACTTAAATCTTGTTTTTTGCGCGATATCAGATAACCACCTATATCATTTCAAGCACAGAATTCTTTTTTCAAGTCACTTTATTCGTACTTCTTTTTAAGTGGTAGCACGCATTGTCCATCTATTGACACTATTGTGAAATCTATTAAATACTAGCTGATGCCCGCCACTCCGTCCGCGTGGATTGAGGTGTTTTAGGGGTATGAAAAATAGATAGTAGCCGATTCTCAGACCTACTGAATATGCATATAAAATTTGATAAAAATCCGTCAAGCCGTTTCGGAGGAGTATGGTAACTAACATTGTGACACGAGAATTTTATATATAAGATTATGTTACTCTAGATTGGTAATGTGTGGCTTGCAGTGGCAGTTCTAGTAATAAACGTCCTTCGTCTCTCTTTCAATAAAGCAAATATTAGTATAGTAATACAATAATATAATAAAGTATAGGTACGTGCAAAAACACATTGATAAATTCAAGAAGTCAAGTGATTGTCATAATGTCAATACTAGAAATAAAAATAGACATGTTGAAGATGTGTCTGAATAAGTTCAAAGTTAATGTAAAACGTAAACTCATTGAAAAATGTTATTACCATGTAAAGGACTACTTAAACGACAAGGAAGCTTGGCAATAATTTGCTCTATGGCTCTGATAGTTCCTTAGTTAACATGATTTGTGAGGTGGTGATAATTAAAAAAAACCCCCGGCTGAATATGTTGTGGGCTCTTCTCAGACCAGGGCGCGTTTGGAACCCTCGTAGCTTAAGTTTGAAGATACCGTTACCGATTATCACCATCATGTTTTTTATGTAAGTAATTTTTATCGTCAATAAGTGTACCTACTTACAGTGTACCTATATTGAATATTGTGTATTAAATATTTATATTGAATATTATTGAGTATTGAGTATTAAATAACAGGTACTGGGTACATAACCTTTAGCGCATAAAAAGTGATACATAGGTAGATACTTCTCATTATACATACATTTCAATTATTGCGGTGTAACGTAAGATTAATATCGAAAGCTAGATAAAAGTTAACTTCAGTGTGACATTCCACGCGTTAACAGGTGGGTCACTGGGTTTAGTAACGTCAACAAAACAAGTTTCTTAAACATTAAAATAAAATAAAATACTTAAGTAAAGCTCATACGGCTTCCTATTTTATAGATTATTACTAAAAGTTACTCATTTTTACCTTAGTGGAAAGTCTGATGATGATATTTTACCAACTAGAATGGAAAAGTTTAATGATGTTCTTAACATCATTAATTTTAACGCAATGGAATTAACATATAGATCAAAACTAATAAATCAGTGTGTTTTTGAAATCCATCAATAAATGACTGAGATTTAATCATCAAAGATTAAGTAGAATATTTTATCGCACAACGATTGCGGTCTCATATTCGAGTGTAACCCAGCCGAGATATAAAGTACTAACATGATCTTCATACACAATAATTAATACGCCTTTAGGTTGTTTAGAGATAGAGTGACTTCACACGATGTCACTAAATTATTTTCAAGCGCAACTTTAAAGTTCCATAATTTTTGCATTTGTAGAGATATTTTAATGTTTCTTTAATTTTTTTGTTATATTTCACCTTATTAATTCTTAAAACCTTTAGTTGGAAAACATCGGTTGTTTTGGGCCATGCTTCGCAAAATTACTACTTAAACTTCGCAAGTGGTAGTGTAGAGTCAGTCAGTAAAAGTTAACAGTGCAAAATGGCGGGAAATTAATAAAAATAATAAGTAACATTATTTAACTTCATGTTGACCCTAAGAAAGGATTTTTGAAAATTCAACCCCTAAGGGGTAAAATAAGGCCTTGGAAATTGTTTGAAAATCCAATCTAACGAGAGCGAAGCCGAAGGCAAAAGCTAGTTTATTACAATTTTTCCCAAATTATTTGCAAAAAGTTAAAAATTTACTTCATTTCGATTTGTTCTGCTGACCTTATATCCCAGCTAAAAGTTAACGCGATTTAAGTTGTTCTCAAGGAAAGTTGGACGATTTTCACTTACGCTCAGACCTCCGCTCACTTTCACACAAAACTTTTAAAGTAAGACAACGTACACTTTTTGGTTATATGCAGTATGTAGCCTAGAAGACGTGACCTGTACCTAACCTACTGATAAGGCATTCATAAAACAAGTTTATCTTATTAGAATGGTTCTTTCATTCGATATGATAACTAAATTTTGATTCTTTTTAAGGTACATATTTAAAGCGTTCCAATAAAAAAAAAATTTGGTGCAAAATAGAGGTCCATAATAACAATCATACCCATATGTAATGTAAGAACAGCGTCGGCCAAACTAAGATACCTTATCGGTTCTCTTATCTAATAAAATACCTACGTTTAGTGATATGTTAGGTAATATAATAGACAAAACAATATGTTAGTCTGTTAACTTATCGATAGCTAAATTTCTTATTAGATAGTAGGTACCTAGGTTATTTTACTGTAGGTATTTAATAAACCGCTTGTAGCTAATTTGATAATTTTCTAATAAGAAAAAATGTAATATTAATAGATATGATGCGATAGATAGATAATAATAATGTAGGTAAGTATAATAGGTATTGGTTTCATTACAATTTTTTCCAAAAAATTTCATAATTATAGCAATTGCTCAGTCAAACAAAGTTCAACCAATGGTCAAAGTAAGTATTTTCTTTTAACAAAGTTGAAATGAAAGCCAGATCTGTCCAAAAGAGTGTTACTTATTAATAATGTACTTAGGTACAGTAGGTTATGTCAATTGCATCAAAATATTGTACAATTTTAGCAACGCTTTTGCATGGAAAACATGATAGTCATTCGGTCACTATTTTTGTGTCTTCTCTAGAAATGTCTTATATGAAGTTCAGTCGCAATGGTTGTTTTTATGAGACCATACATATTACAAGATATTTTTTCTAATGTCTTATTAGACACACGCATACAGAATTTGGGATATAACTCATAAGACACAAGACATTTTCTTATAATGTGCAATAGGGCTAAGCGTAAGCGACGATTTTCACAATTGCAAGTGTATTAGCCGACCGAAGCCAGAACGGGTCAGCTAGTCTTACAATGAAAACAATGTTATTTTGAAGACTAGATGAAAGTCTTCAAAATAACAAACATTATTTCAAGATTGCTACAGCATCAAAAACATAACAGCCGGACGGTCGAAGTAATTTTCTTTTAACAAAATTGAAAGCGGCCCGAATATTTCTTGAACAAATTTTAATATCTCGGCGGAGGTACCTAGATAGAGCTATTTATATTTTTCCTCCCCCTCGTTTCTTTTGGCGATTATTATTCTGTATTCCGATGGCGGGAGGGGGAGGGGGAACCGCCCCGTGGACTCTTTCCTTTTTGCTTCTTAAGTCCATCTTGAGACGGGACAGCGGCGTACCTGGAATAGATAATTATTTTAAAATATTAATAACATTTTATGTTAACAACTCATACTTGTTTGCCTTGGTTTTTTATATAGTAAAATATGAAGAACTTTCTAGCAAAACGGACCAACTCTGGGTTTTCTTGAAGTAATGAACTAAGTATAAGTTTAAATGTAATCTAATAAATAATAAACCTAGCCCTTAGGTAGCACTCTAAGATAAAATAATATGTAGGTAAATTGTGAAAATAAATTATCAGGTTAAACTTTTGTAAGCTGCTTGGCTTGCTAAAAAGAAAGTATTTACTAATGCATTTATTTATAGATACTACTTTAGATAACTATGCTAGATAGCATTCAGAATTTTTGCTACAAGAGTGTCGTATAAATAGTAGGTAAGTACCTATAAGGCTATGAAGAGTATTAAAAATGTAAAAGGACGCATTTTTATCACCTTTTTTTCGGTAGCTTTTGGTGATAGATATAGTTAATTACTTTGTTAAATGGACATTTGTCATAGTAATAGTATCTACCCTCTCCTCAGGTAGGGGATGATGGGAAATATCACAGGATAGGTACTGCTAACCTTCAATAAAACGGTAAGTACCTACCCATTAAAAATACTTTTGCTACTGCCTACAAAAACAAAACTAAAGTAATACTATCAAACTCGAAAAAAATAACTTAATTAGTCGAAGGCGACTCAACACTCTTCCTGTGCCCTGCTTCTGTCACTTACCCCTTTTACTGGAAAAACCGTGGCACCTACCCGGAAGGGGACGATATTTAAATATAAGAAGAACCCCCTTTTTTCAAGGGAGGCCTCCCCCAGATTTATAGATCTGGCCTCCACTGCGTAATTACTTATCTTTGAGAATACGAATCAATCGTCCTTCATTTTAGGAATCGGTCTGTGTTCTGTTAATCTTGAACCGAACTGCCTATGTTTGAAGTTGGTTCAGTGTTTAGAATGCTAATGTGTAAAGCGGGTTGGTTTGTTTGATAATTACTCGAACACTTTGCATTTTGTTTGGGGATTGTTTAATTATCTTAATTGATGGTGAAACATGGAGAACATTTTATATTGACTTGGATACTTTATTGTAACAAGCAGTAGGTATTAATTAAATTAAAAAGTTAAAGAGCCCCAACGTAGGTATGTACCTACCACTAAAATTGTACACCAGTCCAAATTACTTTGGATGTAAAATCCGTCATACCGATTTTTTCCGTTTAAAATGTAGCCTTTGTCACACGGGTCATAATAATGAATCGAATTAAGTACATATCATTCATCAAAATCTGCTCAGCACTTTACTTAACCCTTCTGAGTCTGAGAGGAGAGTCGTACTCAGTAGTGGGCCAGCGATGCAATGGGTTGGAATGCAGGTGAAGAAATAAAATTGCTTCCTTTATCGTGGGCCCTCTCTAAAAATAATTCCTAAGGAACCTTTCGATATCCATGCAGACAAGGTTGTAGTATAGTTACTCAAACGTTTTCATAATATTATCTTCACAAAATGTTCATAATTAAAAATATAAATTATTAATGCGGATGTTTGGATGGATGGATATAAATAGACGGATGGATGTTTGTTACTCAATCACGCCAGAACGGGTGAACTTATGTAGATGAAATTTTGGCACAGAGATATATTGTAGTCTGAAATAACAACTACTTTTTATGACGGAAAACTAAAGAGTCCCATTTATTTCCATTTCCCATATTCCCATAGTCCCATATCCCGGGAATTAGCTAGTCATAAGCTGGAAAAAGCAGCCAGTTTTCTTGAGAATAGGAAATGGTTCTCATTAATAAATCGGTGCTCGTGAACTGGCGTACCAACCGCAACTGCCTGCGACTGCGGATCGGAGTTTTATGGCGCGTAACCGATTAGGGTGAACTTTCTTTTACGGTGACACTTCGATGGGCAGAGAAGCTTCGCGTTGAAATTTTTTCAACAGGAACTTTACTTTATTATGGTAGATATATTTAAAAGAAAAAGAGCAACCACCGATTTTCTTGATAGTTCTTCTCGGAATGGTATTTCGGACTAGTGGTAGATTAATTTGAATATTCAAAAGAACTTGTAAAAGCTTATTTGAAAAAAAAAATGTAAATTGTATTCTGTCAATACTATCACCACAATTGGTTAATATGCTCAGCGTCTTAAACGGGTGGGATGGGGTTCCATTCTCGTTCCACTCATTTCTAACTTTTTTTGAGTTATCTGCGTTTTAAAGTAGGTAATAAGTATAGTAAATAGATTGGGACTAATTGTATCCGTAGTGCCGGTCCTAGCCCGGTGTGTGTAATTCCCGACCATATAAAAGCATTGGCAAGTAATATAGCGTTTGTTTACTAGATCAAAAAATCTAATTTTCTCAAAGGCGTGTAAGAAGTCTGCCAGTCCGCACTTGGCCAGTACCTACACTATGACCATTAACCCTTCTCATTATCGGTGGTGAATTATGATTGGCGCACCGTAGTGAGCAGGCAATGAGTTAAAAATTGAAATAACGCTATTAATGTAACCTGTCTGTGTTGGAAACACAATATTTACAAATGCGATTGAATCGTCGAGTGAATTTACCACTGGTTCGGAAAAATATTCCTACCGAGAAGAACCACCAAAAGACTCGATTGCTCTTTTGAAAAAATATTGAAAATCTTCTTTTGAAACTCTGAAGTTCTTTTGAAAATCTTTTCTTTTTAATTTATTAGTGTCATTGATTCAATTAATCACTCAGCTATGTGCTGTGTAATGAATTAATATAATGAACGCGCTCTCACCTTCGGCCTGCAACAGTGTTAAGACGTATGCGTATTATTCGCTCCTAGCAAAATTAAAGTGCCACCAATTGGGTTATGTCTCATAATATAACCTCACTAAGCACCCAGCAAGTCCTACAGTCTTCTACATAGTTTTTCTACAGTCAGTACCAATGCATGCCATAAGAGTTTAGCCCAAGCATATTTATTGTTTGAAGGCAAAACTAAAGCATGACATTTTAAAATATCCATCAGCCCCTCGTTCCTTTGAGTGGAAACATCGATAAAAATACAATGAGCGAAATAAAACAGCGTCTTATAAAGCGCCCGGGGCCAGGGGGTGGGCGGGGGGAGGAGGGATCGCCACTTTTCTTTCTCTCGCCAGAGCCATTCTTGAAGGCGGGATGGAAAGTTATTGATATGACTTACATTTTTTTAATTCCACTACAATTTAAGCCCTTAGCGGCACGTCTTTGCCGTTAGGGTGTTAACTAGCTACGGCCGAAGGCTCCCACCAGACCAGACCCCCCGATTATGTAAGGAAATCGTAGTCGTAATTGTCTGTCAAACGTATAATTCGACCTGTTTAAGGAGGTCATAAATGCTTGCACGTCTAAACGCATGTACGTACTCCTTAAAAAGTTTATTTATACGTTATGAGCTGTCAAATGAATACGATTGTCTTAGGACAATTGGGCCTCAGATCAGAGAAAATTCAGAAATTATAAATACCTGAATCGACCCTGCTGGGGATCGAACACGGGACGTCCTAAGACAACAATGCTCGACATTACGCTAGGTAGTTCGTTAGAGTTCGAGAACGGAAACTTTTATCGAATCTTTTATAAATTACCTATAGGTTCTTTTTTATATATTCTGTCTGTTCATCCCTCTATCCGTCCGTCCGTCTGTCTGTTTGTCTGTCTGCTACACGGATTTCACGGCCACTTCATTTTTAGAGATAGATTTCATTTTTAACCGACTTCAAAAAAAGGAGGAGGTTCTCAATTCGGCGCGTTTTTTTTTAGAGATAGCTAACCTTCCGGGGAACAACGTAAGCTACTTCTTAATCCGGAAAATCCAAGAATTCGCGCGGGATTTTTCGAAAACCTAAATCTACGAGACGTAGACGTAAAGCCATATCCACACTACTCCACGGACAGGCGCGACGGGTGTTTTTT
Organism: Erebia palarica; assembly: GCA_964035005.1. Classification (NCBI taxonomy): domain Eukaryota; kingdom Metazoa; phylum Arthropoda; class Insecta; order Lepidoptera; family Nymphalidae; genus Erebia; species Erebia palarica. The sequence goes on from OZ035992.1 coordinate 4,440,822, forward strand.
CTCGTTTTATATTAAAATCGGGCGAGCCAAGGAAATTGTCAGTCAGATCGGAAATTGCCTGGGACGTTTCGCCTCGTGGCCAGCATTCAGCATACTTACTTCTTCAAAATAGCGCCGCTTGATTCTTACAAACTATAAATCGATAAATATTTACATAATTTCGACTCTAAAATACCTAGGTGATGGCTCATTGGCAGGGGAGGCGTCGTCAGTATTTCAAGATTTAAAAACTTCCAAAAATTTTCCGATATTCGGCTCAAACAAAATTTTATGGATTACTAGCTGATGCCCGCGACTTCGCCCGCGTGGATTGAGGTTTTTTAGTTCCCGCGGGAACTCCTTAATTTTCCGGGATAAAAAGTAGCCTATGTGCTATTCCAGACTATAATCTTTCCCTGTGCCAAATTTCATCCAGATCCGTTTAGCAGTTGGGGCGTGATTGAGCAACAAACATCTATACATCCATCCAAACTTTCGCATTTATAATATTATGTTAGATGGAGGCATTAATGACATGTCAAGACTACTATCGGGTCGGAACAGCTGAATAATTACTTTATAATATATTTATGGCATGATAGCTCGCTCGCTTGATTGCTGCTTTCATCTGGTCTAGAAACCATGTAGTAACAGTTTACTTAGTCATTTACTTTGGTATAATTTTAGTCATATAATATGATAGGTACTTAGTTAGCCTAGTACCTCTATGAGTCTAGTATAGTTATGAGTATAGTTATATGAGTATAGTTACTTGAAATAAACTTCTATTTCGAGTAACTAGAGAATCATTTTTTTCAACTCATTGATTTCACTTTTTTAAAATAAAGCTTGTAACTGGACGAATCCTGTAAACGAAATATTTTTTGAAAATTTTAATTGTACGAACCTTTATTAGTGCTTTATACGATACAGAGCCAAAAACTTTTTGATAAATGTTGTAGGTTTAGAAATTCTGTCAAAACATCAAAATTCTTCGGTTATGGTTTACTCATCTCAACCTACAGACGTCCACTGTTGGACAAAGGTCTCCTGCATAGATCGCCACAGACCGTGTGTCTTATGCCGCTTGTTTCCAGCGGCTCCCAGCGACTCGCTTTTAAGATCGTCCGTGGGGGTCATCCAATGCTTTGCTTCCCGGTGCGAGGTCGCCATTCAAGCACCTTGGGATTTCTTCAAACTATCAACCTTGGGAGTTCTTCAAACCACAACTATCTGCCCCGCGCTTGGCGACTCTACGTGCTATGTCGAGTACTCTAGGTACGTTTAGTATACTTGGCGAATAATCGCCAAATGAAATAGAACAATTTCATAAGAGATAGGCCCTTAAATGGTTAAGGTTTGCGTTGCGAAAGAGTAAGTATATTATTTAAAGTCGCTCAGTGAGCTATGGAGCGGGCTATGTTGGGTGTTTCTCAGAGGGATCGAATCCGTAGCGAGGAAATTCGCCGGAGAACTAAGGTAGCTGATATAGCTCAGATAATTAGTAAGCTGAAGTGGCAGTGGGCAGGCCATGTCTGTCGCAGCACCGATGGACCGACGACCTTAAAAAGGTAGCGGGAAGTGGGTGGATGAGGAAGGCGGAGAACCGTGTGTGGTGGCACGCTCCCCAAAAGGCATGTCCAAAAGGCATGTATGTCCAGCGGTGGACGAATGCAGATGGTAGTAGAAGTATATGGAAGCAATCGGCCTCGGATCCAGTGACCCACAAGTCAGTGGAATACTTGTAACGTAATGTACAAGTATGTGTTGTATTGTTTACATAATGTAACCTTTTTCCTTTTTAAGAAAAGAGCAACTGCTGAGTTTCTTGCCGGCTCTTCTCAGTAGAATTAGCTTTCCAAACCGGTGTTAGAGTCTTAACGTATCATAAGTGACAAAAGTTGTCCTACATGAAATAAACAAACCATTTGTCATTTATCATATCACTTTATTATCATTGCTCGGCAGTTTGTCCCATTCAGTTCTCAGTTTGCTTAATTCATTATTGCAATGAATTATTGAAATAATGATTGCACCTTTGATCTTCAAGTCATTGAAACCGGGACTAAAGCTCGCAAACCGACTACACACCTAGTACTTGCCAAAATTTAAATACTTTGTAATCTTTTATTAGTGTTCACTGTAGGTACGACAGAAAAACAATATCATTATTTACAAAATTAAACCTACAAGGCGCCCATAGATTTTCCATCTTTTCTTCTGCCAAAGACAGTTTTCGACCGACCAGTTGCAAAAGACCCACGATTATTCTTAAACTTACCCCACGATGGTCCTTTTTCTCTGCGAAGAGCCGGGATGGGGAGGTCTGGTTGTAATGGGCGGTTATTTATTTTATTTTGTGCGTCATTTTTGCCTCGACTCCCCTTCCACGCGGAGCGTTTTTGTAGGGCATTCGATGCTGTGTTGCTCTCAAGTCTGAAATTTAAAATTAAAATAAAATAATAATTATGTTGTTCTATTTTTGTCGTGAAATATGAAAATAATAATTCCTTTTTATTTGTCGAACTTGTAAAAATGGCCTTAAAAATTTAGTAGTCAAATTAGTAGTGGAGTGAAGGTAAGACCAATTTGAAACGTATGACAAACTTAATAAGTAAGTTTTGTGTTCATTCCACTCTGTAAGTATTCGTTGCGTCTGAGTCGGCATTTTTTAGCAATGGCATCATATCGATGGATAAAAGTCAAATTGTTATGAGGTATTTTTGAAAAAAAAGCGATTAATAATGAAAATGTAAACGAAAAAAACTGCATTTTCCCTCTTGACCGAGCTTTGGTTGTTTGTTTGTATTCTATTTGCTACGGTTGACGCTACGCAGAGCATTGCGTAGAGCTTCGGCGTAGCGTGAGTTAGTCCTTGTAGACTAATTTAACTACTTTAATTTAATTTACTTTCAACACAACTGTGCTAAATGCTATTATGGTAGCAAAAAATTTAAAAAAAAATACTACCAATTAGAGAAATAAAATACATATACCCTTTTGAGCACAATGGAGCAGTAGCGCTTTTTCGTTTTATCGAATTATCAAATCACAGCGATTCTAAAGAAGTTTCACTTCAAATAGAATTAAACAATAACTCAATTAAATAGAATCAGACAGTGGAACTTCAAAAAGAATCAAACAATAATAACTTTTTCTCAACTGCATGTTTATGCAAAAGTGAAACATTTAAAGAAAACGTTAAAGAAAATGCGACGCTCACAACCCTAGGCGAACGTCCAGCTATCTTTTTGCTAGACTTTCAATTGTATAGATAACAGAACAAAGAAACGCCACCCCACCAGCGGGGGTGGGAGGTGGCATTTTTATCGTCTTGAGACCCTCTTTGATCGGAGTGACGTTTTGGGTTTAATTAAACGAAAAAAACTGCCGTTGTTTACTGCGAACGTACTCTGTAAGTTGATTGGCTTTGGAAATTAGCTTTAGTTTTAAGTTTCAATCAATTATCACCACTAGTCCCTACAGTCTGGTTTCTAGTCTCTAAACTAAACAATGACAAAAAAAATGACACTTAAATCTAGTACTGTCCCTTTCTGTAGAGAGTTTATGAAAGGGTTAGTAATATTTTTAATTTTGGCATTTTAATTTAGTTTAGAAATTGTGTGCAACAGAATCAGCCTCATTATTTGAAATACAAAGAGTTTACCTACAGTTCTAGGCGCTATTTACTGTTAATAAATACGACAGTATTAACAGTAGTAACAGTAACAGTAGTAACAGTAGGTAGTAGTTGTCGCATAGACTTTAAATTTATGTAATTTTCTATGGAGTCACATCGCGTCGCGTTGTATCGCATCGCTTTCATCACTCACCTAGGACAACGGGTTATAGTGCAAATGTGTATGCGTGGACTCATGCGTGCCATAGACCCTAGCTACTAGGTATACCAACACTTCATTGTTTACCTAATATCTAATTACCTACATAATTCTATGGACCGTGTTATTTTTTTTTTGTTTCGAACCCAGTTATCCTCTTACGATATTGTGTCAGAGACCTTTTTTGTTGTGAGTTTTGCTCTGAAAAAAGTGCCAAGTCACGATGGTCGTGAAATTGGAAGTGTTTTTTTTTCGTAAGAGCAGCACTGTTTCTTTATATATATTTATTTATTATTCATAAATAAATATATATGTTAATTATGGATGTATAAATATATATTATGGACCGTGCAGACTCGATTGATATCACAGACGCGGTCAACGCGTGAGCACAGCGTGTGAAATTCCTACCAAAGACCTAAATCCAGCTGTGGATTAATCATATTCAGTAAAAATCCTATAATAAACAAGTTTTTATTTTAAAAAAATTGCACCTACGTAGGAGAGTTCTACCTGCCGACTTTTATTAACCTCAATTATAATGCATCTAACTATATAATATACATATAATCTATCTATTATGTGATTTTGCGTTTGACGACCTCCGTGGCGCAGTGTGGAGCGCAGTTGTCTTCACGTTCCGGGTTCGATCCGGGGATCGGGATCAATTTGGGAATTTATAATTTCTGAATTTTCCCTGGTCCGGCCTGGTAGGAGGCTTCGGCCGTGGTTAGTTACCACCCTACCGGCAAAGACGTGACGCCAAGCGATTTATCGTTCCGGTACGATGCCGTGTAGAAACCGAATAGGGGTATGGATTTAATATAACTGCCATGCCCCTAACAGGTTAGCCCGCTACCATCTTAGACTGTATCATCACTTACCATCAGGAGAGATCGCAGTCAAGGGCTAACTTGTAGTGGTTAAAAAAATAGATACCTTTGAAATAGGTACAATTAACGAAATAAAAGCGAAAACTTTCTTAAAAAATGCAAATTACGTTCACGAGCCGTAACAAAAACCGTCAAAGACTATCATTACCATTCCAATAACATCTGTAACCCCACCCATCGAAGGATCACCCTTTTTTTCACCCCAAGAAGACAGAGACAGCTGGATACAAAGATTAAAAGCTAGAGCAGGACGGCGAGTTGACCGTTCGTCGAATTTTAATTTTCTTACTATTTGAATCTTAATTTTTCTCGGGGTGATCTTGCATTCTTTTCTAACTTACTAAAGAGGCATTGCTGTTTCTTTCTGACCTTTTTTTAGGGAGCCTCATTTCTATTGAAGGCAGGTCGGTTCATCTTGTTTCTTTAGATTAAAGTCAGAAGCAATTTGTGTTTTTTCATCTTTATGCAATGAATTTCTTTTATTTCAATAAGAAATATCTATTTTTTTTAGGAAAAAGTCATAATGTATGCTGCCAATCTACTTTGACCATCGTGGTGAACTTTGGTAATATAAACTGAAATCAGCTAGGAACAGATTCTCGAGTACCTAACGGATAATATATGGTAATAATCGGTCTTAGCATATATTGACCAATACTTCAGAATCTGTTCTTAGCTCAAAATAACACACTAATATCATAAATACAAAAGTATGGCTGTCCGCTACCTTTTCAAAACCCATGTATAGAGTTATTGCATCCCAAAGAAAGACAAGGGACACTATGAACTCGAAATTAAAAACGGATTATTCTTTATTAGTCATTGATCCTTAGAAATCGATCTTTTGTATCACGTAGATATGCAGGCTTGTACCAATAGATGTATACGATGGTTGCCGTGCAATAAAGAGAAAATATACTACCGAAGCCCTTAAAATAACTAATACTCGAATTATTTAAGTAAGCAGGTTCGAACGTGTCTATCTATTTATCTAACTATGAATCAACTAGCGAATGCCCGCGACTTCGTCTGCGTGGTTTGAGGTTTTTTGGTTCTCGCGGGAACTCTTTAATTTTCTGCGATAAAAAGTAGCCTATGTGCTATTCCAGACTATAATCTATCTCGTTGCCAAATTTCAGCCAGACCCGCTCAGCCGTTGGGGCGTAATTGAGTAACAAACATCCATACATCCAAACTTTCGCATTTATAATATTAGTAAGAAGTTCACCAATTTTAAGGTTTCCACTGAAAACCAGCGCTGCAGCCTGCTGTAGCATGATGCTGAGCTGGAGACCTATATTTGGTCACACAACTTTGTTGTTTTAACTATTTTGATAGTCTCTTATACTAAATATTGTGATCAAATAAAAACGTTTTCTTTCTTTCTTTCTTTCAAGTAATCATTTCCGTTAAAAATTTCAAAATAGAAAAAGTTTTATAGTCAGTGTCCAGCGCTCTATCCGAAGGCTACGTAAGTGAAGCTAGCTGTCTATATCCGGAGGCGGGAGCCGCTCAAATTGTCTTAATTTTTCATTTCGACCTCCCTCTCGCCACCCCGTCTCATAATTGTTTTTAATTTAAGCGCGGAATGAGAAAAGCTGAGGAGTTTCACAGAGAAAACTGAAAAATTGCTACAACTAATTGGAAAGATTAAAACAATTAATGAATTTTTGCGCTTATTATAATATTATTTGAATTATCACATTGGAAAGATTAGGTGATATTACCTATGTGACAAAGATCATGTGATCAAATGGTAAGCGAATTTTGGCTGATATTTAAGATGCTTAGCCAAATTTTATTTTAGTACGTATAGTAAGTAGGTAGTATTTACAATGATGGAAAAAAAATGCTTGAGACTTTTCACCGCAGTTAATAATTACATCATCTGGGGACAGGGCTCATTTGACGTGCAAAGGATCAGCCTGGCTGTACAACATGGATATGCAGCCAGCATTCTTGCCACTATTCCGCGTTGAATGGTGCCTGCGTGGGCATGATTTGTATAGTAATTAGGTAAGGCTTGTATAATTTAGACTAGTGAGTTAATAATTCAGGTTATGAGCTATTCATTCCAAAAAAATTCAAGTGGTGCATTCCAATTTTCCGGTTTAGTCATCGTGGCGTGAACGAGTAACAAACATACACATTATAAACACCCAAACTTTTATATTTAAAATAATATAGTAAAATTAGGTGATGCCCGCGACTCCTTCCACGTGGATTGAGGGGTATGAAAAATACGTCCTATTCTCAGACCTACCGAATATACCTACACACAAAATTTCATAAGAATCAGTCTAGGGGTTTTGTTACAAACAGTGTGATACGGGAATTTTATATACCTATTAGATTTTATCAAGTAAAAAAGGTGAATTTACGTCGAAGTTACATTGTTTGTGCATTTGAATGAGCTGTATGCATAGAGTAATATTTTATTTGCATAGTGTAGGTACTTTAATGTAGAGGTAGTCACATTTATTTTAATGGCGAAAGTAAATTCAAACCGCGACATCGGCCATTAATATCGCTTGTAAATGTATAAATTTGCGGAATTTTGTAAGAACGCCAAATGCAAAGAAAACATTAAAGGCGAATTGAAACATATTTTCTGGGTTTTGTGGCGGAAACGGATGGAGACAGACAGACAGAGGCGCTGGAATAGTGCCAGAAGACTGGCAAGAAACAATGGTCTTTTTTAGGGAAAGCTTGGCTGGTCTCCATCCTATTGTAAAGAAAATATTGTAATGGCGGTGAATTAGGCTTTTTAATATGATACTAATATTATAAATGCGAAAGCGTGTTTGTTTGTTGGTTTGTCCTTCAATCATGCCGCAACGGAGCAGCGGGATTTTTAACATGGGTATAATTGAGGACCTGGGGAGTGTAACAGGCTACTTTTTATCCCGGACTTACCAAGCAGACAGCATCGCATCAGGTATAAGAACTATAGCCGAGAGAATCCTCTCCCGGCTTCCAACGGAAAAGGATATGGTTGTGTTAAATTTGTTACTCGATGAAAGGAAGTCTTTTAATAATATTGTAAGACACTTTGAGGAAAAATAATACAATAAATAAATAATCCTAAAAATAATTCGGATACCCAAGTTATCCAGTGATTTTCAGTATAAATATTTTTATATACCTCACTCTCACTCGCTCTCTAGATTCTCAACTATACCCATACAAAAAATCACGTCGATCCATTTCTTTCTTGCGGCGTGATTGAAGGACAAACCAATAAACAAACTCTTTCGCATTTATAACAATATTGGTATACCACTACAGCCTATTAACGTCCCACTGCTGGGCACAGGCCTCCACTCTCATAGGAGAGAGGGAATTAGAGCTTAGACCCACCACGCTGCTCCAATGCGGGTTTGCGGTCTTTAATAACTGTTATCATGTTAGTGATAATAACCGGGACCGACGGCTTAACGTGCTCTCCGAGGCACGGGGGTGAAACACCGCCAACTTCCAACTCCGGGCTGGTACTGAGAATTTCTTAGAAAAACACATTACCTAACAATTTTTATGCCCGACCGGGAATCGAACCCCTGACCTCGTGATCCGCAGTCGACTACGCTAACGAGGCAGTCGAACAAGTCATATTAATACTATATTAGTATAGTATAGTATTAATATGACTTGATACTAGACTAGCTTCCAAGAGTTTGGGCTAAGCGTTGATGAGTCAGTCAGTGAGTGAGTTAGTCAGGACTTATCTTTATTGTATGATGTGATCATATCATATTATGTAACATCTCTGGAAATTGTTCGCATGGTTTTTGGAAAAATCCTTGAAAAAAAGAAAAAAGTAAATACATTTAATAAAAATAAATAGTTCCCATGGAGTTTTTCGGAAACCTAAATCAACGCGGATGAAGTCGCGGGCATCATCTAGCTATAAAATATTTCGCAAGTGATAAAAAAGGACACAATTATATACCGACAGCGTCAAGGAAACAGATGTAACTTACCTAAGGGTGAAACTTTTTGCAGGAGGGTGAAATGGCACCCCTTTTGTACTTTTTATCGGGGCCCAATTAACGGGAAGTGTGCCAGGGACATTTTCATTATTTTTATATTTGTCAACTAAATGCAGATATTTTTGTATTATTTTAAAACAATTTTTTTTTTTTTAAAGTGATGAGGCAAATTAAGATGGGAGCAAGCTAACCTGTTATGGGTATGGCAGTTAGGTATATAATTAAACTCATACTTCTATCCCTTGATTTGTATCGTTCCGAAACGCTAAAACGCTTGGTGGCATCGTCTTTACCTCATAACATTTGCGCTTTTCATAGCTATTGTGAAGAACCTAGTTTGTTAGAATCTATGGCTAGTAGCGCGGTTAGATGCTGGTTGAATAGTTAAATAGTAGCAAATATATGTCCAGTCCGGCTAAAATAAACCTATAAACTTTTCTTCAAGCAATCTTTCAAGGAAATGGCATCAAAAAACTACAGGATTCCAGGGGATTGAGCCAATTTAGATTTATTTTTCTCCCTCTGGCGAAAGTTTGCCGCCACCCCAAGCTGGTATTGGGGTGGTTATTTACTCCTTACTATCCCTTATTTTGTTTTTTTTTCTAAATATTTTTAACAAAACTTATCCCTTACCATGTACCTACCTGCCTACTTCAAACTTCAAATAAAAAAAAAACCTGTGCTCATTTTAAACTATTAACTATTCGATAGTTACTCAATATGAATGTGACATTTTCAAATATCGAAACATATTTTTTACTAGCTGATGCCCGCGACTTCGTCCGCGTGGCTTAATTTTTTTTGATTCCCACGGGAATTCCTTAATTTCCCGGGATAAAAAGTAGCCTATGTCACTTTCCAGGTCTTAAACTATACTACCCATACCAAAAATGACATTGAAGGACAAACCAACAAACCAATAAACCAACAAACAAACAAACATTCGCAACTGTGAAAAGTGCTGTGTAATAGGCCTATAACTTGTAGCAGAATAAAAAATAAATAAATGAAAAAAAGCTAATTGGGTTGATTTTTAAGCAGCTTCTTGTGAAAACATATTTAAAAAAAAAAATGCTGTGATAGCTAACGGTAGTGACGTAAAAGCTTCCGGTGTGACGGGATGCACCGGATGCATCGTATTTGTTGCCGCCCTAATCATGTTACCCGTTTATGGACCATTCTTTGACCTCACATTTTCCCAATAATAGGTACTAGATATAATATAATGCGTTCAAACTTTAAAGCATTTAGTCAGTATAGGAAAGCCATTGACCTCTATCTGCCAAATGTTAGTTGAAAATTACGGTTTGCTAGAAAAACATTTTGCCTGAGTATTTTTTTTCTACAATAAGTATTTGTTTATTCCTATTGTCTACAAGTAAGCCCTTGATGGAGCAGTCTAAGATGGTATTGGGCTAACCTGGTAGGGTTATGTGCCCCTAACAGGTTAGTCCGGATCGTACCGGAACGCTAAATCGGTATGTCCTTACCGTTAGGGTGGTAACCATCGCTGAAGCCGATCATGCCGATACCAGTTAATTGTTTACACATACTACAAACTATTCAATCAATCAATCAATATTTATTTATTCAAATTAAGTACATTGTAATCTTTTTGACGTCCAATAACTTAAATAACATGATGGTGATAATCAATTGCGGTATGATATACTAAAGCTACAAGGGATCCAAACACGCCCTGGTCTGAGAAGACCACAACAAAATCAGCCGGATTTTTTAAAATTATCACCATAAATTAAACTATCAGAGCCATTAGATCAATTTACTGCCAAGCTTCCTTGGCAATAATTTGCTTCTTCCTTATTGACAATTGTCACAATAACACACTGGGAAGTTAGTCCTATTCTTTTATTTTTCGCATATGATATAAATTTGCTTAATAGAAAAAAACACAGAGTTCCTTCACTATAAGGGAAAGCTTTATGGCATCACTTCCGTTTCGTATGTGTTTCACCTATAGTAACTTAAAGTGGCTAATTTAAAAGACGAGGATCCGAACTTTCAACATCTATTAAACTATTTCGCACTTCGAACGTTTAAAACTTCGAAATGAAAAATTTGACTTTCGAACACGGTCCGTTCGCAAATTAAAAAGTTTCCAACACTTTCCCTCTCGAACTCGCAACTATTCCCACCGCCATTTTGGTTGAGCTTAACTTTTTAATTTTCACTCTGTCATGACGTTTCGGAATAAATGGGCTTTTGGTTCTAAAAAGAGTGGGTAACCAAGTAAAATAATGCGTATGTCATGAGTAGATCATGATACTACATTTTATCATTTATTAGTATTATTTGTCTTAATGGATGTTTTACTTTTACGAAATACTTAACACGATTCTTTTTTCAATGCAGTAGATAATTATTGGAGTAACTTTAAAGAAACAAAACTTCATACATATAATTAATTCTAAGAATAGGTATAAACAGGAAGGAAAATTGTACCTACTTACAGATAAAATAATATCAGTATTATTAGAATTCCTGCGAGTCGACATTATACCTACTTATACCTATTATTCAATGCACCTTTTTTACTTTAATAGTTATCAAAATGACGTGTATTTTACGGCTTTTGGAAGATCCTCTCCAGCCAAAAACCAAGAGAAGAAGATGAAGATCCTCTCCTTGATGATTACTAAAAATAATTTGATATTCCCTGACATACCTAGGTAGCATCCCTAAAATTCGTCACAAACTAAAATGGCTGCTTCAAGTAGACCTTTGCGCGGTGTTGCAACAAAAAAATAAAACAGATCCGTGTTCCAAATACAAACTGAAGCAATCCAATAAGAATGTAACCCTTCTCGCCTATCGGAGCGATTACTGCTAACACGGTCTCGCTAATCCACTGCAGACTTACCAACTAGATTTATACTCATCCCACCTTTCGTTGCAAGGAGCGCGACAAATTACAACCTTTCTGTTCCATGTAATACTCAAAGGTAATATTAAATATTCTGTGGTAATACGCTATTTATTTTTTATTTTAGTCTGCGCTATTTCATTTAAAAAATACAAGTATTTACTTTATTTTTTTTTAAAAAATAATTCGATATTGATTCATTAACAAATATATTATAAACAAAAGGATTGAATGTGCTCAGAATACACGTATTTATAGCTAAAATTCTCACACTAGATCTTTAGATTTTGCAACTCGTTTGTGTTCAGGTAGGTATATGAAATAACGTAATTTTCAGTTTAATAATTTTTCACCAAGTTTAATATATTTTTAAAAGTATTAACTATGTATGTACGTGTGTAGTTTTTTAACCGACATCCAAAAAAGGAGGAGGTTTTCCATTCGGCGCGTATCTTTTTTGATGTAAAATTGTCTTGTTATTTTTAATATTTTCTCTTTTGAGACAGAATATTTAAAGAACTGAAAGCTTTGTCAGTCTCAAAGCAGTTTCACGATTCATATTATGTAGTAAAAAAATAGATATTAAAAAAAATATTATATACTGGTACTGTTTTTTTAATCTGTTCCAAGTTCCAGGCTTGCAATGAGCAATGTTTATCTTATCTGTATTCCGAGGGGGCGCGTCCGAAGACGGGCAAAAGAAAATTATTCGTTGATTGTGACCCCCTCGCTTTCAAATGAAAGTAATGAATCTGAAACATTAGCTCATTTAGACAGCTATTCTTTTGTCTTTGCGATTTGAATATCGTTATATTTGAGGCATTTATTTTTGTTTAAGATATTTTTTCTAACAGTTATATCAAGCAATATTTATGTGATTTCGTCCGCGTGGATTGAGGTTTTTGATTCCAGCACGACCTCTTTAATGGTCTGGTATGAAAATTAGCTTGTACTACCACGGAATATTTCTGTACCAAGATTCGTCAAAATCGGTTTAAAAGATGGGCCGTGAAAGTTCACGGTTCCAGTAGGCAGCCAGACAAACAGTGATATGAACTTTTTGCTTCGTCGAAAGTGTTTATTTATTGGTTTTGAATCTACCATTGGTTTTTGAATCTACCACTGGTTATAGAATAAAATCTGCAGAGAAGTAGCACAGGTGAAGACCTTGGTGCTACGTGGTCTACGCCGATACGTAACGCGTAGAGCGTCTACGTCACGAACGTCATCTGTAAATTAATCATCTTGTACTCTAATCCCGGCGGTTTGAGTGAAATCAGTTTCTCCTTTTTGTTAAGATAATATGCCTATTAAAGCGGTGATAGCCTAGTGGTTTAGATGCCCAGCCTCTATTCGGGTAGTCCAATCTCCGGGTACGTACTGCTAACCATACGAAGATGTACCTACGCCTTTTATTAAGAAATTAAATTCAAAATAAAAAAGAAAAACATCGTGAGAAAACCTGCATGTTTCATGTTCTTTCTTTATAATGTTCTGAAAGGTCTGTGATGACTATCTGCACTGCAACCTGCACTAGGCCAGTGTGCTGGACTATGGACGAACCCTTCTCATTCTGAGAGGAGACTCGTACTCAGTAATGAGCCGGCAAAGGGTTGAAACATGATGGTGATAATTTTGCATCGACTTTTTTTTAGTTTTTTATCTACTACAAGTTAGCCCTTAACTCACCTGATGATAAGTGCGATGTGTTATTTTATCGTTATTGTGTGTCGTTATTTTATCGACTTTTTTAAATATTCCATAACGTTTTGTATCAAGTATTACTTATTATTTTTGCTTCCGTTACGTTGAGCTTGTATTTTAAAAAAACGTATTAAAAAACAATTAGGTATACAAAAATAAACAAACGCCATTTTGAATACAAATTACTTAGCTACGACGGAAAATTTCCCGATAGCAAGAAACGAAGAAAGTAAAAATATTGAATAGATAGGGAGAGGGCTCGACCTCCTTGGCTCGGAGGGTCTTAGGTACTTTTTTAACGCCCACTACGGAGCACTGTTTTTTCGAAGGGGGAATTTTGCAATTTAAATTTTATCTGTTCGAAATGAATGTCCGGATTTGGCTGGATTCAAAATTTGTAAGGAACTGGGGAGGAATAAAATATGCTCCTAATCTTTGTCATTATTCTTTTAAGTCACTTATAATTAGTTTTTTTTTTTATTATGACCACTTATTTTCTAGTTTCAAGGGGTATTATATCACAATATCCTAATATATTTTAATATTAATAGGCAAGGCATACGCGCGCATTTTTCGAAATTTCCAAGGAAGCAAAGTTGGGGGCGATTGATAGTAACTAAATGATTTATATTATGATACTTTATATGGCACTGTACACACTAGCGTGACAGGACAAGTTAGCTTTTGACTCCAATCTCACCTGCTGGTAAGTGATGGTTCAGTCTAAGATACGGTCTAACCTGTTAGGGGTATGGAAGTTATATTTAATCCAGACCCTTAATCGGTTTCTACACGACATCGTACGACGTCTTTGCCGGTAGGGTGGTAACTAGCCATGGCCAAAACATCCCACCATGCTAGAAAGAAAAAATTAAGAAGACCTAAATTCCCAAATTGACCCTGCCGGTGATCGAACCAGGTTAAGCCAACAGTGCTTAAAAATGCGCCAGGGAGGTCATTTTGCGTAGACGTTTCATCCTGTCTGGTTCCTAGTGTATTTTTGTTCTTATCTAACTCGGGAGAAGTAACTAATCAGTAATTAGAGCCTTGAGCTGCCGGATGTTTTTAGACAAATCGGGGCAGTTAAACAGAAAATTGCTTCTAAAAGTTTGCGCCGCAAGCGATGTGTCACTGTGAAAAATTTACACCGACATTGATGAGCCATTGTCGAGCAACAAGTTGGGACATGGCCACAAATGGTACAGCCAATGAGCGTAACTTTAGATTCGCTCTCAATATTAAATAATTTAGTTTTTTTTAAAGTGAAACTTCTTTAGAATCGTTGTGATTTGAAAATTCTGCTGCCTGCGAGAGAATGATATAGAATACAAGTTATATTTATCTCATTCTCTCTTAGACTCTCGTAGACTGACTCGTTCTGCCGTATGTGAAATGTGAATTGCACACACACACTTTTTTTATTGCAAGATAGGTTTGCGCTAAGCATAATTGTTGTCAAGCATAAGGTTGGAATGCGTATGCCTAGAAGATGCCCATTCTATTCTTGCCTTGAAAGTACTATAGAATCATCTAGTCCATACCATCCATACTAATATTAGTTTAGATAAATGCGAAAGTGTTTCTGTCTATCTGTCTGTTTGCTATGATTTGACGGTCAACCGATTTTTATGGAATTTGGTTACATCCCGGGCAAGGAAATAGGCTATTTTATATTCCGAAAAATTAAGGAGTTCCCGCGGTAATAAAAAAATTTTATCCACGCGTACGTAGTCTCGGGCATCGTCTTAATTTAGTTCAAAATAAAGCAGAGAAATAAAAAAAACAGAAGCCTTCATTTTCCCGAGGAGCATTAAAATTACTTTTCGCCCCTCTTTAATTAAAAAATCGTGTCGTCTCTCAAATAAAATCAATTCCTTGCTGGTTCGTTTCAAGTTTTTTGACGCACCTCCTTTCCATTTCGGATTTATTTGTAATTATATTTGCGTAATGATTACGAAGTTTTGATAGGCCTCCGAAGGGGCGAAGCGACGCTACCGGATTTGGAAAGTTCATAACTTCTCTATATCTAGTAAGTAAATACCTACTTATTTTTAATACCTAACCTGTACAACTGTACTCTGGTAACTTGGTACATAGAAAAAAAATAAGAGTCTGCGAATATGCGAATGTGTTGCTTTACTTAGATGTTTTTTTAATCAAATGCATAGAGACCTGGAGGACGACAAATGTCACACATAACACTGTAGACATGACGTGAGGATATGGTCTTTATCGCAAAAATCAAACAAATAAACAGGTGAACATATTAAAAAAAATAAAAAACACGACTTCTGTGCTATATTGATATTTAAAAAAAAAATATAACCCGTGTCATTCGAGATGATATATAATGATTCTAACGATGCCTACCCCAAACATCCAAATCTGTTCAGGCTCATAATGCCTGAACAGATTTGGTCACGGTGGAATAATGTGTGAGTTTCTACACACATACCTAGGTGCAACCATACATAACAATCCATCCAGACATGATCCCTGAAAACATTTATGCACCCCTTTTTTGGGCAGTCGTGTAATTATTGACTTCTGATAAAACGTCAATGTTATCAATAGCTTTTATTAGATTAAATCCATATTTTCTAATTTTTTTGTCTGCCATCAGACCTGCTTGCAAGTGGTGATGCAGCTTAAAGTGAAGCGCGCTTATCCAGAATGTGTTTATTCACTTGATTTTAAGTATTTTTTTTTAATTACCTACTTCTACGTTTTTAAAACAAATAATTTACTAGGTATAGGCTTTAAGTATATGAGGGCTAACTGGATGAACCAGATTCTAGAGATATAAAAAAATTAAGAAGTCCTAGATATTAGATTAATAATACTTTGAATCGCAAATAATATAGCGAAACTAAAAACAAAAGTAATAAAAACGGCTTAAGAGAATTTCTCTCTAAACGAGAAAGTCTTTTTAAGAACGCCACGCTATAGGGGTGTCAAAGACAGTTTTTAATTTATTTTATGACATCAATACTACATAACACATTAAGTAGGTGGTACATCGATTGACAATCATTATTAAACTTATGTACCCAAATTTATTTTTTATTAGATTATGCTTTAATCATTATTACTATTATTTTGTGATTTTTATTGTACTGTACTTTAATATTGAAATAGTTAACTTTAATATTGTATTTTGACGTTTAAATTGTCGTGAGTGATATTCATTTTAAAGATACGTAACTAACGGGCACTAAACTAGTCGGGCATGTTCAGACATAACACGTGAGTTTATCCGGTAATTATGTATATATTTAAAATGTAACATTGTACACGCTGATCTTACTATGTTATAATGTAACATTTGTAATAGGTAATAAACACATTATAATGTACCAAGTTCTGGGCAGTAATTCAATTATAAATACAAAGCTTTTTGGAAACTCACGACATCATTTAGAATTAGAAACTTTCCAAAAAATATTTGAACTGCATTTAATCTCATATCCTAATCTAACATTAAAAGGCAAAAGGATATTATTTTAATTTCCCTAAATTACATTAAGTGGTACCTAGGTCAACTGCAGATACAAGATTAGGTTCTAATAAAACGAACCACACATCATATAATTGGTAGTTGGTACTAGGTTATATGTGATTACAAACAATAATTAAAAAATGATGGCTTCCTAGCGTCAAGCGTAATTTATAAAAAAATACTCAGAGTTAGTTTTAACATAATATGAGAATAGAAATCATTATTTTTCTAAACGACAAAGGCTAAAATATAAAAAAAAATTATAGAAAAGTTTGCTGAACAAACAAAAAGAAAATGGTGTCAGCCCTATAGACGCCTCCTCCCCCACCCGACGACGCCCACCTTTAGAAAAAGCTTAAGTTTCAAACAAAAATGCGCCAATGAAGGGGCACCCTCAAAAATACAATCGATAAGGGATGGCGGGGGTGGAAAAAATGTTTTATATTTTATTTATGGGGTGTCCTTGTTGCGTCCAATTGCTGCGGGGATTCTGTATCGTAATGATTCATTTTGGTTGTGGATACTTGGAGATTTATAAGCTTGGAGGTATATTTTAATAATTAGACGACAAATCCAGGCTTAGCTCGTTTAGAATTTTTAGACATTATTTCTTACCATGAAGAGAAAGAGCGTGAAAGATAGTGAGATAGCTACTGGACCTATCTCGCCTTTTTAGTCGTCTTGGATTGCCATCCTATCAAAATAAGAGAGTGCAATCGTGTTTACGCACATAATAAAAAATGTGCACTTACACAATAATATCTCCCGCGCTGGCTAATCTCTGTGGAGATTGGCCGCTGTAGTGGAAAACCAGTAAAAAAAGGAGTATTAACACAGACCATTGGTCGCTAAGTACTGGAAAGGCTACAACGAGTGGGCAAGTACTGTGTGGCAGACCCCTACTAAGTGAACGGACGAGATCAAGCGAATCGCAGGGATCCGTAAATCAAGGCGGTACAAGACAGTTGCGTGTGGAAATCGCAATCCCCCTAGACCTACCTATGTCCAGCTGTGGATATCTATCGGTTGACCAGACGAGACCAACCCTATATATATGATTCATTAGGGATATAAAACTTTCATGCTATACGTGATATAGCGGGCGAGGCTTGTTAATATTTTTAATATTAACAAGCCCTGGATTCATGTCCTTTATGACCAAAGAGGTGCTTTATTACTATTTTACCACAGATAATGTAATACTTCCTATGCTCTATACTGGGTACATAAAACTTTTTTTTAATTTAAATTATTGAACTTATCTAGTTAAAAATATTCATAATTAATCAAAAATAGCTCACCGAGGTTAAATTTCACGTCACAAGAATTAAACTTTACAAAATTTCAAGCACAAGGATGTCAGGACATGGTCAAAACGCAACTGATTTTAACCCTTGCAATGCGGTATGGGGTCAAAAGTTGTCTTACCGGTTATCTTCCTGGGGCCCAAACAAAAGATACGAAGGGCGAAAACTGGACAATAGACCCACCTTTGGCAAAGGGTCGAATGTGTCTAATAATACCGGATTGCATTATAATTTTTGGACCTATTTAAGTAACCATTGGGTTCTCTATTGTGATTGCGAAACTGACCTAACCGGTTTGGTCGGTTGCCAGTGATGCGAGGTGGCGATAGAGTTATATCGATATCGAAATAATTAACCGTTCATAGCCAATCTATGTTAATTGTTAAGTCCATTTACACCTACCGTTTATTTCTTAGCTAGAACGACAAAATTAATTATTATGTGAGGAATAATTTATTCTTATAATAATAATAATAATAATTTATAATAAAGTTTTAATCATGAAAATGGTGCTTACTCACTTACTTTCTGGTGTTTATCGCTTTTAGCGGAGGAAAAAAATGTATTTTTTGAAGTTAAGTAAGGAAGTAATTTTAATTAGTAATTAGAAATACTTATTATCCGATGGTAGGTAATATTGAATTGTAGGTTTAAATATGCAAGGGAACAGAGTTCATAACAAAAAATAACAAGAATGATCTTTTTTAAAACATTAAAATAGTCTCATAATATTATGATCAAAATATGACAAAAACCATTTAATTAAAAAAATATCGATATATCACACTGTTACGTCCACAAGACCGTATAAACGTTAAAAAACAACAATTAATATCGAAGAATTGTCCGCCACAATGGGCGCATTTGCATTCCGGCGCGGAACCGGTTCTCACGAGGGGTGGCCACATGTCTATATTTGACACCTTTTGGACGTTGCCGAGTTGGACTTTGTATCTCATTAACCGACAGCGAAAATATGAGATATTATTTTGCGTTATGCGTCGGTATTATATTTAATATTTACTGTGATTTTTAAGATTTCATCTTACAACAAAATATAAAGTTTATTTTATGCACTACCTCCCACTATACACATACTCATTTTCTCCGTAGCGCTACGGAGAAAATTAGTAAGTGGACGCACACACGTGAAAAGATCGCTTCTTGATCAAATCTTTTTATTCAAGTAGACTTTGACAAGTGCTTTTGAATCGTCGAGTGAATCTAACACTGCTTCGGAATGCCATTCCCACCGAAAAGAACCAGCAAAAAACTCGGTGCTTGCAACAAATTAGTCTTAGAGATAAGATATTATTTTACATCATTTTAAATTTTTCTTTTGTAAATTCTTCTTAGGTGTTTTTATGGTGTGTAATAAAGATTATACATGCAATAAAGTATAATAGAAAAAACAAACTGACTAATATAGCGACGCTCAGCATAATAGATCTAGGTTTAGAATCTAGAAGTTTTTGAAAATAAATATAATATAATATAATATAATATAATATAATATAATATAATGTAATATAATATAATATAAATAAGTTGTTTTTAGGCATAACAGATAATGATCTTAAACAATGAGTTATAAATTATTATGCTTACATATTATTTACTACATGTTGCAAGGTTGCTGGCCATCCTAGCTAGAGTTTTACACCTGAGTAAAGGATTATTGGTAAAGAACACAGCATTTTTAGGGCGAAAAAACACTACTGACAATACAACACTTGAAATACTAATGTAATAATTAAGTATTGTTTAAGGTAATTATTGGGATTACGTATACCAGAAATCCATAATAACCAAGACCGTTACTCTAAACTGAAGCATTAAGATTTAAGATGCAGCTTCCCATTCAGCTTCGAACAATGAAAGACAGATTATTGTAACGGCCGCACCCCGGTAATAAGACGCCATTAATTTGTTTAACAATGGCTTGGGTCCATCTGACCCCAAGTTTTTTCTGTGAGTAGTTGAAGGGTTATCTTTGTTTATTGCTAAGACGATGTCGGTGGTTAGTTCTCAGTAAAATTATGTCAGACCATTTTATCCAGTAATTAATAATGCTAATTTATTTTTATATTGTATATTTTCTTTCTTTATTTCATTTTTCTCCGGCCCATAGAGAAATTTAACATTATATTGCAAGCTCTGGCAACTGGCAACCTCCTAGTGGGTTTACAATAATGCATATTACTCTAGGTTTCCAAATTACCTATTAATATATCGCAACCTGTTGGAAGTCTTGAAAGAATATGGTGGTATAGATGTCCGACTTCCTATCAGTCGGGGTTCGATATCCGGGCACGTACCTCTAACTTTATGGAGATAAGTGTGTTTTAACTTTTAAGACATTTAATATCACTTTCTTTAAAATGTGTAGGAAACCTTCGTGAAAAGGAAAACGTCGTGAGGAAACCTGCACGCCCAAGAGTTCTTCAGTCAGTGTTGCCCTAAGTTCTCAAATCCCTGTCGGGGATCGAACCCGCGATCTCCCACTTTAAGACAACAGTACTCAACACAACGACAGGGCGGTTCTCAACTATGGTTATTTGAACTCCCGCAAACATAGAGGGCGCTGTATTACTTTGACTTGCACTTTAAACTGATCGCGTAAGAAATATTTATTTCACAGATTAAATAGAATTGGTACTGATATTGCATTGAAATATCTTTTCTATCTGTATTAAATTGTCACGAAAAATTTTTGGAATGGATTCTAACACAAATCCATTAAATATAACCTTCTGCTGATGCCGCAACTTCGCCCGCTTTAAACATTACATCAAACTAGATATACCTACTTCCTCTGTAGACAGGTAGGTACAACTTTCGTCCAAATCGGTTGAAAGGATGGCCAGGAAAGCGTAGAAGACAGACAGACGGATGGACAGACAGACACACTTTCACATTTATCATTATTACTGTGGACAATGTTGATGCCTACGTCCGCGTGGATTGAGGTTTTTTGGTTTCCGCGGGATCTCTTTAATTTTCCGCGATAAAAAGTAGCTTAAATGTGTTATTCCAGACTATAATCTATCAAATTAAATGCATTCAAACTATATGTGTCAAATTCGATCCAGATCTGTTCATCCGTTCCAGTGTGAAGTAACAAACATCCATCCATCCATCCAAATTTTCGCATTCAAAATTCAAATAGTTTTTTATTCAAGCTGACTTTGACATGTGCGTTTGTAATTAGTTGAATGCATAGCCTATCACTGATTCGGATTATTGTACCTACCGAGAAGAACCTTTATAATTTTTTTAACATTCATAATATTTCTCAAATGAAGCGATATATGAACGCGGTACTAACGCGATCATTACGCGAGTTAGGCGCAGCCAGAAACTTGCACATGTTCTCAAATTCCGCAGAAGGAACTAGCCACGGCCGAAGCTTCCCACTAGACCAGACCAGAGAAAATTCAGAATATATGAATGAATAAATATAGGTAAATACCTGTAGGTTTTTATGTAGAACGGTAGGTCTAACAAGAAATGGGAAAATGGGAAGTTACTTACGCGATGATTTTTATTTAACCCTTAACTAATTTTATTCTTAGAATAGTAAGGTTTAACGACCTCCCTGACGCAGTAGTGACCACTGTGGTCTAATGAGTCTCGAGTTCGCTACGTGGCTGAGTCAATTTGGGAATTAATAACTTTCTTACACTTTCTAAACTTAGCTCATACTAAATACTCGGGACCACTATATCATCGCCTAGTATAGCAGTAAGTATTATGTATTTTAATATTGATGACGCTCTTGATAAGTAAGTTGTTCCTAAATCATTATTAGACCTATCCATAAATTGCGGAAAATCGTAACCACTTCAGGCCAAAAGCGTGAGGTTGGGGTAGGAAATATAAATGACTTCCATCGTCGAATAGTCAAATTCAAAGAGACATCTGGTGGTGAATAGGCCAACATTTCAATGCCATCTATTGGTGAGAGGTTGACCAAAATTTTATACGCCATCTAGTGACAAATAGTTAAATTAAAAATATAGAGACATCTAGTGGTGAGTAGGCAAACATATTAAACGCCATCTAGCGAAGAGTAGAAAGATTGTCGGCGCCATCTGCTGATGAGTATTTGACCTAATTTTTTACGCCTTCTAGTGACAAATAGTGTTATTTTATTCTGAGCATTACTTTATTTAATTTTTTTTTGTTTGCATAGAACCATTGTTAAAATACGTCTGTAAACATAACATAACACTAGTTGATAATAAGATGCTGATTGAATCACGAAGTCACAGTGTCAGTCATAAATGGCCTTCTACTGAACAATAGATGGACCTACTATGATTCTAACAGTATCAAAATTATAGTTTTCTTCATTTTTAGAAAAAAAGAAAAATAACTAATATTTTTTTTACAATGCATGATATTTTCATTCTAGCATAAATTAGATAAAAATAACAGGTCTAGAAAAAATATAAATTATTTTTACTTTAGACTCTATCATCACATAACCTGTTCGACGTAAGGCAACGACCATATGCTTTGATAAAATTATGTTTCTGAAATTTTCAGTTACAAACGCTTAGTAACCGATTCTATGCCTTGGTTATTATTTTTCTGATATTTTCTGTTAATAAAATGTCTTACTTGTACTACGTCTGTACTTTAGTGCTTATAGTCTAACTAAACAAAATTAATCCGACTTAATTTTTTTCTGTCTGTACTAATCTGTAGATACATCTGTATCTAATGCCCGAAATTCTATCGGTTGCCTACCTAAAATCATAAAAAATCAACTCCCATTAATGCCAGAAATTCTATCTGTTGCCAGTACCTACCTAAAAACATAAAAAATCAACTCTCAGCTTTCAGAACACAGACTACTTCAGAGCACATTTTTCTCGCCCCATCCGCAAACGGGACCACCGGAACAAAACGCCCGTTTAAAGTGGCTGCCATTTTTCCGGGCACCTACCTATGCGAGGAGTGCCAACAGATTTTTTCCCGTGCCCCGTTTCCCGGGCCGGGTTATTACAGTGATTAATTCACTGCCCGACGGCTTGTTAACACATTTTTATCCCTTTTTTAACGGCTACTTTTTATCCTTTTTGTTGGTAATTTGTCCAGCGATTTGTGCGGATCTCATGTTTCACCCCGTATTGGAGTTTGTTGGTTATTTTTTATCGCCTGTTGAGTCAGTGATGTTAAAGCTACGTTTAATGGATGATTCAGCGTAAAGTAGATGTTTGAAAAGAGGTACATAGATACTTATATTTAATTAATTTTTGAACGAAATAATACCTTATTATCATAATATTACTTAGAGTATTAACCACACGTACCTATTACATTTACTATACCTACTTATTATACCTATATTGTACAATTAATTATATAACATAACTAGATGATGCCCGCGACTTCGTCCACGTGGATTACGCTTTTTTTATTCCCGGGGGAACTCCTTAAATTTCCGGAAAAGTAGTCTATGTCCTTCCCTGGGATGTAGCCTACCACTATACCAAATTTCATCAAAATCGGTTGAATAGATGGACCGTGAAAGCGTAGCAGACGGGCATACAGACAGACTGACAAACGGACAGACAGACAGACGGACGCACTTTCGCATTTATAATATTAGTATGGATATGGATTTCAATAACAATTCATGGAAGATTTCATAAGGCTGGAATTCAGCATTCATTCTAAACAGAATTTCAGATTATAAAATTTTATGGATGTTCTATAGTTTAGGAATAAGTTATTGATTTTGTAGTAAAATATGTTTTAATTGCAAAATCTTTTAATGCACCCATTCATTTTGAATTTTGATGGTTAAAAAAATAATTGATTTAAAACAAAAAATTAGTTTCTACACAAGAAATGAAAACATTTTGTGAAAAATCTTTTCTTAGGTACGACTTCCTATTTAAGTTATATAGCGTATTATTATCTATGAAGAAGTACTTATTATGTTTTTAAGGATAATAGTTTATTGATTTTGGAGTAGGTAAGATATTTTTTTCTTTGTATCAAAAGATTTTCTTTCAATGCACCTATTTATTTTCATCGACATAAAAAAATGGATAAGAGTTTACTATATCATGATATCTACTTAAAGAAAAATAGAAAGATGTAAATAAGTCAAAAAATTACTTTAATTTATGACTTTTATTATATTATTTATTTATAATATTAATTCATATACGGAATAATATTTAATAACGTATTATTAATTAATAATAATACCTATTAAGTTTAATAACAATAACAATTGCACAACAGAAGTGGAAAACATTATACATTTTTCATAACTCGTAAAACAGGCGCTAGGTTATAAAACCACCATAAACTTCACAATT
The DNA here is from genome assembly GCA_964035005.1 of Erebia palarica. Taxonomy (NCBI): domain Eukaryota; kingdom Metazoa; phylum Arthropoda; class Insecta; order Lepidoptera; family Nymphalidae; genus Erebia; species Erebia palarica. Next base: position 4,465,257 of record OZ035992.1, read on the forward strand.
CTCTCCAACCCCCTGGGAGGCGTTAAAAGGGGGGATGAAAGTATGTAGATTATATCGTGCGTAAGAGTAAAGTTTTAAAAGGTGGTTTAGTCGACATTTTTTTATCAGGTCACTAGCGAATGCCCGCGACTTCGTCTGCGTGGTTTGAGGTTTTAAGTTCCCGCGGGAACTTTTTAATTTTCCGGGATAAAAAGTAGCCTATGTGCTATTCCAGACTATAATCTATCTCAGTGCCAAATTTCAGCCAGATCCGTTCAGCCGTTGGGGCGTGATTGAGTAACAAACATCCATACATCCAAACATTCATACATACATACATCCATCCAAACTTTCGCATTTATAATATTGTAAGATATAATGTTCGCGAATATATACCACCAAAAAAAAATACCCAAAATTGGTGAACTATATATTTAAATGACACAACACAGGTTATTTTTTCTATTACCTCACTCTCATAACCTGATTGGACGGCAATCCAACACGACCGGAGTAAGTGTAAGGACTTTGCGTGCTTTTCTGAGGAACGTTCACGTTGGTAACTATTTTTCGTTAGCTATGAAACAAGATTAATACTTCGGGGATTGAACCCAGAATCACCCAGTTTAGTCTAGGCAATGGGGCGGTTTATTGTATGTAGACCCCCGCATTAAATCCTCAGTCGTTGAACCTTGGCAGGGTTGTAGTATGGTATGAACCAAAACTTATACAAAAAATCCATCCGGAGGTTAGGTATTTATACCTAAAACTTAATATTTATGACTGAAGATTTCCTCGATTTCTTTTAAAAATAAAAGTAGATAGTATATTTACACTCAAAACCGAAATATCAAACGAAACAATCATGCAGAACATCGATATTTAAAGCGATTTTATTATCAAACCTAAACTGCGATAACGCGATAATGTTCGTTCATGTTTTACAATTAGGTACAGCATAAAAACCTTTACTTTATGTATGATTTTTTATTGAACATTTATAATATACGTTTAACTTATGATACTTTATTATAATGTAAAGTTTCGTCGCCTGAGGAGTTATTGTTGGGGTCGACTAGCTTTATTGCCTAGACTAGTTATGAGACCACAGCGCTCACCACTGCGATATAGGTCGTCGAACATTTAATAAACAGCTGACTTGGTATGTATATTGCAGGCAACCCTGGCTAGAACAATTACAGTACCATGGGAGGAGACGAGAGCAAAATATTTAACTGCCACTTAATGTCCATCCGCGCTGTGTCCGGGGTTTTTTCCGGGACAGCTGTGGATGCGGGTAAACACCGGGACACAATGAGACAGTACCTATTGCTAAGGATTCTATTAAGATTTTTTCTTTTTATATTCCACTACAAGTTGACTGCGATCTCACTGCTGATGCTAAGTGATGATGCAGTCTAAAATGGTAGCGGGCTAGCCTGTTAGGGGCATGGCAGTTATATTATACTCATACCCCTATTCGGTATCTACACGGCATCGTATCGGAACGCTAAATCACTTGGCGGCACTTCTTTGCCGGTAGGGTGGTAACTAGCCACGGCCGAAGCCTCCCACCAGGCCATATATACCAGGCATAATAATAATTTTCTAACCTTTACGCATTGCATTACTAATAATTAATTAATTAATCAGGATACATAATTATTAATAATTTACGTATTCTGTGCCATGATACTGGAGGACGCAGAGTATTTCTAATAAGAAATTAGGTCCTGTTAGAAGTCCTGGTTGATTTAGAATAATTACTTTCAAAATTATATACCCATTCGTATTGCTGGTTGGCGACTCCTTGGCGACGCGACCAGGGTGGTTACTACCATCGCTTAAAGCATCAAAATCACAGTTTTATATCGCGCACCTTGACGTCCCTAAAATAAGGATTATGATTCTAAAACAGAACGTGAACAATATTAAAACAATACGGATTTTAGCGATGATAGTAACGGTCGCGAGTCGCCAAGACCATCGGTCCAAGACGATCCTATTTAAATAGCGACCAAAATTAGGCGACTGACGCGTCAATGTACGAGACAAATACTTACGTTGCCCTGTGTACTAAGGGTCATCTTATAAGAAAATAAATCATAGTTTATCATCCATGCTCCATAGTAAGTACTAATATTATTATAAATGCGAAAGTGTGTCGGTCTGTCTGTCTGCTACGCTTTCACGGGTCACTTGTTCCACCGATTTTGATGAAAGGTACCGCTATAGGTTGCATCCTAAAGCTACTTTTTATCGCGGACAATTAAGGAGTTCCCGCGAGAATTGAAAAAACTTAGTCTGCTCGGACCAAGTCACGGGCATCATCTAGGTATACTAATATTATAAATGCTAAAATGTGTTTGTTTGTTGGTTTGTCCTTCAATCACGCCGCAACAGAGCAATGGATCGACGTGATTTTTCGCATGGATGTGTTTGAAGACCTGGAGAGTGACATGTACGCTACTTTTTATCCCGAATATATTAGAAGAACCCGCGGAAAATTAAAAAAAAACTCAATGCACGCGGACGGGAACGGGCATCAGCAAGTTTATTATATTTCATTTTACCAACAGATACTTTTATAGACAATACTAATATTATATTTCATCACCATAATACAGACGACTAGTTTTAACTTTTATTTAGTATGATATTACTTAAACTAAAAATATATAGTATATATTAGTTTATTTTCATATATTTATTATAAGTATTATATTATTTGTGTAACTGTTTATGTATTAGTATGTAGGTATTTGTTTGTATGTTTATATTTATACACCACCCGCGAGTTAATCTCCTAACTTCTCCTATTCCTAAGGTTGCCTGGCAGAGATCGCTACTAAGCGATAAGGCCACCTTTTTGTATACTACTTCGTTATTTGTGTTCTATGTATTTTTTTGTGTCCTTTTTATGTGTGTTGTGGTGTACAAAATAAAGAGTGATAATAATCATAAATGCCAAAGTTTGGATGTGGATGAAGGGATGGTTGTTTGTTACTCAATCACGCCAGAACGGCTGAACGGATCTGGATGAAATTTGGCACAGAAATAGGTTATAGTCTGGAATAATACAGAGGCTACCTTTTATGCCGGAAAATTAAAGAGTTCCCGCGGGAACCAAATCTGCGGTCGGTGCGATTATGGCCTCTAGTTTGCCTGTCATGTTTGCATCTGCATGATAGGCAAACTAGAGGCATCTGCATCTGATCTTTCTATACCGTTCAATGTTCTGAGTGTCAATATTTGAAATATTCATTATATTTACGTTTTCTTGTCTGTTTCATGTAGGTTAGGTTAGGGTTCGACATAAACAATCAGCTAGTGCCATGCGTTAAATTGTAATCTTTCGACACTGCGATTTCGCGAGTTAGATTATAATCGAACGGTTTTTACAATCTTACGGTGACATATACATTGATATCATAATTGTAAATGAAATGGTTCTTCTCGGTGGGAATGTCATTCCGAACCAGTGGTAGATTCACTTGACGCTTCAAAAGTACCTACTTGTAAAAGTTTATTTGAATTTAAAAACATTTGAATTTTCAAAAAACCTCAATAGACGTCAAATACTCAGTTTCCTAATCTGGTGACAGTAAAGAACGTTCGGGAAGGGATTAAGGTGCTGTACAAATCGGCGTGCACGATTTGTACAGCACCTTAATAAGATTAGGCTCTTTGAATGGTATATTATTAATAATAAAATTTTAAGGTTTTAATAATGATTGTTAATTTTTCGAAAAAACGAGCTTATTAAATAAAATTTCTCAGTACACCACAAGCTTATTATGTTCGTTAGCATTCACCGCGGGTCTTTGTAGTCTATGCGTGTAACCTATCTCTGGTTTTTGTTTATCCTATGAAAAAATATTTATACCTATATGAAATGATAATATTCTTAGTCTCTTTCTCTATGAATATTATCATTTTATGCAGGTACCTGGATAAGATTTTTGAAGTGAAAACTTCTTTAGATGCGTTGAGCACATTTTGGTAGGGGGTAAAAATGTGAATTCGCGTGACCGACACCTCGCGCCGTGACCGACACCTCGCGTTGTTACGAAAACAAAAGGTCCTAAATATATATATAGTAGGTACATTTGTAATTAAACTTGAATACCTTAGTTTTAAGGTTTAGATTTCAAATATTTTAAATATATTATTATTATTATTATTTATTATTAGCTAATTCCCGCGACTTCGTCTGCGCGGATCGAGGTTTTTCGGTTCCCGCGGGAACTCCTTAATTTTCCGGGATAAAAAGTAGCCTATGGGCTATTCTAAACTATAATACATCTCTGTGCCAAATTTCAGCCAGATCCGTTCAGCCGTTGGGTCGTGATTGAGTAACAAATAGCCATACATCCATACATCCAGACATCCATACATCCAGACATCCATACAACCATACATCCATACATCCATCCAAACTTTCGCATTTATAATATTAGTAAGATTATAATTTTTTTAAATTTTTGTTTTTACTTCTATCGGCATCCCTATGACTGGCATTTTTTGAAAAATATTTTGTTGGTTAATAATGTTTTTTTTTTTTGTAAAATTTATAGACTAGCACTTGGCTGCAATCAGACCTGCTAGGAGTAGTGGAGCGCGCATGCCTAGATTTAACCAACACAGAACCTAAAAGATATTTTCAAGTGCTTTTAGATCGACAAGGTGATTCCAATGGTTCGAAATGCGATTCCTACAGAGACATACCTTTGTATTTCTCATTCAATAAAAATAGCAAGATATTCGGCAGTTGCTCTTTAAAAAAAATTACAATCCTATTGTAACATAATCTTAAATTTTAATAAAATTCTAAAAACTTCCAACACAGAGTACCTACCTCACAAGTCACAACTATAACGAGCTTAGTGCTAAGCTTAGATCTCAACTTAAAACCTGTAACTATGCACCTCATTAAAAGTTTTACTTATCTAGCTGTTACTGATCACACCTAGATATTTCTGTAGATTATTATCTGGGCCTAATATTCAGTAGATTTACTACCACCTCATAGCAGTATTATTTAAATAAATTCTTTCTTTATTTTTCTTTATTTCTGTTCCAAATACAATTCAATTACATTGGGGCTGGAACCTCCTTTTAAGTATATTTAAATACCTGTATCAGTATTATTTAAAATAGTCGTTTTATGTGACGTACCTTGACGTCCGTCAAATAAGGATTATTATTCTGAAACAAGAGTATTAACAATATTAAAATAATACTTTGATAAATGGATTATATTCATCGGCCCTTTAGAAAAAATATACCTAGATATACCTATATATGTCCGTTCTTGTGGAAGCCATCTCTGTAGCCAAATTTCGTCAAGATCGGTTAAGTAGGTACTTACTTAGAAGTATGTACTTTAAAACCGCGCGAATCCCTTAGAGAGAAAATTAAGGAAATAGGTATTCTTACAGTTGCCTCGCAATATATTTATAGTAATTTAATTTTCGTAAAACAGCACATTCACAATTACAAAAAAATATGCGATCTGCATGATAGACAAACTACAGGCGGCCATGAGCTCGTGACTCCATCACTCCGCCTCATGAAGGTCCGAAGATCGTTCGTGGGAATGAGCATTCTATTTTATAACAAAATTCCACAACTTAACTAAAACTTGCCTTTACATAAGTTTAAGAAGTCCATTTAAAGTATCCTCCTGAAACAAGTTTATTATGCTGTTGAAGATTAGTTGTTAAACGCCAAAAGAGCATCGATATGACTCGCTCCAGCAATGCTAAGGACAGCTGTTACTCAAATGTATTCTCTCAAATATTATTTTTTCTCTCAAAAGATCAACCGCCAAGTTTCTTGCTGGTTCTTCTCGGTAGGAATGGAATTCCGAACCAGTGGTAGATTCACTCTACGATTCAAAAGTACTTGTAAAAGTTTATTTGAATAAAAAGCATTCGAATCTTGAATTTTATGAGTTTGACTACCTCCCTGGCGCAGTGTTAAGCGCTGTCTTAGCATGAGAGGTCCCGCGAGTTCTATCCCCAGCAGAGTCATTCGAGAATTTATAATTTCAGATTTTTCTCTGGTCTAAGCCTGGAGGGAGGCTTCGGCTGTAGCTAGTTACCACTCTACGGCAAATACGTGCCGCCAAGCCATTTAGCGTTCCGGTACAATTCCGTCTATCTAATTTCAGGGTCCATCTGCATAACTTATTTATGGTACAGCTTGCCTCCCGGAAACGGATAACTGTAGAAATACTTATTATCCCGGAAAATCATGATTTCTTAAAATCTAAATAAATATAATTTTCTAAATCCCCGTGAAGAATATTAGTCTGGATTATAATATGTGCCCCCTTCGCGTGGATTAAGTATTGCTCTAGTATATTTAAATCTACCTTATATTATGATTTCTCTACTTAATCCATATCCATACTTCCATTCTATACTAATATTATAAATACGAAAGTGTGTCTGTCTGTCTGTTTGCTACGCTTTCACGGCCCATCTTTTCAACCGATTTTGATGAAATTTGGTATTGCAGTAGGTTACATCCCGGGGTAGGACATAGGCTATTTATCCCGGAAAATTAAGGAGTTCCCCCGGGAATCAAAAAGCCTCAATCCACGCGGACAAAGTCGCGGGCATCAGCTAGTTACTCTTTATCTAAATCTACCTATATATTATGATGTCTCTTCTTTATGCCGGAATTAGTATACGTAGAAACCCAAGTAAAACAATTTTGTTGAGCATTAACGTGGATGGAGGGTTCCGATGGTAATCAATTTAATTGGAAATTTCCTTTGATTAAACGCAAAGACGTTGTTAGAAGTTGACCCAATAAAAGCAGACCGTTCGCAAAAAAGAAATATTTCCACGCATATTTAAGCATAAAAAAAAATACGTAAATATTCCTCATCACACATCCAGCGACTCACAAGTCAGTGTAATACTTGTAGCGTTACGTATGTGTTGTATTGTTCAGTTATTGTAATCTCTTTCTTTTTTTAAGAAAAGAGCAACTGCTGAGTTTCTTGCCGGCTCTTCTCAGTAGAACAGCTTTCCGAACCGGTGGTAGAGTCTCGACTTATCGTAAGTGACACAAGTTGTCCTACGTGAAATAAATAAATCATTTATTATTTATCATGAAAAAAGTAAGGGGTTTAGACTCCCGGACTTCCTATTAGGATGGTATTATTTAGCCTTCCTATTCAGATGGTTGATAGGCGTTGGGGTTCTAAAGTTAAAAACTAAAGCTACGAGGGTTCCAAACGCGCCCTGGTCTGAGAAGAGCCCACAACAAAATAAGCCGGGTTAATTTTTTTAAATTATCACCATGTCACAAATCATCTCAAACTAAGGAACTATCAGAGCCATTAGAGCAAATTATTGCTTCCTTGTCATTTAAGTAATCCTTTACACGGTAATAAGATTTAAAGTTTTACATGAACTTTGAACTTATTCAAAGACATATTCAATATGTCTTCTGGGAGCTTTTTATAGAAGCGGATACTGTTTCCACCAAATTAATTGCTAGTTCTACTAAACTAGAAGCAGGCATTATAAGTTTATTTTTATTTCTAGTATTGACATTATGACAATCACTTTTCTTCTTGAATTTATCAATGTGCACGTATACTAAAGTTTCAAATATATCTTGGTTGTGCACCGTCAAAATATTGATTTTTTTATATTTATCTTTTAGTGACTCTCTTGGTTCCATACTATATATGGCTCGCACAGCCCTCTTCTGTAGATCGAACCCAGGACCTCCCACGTTATGACAACAGCGCTCAACACTGGGCCAGGGAGGTTGTCAAAAATAACACTCGTGGGATTTGTTTTGCTGACGGTAAAACATTCGTATATCTTAAAATTTCCACCCAGTGAATCTTGCGGGCGGGCTTAGATTATGCCAATAAAATTTATGTGAGGCGCATAGCGGTGCTACCCGCTACCCATACCCGCTACCCGCGATCACCTACCTACCAGCGAACTTTACCATAATAGCATCTAAAGTTTGTTCATTTCGAAATTTCATTAAACACGTAGCTGATGCCCGCGACTTCGTCCGCGTGGAATACTTAAATTTTTTAAATTCCCACGGGAACTCATTATTTTTTTGGGATAAAAATGTCACTCTCCAGGTCCTCAACTTTGTCAAGATTGAAGGAAAAACCAACAAATCAACAAACAAACACACTTTCGCATTTATAGTATTAGTATGAACCATGATAATACGTAGGATATCAAGATTTCTCCATTATGTTCTCAAAGGTGTGAAGTCTAGTAATGCCGAATCCGCATTTGTTCAGCGTGGTGAACTCTTGTCATTCTGAGAGGTGGTGGGCAGTTCAGCGAGTGGTTGGAATGATAATATAGACAGAGATAGCTTGCACCACACACACACACACACACACACACACACACAAATGCGCGCGCGCGCGCATACACACACACTTTTGCCGCCAAGCGATTTAGCGTTCCGGTACGATGCCGTGTAGAAACCGATTAGGTTTAATATAACTGCCACACTCTTAACAGGTTAGCCCGCTTCCATCTTAAACTGGATCATTACTTACCACCGGGTGAGATTGCAGTAAAGAGCCAACTTGTAGTTGATAAAAAAGATCTACTGTAAGAATACTTACACACTACACTGTGTAGTGTAACTCTGATTAGGTTTATGGTCCAAGAGCCCGATCAGACCTTCGTTATTTTATTCAATTTGATTTTTTTTCTATGTTTGTCTCTAATAGAGGTATAAACGATCCCCGGCTATGAAGTATGGATCGCCTTTGCTTTGGAAGGTATCAGGTAGAATAGGTATTCGTTAAAGTATTAAGCTCTGTTTTTTTATATTTTTCTTTGAAATAATATTAGAAACCACGTTGTCCATTGTCAGACACTTAGTACAATTGCAACCCCCTGTCAGAAACCCTACTGTTTTATAATATACAAGCAGACTTGCCCGCGACTTCGTTCGCGTGAAATAAGTTTTTTAAATTCCCACGGGAACTCCTTTATTTTTCGGAATAATATATAGCTTATGATACTCAAAAATAATGCGGCTTTCTATTGGTAGCAGAATTTTCAAAATCGGTTCAGTAGATCCAGAGATTACACCCTACTACTACAGCCCATTAACGTCCCACTGCTGGGCACAGACCTCCACTCTCATAGGAGAGAGGGAATTAGAGCTTAGACCCACCACGCTGCTCCAATGATTACACCCTACAACGTCACAAACTCACAAACTTTACCTCTTTATAATATTAGTATAGAAGAGTGTCGTGTCATAGTCGGGGATCGGTTTTACTTCTATTAGAGACATAAATAGAAAAACTTTCAGCTTTAATAAAATAACGAAGGTCTGATCGACGCGGGCTCTTGCTCTATTAGTCCGCGCTCCGAGGAATCCTATGGAATGTTAAAGTAATGACCTAGAGTTGTTTAAATTTTATCCTCAACTAGCTATCTTCATGTCAAATTTCAGTCCAATCCATCCAGTGGTTTGAGCTGTACGTTGATAGATCAGTCAGTCACCTTTTCCTTTTACATATTTAGACTGTAAGTTACACTGCAAGGCTCAAAAATAAATACTATTATATTAAAAGTACAAAACAATACCTTGCTATCGTAAAATTACACGCGTCAAGCTGGAAACTAAATTCACTATAAATCATGACCTAAATAATATTTGTACGCCGGTCTGGCTAATATGTTGGGGCTATGTAACGAAATTATCCATCTTATTTGTACTTTGTACACATATTATGCAAATAAAGTATCTGAATCTGAAACTGAATCTGAACTAGTGCTGGGAGCGAGCTGGATATGGAGCGACGATAGGGGTGGTGTACAGCCGTCGTGTCTTTAGACCCCGACTCCTCGGAGCTCGTGCTCGGACTTGTAGTCTGTTATTTACGAGGTCACGTGATTCAAACCGAGAACAACTTAGAAGTTAGAAGATAAATCTTTGCAACAGTAACGTTACACCGACTCGCGTGCGTTCTGACTTCTGAAATTATTATTAAACTAGACGATGCCCGTGTCTTCGTCCGCGTGGATTAAGTTTTTTAAAGGGGTAAAAAGTAGCCTATATCCTTCCCCGGGATACAAACTATGCCTGCACCAAATTTTATCAAATTCGGTTGATTATGTGGGCCGTGAAAACGTAGCAGACAGATAGATGGACAGACTGACAGAAACACTTTCGCATTTATAATATTAGTATGGATATTGGATTATACTTATGTTGTGGGGTTTGTTGATGATTTTTAAATTATTTTTATTTTATTATTTAGATTATTTTGTATTTTTTTCGTCTAAGAAGCCTGTACTTACCACAAGGCGCAGACGTTTATACATTGAGGGCAAACCTCTGGGGTGTTTTAAATGTACACTAAACTATGTGTCTTTTGTAAAATTTGTACATTGATAAATAAAAAAATAAAAAAATAGTAGTTTGTGATATAGGAGCGTTAAATAGGTGTTTACATACGAGTTGACTAATGTCAGTCCGATGACGCCAGTCGAAGGTCGACCATCGTCACGAGTATGTAGAATCCTTAACGTCCGTGTATCATACAATATTTTTCAATACATTTGTGAGAAAACTTGAAAATAAAAGTCGAGTAGGCAGGCACTAGGTACTCACTAGAAAATGGTTTTCCACGCCCATACTTATTTCGAGATTTTTGGCGGCTATCATAAGCGTGGTTTTTTTCTCAGATCTAAAATACCTAATTGTTGATTTAATTTTATGATTCCGCATCACATCTACCACTAATATTTATTAATAATTGCTAAGAAAAATTCAACGACTCTTTTAAAAATAGCGCGCACAGATTAAAGATTTAGTATGGACTACGGCGCGTCGTTGTAATTGCTTTTTTTTTAAATAAGATTCATGGCTCTAGGTTCTAGTTCTTAGCTCCCACTTCCCAGCCTTATAAAATTTAAAACAATTTTAATTAATTAGAATTGCCGGTAGGATGGTACCTTCTAGGTAGGAAATTAGTAAATTATTTGCTAGCCTCGGCCGAAGTCAAAACAGACCATATTCCTAATCTCTACTGAGATAATAACAAGTGAACATGACTATAAATAATAAAAAAAAATATATAAATAAAAAACACGTCTGCCCTGTAATATTGATTTTTTTTTCAAAAAATTTATTACCGGTGTCACTCGAGATGATGCAAGGATTTTATAGATACCTCATGCATCCAAATCTGCTCAGAAATTTAAAGGTAATGATGGAATAAAGAAACTCACATTCATATAGGTACCTACACTCTTTTTAGCAGGGTGAGTAAATACCCCTGGGTCCTCCTTACTAAGAGAACAGCTCTAACCACTGTGCCAAGGACGTTCTCAAAACATTGCCGTTCCCAATATCTCATAAAGCGCCTACATAATCCCACATAGCAATCTACCAACACATATCAACATAAAACTTCTTCATATAAGGCTTCCCAAGACGATATTAATATTAAGATTATGCCCCCCCTAGCCCGGGAAAACGGGGTGCAAACGTCTTAGTAACACCTCACGGGAAAGTAACCTCTAGACGAGATGAAATAGGGGTGTAAATAGGGTGTGGGGTGACACAGCACAGGGTGGTTCGCGGAAGGGTGGGTGAACTTGAGGGGAATGTAAAAACCACCCTCGCGATCGACTTATATGCTGTATCAAGACACATACGGGGTGAGATAAGAATGGCGTTCATGTTACATTAATATCTAAAATAAAATCTTTTTGTTCGCCATTCTTACTAAACACATATATTTAAAGTAAGTAAATTATCATGCTACATTTTTTAAACTTTAGTGATTTATCTTGGTCGATCTTTTTATCAGCCCTAACGCAGACTACGGTCTATTTGGGCTGCAATTTACAAACGCCAGCCTGTGTTTTTAGTCTAGTGCTTTGGTCTGCAAAATTTATGGTGTAATTTTAGATATATCTTTAAAGGCGTTAAATAAAATAAATAAACATAAAATAAATGTCTTTTTCTTTTCACCCATCTACGAACGGTTGGACGGAAGTAAGTAGGCTGAGGTATCATTTGTGGCAAGAGTAAAGAGTTTCTCATCTTTATTTGGATGCTGTGCCCTCATTTTTGATCAAAATACTTATTAGATTTTCAAAAATGTATAAAAACTATTGAAAGTAATGAAAAGACCCATTGTGATAGGATCACTAGATATCAATAGTCAAGATGTTTCAATAAATATTTTGGTCTCTTCTTGATAAAATTATAATTATATCACACTGAAGTTCAACTTTTAAAGAGAAAAACATTAAAAGTAATCTTTAAATTTTTCGAAAAGAAAAATGTAGGTATCTTATATATAATATATATATTCCTTCGTTACTTTATAAAATAATAAAAACATGGATTGTTATTTTCACCAGCAAATTGACTTATGGAGTCGTCGATAGTAAGTCATCGACGTCAAACTAAAAAATCTGGGCTGTAATATATGCAATGGGGCGGTCCGTTGTATGGAGACCCCCACATTAAATCATCAGTCGATGAAACTTGGCAGGGTTTTAGTATTGGATGATCCAAAATTTACTCAAAAATATCCAACAAAAAAACATCCGGAAGATAGTTATTTATACCTAAAACTTAATATTTATGACTGAATATTATCTCGATTTCTTTTTAAAATAATAGTAGGTAGTATATTTACACTCAAAACCGAAATATCAAACGAAATAATCATGCAGAACATCGATATTTAAACCGATTTTATTATCAAATATAAACTGCGTTTACGCGATAATGTACCTTCCTGCTTTAACAATTGGGTGTAGCATAAAAAAACCTTACTTACTTTCTGATTTGTTGTTGGATATTTATAATATACGTTTAACTCATGATACTTTATCATACTATAAAGTTTCGTCACCTGAGGAATTATTGTTGAGGTCAACTAGCTTTATTGCCTAGACTACCTACTTGACGAGTTGTGTGTTATTTCTGTCGTAGGATCTAAAATCTATAACGCCAATAATACGATTTATAGTCGTCGTCGTCAACTTGTGATACAAGTCCACTAGGTAGGTACATTTGAACATATCTAGTGGTCAATTCCACACGCTGTTGTCTGGAGGCAGCGGCTCCCAGCGATTTGACTGCGGCTAAAAAGTAAAGACACAAAGAACTGTGATTTAGGTCAAACTAAAACCGTGTGAGTTTTCAGATATCCTCTTTTCCGCGTAGCTTCCGCACCCCCCTAAAATTTTACCTTGGCTCGTTCCTCCGCGGTGCGAATATAAATACATATTATATATGTACTGCGAATCTTCGCGGCTCTATGTACCATTACCAAGTCTTTATTTACTTTACTAGCGAATGCCCGCGAGTTCGTCTGCGTGGTTTGAGGTTTTCGATTCCCGCGGGAACTCTTTAATTTTCCGGGATAAAAAGTAGTCTATGTGGTATTCCAGACTATAATCTATCTGTGTGGCAAATTTCAACCAGATCCGTTCAGCTGTTGGAGCGTGATTGAGTAACAAACATCCATACATCCATACATCCAGACATCAATCCAAACTTTCGCATTTATAATATTAGTATAGAGTATAGATTAGCTAGTTACTTCGCGCCGCTTTACTCGCTGTAAGTACGAAGTAGGCAAGTACCTACCTAGGAAAATTTATCAAAAATAACTTCATCCAATCCATACCTACTATTCTGTTTGTAACGCTTTTACGGCCCATCTTTTAAACTAATTTAGATGAAGTTTGTTATACATAGAGGTAGGTTGCATCCCGGGGAAGGAAATAGGCTAGCTAGCTAGGCAGGCTTTTTATCCCGGAAAATTGAGGAAGGGAATTAGGGAAGGTTTCCCAGGGAATTGAAATATTTAATTCAAGTTGACGAAGTTGCGGGCATCACATAAAGGTAGGAAGGTAAAAAGCCATCACAACCTAGTGGTAGAATTTGGCCTCCTATTTAGTGGATCCGGGGTTCGAATTCCAGCATGCAACTCTATGGCCTACACCCCGCTTATTCTGAGATAGGGGTAGACGATGAGTTGGGAAGTTGAGATTTAAAAAAATACAAAGAAAAATATTTCAGTACCAATTTATAAAATTACATATCATTCTAGAGGGATGATGATAATGTACTCAGGGAGCTTACTACCAAAGCTTAAAGCAGTATTACTTTAATATTATTGACGCTCTTGTTTCAGAATTCAGTCAGTCAGTTAGTTTTGAGTTTATTTAATTTATAGATTAATTTATTTGTCGTAGTAGTAATAGTAGGTAGGTACATTGTTCCTTTGGTTTTATATTATTTTTATCATGTAATTAGTTAAGTACTTGAGATCGGTTGTTTCTTTTTATAATATTATGTTATTTTTCAGTAGCTGTGTATAATATGCTACCTATAAGTGGCGTGCCACACGGTTATAGACCTTATATAGGTACTTTTTTTAAATTAAACTTTGTGTACTCGCCGTTGGTATACCGAAATACAATAAATAAATAAATAAATAAATAAATAGAATTATAATAATATTATAATAATCCTTATTTTAGGAACGTCAAGGTACGTCGATATCAAACTGCAAATTTATAAATGTTGAATTTTAAAAATGTTGTGTCCCAAAAACTGATCCACGTCTCTGGTGACCAAAGAGCTGGAGTTTATTTAGCCCAACGGCTTAGCCTTGCCATTCAACGAGGTAATAACGCCATTGTTTTGGGCATCATGCCCATTAACGATCACTTGGACGGCGTGTATTTTTTGTAAATATAATAAGTTTTTAATTTAGATTTTAATTTTTAATTGTGTGTTTCTAATGTTGTCAATAAAGAATTTATTTAATAAAAAATTGTCGTGGTCAAAAAAAACTGCAAATTCAAAGAGATACCAAGCGATTACGCGTTCCACTATTTGGAACGCGTAATCGCTTGGTATGGGTTTAATATAACTGCCATGCCCCTAACAGGTTAGCCCGCTACCATCTTAGACTGCATCATCAATTACCATCAGGTGAGATCGCAGTCAAGGGCTAACTTGTAGTGGATAAAAAAAAAAGATACTGCTGTAAGTATGGTAGTAACTCAGCAAGCTCTCAGATATAATATTGGAGAAATTTGTGGCAAGCAGCGATGACCCACATCACCTTACTCTCATAGGTCACTCAAATGTATTATAATATTTACAGCAAAATCTCGCAGCTCAACGTACCGCTAGGTCTTTATTTGTTTTCATTATAAGCTATTTAGTTAAAATACCTAAATATCATCTTGTTTTACTCGCACTGTAGGCAAACAAGAAAATGCTTTACTTAAATTTTATGAAAATTATTTTTTGAAAAAATGTGAAAATATTTCATTCTTGTTAAATAATGAACAATAATTTTGTGATGCGAAATCATAAACATTTGGCATATGTTACGATAAAGCGAGAAACAGTTCAACAAAAAAGAGAAATGAAAACAAAATGCCAATAAAAAAACTAAATTGGCATGCATTTTTTTTTGTCTATTTCATATTTGATAGCCAACAAACAAATTTGCAGGCACACTATCGCAATTAAAATATGGATAGTGTTTGAGTTAGATGCTAGACGGTTACGACGTATTTAACCTTTACATACCTAGGTACTATAATAAATTGGAAATGAATTAAATTATATGCACCAAAGTCTAGACCGAAACCGTTCAGGTATGTTCAACATATCTACCAGTAATCACCTTACTATCTGGCGAATAATCAAGTTTACAACATCTTTAAAGCTTACTTCCGGTAGTAAATAGATATCTTCCGGTTGGGAGACCCTCTCACGTAATAAGATTACGTTGCCCTCTTCGTGCAAGCCTTTCTGAACGTTTTGTTTTGATACAAAAGCAAGTAGTTATATAGTGTGGAGGGGGGTATTGACCGTTTAACAAAATGGCGGGAAGAGGTTGGTATATTTTTTTATCACATCTGTAAAATAATTACTAATTAAGTAGTATCGGTTGTGGTGTCTATAGCGGAGTCTAATGAGGCAGGTAGTAGGTATCTACTTAGATTCAGTAGACAGTATTTTTATATTTATAATACTTAGAAATTATTCTGTCGTGACAGGTTTACACTTATAGTACTATTAGGTACCTATTATGTGCTTATAGCTCGCCAACCCGCATTATAGCAGCGTGGTGGATCTAAGCTCTAATTCCCTCTCTCCTATAATAATCTATTCTCACAGGAGGCCTCCAGGCCTGTGCTTAGCAGTGGGACGTTAATGGGCTGTAGTGGTGGTGGTGAATATGTTTACTACCAATGATCAAATTATTAAAGGCAAATGCCATCATAATCCTAAATTAATTATTACAGCCTATTGTACAGCTTTTTCCTAGATATAATGTATGATTTTATGTTTCTCTGTTTTATATCAAATTGAAAATACACAATAAAGTGAATTTGCAATTTCAAATATTTCAATTTTCTATTAGGTATGTAGGTAGTAGGAACCTAATGCTTTTTCTGATAGTCCGCGTCATGGTTTATTATTTTGGTGTATAAGAATATAAACCATCACATAGTAGATCTAATACAGCAATTAATAATATTATTCTCTAAAATATTCGAACTCAAACATTTGACCCATATTTAACCCAAATAAACTTTCATAATACCTATCAGTTATCGACAAGGTTGTCACTCGTCATATTGCATTCGGTAGGTATGTTTATTTATGTATGAGAAGTAAGGAATAGTTTTTACTTATTTATTAATTTTAGTCGTGCCATTCCCACCCATTAATCAACAATTTTATACTAAAACTAGCTAATGCCCGCGACTTCGTCTGCGTGGATCGAAGTTTTTTGGTTCCCGCGGGCACTTCTTAATTTTCCAGGATAAAAAGTAGCCTATGTGCTATTCCAGACTATAATCTATCACTGTGCAAAATTTCAGCCAGATCCGTCCAGCCGTTGGGGCGTCATTGAGTAACAAACATCCATACATCCAGACATCCATCCAAATTTTCGCATTTATAATATTGGTAAGATAAGATAGAATTATAATAAATAAATGGAATAAATGGAATAATAAGTGATGAAAATGAAACGAACCCACCGGTATAAATTCAGAACACAATAACACAACGCAGGCCGCATCGCAAAAACCGGGACCATTCACCCATTTTCCGGGCGAAGTACCAACCTACGAAATTAAAACTAAATCGCCTGACCCGAATTCGAAATTTAAAATCCCCTCACCACTACAAAAACAATACACACCAATAAGCGGCGCAGAAGCCAGGTATCACCAACCCTCGTAAGAATTTCACTTAAAAATATACGAATAGTTATACGGCGAAAGGGGCCCCTGGTTGCGAAGGAAGGGGTCGGGAGCAGGAAGTGGGCTGAAGTAGTGGGGTGTTTCTGCGCCGAGCGGGGTGTCTCCTAAAAACGGTTAAGTAGCTCCCCACCCCTTTATAACTATTTTATGCGGTCCCCTTAGAAAGACAGCGAGATGGGGCCGCCGCGATACGCCTATGGCGTAGTTTAGATGGGGGAAGTGAAATTTTAACATGTCTAGTCTGTTAAGAATTCATGCCGGATTTATAATTAAATGTCTGATTAGTATTGCTATGCTTGCGTGTTGGTAGGCGTTATGAATTTTAATTTTTGTTGCGGAAGTTGGATTGTGTTAATAAAGGATTTATTTCGGATTAAGGATTCGCTTCGGATATTTTTTTACATGAAAGTAATACGTAGGAGTAGTCACACCATTGAAGACGGATGAAATATTTTTTCTAAGATATACTAAGAGCAACTATTATTATTTTTATATGTTCACTTTGTCAAACACCACTATAAACAAACGTAATTTATATCTATCCATTACAAATTAGAATAATACCTAATTATATTATACCTACGTATATGATCATTCTAGTATTAAATTTAGATAACACAATTAATATTCGCACTGTTTAATCAAAATTCACTCTATCACTTCTTCAAAAAATATCTCACAGTACTAATACCCAAAAATTCACACTAAATAATGGTATCATGCCAAGAAGGTACAAAGATGACTGAATGCTTTTAATTTTATGCAAAGGACCTTCCAATTTCACCTGTTGAAATAAATACACTTGCAAGTAATAAAACAGGTTAGAATCAACCCTATTTATATTTATAAGAAAGACACCCTCAAGTAAACAAACTGGTTCAAGTGAGTATAAGTAATTCGTGGGAATCACACTTTTTTACAAACCTGTTGTCCAGTGTCTTGATATTTAGTTAGGGGAGACAAGTTGAGAAATAAAGTACTTTCCTATAATAATGATTAGAATTTATTGATTGATGTTTTTGGATACCTTTTGTACTTTGTTTTTTGGAGTTATAGATAAAAAAAATAGGATTGTTGGTGGGTTTTTTAGAAGCCTTACACTAATACCCAACCTAAATGATAATTAGAGAATGAACTAGATTTCATCTCCTTTCACAAAACTTAATTTTATTGCGGTACCATTTTAAAATGTTAAAATACCTTTTAATTAATTACTGATTGAAACAAGTCATAATCAAACGATAATATAATTATAAAAATAAAATAATAACACAAAAATCAAGGATTATTAACTTTACGATTATATTTTAATCTATGTTAAACCGTGTGAAATTTTACAGAAAGGGTACTTACTTACTGATAATTTTTAATTCTCTACAATTTAACAATAAAGCATCGCTTTAAAACGTGAAACTTGCTTAAATAAACTAGATTACGAGAACTATCACCTCGCATAACAGGTTAGAAATACTTTGAAGACATCAAATTCTTAACTTTATCGAATTCCCACACTACAACATGAGGTAGCTTTTATCAAGAAACCTGTCCACAAATTGTAAGGGATGGGCACCTATCAAGTCACTCTCAAGTCGATAACAAAATCGAGATTAGATTTGTATTGAACCGGTTTAAAAATGGGGTAAAAACGAGATCGGTCATTATTTTCATTTCATAATAAAAGTATAAAGATTTTCCCATCGTTTCTGATGGATATAAGTTTTATTGTAACTCGTTACTTTTTATTAGAATCCATTTGTTACATTTATAAAGCATTCCACTTTTTTACAGGGCTGAGTTTCGTAGAACAAACTCGTATTTGCTTGTGCAAAAGGTCTAAATGTATTTTTTAAATAAAAAATGTTTAATGTAACCCAACCTAAACTACCATTAATATGAATCATCTTAGATCTTGCTGATGGTATTTGATCGATGACTGATAAGAACAAAAATTTAATTTTTATACGACTGCTTGAAAAAAGGAGTATATTGTTTTCAGGGTTCATGTATGTATGTATGTATGTATGTATGTGAATTTGTATATTCCACCATAACTTCTATACGCCTGAACCGATTTTGATAAATGAGGTATCGTTAGAATCCCTAGTTTAATCCGGGTGACATAGGCGAGTAAATTTAAAAAAAAATTGATGGGGTGACCATGGTCCCGCATTAAAGACCGAAATTGAAAAAAAAAAAACGAAAATAAGATAAACTATATAATCATCATCTAGAAAATGATGAGTAGATTCCAAAAATATATAACAATATAGTTCAATATTTAGTGATTCACAAAAAAATATCATTTAATAAAAAATGTGAATAAGATTCCAAAGGCTATATATGCAAATCGCTTCTTATGAAGGTAAACTCCAAAAATAATAAGGCAGGGCAGTCGTATTTTTTAATTCGTTAAATGATTATTCATTGAAACAGGAACTTGTGGAAAATGTGAAATTTTAATAATATGAAATATCTTAGTATTAAATATGAATATTAGTAGTAACCATATAAAACTCTGCTCTTATTTTCATACTATTACTTGTCTAGCTTGTCCCAAATCCCCGTTAATAATTAAATAAATAAATATAATAAATAATTCTTTATTTCTGTTCAAAATACAATTCAATTACATTGGGGCTGGAACCTCCTTTTAAGTATATTTAAATACCTGTATCAGGAAATTCCGCTCTTCTTAAACATTAAATGATAATGATTTTCACAATTCTATTGATTAAGTAAATACATATTTATATCTGATCATTAATATTATTTATTTTATCTGCCATATTTACATTTATATTCCCCAAATTAAGTAGATTTTTTGCTTAAACAAACGACTAATTACGTGCATCAACATTATGCAATATAACGACCAAGTGTTGCAAGCCCCTGAGCGGTTGCTTGTACCCATGTAAAAAGCCAACGTCTAAGGCGCACGGGCGGCGGGAGGGGGTTGTGGAGGCGCGGTTCATGTACACACCTGACGCACACTAGTGTGGGTGCATTTGCCGTAAAATAAGTATGTGTGCGCTTATATTTTCATTTCAATAGTTTTTACGTTGCAACCGTAGGCGTGAGCCACCCGTGTGTGAGTTAATACCGTATTGATTTAGCCGCTACAGCAAAGCTGGCAAGAAATTTATTATCTTTAAGTTATTAAGATACTAGCACACTAGTACAAGTAAGTGGTTGCAAAGTAAACCGGGTATGTTTAAGATGGTTTAAGTTTGGTAACTAAAATTTTAGTACCTAGTAGAATATTATGTGTGGTAGGTATACTTAAGTCCTTTAGAGCTTTATGAAAGTAAATTATTGAGTGCGAAATATGTTATGCTAGCTCTGGAACAAAATCTCGGGAGACTTATCAGTCCTATAGATTAACTATAACAAACTTATTTCAAAAGCTTTAAAATATATCCTATACATAATATTAGGTACTTTATATTTTATCAACTATTAAAAGTTTTGTCTCAATCGCCTACCTACCTACACTAATGCGGTTCACGTGATGTTCACAAAAAAACAATTGACAATCAATGAAGCACAATTTTTATAACAGTAGGCACCTCACTGTGTTTATAACATATTAGCTAATGCCCGTGACTTCATCCGCGTGGTTTAAGTTTTTTTGAATCCCGCGGGAACTACTTCATTTTCGGGATAAAAAGTAGCCAATGTCACTCCAGGTCTTCAACTATATCCAAAAATCAAAAAATCACGTCGATTTGTGGCTCCATTGCGGTGTAATTGAAGGACCGACCAACAAACAAACATACCTTCGCATTTAAAATATAAGTATGATAGTATAGTATATAGCATGAAGTATGATTATACCTATTCCAAAATATTTTGTGATGTCAGACCAAATGTTGACCACCCAGGCATACATATTTTGAAATGTTGAAAACGTTTTGATGACACGTTGCCACGATGCCACGTGACGTTTATGTCAGTCGTTCAATTTGGATGTTTACTTGGTAACCAAGCTAACATACCTTTTTAAATAACATAATAATTCAATTTCACTGTTGTTTTTCATTGCAATTTTTAATTTCTACGCCTTTCAGCCACAGTGAATAATTTGTCAAACCATACTAATCAATAACTTATACTTACTTAATCAATCCATACTAATAATATAAGCGAAAGTGTGTTTGTCTGCTTCGCTTTCACGGCTCATATTTTCATCAGATTTTGACGAAATTTGATACACTGTTTAAGTTAGGCATCCCAAGGAAGGATAAAAACTTCTTTCTTTTCCTGAAAATCAAAAAGTTTAATCTACGTAGACGAAATCGTGGTCATCATATAGTATAATAATATAGCTATAAAGACGGTAAAAAAGGATAAATAATATATCGTCCTACTCACGCCATTCGCGTACAAATTATGAATAAAAAAAAATTGGCAGTCGATTGGACGATAGAAGTGAAAACTTATAGCTTAGAATTTTAGTATTACAATTTGAAAATAATATAAATTTTCAAATGCCAATATAATTATGAATATTTAAAAAAAATAAATAAAATATAAACCTTAAAACTAAGGTATTAAAGTGTATAATATATGAATGAATGTACTATATTTATATGAAAGACCTTTTGTCTTCGTAACAACATGAGCATATTAGAGCATGTCGGTGAGGCGGAACACGTCGGTGACGCGAATCCACAAGTTTACCCCCCACCAAAAAGTGCTCAACGCGGCTAAAGAAGTTTTAACTTCAAAATTTTTTTTTCTATTATTGAGAACCAATTAACAGGGGTGCTCAATTTAATAACAATCTAGCCGGACTATTTGACTAATAAGTATTTTTTCTGTAACCTAAGCTTATAATTATCCTATGTGCTAAGAAATTGTCCAATGACGTATCTTAGTCTTTATTGTTGCTAACAGACACTTGGTTCATGTGTTCTTTCATGCAGCACTATCACTATTCTAGCGGCACGCTATGATGGCCGGTTTGACGTTTGTCCGCTCATGAAGTTCCGTATTAATTGATAACGACTTTGAAGGAAATAATTGTATTACTTTATTGACGATAGTGATGTGCAGAGATTCATAAATTTTATCGAATGTAGTTTTAGGTTTAGGACTCAAAATTTATTTATTAAATTGATTTCTTAAATGTATACAAGTGTAGAAAAATCAGTTTGCACCATTTAAGGGGTGAATGTACTTGTGAATATGAACAATTTTCACTATGTGGACAAACCTCTGAAATCGCAAAAAAATATCAATAAATTTTTAAAAATGGAATCTAATACGATCGTCACATAGGATCATGATAGCAGTGACGACAGTGAAAATAGTAGTATGGACGAATCTGATTAATTATGGCCTTTTGTGGCACCTTTTTTGGTATCTTTTGTATTCATATGTTTCTTGTGTGCATATAAAGTATGTATATTCATTTTCGTTCAAATATTCAGTTCGTTCAAATAAATTAAATAAACATATACATTTTTGTTTTATTAAACCTATTTAATCAGGTACAAAAACAAAACTTAATTGTTTTTTGTTCGAGAATAAATTGACATTCCACATCACTATTGTAATGTGTCAAACCGGCCATCATAGCGTGCCGCTAGAGTAGTCACTAGTCAACTTCAAAAATAGAAATTTTCTCACATCGTGAATTAATCTCAATAAATTATTATATATTGCACAATTACTGGGAAGAGACTGACCCCCAAGATACGGGCCCTCCTAGTTTGGGGGTCTAGGGTAATTTAAGAAACTTTGTACCTACTAATTATTTTGGAACAAATAAAGATTTATTTATTATTGCTTATAGATTTACAGAACTCTTTATAACGTTATCCTTTATGACAATAAACTCCCTGTAACGTTGAAGTGAGCCCAACTTGGTTGGTTTGCGTTAAAACCCACTGAAACACTCTAAGCGATACGCCATTCTCTATTACGAAGAAATGTGTTCATATTTGTAGACAGTAAATATTTATTATCGGTATTATTGTTTATGTTATGTTATCAGGTAACAAAAGACTTTGAAGCTCCGAAACATCCGAGGTCGGTCTAGCTTTTGTTATCCTTAATTGCCTTAAACACATGCAGTATGACGCATTGTTTTCTCGGAAGTGATGGTCTTCGACCAAGCATACTGGGTACCTATCGTATTATCAGTCGTAAACCTACTTTGTAACTGTTAACATGGCCAGTAAACGGAAAGCGATTAATGTTGACGAAAAAGTTTGTGTGATACTTGCGATTGAAAGGGGAGAAAAGAAAAGTGACGTTGGAAAGCATTTTGAACTAAGTCAATCCAAAGACATACATATTAACAATTCTTGTTAATTTGGTTGTTTTTTTGTTCACTCCATATAACGATAACTCTCTATAACGACAAAAAATTCTCAGTCCCTCGAGTTTCGTTATAAAGAGTTTACACTGTATTTATTATCGTCATACCAAAGGTTGATTACCCCTGCGCGCGGTTGAAAAAGCAGCGTCTAAGGAGGCGAGAGGGAGGGGGTTATATTTTAAGATGGCTTCCGCGCGAATATCGACGCGCCCCCGCCGCCCGCGCCCCTCCGCGCGTCGAGGAATTTTGCAGCCACTGATTTGTAGTTTGCTGTACCTAGCCGAGTAGCGAGGGACTTGGGATTTACTTGAAAATCTTTTTGGAATTTTTACCCATTGTCCTCTATCTATCTTGCATTTTGGGATCGGGAAATTCGCGCGTCGAGGAATTTTGCAGCCACTGATTTGTAGTTTGCTGTACCTAGCCGAGTAGCGAGGGACTTGGGATTTACTTGAAAATCTTTTTGGAATTTTTACCCATTGCCCTCTATCTATCTTGCATTTTGGGATCGGGAAATTCGCGCGTCGAGGAATTTTGCTGCCACTGATTTGTAGTTTGCTGTACCTAGCCGAGTAGCGAGGGACTTGGGATTTACTTGAAAATCTTTTTGGAATTTTTACCCATTGTCCTCTATCTATCTTGCATTTTGGGATCGGGAAATTCGCGCGTCGAGGAATTTTGCAGCCACTGATTTGTAGTTTGCTGTACCTAGCCGAGTAGCGAGGGACTTGGGATTTACTTGAAAATCTTTTTGGAATTTTTACCCATTGTCCTCTATCTATCTTGCATTTTGGGATCGGGAAATTCGCGCGTCGAGGAATTTTGCAGCCACTGATTTGTAGTTTGCTGTACCTAGCCGAGTAGCGAGGGACTTGGGATTTACTTGAAAATCTTTTTGGAATTTTTACCCATTGTCCTCTATCTATCTTGCATTTTGGGATCGGGAAATTCGCGCGTCGAGGAATTTTGCAGCCACTGATTTGTAGTTTGCTGTACCTAGCCGAGTAGCGAGGGACTTGGGATTTACTTGAAAATCTTTTTGGAATTTTTAGCCATTGTCCTCTATCTATCTTGCATTTTGGGATCGGGAAGTTCACGCGTCGAGGAATTTTGCAGCCACTGATTTGTAGTTTGCTGTACCTAGCTGAGTAGCGAGGGACTTGGGATTTACTTGAAAATCTTTTTGGAATTTTTACCCATTGTCCTCTATCTATCTTGCATTTTGGGATCGGGAAATTCGCGCGTCGAGGAATTTTGCAGCCACTGATTTGTAGTTTGCTGTACCTAGCCGAGTAGCGAGGGACTTGGGATTTACTTGAAAATCTTTTTGGAATTTTTACCCATTGCCCTCTATCTATCTTGCATTTTGGGATCGGGAAATTCGCGCGTCGAGGAATTTTGCAGCCACTGATTTGTAGTTTGCTGTACCTAGCCGAGTAGCGAGGGACTTGGGATTTACTTGAAAATCTTTTTGGAATTTTTACCCATTGTCCTCTATCTATCTTGCATTTTGGGATCGGGAAATTCGCGCGTCGAGGAATTTTGCAGCCACTGATTTGTAGTTTGCTGTACCTAGCCGAGTAGCGAGGGACTTGGGATTTACTTGAAAATATTTTTGGAATTTTTACCCATTGTCCTCTATCTATCTTGCATTTTGGAATCGGAAAATTCGCGCGTCGAGGAATTTTGCAGCCACTGATTTGTAGTTTGCTGTACCTAGCCAAGTAGCGAGGGACTTGGGATTTACTTGAAAATCTTTTTGGAATTTTTACCCATTGTCCTCTATCTATCTTGCATTTTGGGATCGGGAAGTTCGCGCGTCGAGGAATTTTGCAGCCACTGATTTGTAGTTTGCTGTACCTAGCCAAGTAGCGAGGGACTTGGGATTTACTTGAAAATCTTTTTGGAATTTTTACCCATTGCCCTCTATCTATCTACGTATTATTGCGTTTTGGGATCGGGAAATTGCTCTTTTTAATCCACTACAAGTTAGCCCTTGAATGAAAAAGAGAAAAGAAAAGAAAGTTGAAAGAAAAAAGTTGGGCGTCCAACTTGTGGTGCATGCCCCTCATCTGTATAACTTAGACTAAATATGTCTTTGTCCCCGCTATAGCGCTGTCCCGACTAGATGGCGTTAGTAAAATAAGTCCACATTCATTGTTTGACAGAGCCCGTCTATGTATATTGAGGTCGTTGGTTATTGTACTTTAGATAAATCAAATAGAGAGAGATCTATCCACTTGATGAAATGATTCTTTTTTTAATCCACTACAAGTTAGCCCTTGAATGCGATCTCACCTGGTGGTAAGTGATGATGCAGTCTAAGATGCGGGCTTACCTGTTAGGGGCATGGCAGTTATATTAAACCCATGCCCTTGTTCGGTTTCTACACGGCATCGTAACGGAACGCTAAATCGCTTGGCGGTACGTCTTTGCCGGTATGGTGGTAACTAGCCACGGACGAAGCGTCCCTGAGTCCCGCGCGCAGGGGTAATCAACCTTTGGTATGACGATGTGCGATTTTCTCTTTTTCATATTATTAAGGAATTCCTTATATCTAGGTCTGAAATTAGAAATTTCCAAAGCAATCGAACCCTAGACCTCCCACTACAAGACCATAGCGCTCAACACTGCGCCATGGAGGTCGTCATATTATCATAAAGAGCCTTAGAGATTATGCATAAGTAATGCACATCGGCTGAGTGGGGTCGAAACTGGAGGAACCTTACTTCGCTGTAAGAGCTCTTATAGGTATCAACTGTGTTTGTGATAATTGATAAGAATTAAATAAATCCTGTTTCAATAAATTTACCATAAACTCCAAGATATTTTTTATTAATTTGACATACATTTGCCTCACTTCTGTCACATTTAATGTGATAGCCTTATATTATTTTTATTAGAGGAAATTTTTTACAGCTTTACATAAATAGTGTACATAATATCTTTGTTACACCGGAATAATTTACAGTAAAACAAATTATGCAACATGGTAATAAAAGCACGGCAATGGAGAGGCTGGTTCCGATAGAAACTGAGGAAGCAACGGTGAACCGGCCGCAACCCACCGATTTCTGCAACTATTTCCCCTGGGCATGCAACCAGTACCAGCTGGATAGCACGGTAGTCATTACCAAAGTGATTCAAAGTAAGATAATCCTATCCTACCTCCTACTTAATATTATAAACGCGAAAGTTTGTATATGGATGTTCTCTTTCACGCCAGAACGGCTGAACGGATCTGGATGAAGTTAACAGATCCAGTCTAACGTTACGTTCAGTCAGAACGGCTGAACAGATCTAAATTATAGTCTGGGATAACACTTAAGCTACTTTTTATCCCGGAAAATGAAAGAGTTATACCGCGGGAACCAAAAAACCATAAATGGATGCATAAATTACTCTATCACGCCAGAACGTCTGAACTGATCTGATGAAATTTGGCACAAAGATAAATTGTAGTCTGGAATAACACATAGGCTACTAATAATATGTTACAGTCCTTATAACAGACTAGCTGATGCCCGCGACTTCGTCCGCGTGGATTGAGGTTTTTTGGTTCCCACGGGAACTCTTTAATTTTCCGGGATAAAAATAGCCTATATGTTATTCTCGACTATAATCTATCACTGTGACTTTCATCCAAATCCATTCAACTGTTCTGGCGTGATTGAGTATGATATACTACAAACATCTATCCATCCATCCATCCAAACTTTCGCATTTATAATATTAAATGGTATAGATCATTGATTTCAGTCGAAATTCGGTCAGAGAAGGCACGAGGTTTCAGTCCTTAGGTCGCTGGGAGCATCCCAGTGAAGTAGGGCATGTCTATTGACATCCATGAAGATTTCCTCCTGCCTAGAAAAAAAAACTCAAAAGTGTTAACCGGTAAAAACCACTTTTAATTGCGAAAATAGGTACTATATAGATTTCAAATAAATTGTATTAATTAAAAAGTGTAGTTTTTTTTTTATGTGGATCTTTCCTAAAACCGACTCAGTGCAACCTGACTCCACGTTGTCATGTCTGCCCTACCCCTAAAGTGTTTTTAAAAGCATTTTACATCTACATTTGTATGGAAACCTTACATTATTGATATGGTCAAACGTCCATAAACAAATCGACAAACGTTGAACGTTATTCAAAATCAATATTAGCCAATATTTTGCAGTTAAAAGTGGTTTGACCGGTTATGAGTTTTGACTGTAACCGATATAGATATAATTATGTATGAACGGAGTTTTAATTTTATTCTTAAATTTACTAGATGATATCCTCGACTTCATCCGTGGATTTAGGGTCTTGAAAATTATATAGGAACTCTTTGATTTTATAGGATAAAAAGCCTTGCCTAGCCTAGCTTATTATGTCCTTGCCATGGGAAACAACCTCTCTATACCAAAGTTTGACAAAATCGGTTAAAAAGATGGGCCAGATAGACAGATAGACAGACAGTTAGTTAGATAGATAATATAGTGTGAATTTATTTGTTACAGACGAATACGTCAGCGTAGCGCAAGCAGACAGAACTAAAAAAAACCGCATAAAGCAGAACGCATCCCGGCGCGATGTCGTGTCGTCCGAAGGGAAAGAAAAATCTGCCGATGGCCTGCCGCCACTGGTGGGCAGTGAAGAAGTCATCAAAATATTAGCCTACTGCGACTTGTCTGGTAACCTAGTGGAGCTAAAATTCGATAAGAACCAACACCTTCCTTGCTTAATATTCAAAGTAATGGCACTCATCATCAAATATCAAGCCCATCTCACAAGGATCACGATAAATAGAGGCATGGATATGCACACGATATATGAAATGGACAAGTTTCTCTACTTCACTAACATAACAGAACTTTGCTTTGACAATTCATTTCTTCCGGAAGCAAATTATGATCTTCTTTTGGAAGACAGGACTAAGATACGCTACCTTTCCCTTGCGAGATGTAGGATAGACGATACAGTTCTTGAAAATATCGCCAAGAAATTAGCGTATCCTTTACCAGCCTCCAAATTTCTAACGGTACTCATCTTAGCCTCAAATAAGATCACTGATAAAGGAATAGTTCCATTGGCTGATGCTCTCAGATCCAATAGACAGTTAGGCTATATAAGTTTAGCAGATAACAGTCTAACGGATGATGGTGTTCGGCTCATACTGGACAACCTAACAGAATTCCCTCTTACTGAAGAGGAAGTGATAGACGCAAAGACTAGATATATGCATTATATAAAAGAGAAGAATGACATGATAAATAATATGATAAAAGAGTTGAGAACGGGTGAATTTGATAAGAGAGTGGCCAAAAGGAAAGCGGTAAGACCAGTTACAGCTGTTTCGACTAGTTCCAAGAAAGGAAAAGGATTAGACAAGGAGGGTTCACTAAAATCTTTGGGCGATTCGAGGAGTAATCCTAATTTGGACTATTTGTTCTACGATAAAGCTGTCAGTCTGGTTGAGGAGAGACTGGGAGAATTTAGTGATCCGTTTTCTTCCCTTAATACGTTAGTGAAAGACGGAATGTTATATTGTTTCGGTAACAACGCTATATGCTACTTGAATTTAGCGTACAATAACATATCCTTTTTAACTTTGCAAAAGTTATTAAACGTCCTGATGTATCAAAAGCTGTTTGACAGGAAGCCTAAAGGTCTGGTTAATATTAATGTAGAGGGGAACAATATACCTGTTTGCTGTAAGGAACTGAGTCAAATTGAAGATCTTTTGGAAGCTGCGCTTACTTCAAACGCCCGTAGAACATCAACGATCAAAAGAAAACCAGTATCAAGAAATACTCCACGTTGAGTTTATTTTTCTGAACTCTTTGCAAAACGATAATGTGAAATTGCAATTTAATTTTTATAATTTATATGTCTTAGATAACTGAACCAAACGGTTCTTGCTTAAATATAATTTTTAATTTACCATTTAATTTAGGAAAACCTAATTTTGTATATTATCTATCTATTTGATATTATATTATAGTTTTCAGGGAGTTTAGTTTTTAATCAATATTGTGAATAAGGTTATATTAACTAAATCATATTTTTCTTATACATGTATAATACCTATACTCTTAAAGCGAATTTGATTATAAAAAAAGGCTCACTTTAACTTTTATTATGAGAAGAGTGTACAACTAAGTAAGTACATAAAATTTATCTTTCAGCTTAATAAGGCTTAATACTGTGTTATACATAGAGATATTAATTCATTCAATTTCACATTTCTAAGCTGCTATTCACCTGATGTCGAATGAGTGTCTGCCACTTTGTAATTTTATGCCTTTATTTGGTATTTTCTTAATAAATGCCAAGTGAAGATTTTGTTCGTGAAGATGCCAGAGAAAAATGATGATGATGGATCAGAACGGTGGTCCGGGAGACAGGTCTTTTGGTCCAGAATAATTGACCTGTTCGACTAGTCCCTAGCCACTCTTACCCACCGGGGAATCCCCCGGTCCGATTCTGGAAGGAGAACATTTTTCTTCCTATGTCTACTGAGGAATGTTTGGAAAATTGTTTACCGTTATCTCCAAAAGAGAAATTTGGGCCGCTTTTGTAATCAAGTATAATATTTGTACCTACATATATATATCCACTTTACCAAGTTTTCCAAGAGATTAGTTTTAACCTATATCCTATGGAGCAGGAATGGGTTGGAAAGTTAAACGTAACAATAGAATAGATGGAATCTCCCCGCCAACTTCGCGGCATTAATCTCGAGGAACAAAACCGCCGAGCGAAGTCTGTAGGTACATAAGTGTATATAATATTTTAATACATTACGCGGCACGTAAGTAACGACGCGGGATGAGATTCAAGATGGCGCCGCTTGAGTACCTACTTCTTAGAACCATGTTACTGCGGTACGACTAATATGGATATGGATTTCGTTATTGAATTGTGTCTTCACGTCAAAATGGCCAGGAGATTTTTACCTACTGCATGGAATTCACATCGACACACACCCACACACATTATTTTTTATCTGTTCCCCTGTCTATAGCCAAGCTTAAATAAATATGCACTTTTTTATTCCACTACAGGTAACAGGCTTTGTTAGGTGTACAGCAGTTATTATGCCGTGGTTTCTTCACGGTATTGTACCGGAACGCTAAATCGCTTGGTCTTGCTCGCCTGGCTTAACATTAACACAGAGATTAACTCTAGCTAGCTAAACTCTCTTCAGAGTCATGGCCTCCCAGGTGAAAAAACGATGAAATTAGACCCGTAGAAACCTACCGTAGGTACTTTTTAATCTACCCTTATTTATAATAGAGCAACTCAGATTGACGTTAAGACAAAATATAATTATTGGCCAAGTCTTTCACTGATAGATTTCGTCGAAAATGTAAATAAAAAAAGCTAGATAGAGTCCATTTCCACAGTTAAAACTAGAAGGCGCACAAAGTTATAATATCGCCGGTTTTCGCGAAAGGGGGGGTCGCCTTGGGTGGAAGAAGGCTGGGGGTGCGCACAGCTTACTTATTTACATAATTACGTATAATTCTCCTATCTTATGTTATACGTATGGCGCTATTATGTGGTGTAAAGTGTGCTGTTACATTTTGAAGATGTAAATCATTAGATCGCTATTTTCTAGAATGTAAATGTCTTTTTGGTTAGAAATTATCTATTATATTAAATTGGAAGTATTTCCTTCCTTCCTTTCTTATGTTTTTGACTTTTTAAAAGCAAGGGTTCATGATATATGGTAAAGTATATAGAAAACTTGTAATTTGCGATAAGTACCTACAAGTTTGCAAAATATTAATTTTCAATATTTTATTTATTATAGGATTATGGTTAACGTAGTGTGTATGAATGTTCGGTTTTAGGTAATCGGCAACTACACGGCATCGTACCGTAACTCTAAATCGCTTGACGGTACGTCTTTGCCGTCTTTGCCGGGCGGTAAGTAGCTACGGCCGAAGCCACTCTCCGAACCAGACCAGAGAAATTAGGAAATTAAAAATTCCCAGCCTGCCGGGAATCAAACCCGGGGCTTCCCACTATAAGACCACAGCGCTCACCACGCGAAGGGAGATTGTCATAACGTTACGTTAACTAGACCCTCCCGTCGAGATATTGTGTCTACTTTAGTTCTTCTACGGATTCGATTTGAATGTTGGCTAGTACGTTTGGAGTTAGGACCTAATGTTGCTCAAAACACTAGTTCTGCTTTTAATCATAGTGGGAAATATTTTTGATCAATGCAAAACCGATATAAAATCTTTCCCCCTTTCGCAATTTAATATCAAAGCCGGCAACTCCGGAATTCTAAGTCGTTCCTTTCCCATCGTTCCGGCACGTCCTTGCTGCGGCGCCTTTCAATCTAACTTTGCTCTTTACTTTGCTTTCTTGAAAAGTAGGGTTGCCACTGCATGGAAATATTTTTTTTTAAATAATATTATTATGACTAAGGACTGAAACAGTAACAGTGGCGTGCACAAGTTTTGAAGCTAGGGTAAGCGTTAATTAGTCGGGATATCCATTTAATAGCTGTTTTGATGAAATGTGAGCATTGACGTATTTCCATTTGGGTAAGCAGTGCTTTTATGCCAATATGAACTGCACGCCACTGAACAGTAACCGAAATAAGGGGTTTAAGCACTGTTTTTTGAAACTGTTATAACGGAAACAGAAACGATACTGTAACCCAATCAATCTGTAACCGTTTATTTCTGTTAATAAGTGTTTTTATCTGTAACCCTAATATAGGTACATTCCCTAAAAAACTGCACAGTGTGACAACGCGTTCTTCTTACTTCATTGGACTTTACACACACTGACACAACATGGCGTGTTTTTTTTAAAACAATTGCAACCGTCGGTGCTTTCACCTTAGGTTCAAATTTGAATACGCGTCAACAGTAAATTTGGCAATGTCGCTATTTCGGTTACACTTTAAACCCCTCTATTTCTGGAACAGATTCATTTATGTTGCAGAAATAAAAGTGTTTCGGGTTAACGGAATTAAAAACACATTCAAAAGGGTTTCAACTTCGATTCTGTTACACTTTCATTCTGTAACACTTATATTTCTGTAACCTCTATTAATCTGTTTTTCAGTCTCTGATTATGACGTTTGATAAATATACTATGGTCCTACGCGAATTAATACGTATGGTTTTCGATTTATTCAATCCCGTGGGAAATACGAGTACGTACGCCATCCATTTTTGATGATCTCCGTGGCGCAGTTTTGAGCGCTGTTGTCTTAACGTGCGTAACGAGGTATCGGGGTTCGATCCCCAACAGGGTCAATATGGGAATTTATAATTTCTGAATTTTCCCTGGTCTGGCCTGGTGGGAGGCTTCGACCATGCCTATTTACCACCCTACCGACAAAGATGTGCCGCCAAGCGATTTGGCGATCCGGTACGATGCCGTGCAGAAACCGAATAGTGGTATGGGTTTAATATAACTGCCATGCCCCTAACAGGTTATTCTGCTACCATCAGGTGAGATCGCAGTCAAGGACTAATTTGTAGTGGATAAAAAAAAATCTTTTCTCAGCATTAATCCAAGTTAAAATGTCTCATCACATTTTCACAGAGATAATAACCAGAAAAATATACAAAATTAGTACCCAGGTATTTACCTGGGTACTAATTTTGTATATTAAGAGGTAAAAAATTAAAAATGCTTTGTATATTTATACAAAGCATTTTTAATTTTTTACCTCTTGTATGTGGTTGCATATTGCATACCGCGGCGTGAATTTATTTGTTAAAATTACGAATAAAACTTGGTCAGAGGTTGTGGTGAGTTATCACTTTACCGCTAAAGCCAAGTAGCAAGCCAAGCGTAGCTGTGTAATTTTATTTGGGTATGACGATAATCCAAAATCAATTCCATGACAGCGGTAGGCAAAGAGATGGATTCTTGAAACCTGTAGACACCAGGTTGAACCCTGCAGTGGGCATGGAGTGATCTAGTAAAACTATAGTAGTTCGTTTTGAAGCTAATCCATCCGCTAGTTAAAGGTCTAGGTTCTAGGTAATGTAGGTTCTAAGCATCGGCCTCGTCATCGTTAGCCGATAGACGACCAAGAAACGTAGCAGACAGACACGGATACGGGTAGACAGACAAACTTTCGCATAATATAATATTAAAAACCGGCCAAATACGAGTCGGACTCAAGCACCGAGGATTCCGTACAAACCTGTAGTAAGTTTAAAATTATTAAAAATATTTTTATTGTATGATGTAACTAAAAGTTTATGCTTTTAGCAATTTTTCCTTTATTTGTGGTATTAGACGTTGCTTCGTACCAAATTACAAGATTCTGAGTTCACGGGAAGTAACCCGTTAAAGGTTTTGATTTCCTTGCGAGTGTCGAAAATTTGCAGCATAAACGGCTGTATCTTTTGATTTCGTTGGCTTAGAAGTTTAATTTTTCACAGCTTCAAAGGACAGTAGACCTGGGTATTTGATATGAATTTCAGCTTGATACCTCCATGCATTTCTGAGAAGAAGGATCTTGACAGACAGACGGACGGACATCAAAGTGATACTATAAGAATTCCGTTTTTCCTTTTGAGGTACGGAACCCTACCACCACTACAGCCCATGAACGTCCCACTGCTGGGCACAGGCCTCCACTCTCATAGGAGAGAGGGAATTAGAGCTT
Source organism: Erebia palarica (assembly GCA_964035005.1). Lineage (NCBI taxonomy): Eukaryota > Metazoa > Arthropoda > Insecta > Lepidoptera > Nymphalidae > Erebia > Erebia palarica. The sequence continues at coordinate 4,499,500 of OZ035992.1, forward strand.
AGACCCACCACGCTGCTCCAATGCGGGTTGGCGGGCTTTAACGACTATTATCATGTTAGTGATAATAACCGGGACCGACGGCTTAACGTGCTCTCCGAGGCACGGGGGTGAAACACCGCCAACTTCCTAACTCCGGGCTAGTAGGTACTGGGAATTTCTAATCAGAAAACCCCGATACTTAATTATGGCCCGACCCGGGACTCGAACCCGGGACCTCGTCGGCCGCAGTCAAACATACTAACCACTAGACCAACGAGGCAGTACTAGACCAACGATGCAGTGACGGAACCCTAACAATTCAAAATTCAAATAAACTTATACAAGTGCTTTTGAATCGTCGAGTGAATCTACCACTGGTTCAGAATGAACCGACAAGAACCAGCAAGAAACTCGGTAGTTGTTCTTTTTAACCGGCTTCTAAAAAAGGAGGTTCTCAATTCGGCGCGTATTTTTTTAATGTATGTCGGTGCATATCTCCGTGGTTTCTGAACCGATTTGAATTATTTTTTTTCAGTCCTTAGAGAAAGCTCTCGAGGTGGTCCCATAAAAAAATCTGACTCCAAATCCTCAATCCTGACACTAAAAAGTTAAAAATAAAAATTATTTCCAAAAAACCGACGTCCAGTGCCACTTTAAGGTAAATAAAGTCAAAAATAATTTTGATTTCCACACACTATGTTGAAGTCGAGCGAGTTTAACAAAGATAAGCAAAGTTGACGCCTGACTTAAACACAGTGTGTAGAATCAAAATTATTTTTTACTTTATTTACTTTACAGTGGCATTGGAGGTCGGTTTTTTGGAAAGAATTTTTTGAAAAAAATAATTTACAATTTCATCAATAAGTAGATACATAAGTAATCACTGTTTTATTAACACAGTGAAATATATTACGTAATTTATAACCCATAATGTAATATAGAAGTTCGACGCCCTTACAAATTATTGTGAGCAAGAGAGCTATCTACGAGTACTTACACCTTCCAGGTTCAAACTAATTTGATGCTAGAATGACTGAAAATTGTACCAGTTTCTTCTTCAGACTGTGATCTAGGAATGGATTGTTGTCTGTTGGCAGCCCTAGACGCAATCTAAATTCGAAACGAGCGCGCGGCGAAGTTTCAAACCGTTATATCAAATTCTCGGTGGAAGCGGAATACATAAATATATTTACAAGCGGGTAAATAAATGGAAAATACATATAATGAAAATATTTACCTATTTAAGTATACTTACCACCAAACCATTTGGCTTACCTTGAGGTAAATGTCACTTCGTAGGTATTTTTTAACAAATGAATGTTGGGCAATTTTGGTGGAAAAAAAGAGTTTTCGAAAGAAGACTTTTACTCCAACTTTTAGTATTAAGATGTGTTTTATGGTTAATATCTTTTGTCTTTATATAGTACCACAGAATACACTGTCTTAATAGTCTTAATAGTAGGTACTTTTCAGATAGTACTTGTATATACCTAATTATGGAAAAATTAGCATTTGTGTTTCGTGTCAGCTCTTCCAAGTTGAATTTCTTTTTTGAAGCGGTGGTAGACCGCTAGTTGTTACCTATACTGTGACATAAAAAAAAAATGTACAATTACTAGAAAAATACTAGATTTCAATAGACTCAAAAGTATATTCTTTCGAGACTACTTACCTAGTTATTCGAAATTCAGCCTCAGGTACCTACTTTTCGGAGGCATTCCCCAATTTTAGATGTTCATCAAGACAAGATAAAATCAAAGGTTAAGTTAAATTGAATTTACAAACCCCTAACTTTCCAATCAGAAAATGTATGTACTAATGTATTAAGTAATTAGTATTTACCTACCATTTTAGAAACATACCTAAGTATCTATCTAGAATAAGTAAGTAAAAACACTTTATTACACACAAACAAATATCAGAACAGAGGTAAAACGAATCGTGACAGAATTTAAATTGTAAATAATTAAAATTAATTTTAATTGTAATTTAATTTCTAGAGTTTCTTTTTAAATTAACGCAGAGAAAAATAACAGGTTTTCTCAAAAATCAATAGATAGATAAGTACCTACATTACATTGCGTAGTTATATATGTACGAGAAGTTAACGCCATGCATACCTTAGATATTCATTCTAGACGCGAAAGACATTTCGTAGGGGCCTCCCCCCCACTTGAGACAGAAGGGGGTGGCACTCAAATTTTACTACTACATCAATGTTAATTAAATAGCTTCAAGTTTTATTACGAATTCGGATTTTGGAAAATTAATGTTCGGTTGTGAATCATTGATGGGAATGTGGGTCTATATTAATGTAGGTACACCCACAGGTACTACTTACTTAATAACTTTATGTGCGTTAGTAATTCTATGATTAAATAGCTGATGCCCGCGACTACGTCCGCGTCGATTGAAGTTTTTTGGTTCCCGCGGGAAAAAGTAGCCTATGTGTTATTCCAGACTATAATCTATTTGTGTGCCAAATTTCATCCAAATCCGTTCAGCCGTTCGGGCGTGATTGAGTTACAATTTCGTGGATTTCAGCCCTGAAAAATATCATACCAAAAGATAACATAAACTTTTAATTAATTATTTTAAAATGAAGGAATTTTAAAGAGACAAAGAGTTCGCCATAATTATCTCAAAGATATTATGAAAATCCTGAGCTGGCTTTTTTTTTCATTCATGTAGTAAATTCAAGTAGGAATGGTTTTTGAGGAATTATATGAAGATATATAACATCAAATCGATATGGTGCTACCATAAAGACATCTGAAAAAAAAGATTTTTTTAACCATTTCAGTTAATGTTTTAAATTACTGTATATTTTTTTTTATTGACTTATTTTATACCGGGTTTTATGCCTTTAAATGAAAACTTTATTATTATTATATACCAGACACACCATCCACTGTGTGAAATTGCCTATCAACTTATGTTAAGAAATAATCCTCATGCAAGAATTTATACGAGCCTATTTGACAAGGAAGGGGAAGACGAAGCCTAGGCCAGCTACTCTCAACCTTTAAAGTTTTATTATTATACCTATTTTTATTTCAGTAGATACGCAATATTTTTAGCTCTACCTCTTGGCACCTCTAGGGGTTCTAAGTAAGTCAATAAAAACGCATTATTTTGCAGATAATATGACATTATTTTCATTTTTACAGTAAAAGAAAAATTGCTTAAAAAACCCTAAAAACATTTGGGACCTATTTTAAGTTTTCGCAGGATGTTTTTGTGCGGCCTTGCAGGGCCACCAAAAAATCACTACGAGTAGGTATTTACCTAGCTATGACAGGGACTTGAGCAATTTTAAATGAAAAAAATTATATATTCTTTCAGTAATAGTGAAAGCTTGGAGTTTTAGAGCTTCAAGTCAAGTGAGACTAGTCAGTCAAAATAATTATATTCAAAACCTGGGCATAATAAATAGTAGTAGGTATGTAAATCGTTCAGAGCTTTTTAATTTTTTGCATGCGTATAGTTGAAAAGTGACCAGATTTAAGCTCTGGTTTCAGAGAGGGAGCGTGGGTTCGTACCCCACACCTGACACCATGTAATAGTACCTACAGGGTCTAAATCAAACCATAACTAGATGAAAACTGACTTATTTGTTGGAATATATGCATTTGGACCTAAAAAACCTACCCATTTATTATTATAATTGCCCGAGCGAAGCGAAAGTCTCTGAGTCTACTTGAGTGAATTTGCACTTGTCCGTCCGTCCGTCCGTCTATCAGAGCCTTATCGTTTCTGAATTACTGAACGTAATTACTTCAAATTTAAATATAATATGTAAACTGATGGCCTCTAGCCGAATATGGCTTATAAAAATCTTTATTTCAGGGGGTACGCTATTAAAAATATAAAAAAAATATTTTAGAGCGTTACATAGGGTTGCAGTATTTCAAATAATTGATCAAGTTTCATGAGCCTGATACTTGATCAATTATTTGAATTATATCCTGTACTTGAACAGTACTTGAACAACAAATACTAAAATAAGATAAATATTATACGGAAACGAAATTATTTAATTTTTAATGAGCTTCAGTATTTTTAACAGAACTTCACTTATGGATACCGCGAGGTCTCAGTTCGGGGCGAACCACTAGTTATATATAACAGTTACTTACTAAAAGAGTTCCTCCGGGATTTTAAAAACATAAATTCACGCGGACGAAGTCGCAGGTGCCATCTTGTACATACTTTGAACCTAATTGCCTATAATGCCTAAGCTGATTTACTTTTTTTATTTTATTTTTATTTACGGGGTGGCAATCTTCCGTAGATACCCGACCATATAGGATCGGGTTATGTGGGATTTTTACCCACTAAAACCCCCTCGGTGACCGTCTTCAGCTCGTAATGAGGGGCCCCGGGAACTCTTAAAGAACTTACGCCGGTGCCCCTCTCTTGAGCGACGCCCATTAAGCTGATTTAGGTATTTAGGTTTAGGATTTAGGTTAGGTAGGTAGGTAGTTCACAATAAAACGTCGCAAAACTTTGAGAAACGCCACATGAGTGGCTAGATAAGACATGTCGTTAAGGTTGGTTGGTATTTTCCCTTCTCGGATTGCATTAACATGTCGTGTGGGTGTCGCTAAGTGCGAAATTACACTAGGGATTACACAGCACAAAAACTCAAACTATCTAACTATTTGACGACCTCCGTGGCACAGTGTGTAGCGCTTTTGTCTTAACGTGCGGAGGTCCCGGGTTCGATCCCCGGCAGGGTCAATTTGGGAATTTATAATTGCTGAATTTTCCCTGGTCTGGCCTGGTGGGAGGATGCGGCCGTGCCTAGTTACCACGCTACCGGCAAAGACGTGCCGCCAAGCGATTTAGCGTTTCGGTACGATGCCGTGCAGAAACCGAATAGGGGTATGGGTTTAATATAACTGCCATGCCCCTACCAGGTTAGCCTGTTATCTTAGACTACATCATCACTTACCATGAGGTGAGATCGCAGTCAAGGGCTAACTTGTAGTGGATAAAAAAAAAAACGCGACGAAGGGGAAATATGTTTTATCTTGTCGCGCTAGTATATACGCTCTATACAAGGGTAAACTACGCGCGTAAACGTACACTGGTACGCGCGACTCACTGAGCGGGTTCATAAATACGGTTACATTTGTATTAAGTTAGTTTCATAGGATATGTATGTTTTTTGTTGTTAATTAAGTCAATTTTATTGTAAACTAGCGAATGCCCGCGAATTCGTCTGCGTTGTTTGAGGTTTTTTGGTTCCCGTGGAACTCTTTAATTTTGCGGGATAAGCCTATGTGCTATTCCAGACTATAATCTGTCTCTGTACCAAATTTCAGCCGTTGGGGCGTGATTGAGTAACAAACATCCATACATCCATGCATCCATACATCCATTCAAACTTTCGCATTTATAATATTAGTAAGATATTTTTTGTAATGTACCTATAGGTATATGTTTTTTGTCTTATTCTATCGCATTAGGTTATACCTGTTAAGATAAATTTAAGCTGGAAGATAAATAAATTTTAAAAAAACACACTACGGACAGGATAAGACAAAAAATTGTCTGGCTGTCACACAAACACACCAAGTACTTACTCCGCGCGCGTTTTGTATGGAACGGCACAGACGTGTGCGACACGAGGAAACGTGTTCCCCAAAATTTTGCCCCAGGTGTTGGATCTAAGTAATTCAGGCAGTGACAGAAAGATGGATGAGATACGCTCGCGATAGAAAGCTTATATAAAGTCTATGCCGTAGAAGCGACTTTCACGTAAATGTGACATTGTTTTTAAGCTAATTTTACTGTAGTAAAATCCATAGTCCATACTATCTTATATCTTAAACTTATCTTATAAATGCGAAAGTGATTTTGTCTATCTGTCTGTTTGCTACGCTTTCACGGCCCATCTGTTCAACCGATTTTGATGACATTTGGTACAGGGGTATCTTGTATCCCGGGGAAGGACATAAGCTACTTTTAATCCCGGAAAATTTTAGAGTTCCCACAGGAAACAAAAAAATATTTGTTCAACCGGTTTTGATGAAATTTGGTACAGGGATAGGTTGTATCCCGGGAAAGGATATAGGCTACTTTTTATCGCGGAAAATTTAAGAGTTCCCGCGGGAATTAAAACTCTTTAAGCACGCGGACGAAGTCGCGGGCATCATCTAGTAAGTTTATGTTTTTTAAATTGATAATTGACATTAATTTAACACATTTATTGACATTAATTTATTGACATTAATTAAATTTGTATCTACCTAATTGTAATTAACTTATACTATGACATAACGTAAATAAAGGCTATCTAATTAATTTTTATTTATTTATAATTCAGTGAGTACGAAAACTTACCTACCCTGATAAATATTTATGTAAAGTATAAATCAGCTTGTCAGTGGGTCAGGTTGTCTTTTTATAGTTACACAGGTAATGTATAGTTAGCGAACTATAGTAGGTACCTACTACCTATCAACAATATCAATCTATTCAGTAGGTATATTATCAAGTAATTTGTCCTATATAATAATTGGTAGGCACTGTAGAGCGAAATTTCAACAAAACTCAAACTCAAACAAAAACACTTTTACAAACACAAACACGAACCAAGACATTATAATCAATATTTACTCAAATGTCTAAGCAGTTCCACCTGTAGCCCCTCCAACCCACCCCTAGTGCCGCCCCCTAAATCACCTACGTCATTAATTCATTTTAAGACGTAACACGGCTTCCCCTTAGACTCAACATTTGCATATTACAAAGTATGGAAGTTCGCTAACGAACTGCGGGGGGGTTGGGGGGGTGAAACGGGCGTCTAAGGTTGCCGCTGTAAGACGGGGAATTGGATACAGGGACGGATCCGAACGCGTTATTTTAAAAAAAAGAAAAAAATAATACCCTTTATGTAGATGGATAAGTATCCACCCGCCACTTACATAATATTATTAACATCCGCCTCCCGATTGTGTAAGGAAATCGTAATTGTATCGTTTGTCAAACGTATAATTCGACCTGTTTAAGAAGTTCATGGATGCCTGCACGTCAAAAAGCATGTATGATCTACTTAAACAGTTCGACGAATACATTTTGAGCTGCTATTACGATTTGCTTAGACAATTGGGCCTCTGATACCACATGTGGGATCTGTGTGGCAATTAAAACATTTAGTTTGTCGTTGACAATCCAGGTTAAGTAGAAAACTTATTGTTTAAAACAATCATACCTACCAATACCAGTTGCGATAAGTAGCAAATGAAGAGCATGCTTCCAAAGGAATCAATCGTTCTGTTATTTATTTTCATTGTTCATTAGTGGCTTTACGCTGGCAGTACGCCAATCTGGAGATTGGATACGGGTGGAACCGTATTTACTTCTCCAACTCCTTATAAATCCAAAACTAAATCCATATTGAAATTTTTTCATCATTAAATCACATATTATTAGTTCGGCCTATTTTCACAAAACACTGTAATAGTGATTATCAATTATTTTCCGCTAATACTTAACTTTATCAGTTTTTAGTACGTAAGTATAATAATTATGCAATATTTGTTATACCTACGTGTTTCGACTTTTCCAATAAAAAATAACGTTGGGAAGTATAAGTGTATTTGGACAGCTCAAGTCCGTCCCTGCTTCCCTCGAGCGCGGAAAGATGAAGGAAATGAAAATGTACGTTGCAAAAAGGGGGGGTGCCCCCTTTAGAGGCAAGCCCGAAAATTCTATAAAGAGGGGTGGGGGTACCTTTTGTGTGATAAGCCCGGGGGAGCATTAGTCTTGCAGACGTCTCAAAATGAGTTCTTATCGGCTTGCTATTTCCTTTTTGGAAATGCGGGCTGTTTTAGTTTATGGGGCCCTTTCGGAATTTACCTATAGGCACAGAATATTTAATAGCTATATAGCTAGATGATAGCTGTTAAGATATACTTAAGTGGATAGATGGTATTTTATAGGGAAAGGGTGGATTTTGGTACATGTCTGTTTACTTTATATGTATTGAAGTGGTTTTCCTGCAGGTTTCCATATTCTTTTACACACGTCTAACTTGTTTGAGTAATGAGCGTATTAATCAGTTAAGTATTAGGTAATCACTTGCCTTCATGGTGAAGGAAAACATCGTGAGGAAACCTGCAAGCCAGACTAATAATTATTTTGGTCTTGATTTTTTTATACCAGAGTAAAGCGTAGGCACTATACAAACATAAGCTAAAGAGTGTACATGTCACCGTCAGATTGTAAAAACCGTTAGATTATAATCTAACTCGCGAAATTGCAAACTATCGAAAGATTATAATTTAACGCATTATGTTTCGGTAGATTGTAATCTGTTAGGTATATTAACCCGATATAACCTAAGTGCACTACCTGATTATTTATGTCGAACCTTAACCTAACCTACAAGAAACAGACAAGAAAACGAAAATACAATGAATATTTCAAAAATTTACACTCAGAACATTGAACGGTTCACGCAATCTGTCGACAGTTTACAATTTCGCGAGTTAGATTATAATCTAACGGTTTTTACAATCTTACGGTGACATACATATACCTACCTACCTAATGTCTGTTGTCTGTCCTAATGTTGTTAAATGTCTCTGATAGAAAGGTATAGTTCGTCAAACTTATCTGTCCCAGTGGTCAAATTTGGAAGTAACTTTTATGTCTGTTTGGATTTTGTTTTTGCCCATTTTTTAACCGATTTGACGTACCTAATTTGGTAAACACAAAGATATGCACAGCACAGAGGGAAACACAGAGTCAAGCACAGCAACTTAGAAGTCGCAGGAATAATCTAGACTAAAATACTTAGGTAAACTTTAAGCTTTAAGCTACACACCGAAAATGCAGTAGCCTTCGAACAAAACAAGCACCATTCCCTAACAACGACCTACTAAGGCATAAATACCTTCTTAGTTAGGTAGGTATATCCACATTGTTTACATGAACTCGGAGTAATTTGCGCGTTTATTATCAATCTGTCGCCCGCCCTTGACCCAATGCTCTCTCGGGATCGGCTGACCACTGACCGCTCTATAGATAGCTATCTCTATCTAGATATTATCCAGGAGTCTAATTCCATAGTTCCGAAACATCAACAACGATAAGAAGTACCGGATTTAGATTTAAATATAGAATCGATGAACAAGAACGTTAATAAACGTTCTGGTCAATCAATTCAGACCACCTAAATAATTTGGATTTACGCAGGTTACTTAGGTTTAAAAAAATTCTAGGGATCTCTAACTCTTTGGTCTTAAGGGCCCAAAGTGATGCGAAAAGCGTGAGAAGGACTTGGGAATGAAGCAAATAAAAAAATAAATAATAATTTATTCATGAGAATGTAGGTGATATAAAGTTACATGATTACAGTCTGAGAGCCTTAAACATTCTACCAATTAATGGTGTATGAATATTTGGTTATCTATACCAATCTATATGATCATCAAAGTTGTATAACAATTTTAAAAAGAAAATTAGTTAATTAAATTAATAAAAGGTCATACAAAATTACAATTATAAACGAAAGAAAATAATATAAAATAGTCAGAGATAATATGATAATAGTTCCTACTTAATTACATATGTCAAATTCCATATAACGGGGATACTCAATTATTGCACTTTAAAACCATTTAGTTAATAATCATCAAAAATTACATATTATATTATTTAAAATAAGTTACTTGAGATTATCACTGAAGAATTCAGAGATTTTATAATAGCATTTATTTTTATGCAGCTCATGAACCTTCCTTTTGAAAACATTTAAATTACCTACTGCTTTTGTAGCTGTCAGGAAGTTTATTGTACTGTATAGTTAAAGTACATGTTATGTGTACTCTTTCCAAACATCTGCAGTCTTTTAGGAGGTACAATTAGTTTATTCCTTCTCTGAGCTCTCCGAGATCTCACCTCGACTAGTTCATTGTAACTTTTAAAATAACTTGGATTAAATAAGTAAGTAAGCAATAAGTAAGTACCTACGTAGGTATTGGCCGCAACGCGCAACGAGAGAAAAGAAACAAAATAATCACCTAAACACACCTAGGTTCATAAACATCTCGCGTTTAAAAATTAAACCATAGCAGCTATTAAAATAAAAAGTTCATAATTTAACGTTTTCATTGTCTATACATACCTATTCCATAGTTCATACCTACCTACTCAGTATTATATTAGTAAGTATGTAGTTAAATGCGAATGTGTGGCTGCCTATCTGCTACGCTTTCACGGCCCACCTGTTCAACCGATGCAGACGAAATTTTAAATGAATTTGATCGAATTTGACTACCTACATTGTAACAAACATAATTCCCGGGTTCGAGTCCCGGGTCGGGCCATAATCGGGTATCGGGGTTTTCTGACTAGAAATTCCCAGTACTAGCCCGGAATTAGGAAGTTGGCGCTGTTACACCCCCGTGCCTCGGAGAGCACGTTAAGCCGTCGGTCCCGGTTATTATCACTAACATGATAATAGTCTTTAAAGCCCGCCAACCCGCATTGGAGCAGCGTGGTGGGTCTAAGCTCTAATTCCCTCTCTCCTATGAGAGTGGAGGCCTGTGCTCAGCAGTGTGCTCTGTAGTGGTGGTGGATTATAACAAAGAAAAGTCAAAGAGTTTGTTCTCAAATCAAAAGTAAATCAAAGTCGCGACTTGCGGGCATCAAATAAGTAGGTAGTATTTGTAATTATTATTAAGTTACTATTAAGTATGTATTAATGTAGTATTAATTTGATCGAATTTGACTACCTACATTATAACAAAGAAAAATCGAAGAGTTTGTTCTCAAATTAAAAGTAAATCAACGTCGCGACTCGCGGGCATCAAATTAAGTAGTATTTGCAATTATTATTAAGTTAATAATAAGTATGTACCTACCTATTATGTAAATCACCCCATTTCATAAAATCCATACAAGAATACTCAAGAAACGAGCGACGATTCCCATGACACTACATTGACCTAAAATTCCCCTTAAATAGACAACTTTCTTCACAAAATTAGGTTAAAAGGAAAACCAGTTCAATCCGGTTATAGTCTGTTCAAACTGAATCAAACGCTTTCTTGTGAGAATTTGGTTCGACAGTGGTATAAGTTGTCTCTTTATAGAATGTTGAATGAAACAGGTATTTCAACACAATCAATGTGATCATCGCCTCCTTTGAATCCACAGGAATGGAATTCCGAACCAGTGGTAGATTCACTCGACAATTCAAAAGCACTTTTAATAAGTTTATTTGGTTAAAGAAATATGAGTTTAAGTTTGCGTCTTAATATTTTCATGAGCAAGAAGTTGCTTTTTTCCGCGTCTTTGCTCGCATGTTGTAATATCTAACCTACCCTTTCTTAGTGGTCGGAGTCTACGTCATAGGTGACGGCACGTTTTTAACTAGGTACTTCTTCCTCATTCTGTCTGTACTAACTGTAACTATATCTGTCTCACCATTTATTTTACTTTTGACATAAGCACGCCTATGCAGTGTCATAATTATTGACAGGCTACTATCGATAAAAAAATGCAATCCTCCATTGCCTCATATCGTTTTTTACAATAGGGAAGCGTACGTGCCCTTTTTTCCGATATTTCGTAACCTGCATCTATAAAGTGAAAAAATGAAAGTCCCTGACATACTAAATATTTTATTTTTTATGCATTGAAGGTTTGCTATGCAAATGTTATTTTTTTTCATAGAAAACCTCCGATGGAATTTTAATTTAATTTTTTTTTTATAGCGTTTAGGTAGAAATAATCTGGCCTGCAGGTCGACGGGGATTTCCGGGAGATTTGCTGGTAGCAAATGTAGCGTTGTTATTTATGTAGGTACTCCACTGCCCTCGAACAGTAGGTACATACGCACGTACCTACATGCAAAACTAGCCCAGTGGTTAAAGATGGTAGAGAATAGAGATGTCAGTGAGATTTTATAATTTAACTAGCTGATGCCCGCGACTCCGTCCGCGTGGATTGAGGTGTTTTGAGGGTATGAAAAATAGATAGTAGCCGATTCTCAGACCTACTGAATATGCATATAAAATTTCATAAAAATCGGTCAAGCCGTTTCAGAGGAGCATGGTAACTAACATTGTGACACGAGAATTTTATATAATTTATTAATTAATATGTAATAATGGCTCAGGTTAATTTTGTCCGTTGATTGTTAAAAATGTTCACATCAAAGATTTTTGTTTCATAAGTACTTAAGGTAGGAAATAAATACTTTGTGTCCAAAACTTGTCCAAAATGACTAATTAATAGGCTAATATTTTTTTCTAAATTTGTCCTCTGTAAGGTAGGTAATATTCTCATGGCATTATTGACCTCAAGATTCCCCATAAAAATAATAAAATAGACCGATTTCTTTACAAAATTAGATAAAAAGCTAAACCGGTTAAATCTGGTTATGGGCAGCTCAAACTGAATCGAATGTTTTCTTGTGGGAATTTCTTTTATCGTAAGTAGATGTTTTTGATGTCGTCTTTTAACCTGTTGAATGGAACAGGTATTTTTTTAGATGGTGGCACCCCCAAAATGGTGCATTGTTTGCAAGAATGAAGCTTGACTGCTTTATATGAATTTATACCAACTCAGAGCAGAGATTAATAAACCTTTACCTATACTATAGATAGGTACATAGAGTCATTAGAGAGGGTGGTGGGAAGCGGCTGGATGAGGAAGGCCCATGTTCAATAGTGGACTTCAACAGACTTGACATGATGATGACGATATAGAGTCATCTTAAAAACTAAATTAAGTACCTGAGCCGGGAATTAAATAAACTGAAAATAAAAAAATTTGTTAGTGACTATTTTATTAAACGAATCGATAGAATCTACGATGACAATAAAATCTCTCAAACAAAAATTGTACCTAAGTACCTACTTATGTTAAAATTACGGAAGAGCACGATCAAACAATTCGATAAGTTAAAAAAAAAAGATAAGTTATGTAGGTAAGTAGAGTTCGAACCCACCTATCAGTACAAATGTGTAATTACCTACCTACTTGCTTACTTAGGTAGGTTTACTTCTTTACAACCTTCCCACCTGCAGTCAGTTTAAAAAACAGGCCTGCAAGCATACATTCTCAAGCTCATTACATATCTGCAACTTGCAAAATATGTGCAAGATTCTCATTACAGACTTTCTAATAGGTACAGTAAATAATAAACAGTTCGAATTCGTTCCCTAACAAAATTGATATTAGACGTTCAAACACCAAATCTCATACAAAACCAACGAAGCGCTTTCAAAGCGTCAAAAGCGCTGAAAGCCACTCGAAATAGCAAGAACCCTATAAAATAAGCACCCCACTATTCCTCAGAGAAATTCAAATTTCGAACGCCTCTGCCACCGCCATCTTGCGCAAGACGTCGATATAGAATTAGTAGCTGCCGCGTATTTTTTTCCTAGAACGTCTTAAGTTATGTATTTTTACGCCACTATAGCTCTTACGACGTCACCTTACGCTACTGAATCGCTCGCGTAAAAATGTTGCTCTATTCCGTCTTTAACCCCAACTAAAACGCTACAATAAGATTTCAACGCGTTCATTTTTCGATCCTAAAACAAAGCAGTAAGCTGTAAAATTGCTTGTATCAACTGCGTGGCTTACTGCATTTCAGAATGAACTTCAAAAACTATATCAACAATAGCTACGAAATGAGTAGAGCTATCTCACTTTGCCTAACGTTTTTTAACTATGATAGAAAGAGATAGTAATACTTAAGTCACTTCATTGTCAGAAGGCGTGGCTAAATAGTTTTGATAGTGGATCAAGTTTGGAAGAAGTTTTGAAGCGGGTAGGTAGGTTTTTATTGAATTTTCGTTCGGTTTTCGTGACTATCGGCTTGTGGGTGATGGGAGGTAGACATTTGAATTTCGAATTGTCCATCGTCGACAGTGATATTACCCGTATGGTCCAAGAGAAGGGAAGATAATTATGTTTTTTTTTTAGTTTGGCCTTAATTAAGGGCAGAATTTTTTCAGTAAGTAGTTCCAAAATCGACATCAACTAGCGCTACTATAAATGCAGGGAATGTAGCGCTGCGATAACTTTTATCAGTTTTTTTAGGTTTGTTGTGATTTATTTCGTTTTCAAACTTAAAACAATACCCTCGTGAGGCTTTTTTATTTAGGTCCTCTGTAACTAGATTATTATGCTCTTTGAGAACAACAGGGCATTGATTTTGTAGTAAAATAAAGAAGAATGCCATTTAAACATTTTAATTCTTTAATTTAAATTAAATTCAAAATTCCAATTTTCAAATTTTATTCTAAAATATTGGTTTGTTTATAATATATCCATTTGTGACTCTACACAATTACCAAAATATGATGCTTCAGGGGGAAGCTGTAAATGCGTAATAAATAATAATATCCACTTAGACTAGGTAACTTATTTAGGTACATCTTGGGTGATAAGTACATTTTTAAACTCGACACATATTTCGCAGGAATCACTTAAAAGATTCATAAGTTAAGGTGAGCGGGGTAAGATGAAAAATGGGGGAAGATAAAAAAGGAGAATAGCGCAGAACATTGAGGAACTATTTTAATATAGGTAACATCATTGCATATATGATATACCCTTTAATCTCGTGCCGCCCTTCAGCTTGCGTCAATAGCTTAGTAAGAGGGCGCGTGAGATAAGTGGTGTTTTTTGAATCGACACATTTCCTGCGAGAAGTTGGGATTTTCAATCTTACCCCGCTTATTGTATCTTTTTACGCAGGTAAGTTACATTGATTTTGTTTACATATTGAAAAATATATTTGAAATAAAATACGCACGATATAGAAGTAATTAGTAAATTTCTCCTATTTAAAGATTTATCGTGCTTTTCAAACTAACCCCGGCAAAATTTAAAGGGGTAAGATGGTAATATCTTATTCCGCTAACGAAATACATAGAAAAAGTCACCGGTTCTCAAACGGTAGTAAAAGATTCAAAACGACATAAAATTGGGTTGAAACACCTATAATTTATTATCTTTTTTGCATGATAATATAGTAAAAATACTAATATCAGTCTATACTCAATTATAAATAAAATAATCACACTTATTATTTGCAGAATTTTAAATTTTTTGACGACCTCCGTGGCGCAGTTTGTAGCGCTATTGCCTTAACGTGCGGAGGTCCCGGGTTCGGTCCCCGGCAGGGTCAAATTGAGGATTTCTAATTACTGAATTTTCCCTGGACTGGCCTGGTGGGAGGCTTCGGCCGTGGCTAGTTACCACGCTACCGGAAAATACGTGCCGCGAAGCAATTTAGCGTTCCGGTACGATGCCGTATAGAAACCGTATAGGAGTATGGGTTTAATATAACTGCCATACCCCTAACAGATTAGCCCACTACCATCTTAAACTGCATCATCACTTACCATGAGGTGAGATCGCAATCAAGGGCAAACTTGTAGTGGATAAAAAAAAATTACCACGAGGTACAAAATTATAAGACGAAAGGTTAAGTACGGTGTGAACCAATAGTTTTTGTTTCAGAAAGAAAATGACTCGTAACTAAATATATCAGAAAATCCTTACTAAGTGTAAACTATAATAATAAAATAATAAGCATAACAAGATGCCCATCTTGTTATACTTATTATTTACTGCAGAGGATTTGGCAACTGGCCATAAGGAAAGTAGAGAACAAAGAAATTAAACACGCAGCAGATAAGGAATATAAGATAATATAAAGT
The DNA here is from genome assembly GCA_964035005.1 of Erebia palarica. Lineage (NCBI taxonomy): Eukaryota > Metazoa > Arthropoda > Insecta > Lepidoptera > Nymphalidae > Erebia > Erebia palarica. Next base: position 4,515,180 of record OZ035992.1, read on the forward strand.
TAGCTCGACTGATTTTCGTTACCGAGCCCTTGTAATGTTTTGTTAGATGGATAATTGTGTTATTTTTGTATTTTCAAAAATATACTACTTACTTAAAATTGAAACGTTTTTATCGTGTGATGACAAAACGCGTGCTTAGTATGGATTTTGAATGAAATTTTAAGTTGTGACGTCATCAAAGTTCGAGGCACTTTATTCACTTAAATCGATAGTTTAAAATGGTTATTCAAAATAAAACTAGCAGGGGACGTGGATATTACGACTTTTGGGAGATCCTCTATTTAATAATCATTAAAAAATAATTTATCTCACTAGTAGTCAAATACCCAATTGTTATCTTTTCTTGATAGATTTTCTCGATGATTATACGACTGCCTGAAAAAAGGAGTATATTGTTTTCAGGGTTCATGTATGTATGTATGTATGTACGTATGTATGTATGTAACTTCTATACGCCTGAACCGATTTTGATAAATGAAGTATCGTTAGAATCCATAGCTTATTCCGGGTGACATAGGCTAGTAAAATTTTAAAATAAATTGATGGGACCCATGCCCCATGGTCCCGCATTAAAGGCTAAAGTTGAAATTTTTTTTTCGAAAAAAATTTTAACTATAACATCATCCTCTAGAAAATGATGAGTAGATTCCAAAAATATATAACACTATAGTTCAATATCCAGTGATTTACAAAAAATATCATTTAATAAAAATGTGAATAAGATTCTAATTCTAATCTAGATTTTTAACTTTATAGTTCGTTTTTTGGCAGGGCAGTCGTGTTTTTTATATTTTTTAATTATGACTTGTTACGTATGCATTGTATATTATTTATAAAGTGTAAGTAATATTTTTCTTTGTATGATAAGAGCAGCTGCTGAGTTTCTTGCCGGTTCTTCTCAGTAGAACAGCTTTCCTCACCGGTGGTAGATTCTGACGACTTATCATAAGTAACACAAGTTGTCCTACGTGAAATAAATCATTTCATTTTCATTTATTCATTTTCAACGTGTGTATCTGTTGGTGGCATCGTAGCTCCCAAATCGTACCAGCCCAAAAAACTCTTGTTTTTTTTAAAATTATACTACAAATAAGACCTTGATTGAGGATTAGGTAAAAGCCAGCAAATTACTTTTCTCAAACATGCATGGAAATATTGTCATTATTTTCGAAAAAAGAACACGCGAAGTATCGAATTTTCGGACAAAGAAAATCAAATCCATTGCAGGACCGTTTTTTGAATTTGGAACATTACAACGCTCCTGCAATGTTGTATGAAACGGTGTGCTCGGGTTATTAAATACTCTTTGATTGGATCTCTTTTGTCAGTCTTGGCATACCATAGTCTCTTTGCTTAGTACAAATTGGTGGCTGTATAGCCACAAATGCGTTTGCCTGTCGGCACAGATGAAAAAAAAAATTGGCGGCAAAGCTGAAAATTCGTCTTGATTTGTTATTTACATACTTAATAAATATAAATTTAATAATAAGTAAAATGAGTTCCAACGGTTCAGAGAGTGAAATGGAGATTGATTGTACTCCACCAGATTTAAGATCAGAAGCCAAATTGGCAATGGAAAACCTGCTTCCAGCGAAGTCCAAAGAAAAATACATGAAAGTATATGAAAATTTTATGAGTTGGAAAAACGAGAAAAAAGTGAACATTTTCTCCGAAACAGTATTTTTGGCGTATTTTAATGAGATTGCTAAAACTAAAAAGCCATCTACATTAAGGGCAATTTATTCCATGCTGAAGTGTAGTTCATGTTAAAAACGGCATTAACTTGAAAAATTATGGGAACTTAACTACTTTTCTTAAACGACAATCGACCGGATTCAAAAGCAAGAAATCGAAATATTTTACTGGCGAAAACATACACGCAATTTTTAATTAAAGCCCCAGATGATATATATTTAGCGACAAAGGTAAATTAAATTTAATGCATAACATAAAAAGTATGTTTTATTTCCCTGCATTCTTTTGAGAAAAGCACTATATATGCCTCGGCGGAAATGGCCAGCCTTTGCAATAATGTACTATTAACTCAGGCTCTGAGAGTCATAGAATTCACTGGCACTGAAATCCTATACGCATGGAGGTGATCGTGGTGCAAAAGAGATCTAGCTTGGTATTTTTGGTTACCAGTTTGTTGAACGATAAAGACGATCTTAGCAAATAGGAGTTCTGACGAAATTTGGTATGCGTAAGTATACATATTAGAATATAAAATAGTATAAGTATTGGTAGGCACTTTGAGGGATACTTAATTACTTTTGTAGAAGCGGCGAACAGTCGACTGTGTTTTTGGCGATATTGATGAGGTCGGGTATATCGCTGACATTTCTCCTAACGGGTAAAGGTGTGAGTGCTGGGTTTGACGTCCCGTATCTCGAGGTATCGTATAAGAGTTTTACTGTCTCTCGGATACACGCTTAAGTTCTTGTTACTATAGGTAAGTTACTGTAAATACTACTTAGGGAAACTGTAACAGGTACCTAATTCTTAAATAATAAAAATAGAAAATAAATCTTTTCATCTTCATACCTACGGATTTTCTTTAGCATCTTGTTGTAAATAGTGAATTTGGTGAAATATTGCACATCATTAATTATAGTACATTACATCGCGAGACCGGGAAGTACGCGTTTTCTGGTCGAGTGTTAGTTAGATAAGCTATATACGAGACCAGAAATGCTCTCCCGGTCGAGGTGTGTATAGTGCTTTTCTAAAAAATGAAACAAGCTACTTTTTTTTAAAATATATTTTTTTGCGCTGTGAGTGCTGAACGCGTAATACGATAGAGTTCCAAATTTAAACTATTTAAGCCAAAGAACATTATAACAAGTTACAAGATATTCAGGAAGAAAGATCCAAATTCAAACTTATGATATGTAATGAAAATACATACATTCTTTACTGGCCTAGGCCGGGAAGTTTAACTTTCGAACTCATTTACAGGGTATGAAATGAGCACATTTCATATAATTTTTTAGAAAATACTATTTTCATATAAGAAAAAAAAAATAGGCACTGTGACACCGCAGTCAAGGGGATAATATGTCTTGTACACAGTACGTAACATCCCTATGTGAAACTAAATAATAATAATATTAGTATTACTAATTTTTAGTAGTTAGCTAATTATTATTATATTTTCCACAATTTATTCTTTATTATTTTTTTTTGCATAATTATTATCTGCAGAAATTAAAAATATTCATAAATAATAAACTTATAAACATTGCTGTCTAATAAATGAGTTATTTTGTTTCGCGCCTTTTTCTATTGCTGGATAATTGAACGGGTGGATTTCAAATAAGAATGCTTTCTACTACAACTGCAGTAACTTCTTACTAATAGATGGCTCTGTAAAATGAATTTAATTAAAGTAAGTTTATGAGCACAAAAATTAAATGAAAGTGAAGAATTAATAAAAATATTACAGAAAAATAAAAATTATAATAATATAATGGAACGTAGTAGTAATAATAACACCCAAAGCTGAACTTGAGCTTGACTTGTTTATTGTCACTACTGGACGATAGATAGCGCATAGGACGTGCAGGATTTGTTGATTACACTACGTGACAAAAGATGGCGTTAGTTTAATGACAAACTAAATTTTGCTTTTCATGATAATTCCGTTTGCAGCTTAACTCTAGGTCTGCTAAAAATTAAAAAAATGCCACGAAGCAAGGACTAAATATTGTACTTTTACTAGCAATATTGCTACTCCTATTTCTGTGGTTTTAACACCGAATAATAAAAAGTCTTACATAACCTGGTGTTAACATATCGCGATAAAAAGTCTTACTTAACCATACTAGAGGTGGTAACATAATATCGCTAAACGGATATTGGCAAATGGTTGAAAATATTAGTAAATACTCCTGTGCACTAGCGAGAAAAAAAAATTGTTTTTTTACTACCGTTGTATAAACGGTTAGCGGTTAACGGTAGTAAACGATCTTCACTACTGTGAAAAGAAACATTGTTTTTTTAACCGATATGTTAACACCAATAAGTTATATCCATAGCAAGCTGCTATAAATTCGAAAATGTGTCTGTCCATCTGCTATACTTTTAAGACCCACCTATTAGGTATACTGATTTTGACGAATGTTGGACTTGAGGTAGGTTATATTTTATCCCGGAGTTCTCAAAAGATTATCAATCCTAAATATTATGAAATAATAATTCATCACTCGTCAGAACACCTATCACACGGTTGATGCTAACGGTTATAATATGGGTTTGATAATTCATTTATTATTATTTTTAGGGTTCCTTACTTTTTAAGTTAATCACTCCGTTGAACCACTCATCAATTACTCAACCAAAATTAACACTGCTTTTACGTGTGCAGTCGTTGAGTGCAGTCAACTTTTTCTAATGTTTTTCAGAGTAGGCTTGTTTTGGGGAAATTTACACAGGTTAGGCGAAATTAAAACATCGACTAAATTTTCTGTGTTTAAGAAATATATTTTAATAGGTTTAATCAAATGTAGTGACAAAATAACATTGATAGATACAACCACCAACCCTTCATTTCTCACGTGGACCGCTGACCGCTGTCCGGTTTCGTGGGGTCGCTTCGACCCCATAACAAAAGAACCTGTTCTTTACTCGAAGAACTAGATTTGTATCTTATAAAACCTGTTTTAATTCTCACATTGGACAACGATATATTTCAAGGATATTTCAAATTTTTAAAGATAGTAATTGTAATTTGTAATTCTTTGTTATTAAAGGATTAAGAACAAAAACAAAAAAACAAACAAAGAGACAAACAAACAAACAGACAGACAGACAAACAAACAAACAAACAAACAAACAAACAGACAGACAAACAAACAAACAAACAAACATACAGACAAACAAACAAAAACAAACAAAGAAACAAAAAAACACACAAACAGGCAAACAAACAGACAAACAAACAGACAGACAAACAAACAAACAGACAAACAAACAGACAAACACAAACAAACAAACAGACACACAGACAAACAAACAAAAACAAAGAGACACACAGACAGACAAACAAACAAACAAACAGACAGACAAACAAACAAACAAACAAACAAACAAACAAATAAACAAACAAACAAACAAACAGACAAACAAACAAACAAACAGACAGACAGACAAACAAACAGACAGACAGACAAACAGACAGACAAACAGACAGACAGACAGACAAACAAACAAACAAACAGAGAGACAGACAGACAAACAAACAGACAAACAAAAACACAAACAAACAAACAAACAGAGAGACAGACAGACAGACAAACAAACAGATAAACAAACAGACAATCTATGGAATGTTCCAGTGCGATGCCGTGATGAAACCGATGAGGAGTATGGGTTTAATATAACTAATATATCCTGTTATGCTAGCCTGCTAGCCCACTACTATGTAAGACTGCATCGCCACTACCAGCATATGAGATTGCAGTCAAGGGCTCACTTGTAATGCATTTAAAAAAAGAAGTTGCTTTATTATTTGACTATTAGTTACCTACTATTAAAAGGAAACACTGGTTATCCACACAATATATTTTTCATTTAGCAATTCACACACAAACGATCGCCATAATTATCTGATCAATCATAAAGTCCATCGACCAATGCTGCCACCCTCGAGAACCATACAGGCAGAGATGCCATGTACAGCTCGTTTTAATTTTTCCATCTAATAGTGTTAGTAAGTATCCATCTAATAGTAGACTAAGGATAATTCTTGTCTTAAACAGTAATTAAAGTATTTATTTTCAGTCTTAAGTTCCTCCAGAATTCATTACCCGCTAAGTTCAGGTGGCTAGGCGCGGTGAGGTGCGGCCATAAATCTCTCCGCTCCAAACGAGAAAACGTAATGAAACGGCTTGCATTTTCTCCTCCGCATCCGTCAGCTGACGCGACGGGGAAAACTTAGCATCTGCGTTTTATTTAAGGTTAATTCTTACCTTCTTCTTTCTTCTTAATTCTTTCTAAGTATCTTACTTTCTTCTTGCAAGGTATGTTACAGGTAGAGGAGACTACTTAAACGACAAGGAAGCTTGGCAATGATTTGCTCTATGGCTCTGATAGTTCCTTAGTTAAGATGATTTGTGAGATGATGATAATAAAAAGAAAAACCCGGCTGAGTTTGTTGTGGGCTCTTCTCAGACCTGGGCGCGTTTGGAACCCTCGTAGCTTTCGTTTTAAGATACCGTAACCAATTATCACCATCATGTTTTATAAGTAATTTTTAACGTCAATAAGTGTACCTACAGTGTACCTATATTGAATAAATGATATTGAGTATTGAGCAATAAAATAGTCTCTCTCTCAAGTCGTTGGCTTCATTGCTGAAGATCGTGTTCCTGAGGATTTTGCAACCTTGTACGGATAAATTTTTTCCATCGGGTTCTATCGGAGGCCAGTCTTGCAATGGTGTGAAATTTGCACTTGGAATCTCTCAGCTGGTCTGACTATCTGGTTGGTGAGCGGCCTCTCGATCTTTTGCCCTCGGTGCTGCCCGTCACTATACGCCTTTCTAAGCTGTCGTTCCCTCGTCGCATGATGTGACCGAAGTAATGATATATGTATGTATTATATATGTATGTATTATATTTATATATTGATATATGTGTATGAAGTATATGATTTAAAACAATTTCTTAGTTACCTTAACACCGACGTTTTTTCATGTTATGTCCGCATGTCTTGGTACACAACACAACAACACAGTGGACAAACATTGCTACACTCTATATTGCTGACCTTGACTTGAAAAATGAAAGAGTTCCCCGAGATTTTGAAAACCAAATTAAACATTGACCAAATGGAGGGCATTATCTGGTGTACCATTACAGCCCATTAACGTTCCACTGCTGGGCACAGGCCTACACACTCTCATAGGAGAGAGGGAATTAGAGCTTAGACCCACCACGCTGCTCCAATGCTTTAACGACTATTATCATGATAGTGATAATAGCCGGGACCGACGGCTTAACGTGCTCTCCTAGGATCGGGGGTGAAACACCGCCAACTTCCTAACTCAGGGCTAGGACTGAGAATTTCTAATCAGAAAAACCCAATACTCGATTAAGACTCGAACCCGGGACCTCGTCGGCCGCAGTCGAACATGCCATCCACTGGACCAACGAGGCAGTCATTCATTATCTGGTGTAAAATAACTGAATGTAGCAATCACCATTACGCCCTTGCAAGACGTAATATTTGACTGTAAAAGTATCACTGGTAAGCTCGTTTTTGAACTCGAAAAGGGTGAATATTTATTTGATACTTAGTTATTATGCATTCTCAAATTTGTTTTTTTATTCACTAACTATTTCTATTTCTCACGCTGACCGCTGTCCGGTTTCGTTGCGGGTCTCATCAACCCCATCACACAGAAACCTGTTTGATATTCCTTCAAAGAGTTCAATTTATATCTCAAAAAACCTGTTTCGATTCCCATACTGGACATCGGTCTCCAATACCGTCTTCATTTTTCATTTGCCTTTTGGCGGGTTAAGAAATATGTTTTTTACCAGAGATTTAGTGTCAGAAATTACTTAGCAGTGTGACGTACTTAAATATTTTTTTAATTTTATTTAATAGCACAAAACTTAAAATGGATAAGTGAAATAAAATACTTTAGTATTTGAAAGATTTTAAGGTGTGTGCTTTTTCTATGATAATATAAGTATAGTGAAATCAGTGTATATATTTAAAGTTATTTGAGGTACAATTAAAGTAAGATTTTATAAAAATATGTAATTTGTAAGTGTGCCTATATTGAAAGACAAATAGGTATTATTTTTAAGATACAATTATTATTTTTTTTCTACTGGATAAGTTTCATGTCGGCATGGTAAGCATCTTTACTCCTCCTATTTCAATTTAAGATTAATTCATACAAGCTCTTGCCCGCGACTTCTTGACTTGGTTTTTGTTATTAATCCATTGAGAACTCCTTAATTTTCTGTGACAAAAATCATCCAATGCCCGTCTGCGGAATGTAAGCTATCTGTGTCCATAATTTCGTTGATAGTGGTCCAATGGATGGACCGTGAAAACGTAACACACTCACATAAAAAATAGCATGCTTAGGTTTTAGTTAAAATCATCTTGAAATCGCTTCAATCTTTACTCCTTTACAGCTGATTAAGTACTGACTTTCAACTAAAGTTTCAGCTGGCATCTACCTACCTAATATAAAACTTGTACCTACTTAGCTAGAAAACAAAATATAACCTCCCCGCGAACATGCTTTTAGACCAATGACTCTGTTACAGCCAAATTTTCCATAGTAGGTATGCAATCCTACAGTAGTAGTAAAGTACTGACTGTCAGCTAAAATAAGAGCTAAAACCATTTTCGTAAAGCTTGTAGTTACAAAACTAATTATAAAATATCATCTATAACATCGTATCATCGAAAACGCTCGTAGCCAATGACCCCGTTACAGCTAAATTGTCCAAAATATGCAATCGTTAAGTATAAAATTTCAGCTACAATTTCAGCAGAAACCTTTTTCCTAAAGCTTGCAGCTACAAAACAAATTACAAATCATCTCCCCGCGAAGACGCTCGTAGCCAAATGACTCCGTTACAGCTAAATTGCTCGTAGATTGCCGTCTAGCAAAATTTCCGTTGGATTTAAATTCGCACAAGCTGTTGTTTCCCCCCGCTTAATGAAATTGTATCGATTTAATTGTGGCCGGGAATCGATTTCGACTCGATTGGAATCGATATTGATGTATTTGATTAGAAGGGTTGGAACTAGAAATGTTTTTGCTACAGCTAATGACTTCTTCATGCTTTAAGGGTTCTACTTGTTTAAACAAGTATTTAACTACTACCTTGGTAGGTTCTTATGTTAAAATCTGATTAATATAAAATAATAATTTAATATGCTTTATTATAACTATAATAATTCAAATAATAATGAAACGCGTATTCATCAGTCGCCACAACTATTCGCGCAGCCCGAACCCTTGGAGTCTGCAGACATAGAATGCTGTTTGCACTTTATAACATAGACAAGGATTAAGGTATTTTTTTTATTTCCACGAGAGCGAAGCCGAAAGCGAATTTATTATTATTTAGTAGTTCTACAAAGCTATAGAAAGGTTAGGTACCTTTAATGCACACTTGATTATGGTAGGATATTGTGACTTGGTGTGTGAAGTCTGATAATCCGAACGAAGTATGGCCATCGTAGTGGACTATTTGTCAAGACCTTCTTATTCTGAGAGGTGACTTGTGCTCAGTGGTGAACGATGGTTGAAATGAAGATGATAATGATCGTGGCTTAGTCTGTTGCAAGTGTCATCATCCTGGCTGATCACAAGTCTTCACACACCTTTCAGAACATTACGGAGAACTCTCGGGCATGCCGGTTTCTATTACGATGTTTTCCTTCACTGTTAAAGCAAGGGGTGGTAGGAATTTTAGTCCTGCCATTTTGGTTTAGTTTAGACATTGTGTACAATTATTAGAATTGAATAAATATAAATTTATTTCAAGTAACTACAGAGTCATAAAATTATTAAAACTAAGTATATAATTAAATTATAACTACTAATTAACTAAACCGTTACTACATGGTTTCTAGACCGTCTGAAGTCCTGTAGCAATGGTTCACATAGCAGCAGTCTAGCCTGTTGGCTAACATGTCTAGGGATGCGTCGGGTATGTAAGGAAGCGATTAAGTCGGGCATCTGCAAACATTTCTGATACGCTGCAGAAGCGGGACAGCCCCATCAAAGTCCTCAAAGCATTATTATATTAACGTTGAGGGCTAAGGGCGCTGAAAGCCATTTTCGTGACGTGATCCCATATGCTAGACAGGGGAGTTAGGAACTCTTCGACCACAGAAGATTTAGAAGGAACTTTTCAGCGTAGAAATTTAATATTAATCACTTATTTACAGCCAAACCAGAAACGAAATTAATAACGAATTCTCACCTGACATTTCAATTAAATGTAAAACCCCCACCATTAGGGCGTGTACACAATAACGGAACATTAGGGCGGGTATACATCAACGTCAGAACAGTCTTACGTATTTCTTCGGGGTCATTAGTAGAACGACTTCCATTCCGAGGCCCATTTAGATAAAATGTCGGAGATTTCGACGAAGATTCCCTTACCCCCTTCCCCCCTTTCTTACCCCGTTCACCCCCCTTGTAAGCCCGCGAGTAATGAGTCGCGAAGATTTTAGGGTGCAAATGTTTATATAGGGTGTGAATTTAAGCCATTGGTTCTTGCAACTTAGGCTGTGTTGTAAGTTTTGCCAATAATTGATTAATCTTTGTATTTAAATAGATAGGTATGTAAAAATTTAAACTACCGCTTCTAGCAGGTTTGTTTGTCTATCAATAAATGAGGTAATGGCTACAGGTTTTGACTTATAAAAGGCCAAGGAAAGTTCTAATCTGGTAGATTTGTATCTTGTTTGCTGACCTCATTAATTTTGAGTTTGCTACCTCGAGCGACCGTCGCGTCATATTGGACAATAGCAACAAAAACCAGTTAGCGAATAAATTCTTCTCTCTCTTCAGCGTCACCTAAAAAAATAATCGAATAAAGGGAGATTCCTGAAAATTCGATTATTTCTTGGTTATGTTACAAAATAATTTTCAGAAACAGAAACGAACGAAAAATAGGCCTAGATGGAAATAAAATAAAAAATACTCGTATATCAGTCAAATATTTTTTTTGAATAAATAAAAATTTAATTCCAAACAGCCTGTAGATCCAGTATACATTGCTGGCACCCCCGCTAGAATTCGTTTGCTTATCTTTACTCTTTGCCTCGTGAGAGAACGTCTTTGACTTTTATAATGCATAGCTTGGGAGGGAGAACTGAAAGTATGACTTGATGATAGGTATAGGTACCTATAAAGTTACTAGGTACGTAGCGATTAATTGATAAGAGCTACCTACTTATCCCTATCTATATGGCACCGTAGACGTTTGTTTTTTGATTTGATTTGATTTTGATTTTATTTGTGCAACGTTTGATTAAATTAGTTAAACTATTAAAATTGCACTGACCATAAATTTTAAAATTGAACTGAAGGTTTAATTTGTTACTTAATTAGTAGTAAGTAGGTATACAATGGTATTGGGAGAAAACATAAAACATACCTATCAATATTATATCGGTCAGACGATAAACTGTCGAAAGATTACAATTTAACGCATTATTTTTCGGTAGATTGAAATCTGTTAGGTATATTAACCCTATATATTATATCCTAAGTGCCCGGCCTGCGGTCAGGCAGTACCTGCTTATTTATGTCGAAACTCTAACCTACAAGAATGACACAAGAAAACGTAAATAAAATAAATGAATAATGAAATCTGTCGACAGTTTACCATCTATCGAGATAAAAAGCGTTAGATTGCAATCTGACGGTTTTTGCAAGTTTACAGTGACATATACAAATGCGAAGATGCTATGTTGCGAATGTGACCTTGTCACTTAAGTAATCATAAGGCAACCTGAATGCCAAATTATTATGTCTCCATATTTTTTTAATCATTTCGGTCTAGCTAGGTTCAGATTAGTAGATACCACATCCCTTCGTGCTCAGGTATTAAGGTTTTTGGAAAGGTCATAAGTTTTAATATTTGTTTTTCTGGCACGTTTTATCGTAATAATAATTATGATAAAACGTGTCTCTTATACTTCGAGCATTGTTTTTAGTTCTCATACGTCATAATGTTGTTCCACGCGGATGTTTTATCCTGTCCTCTCCGTACCATTGGGATGCCTCCCGCATCCCAATGGTGGCCTTATTGTCGGTGGCCATGGTATGTCAAAATTATTATTTAGCTATTATTAAATAAAGGAGGCCAAAATATGTAATATCCACTTCCCCTGTTAATTTTACCATGGATAACTAGATTTTAAACTATTGATTAAATTAGAAAAAGTGCGTTGTATTTGATGATGTAAATATATTTTCATACGAAATCACATTACTAAGCGCGCGACGTTTGAAAAGTAGTTTCATTGAACCTCCGACCGCCAAAAAGGAGGCCAATGTCTAAACCACTGGCTATCAACTCTTATTAAACCAAAATGTAATTAAACTGCAGATGTGAATGAAAATCACCAAAACATATTATTTTATCATTTAAACGTACAAAACTGAGTAAAGATACGAAACGAGCGTATCCAAAAACCTTTTCAATACTTAATACACCCCCCACCCTTGCCTTGGGGCAATTCTTCAAAGGGTGAAAAAACCCCAAAGGGGGTGCGCCTAACCCCACCGCCCGCCTTAAAGTAATTCTTAGGGTGAAAAAAGGGGTGGGTACTTAGCAACGAATAGAATGGTGGAACGTTTTTGCATTTGGAGATTTAAGTAGTATTTTATTCTATTTCGTTTTGTTGGTAACACCACTTATTTTGTGTTTTACGGTTAAAATCTTCGCATTTTTTAAAATTATACTTTGGTAAAAGTGTTTGAATTTTTTATAACAAATGAGTGATGGTTTACTTAAACAGGTGGTTCGATTTCGTCATTTCAAATTTTGGTGTTTTCTTTGTGATTGTACTTTGGTTGTTTTTACTTTATAGGCAGGTAGGTGTACAAAATACACAGTATTTTGCGATTTATTAACGTGAAGTATTTTTTTATTCTTTTTTAATGACAAAGCGAAATATTTAAACAACATTAAACCACTCACTTATCCCACCCAAATATTTGTTTGAATATAAATATTTGAGCTAAGTTTTCCAAGAATTTCTACCATAACATAGAAAATACCAAGCTTGATTATCAAGAAAGCCCAACAATACACACAAACTTGGGCCATAAGCAATATAGAGGCGAATCTAAAACTCCCTCACTAAAAAACTTTCCCATCCCCACACTAAAACGCACACAGATAAAAATCTCGCCACCCCTTCAACGTACACAGACAAAAAACGTTAACTAGTTAACCCATAGACGTGTAGAACGGAGTGTGCGATATGTTTTCAAAGATTAAGTTTGGATAGAGTGAGACAAGATAGCAAAGTGATTGTAAACAATGGTGACGATGATCGTCATCATCAATTAGCGACTCACTACAGTTGAGCACTAGTCTCCTGTCATAATGAGAAAGCTTTCGCTCTAAAGGGTTTGGCAATCTTTAAATATGTGAGTATAATTTTACCAATAATATAGTAATACGTAACAAGTGAGTCCTTGATGAAGTGATTTTTGAAGAAAAAATCATTAGCGTAATCGTTAGTTAATCAAGCGTTTTTTAAATTTCTTTTCATCAAGAGATTACGCCTGATGTGATTGCGATTGATTGTTTTGTTTTGAGATCTAACTATAATACTATTATTTTTGCGTAGTGCATTATGAAAGAGATACCTAGCTATTGATTTAATAGTTTAGTTTAGTTCAGAGAGTGTGTACATCAGAATTTGCCACCAATAAAATAAAAATCCATACATATTAATTTGTTGTCATGATTAATTATGAATGAGTGGTGAGGGGATATTTATATATTTTTGTAATCAAAAGCTTTTCTATAGTTAGTTTTTTAAAAGCTCAAACAAGTATGTTAAAATACCAACTGTTTTTAAAGGTTTGTTTATGTAGATATGAAAAGTATTTACTTCGTATTCTGTTACTTCTTACCATATGCCCCACTTTTCTTAGACAGCATTGATATCCGGGGTAGATATTGCGCAGTCCACGCTACACGTCTATGAAGTAGCCCCCCTCAGGCGAGGGTGGCCCTCATATCCTTGCAGAAATTTTGTTTACTTCTCTCTCGCAAGGAAGTCCGGGAAGCGGGAATAGGAACTGCGCGGGGATTGGTTTTGCGTTCCAAGTTTAAATCCGCCCGCTTCGTTTTTTGTCTGTGGTTGTATTTAAATAGGTTTTCATTTTATTTTACAGCCAGTATTTAAGCGTAGGATTTGAAATTAGAAACTATTTGTTTGAGTTGTACGAAATTACATTTTGAATCAGAGATTATTATTTTGAACATGTAGTAAAATAAAAAATTGTGTTTTGTTAAAAATATGTATACCTACGGATGTGTACGTTTTCGTTCATTTCTAAATCTTTAACAATTTGGTACTCTGGATGGTGTTCAATTTAAAAAATCCATTTAGTATTTGAACATTTTTAATGCTATGAACCTTTTTTCTAAACAGATTTTTTATAGAATATCAATTAATACTTATATCAATAATTACTTATATCAATTTTAAAAATTCTACCCAAGTAAGTAAGTAACTTTTAGTTTATTTTTAATTGTTTACGTAGTTCTACCTACCGTTTTTCAGACCTGCAAGCTACTTTTTTCTCTACCAATGTAGAGCAAGTCTCCAAATAGGTAGGTAAAAGCAATATGAAAACTCGTGCCTCGAATGCTAGAACGCGTTCAATCCAAAACTTAAATTTAAACGTGGAGTTGTTCCAAGTTCGAAATTTGAAAATTAGAGCGACTTGGCGGGAATTAAACACAATATGGCGGCGCGTTCAAGTTTTGCATTATCCAACGAATGCAGCACATTTTAAACGTGAAACTTAAGCGTAATCGTACACACATATAGTTCGGTAATCATGAATCAATATCAGATAGAATGGACATGGCACAACAGGCGGCCTTATCGCTTAAATAGCGATCTCTTCCAGGCAACCTTAGGGCAAAGGACACATTGAAATAGAAAGCTTAAGAGAAGAAATTAAGTAATATACAAAAGATGCAGAAATGAGTAATAATATAAAAATATAATTATAAGTATCTAAATACATATAAAAGAAATAAACTACCTGCTAAGTGGGAAGTTTTCGACAATGACAAGGTACTTACCAACTATGTAACTCTTGCAGTTGGGTATCTATCACACTTTTAATATAAAAAATCGCTGAAGGAAATATCAGAGCGAAAACATACTCACAGATTTTGGTCATGCGCGTAACAAATTTTTTATGAAGCTGCACAAACCAAGGTGACAAAATAAAACCCGCTTTCGACCAAAATCCGTTGTCATAGCATGAATACCCTATGCAGATTCAGCCAATCACAACAATTGGAACTGTAACAATGATATAAGCATTTTTTACATAGGACTACTGGTCAATTCACAATCGCCACGGATTTTTTCTACTGGGAATTTATAAAATCCAGTCTTATTGTTTATCTACATTTAAAGGGAACCTTTTATATGTCAGTCATTCAGTAAGAGTTTTTTTTATTGTTATGATAAGAATGAGATAGGACTCCTCAATCTCTCTCAAAATCTCGGGCTTAAGTTATAAGTTATAAGTTATTTTTTTAAATTCTACTTAGATACTATTATGTGGGTCAATATAGACTTATATATCTAACGCTGACGGTCTTTAGTCTAGGCTAGTCTCTTAGAATGCTCTAAACAAATATCTTAAAGACTTTTCATCCCTATCCCCCTTCAACTTAATTCAAATAACAATATTTCAAAGCGTCAAATTAAGCAACCAGGTGTGCCTACAAAATTTTCATGTCTCAACTTTACCTGTAATTACAAAATATATTCCGAACTTGTAACTGGATTTAAATAGTAACGTTACTGACTAGTGAGGTGACTGTGTCGGTAATATACTTATTTGCGATTTTAAATTACTATAAGTAACAAAAATTCAATCTACATAATTTTAACATTTAATGTTGGGTGATATTCATTATAAACATAAATATATGTTACCGATTGCGTGATAACTCATGTGCTTTATCGAAAAATAGCCGACTATTTTCGAACACGTTGGGAGCCCTCATTCATGGTTTGGGTACGACTCATTACATACTAGTACGACTAGGCGTCCAGGAAGTTATCCAGGTTGTGGTGTTATCCAGTAAGTCTGTGTTATTTAATTCAGTCGGGAGTATACAAATATTCCTTTCTTGAGAGTGTACCTATCCAAATTCCAGTGTATGTGGTTTGTCAAATTCAAAACTATGGCGTTTCAAAGATTTACATTTTCCTTTACCTTTGGGTACAAGAACAAAGTTTTGGGGCTGTGTTCTCAGATACTACTATTAATCGTTCTGGTCAAACAACAAACACCGAGAGCATTATAGTAAGAACAAGAGATACCTAATCATTGCAATGAAAATAATTTCGTTTGTATTTTAGCAGGCGGCACCGAGTGGGCAGACGCTAAATTATTCCACCTCCGGACTGCGATATCAGCTGACTTCCTGCAATCTCTTGAGGTTTCCTGCCCCGCGCCAAGACGGGGATTTATGCTACGTTTTCTTGGAAAACGTCTTGTGAAGCGCGTTGTATTTTAAAATGTATTTCGTTTATCTACAAAACGGTTCTTTCGGTTGTGTTTTGTTGCAAAATACGAGTATTTTGATAATTCTGTATTGAGGTACAAGAAATTATAATATATACTTTCTTGTACTTGATAATTAGTATTTCCTTTAAGAACACTATGCGCGTTTAAAGTAACTGAATATAACTTGCTTATGCAGTGAAAGAATACATCTTAAGGATACGTGAATGCCTGGTCGGGTATGGCCAAAACTATTCTTTTTCAGAGAGGAGAAATGTGCAAAGGAGTTAGCCCGATAAAACAGATTTATAGTTTAGACGTTATTGGTTTTGTAGAGGTGTTCACTTTTCAGCACCTATTTTTAAAGATGGTGTTTCAGTCTGCAATAATTCCTACTTTAATAACTAAATAAAATCTATCGACATCAATTCGTGATATCGACATAAAAGAGATACATCTCTACTTTCGTGCAAAGAGACAGTAAGAAATTATGTATTCCCCTTCAGTGTAGTTTGAGGAACTTTATTGAATTTGTTCGGAGGTATTCGCACTGCAGTACTTTTGTACGACGCGTGATACGAATGTCACTCGACTCATTACACCTTACTTTATTTATGGGCGTAAGATATGCCGCCATCTTGGATTTAGTGAAGGTGGTATAGGTAAATACACAATTGAGGTACGCACCTATTTTAATCGTGTACTAAATGATGCCCAGGCCTCTGTGCATGGATTGAGGTTCTTAAAAATACTAAGGGAAATCTTTGATTTTCCGGGATACATAGTATCCAAAGTAGCCTATGACCGTTCTGTATACTGAAGCGGCGGTAGATTCACTTGGCGATTGAAAAGCATTTGTTAAAGTTTACAGTAGGTATATTAAAAAATCTTCACTCTTTTCTTATTATTTGCATTCTCAATAAATTTGAGAGTTGTCGGTGTTGCTATAGAAAGCACTTAAAGTCATCGGCCCTGCGATATGATATTATCATGTCCTGTTGTATCATATACCGAGGTCTATTCCTCTCCAGCCACATCGGATGGCTGTTCCACTCCACACTTAATCTGCGTCCAATTTTTGGTTATTGATGAATTGCACGATGGATCTGCACCGGACCGGAGAAAGATTAGGTTTAGACCTTGGTACATTTACCTATTCATCGTCGTCAACCAATGGACGTCCACTACTGCTGGACATATGTCTCCTGTAGGGTCCTCCACAAGCCACGGTCTTGCGACGTCTGGATCCAGCGACTCCCTGCGACTCTCTTAATGTCGTCCGTCTACCGTGTGGGGGTCTGCCGACGCTACGCCTTCCAGTGCGGGGTCGCCATTCCAGCACTTTGGGACCCCAACGTCCATCGGTTCTCCGAACTATGTGCCATATTTCAGCTTCGCAACTCTTCGGACTATATCGGTGACTCTGGTTCTTCTACGGAACTCTTCATTTCTGATACTTCATTTACCTATTACCTATTATAATTCACGCCATTGCGTCCCATGAGTAATTATAAAATATGCCCATAAAGTAGTAACGGGATGCATCCATAAAACTGCGTAATTTATTCACACGGATCCGTCCCACTAACCTAGCGAGATAAGAAACCCCTTTTGTTACTCCCGAATCTTAAACAATGTTATGTAAGCGTATATAATAAATGCTCGGAGAAAATTCAACGACAAAGCAAATTGCTTTCCGTCCTGTATCGCTGGATTTATGGCCTCCCCCCGAGGAAACAGAGATATAAGGGAAACTATAGAAATTAGCGAATTAATATCGCGCAATTATATTGTCTTTGTTACAGTTTGTTGCTTCCCAGCGGTGCGTGGTGGGGGCAATATGGGGCACGTAACGAAACTTTGTTGCAACCTTTAGTGATCTTCGTCACGCGGTTCAAATTACAACGCAACAGATCACTGCTTAATAAAACTCTTTCTCAACTGCTCTTTTCATTTTATGAACCCCATAAGCACTGGTGAAAGAAATATGCAAAGAATACTTGCCGCTACGTACAGAGGCGCGCCACTGTAGCGGGGCTAGGTTATATGAAGCTGCACAGTCCTGCGCGACACGACTAAATGTGTTTTCATACGACGCGAGCGTTTATCGTTCCTCTACTGCCTCGTTGGTCTAGTGGTTAGCATGTTTGGCCCGACCCGGGTTCGAATCCCGGGTCGGGCCATAATAAGTGTCGGGTTTTTCTGACTAGAAATTCTCGGTACTAGCCCGGAATTAGGAAGTTGGCGGTGTTTCACCCCCGTGCCTCGGAGAGCACGTTAAGCCGTCGGTTATTCGTCCCGGTTATTATCACTAACATGATATGATAATAGTCGTTAAAGTCCATCAACCCGCATTGGAGCAGCGTGGTGGGTCTAAGCTCTAATTCCCTCTCTCCTATGAGAGTGGAGGCCTGGGCCCAGCTATAATAGGCTGTAGTGCAGGTTAATAGGCTGTAGTGGTGGTGGTGGTGAGGAGCGTTTAACGCAGATATTTTGTCCTGTCCGTGACCGTAGTGTGTTTTCGTCCTGAAATAAAAATCTAATATCAAACCTTTTTAGTTAAAATCAGTTTTTGTTCAATTTCAATTTCCACAGCCAATAAATTTAATTTTTGCTCACATAAAATATCTCTGGCCCGGTTGGTCATCCCGTTAACGCAATTAATGGCCGTTCGAAAGAAACCGTTAACGATAGCAGAGACTTATCGTGCGGTTAACAGGGCTGGACTCCTCTCTCCTCTCTCCAATTTTTTATTTTTGTTATTAGTCATCACGTGGACAATAATGTACGCTCTTATTTGTTTAATATGACAGTCGATATGTAAAGATTTTATAAGGAGTGGTGGCTAATACTTCGGATATTATTTTCTTCAGGACACGGAATTTATATTCCAAAGTATTCCACTTTTGATGTCATTTCGTAAATAATTTAATAAATTTCGAGCAATGAATATTATAAATTTTCCTGTTTGTTGTATTAATTATAGAAAATTATTAACAATCTTAGTAATCTAATAAGTAGGTACTTTATTTCCTCTTCAGTTTCAGTCATGCGGTATTTTCTCTGCAAAACCTGAAAAACAGCAAATGAAAAATTGTTAAGTCCACCCCAGTCGGGCCGCGTTCGAAAATATAAATTGAGATTCATATATTTAGTATGGGTCTAAAAGTGCTTTGAAAAGTAGTTGGAAGGGTCTAATTCCTTTAGTTTTACTGCCTTTTTGGATGTTTTTAGTTCAGTTGCGACCCCGCTGTTTTATAAGGGTCGATGTTTGGATAGGCCGACCTTTTTTAGCCGTTCGGGCCGGGATAGTTTTAGTTTCGGATGTAAAATTTTGGCGAATTACATTTCGAAAGTTCTTTCGGTGCCTTTGTTTTTCGGATTCGAGTTTGGGCGCTTCATGGAATTATATAACTCCACTCTGGTAAAATTATTTTAATATCTACGTCATCTTTACAATACCTAGATTTAAAATTTGAATATTTACTATAGTGAATTTATTTTACAAAAAATAGCCTACCAGAAATAAATATATTTATTTTTACAGAAAAATATTTTATTGGGCTTGGAGGCCAAGACGATTTAGCTATTGCCTCTCTGATTTGCCAGGATAGGATTCACTTAACAACAGTTATCCTTTTGCAGATTTTTAGGATGTTTTCTTCTTTTATATTTTATTAGATTAGATGATGCCATGGACATCCACGTGGATTTAAATTTTAAAACTCTTTGATTTTTCAAGATATAAATGGGATAGAGTGCGAAAGTGTTTGTAATTTTGGTCTGCTTTTCAATCATGTAGCAACAAAGCAACGCCCCATGATTTTTATTCGGATATATCTACCTTGTTTAACTGGAGAGAGAGAGAGATAAGTAGGCTACTTCCATAGGATTTTCATAAACAAACTAAAAGACGCGGATAAAGTCGCTTGCATCGTCTACTTTTTACATATATTAAGTAAGGAGTTGATGCAGACGTATATAGTGATTGTATTATACCTACGTGAGATCTTGATCTCACGTAGGTACATATTATGTATAATTGTCTAGGCTAAAAATCCTTCTCATTTATAAAATACTACCGGGAATAATAACCTCAAGAATGCAAAATGAATTCCCTTTCCCCAAAAATGAAGTTGAAAAATTGATTAAAGCTCGCGCCAACCGCATGCCGTGCCAGAGAGTTAGTTCTACACGGAAACGTCAAAGTTTCGCGAGGGGTGGACGTAGGGGTAGCTGAGGTAGGGGCTAGGGGGTAAGGGGTAAAAAGGGGGCAAAAATGAGAGCGCTGAAGACGGATCGGGGAAGTTTAAAATTAGACTCGCCTCGCCTGCCTGTTCTTTTACACTAAATAGACAATGCTTCATGAAGGGTGTTGGAGTAATATCGCTTGAGGGTTGTTTAATTTCTTTAGGTATTACATAATGTGCGTTAACTTCTTGGCTGTTATTTTGCTTCGTTGTTAATTTCTTGGAGTTAAACCCTAGAATACTTAATAGTTACACCTTTCAGTTGAACTTTAATGCAATAAGTTATCTTTGACAGGCTCATCAATTCATCATCTCTTGACTAACTTTTCGTGGTAGTGTTTAAGATGCCTGGATACCTTTTCGGATGGTCAGGGGTTCGGAAAAAGAAAGTTTTCGGGTCATTTTATCAAGAAATTATTAACAGCGATATTTTAATTTCGAATTTAAAGGGTACCTACCTATATTTGCGCACTACGTATTTGTTAATTTCTCATGCGTTATTGTTTCGGCTTTCTTGTTATAAGCTGCCGTGGCCTATTTAAGAACAGCCTTCGTATCCTTAATAATACAAATAGTATGGTCATCAGTAGAGACTAATGACCCAACTATTTGTATTTTATTCCCAGCAGAGGGTGGGAAGGCGTTTTACACAAAATCTTTGATTATTTACTGAAATATTCAAAGCATAATATAGTAGTTAACTCGACGAGCTGAGCAAAATTTTTAGCACAGATTGGAATAAAATATGTAGCAACTATTTCAGTAGGTACTCGAGCCAGTGTACCCGGTGCCTGCGAGTCCCGGGAGCGCAACTTCTCGAAACAAAGGAAGGTAATTGAAAATTCTATCAAAACTTGAACGAGTCTCGAAGCTTCTTTGACAATAACTTGGCGAACTCGTTTGGCGGCAGATGGCGAATTACGTGCAATGTAGCTACACTGTGAATATATTTATGTTTAATGGGAAAAGTAGTTTTACTTACGTGCTGTGGTACTAATAGAGTAGTTTGCCTTTTTAAAAGTCTAGCCCCGCTGCAGAGGTGCAACGTTTGGATAAATATTTTCGTAGGTCCACTTCCTTCCAGGTCATCTAAATGCCCCTTTTCCACAGTTTTTCATTTTATATAGGACATAAAAAAGTTAATTATTGTAAAACTAAGGTTAAATACAAGGGTTCCAAACGCACCGTAGCCTAAAAGAAAGAAGAAGCCCGTAACGAATTGTAATGTTAGTAAATCTAAACTATGAAATCCATTAAAAATATGCTCCCGTATGTGCTAAAAGAGCATGGATTTGACTTGCTCCAGCAATGCTTAGGACTGCGGTTACTTATGTATCTAGACATTTATGTAATTGTGAATTAATTTTTCTAGAAGAGCAACCACCGAGTTCCTTGCTGGTTCTTCTCAGTAGGAACGACATTGCGAACCAGTGGTAGATTCACTCGACGATTCAAAATCACTTTAAAAGTTTATTTTAATAAAAACATTATTTATTTATTTAAACCAGAGGTCGAACTAGGTATGTTTGTATTCAGGAAAATACTTATTGTAACTACTCTTCAATTTATTTGGAATGGCTTCGGGTTTACCGATAAGCCCCTAGGCGGAAGGTTTTAATTGAAACTGATTAGTATTTTTACAATGTGAAGTTTCGATGCAGGTATCTAGGATATAGTGGACTTATTAAATAACTAACTGTAGGTACTTTTAGATGGAAAAGAAGTTGAGTTACTATACCTTTAGCGTAAATTACGATGCTTATAAACCTACAGTCAGTCAGTCACCTTTTTCTTTTATATATTTTAGGTAGCCTTGTTCCTAAACTTGTGTGAATTTAATTAAAAAAATACGAATATTTTGAATATACGTAAATGTGTCTGTAACTTTTTTGGCGAAAATTGAAATAAAGATCCAAAAGTTACGAAAGAATAAAGAAACGAAAGTTCTACGTGTACGTAGTCGTACTAAAAAGCTACGTTTTATCCCGGAAAATCAAAGAGTTTCCATTACATTTTCATAAAACCTTAATCTACGGGGACAAATTCACAGGTGCCATTTAGTTTCAAAAGAGTCTGGGTATAATGGAATTAGTATGGATTAAACTAAATCCTGAGCGAAACGTCTAGTTTTTGTATAAACTTACAATTTACGAAGCTTCAACAGATTTCAATTTGGTCTGTAATTGAATTTCGCAAACTTCTATTTCGCGTCGACAAGGCGACTTGGGATAATTCACTTTCAATGACTTTTCTTCAAAGACAAACTCTATTTAGGATTGAAATTATAATTTCGTACAGAAAAACTGTTCTAAATGCATCTTAGCAATAGGGATACTGCATATGTCAAATAGTATATTGTGTGCTTAGGGGTGAAACAAGACGATTTCAGACAAGGGTGAAGTTGCCTGCCTGAGCGAAGCGAGGCCTGGCACCACCCGAAATCTCTGAAATCGTATTTCATCCCGGGACGCACACACTATTTTTCATATAATATACATTAAAAGTGCGAGTTTTATTAAAATTGTATTTCTTATTTATTTTATGTGCTAGGTTGTTGTTTACAAATATCATATTTGTCAGTTTAGTTCATGGGTAAAATGACAATTGAAATAAACAAAAGATACTCTGACAGGATTAAAAGGAGTCTACGTCATGCAGCGGGTAGAAAACCATCACTTTCTGCCCTAGGGCATGACGTATTCGTCTGAAATTGACTAGTATCAGGTGGCTCAACAGGCATTGAAACTCGCATTTTCAATGCAGGTTAATGACAAATATATTATTTCTTACTGATTAATAAATTGAGGGGCTTCCAAAAGACCTAAAATTAACATCCTCGGTTAGTTTTAAGTTTTATAACCATTTTAAACTACAGATTAAAGAAAATTGCGTTGAAATTTGTTGCTTATTTGATTGAGTTGACATCACCCCTCTTTATAGTCCATATACTTATAGCTCTACATTGTGGATAATTTGGCTGTATAAGTACAATCTCAAAAATTAACTAAAATTTATTCCTTTCATAAAGCTCACCGCGGAAAGGTATAGCACTAGATATAGACCTGTACCTAATACCTATCACTATAGCTGGCGCCAATCAAATAGTCGCGTCTGAAGTTGACCGCAAGACCTTTCGCAATAGCATAATATTTTCACGCGTAGTATGTACGTTGACATCGTCAGTTTGTATGTGAGATGCGCAAACAAGCACTCGCACCGCAGCTCAGAGACGACTAAATGATTGGCGCGAATTATATTTAATCATTTTAAATAAAGTATTCTGCATTTGGCATTCATTACACGAGAGATTTCGGAGAACAACATTTTTTTTGTCGTTTCTATGGGGAATATATGTAAAAATACAAGATAGGCTACTAAACGAAGCCGAGACGGGTCGTTAGTTATGGATAACGCTACCTACATACAAGCAACCTACCTTTCTACAAAGCAAAGATACAAAATCACAAATCACCGTCGCAACGCTAAACACCCCAAATAATAATCCACACGACATAGCAGTAAAACTCCGACTTTGCATCCGTACCTCCGCATAACTTTTCACCCCACGAAGACGGAAAATTTACATAAATTTACAAATTTCCCAGCGAAATAAGGCACGGCATAGTTCGCGGGTCGCCCCCCTAGTTGGGGAGGGGGGCCGTTTTTCATGTTTAATTTTAACTTTGTATTAATATTTCTAGTCTTTTGGGGGAGAGTTTTATGCTGGCAACCTTTGGTTTTCGTAGCTATGACGCCGGGGAAACGTTTTAGTTTTGTATAATTAGTTTTTGAGTTGACGTGCGCGTAAAAATTAATGAGCGCTCCACGTTTCGGCCGGTTCGTTTTTGCTGTTGGGAATGTTCCATTTTTGAATTCGTACGTTTTGCGAATGTTTTAATCAGTGTTTTCTCTTTTTCGACTAGCGCTGTAGCTCTGGATCGTAGCATAGAACAAATTATTATTGAGTAGGTAAATTCAAAAGTTTTACACACTTTATAGGCAAGTGCCTACATACTTACTTAATAATGGTTTTAGTGGGTAATTTGTGATTAATTAAAGATCATCATCGTCATCATTGTGTTATTTTCAACTATGCCACCTGCAAGGGAAGAATTATTATTCAGGGCGAAAGTGCAGCCAGTGTTAATTATTTTGATACTGATAAGTAACGACACGCAGACAAGACCAATTTTTACGCATACAAGGTAGATAACAGGGAAGCATACCTACATAATAATATTAAATTTAAAATAAGGCACTTTTAATACGTAGCCTTTTAAGGAGGTACTTACTAAGCTTATGAGAAATTTCCGTGAAAAACCTTTTTCAGGAAGTACCTAATAAGAGATACAAAAATACAATTAGTATGCAAATGTCGTTTCTTGCGGCTGTGGTAATATTAAAACAAATACCTCAATATCAGGCTCTGAGGCTAAGCCGAGCCGTAAAACAAGGAGCGGAATATTAAAACGGTAGAACGCCATTAAAATGCGTAATTGCTGGATTAGACCGCCCAAGATTCCTACTGAAACTACGAGTGGCACAGATTAAATACGTTTCGTGTCGCAGAGTTGGTAGCATTGCTTTTTACCATTGGAAATGGTTATCAGATGCAAATCGCCTGAGACGTATTTTTGGCCATAGCTCCGAGGATTTTGGGAGGATCAAGATAGGAATAGTACCAAAAGTTGAGAAATTCATCGAGACACGTGTGAGTGTTTGAATTGAAAATCGGCTGTTAACTTTTTTTTGGAATTTTGAAAAATGTAAAAAAGTCGGGTTTTTAAGGGGATGTTTGTTTACCTAATCGTAAATATTTCGGTAAAAAACCGACTAAAGAAAAATTTTAAAAATGGTCCTAGGGTATTCTTTTAGCTACAAAATAGCGATCTTCTTCTTTCTAACACGATAAAACGCGCGAACCTGGCCTGAGCCGACTGAGCATCCGTGGCCGTGGCTAGTTGCTACCGGCAAGGACGTACCGCCAAGCGATTTAGCGTTCCAGTACGATGCCGTGAAGAAACCGACTGGGGGTACGAGTTTAATAATATACTTAACTGTCATTAACAGGCTAGCCCGCAACCATCTTAGACTGCATCATCACTTACCGTCAGGTGAGAAAGCATTCAAGGGATAACTTGTAGTGGAATAAAAAAAAGCGACGGACAGGTACCTAGTACTGTATACTTGCAAATATTCAAGTCTTCAAAACGAGCCAGATATGCAAGTACCTTCTCTGTCTCTTTCAACCTATTTCTATAGGGAAAGACAGTGCTAAAAGCTTTTTTGTCACATACGATTTTTCCAAGCTAGGTCCTCGCCTTTCATCTTCCCAAAAGGAACTATTTTCTTAAATCAAAGAATATTAAATAAAAAACAAATTTACTCTATGGCTCGTCCAAGATGGCGTATTGCTAATTTGAACCCGCTACGATGCTACGTGCTTCCCATACATCACGAGCTAGTCTCAAGATTACGCGATTTATAGAGATGGGCTTTTTTATTTGGGTAATAGCAAGGTTTGCGAAATACTTATATAAATTTCGGTTGAATAAATTGAAGTGAAAACTTCTTTAGGCGCGTTCTTTAGTCTTTTTGATAGGGGTTAAAAATGTGGAAACGCTTGACCGACACCGTGACCGACACCTCGCGCTTTTACGAAGACAAAAGGCCTTAAATATAAATAAAGTACATTCGTAATTAAACTTTAATGCCTTAGTTTTAAGGTTTACATTTTAAGTATTTTTATATTTTAATTATTATTATTATTTCATTTTTTTAGTTATTTTCTATATTCGTTTTCACTTCTATCGGCAGTCTATGTTATATGCCTTTGATGACGTGCAGTTCCATGACTGCCATTTTTTTTCTACATCTAACTTTTCGAAGATAAGTGAATAGAAAGTGCTTGCTCACACAATAACAAAAATCTCCTGCATATGAATATCTTTTTGGCTCATTTCCCTTGCGATAAGTTGCCTTGGCCGAAATTCGGTCTGAAGAACGTTGCAATTCTAACTAATGGGCCTATTTCACTGCACTTTTCAAAGGGCCCTGTGGTAAGGGTGGTCGTGGCACACAGCAATAAGGAGTTTTTCAGCAATAAGGAAACACTTTTTTGTAAGTGAAAGGGTCCCTAAATTGGTCCTTATTAGTAGCCAAGTGCAGTGTAATAAGCCTATTAGTATATAAATTTTAGTCTTATTGTGGGTACAGATGACTTATTTTTATATTATCAACTTTTTAAACAATCTTAAAAAGCGTAAGTAGAAATGGAGTTCGTGGTTCTTGGTATAAGTACTTTTAATTTAATATTATTTTATTTAATTTTTTTTTAATAATACCTTCCTTTAAATTCCTTCTTGAAATACTTACGCGTAAAAAAATAAAAAAATCTTTCGTTATTTTAGAAACACGCGTTGTACGTTTTATGCCTTCGAAGTCGGTTCTGCATGCGTTTCGGAATTTAAACGGATTATAATCTATGATTCGGTTGGCCTAATTTGAATTTGGAACGGTTGATTTTTTTGAGATTTTTTGTAGAGTTTATCGTTGTGTATTTTAAAAGAACAATAACGTTTTGATGCTAAAGTTTATATTAAAAACTTCGCTCCAGTCTCAACTCTTATTATTTTAATAGTTAGGTAAGTTCGTGAACCTACTTTTTTACCTACCAATTAAAATTTAAATAACATTGAAATTGAAAATACATTTTTTATCATCTGCATATTTCTCCCGACCGAAATGAAGGTTCATTATAATTCCCGAACGAAATTTTATAAAAGCAATAAAAAAGTTAGACAGACTCAGCTACACGATGCTGAAACAAGATAATAAAGCTTCATAATGAATAAAACCCTCGTATCTCTGTACCTAATTTAAAAAAGAAAAACATATTAAAACATTCATAAAACGGGGCATACAAACTTTTTGCCTCCACCGCGCTGGGCGCACCCCCTCTATACATCTATAAATCTATATGACGTCATTAAGAAAGCTGAAAAGCAACGTCTTATCTATATCCGTCCCTGTCTAGCGCATACTTTTTTATGTTGCGGAGAAAAGAGAGTCGACGTCTTAAGAAGGAAAAGAGTGATAGTTTATCTCGCTCGCCGCCTTACAATGGAGAAAAGATGGTAGAAAATTAAATAATACTTACTTTGTCGTTTATTGAAATAGCGTGGGGGGTGGAAAGGTGGGGTTGTGAAAATTTTCGGGGGTGGTAAAAAGGGTATTGATTTTAGTGAGATTAGACGATGTTTTGCTCTTATTTTGCGGTATAGTTTTTGTTGAGTTTAGCGTCTGAAGAAATTGTACTCTACCATCTACTTAGTTCGGTTTTAGATTATGGTTGGGTGAGTTGAATTTTGTTTGCTGTTGATATTATTGAACAAAGGATTAAAGCTTTTTTTTAAAGCCGTAGGAACTCTTTGATTTTGTAGGATGATACTTGTGTACCTACCTAACAAATGGATGGACTATGAACGGACAGACATAAACTAGAAGATGTTCATGATATCATGCATGTATAAAAATCTAGTAAGTACTTATTCTATGTTCGTCCCAAGGCAGCAGATTGCCTCTAGCAAATTTCGTCAAGATTAGTTCAGGAATTGATTCGTGAAAAGGTTATAGACAGACAGACAGATACACTTTGCGTTTATATTACTAGACGATAGCATCATTATCCACGTGGATTGAGGTTTTAGAACTAGTTTGGGGAACTATGTATAGTTGATTTTCCGGATAAAGGTGCCTTTCCATAAGAGATGTGCTACGTTGGTTAGCTACGGATGTGTGTCAAACCCATCAATAGGAGCGCATGATCAAACATCTAGCGATCTAAGCTATGAAAATCAAGACCTAATATAGCTGGATTTGACACACATCGGTAGGTTGTAAATTTTACATGCAGACTCCCCTTGAATGAAAGCTTTCCCTGGGTCTAAAAGTAAACAGTGTTTTAAAAGTGCATAGCGGAATTCTAAGTGTTAGGAGGTTATTCAAACAATATGTTGTCTATAATAATTCTCTCTCTGCGTCGTATTCCTCATTACTGAGGGTCGTGACCCCTTTCCATTAATCAAATAATGATAGGAGTTTTCTCGGGATAATAGTGCGGTGGGCTCCCACGTCTTTCCGCATACGACTCGACTAAGATTATTTAAACACTTAGGTTTTTGTATCGATTATTATCGAATGTCATCAAATTTTAGTGATATTAACATTTTTTTTTTGTCATTTTTATGGTGGTACAAATAAAGATATATAATAATAATAATAACTGGGACCGACGCCTTAACGTGCTCTCCGAGGCACGGAGGAAACGAATAGGCCAAATATTAACCTCCGAATTCGGTCAGCCATCCACTTACCGACTTTGGTCAACGTAGCTTAACATTTGCAATCGTCTGATACCTATGCGTTACTTGTCAGTTGTCACAACTAGGCCACTCGACCCTCAATAATTAACTAGACTTAAATAATTTGTAGGAACAAACTTACATAACTTTAATTAAGTATTTGACAACTAGTAAAATTATTAACTTTTTATTAAATCAAAACACGTGACTTGTATAATATTTTGTATAAAATACTGAATTGTAGTCATCATAGTTCAACGCACTTTTTTACTTAAATAGATAGTTTAAAATGAGTAATATACTATATATTATATTCAATATAAAACTAAAAGAAGACGTGGATATTACAACTTTTGGGAGATTCATCTATTTAATAATCACTAAAAAATAATGAATTTGATTACTTGGTCATGAAGGTACTAGAGCATAAACATACAAAAGCAAGGCCGATAAACTGTTCCCAAAATATCCATAATAAGGACAAAACTTATCTATGCCCCTTTAATAGTGAAAGTTGCCAAAAACTACGAAATCTTACCCAATGGACTCGCGACGCAAAGCCTCACACCACGTGGGTACTTTATCTCTCCCGTTATCATTCTTCGGCGGAATAAAATTGGCAATACAAAAGCGGGGGGCTAAGTTACCCCCTGACAAAGGCCGGGCAAATAAGCCATTAAAAGCGTTGCGACGGTACTGAGCTATAAAATCTCTGCTTCTTGCCCCCTACACCTCCCGGGGGTGCAACCCGCCCCCTGCCTTCGGTTCGCGATAAACTGCTTTTATGCCGTTCGTACTATAATTAAAATGGCTTGACGTTTTCTAGTGTGCACTATAAAAGACCTAAGACGGGCTTTTGAAATTTAATTTTCCAATTTATGCCGTTCGTACTATAATTAAAATGGCTTGACTTTTTCTAGCGTGCACTATAAAAGACCTAAGACGGGCTTTCGAAATTTAATTTTCCAATTTATGCCGTTCGTACTATAATTAAAATGGCTTGACGTTTTCTAGTGTGCATTATAAAAGACCTAAGACGGGCTTTCGAAATTTAATTTTCCAATTTATGCCGTTCGTACTATAATTAAAATGGCTTGACGTTTTCTAGTGTGCACTATAAAAGACCTAAGACGGGCTTTCGAAATTTAGTTTTCCAATTTATGCCGTTCGTACTATAATTAAAATGGCTTGACTTTTTCTAGTGTGCACTATAAAAGTCCTAAGTCGGGCTTTCGAAATTTAATTTTCCAATTTATGCCGTTCGTACTATAATTAAAATGGCTTGACTTTTTCTAGTGTGCACTATAAAAGTCCTAAGTCGGGCTTTCGAAATTTAATTTTCCAATTTATGCCGTTCGTACTATAATTAAAATGGCTTGACTTTTTCTAGTGTGCACTATAAAAGACCTAAGTCGGGCTTTCGAAATTTAATTTTCCAATTTATGCCGTTCGTACTATAATTAAAATGGCTTGACTTTTTCTAGTGTGGACTATAAAAGACCTAAGACGGGCTTTCTAAATTTAATTTTCCAATTTGAATTGGTTCGCGCACATTATAGGGCTACACTTATCACAGGGACCCTTACACTTGAATCAGTGTAGTGTAATAGGATTTAGAGTGCAAGGGTCCCTAATTTGATCCTTATTGCTACGTAATAAGCCCCACCCTTTCCACAAGGCCCTGTGATAAGTGCAGTGTAATAGGCCTATTATACCTTGTTCTTATCTATTTAATAAATATAATATAAAAAATAATTATTTATTAGTGTTCAATTATTTCTCTCAAATAAACTCAATTTAAAATTTTTGAAAGCGAACCTTTAAAATTTTATAAAACCTTTATTTTATTAAATTGATGCTTATTTAGAGTTTTTACCGCGTATACCTACAACTCAAACTACTGCAATCCTGAGCACCTTACCCATAAAAAGTAAGAAGTAGAAAGTATTCGCAATCTAGGTACTATGTTTCACGATTTAAGTAAAAATAAGTATACAGTCTATGTGTATTGAAAGCTGGTATTGCAAACTGGCGAGAGATTAAAAAAAATGGTTGGATATAATGTGGCCACTAGATTAAAATTCAAGACATAGGTGTATTTAATGATACCTATGTCTCGTTTTGACTATTCATTTTTCTACTCCCATCATTTTTCCCTTTAATGATAAAAAGTGTGTGTGTGCAATTCACACACGGCAGAAGTGAAACTTCAGAAAAGTAGCCTACGAGAGAATGAGATAAGAATAACTTGCATTCTATATCATTCTTTCGCAGGCTAAATTCTATTAACTATGAATATTTTTGTCTCTTTTTTGTTTCATCGAATTTTCAAATCACAACGATGCTAAAGAAGTTTCACTTCAAAAATCCTTGCTTAATTTCCAAGTAATAAAGTTATTTAAACTAGTTTCAAATAACTTTTTTACTTGTACAATAACCAAAAGAGATTAATCGATAGTTCCAAAATTCAAATGTAAACCGGTTTTCGAATTTGGAATCGAACTAGTTTAAAAACTCGCAAGCTATCGACCACGTGTCCGAAAACTAAGGGTTCAAACTAGATTCCCTTTTGATTCGAATTTATTTGAAAACAGGATTTTATATGAACTGGCTTTTTCAAAATGTTGGCTTACTTGATTAACTGGATTTTGTATTGAACACGTGTAATAAATTATATGTGTACTAGCTGATGCCCGCGATTTCGTTCACGTGTAAAACTTTTTATCTACTCCCATGCTATAAATCCTCTATAACAGGTTCTGAAACAGTTAGCTTATTGCCAACATTAAAACACCCAATGTCCTAATAACCATAACATCATCCAAACGGGTGATGTAATGTTGTACTGAATTTCATAACAACACTCCTTTTCCTCATTTTTTTTTTCGATCCCCTTTACGCAAAGGGACAGACAGCCACATCTGCTTGATTCGTGGTATCTGTATGTATTACAAAAAAAGAACATCTATACGAATTTCAAAAAAAGAACATTGTCATACACGCGCGTTTCACTACCAGAACGCCGCGCGCTGTAAAAAAAAGTAGGTTATTAGAATTTTCCCCGCCATTTTTCTTCGTTTTTTTTATTGTTTTGTTTATAAATATTCCGCCGAGTACATCGGGATCAGGACCTTCCAACTTATAGAACATCAAGTGAATTTTAATAATTGCAACAAAATGTTAATTACCTACTACTACAAAAAATAATTCTTTCATTAATACTTAGTTTATTTGTATATACTCAGTAATGGATGATATTAGGTTACTAGGACTGGATGTTTTAATGTTAGCAGTAAGCTAACTATTTCAGAATCTGTTATAGAGGATTCATAGCATGGGAGTAGATAAAGTCTTGTATGCAACTGTTGATAATTAGGTATTAAAACACTCATATGATACTATTATCACACTCCGCTTCGCGTCGTGTGATAAACCCATATTCGTGTTTTAATACCCCTTATTACACAACTGTTGCATAAATAACTATTTTACCATTTAAAATGGTTATCAGATGCAAATCACCTCAGACGTATTTTTGGCCATAGCTCAAACGATATTCGGAGGATCGAGATGGGAATAGTACCAAAATTTGAGGAATTTACCGAGACACGTGTGAGCGTTTGAATTTTAAAATCGGCTGGTAAAGTTTTTTGGAATCTTGAAAATGTCAAAAAAATGGGGTTTTTGACATTTTGTTTGATTACTAAATTCTAGCTATTTCGGAAAAAAACTGACTTATGAAAAATAGAAAAAAAAAACATTCTAGGGTTTTAGTTTAGCTACAAAATGGCGCTACAAAAATTTTGAAAATCGGTTAATAATTGTGACCTGTATATAAAAAGTGACGTAGCTTCTATGATTATTGACTGATCGTCATGGTAATGGTGTTAAAAGATGCGGATGCAGGCTTGAAGTGCATTCGAGTTGGAATTTTGAAAATCGGTTAATAAGTTTTTGAAATCCTTCCATTCAGCCAATCTCTGTGCCAGATTTCATCAAAATCGGTTGAACAAATAAACCGTGAAAGCATAGCACTCAACTGTCTGCTAGACTTTCACTTACTTTTGCATTTATAATAATACTAGACGATGCCTGCGACTTCGTCCGCGTGAACTAAGTTTTTTCGTTTCCCGCGGGAACTCCTTATTTTTCTGGGATAAAAAATATCCTATGTGTTATTCCAGACTATAATCTATCTCTGTGCCAAATTTAATCCATATTCGTTCAGTCGTTCCGGCGTGATTGAGTTACAAACATCCATCTATCCATCCATCCATCCATCCATCCATCCATCCATCCAAAAAGCCTATGTCCTTCCCCGGCATACATCCTATCCCTGTACCAAATTTCATCAAAATCACTTTAACAGGTGGGCCGTGAAAGTATATTAGACAGACAGACACACTTTCGCATTTATAATATTAAACTTATGGATTTTTATGGAGGCGTACACCTACAACATAGTACATAAATGATGTATTTTATTGTTAAAGTGGTGCGCGTTAATTAAAGTGATGATCAAAGAAGAACGCCGAGCGAGCTATTGTACTGACTTCCTGTAGCAACTCGGGGGAGGACGCCGAAACTGCTATCCTTATATCTGGAAAATCCATACAAATGTCCATACATCTTATCTTACTTACTAATATTATAAATGCGAAAGTTTGGATGGATGCATGGATGTATGGATGTTTGTTACTCAATCACGCCCCAACGGCTGAACGGATCTGGCTGAAATTTGGCACTGAGATAGATTATAGTCTGCAATAGCACATAGGCTACATTTATATCCCAGAAAATTAAGGAGTTCTCGCGGGAACCAAAAAATCTCGATCCACGCATTAAGTATTAAGTAAGATAAGATTATTTATTATATTATTATATTTATTTTGTATTATTAGTTTATATTAAAAATGCCTAAGTGTGTCTGTCTGTCTGTCTGTCAGCTACTTTTTATCCCGGAAAATTAAAGAGTTCGTGACGAAGTCGAAGTCGTGGGCTGATATCTAGTTTTAAAATATGTCAAAGTGTGTCTCGCGTCCATCGTTCATTCGTTCGCGATCTTTCGCGGTCCATCTGTTCAGCCGATTTTGAAGCAGACATTGGTAGCATTCCGAGGAAAATTATAGGTTACTTTTTTTGACTTATCAAACACGACTTAGATTTTCAACAACCTAAATCCAAGTTGACGGAATCGCGGATATTGTCTAGTTTTTAATATCATGTTAGTGTCTTTTCATAGTGTGTACCTACCTAAATTTTAAAAATATATTTAGTGACTTCTCTATCAAGGCGTTGCAAAATTGCCTCAGATATTCTGTAATCACCAAAATCCATACATAGAAATTTTAAGATCTAAGAAGAACGTATTATTATGACATGCAGCTAATTTTCAATTCAAAATTTAAGAAAGATCTCCACAGGTATAATTAATACTAATATTATAAATACGAAAGTTTGGATGGATGGATTAACAGATGATGATGGATGTTTGTTACTCAATCACGCCCGATCAGCTGAACGGATATGGATGAAATTTGGCACAAAGATACATTATAGTCTGGACTAACAAAAAAAATACAATCTACGTAGAGGAAGTCGAGGGCATCAGCTAGAAGGTAATATAATATCAAATACTTAGGTATTGAGATATTAGCACTTGTCGA
Source organism: Erebia palarica (assembly GCA_964035005.1). Taxonomy (NCBI): domain Eukaryota; kingdom Metazoa; phylum Arthropoda; class Insecta; order Lepidoptera; family Nymphalidae; genus Erebia; species Erebia palarica. The sequence goes on from OZ035992.1 coordinate 4,549,735, forward strand.
ACGCTTACTCTGAAAATGTCTTCACATAAAACGTATTACCTTGCAAATTGAAGAAGACTTTAGTATAAATTTAATTTTACTGTAAGTATATGTATGTATAGTATGTAGGTAAGTATGCATTATTGTTAGTTTATAATATATTTATGCAGCATTGTATGTATTAAGATATATGTGTATTGTTGTCTAATATTGTTATGTAGTTTTTTGTATGTAGTATTAGTATAATTTGGCGCCACCTGCAGCCTGGTTTCCTTGTGTTCTCCTAATAAGGTTGCCTGGAAGAAATCGCTACGTAGCAATAAGGCGGCCCTTTGTACTTCTTTGTTTTATTTTATGTTTTCCGTACAAATAAAGAGTTTAATAATAATATTAAGCCGGTTTCTCTACCTGTCCTCCTGACCCCCGGCCGTCTGGTCTCCCATCCCGGGGTGTAATTCTCCGCCCACTACAACTATTTAATTGTGTATTTTTGTATGTAACTTGTTTTTATTTTCTATTTATTTACGTAAGTTTATTATGCCTCTTTTGGCCTTATATATGAATTTATTTTGTATGTAGTGTGAGAGTTAAATTCATGTAGATAATAATAATAGTATAGAATCATAAAAATCGTTTGTGAATAACCACGTACGCCGCTATCCAAACGCCCCGTACAAGCGAGCGCCATCTTGGAGGAAAACACAAAGATGCTGAATGGAGAAATTTTCTCGTGTAATTTTCACGCTCACCCCCTCTTCCGTGCCTTTGGGTAATTTGCAGAAACCAGGCAAATTTGAGCTGTAAGACGTGCGAGTTTGTTGATAGGCATGTGCCAACTTATATTGGTATTAAAAGTGAGTTAAAATTACGATGTTTTGTTATGTTCCTAGGTATGGGTAGGGAATTACAATTAAATTGCTATTATGAGTAACTGAAGAACATGATACTTTCAAGCATAAATGTGTATACTCTTATATTGATAGTAAAAGAATTCTACCTATTTTAGGTATTACTAGCTTATGCCCGCGATTTTGTCCGCGTGGATTGAGGTGCTTTTGTGTTCCAGACTATAATCCATCTCTGTGTCAAATTTCACTTGGATCTGTTCAGCCGTTCTGGCGTGATTGAGTAACAAACATCCATCCAAACTTTCGCATTTATAGTATTAGTAAAGTATAGTATCAGTAAAATTACTCACGATATTTCCTTTATAATTATAATAATTTACTTTTTAAAATATCTATACGATATGTATTTAAATAAGTAGTTAATAGCTTTTTAATTTTTATTATTAATTTTTACTCCCTCGTTGGTCTAACGGTTAACATAGTCGACAGCGGATCACGAGGTCCCGGGTCGAGCCATAAATTAAGTACCTATTGGGTTTGTTTGACTAGAAATTCTCAGTACTAGCCCGGAGTTAGGAAGATGGTGGTGTTTCACCCCCGTGCCTCGGAGAGCACGTTAAGCCGTCGGTCCCGGTTATTATCACTAACATGATAACAGTCGTTAAAGCCCGCCAACCCGCATTGGAGCAGCGTGGTGGGTCTAAGCTCTGATTCCCTCTCTCCTATGAGAGTGGAGGCCTGTGCCCAGCAGCGAGACGTTAATAGGCTGTAGTGGTGGTAAAAGCTTTGCCCTATAGGCAAACTAGTTATTAAGATTCCTTAACACCCTGCTATCCTTGCATATTTTAGTGAACAGTTAACAAGAAAATTTAGTTATTAAAATTTAATATTTACATTTCACTTTATATGGAATGCAAAATAGCTACGTATATCGTAACACAGCCGGGGGCGCGAGTCCTACAAGAAAATTAGTTATTAAAATTTCACTGACGCTCCGAAATTTATCTCAGATGCGATCTAGTACACCCTACTCGTCTAGAGAGTTCGGTTTAAAGATATTTATTTCTCTTATAAGATCAATGTTCACTTAACAAGATATTGAACATAAGTTGAGTAGTTTTTTTTTTATCCACTACACTACAAGTTAGCCCTTGACTGCGATCTCACCTGATGGTAAGTGATGATGCAGTCTAAAATGGTAGCGGGCTAACCTTTTAGGGGCATGGCAGTTATATTAAACCCATACCCCTATTTGGTTTCTACACGGAATCGTACCGGAACGCGCAATCGCTTGGCGGCACGTCTTTGCCTTTCATAACTAGCCACGGCCGAAGCCTCCCACCAGGCAAAGTTAAACAGAAGCATGCATTATATATACTAAAATATTATAATTTAATTGTCTTATTACTAATTTACATTATTGCTCCAATTTCCTAATGTTAATGAGCTAAGTATGTATATTTACATAATATTATCCTCTACATATATCTTCAGCTTTTCCTGATATTGCGAAGCATTATTACATTCTTTAATAGTATCAGGTTTGTTATGTAATTTATTGCAGTTATATTATTTTCATGAATTTTGCTATATTGCACCTGTGAAAAGGATGTCCCATTTGTGATTAAACTAGATGTAAATATGCGACTTTGCATCAATTTAGGCTTCTTATGAAGTCCGTGGTTTTCTTTCTCCTTCATTTTCCCTGGCTCGCTGCATTATGATTATGTCCGCAGGAGATAATTTTGTGCACAAATGTGTACCCAATCACGGCTGCAATCTCTACTTCCTCATTCTCACAACCTGACGGGACAGCAATCTATCACGACCGGAAAGAGATCAGGCTCAGGACTATGTTAACACAAGAGTGATTGAAACTTTTCTGTTGCTTTTCATATGCATAATAGCGCAAGCGTATATTTTTATTTAAAAAACTTGTGCTGTCCGAGGCAGGTGTGTTTTGTACTGCCAACAGAATACCAGAATTCAAGGAATTTTGCTAACGAATTTAGTTATGGAATTAATATATTATCGTTACAATTAATTTATAAATATAATTAACCGTGCAATTGTAATACTCATGTGAACCAAAACCTGTTTTTCCAGAAATGTCCATCGTGCATCGGACGTCTTGTGAAGAAACGAGTTTGACCGTGACAATGACAATGGGGTTAAAGACGCCACCGGACAGCGGTCAGCGTGGGAAAGGGGTGGCCTGGACAGGGGACATGTTTTATCCTTTCTTGTTGTAAATGAACCGTTAATACTGTAACAATTATTGTAAAAAGGTGGAAGATCAAGTTAATATTAAAACTTTAAATTACACAACACTGCTGCAACGTAAAGCCCAAGTTAAAAGTCTAAACTTAAATTTATTTGTTTTATATTACTTTTGAATTTTATTAATAAGTTTTGGTCTATTTTCGATACAAATAACTTCTTAACTTTCTCCTAAGACAGAAAGTTAAGGAGAAGTTGACAATTAACTTGACGATAGAAAAATCGGCGCTTAATCATTTATCAAGTATCAATCCTACGGGTTGAAGTACAGAGCGAAGACGCCGTTAAAGTTTTCCGTGCTACTTTCGCGGCTCTGCAGAAAGTTGGGCTGGGCTCATTAAGGCATGCCGAGCGAAACGCACACAGAGGCGAAAAAACGCTGCTGGCGTGTGCAGTGGAGCATTTACTCTGGAAATGTTACTCAAATATTTATGGATTTTACCCCTTTATAATTGGGATCGATTGCATCTTATTCATAAATGTTATGGTTAATTTTAAATTTGACCACTTAAAAATCGCTTGCGGTTGCAATAGTCAGGGTGCACTTCTTACGAAAATTTATCATAGTATAAACTTACCTATGGATTTATGAATAGGTACTGACGTGTGACTCACTTTTAGTGGTGATATTGGTGGTGAATGATGAAGAATATACTTCATAATAAAGCAGTTACAATAGCAGAGTAACATCATCACACTCTAATTAGATCACATGATGAAAGAAGCGCGTGTGTCAGCTGCACGTAACAGTGGTGATGTCAAAATTAAGTTAGATATTTCTTAATGATCATTAATTATAGGGTAAAATTCACATCTTATGTTAGTGTTAAGTTTGATGACTATTTTAAATTATCGATTAAAGAAAAAGTGTGCTGTAATTTGATGACGTCACAAACTTACAAGCTTTAAATGAGTTAACAATATTTAAGTTTGATAAATAGTTGCTGATTTCCCTATTAGCAGACGGCTGAAAACTATAAAGCTTTCTAAGTAGTTCTTTAACTTTTACTTTGCTGTTTACTAGGCTTAAAAAAGGACAAAGATTTTAATGAGAGGCATAAATCAGTCATGTAAGTTTATGAGCGTTTTTTCGCCTCAGTGTCGGCCTACTTTACGATCTCCCGCCTTCAAACCCTGGGGCGTTTATATAATATCTAGCAGATAAGTTCGGAGTTATGTACGTGTGTATTGACAGCTCTAATATTTATTACAGGCTTTTGTTATCTCCGATATGGATACTCGGAGTATCGAGTTACATGTTGTCTTAACTATAGCTAATTTTAAACAGATATGAAAATTAATATGGAAAATCCCTTGAATTAAATTTCAAACTGGCCTGTAGGTATTTTAGATTAAATAATTTGTCGTCAAGTAGATTATGCTTCTTATTTTTTGCAAATTTTTTCTGTCATTATGATGAAAACGATAAAGATTAAGACGCAAAGAAAATATGTCTTACTACCATCATTTAATTTACCAAGTATAGGTATAGACCATTGGCCTTAGAATAAATAATGTTTTATTTGTATACCTACTAATACCTACTAATATTATGATAAATGCAAAAGTGTGTTGTGTTTGTTTGTTGGTTTGTCCTTAAATCACACCGCAACAGAGCAACGGACAGTTGAGACAGTGCAGTTGAGAACCTAGAGAGTGACACAGGTTAGTTATTATCCCGGAAAATTTAGGAGTTCTCGTGCACATAAAAAAACCTTATTCCACGAGGACGAAGTCGCGGGCATCGGCTAATTTACCAAATATCATACATAGTATAGCCCATTGACCTTGGTATTAATAATTTCCTTTAATATTATTATTTTAATTTTATTAGATACTAGCTAATGTACGCGACTCCGTCTGGGTGGATCTAGGTTATTTGTTTCCCGCGGGAACTCCTTAAATTTCCGGGATAAAAAGTAGTATGTGTTATTCCAGACTATAATCTTTCTCTGTGCCAAATTTCAGCCAGATCCGTTCAGCTGTTGGGGCGTGATTGAGTAACAAACATCCATAAATCCATCCAAACTTTCGCATTTATAATATTAGTAAGAAAAGGGACTTGATACCTAGGTATACGGACAACAATTATAGATTGTCCTATTAGGTCCTAATATGTAGGGATTTTTAATAGCTTAATGACCCATTTGACCGCTTGACAAGGTAGGCGTAGCATTGGAACCAGCAAAGCCAAAGAAAGTCCCAAAAAAACATTGCAGCGGACTAATTTAGATGACGTGGAAAAGATCGGCCTTGCCATTACCTCGGGGAACCTAAGGTGAGATGATGAAGAAGGGGGGACATTGGCTTAATTAATGATTAATTTTATGTTTTGAGAAAAGTACCTACTTATCTTATATAAACTTCATTAAGAAAATAGGGAAAAAATCAATGTAGTAAGAGGAAGGCGTGGTTCTTCTCCCAACGCCCCGTTTCCCGCATTAATATACGAGGCCCGTGATAAATTGCACGCCGACCCGGCCTACGCTTTCTTTGACGAACTTCCCCTATACAGTATGAGTCCAAACTTTAACACATTTTATAATTAATAATATTAAAAATGGTTTCATGGTTTGGCTTGCAATCATGCTAAAACTGAAAAGCCGAAGTAACGGACTGGTGTGTTTTTATTCATCAATATTTTTATAACCTGTAGCATTCTACAGGTTATGTTATGGTTACATAGGCTACTTTTTATCCCGAAAAATCAATGATAATGATAACATGGATGAAGTCATGGGAAGTATCTAGCAGTATTATTTCAATACAAAATACAAATGTAAAAAAAAAAAACAAGTAAACTTTTACAATTTTGAATCGTCAAGAGATTCTACCACTGGTTCATAAAATTAACAATTTCAATTTAATTATTATGAAATAAATAATTAAAAAAAGAAAATAGTACTACATTGACTCCTTATTCTTTAAAAAAAGTAAAGTGAAGTATTAGTAACTGGTATTGGTATTTACCTAATACCTTTATGTACCTAATAACGGGACGGTGAGACGGGAAACCACTTATATTATATATTTATCAATATGGTTTGGTCCAACCATTTGTTACTTAAACATCCATCGCCAAAAATGTATGAGGACTGTCAAGAAAGCTTGTATTGAAGCCCCGTCACTATTTTGAAAAGGAAAGTCGTACTTGTAATTACTAGATGAGTGAGTAGGTATACGAGTTACGAAATATCGGCTATAAGGGCACGTCGATTCACTATTTTAAAAAACGATATGCGTCTATGGAGTATTGCATTGTTTGTCGATGGTTGCCTGTCAATAATTATGACACTTCATAGGCGTGCTTACGTCAAAAGTAAAATAAATGGTAGGATAAATAATAGGTATTTTCACTGTAGACAATGTACAGTAAAAAATGATCATAGCTCTGCAAACACGCTTCCAACAGACAAACAAACTTTAATTACGATCTAACTAAATATACATGCAGTTCTGTCTGCAATCATAACTTTATCTCGAAGTTTCGCCGACTCCGCCTCAACGTGGAGACGCGTCTTACGGTATTTAAAGAAATATGTACAAACAAAGTAGATTTAATATTCAGTGGCGAATTACCTAAGCGTTTTTTTTTTATTCTTCTGTTTTATTCACAGAGTACGATGCAAGCTATAAGCGAAGCTACGGAGAAGATTCTTATTTAGGTATCTACTAATATTGTACCTAATTATGAATTTGTGTTACCATTTGGTGATCTATCTATTCTAACAATTTTTTAACAGATTTTTATTTTTTTTAACAGACAGAACAGATTTAGGTAGCCTGATGTCTTCTGATTCTTAAGGTACTCTAGTGTTAAAATCGGGTATTATTCTGGCACCGTTCCGTGTAAAAAGTGGTAAGGTTTGATACGAGAAGATTCGCAGAAGAGAGTAACAACAGTTTGTAAAAACCTAATTGGATAAATGATAACAACGAATACTTTTCTAGAAATTATTATAATAGTAGATTGTTCATCAAGGGACTAAAATGAGCCATTCCATACAAGGTGCTTAGCTTCCCGAGCGTAGCGAGGGATGCTATAGAAACGAGTAGAATGGCTTTTAGTCCCGTGGCAAACGTGGCAATGTTTATATCGTGTTCGATTTGAATGGTCATTTTCAACTTTGAATATGTGCTCCAAAGAGACACGACGGTTGAAAGTTTTTAGATAGCTCATCAAAATAAGTCAGAAAAACTTTTTTGGCAAACGAATTGACTTATTTTTCACTTCTCCAGCTTGTTTAAAAGTCTTGGTACATCTTTAAATAAATTGCACGTGATTTCAACGGCAACAGATTTTCAATTATCTCTTTTACTTTTTTCTCGATTTCCATATCCGGAGAAAGATCACTTACATTTTGACGACATTCTCAAATTAAATATAACAATTTATAACAGCAAAAGTTCAACAATTAATTCAATGTTTAAATTATTCCAACTAGTTAAAAAGAAACTAACAGAAAATAATCTGGAAATTTCGCGGCAACTTTTTAAATATTATTTTGCTAGTTGACAAGCGCATTGATGCATACATCCACGAGCACCAAGGATCGCCAGCATAATCGCCAGTGTAGCATTGCAGGCGTTGCCGTTCCATTTTCAAAATAAATTCTAATATTTAAAAAAAACCTATGTTATAATTTTAAAAACAGAACATCGAGTAAGTACACGGAATAATTACATATGCGAGTATTTTATAGGTTTACATTAAGGCTCAAAAGGCCTGGTACCCAGAGCCGTCAAGCCCGTAGGTACATTATTTAGCGGCTGTTGTTGAATAAAGCAAGCAAGGCAATTATTAAAAAAAAATACTTTAATCCCTAGACCCTAAATGCTAACTTTAGCACGCTTACGCTAAGCTTTAGTGAGCATGAGAGGTGAAAAATATATTTTAATGCTGTAACTAATATTTACAGCCTGTATAACAACGCCCGACGACGAAGGAGGCCTGCAAAGCAAAAAAAAACCACGTTCTTGTCACTTCGCTAGCACACACCGTTGAGCTCGAGGAATCGACTGAGGTGAAGAAAAGGGGGGAAATAAATATAATCTTCTATTTTATAACATAATAATCAACATTTTATAACTCCTCCTTCGTCATCGTTAATTACGCGTGTTACGTCCTTGATACCTGTATATCAAGGACGTAACACCTGTATAACAAGGAGGAGTTATAAAATGTTGATTATTATGTTATAAAATAGAAGATTATATTTATTTCCTCCCTTTTCTTCACCTCAGTCGATTCCTCGAGCTCAAGCCCTCCTTCGTCATCGTTAATTACGCGTGTTACGTCCTTGATATACAGGTATCAAGGACGTAACACGCGTGATTAACGATGACGAAGGAGGCCTGCAAAGCCAAAAACCCCCACGTTCTTAGTGTCACGTCGCTAACACGCACACCGTTGAGATATTGGTGAGCTTGAGGAGTCGACTGAGGTGAAAAAAGGGGGGAAATAAATATAATCTTCTATTTTATAACATCCTGTATATCAAGAACGTAACGCGCGTAATTAACGACGACGAAGGAGGCCTGCAAAGCAAAAAACCCCCACGTTCTTAGTGTCACGTCGCTAACACGCACACCGTTGAGATATTGGTGAGCTTGAGGGACCGACTCGGGTGAAGAAATGGGGAGAAATTCAGAAGGTGATTATTGAGTGACAAGTAAAAAAATGTGTATATTTTATTTTTAAGATCAAGGTCATGATAAAATCAAGAAGGTAAAATAAAAAGGTCACATTTTTATTTTGTAATAAAAAAGGTCTCATTTCATTTAGGAGTCTAAATGGATGCCATAATTGAAATTGATCATAAAAAAATTCTAGTAGGTAGTGTTATCGGGTTCTGTCTGGACGATTGCAGAGGTTAATAAGTAATAGGTCACTCACAATATTTAAGTGTAAGTAAAAGCCACTACTCATATTATAGATCGATAGATAGATTTTTCCATATAAAATGCAAAAGTGTGTTTGTTTTTTCATTAATTACACCACAAAAGAGTAACGAATCCGAAATCAGAAAATCAAAAAGCCCCCGCAGGACTTTTCTCTTCATAAATTCACGTGAACGAAGTTGCGGTCATTACTAAGTTTATGTTAAGAAATTCTCAGTAAAACGTGCGTTTTTCCGGTAATTTTCCACATAACTTCTTTTGACGGTCTATATTTATACCTATTTTTAAAGTTAACGAAATATATTACTCGAAAGCCTTAATAATACATTATCTCCCCATTATCTCCTTTAGCAAAACTCTTATAAGTGCGAATAATTGGAGCCAAAGGGGGGTTAAGAAAGGGGGGTTGTTCGTTAGGGCCTTAATGCCGGCAGACATTAATCATCCTTTCATAAAGAGTGGGGGTCCGTAGATAAATAAGTGTAGTATGTGTTTTCTTAGGGTACCCTTCTTGAGATGTTGGAAGTTTTGAGTGGATAAGACTAATTTTATCTGTACAAATATTAAAAATGCGAAAGTCGATGGATGGATGGATGGACGGATGTTTGTTACTCAATCACGCCAGACCGACTGAACGGATCTGAATGAAATTTGGCACAAAGATATATTATAGTCTGGAATAACACATAGGCTACTTTTTATTCCGGAAAATAAAAGAGTTTTATTAAATTAATTAGAACCGAAAAACCTCAATCAACGCGGAAGAAATCGCGGGCATCAGTTGTCTTACTTCTCACTCTTACTAATATTATAAATGCGAAAGTTTGGATGGATGTATGGATGTGTGAATGTATGGATGTATGGATGTATGGATGTATGGATGTATGGATGTATGGATGTATGGATGTTTGTTACTCAATCACGCCCCAACGGCTGAACGGATCTGGCTGAAATTTGGCACAGAGATAGATTATAGTCTGGAATAGCACATAGACTACTTTTTATTCCGAAAAATTAAAGAGTTCCCGCGGGAACCAAAAAACCTCAACCCACGCAGATGAAGTCGCGGGTATTCGCTAGTTTTTTATATGTATAATTTTATATGGTTAAAAATTATTTGAATTATTTGGGCATCTGACTCGCCCTAGCTTGCTAAATACTCAATACTAAATTTCTTAAGGGACATACAGCACACGTGTTGACGGAGCGGCCCGGCACGTAGCGGAAAATGTTCTTTGTATGAGTTTGTATGGCGCTGGGCCCGCTAAAGCGACGTGGCATGAGGATTTACTGCGACATAATTAACCCATCCACCACCACCACTGCAGCCCATTAACGTCCTATTACTGGGCACAGGCCTCCACTCTCATAGGAGAGAGGGAATTAGTGCTTACCTACCAATCTGCTCCAATACGGGTTAGTGGGCTAATTAAACCATACTTACCCCCAATTATACGGCATCGTACCGGAATGCTAAATCGCTGGGCGCTTGACGACACGTCTTTGCCGGTAGGGTGGTAATTAGCCTCCCACCAGGCCAGACTAAAGGAAATTTAGAAATTCCCGTCTTAACCCGGGGATAGAACCCGGGAAACCCAATCATTTCTTCTTATATTGCAGTTCTTATCACTGCACCACGGAGGTCGTCAAAACAGTACCTACCTACATAAAGCATACTGATATTATGAAGAAATCAATGTGTCTTATTGCACATCTTACTAATATTATAAATGCGAAAGTTTGGATGGATGGATGTATGGATGTGTGGATGTGTGGATGTAAGGATGTATGGATGTTTGTTACTCAATCACGCCCCAACGGCAGAACGGATCTGGCTGAAATTTGGCACGGAGATAGATTATAGTCTGGAATAGCACATAGTTTACTTTTATCCCGGAAAATTAAAGAGTTACCGCGGGACCCAAAAAACCTCAAACCACGCAGACAAAGTCGCGGGCATTCGCTAGTATAGTCATAAGATCATAGCGATGAGTAAAGAGGTTCAGAAAGAAACAGCTATAATTTTTACATGAAATAGTAATATTATATAGTCTTTCTTTAGAAATACAGAGGCGTATCCACAAATTCCAACTCCTATTTCTTGAGCGTTCCGAGCGCTGCCACATAATTATTCATCTTAAATTGCACGGCCGTGTGTTTGTGTACATACACACACAGCTGTCTGTGTGTGCGTCTCAAATTACGCCTGCTTTGTAAGAAATTTCCTCGTACGGAAAATTTATAAATTTATTAAGATTTCGCTCGCTGAGTTATGGAATTTAATTACTGTGTGGTAATGTACATAGTGCCCTATGGTATATGAGTAGGTACTTGTAACAAGTTTAAGGGTACATTATAGAAGTTTCATATTTGTGATGCTCGCTCACTCGTATGATAACGAAACATTATTTTGGATAGGCATTTAGAAATAAATAATTATACTGTTACAAATATACACCGGATGTAGTATTTTCATTTAGTTTGACGACCTCCCTGGCGCAGTGTTGAGCGCTGTTACCTTAACGTGGGAGGTCCCAGGTTCGATTCCCGGCAGGGTCAATTTGGGAATGAATACCCAGCAGCACCACTACAGCCCATTAACGTCCCACTGCTAGGCACAGGCCTCCACTCTCATGAGAGAGAGGGAATTAGAGCTTAGAGCCCGCAAAGACGTGCCACCAAACGATTTAGCGTTCCGGTACGATGCCATGTAGTAACCGAATAGGGGTATGGGTTTAATGTAACTGCCATGCCCCTAACGGGTTAGCCCGCTAACATCTTAAACTGCATCATCACTTACCATCAGGTGAGAGTGCAGTCAAGGGCCAACGTGTAGTGGATAAAAAAAAGTTTACCTACCTACGATCTGGCGTACTCTGAATTTCAGAACGCTTTGATAAACTATGTCAATTTGTAAGGCACGTGGAAAAACAGTCGATGGTTTTGGATTCTTCGACTTTCAACATACTTTGAGTAAGTACTGCCCTACCTACAAATTTAGTTTTAAATTTTTTATTGTGAAATCTATGCTTTTAAAATGGAAGATAAGAGTTCATGACAATGAAGGATTTTCCACCTGCCAGACTATAGGTCTAGATTCTAGACTATCTGGTCCCTGGATGGGGTAGGAAGGAACTTGTATGAAGACGCGCACTCGAAAGGCCTATATCCAGTAAGCAGTAGTTTTTTTTATCCACTACAAGTAGATAATTATCATGGTGATCATCATTATAGTAAGCATTAACCTTAAATGTTAATCTTGTGTACGTAAACAAAATATTATGATGTCCGATGTTGCTGGATGCTACGCTGCTAGAGACAGTGAGACTTGTTATTGTAACTTCAGGCCCAGAAGGACTAGAATCCAGAGCTGTTAAACCAGTTAAAAAAATTAAAAAATATTATGACAAATTAGATTTTTTAAATTATATTGGACCCGGTTGTTTTTGATTTAGCATTTTGTCAAGATTTCAATGCATGTTTTAGTATGTAATACCGATTACATAAATCGCGTCTTAATTCGCGTTTAAATTCGGGTTTTTGAAAATTCCCATGGGAACTCTTTGATTTTCCGGAATAAAACTACCCCGAAATGCAACCTATCTCTGTACCAAATGTCGCTACAATCCATTGAAGCGGTGGGCCGTAAGCGTAGTGCCAGACAGACACACTTAGATTATACACTTAGGTTATATGGATAACAATGATCATGCACGCTCCTTGGATTTAGGTTTTTTAAAAATTGATAACTAGTCAATTAAATATTTTTATACTGATTATTAAATAGAGGATCTGCCAAATAAGTCGTAATATCCACGCTCTCGGTTCGTTTTATGTTGAATAACCATTATATTATATCGATTATAGTGAAAGAGTGCGTCAATCTTTAATGAACCCTCAATTCAGTATTTCATACAAAATCCCATACTAAGCGCGATTTTTGACGTTTGAAAAATAGTTACTGATTTGATTAGTGGGACAAACACTTGGAAATAAATGATTTTTCTTTTTAGTTCTTTATTTTATTTACTAGCTAATACAGTGTACCAAGACAGCGGGATGTCTTATTTAAATATTATGTTAATACAACGTTTGCTCACCCCCCAAAACTTACTCCCCCCAGACCCGGGCTGGGCGGGAGCATTTTAATTAAATCTCCACCGAAAAGGCGTCTTGGAATTTTCTTTGTTTTGCAGGTAAATTTGGTAAATTCGGTGAATTTTAGGGGTAGACACATCCCCCTTTGAAATGTTGTACGTTGTTTTGTAAAGAGATATCTCGCTTTAATGTACAGTTAAGGCTACATTCAGACTAAGACATCTTCTTGTATTAGAAAATTTGAATTGTTAGACACAGGACGTATTTTTTCCTTGCAGTATTTTCTATTTGCCTACCCGCATTGGAGCAGCATGGTGGGTCTAAGCTCTAATTCCCTCTCTCCTATGAGATATGAGAGATGTCTCTGAATAAGTTCAAAGTTAATGTAAAACGTAAACTCATTAAAAAATCCTATTACATGTAAAGGATTACTTATATGACAGGGAAGCTTGGCAATGATTTGATCTAATGGCTCTGATAGTTCCATAATTAAGATGATTAATTGTGAAATGGTGATAATGAAAAAAAAAATACCCGGCTGAATTTGTTGTGGGCCCAGGCACAGGCCTGGTGGTGGTGGTATTTTTCGAATTAAAAACTTTTTGACTTTTTTAGTTTTGCCTTGCAACCCAAATGCTGTTATTATACAGAGATGTCGGCACCCTTTGTTCTGCAGGCCGAGTGCCTGTGATTTACGTATTCGATCACGACGACGTTAACCGTCGTCTACAACGAATGGATCGAATCCAAAAATATTACCGGTCGACACAGTCGAAGGCCTTACATAATTGATTTCGAAAATATTAACAAGAAATATCCTCTAGATTATAGTATCTATGCATGGAAAAAGGACCCGTTCTTTGAGCTTGGAATGTGAATCTTGGTACTAAATGCGTGCATAATATAGTAGATGATATCAACTTCCTTTATAATTTATAGGAATTTTATGTTTAACATGGCGTTACAAAAAAAAAACATGAAAAAAGCCAAATACTTGCAAAAAGCTAAAAGCCATTTAATGTGCCATCAGCAAAACATAACTGGAATTAAACTGTTTCCCCGAATAAAAACACAGGCGCAACAAGTAGAGACACAATAAAAAATGGAAACGCCGCAAAAAACGGTGGTTTCCGTGTAAAAATAAAAACAATCAGCCGATCTCCCTGGCCTGCGGTTACCCCGGACGGGCGTTAAATTAACCGCTGGTTAACAGTAATCACTGGTCCCGGGACACTGAAAAAAATACACGTAAGCTACGGTTTTGTGGAGATGGACTGAGCCTATGTCTAGCTTTGTCTCTGAAAGCGATAAAATATCAGTACTCAATGCTCGATTTGTTTATTTATAAGATAAACAGATGTCTCTTATGAGGGACAAGTGGCCTAGCTGCGACAACTAATATCAGTCGATTGCGATTGTGAAGCAACGTTGACCTAGATGAACCAGATGATGCCCGCGACTTAACTGGCGTGTATTTAGGGTTTCCCACGGGAACTCCTATGGATAAAACTGTAGCCTATGTTTTGTTCCAGGTTATAAGCTATCTTCATTTCAAATTTCAGCCAAATCGGTTCTGTAATTGCTGCGTGAAGGAGTACATCCAAACATATCCTGCATCCAAACATAAGCACACATAATCTATGCTAGTATAATATTATAAATGCGAAAGTTTGGATGGATGTTTGTTACTCAATCACGCTAGAACGGCTGAATGGATCAGCTAAAGTATAAACATAATAATTTTAATAGAATCAATGGTCCATTTCCACCACAACGTACCTAACTGGCGATTGTTACAATAAATCACCGCGAGCTTTAAAAAACCGATTTTCCCGCTCCCCCTGGGTAATGAAGACTACTACAGTGGACTGGAGGGGAGTTTTTACGTGATACCTTCATTCTCTTCCCTCAGGTATTGTTTATGTTAATCTGATGTTAATACTGAAATACCGTTTTGGTAAGTGAAAAAAATAGGGGTCAAAAATAAATTCTTTCCTATTGATTATTTAATAGAGGGCCTTCCAAAAGAGGTAAAATTTATATACGTTAGTTTTATATAGTATCGTTAGAATCCCTAGCTTATTCCGGGTGAGATAGGCTAGTAAAATTTAAAAATAAAATTGATGTGGTGACCATGGTCCCGCATTAAAGACAAAAGTTGAAATATTTTTTTTGAAAGTAAGATATACTATATAATCATCATCTAGAAAATGACGAGTGGATTCCAAAAATATGTAACACTATAGTTCAATATCCAGTGATTCACAAAAAAATATCATTTAATAAAAATGTGAATAAGATTCTAATTTAACTAGATTAATTTAGAATTTTAACTTTTTAGTTCGTTCTTTGGCAGGGCAGTCGTGTTTTTTAATTTTGTTAATTATGACTTGTCGTGTATGTTTAGGAGCTGGAATGCAGGCGGAGCACACGTTCACCGCATAGATTTTATCTGGTTTGCTCATCAAAACAGTCAAATCATCTCATCATCCGTCATCATCTCATCTCATCGTGCGTCTCATGCTGCACGTAGTACCTCATAGATTGGTCTGTTATGGCGAATTATAGCGAATCAAGCTTCTTATTTTATTATTACAGAGACGCGATAGATATCTTCTGTGACAGCATGACTACTGTCAAAACTAAACTCAATGCACAAAAATTAAGCTACAAAGTTTAATTAGGTACCTAGTTTATTATAATTTTTAGTTAAGTTTGCGCTTGGCTGCAATCAAACTTGCTGGAAGTGGTGATGCAGCCTAAGGTGGAGCGCGCTTGCCTAAAAGATGCTTATTCACTCTTGATTTGAAGATACCCATATCCTTCTCCTTGGTTCTTGGTCCTTGGTTATCATGGGCTTCCGAAAAGTAACGACTGTTTCTATCCGACATAATATAATCAATAAATAGATCATGCTCGCGACTTCATCCGTGTGGACTAAGTGGGAATTCTTTGATTTTCCGGAATAAAAAGACACCTATGACCTTCCACGGAGTACAATGCACTGGTCCCTAATTTCGTCAAAATCGGTTGAACAGATGGGCTGTGAAATCGTAACGTCAGACAGGCAAACACACATTCGCATTTATAATATTACGGATAATATGCCAGCTCCTCACTATTATCATTTGTTACTTAAACCAAAAATAAAATGGTCAATTTTGGAGAATCTATTTTTTATACATAATGAAAAAATAAGAAGTTTTTAGTGGTGGCACGTAATATATACTCCATAGAGAATTAAACTCTAATTTTGCTTTCGTCCTAAGTTGTACCCGTGTAGATACCAAAGCACAAATTAATAATATACTTTTAATTTTTTTTGCTAATAAGTACCTATTTAAAACTATCTATTCTAATTTATGTGAAAGCTCCAAAGACCATTTATAGGTAAAATAGTAAATATTAATTATAGCCCCGTAATTAATAATTATTTTGCTGTTTTTTTTTTTTTTTTTTTTATTGAAAATAATACAATAGAACTTAATGGTAGCTAGCCTAACCTAATTACTATATAAATCATGCCCACGTGGAATGGTGGCAAGAATGCTGGCTGCATTTCCGCGCTGGACAGCCAGGCTGATCCTTTGCGCAAAAAATGAATTTGTTGCATTATTCCATTGTTCAAAATAGAATTCGCAAATTTAATTGCGCTACTCTACAATAGGCAGCGCTACTATTCATATTATTATGCTGTTCCATTAATTAAAATAGAATTCGCAAATTTAATTGTCCTACTCCACAATAGGTGGCGCTAATATTTGTATAAAATAATTAAAGAATATTTCAGTACAAAGTCATCTAAATATATATTATTATTAAGTTTTTTTTAATTTAATTAAAGATTTACAATCTTAGATAATGAAACTAACTGTAGTTGATTATGAAAGGTATCTTACTCTTCGTCGACAGGTGTCGTAACTACACAAAATAGTTCACCATGTATCCACTCAATAGTGGCGCTGTACTCGCTTCATATGAGAAAATGCCTCCATCCAAGTCTGACCCAAATTCAATTTTCATTCTCCATTTAGATACAAAAACAAAACGGAAAAACCTCACCCTCCAACCCATCTCACTTACAAGCCAATGAAGCGAGCAAATAAGCGAAAAATCCGCTTGACTGTGGAAAAAGAGATAAATTGAAAAAGCGGGGAAAAGGAAAAAAAAAGCGGCAAAAAATGCGTCACTCAGTGATGCTCAGCCGCGCGGCGCGTAATTGCAAAAGGTCGGGAAAAAATAACGGCAGGGTTGAATTCTTGTTCACAACACTGGCCCCGTAGGTATCTTTAGATTACAATAGATTTTTGACGACCTCCGTGGCGCAGTGTGTCGCGCTGTTGTCTTAACGTGCAGAGGTCCCGGGTCGATCCCCGGCTCAATCAATCAATTACTGAATTATCCCTGGTCTGGCCTGGTGGGCTTCGGCCGTGGCTCGTTGCCACCCTACCGGCAAAGATGTGCCGCTAAGCGATTACGCGTTCCGGTACGATGCCG
Source organism: Erebia palarica (assembly GCA_964035005.1). Classification (NCBI taxonomy): domain Eukaryota; kingdom Metazoa; phylum Arthropoda; class Insecta; order Lepidoptera; family Nymphalidae; genus Erebia; species Erebia palarica. The sequence goes on from OZ035992.1 coordinate 4,567,338, forward strand.
TGTAGAAACCAAATAGGGGTATTGGGTGTAATACTGCCATGCCCTTAACTGGTTAGCCCGCTACCATCTTAGACTGCATCATCACTTACCATCAGGTGAGATCGCAGTCAAGGGCTAACTTGTAGTGGATAAAAAGAAAAGATTTCAAAAAATATATTCAAGGTTTTAGAAAGGGGTTAATGGCATAAATATTTTTATCATAATTTCCAGTTAGATTTCGTTGAAGTCGTATTAGAATCATCTGAACTACCCAATAAGATAGTCTCAATGTAACTAGTTATTATAAAATATTATTTTTTAATATTCAACAGATTGTTTAGCATAGCATAAAAATAAAATCAAACCAGTTTTTTTATTTTTAGTTTTTTCATTAAAAAGAAAAAATCATGTCGGCCCCTTTGCATTAAAATCGAACAAAACTTGAGATAATAATGTGCTGGGTTCACATGTCTCCCGCATTTTATCTACTATGAAATGCCATAATGAGTAACAATAAATAATAGGTAAGTAGATAATAATAATATTAATCTTCTCGAAATTTTTCTTTTAATAGTGGTAGAATATTGGTCCCATAATAAGCAATCATTACTCAAGTCCAATGAAAATTATTTCAAACTAGATGATGCCCGCGACTTCGTAGTAAGATACGTTAGATTAATTATTATATTTAATTTCCGCGGGAACTTCTTAATTTTTCGGGATAAAAAGTAGCCTATGTACTTCCCCTGGATACTAACTATCCCTGTAACAAATTTCATCAAAATTGGTTGAACGTATGGACCATGAAAGCGTAACAGACAGACAGGGACAGACAGACAGAAACACTTTCGCATTTATAATACTAGTAAGTAAGAAATTATTTATGGATATGGATTATGGAAGCATGGATTTTAACCAACAAAATATCCGACTGGACCCTAAAAAATAAAAACGGCCCACCAGGGGAAATGAAAACGGAATTGATATTGAAAGCCTTTGAAAAAATCCGCCGCGATTGGTCCCACATTCGATTCTGTTTGCATGTCAAACAGTAGGAGCGTTTATTGTTTTTTTTGCTGCTTTAAATGTACGAAATGTGTAACAAATACGATACTTTTTTCATTAAAATGATTTGATTGGCAATTCCCTGAGTAAATTTTTTGTTGTTTATTTGAACTTTCTCATTTTATTCATTGTCATTGTTTTTTTTTTAATTTTATTGTTTTATTGATAGTTTGATTTTGCCGCTATCATTATAAATTATTCCATAGTAGGTAAGTAAAGCTTAGTTTGTAGTCTTATTATTACTCAAATCAAGGCTCGATTGTCGTCTTTGACGGACAAAAATCATCGAGTCATCATCATCTGACCGGAGAATCTTTATAATTTGACATAATTGTTTTATTTTAACATTAGATATTAATTGGTTAAATAAATGAAAATACTTAAATCTACATTTTGCTTAAAAGTATATGTACTTCTAATAATAAATTACGTGTCGAATTTACGTAAACCGTAAACGTCGTCTCTACGGCGTAGGCCGTCCAGTTTTCTGTCAAGAGTTCGTCTCATCCAATCCGGCTCATATCTCTCTGAAAAGATGACTACCTATAGTATACCTAATCAACCAAGTACCTGCCTAGTTAATATTAAATCCTAACACGAGACTTTTTTTTATTCCACTACAAATTAGCCCTTGACGGCGATCTCACCGTCTCACCGGTAAGTACCTAATGATGTTGTTACGAACTGAATGTGTAAACCAACCTTTATTCTAATTTAGTAGTGTAGCTACCTTAGCTTTAAACTAGCGGCACGCTATGATGGCCGGTTTGACGTTTGTCCGCTCATGAAGTTCCGTATTAATTGATAACGACTTTGAAGGAAATAATTGTATTACTTTATTGACGATAGTGATGTGCAGAGATTCATAAATTTTATCGAATGTAGTTTTAGGTTTAGGACTCAAAATTTATTTATTAAATTGATTTCTTAAATGTATACAAGTGTAGAAAAATCAGTTTGCACCATTTAAGGGGTGAATGTACTTGTGAATATGAACAATTTTCACTATGTGGACAAACCTCTGAAATCGCAAAAAAATATCAATAAATTTTTAAAAATGGAATCTAATACGATCGTCAAAAAGGATCGCGACTTATAATTTGTCACGCCGGAACCATCAACGGGTTTGTCGAAGGTTCTCTCATGGCTTTTGCGTCAAAAACCACTGGAGACTATCATGAAGACATGAATGGAGAAAAGCCTCCCTGAACCATCTATTATAATTATGGACAACGCCCCATACCACTCGATGCAAATTGACAAGCCACCTGCCCAATCCCAAAAGAAAGACCATTGTGAGTATAATGCGATTGAGTTGGTGTGGGCTCAAATTAAGGGATATGCTGCAAGACACAATACAGAACCCCCATTTACCACAAAAAAAATGCTAAAATTATTAGAAGAAGCTTGTGAATAGTAGTATGGACGAATCTGATTAATTATGGCCTTTTGTGGCACCTTTTTTGGTATCTTTTGTATTCATATGTTTCTTGTGTGCATATAAAGTATGTATATTCATTTTCGTTCAAATATTCAGTTCGTTCAAATAAATTAAATAAACATATACATTTTTGTTTTATTAAACCTATTTAATCAGGTACAAAAACAAAACTTAATTGTTTTTTGTTCGAGAATAAATTGACATTCCACATCACTATTGTAATGTGTCAAACCGGCCATCATAGCGTGCCGCTAGAGTAGTGTGTACCTTTATAATATTTTTTGTCTATGGACCATGCCGACACTATTGAAAAAAGGAAGAAAAATAAAGTTTTGACATTTTAGTTTTTTTGTGAACCGAGAAAAACCGGCATCTTGTTTTTTTTTCGCTACTCCTCATAAAATTAAATTAAATAAGAAAAACCTGCAAAGGGAATGTAAATACGACCGGCAGCAAAAATCCGGTCAGATGTAGTCAAAGATGGTAGCGGGCTAACCTGCTAGGGGTTTGGCAGTTATATTAAACTCATACCCCTAGTGGGTTACTACACGGCATCGTACCGGAATGCTAAATCCGCTTGGCCGGTAGGGTGGTAACTAGCCAAATACATGTTACCATAATAATTCTAATATCGCCTTTGAGTTAAACCCCCTGAGAATAAAATTTGAGACCTAGTTTTACACAGCGGGGTTTTTTTCTAATTGGATTAAATCAAGTGGGGGATACGGACCTTGAGGCGTTAGTAGTCTCCTTGCCCAGTGTGCTTAGCATACGCACAACGAGATTATCTCGCCACGAGTGAGAGAGATGTTGTCGTTGCCGGCAAATTTTTCATTTACCCTAACATGCACAAAATGCGATATATTACAAGAAAAGATTATCTCTACTTTTGACGTAACGAGTCAAGTAACCATGTTAGCTTCGGAAGACAGATAAAGATAACGGGTAGACATAATTTTACTCGTAGTGCGCATGCTAGCCATACTGGTGTGGCTAAGGTCAGTTTTTCTTGGCTGGACCTCCGGGTCCAATAACGTGAGGGTGAATTAGTGTGCTGTCAAGACTGCTAATGGTTGTTTCGTCCTCTTCGGTGCCATCTCTAAGGTGCGTTTTACTGGTAAAAGTGAACGCAGGAGTTCTTGAGGCAGTGGACATTTTGTTTGGTGATTTGTCATGGGGCAACTGAATGAGGGTTAGTTAGTCTACTGTCTACTAGATGGCAGTGTTATAAGCCAGCAGCTCTAAGCAGAAAGTTATCAAATTTTAATCATAATTAATTTTTGCTTTTGAAATTTAGGTAAAAATATTTAGGTAATGATTTTTTTATTCTATATTGATATTATTGCACTGCTCCTGCAACATTTAACTGAAGTAAATTGTTTTTACAAATTTTCCTTAGTAAGCTACTCGTCAATAGATGGCAGTAGTATTATTGAAGTAATAATATTAAACTAGCGGCACGCTATGATGGCCGGTTTGACGTTTGTCCGCTCATGAAGTTCCGTATTAATTGATAACGACTTTGAAGGAAATAATTGTATTACTTTATTGACGATAGTGATGTGCAGAGATTCATAAATTTTATCGAATGTAGTTTCTCATGAAGTTCCGTATTAATTGATAACGACTTTGAAGGAAATAATTGTATTACTTTATTGACGATAGTGATGTGCAGAGATTCATAAATTTTATCGAATGTAGTTTTAGGTTTAGGACTCAAAATTTATTTATTAAATTGATTTCTTAAATGTATACAAGTGTAGAAAAATCAGTTTGCACCATTTAAGGGGTGAATGTACTTGTGAATATGAACAAGGATCGCTGATTATGAAAGAGATGTGAAAATAGATAATATTATAGAAAACGAACATATAATTATTAATGTATGTGATGATAGCAGTGACGACAGTGAAAATAGTAGTATGGACGAATCTGATTAATTATGGCCTTTTGTGGCACCTTTTTTGGTATCTTTTGTATTCATATGTTTCTTGTGTGCATATAAAGTATGTATATTCATTTTCGTTCAAATATTCAGTTCGTTCAAATAAATTAAATAAACATATACATTTTTGTTTTATTAAACCTATTTAATCAGGTACAAAAACAAAACTTAATTGTTTTTTGTTCGAGAATAAATTGACATTCCACATCACTATTGTAATGTGTCAAACCGGCCATCATAGCGTGCCGCTAGTGTAATATGGGTGATGAGTTACATCTTCAAAATATTTTAGTTCCTTCTAGCCAGCTTTTAATACATCTCTGAAACTAGAACTAAATAGTAAAGCAATCATATTATAAAGATGTAGAAAACCGGAAAACCTACACACGGGAAACCGTCCTTCACATCCCCAATAACCAGGACCATTCATTGTTACATTCTCAACCGTTGTGATTGACTGAATTTTTTGAGGTATTGAGGTATTTATTTCACTATTATACTTCCATACTAATATTAAATATGCGAAAGTTTGGTTTCATGGATGGATATTTGTTACTCAATCAGGCCAGAATGGCGGAACGGATTTGGAAGAAATTTGGCACAGAGATAGATTATAGTCTGAAATAATACTTAAGCCTCTTTATCCCGGAAAATTAAAGAGCTGCAAAACCAAAAACCTCTATCCACGCAGACGAAGTCGCGGGCATCAGCTATTTATACTAAATACAAGTGTCTCATATGTTTTGACTATACCACCGGTTCGGAAATAAATTCTACTGAGAAGAGCCGGCAAGGAACTGACTGTAACAACGGAGTTTGCCGGTAGTTGAATATATTTTGAGGACAAATCAAATCTTATTCATATTATAAATGCGAAAGTTTGGATGGATGTATGGATGTTTGTTACACAATCACGCCCCAACGGCTGAACGGATCTGGCTGAGATTTGGCACATAGATAGATTATAGTCTGGAATAGAACAAAGACTACTTTTAAAGGAACCAAAAAACCTCAAACCACGCAGACGAAGTCGCGAGCATTTGCTAGTATTTTATATTCATGCGGCAAATGAAGAAAGTTGGTTAACAAGGCATAATTAAAAAAATTCAAAAACACGACTGCCCTGCCAAAAAACTAACTAAAAAGTTAAAAATCTAAATTAATCTAGTTAAATTAGGATCTTATTCACATTTTTATTAAATGATATTTTTGTGTGAATCACTGGATATTGAACTATTGTGTTATATATTTTTGGAATCTATTCATAATTTTCTAGATGATGATAAAAATCTTATTTTCGAATTATTTTTTTCAACTTTAGCCTTTAATGCGGGACCCAATAATTTTTTTTTTTAATTTTACCAGCATATGTCACCCGGAATAAGCTAGGGATTCTAACGATGCCTCATTTATCAAAATCGGTTCAGGCGTATAGAAGTTATGGTGGAATATACAAACTCACATACATACATACATGCATACATACATGAACCCTGAAAACAATATACTCCTTGTTTCAGGCGGTCGTATAAAAAATCAAACATTTTTTATTAAAGAACTTCTATCTTCCAAACCAGCGGGACGTAACTAATACTACCAAAATGAACCGTCCCGACTTCCATTTTAATATACCTGAGTTTTAAAAAAATACATTTTCCCGGGCCCGCCCGCCTGGAAAATGGAATGTCCGAAAAATAATTAGGACCCGGACGAGACGATACTTTTACATTAATATTAAAAACTTTAATGAAAAAAATATTAAAAGGATCCCTTGGATTTTATCCTTTTTTCCATTAGGACTGGCTAAGGGAGGCATAGAGTCGACATGCATTGCGTTTTTTCTTAATTTTTAAACTTTTTAATTTTAAGTTAGTTTTTTTTTAATTCAGATGCAAATTAGTCTTTGACTGCCGAACTCCCTAGCGGTAAATATTGATGCAGGGTGCGATAGCAGCGGGGCCATTCTACCATGCCATCAAGCAGTATTATTTTAATATTGTTGACGCTCTTGTTACAGAATTAAAATCCTTATTTTAGGGACTTTAAGGTACGTCATAATATAAAACTGACATTGAAAATAATACTGCTTTAAGACGCGACTTCTATGCCCGCGACTTCATCTGCATGGATTAAGTTTTTACAATTCCCGCAGGAACTCCTTAATTTTCCGGGATAAAAGGTAGCCTATGTCCTTCCCCGGGATACATACTATCCTTGTACCAAATTTCATCAAAATCGGTTGAACAGGTGGGCCGTGAAAGCGTAGCAGACAGACAGATGGACAGATAGACTGAAACACTTTCGCATTTATAATATAAGTATGGATTATGGAAAAGTATAAAGTTACCTACAGAATAAGTCTCAGATGTTTTTGATAAAATAATAAAATATATCTTGTTTAGACCTCACTTCAGGTTCGTCACACTCTAAATAGACGGAGAAAACTTTACATAAGTGCCTGCGTGTGTTTAACAATTTACTAACTTATTACGTACCGTTCAAAACTTACGATAACTTTCGCTTCGGGCTTTTTTAATTAGGGATTATAGTATAATTATTATTCTGATTTGTTTTGAACTTACCACGCTACCGAAAAAGTAATTTATTTAGCGTTTCGGTAACCGGAAACATATTATTTCTTACAAGTAAGCCTCTAATAGTATTAATCTTTTAGATATTCATTCGAAGATAAACGTTTACTTGTAAATGAATTTAAAAATTACTAACTACAACAAATAATCGCTTCAAAAATATAGAGGACCTATTAAAAGTGCAATAAAAAGAAAGTATAATATATTTATCATGAACTAGATGATGCCCGCGACTTCGTCCGCGTGGATTACGGTTTTTTGATTCCGGCGATAAAAAGTAGTCTTTATCCTTCCCGGGATACAACCTATCCCTATACCAAATTTCCTCAAAATCCGTTGAACACATGGGATGTGAAAGCGCAGCAGACAGACAGACACACTTTCGCATTTATAAGATTAGTATGGATATGGATTATATTATCAAAAAGCTTGTACAATAATGCTACTCCAATCTTTTTAACAAATGGTAATGTTTGAGTACTGTCAACGTCAGATATTGCTGCTATCCAAAATTTTAAGAAGAAAATAAGCAACTAACCTTTACTAATATATATAATAAACTAGTAGATAATATTCGCGTGGAACTAGATAGATATTTCAAACTCCCCCAGGAAACTTTTTGATTTTAAAATAAATAGCTCCTTGCCCGGGTTTCTACCTAACTCAGTACCTGTCAAACTTGTGAAGTATCGTTCGAAAACGTATCAGACGTCCAGACGGCCGGGCAGACAGACACAATATTTCAGATTAATTGTAATACATAAGTATATGTAGATAGTATGGATACCAAAATGTTTTTACACGCTCATCATTTTAACCGATTTTGATAAAATTTGTAATTTGTATTTTGTCTAACTTATACGAGCTGTTCAGACTTTTCGTGCTTAAATCCAGTAGTCAATAGTCGAAGCTGTTTATTTAAAATGGGTAACAACACGTTTAAACGTCAATATAACATGAGAGGTGATGGTGATAATTAACTGCGGTATCTTAAAACTAAAGCTACTAGGGTTCCAAACGCGTCATCGTAGAGAAGAGAAGAGCCCACAAGAAACTCAGCCGGGATTTTTCAGTTTCAAAAGTCCGAAGGCCAAAAAATATTCACTCCATGATTCAAAAGCTATTGTAATATTTCTGTAATCGACTTCAAATAGGAGGTTCTTTATTCAATCGGATGTATGGGTCAGCTTAAAATTGTTATTACCGTTAGATTATAATCTATCTTCGCGAGATTGTAAACTGTCGAAAGATTGTGAACTGTAACATACTGTTTACAATTTAACGCATTATTTTTCGGTAGATTATAATCTATTAGGTATATTAACCCGATAGAACATAACACGGAACTACCTGAATACTTATGTCTACCCCTAACCTGTCTATGTTAGAGGAAGAACAAGAAAACGTAAATACAATAAATATTTCAAAAATTGACACTCAGAACATTGAACGGTTCACAATCTTTCGACAGTACACAATCTCGCGAGATAGATTTAAATAATCCTAACGGTATATTTACAATTTTACGGTGACATGAGTAAGTATTCTTGTAATGTTTCTTTAGTCGACTTCAAAAAGGAGGTTCTCTATTTGACCCGATGTATGTATAATTAATTATACGTGTATCTTTGTCTGTTAACTATTTCCTCAGAAACCAACGGACCGATTTTAATGTTTCTACTTCGAAGATTTGTTACAAAAATTACTTAGACTGGAAATTATTGAGCCGACTGTACTTTTGGGGTTTTTCTTTTCACCAAAATAAATATGATAATCCCTCCGAGTAGGTAGGATCCTTTCCACCTATTACAAGAGGGTCTTCGAGGAGAACAAGCTTTTTTACGTTATACCCTTTTTCAATCGATTTCAAAGATGGTGGAAGAACTTATGGCGCGTACAAATACGTGATATTTTGGTTGCAATTTTATTTGTTAAAATTTAAATTATTTGTTTATTTGTCACGTCGGATAAGTAAGCATTCTAGTTAGCACTATATTCATATTCATATTCATTTATTTTGCATTCCAATACAATTCTTATAGTAATTTACATGTTACAAAGTTTCCCCCATTTCGTTGTGCATAATTTCTTAGTATGTAAGCGTAGGATTAATCTGTAATTATTATGCCATATGCCTATTTGACTGCAGCCGACGAGGTCCCGGGTTCGTGTCCCGGGTCGGGCTATAATTCTTCTGACTAGAAATTATCAGTACTAGCCCGGAGTTAGGAAGTTGGCCGTGATCGACCCCCCGTGCCTCGGAGAGCATGTTAAGTTAAGAGGTATCAATGACATGATAGTCGTTTAAGCCCGCCAACCCGCATTGGAGCAGCGTGGTGGTTGTAAGCTCTCATTCCCTCTCTCCTATGAGAGTTGATTCCTGTGCCCAATAGTGGGATGTTAATGGGCTGTAGTGGGGGTGGTGGTGGATATGGAATTTTAACATCGAGTCTGTGCGTATCAATTCATCCCCTACTCGCAATAATATACATGCAATCCGCAACAAAACTCTCTTAATCTCTCTCTGTCATTATCTCTGCGTTGTATTCTTTATTACTTTGTAGTGGTTTAAAAAAAACCTACTTACTGTACTCTTATGAGTCATTACTCCAAGAATCATAGTTATGGGTTACATATCCATTAACCATGTCCTTGGGATAAAGTAAAGTAAAAGTAAAATATACTTTATCGTACACCATGTTATCTTACTAATATCATAAAAGCGAGAGTTTGGATGGATATATGGATGTATGGATGTTCGTTACTCAATGACGCCCCAACGGCTGGACGGATCTGGCTGAAATTTGGCACAGAGATAGATTATAGCCTGGAATAGCGCATAGGCTAGACTTTTTATCCCGGAAAATGAAAGAGTCCCGCGGGAACCAAAAAACCTCAAACCACGCAGACGAAGTCGCGGTCATCAGCTAGTAACTCATAAGAGTAAAAACCCAGTACGTATCGGGAAGAAATGCGGAAGGACGTGGGAACCTACCGCATTATTATCTCAAGAAAACTCCTACCAAGTGATTAATGGAATGGGGTCACGACCCTCAGTATTGAGGAATACGACGCAGAGAGAGAGATCGGGAAGGAAAAACGTCTGTGCGAAACGTTCGCATCTGTGGGCCGTCTTGTCCGGTAGACTAGTGTGCGCACTCCATATAAATGTGAAAAGCCCGGACCACCAAACGATTTTTTTGGCCTTAGTGTAATTTCGCCCTAAAAATAGCGCGAAAACATAAATTTTCCAACCGGCTTTTTCCCCGCATTAATTCATAAAAGCTCTTTACCTAACATCAAACTCCGGAAAAAAAACCCGACCCAAAATTATCTGCAAAATTCACTTACTGAAGAACAAAAACTGGCAACAATACCTCTCCCTTATACAGGGGAGAAAAATGCTCTAAGCACCCCTCCAGGGGTGGGGGGAAACCTCCCCTATCTCGGGTTAATTTTTGCAAGGGTAACTTCTTTTACCTGCGAGTTCTTTTGAAGGTAGAATGTATAAAATTATGCGCTTGAATTAGCTTAATGGGTAATTAAAATTTTCCATACGTTTTAAGATATTGAGTATATGGATATCGATACGCCATGCGATGATGCAGGATTAGAGGCTTAATTAGAGGTATATGACAACTAGTTAAATTAGGTACTTTTTTCAAACTCATCGTGAAAAGTCGTTATCATCGTTTCAACTCATCGCCGGCCCACTACTGTCCGGTATGGGCCTCCAACATATGAAAATCTCCCCTGAGTTCTGTCATGACCACAATTTTTTCCTTTACTGCCACATTTAAAAAAAAATATCTATAAAGTAAGTACCTATTGCTCACCAAGCCGCATTGGAACAGCGTGGTGGATCTAAACTCTAATTCCCTCTCTCCTATGGGGATGGAGGCCGTGCCCAGTAGTGGGACGTTAATAGGCTGTAGTGGTGGTGGAGTAATGATATATTTCTATCATGTACCTAGGTATAATGTAGTGAAATATTAAAAAAAACTCCAGTATCTAAAGCTATAAAACAAACATGGCGTCGTATTATTCACGGCGGGGTTGATACGAAGAAGGATAATATTTTTGTGATAAGGCAAATTTATAGAAACGGTTCTTCGGTGCCCGAGGCTTGCGCCGTCTGTCCCCGCCTTCAAAGGGTAATCTGGTATGGAGAGAGATTCGCTAAGTAAGTATCATAGTACTAATAATCATATTATACTAATATTATAAAAGCGAAGGTATGTTGACTCATGCTGCAACTAAGGACTGAAACAGTAACGATATGAGTGAAAAAAACTACAACTTTAATTCGCTATAATCCGCCACAGAACGCAAATCTATGTTGTCCAGTGCGTATCTCGAACCTGATGTCGCGTGACTGTGTGATGTGGTGAATGGACGTCATGGACTTACGCAAAGTAACGCCTGCTTCTATCCAATAACGATAGTGTTTTAAACGCTGATTTTTGAAATTATTATAGAACAAAAACACTTTTATCAGAAACAGAAACGATACTGTAACCCAATCAATCTGTAACCGTTTATTTCTATTAATAAGTGTTTTATCTGTAACCCTCATAGGTAGTTGCCCTAACAAATTGCACGGTGTGTCTTCCGGGATGCGGGATTTCATTTTTATAGGATGATCACTGTTCGAGCAAGGGCATAATAAAAATTGTATATATACCAAGCCAATAATATGCAATTTTTATTATAAGTAGGTACCTAATTAGATCAGCTTGGCTGTCCAGTGGCTGTCAAGGTACTATACCTATTCTTGCCTTGCAGGCATGATTAGTATAGTAGAATGTTAGATTTGGCTAGCTAACTATAAGTTTAATTGTAACATTTTCAATAAAAAAAAGGACAATGAACATAATAAAAAATGAAAAGTACATAGATGTAATCAAACACAATAAGTTGAAATTGTGCGTTCTCCATACTTATGTACCATTTTCCATCCCTTTGTCTTACCGCGCGCACTCAGTATTTTTTCCCCATTACATTTTCATTTTATTTCATATTTCTCCTTTACGGGCTGGGGGAGGGATAATAAAATTTTTCCCTCCCCCCATCGCCTTTTATTTATAGGGACGGTTAAGGCGGAATATGTTCCCGTGCATTTAGTAATGAGCCAAATTATTAGGGTTGTTTTTCGAGATTGTCCTGGGTTTTAGAGTTCCGTAGTCAAATATTTTTATAGATTTTTCATGTCTTTATGTCAACTTACGACTGCGACAGCTATTGAATTCAGAGACTTTAATTAAATCCTTATTATTATTTATTATTAGGTATTAGAGACCCTTTTTGAAAATGACTAAAGAGAATGACTAAAGTTCACTATGGCTATTCAAAGCACCTAACTACTTCACTCCAATTGCATGAATCTCTTACCTAAATTTCAAACTTTAATCTCAAAATAAATTATGAAAAAATCTGTTATAACCATCGATGTATTATGATAAAATTAATAACTATAATCAGAATTATCACTAGTATTTAAAAAATAGCTCGCTTACGGTGACATTTAAAGCTAAGTAAAAGTAATTGGCCAAGATCACATGAAGTATCTTAGTGCATTAAATTTGGACTAAATCTTTAGTAAAAGAGAAAAGTCAACCAAAAAAACTTTGTTTCTAGTTATATGTAAGAGCTAAAACGGTACGAAAAAAACATTGTCTTGTGGATAAAATGTCCGCGTACCTCACTTTGCTGTACGCGACAGGATAAAGCGTCATTCCTCTCGGACGCATAGACGTTTTCGGTCAAGTGTTTTGCCTTTAAATAAAAATCAAAATCAAGTATGTTAGCGCATCACTTCAGAACGGCTGGACCGATTCTGATGGAACTTTGTGTGTGTGTGTTTGAACGGGTCACGGGGTGGTTTATATTCAGAGCAGGATAACATCTGCCGGGTCCACTAGTATTTCTCGTAGACCTCTACGGAACTCTGCCTTACGTCTAACTTTACGAACTTAACAGATTTTATTTTTACTTTTTTCTGGGATTCAGCCACTGTTTGTCGGAGATAAGTGGCGGTTATATTGTGAGTGAAATTTGTTAGTGCCCCGTTGGGGACGTTTTGATTTGCTTTATGAATTGTTTTGCATTTTACACACTTTTTTATAGCGTCGTATGAATTTAGAATACCAACATTTTGAAGGTTTTTGTTTTTATCCACTACAGGCACAGAATAGGTAATACATAGGCCTTGATTACGATCTCACCTGATGGTAAGTGACGATGCAGTCCGAGATGGTAGTGGGCTAACCTGTTAAGGCATGGCAGTTAATTATTAACTCCCATACTCCTATTCGTTTTCTATACGGCATCGTACCGGAACGCTAAATCGCTTGGTAGCACATCTTTGCCGGTAGTCTTAGACTTCGATCGAGGCTAGTTACCACCCTAGCAGTAAGCGATGCAGTATATAAACCGATCAGGGGTATGGGTTTAAAATAACAGCTAAACACATACTTACCCGCTACTATCTTGCATCAACACTGCAGGTGAGATCTCAGTCAAGGGATTACGTACGTATATCTATTGAGGGAAATCGCTAAGAATGTTCCAGCACTTATTGAGATTTTCCCGAATCCAAACTAATATCATAAATGCGAAAGTATGTCTGTCTGTCTATCTGTCTGTCTCCTTTGCTTGCCCATAGGTACTAAAATTCTACATCAATGGCTTTCCCGGCTGATCTTTTCGACCGATTATTGGTAAAATATGGTACAGAGTATAGGTTGCATTCCGGTGAAGGATGCATAGGTTATTTTTTATGCCAGAAAATTAAGGAGTTCCCGCGGGAATCAAAAAACCTTAATCCACGCGGACAAAGACGCAGGCATCTTCGGGACAGTGATAAATTTCGCCAAAGCAACAATTGTAAACTTATTAATACCTAACGCCAAAGATAGATTTACCTCGTGCCGTACGAGTAAACATAAGTGCTAATAAATAATACGCACCTACTTGAGGAGTAATTATAAATTAACCCCCAAATACCATACCGAAGCCATACAAAATACTAAGCCGAAAGCGACCCTCCGCGCATTTTTTCTTGCGGTTACACAGGCGCGATCACTCACACAAACAAGATTTTTCCTCCATCGCCTCTGTATGAATGAGGACGGCCGTACGGACGCGGCACACAGACAAAAGTTACGTTAATGTGGGTACTAGCCGCTCCTTCTATTGGACACCGCGCTATTTCTTTATTGATCCATATTTCTTCTTCTTTAGACTGCCCGGGGGGCGAGCCTCCCCACGGGGGGTGTTTTTCTACAGTTTTAACGAAGGACCCGAATTTGCGAAGGAGTTTTCGTTTCGTGGGGGGGAAGAAACGTTATTAATGGTTTTTAAGCTGTGTAATTTTCGACGTAATGCCGGGTGTCGAGTTTTTTGTTTTTGCTTCTTTGTTTTAGGTGCGCGATGTGAAATTAGACGGTTTTATGTTACGCGTTCATTTTAAGATGACTCTTGGTTTTGTGATGATTTCATTTTCATTTGTTTTTATTTTTATGCTCTTTTTATGAAGCAACCCGACTCAACGGATAGTTAAATTTACCACAGATTTTCAGTGTATTTCAGTATAATTTCATTTAAATGTTGTCTAAATATAAACCTTATAAATACAACTTGTCCACATAGATATTATTAAAAAAAGACATAAATGTACTCCAAAAATTATATTAAATATATTAATTATTATAAAAATTATAAGTCAAGGTATTTAATACAATAAAATATTCTGTTTTCTTATTTCTGAAAAAACGAGTTACCAAAGTATTTTGCAAAACCTAAATCAATGCGAATGAAGTTGCAGGCTTCATCTAGTTTACAATAAAATAGCACGTGGCTCTATAGAGGTCTTATAAATAGGCAATCATTTTTTATTTGCTACTAGCTGTCGCCTGCGATTTTAAGTTTTTTTCAATTCCCACGGGACCTCCTTAATTTTTCGGTATAAAAAGAAGGAAACATGTAAGAAATCATGTCAATCCGTTGCTCTGTTGTGGCGTGATTGAAGGAGAAACCGACAAGAAAACAACACACGTTTGCATGTATAATTTTGTTATACATGCAAAAGTGCTGTGATGTCACGAATAACTCTACGATTTGCCTGTTTAAGCCAAACAGCCGTACAGTGACAATCTACTACCAAAACAAAGCCAAGTAGTTTAGATAAAAGCAAATAAAACTTAACAAGTGCACAAAACGCGAGATCTTGCCAAGCCCACAGCCACCACGAGGCAAAAATAAATGCATATAGAGATAATCCGGCAAGCTGGCAAAAAACATAAATTTTGGCAACATTTCATAGTGGCGGGGATAATGTGACCCACCTACTGTAGTTTAGGGTTGGGTGTCTGTTATTTAGGTTTTGCTATGTGCGATTGTTACGCAATATCCTTTACTTTAATTTGTTAATTAATAAGGTACGCGTTGAGTAACGTTACGTAAGGTGTTCTGAGGCCCAATTGTCTAAGCCAATGGTAGCAATTTGACAGTTCATAACGTATAACTCGAACTGTTTAAGGAGTACATACATGCGTTTTGACGTGCAAGCATCTATGACCTCCATAAACAGGTCGAATTATACGTTTGACAGACGTTTACGATTACGATTTCCTTACATAATCGGGGGGCAGAAGTAAAGACTATAGTGACTGCGTATTTATAAGTATTCAACCTACCTACGCTACCATCTTAGACTGCATCATCACTTACCATCAGGTGAGATCGCAGTCAAGGACTAACTTGTAGCGGATAAAAAAAAAGTGTTGCCGTTTATGGTTCTGCCTGAAAATCAGCGCTCCAGTTATCATATACTGCAGCAACATGCTGAGGTACCAACCTTTTTAGCGACTACACGGAACAATTTATTTTTTATAGTGTTAGCATTATTACTGTATGCCATTATATCTCATGAAACAGGAAGTCAGTAAATTTGACTCTTTTCATTCGATTTAATCTGCGGATGCCGATGCCATTTTGCAAATAGTTACTATAAATACGAGTGTTTTGACGATGGTAATTCAGTCACCAGCCGGCAGACTCAGCGATTATTGAATACTTTTGTGTTTAGATCGCAATTTGGTTTAGAGCTTAACGATAGTAATCGTGGCCAGACCAAATGAATATTGTCTTTAAGTGTAGCTAACCTTTATATTAAGTACATTAAGTCTATCGTGGAACAGCTACACGTTGTGACCATTCGCTCGTGCAAGTTCCAAATGAGAGTACAAATAAAAGTGTTTCATTAATACCTACTTCTGGATTGTCCCTTACAATAGTTATTTTGTAAAATATGTCTTGTATTTTATTTTTAGTAAGCAAGTTTAGCAAGTCATTATTTTGTAGCTATATTTAGTTTTTTCATATTTGTGTTTCTTTCCTATTTTATTGTTATCCGTGTAAAGCTAAATAAACATTTATTTATTGACAGGCAGCTGGAACAATGATCTTTTTCATTTCTGGGTTTATTTTGACCTAATAAAGAATGTGACGGGAGAAAAAATACCCAATACTCAATGCTCAATATCATTTATTCAATATAGGTACACTGTAGTTGTTGACGTTAAAAATTGAGTAGGTACACTTATTGACGTTAAAAATTGTAAAAACATACATTTTGGCAACTAGTTACCTACTGTACTTTAAGGTTGGGTATATTGTTACGTGCCCGCCAACCCGCATTGGAGCAGCGTGGTGGGTCTAAGCTCTAATTCCTTCTCCCCTATGAGAGTGGAGGTCTGTGCCCAGCAGTGGGACGTTAATGGGCTGTAGTGGTGGTGGTGGATATTGTGATTATTGTTCTTTTAACCTCTTGCCTATGTCACACTCCAGATACATAGATTTTATCCATGATAAAACACACTGATCCGTAGTTCATTGAAAGATAAACCAACAAACAAACATACTTTTCGGCTAGATACTTACTTTTTGGTACAAATATTTTTTTATATCAAATCCCGCATCTTGTTTTTATTCGAGAAAGAAAACGCTCGGTTTTCTCGAATGACGTCACATTGTGCCTCGTCATAAATAACTGTCCATGTCACCAAGACCCCTCAACCCCTCTCCCCGTTCGAAAAACTCCATAAGAAAACGACCGATCATGAAAACGTAGGGGTCTTGTATAGCTGGGCGGCTAATGTTTTGTTTTGCTCCGCGTAAATGATGCAAAAAGCCTTAAGAAATTATAGCGACTATAAGATATAAAAGGGCATTGTTGGCGAAAGATGGATACCTACCTATGTAGATAGATAAGAATAATGGCAGCAGTCAAAGAAGTTTAGTCATGTAAATAAAACATTTTTGGTTAGATATTATTACGTCTTCGTTTTTATCTTATCTTACTAATATTATAAACGTGAAAGTTTGTATGGATGTATGGATGTTTGTTACTCAATCACGCCCCAACGGCTGAATGGATCTGGTTGAAATTTTGGCACAGAGGCTACTTTTTATCCCGGAAAATTAAGGAGTTCCCGCGGGGATCAAAAAAACCGATCCACGCAGACGAAGTCGAGGGCATTAGCTAGTTGTTTTATATATTTTGTACAACATTCCTAAAGTACAAAATGCCCGAGAGTTCTGTAGTATATAATTGTCTGTGGTATTTTGTATGTTGTTATAGTCTGTGACGTTTGAACTCTTTGGATAGATGCACAGATGCACGTAGCGGCAAATATTATTTGTATGGGCAATGCTTGCCGCGTCACTTAAATGGGCCCAGCCCTATACAGACTCATTTAAATAGACCAGAGGTGCGATTATGAAGAATTGCCGATTCAATCGTCTAAGTTCGGCGTTAAAGTAAAATAAACCATAACAGCATTGGATTAGAGCTCAATTTCGTGTACCCATTCTCATACGTTTATGGTATCGTACATCCCTAAACGTATGAGAATGGATAGACAAAATTGAGCTCTAATTCAATGATATTATGGTTTATTTTACTTTGACGCCGAACTTAGACGATTTGATCGACAATTCTTACACAATCGGGGGGGCTGAGGTGCCATTGTGTAAGAATTGCCGATCAAATCGTCAAAGTTCGGCGTCAAAGTAAAATAAACCATAACACCATTGAATTAGAGCTCAATTTCGTGTATTCATTCTCATACCTTTAGGTATGTACGATACCATAAACGGAATTTAGACATTAATTTTTTTAAATTTTAGTTGCTATCATCATTTAATTTTAGTCTATGATTACTATCAACAGCCCGCAGTAGTCTAGGCAATAAAGCTAGTTGACCCCAACAATAATTCCTCAGCCGACGAAACTTTATAGCATGTAAAAGTACCATGAGTTAACTGTATATTATTATAAATAATATCCACCAAAAAATCAGAAAAGAAGTAAGGATTTTTTATGCTTTACCCAATTATTAAGTCAGGAAGGTACATTATCGCGTGAACGCAGTTTAGATTTCATCATAGAATCGGTTTAAATATCAATGTTCTGCATGATTATTTCATTTGATATTTCGGTTTTGAGTGTAAATATACTACCTGCTATTATTTTAAAAATAGATCGAGAAAATATTCGGTCATAATTAATAAGCTTTTGGTATACCGTAATGCCTACCTTCCGGATGTTTTTTTTGTTGGATATTTTTTGTGTAAGTTTTGGATCATCCAATACTAAAACCCAGACAAGTTTCTTCCAGGAATACAACGAAACGCTCATTGCCTAGACTATCAGACAAAGTCTAGGGAGATGCGTCGATCCGCTGTATGAAATTAATAATTAGTTAATTAACGCTATGTTAATACGATCCACACAGACTCTGTTTTTCTTTGTTCCATTTTTTTTCTCAAGTATAATATTTGACATATAGTCAAATCAGCAACTTTTTTAAAACGTCAAAACACGTCCTAAGTATTGGGTTTATATGAAACTAACTAAATGATGCCTGCGACTTCGGCCGCGTGGTTTAAGTTTTTTTACTTCCCGCAGGAACAAAAAAGTACCCTATGTCACTCTCCAGGTCCTAAATTATATCCATGCCATCCATGTCGATCCGTTGTTTCGTTGCGGCATGATTGAAGGACAAACCAACAAACCAATAAACCAACAAACAAACACACTTTCGCATTTACAAAATTTGTATGAAGTATGAATCTGAAATGTGCCGTCATTAAAGTCCGACGCACTTTTTTCTATAATCAATTGTTTAAAATGGTTATTCATAAACATAAAACTATCAGGTGACGTGAATATTACGACTTTTGGGAGATCCTCTATTTAATAATCAGTAAAAAATAATTTACTTGAATAGTAGTCAAATACCCAATTCGAATCTGGAATCAGCCCCCCGATTATGTAAGGAAATCGTAATCGTAATCATATGTCAAACTTATATTTCGACCTGTTTAAGAAGTTCATAGATGCCTGCACGTCAAAAAGCATGTGTGAACTCCTTAAAAAGCTCGAGTTGCACGTTATGAACTGTCAAAAGATTACGATTGGCTTACATAATTGGGCCTCAGGTGCTTACCTTGTAGATTTTGTGCCAATTGTCTAAGCCAATCGTATTTATTTGACAGCTCATAACGTATAGCTCGAACTTTTTAAGGAGTACATACATACGTTTTGACGTGCAAGCATCTATGACCTCCTCAAACAGGTCGAATTATACGTTTGACAGACGATTACGATTACGATTTCCTTACATAATTGGGGGGCAGGTTACCTTGTAGATTTTGTGGCTAACACACAATAAACATGTGGTTGAACTCTTACACGGGTTACAGTCAACTTAAATACGTATAAACCTACTTTGAACCACGAAGACTAAGCGTGCAGGGACGGACTTACTTTATCGCAATAGTAGTAATTTTTTTATAATACAATTGCCTGAAAACAGGAGTATATTGTTTTCTGGGTTCATGTATGTATGTATGTATGCATGTATGTGAGTTTGTATATTCCACCATAACTTCTATACGCCTGAACCGATTTTGATGAATGAGGTACCGTTAGAATCCCTAGCTTATTCCGGGTGACTTAAGCTAGTAAAATTAAATATAATTGATGGGGTGACCATGGTCTCCATTAAAGACTAAATTTTAAAAAAAAACGAAAATAAGATTAAATATATAATCATCATCTAGAAAATATTTAGTAGATTCCAAAAATCTATAACACAATAGTTCAATATCTAGTGATTCACAAAAAAATATAATTTAATAAAAATGTGAATTAATTAATTTAGATTTTTAACTTTTTAGTTCGTTTTTTGGCAGGGCAGTCGTGTTTTTTAATTATGACTTGTTCCACTATAAGTTAACCCTTGACTGTGATCTCACTTGATGGTAAGTGATGATGCAGTCTAAAATGTTAGCGTATCCCCCTGTTTGGGGAACGGCGGTTATATAAAACCCATACCCCTAGTCGATTTCAACACGGAATCGTAACGGAACGCTAAATCGCTTGGTGGTACGTCTTTGCCGGTAGGGTATTAAGTACCCACGGCAGAAGCCTTTCACCAGGCCAGACCAGGGAAAATTCAGAAATTATAAATTCCCAATTTTGGCGTTACGTCTGTGTGATGATCAATCAGTCATCGTACAGACGTACCGCCAAGTGGTACGTCTGTGCTAGTAGGGTGATAATTAGCCACGGCCGAAGCCTTCTACCAGAAAATATCACGTATCGACGTAATTATTCTCATCTAGGATTATGCGTTATATATTTCAAACTAGCTGATGCCCGCGACTTCGTCCGCGTGGATTGAAGTTTTTTGGTTCGCGGGAACTCTTTAATTTTCTGGGATAAAAAGTAGCCTATGTGTTAATCCAGACTATAATCTATCTCTGTGCCCAATTTCATCCAGATCCATTAAGCCGTCCGTTCGTTCGGGCGTGATTGAGTAACAAATATCCATCCAAAAAGCCATGCCAAAAAGGTATATAAGCCGGAACTTGCGATACGATAGTTACTTCACAATCGTGCATTGTCGAGTCAATATCTCCTGAAGATGCTCCGGTGTCGGAGTGAAACGTACGTTGAGAGTGATTTGGAGGATTTGTGTGGTGTGGTGTTGTGCCTGTGCGAATTGCTGGGTGGTGGGTATCGCATGCTGCAGGTGAAAGACACGCACTGTACCACACAGATTCACCAGACATTCACTATCATGGACTTCAGCAAAGTAACGCCTGCTTCTATTCAATAAATATCCATCCATAAATCCATACATCATATACATCCATCTATCCAAACGTTTGTATTTATAATATTTGTATAGATTTCTAACCCACATTTTCCAAATGCGACTGTTTTCAGAAATGTTATGTAGGTACTTTAATTACGCTTGAACTCTCTTTACTGCATCGTAATCGAATATTTTTCACGAGCTCTTCATGAAAAATTTACTTAGCTATGAAAACAACGACTCAGCAACGGTGTACATAAATTATCACTAAAAGCGAAAGTGTGCCCGCCTATATGTTCGTCTGTTCCTGTCTATCTGTTTTGTTTTCATGGCCCATCTTTTCAACCGATTTTGACAATATTTAGTATATAAGTATACTTTTTTCTGAAAATCAAGGAGCTCCCACATGATTTTTCAAGAACATAAACCTTATCTAGTTACTTTTATAGTAATGGTTATGTAAATATACTTAGAAATATAAATAAATTATGCCGCCCGCCCTGAGTCCGCGCCTCGGAACGTCCATGGTTGGGGTGGGTAGGGGGGCGTCCGACACAGCGCTCCTTTTTACGTTCTGCGCTCTACAGGGCTCGCGAACATTTTCTTAAGTTTGAGTAAGATTAATTTATACAAACTTTATGACGGCAACGTCTCGGAAGTTCGCGCGTCCGCGAGTGTAAGTTCGCGCATATAAGTCAAATGAATAATCCTGCTAAAACCTAATATTGTATTCTCCAACACACGATGTTCGTTGATGTTGATGCAAAGTCATAAAGTTTGAATCGGACTGCAATTTAAATTTAAAAACTAATAATAATATCAAACGCGCCGCAGCGAACGAGCGGTAATAGAAATCAAAGTGTCAAATTCGGTGCATGGACATGCGGCGGAACGAGTTTCTTGGTGTGCGTGCTTCATGTAAATATGGACTTTGATACGTATGTATACGCTTAATTTAAAAAAGAAATTCCGAATTGTTTGTTCCGAATGGACGCGTACAACTGACTGCCTCGTTGGTCTAGTATGGAGACAGAAAAGATATAAAGACATTTTGTGCACAGTACATTGGAATTTCGAATTGTTTTGTCTCTGAATTATCTAGGAATTTTCGAATGTAACGGGGCTCCCGTTATATTCGTTATATTTAAAAATAAATGCACATAAAATCAGACCAAATGTCCTCAACCTCTGTTCAAGAAGGTGTGAGCGGCGCGTTGCCTCAAGAATGCTACAATTTTCCCGAGTTTTCCATTTCTCGGTCCCCTCCCCCCCCCACCCCTCATCCCAGCCTCTCATCCCTCTTGTGGAGAAAAAAGGAATGGTCTCCGTTGCTATGCGACGCGGCTATAGGTGTTTTGTTACTTTGCTTCGTTTATGAACTTGTAGTTTTGATTGAGAAATATCGGGTTTCTTTTCCGTTTGTTCTTCGTTTATGTTGGGGACAACTTCATTTGTTCGCGTTTGCTTATTTATATTTAAATGTTGTTCAAGCTCGTTTCAACGGGTTTTAGCTTATTTGCTTGTTTTATGTTCAAATAAAGAATAATTTTATTCATATTTTGGCATTGGTTATATGATTAGCCAAGGTTGTTGGCTCCTTACTTGGAATAGGGAATTTGACAACAAGTCCAATCAGCAACTTGTTTCAAACGTCAAAAGCAAAACGCGTGCTTAGTATGGCATTTTGTCATAAATAATAAATTGTGACGTCATCAAAGTTCGACTCACTTTTTTACTTTAATCTTTAGCATAAAATGTTTATTCAACATAAAAATAACAGGGGTCGTGGATAATACGGATTTTGGAAGATCCTGAATTCGATAATCACTACAAAATAATTTATTTGACTAGTAGTCAAATACTGAGATTTAATTTATTGTAACAGAAATTATGAAATCTTGGGTTATGGAGTTAATTGAATCATAATACAATTGATTAGGAACTAATAAAATAAACGTTGGAAGCAGAGGTATTATATTATTTGGGTGCTTGATTGGCGACCTCGCACCGGACAAGGCAGCTTCGTTAGACCCCCCCTCAGTGGCGTGCAGTTCATAGAGGCATAAAAGCACTGCTTACCCAAATGGAAATACGTTGATACTAAATTTTTATCAAAACAGCTAGTAAATATGTATTTTGACTAACTAATACCTACACTAGCTTCAATAACTGTGCACGCTGCTGCCCCCACTAACTCTAAGACGATCTCAAGCGAAACGCTGGGAGCTGATATAAAAAATGTAAGCGATAGAACATCGTGTTTTGTGGATATCTTGACATAACAACTATATACACATCTATCGTCATGATGACGAAAAAATATATCAAAGAGCACATAATTTACCAAAGAAAACCAGCTAAAAGGACAAAAACTTTACCTCTTTAATTATATTTCCATTCCCAGGAATAAATTAAAGTACGCCCAAAGACGGTCCGCTTCTTAATTCACATTTTCTTGCTAAACCAGTCCTTTGCTTGGGAAGAAATATAAAAAAAACTTTCAAAAAGGCCTATATCCTGCTTTTGAACGACAAACTAAAAGCGTCCCTAAACCTTTGCACTTAAATATGAAATTAGAACGTGTCCACTTTTCTTCCCATTATAGCGTTTTGATGATAAACGTCATAAGATTTATTAAACTTCAAATGATTTTCAACTTTGACTCTAGCTATTAGGGTTGTGTTTGCAATGAGATTGTATTTGTTTTACGCTCAGTTTTGCTTATAGCAGCTGTATACAGGCTGTTCCAAGAGTGCTGGTGAGCGCCCCCCACTTCTTTGAGTCGTTAATTTACATTTTAAATTGCACTTACATAGCTGAGGCGACTTGCCTGTTTTGTAGCGTCCGTGAGTTTGGAACAACCTGTATATATAGCTAGAATTGTATGGGCTTTAAGAATCGAAGTTTAAAATTAGTTCGTACTCCTTGGAGTGTTGCTTTGTGAACATTTTACGTTTATATTCCTACGTTATAGACAAAGGTCTTCGAAATAATAAACATAGTTAAATAAGTATTATTTTGGCACAATAATTTATAGCACTATTATTTATAGTAGTAAATAGAAGTCTTTATTTTATTCATCATCATCATCGCCGGATCACTATACTTACTTAGCACGAGTTTTTCTCAGAATGAAAGTGATTTAATGCCCAAATTATTGTCATTCACAGGCCTAAGTCATTTTTTATTGGACTGCCTGAAAAAAGGAGTATATTGTTTTCAGGGTTCATATATGTATGTATGTGAGTTTGTATATTTCACCATAACTTCTATACGCTTGAACCGATTTTGATAAATGACGTATCGTTAGAATCCCTAGCTTATTCCGGGTGACATAGGCTAGTAAAATTTAAAAAAAAATAATGGAGTGACCATGGTCCCGCATAGAAGACTAAAGTTGAAAAAAAAAATCGAAAATACGATTAACTAAACGGAACATTAAAAAAAGGTCCATAATTTAAAAAATATGTTTTTATTTTATTAAATCTACTTACTACACTTCTTTTGTTATTTAAAGTTTCATTTGTTTTACTTATAATGAGATCTTGATTGATTTACCTCGAGCCTTGGAGCCTTGGCGGGCACAAATGAACCCAAACCAGCTTCTTCGAGCCTTCTTCGTACTGTACGCTCACTTATGGTTACACCCCGCACTGCGGGGTGTTCTATTCTTTCATTTTGTTTTTATCCAGGATAATGCTCGGCCGCATACCGCTCGGGTAACTCAAGCTTATCTTAATGATATGAATATCACTGTTATGGAGTGGCCGGCGAGATCACCGGATATGAAACCAATAGAGCACGTTTGGGACTTGCTGAAAAGAAAAGTTAAGTCCAGAATTCCAGTTCCTGCCAGCGTGGGAGAACTGCGAATCGCCGTAGTTGAGGAATGGCGGAGACTATCCCAGGAGACCATCGATAACATCATTCTCAGTTTGCCTAGACGGGTAGAAACTTTAATAAGAGCACGTGGAGGAAATACGCGATATTAATCACCATTTTTCTAATTTAATTAATTGTTATTTTAATATTAAATTTCACTTTTCCCGGTTACATGAAAAGTTCAAAAATGTACCATTTTTCACAAATAGCCTTTAATCGCAAAATCTGTTCTTAATGTGATCTCATTTTAAGTAAAACAAATGAATCTTTAAATAACAAAAGAAGTGTAGTAAGTAGATTTTAAAATAAAACCATATTTTTTTAATTATGGACCTTTTTAAAATATAAAAAGTTAAATATGCCGGCAAGTTTATATAATCATCATCTAGAAAATGATGAGTACATTCCAAAAATATATAACACAATAGTTCAATATCCAGTGATCACAAAAAAAATGCATTTATAGTTTTTAAATTTGATTAATTTTTTAAAATTATTGCTTGTTAGGCAAGCTGCCTTGGAGCATTTCAATGCGGATGTTACACTACATACAAGCACATCAACATTTGCTTTCAAAGCTATAGTTGGGAATTGGAACTCTTGGAACTCTACAGCTTTTTGTTCTTCTAAGTGAACAAAACTTTACACTTTTATTTCTACTACTAGATGATGCCCGCGACTTTATCCGCGTGGATTAGGGTTTTTGATTTCCGCGAGAATTCTTTAATTTTTCGGGATAAAAAGTAGCGTATGTCCTTTCCCGGGATGTTAGATACCTCTATACCAAAGTTCATCAAAATCGGTTGAAAACATGTGTAATGAAAGCGTAGCAGACAAACAGACACACATTCATAATATTATAATATTAGTATGGAAAGTATGGATTATTTAACACCAATTAATTGCATACATAATTATTAATTGGTATAAAATCTAGTATTGGATTATTATGCATAGCTTAATGCATAAATTTACATGTTGGCTTGGCTTATAAATATAATAACACATTTGCGTCTCATTCAAATTCAATCCAACCGTTTTCAAGTAAAGTAAAAAATCTTAACAGCTGGTTGCGGCGGATAAAATATTAAATTAGGTAAATTATTTATAAAAAAATACAAATCGATTCTTTTCACTTTCTTATAAATCAATGACTTCCGACCCTTGTTCAAATATTTAGTCAATGTAATATCGATATCGTGAAATCGATACAAAAATGGAAAGTGACAATAAAAATAGATCTGGCAAACAAAAATACGTCTTACGCTGTTGTAATAAGAGTTCTTCAAATCCCTGTCTCGTTATCGAAAGTTTGAAAAAAAATGATCTATTGGGACGGCCTAACGCACAAGTGTCATTTTGTCAAAGCAAAAGAGCACTTAAGTGATAGGTATAGAGTCTATAGGAAACTATCTTGTATAGAATGTCACACCATATTTTGTTAGAAACCTCGATATTTTTTTTGTTGTATTGGAAAGGATCTAAAGGTGGTGAAAAAACATATTTTTTTCTAAGAATAAAGGAAGGTCTTTAAATTTCAATAAGTTGCTTCCGATAACCTATATTTCGACACATCGATACTAATGGTCATAGAGTATAAATATTATAGTTGCAAGTTAGCCCTTGACTGCGATCTCACCTGATGGTTAGTGATGAAGCAGTCTAAGATAGTAGCGGGCTAACCTGTTAGGGGTATGGCAGTTATATCAAACCCATAGTCGATTTCTACACGGAATCGTAACGGAACGCTAAATCGCTTGGCAGTACGTCTTTGCCGGTAGGGTGTTAACTTTTAACTTTTTTCCTGGTCTGACCTACAGGCCAGACCAGAAAAAATTCAGAAATTATAAATTCCCAAATTGACCCTGCCGGTAATCGAACCCGAGACCTCCCTCGTTAAGGTCGGTGTTCTCGGTAAGGAGGTCGTTAATGTTAGATTAGCTACTAAATATTTTAGTAATGTCAGATTGCCGTTGCATTGGACTAAGAGGTAAGGAATTAGAGAGTACGCCTGTGATATGGCTTTTGACAATAATAATAAAACTATGAAATTCAAACAATAAGACCCGGCAGATTTTTTGATGGGCTCTTCACAGACCAGGGCGCCTTTGGAACCCTCGTAGCTTTAGTTTGTGGATACCGTAATTAATTATTACAATCGCGTCTATAAATATTTAATTGACGTTCAGAAAAGGTACAGTGTACCAAATATGAATAAAGATTTCTTGATTTAATATCAACCGTGCAGTTGCCTAGTACCTGTAATACCTGTCAATAAGAGGATTAATATTATCAGGTAGTAACAGGTATTAATATTACCAGGTACTATTAATATTAATAATAAGAATATTAACAGGTGTAGGTATTAGGTGTAGGTTCTACATGAATGCTTAATCTTTGTACATCACCATATGTCGCTGGTATACCAAGTATTGACGGCTCACGCCCCACCTGCTGTTTACTGTGCATTTTTTATTGCTATTGTGATATTTTAGTCCCTTTATGATACTGATTTGTAGCAATCGATTGATAGAATCGACACTGCATTAGAATAGTTATTATAGTTAGTAATATTATGATCGCTGTCACCCAAGGTTGGAAAAAGTCTACGTTTTCTACGGTGAAGTACGAGCAACTTTACGAATGCTTTGAGAATAATCTACCTCGTTAGTAGATTATTCTCAATGCATTCCTCCCCTGCGCAGTGTTGAGCACTGTTGTCTTAACGTGAGAGGTCCCGGGTTCGATCCCCGGCAGAGTCTGAAGGTCTGAAGTTCTGAATTTTCTTTGGTCTGGTCTGGTGGGAGGCTTCGGCCGTGGCTAGTTACCACCCTACCGGCAAAGACGTGCCGCCAAGCGACTTAGAATTCCGGTGCGATTACGTGAAGAAACCGCTTATAAGTATAGATTTAATATAACTGCCATACCCCTAACAGGTTGCCCGCTACCATCTTTGACTGCGTCATCATTTACCATCGTGTACCTAAGACTGCAGTCAACTTGTAGTTTATAAAAAAACGCAATATTCCATGTTCGACAAATTGCCTTATGTGACTTCCAGAAAAATCGATTGTAACGACCAATTAAAGCGATTCAAACTTACCTACGTAGTTTCGACAAATTGCCTTATGTGACTTCGAGAATTCACATATTCGATTCAAACAAGGGTACACAAAGTGAGCGAAATGTAGGATGTGTGCTTTTCCCAAACATTCCGGTTGTTTTGCAAACAATTTGTAAGGCAAATTTTTAGTGTGACGGCGCGCGGATTTCCTCCGCGAGCTAACTATTCCTCCCCGGATAACCGGTGTAAATCTTACATTAGACCTGCCGCGTACAGCTCGAGGGGATAATGTTGCGAGTGAGGGGATAATTTTGTTACTCAAACTCAATTTATTTAAAACATGTAGGACATACAGGTGTATCTGAAAATAATACAATAGAACTTAATGCTAGCTAGCCTAACCTAATTACTATATAAATCATGCCCACGTGGAATGGTGGCAAGAATGCTGGCTACATTTCCGCGCTGGACAGCCAGGCTGATCCTTTGCGTAAATAATGAACCAGCCTTTCTGTCACCAGATGAGGCAATTAACCGCGGTGAAATATCTCGCAAAAATTTTTTGCCACTAAGACTCCACGGCCCGAGGGTCTCCACGGCAAGCGGAACAAATATGTAACTCTCTATGAGAGAGGCATACTTCCGCCGCTTGCCGGTTTCAGCCTTTTCTGCTGCGGCTCCCGGCCTTGATGCTGTCTCCCTGATATGACACGGGGCCAATGTGTCTACGCATGTTGCGTCCCACATTAGCGCCCGTCCCCGTTCCCAGGGAACCAGCGTCAATCCATCAGGCGATCTTATATTACGTCATATTTTGACTCTACCACCAGTTCGAAAAGAAGATTCTGCTGAGAAGAGCCGGCAAGATACACAGCAGTTGCTCTTTTTATTTGCGCAATATATTTATAGTCAGGCATGCACTTATTGAAAATAATTATATTTATAGTAATTTAATTTTCGTAAAACAACACATTCACAATTAGAAAAAATTATGCGATCTGCATGATTGGCAAACTAGAGGCCGCAATAAACTCGTGACTCCATCACTCCGCCTCAAGAAGGTCCGAAGGTCATTCGTGGGAATGACCATTCTATTTTATAACAAAATTCCACAACCTATCTTAAACTTGAACCATATTATAAAAGCTAGTACTCGACCCACACAAAGGATTTCTGTACCTTGCGTATATGACATAGCGGCAGTTAGCATTATGGGGCATATAGCATAGGAGTTATATAAATTTTTCATTGGGTTTAAAATGCATAACACTTTTAAATCCTAATAACAAAATCACTTTATTTGTATTCTAAAAAAGTGTCCGATCCTGTTTTGCTCAAGGGATTTTCTTAAGGGCTCTTCGCTTAAAAAGCCACATACCACAGCACAAAATCTCAAGTTTCTAGATCAAGGTGGTTTAGAACTATTTCTACCTTGATATGTGTGTAGTATTAAATGTTGTGACCTTTATATTATATTTTAGAATCTCTTTTAAAATATATATTGAGATCAATCAAATTATCAAATCAATCTCTATCAAATGATAAACACCAGTTTCCTCAGCGCCTGTGTCGCATATCTTGGGAAGTAGGCAATAGCTCGCCGGTGTACGCGAATAGTTCCGCGCCACCGCACACTCGCCTGTCGCATACCGCCAGTAGCCACACTCGTCACCACGCATTTTTGTCACTTTCTCTTCGGTCATTCCTTTGAGTTTTAGAATCTAATATTAAAATAGATAATATTAATTTGATAGAGACCAGTTTCCTCAGCGCCTGTGTCGCATATCTGGGGAAGCAGGCAATAGCTCGCTGGTGTACGCTAATAGTTCTGCGCCGCCACACACTCGCCTGTCGCATACCGCCGCGAGCTACACTTGTCACCACGCATTTTTGACACTTTCTCTTCGGTCGTTCCTATGAGTTTTAGAATCTTATTTTAAAATAGATAATATTAATTTGATAGAGGACAATTTCCTCAGTGCCTATGTCGCATATCAGGGGAAGCAGGCAATAGCTCGCCGGTGTACGCGAATAGTTCTGCGCCGCCAAACACTCGCCTGTCGCATACCGCCACGAGCCACACTCGTCACCACGCATTTTTGTCACTTTCTCTTCGGTCGTTCCTTTGAGTTTTAGAATCTTATTTTAAAATAGATAATATTAATTTGATAGAGACCAGTTTCCTCAGCGCCTGTGTCGCATATCTGGGGAAGCAGGCAATAGCTCGCCGGTGTACGCGAATAGTTCCGCGCCGCCACACACTCGCCTGTCGCATACCGTCACGAGCCACACTCGTCACCACGCATTTTTATCACTTTCCTTTTAACTTTCCACACTGTTTTACCTGCAACTTGATGCAAGCGCAACACTTCTTAGTTCTTAACTAATGATTAATTTATTCGATGAACTAAATACAGGTATAGCTAATAATACTGAGTTTAGCTAAATAAGTAATGTATGTTATGTACTAAAATGCTACATAATAGACTATATATGGTAGAGCATATAATAGACTTTGCCTTATGTAAGTGCTATATTCAGTGAGATTGTTTAGATAAAGGCATAGCTAAATACAGGTAAGTATACCTGTATGACTTGCTATTAATACTGCGTTTAGCTAAATAAGTAATGTAATTTACCTTCTAAAACGATTTAAGTAGGTATATAAATATATGATACATTTCTCGTGAATTACGCTTCCTACACCTAGCACTCTTGGCACTATGGATATTAGGAAATATTTTGAGTTTCGGTACTAGATACTCTTCGAGTCGTATGCAGAAGTATCGAGGAGCTCATGGTATTATAATGCTAAGAAATCCAAAGCAAGCTATTAATTGTAACTGATTGACATTTAAAGGGTTCATGGCCCTAAGGCCATACTTTTGATTTAAAAGAAATCAAAGTGATAGAATTATTTTCGAAACAACTACATGTGACACCACTAGGGGTCATACTTCCGTAATTCGCATTGTTTCAGTATTACTGACGTTCGTGTTTAATCCAGATTTTAGGGACGTCAAAATAAATCTATCATTTTAAATAATACTACTTCTAGTGATGGTAGTAACTTCCCAGTTCTCTTGTGCATTATTTTTAAAACCATAGACAAAACTAAAAAATCGTGCCGATAATTTGATAACACTTTTTAACCCGTCACCGTACGGCGGACATCTGCTCAAGGACCTTTCGACCCCAACACCAACAATAGCGTAAGAAAGGGTCAACCATGCCCAACTGGCCGAAACCGGACCTTGTTCCGGTCGCAACCGGTTTGGTCTAACGCGGACACCATGTTATACAAGCGTATTGTCGGACTTTCGGGTTTCTCTTAAATAGGGGATGAGGCAATTAAATAAAATCAATACTAATATTAAAACTGCAGAAGTCTGTCTGTCTGCCGCTTTAATGGCCCATCTTTTCAACTGACTTTAATGAAATTTGGTACAGAGGTAGGTTACATCCTGGGGAAGGACATAGGCTACTTTTTATCTCGGAAAAAAAGCAACTCCTCCGGTTATTCAAAAAATCAAAAAAGTGAAAGTTTATCTGTCTGTCTTTCGGCTAGGCTTTAACGGCCTTTATTTTATCCAGAAAGGTACAAAGATAGGTTGCATCCCGGGGAAGATCATCTGTACGCTACGATTTGTTCCGGAAAATAAAAGAGTTCTCATAAATGATCATAAAACCTAATTCCACGTGGATGAAATCGCAAGCATCATCTCGTAAAAAATAATTGTGCCTAATGTGCAAGCACTAATTAGCCCTGTGTTACTCATCTTCTCAGTCGTGCCCTCTTGACAGAGTGGTTGTGCCTGCTGGGATGATGCAGGTACTCTCGTCATTGGTTTTCTTTAATTTGGGCCGCACCGAATCCCGAGCTATATTCCTCCATTTGTCTCAATTGGTAGCGTTGTGGTAACACTCCACCACAGATGTCTGGGTCACAGTTTTTATAAGGTCGGTCCATCTAGTAGGTGAACGTCCTCTGTCTCGCTTTCCTTCCACATAATCCTGTAGCACCTGACGCTTAATAAAATTGACCCTTCATTTCTGGAGCTATTTCTGGCCAAAGAATTTCATAATTCGAATTGTAACTTATGGTCACCCTAAACTGACCATAGTAGCAAAATTGCATTCAACTGTATCTATCGTTTATTATTAAAAACCAAACAAAAGAGCAGGACATATGGACATCGGTCTAGAGGTATTATTTGTTTTTTATTCGCAGTCGCGTTTATAAATTTTGGATGTAAGCTAAAGGACATGTGGCGCGAAAGGGTTAAAAAACTAAATTACATCTATTGATAGTCGTTCGGAAACGGTTTATTGGTTTTGTGTTATTTAAGACTAACTGGTACCCGCGACTTCGTTCACATAGGTGATTCGAACAGCTTTGGTTTTCCGAGATAATAAAAAGTAAAGCTATAATTATGTCACTCATCAGATCGGCTACTATACCCATGAAAAATTTCACGTCGATCCGTTACTCCGTTGAAACCTCCATGGTTGAAACAAACACACTATCGCATTTATAAAAACTTAATAATATGGATAGGTATTCTAAATTTAAATGTATATAAAGTCTACGTTTGAAATATGATGTTGGCTTCACCATCAAATCCATTTTTGCATTACTCGATTCTAAAATGTAATGAAGTTTGTCCTTGTAACATAAAATAATATAAGAAACGAAGCACGCGAAATATCTATAAAATTCAATCGAAAGATGTCGGTTTTTATCGATTCGGTAGCCTGGTACAATCAGATTAGAATTTGAGTTTGAGTGCAAAATTATTTTTACTCAAATAGTTATTAATAAAATAGATATTCTATTGATGGTTTCGCTTTTAGTATCTACTATTGTTGGATGTGGCCATAAAAACCTTAAATGATTAACTTTGTATTTCTGCTCTTTAATTATAAATATATAAAAAAAATTAAGAGAACGCTTGAAGTAAGGTTGCTACAGGCGAAGAGAGAGATCAAAGAGAATGATAGACGGGTGCGCATAGATAATATTATATATTTTGTAGTTGTATAGGCTGTCAAAAATGAATGGAGTGCACAAGCGCAATGCATAACATGATTCTATGGTTCTTAAATAATCACGAATCCGGAGCTGTGTCCCTAATACAGATAACTGGTTTAAGCGTTTGATCGCATACAATCATGATATTTATTTTCACACAAAGCACAAACAACTAGAAGTAAAACGTTTTCGTTTTTGACTAAAAGCTGTAGCATTACTGATACTATTGAGCCACGAATACTAGCACGGCAGGATAAAACGTCTTTCATACACCTATGAGAAAATTTGGGAGAGCCCTCGGACATTTAGTGGGCTTACTACCATCTTGCAGGTATTATTTAAAAATGTTAGTTTTATATGTATAGTAATTAAAACTAAAAACAAAAATAAAATTTACATAATTTAATTAATAATACAAGTGTGTGTCACGTGCTAAACGGTACTAATTTCCTACCTCCATGGCTACTCCTGACTAAAGTTATGTGTTTAATATTATGTGCTCTGTGGTGATGCTTTTTAACATTGTCCACAGACCATGGTAATAGGGATGATGCCTATATCAAAAATAGATTATTTCTAACTGATTATTAAATAGAGGATCTTCAAAAAGGCCTAACATTTACACCCTCGGTTAGTTTTAAGTTTAATAACCATTTTATAATGTAAATTAAAGAAAAAAAGTGCGTTGAAATTGGATGACGTCACAATTGCGAATTTCATACAACTTCCATACTAGCAGAGCGTTTTTAAGTTTGATAGAGAGTTGTTGATTTGATTGAGTTGTCATCATCCCTATTGTCTATGTTTTTCGTATTGCAACACCGATTAAAAGCTCAGAAGGGTTCGTACCCAAACTTGCTCAGAAGGGCTCGTACTGGTAGTGGCTGGGCCGTAAATACATTATATTAAAAAAAAAACACCGATTAAAATACGGTAGATCTGCAAAAAACAAAAACAAGTCACAAGTTTAAAGTCTAGTTTTAAAACTCACTACGATATAGAATTTTCTTCCAGGTTCTGTTTTCACTT
Organism: Erebia palarica; assembly: GCA_964035005.1. Taxonomy (NCBI): domain Eukaryota; kingdom Metazoa; phylum Arthropoda; class Insecta; order Lepidoptera; family Nymphalidae; genus Erebia; species Erebia palarica. The sequence goes on from OZ035992.1 coordinate 4,601,534, forward strand.
TTACTTACTCTTTTTAAAAGGTATAACTAGCTGCAAATGAAAAATGAATAAGCATCTTCTACGCTTGCGTAATTTACCTTTGGCTGCATCATCACTAGTCAGCTGTTCTAAATGCAGCTATAAAGCAGCATATAAATTAGAAAAAAAACCCCTACTGTGACGACGTGACGGTAAGAAGTCACGATCCTCAATAATGAGAATTACGACGTATGGAGGGAACAGAAATAACAGATCTACTTATAAAGTTTTTCATTGAACTCCTATTATTTTAAAATGCGCAAACCCGTATCGTTTGCCACGGTAATGACAGGCCGAGCGGTGGGCGTGCCTTATAAATTGTTTATAATGGCCTTTTTCAAATTATACACTGTTTCCACATAATTTCGATGCACTAAACGCATGACGATACCACTATTCATGCTCCTTTGTAAATTGGTATTTTCATTTTGTATTTATTAGCGTTATTGTGAGTTGTATTTTTTTCAGACAAATTCGCTGGCATAAGCTAGTATAGAAAATAAATTAAACACGAAATAGGTAATGTAAAGTTCAGTTAAAACGTGAGTAAGCATAAATTGTTCTGTCGCTAAACGATTAAAAGTAGCAGCTGCATTAAAATCCGTACAAAAGATTAAAAAGGTAAGAAAGGGTCAGTAAAACCAGATTGACCGGTCTGTCCTATTCAAAAAATAGACAATACCGGCTCCAAAACTGACCCCTGGGGGACACCGGTCACTTTCGCGCGTTTTGTACAAAACCGGTATTAAATCAAAAGGGTTCTAAGTTTCAGATATTATTAAAAATGTTTCTCTCTAACGGTCTATCAAATCGCGTGGTCAGTTTTGAATTTACCTTTGGTGGTGACCGGTGTCAAAAGCATTAGTTTACACGAAAAAGTTCTAAGTTCTTAAATTATTAGTTAGTCTTTTACATAGAAAGAATAGTGAAGGTGATTAATATTATTAACTTTTAATCAAATTAATTCCAGGATAATAAGTGTACTTGGTAGGTACGGCACTTATTCTTAGGTCAACATGATTTAATTAATAACTCTTCCGTAACAAATAAGCACAATCTTGTACGTAATATATATGAAATATTAATTTATTTTATTTATAAAAATACGGTAGGTCATGCTACGGTCATCAGTAAACGATGAAATGATGTATTAACTCACTACTTATATTTTTAGGTTTAACAAGACCATTTCCCACGCTGAAAAAGGAAAAGATCGCGAAGAAAAAATCTCCAAGCCCCAGCGTCCGTGTCACAAAAAAAATGTCCAACAATTATCACCTCCCCCGTTTTACCTCGGCAAATAGAATTAGGCGTAAATTAAATTATCCTGGGAATTAACATGGATAATAGCCGGGGCTCTCTTCGCTTTTTCCTTATTTTTCCCGCCTTTTAACCGTTTTTTCAGCTGACACGTCCCTCGCTGGTGACGTGGGATATCCACCCGCCAATTTTAAAGGACCAATGTTGTGCTTGTTTCCATTTTAATGGAAGTTTTTATTTCTTCTCTCTCGATACGGGACCACTCGTTTAAATTTTTCATGCTTCATTTTGTCGTGTTTGTGATTTTTTGTAACCTTGTTTGTTTTGATTTGGCTTTGGCTCAAATGACAGCCTTTATTGATTTAAAAGACAGTAGAATTTTGTAGGATGCTTAGATTAGGATCCTTATTTTATATGATTTGTTACATAAAATATTTTTGCGTAACGTGTATTATCTATACTAATATTATAAATGCGAAAGTATGTCTGTCTGTCTGTTTGCTACAGCTTCACGGCTCACCTGTTCAACCGACTTTGATGAAATTTGGTACAGGGATATGTATCCCAGTGAAGGACATAGGACATAATTTGTATGCCGGAAAATTGAGGATTTCCCGCGGGAACCGAAAAAATTTATTCCTCCCAAACGAAGTCGCTATCATCATCTAGTCTAGTATATTACAAAGAGAACCTCTGGGCTCAATTTCAGTTATCTAGAATCAACTTTTTAGGCTGGGTGGTGATAAGTCAGGCAGTGAGTCAGTCAGGACTTTTCTATTTATTATACGAGAAGGTACATTGTGTACTAAAATTATATATAAGCCAATAAGAATAAAGTAGGTGCTCCTCAGAAGTACAATAACAGTTTAAGAGCTATGTTCGTTTGGTAATTATAAACGATCTAAGGTTAATGATTACATCGAATTAGTTGCCAGTTTTTTATGGAAGAGCCACGTAACGAACATTTGCCCAATTATTTGTTTTTTGGGATAAAAGTATCATATCATTATTATGTTACAATAGAGCTATGCCATGCCAAGTTGCGTTCAAATTATCCAGATAGTTTAGTCTCTTAGAGTGATGTCGTTCACTCTGGTAATGCGTGCACAGATAGATAGATAAAGAGAAAAAGAGAGAAAATCATACAAACAAAAAACAAGGTTTTGAGTTCTGTAGCGATGATGAAAAATCAATATTTTAAGTATATATTTTAATGTACAGGAATTAGGAGTAATAGTTTTAATTCAGGTGACGCTTCTGTTATACGGAACTAAGTTCTCAAAGGCTGGTAAATGCGTTTTTTATCAGGTTAATTATCCTTCCTCTCTCTCTGCGTCGTATTCCTCATGAGGGTCGTGACCCCTTTCCATTGACCAAATAGTGGTAGGAGTTTTCTTGCGATAATAATGTGGTATGTTCCCAAGTCCTTGTTGTCGTATCCATGTAAGGTCCCAATCTGATGTTAGTGATAATAACTCGGACCGACGGCTTAACGTGCTCTCCGAGGCACGGAGGAAACGAAAAGGCCAAATTTGAACCTCCAAATTCGGTCACCAATCCAGTTACTGACTTGGGTCAACTTTGCTTAACAATCGCAATCGACTGATATGCGTTGTCACAGCTAGGCCACTGGTCCCTTAAAGGCAGATTCGTATAATTTTCTTCACATGAAATTTTTGAAAAATTATGGTATGCCAGTTCCAGAAAAGCAGTACAACAAAACATTTATTTGATGCAAGGGCTAAGAAAAGGGGGCCTTTAAAATTGTCAAAAGAAGGCGAATTTCCCCAAGGGTGCGCCACCCCCTTAATTATATCTTTAAATTTCTAAGTGCATTTTTAGAAAGGAGGGGTTTTATATAAAATGGCGTACATTTTGGGGTGCGAGGGTGATTTTGGGGATCGGAATTAATAATGGATTTTCTAAGTTTTGGTAAATTTGCTTTATAGGCTTTAATTACTTTTTGATGAGTTTTTTAATTAAGTAGGTATTAGAATCTTTGGAATTATTTCTTTTTGCCATAATAGTTTCTTCAAATATACAGAATTATAAAAAATGAGGCGTGATATAAAAAAATATAAAGAAAGGTACCTAGCACGAATGACAGTAAGATCCTGGACGAAATTAAAAAAAAAACATGTTTACATGTCTTACTTCTTTTGCTTGGTTAAGCTTCAATAATGTTAATAAGAATTATAATTAACTATATTGTGTTCTTATAAATTTCATTAAATAATAATTAATGTCTGGCATGGGACAGGCAAGAATTAGAAAGTGAATATTGAGAATGTTTAAAATAGCTTCACTCTTTTTTTGAACACCAATCCTTGCGTTGGCATAAAACAAGATAAAAGACTACAAAAACAAACAAGAAAAACAAAAGGAAAGAGAATCTTCTGACATTAATCAAAACGAAAGCACATTAAAAGCGTAGAAAGCGGAAAGCGGACCACCCTCATCTTAGCAATTTAAAACAGGGGATGCACATTTATTTCTTCTTTTCACCCTTCAAGGCGTCAATTTAAATCTGACCTACCCTTCTCACAAATTACCTTATACTTAGTGTTATATAAGATAAATAAGAAGGGAGCCAGGGGTCTACCTTGAGTGGTGCCCGTTTAGGGTAACATCCCCTAAAAAAGCCCCTTCTTAAATCGAGGGTGGTACGTTACGGTAGGATTGTTTCTTATTATTATTACTTTTTTTGTTGGATTGTAGGTACTTAGTTAAATTTATCGATAAATTAATGTTATCTTTCATTATTTTTTAGCAGTTAGTAGGAGAGAGACTAGACTTCATCATTGCTTTCTAAAGGCACTTGACAATTATGCAAAATAAAATAAGCTGGGTAGGTTCTCTCTATTTGGTCGCCCACTAAAGAAGGATTTCCTGAATATACACCCAAGCAACACTAAGGGCGGATCATTTAATTATTTATATTTTACTTTCCTTTTTTTTTGGACGACGGGACTAACACATCTAAATTGCCAAAAGCTTCTTCTTCTTCTTCATCTTATCAACCCATTGCCGGCTCACTACTAAGCACGAGCCTCCTCTCGAAACGAGAAGGGTTTGGCCATAGTCCACCACGCTGGCCATGTACGGATTGGCAGACTTCACACGCCTTCGAAAACATTATGAAAAACTCTCGGGCCTGTAGCTTTCCTCACGATATTTTCTTTCACCGATTGAAGCAAATGATGTTTTAATTTCTTAAAAAAAGGTAATACGATGGGTTCAAAATCTTCAAATCTCTTCTCTTTTCGTAAAATGAGATTATCAAGTTGGAAACACGTCAATAATGTTTAGTTTTTGACTGTCCTGTCATGACTTAATTCAAGACATTAAATATTAAAACCCTTGATTACAGATAATAAAAAAAAATATTACTACTATATTATTGTTTGTAACATTAATAAATAATCTAGCAATTTACTCAGGAAAGCTACTTGAAAATATTTTGAAGTCCAGTTTTAAAAGAAACAGACCTAATTCCGAATTCAAACGAAAATTTCAGAACGCAATCCGCCATTATACGCCCGCGGAATTCGAATGACGAATTGCGGGTGGTTTTTCTTGTTTTAAAACCACTGTAACATTTGCCATTCCCAAACAAATTTTTATGCGAAAACGACTCTAATTTGTTTGTGTATAGAGTGGAGAGTATAGGTTATGGGTGGTAAATGTAGTTGCAAGATATCTCCCCGCTGTCTGTAGCATGGATTTATCGTCTTCCAAGGGGGACAGAGTAAAAATAAGAAAGGGATGTTTTTCCTGGGGGACGCAGGGTGGTTATTCAATTAAGGCGGGTGGCACGGGCGATTAATAATGCTTTCGAAATTAAGGCTGTAAAAAAAGATGGAATCATCTTTTAACGGCGGTGGAACTGAACTTTCGTTTGAAAAATATTTTTTTTATTTTTAATAACCTAGTACCTACAGTTTGCGCGCGAATTGAATGCAGAGTAAATGTATGTGTCACCATACATTTGCTCTGCATTCAACTCGCGCGCCTTACTATAGCCAACTTATCCCTAGCCTTAAATAAAATATTCAACAAGGAAGATATAGTAAGACGAAAATTGTTTTTCTTAAGCAAGAATTAATATAGTAGGTATCTTATCTTTACTTTTGATGGTCACTATTTTGTAAACCTTAGCTTTTTTTCTAGAAGCTGTGAAAAAACCCTACAATGATTTAAATATACCTATTCAACAAGATTAAGATAGTCGAGGTCGAGGAAGAAGAAGAAACAAAACTTTTTCGGCTTTCTATGCTATGGAGAAAAATATTAGGCCTGAAAAATATTACATTTCACAATTTTAACCTGCCTTTGTGTTGTGGTAAAAGGATTCTAATAATAGTAAAACAAGGTATAACAGCAAAAGAAATTATTATATAATTAGTTCAGTAATTGCTGAACCAATTTTCATTTGCTGTTATACCTTGTTATACCTTGCTTGTCACACACAAATTTTATTATTATTCTATTTTCAGATACCACTGTTGAACCGACGGACTGGCCGAAAATGCCTAAGATAAGAGACACTTTTACTATGAAACCCAAAAAAAAAGTAAATGAAACCTCAAACCTTTTGCTTTTAAAGGGAATATTCCTTATCATATTATCGTATTAATCCATTGTACGACGTATCATTCCATATTTGAATAATTACCTACTAGGTTTTTACTAAATAAGTTAGGTGCAAATATTGGAGATATTACCGAAATAGGTAGCTACATCTCAGTGACCTTATTTTCAGGCCCTTTACATGAATCAAAGCGTACGTTGACCCACTCATCGCATATGTGAAGGTTAAACACATGTGTTCAGACGATTAACGACTCTATTTTATTACGATAGAGTTTCTTTCACATTAGTAAAGGTAATTATCGTAACGCTAATAAAGTTCGTCTAAGTTTTCTTGTGAAATTGTTATAACTTTGGCGATTTGTTTCGATTATTCTCAATACAGTTCTGATAAAACTTATATTTTTTTTAATTTTGTGTTCATCTTTGAGTTATAGTTCAAGACTACTTACCTACCTGTTTTTGTAGATATTATTTTGCTTTCAGATCCTTTTTTATCGAGTAAGTAGTACCTATATTATGAGCATTTCTTAATAGTTACTAAATAATTAGGTAAAGATAAGCAAATAACAAGGTGCCACATCAAATTAGAGCAAATTTTACGGTTTACCTTAGTATGTAGTGTAGGTACTATTGACGATAAACACTTCAAGCATGTTTTACTATCTTAAAAAATATAACATAGGTGAGAGTGTTACATAACAAGCAAGCGGAGCGAGCGCGTTTTTATTCATTTTCACGTATCTTTCAAAATAGGTATGGGTAAAATGATCGAAGAAATGAAAGAAAAAAATCGAGGCTTGAACCGACTTATGAATCCACATTAAATGACAATAAGATTGCTTTGTGAAAAATATTTTAAAATAGAAAGCAAAAGAGCAATAAAAAGGTAAAACCACACAATTTCATATCAGTACCTACACGAAAAATCCGCAACCCCAAACTTCTAATTTCAAAGCGAAAAAAAATTCTCAGTCGCTACCCTCCGACCAATTAAAATTCGCATCGAACGTACTACCCCCACCTTGAAGGTGCAGACTTTTATTCTGCCCGGTCCACCCCGTTTTAAAAGGAGCCATCTTGGGACGCGGGGCCCAGGGGCTAGGGAGACGGGTGGGGGGTGGACCACTTTTCTCTCCAAGTGTTGTTTTAATTCCGCCAAATATCTTTTCGCGAATACCTCGGTAGAACTCTTGGTATAATTTACTCGAGAAAGTATAGTGATCACACGGTATTTTTTATTTCCTTTTTATTTGCTTATTTTGTAAAGTCATGAGCTATAACAGTTTTTACAGATTTGAGTATGGTTTTATTTAGTCAGGTTTCTAATACCTATCGTAAGTCTCATCGAATCACTCAATATATTTATTATTTTTGCCATGCCTTTACCCAAATTTGATGGCTGATGAGACACTAAAAGTTTTGAAATTTATACTGTAGGTATGTATTTCAAGTAAGGTACCGAAATCTCGTGGAGACTTTATAATTTTCCTATATAAAAAGTATGACAATCTACATGGTCTTTCAATTGTATATTATCCATATTTCATGCATAAAATCACATCAATCCACTGCATCGTGATTGAAGGACAACCTGATATGAAACAGTTTTATATACTTTCGCATTTATAATTTTGGTAGAATGTCAACTCATCAACTGGGCTTTAAGAATAATATACCACAAAAAACAAGACGAATCACTTCGTTTCATATTTAAGGAAAAGTAACTGTTAACCTTAACTGGGATTTATTTACTAGAGCTGTGTTTACTTGTTAAAAATCATGAAGATGTATTTAAAAATAAGTCATGCTATAGAACTAGGCAGGTGGTATCAAGACAAAAAGATCATTACGACCTAAAATTACCAATATCAACATCTAAAATGTATGATAAACAGTACGTAACAGTATGTAACTGAAACCTGTATTTAATAATCTACCTTTGGATATAAAAGCGCTTCAAAACCCTAATAAATATAGAAGAATCCTTAAAGTATGGCTCATCATGATAACAAGTATGGCTCAATAACATGACATTTTAAATGACTTTTTCCATCGTGGCAAAACTTAACAAATTAAAAAATAAACTTGGCTAAGTAATTCTGACATATTAGTTATAATAATAGCCAATCAGTTTTTACTAATTAATAATTTGTTCCAATTGTCTCATCAAATGTTAATATTAAGTATGAATTTAATATCGTAAGCCTGTTAGAGGTGGACTGTTCCTACTATGTAAAATTAAGATCTTAAACCATGTAACAGTCAAACGATTAAATAAATGAATGAATGGCTGTTCCGTGGGTATTTTATTTATTAATTTCTCTAAAATACCTAATATTAAAATTCTAAAAATCCGTATCCACGTTTACAAAATGTCAAAAGGCAAGTTCATTAAGGCGCGTCGTCTCACGGCTGCGAAGCTCGTAGATTTAGAATGAAGCCGGCATTTGCATGGAAATTAAAATTTACCTGACCCCGCCCCGATAGTGGACTTAATCCCTTCTTTACTTTTACTCCGCATTGCTGGAACTATTTTATAATTAATCTTCCCACCTTTTTCCTGGGCTAACCTGTTAGGGGCATGGCAGTTATATTAAACCCATACCCCTAATCAGTTTGTACACGGCATCATACGGGAACGTTAAATCGCTTGGCGACACGTTTTTGCCGGTAGGGTGGTAACTAGCCACGGCCGAAGCCTCCCACCAGGCCAGACCAGGGAAAATTCAGAATATGAATTCCCAAATTGACCCTGCCGGGGATCGAACCCGGGACCTCCCACCAGGCCAAACTACCCTAAACTGCACGAAACTTCATCATTATCATTATCATCATTATCATCAAAATTTTTATTGTAAACTTCGTATATATTTAAAAGTACAGACTATCATAAGTTTACCGAAATAACATTTCTATGTTTCATCTTGCTCAAAGCTCTGTTGCAGTTCCTACCTGGCTAACTTCATGAAACTTCCCTCCGTAGACGTGAAAATACTACAGAACTTCACTTTCAGTTTCTGACAAAATATATATTTTGTTAAAAAAAGTATTACGAAACTTATGTAACTTGATGAAGGAACTAGAAGTATAATTCGCTATAATCCGCGAAAATAGGAAAATCTATGTGATAGTGTGTATCCCGCACCTAGATTTTGGTAAATGTCTCGGGCTATAGGTTCGCGGATTATAGCGAATTAAACTTCTAGTTCCTTCATTATGATGGACTTCCGCAAAGTAACGTCTGCTTCTATCCAATATTATGTAACTTGAATTAAAGTAACTTTTAGATTTATTTTATTTTATTATGGAAGAAGGACATAGGGACATGAATACGGAACTTCCAAAATAAAATTTGCGACATTTCACTCGAATCATTTTAAAGTCATCCGTCTCCAGCGTTCGTAATTCGTATCTAAAAGTAAATTTTTGCTACCTTGCCTCCCCGAGATAAGTGTAATAAAAGTTTGCCTAATGTGAAAACTTGCTAATGCTATCGGCATACGTGATCTCGCCATTTCGGGATGGAGCGTTCCAACCAATGTTTTTCGACTTGATTCGACAAAAACTATAATTGTCTGCAGATTGGATGGATCTAGCTACTACTATTGGATTTACTATTTGTCTAAGCTTTGAAATAACTTGTCTAGGCAATGAGGCGGTCCGTTGTATAGAGACCCCGCATTAAATCCTCAGTCGATGAAACTTGCCTGGGTTTTAGTATTGGATGATCCAAAACTTACACAAAAATATCCAACAAAAAAAACATCGGGAAGTTAGGTATTTATACCTAAAACTAAATATTATCTTGATTTATTTTTAAAATAATAGCAGGTAGTATATTTACCTACATTTAAAACATACATCATATGGAATAATCATGCAGAACATATATTAAACATAATATATTAAATGTTAATAATTTAAACTGCGTTTACGCGATAATGTACCTTTCTGCTTCCATAATTAGGTATAGCATAAAAACCCTTGCTTCTTTTCTGATTTTTTTGGTGGTTATATACGTTTAACTCATGATACTTTATCATACTGTAGAGTTTCGTCGCCTGAGGTATTATTGTAGGGGTCGACTAGCTTTATTGCCTAGACTGTAAAACAGCGTTTGTCAATTCTGTCAAAAAAAATCTAATTGATAAAGCCAAATTAAATGACTTTTTTGATGGAAAATAAGGCAGCCGTCTACTACCACTGATTTGCCGTGCCCCACCGGGCTTCCAATATTGTAATATGAACTATAATATTCTAGACATCATGTAAATTACTTATATGAATAATAATTTGTATTGGAATGCAAACTAAATGAATATGAAATTAAAAAGATTGCTTGGGAGGAAGTTTTCCTGGGGTTTTACTGATATTATTGTTTCACTATTGTGGCCTTCGTGTTTTAGAATTATAATCCTTGTTTTAGGAACGTCAAGGTACGTGACATCGAACTGTAGTTTTTGATAAAATTGCTTAAATATTGCTTTAATTGTTGGCAGCATGGCCCCTGAGAAAACAAATATTTCTGAATGAAAATAAAATCCAGTTTCTCCTTTTATACCAGACTAGCTGATGCCCGCGACTTCGTCCGCGTGGATTGATGTTTATGGTTCCCGCGGAAACTCTTTAATTTTCCAGGATAAAAAGTAGCCTATGTGTTATTCCAGACTATAATCAATCTCTGTGCCTAATTTCATCCAGATCCGTTTAGCCGTTGGAGCGTGATTGAGTAACAAACATCCGTACATCCATACATCCATCAACTTTCGCATTAATAAAGTTAGTTTATAAAAAGAATAGATCATTTTACAAACAATAAAGAAAGATACATTTTCTACGACAATTCACTTTTTATAAGACTGTCCTATCCTATCTATTTTTATCACAATCGCAATAGTTTTTCACATTTTCGATAACCAATAGTAGCGGTGAAGCAGCGATCCGTGTTCGAGGAATTCTTTAAGACATTATCCGCGGAGTTATTATCGACTTTCAGCTTTCGCAACGTTCTGCAGATTCGCTCCACATGATTCTTTGTTACGACTTTACCATTCTCCTTTTTATTATACTCGTGTAATAATGCATCACGGAATTAATATAGATTCCTTAAACTGATTTTTTCTTTCTTTTTTCCTTACTGATCATGAAATCTTTCAATTCTTAAAGGTTAAAAGGTTTAAAATAAAGTTGCTAAAAATACAATTAAATAAAATGAAAATACTCTTTTGGTTGGTTTTAATAATAAGGTTGTAGATTATACGATGAGCTAGGTACTGCTAGTAGAAACCAGGTGTTTTTAATCAATAATAAGAAGGTTGACACAATGACCTCAGCTACAGCTACTTAACCTATAGTAAAAGGGACGAAGTAACTGGGAAAAATAGAGATACCTACTAAAGTAGATGTTCATAAATGTATAGGAAACAGGATAGAAACACAATTAGCCCCTAATTGTCCAAGAAAATCGTAATCGTAATCGTTTATCAAACGGATAATTCGACCTGTTATAGGAGTTCAAAGATACCTGCACGTCAAAGAGCATGTATGAACTCTTTAAATATTTCGAGTAATACGTTTTAAGTTATCAAATGATTACGATTTGCTTAATCAATTGGGCATCAGATCAAATACGTAATGACTCAAGTAAAGTGACTATGTATCTATGTTTTAACTACATAGCCTGTATTAAAACGGACGTAGAAATTCAGATAAGGTACCGTACCCTACTAGAATAGAATACTGATAGGCAACTAGATAGGTACTAGGTGCTTATAAATATATAGGAGGTAGTATAGAAACACAATCAGAACAAATGACCGAAGCTAAGCGACTACGGACGGGTTTACGACAATGCCTATAAGAAAACGGGCGTCGCGTTATAAAATTTGCATTCGGCTGGTGGAGTGCAGGCGGAGGGCGGTTAGTAATTACGGAGAGAGACTATGGCTCTCATGACCGAAATTGTAAGTAAGACCACAGGAAAAACTAGTTTTTTTCAACTTATTAGTACCAAAAAGTTATAAAATATGTAGAAAAACAAAAACATAGTGAACAAGGAACACTTATCTCTTTAGGAGATCTTTACCAGTGAGCCTTGGCAGTGAGAAAGGCGGAAAATACTATTTAAAACTAAGTACCTATTGGCTTGCATACAATTCGAAGCAGGCAAAAGGGAAGGAAACCTTGTTGCCTGCTTCGCAATATTATATATAAAGCTTGGATGAAATAAACACGGGATACGAAACGTAAGAAAATGTATGAAATCTCGTTCGACTAACTTTTGCGGGGCGAGGGGAGAGTGCCTTGTCATTTTTCTGTCCAATTATTGACATTAGTGCATGAAAAAGTCGATCACTATGGCAATACAATATTATAATTAATGGCGAAACTGCCCAGTTCGCAGCTAGAGGGGTAAGGCAAATATGGCCGATAATTCCATAGAGAGCCGATAGAGCCATTACTGAAACAGTTCTTTACTAGGATTTTCAGTTTAGTCTGAACTGATCCTTAGAAATTTAGGATAGAGGGAATTTACCTAGTGCAGTACAAAGTCAAATGTCATTTTAGAGACTTCTCGATGCACTGGATGTACTGACTACGATTAGATATGACATCAAATTGGGTATTTGCCTACGAGTGAAAAAAATATTTTTTTAGTGATTATTAAACAAAGGATCTCTCAAAAGTCGTAATATCCACGTCCCCTGCTAGTTTTATTTTGAATAATCGTTTTAAACTATCGATTATAGTAAAAAAGCGCGTCAACAACTTCACAACGTCACAACTTAAAATTTCGTAGAAAATCCATACTAAGCTTTTGTTTGACTTTTGAAAAAAAGTTGCTGATTTGTCTAGTTGTCAAATACCCAATTGTAGAGACAGAGAGAGAAAGAGTGAGAAAAATATCAAAATTTGAGATGTTGCATTCAGGTTATCCTTTCGTATTTTTTTTTCTCTGTCTGTTTAAAAAAAAATCAGCAATTCGAAGCTGATACGGTGTAAAAGCTGGTTTGTACATAATATTAGTCCGCTTCTATAACGCCGTACCCAAGGAGGGGGGTGTCCGACCTCGGAGGCGAGAGGGGGGTAAACAGGAAAAAGGAGGGTAGGAAAATTTCCATTTTCTTACGTCTTTCCAGAGCCCGCTCTGCAGCAGTTTTTGATTAACGGACGGCAAGGGCGAAATTTCATTATATATTCATCCCCCCCCCGGCTTATTTACTTGGGGGGTATTGTTCGAAATATCGACGGAGATTCTTTTGTTTGAGATGTTTAAGATAACTTTGGGAGATGGCGACTTAGGTACTTATTGTATTTTGGGAAAAGGTAGCTGTATTTGTAAGAATATTATGTTTGTAACGATTTATCTATATTTCGTTGAAGATTTTGTTCGTTACTTATCAAGCTACTTTGTGAAAAATAGAATTTCAGCATCATTTATACCTACTTACTTACTAATTACTTAATATTATAAATGTGAAAGTTTGGATGGATGAATTTATGGATGGATGGGTGTTTGTTACTCAATCACGCAAGAACGGCAGGACGGATCTGGACGAAAATTGGCGCAGAGATAGATTATAGTCTGGAAAACCATATAGGCTACGTTTTATTCCGGAAATTTAAAGAGTTCCGGCGGGAACCAAAAAATCCTCGGACGAAGTCGCGGGCATCAGCTAGTTACATAATGCCTACCCATTGCCGGTACACTACTAAGTGCGGATCTCAGGGACCCCTTTCAGGACGAGAAGGGTTTAGGCCATAGTTCACTATTCGATTAGAACCCAGCACTCACCAACACCAGTCGGTTGGAATATGTCACTAACTTTCACTTCCTCGCAATGTTTTCCTTCACCGCTGTGCGTAAATCTGTAATTTGTCTCTAAATTCGGGAATTAGTTGTGAAAAATTGCTCTGGGATTCTACATATCTAGGTAGGTACGAGTACATAGTTCGAAGAACGGATAGGCGTTGGGCTCTCGAGATGCTTGAGTTAACGGCCACCGGAAAGCGTAGAAAAGCAAATGAAGAACACCCACTGTGCAGCACAGTGGGTGGGTGGGTTTTGGTGGTACAAAGTGAAGCTAGACGAGATTAAGTAAGATCGTGTCGTAAGTCAGTGACTAATGTGACAACTCGACCTGATATGACGCGTCGCGAGTCGGGACATTACCGAAGAGTTGTAGCTCTAGCTGACCGTGCCTTCGTTGCTGCGTAGATAAGTTCACCATTGTCGCTGCCCTCTGCCGCCGATATTGAATCTGAACCCTTAGTCAACTTCTTGTTTCGCGCTTTGTGAAAAAAAGTCGACCAATTTACTGCAGACACGTTCCCGAAACAATAGCTTGTTATATTATATGAAAAAAATATTAGAAAAACGATTTGCTTTTAATTTTTTAATGTCAGTCGAAAAAGTTTGGTTTTTGCAGTTGCACGCTATTCGATACTAGATGGCAGTATTGGCTGTTGAAAATTATTACTTTATTTCATGCACACATCTGCATATATTGTATCAACAACTAGAAATTAATTCAAATATTTCTTAAATATATTTAAATATATTTAGTATTTTGTCTTTTCTAATTTACTTTATCATTTTATTTTCCTATTAAAACATTAATACATTAAAACGTCAATAGATGGCAGAGCCTATTTCTTTTGCGTTTCGTGAGTGTTGGAGAGATGGCAGCACTTGACCTTTCTTCGAAAGAGAATAAAATTTTCCTAAAAAAATAATGACAAAAAGCAAATATTAATGAATCCAAAAGCTTACTTTGTACAACTTATTACTTTACTTCATGTAAAATTATTAACAATTATTAGAATAATCATCTCGGAATTTACATTGAGTGGAAATTAACCGGCGTACTTTAATCAAATAAGAATTTCTAGCTGCGTATGCTAAGTTTGTAGGTACATTGAATAATTTCACGGTGAGTTATCTTAACAGCATTGATTGCTAAATTGCCCTTTTTATATGACTTAGCTAATTTCTTTCCATCGTTATGGCTCCTCGAAGAAGTACTATTTTTGTTGTGTCTAGATCAATTTGTTTATATTTTGTATTCCACAGTATCGCTCCTGTAAACTTGAAAAGTAAAGTATACTTACATTAAAATTGTTTTCTTTATTAAAGTATATTATTTTAAAAATTGATAAGTACGGCAAAATCTACTGTGGGAATTTGTGAAAATTTATTGTTTTCAAGAAGCACATAAAATTAAGTTCCCCTTTTCATCTGTGATATTTTTTCTTGTTTCATGATTTTCATACAAAAACATGCTTGCGGCCAACATTTAAACAATAATACTAAATTTTAATTATTAATTCCCTTTCTATAACATCATTCATCATCAATCCATTGAGCTCTCAGAATTCTGAAGCATGCAGACTCCCTCCCCATGTAATCCTTTCACCGTTATAACCAAGTGCTTTATTTAACGTAGGTATATACCAAAAAAGTAGTGAGTAGTGACGGGTGATTCCGGAGCCCTAAAATAATAAAAAATAAAATAAGACCACTAAATGGACAATTAACTGCTATATTTTTCTCTACTGTACCATAAGTATATAAAAACTTGATGAATTTTACTTCTACTCTTAACTCAAATAATTTTGCCATTTCTTTCAGAATATGACCTCATCGTCATACCTCTTTACAATGAACCACACGGTCCTCACAAAAATCCTAATCAAATACCAATATGGCCAAAGCAAAAAAAATTCAGAAGTAATAACGACCTGTTCAAATTAGATATAAGTCATTATGACGAAGCCACAGAAATGATAGACATAGATAACTATGATTTTAATAACGACCGTGCTGCAGTTAATACTAATAGTGATAGCTATGAGAATCAGAAGTTAGGTTTGGATGATGCTTTAGAAAAATATGGACAAGATAAAATTGTCGGTGGCTTCGAAGTTGATATAAATTTGTATCCATACCATGTGGCTTATGGCACCAATTGTGGTGGTGCGATCATTGATAAGAAATGGATGATCACGGCAGGCCATTGCGGGTGAGTTTTAAGCAAACCTTATTCATCATACAAATTCAGACAACTCTATCATTTTACCTGGCTGGGGAGGTACCCCTCCCCTATAGCCAGGAAAAAGGACGGACCTCCCTGATATAATTTCTGAATTTTCCCTGGTCTGGCCGTTGCTAGTTACCGGCAAAAACGGGTAAAAACATTTCTTGCCCCGTGTCAGTTCGAAATCAAAAATTTACCCTATTTTTACATAGAATTTGATTTATATTTTATAGTAAGAAGACGTACATAAGAGTCGGTTCAAAATACTTAAATCAAGGCCAAAAAATTTCTATAATAAATAACTACATCCACCCGAAGTGGTCAGCTAAGGGCAAGGACCACCCATTCGACTTTGACTTCCAACTTCTGGAGCTGAACGAAAATCTGAAATTCGATGACAACGTCCAACCTATCAAACTGGCACATATTGAAGATATGGTTATTGGTAAAGTTATTACTGTTACTGGATGGGGAAATACTGAAGAAAACGTAAGTGGAAGAGATGGTATAGCTACCTAGAACTTTCATCGCAGTGTTAATTATAGTTCATTCGATAGATACCTATCGAGATATAGATAAATAGATCCAAATATTTATCTATTTTGGACGTCTATCGTTTGAAGATAATGACAACGACCTTATACTTGCTACATTTTTACTGCCTTGGTGGTCTTTCGGTCTAGTATGCGTATTCTAAGACAAGTCAAAAATTTCCTTGGTTTTTATACCGCGAATTTTTGAATACCAACTCCAAGTTATGAAGTTAGTGTATTACCCAGGTCTTTTTTGCGTCTGAATTTACTCCAGCCGTGTCTCATCGGACTATGTGATACTAATATTGTATGGAACCTGTGTCTGTGCACATATTTGACCACTATTTTATCTTTTGCGTATTGGCTATTAAGACTTCGAATAGTCTGACAGGCCTAATTGTCTAAGCAAATCATCATCATTTGACAGCTTACATTACACGATCTGTTTAAGAAGTTTAAACATGCTTTTTGACGTGCATGTTCATGTACATGTTCTATGAACTCCTTAAACAGGTCGAATTATCGGTGGGACAAACGATTACGATTTTTTTATACAATCGGGGAGCTGCGTCGTGACCGAAATTCTTTCGGGAGTTTTTAATTTTTAAAAATAAATGTATTATTGAATAAAATTTAATTAATAAATAGTTGTCATCGCATTCATTCAAAGTATTCATTACGAATGAAACGGTGTATTATTCTTAAAGTTGGTTAAATTCATTTTGTCAAGTATGAAAATCGAAACCAATTGCCAATTTTCGTTGCATTAAAATTCATTATTGAATGAAATCACACATGTGTATGAGAATTAAATATTAAACTTATTAAATACTAATATTATACCAGCTTATAAAATTTAAGTAGTTACTTGGTGACGCGAAACTAGGTGGGTGTTAGAGATGGATGAGATAATAATACTAATAGTATTTATTTTTCAGGGTCCATACTCAACCGTCCTACGAGCTGTCCGCGTACCAATAATATCCAAAGAGAACTGTCAGAAAGTGCCGTTCCCTTATTTCAGAGGAGCTCTAACAGCCAGGATGTTTTGCGCTGGATTCTCTGAGGGGAAAAAAGACGCCTGTCAGGTAAGATTTAATTTAATTTTATTACTAGAAGATCCCAGCGACTTCATCCGCGTGGATTGAGGTTTTTGGCTCCCGCGGGAACTCTTTAATTTTCCGGGATAAAAAGTACTACCAGTACTACCAGTAGGTATTTTTTCATTACCATTTTTGGCATGGTATCACCATTAGTTACTACCCTACCGGCAAAGACGTGCCGCCAAGCGATATAGCGTTCCAGTACGATGTCATGTAGAAATCAATTAGGGGTTTGGGTTTAATATATATTAACTGCCATGCCCCTAACAGGTTAGGCCGCTACCATCTTAGATTGCATCATCACCTACCTTCAGGTGAGATCGCAGTGAAGGGCTAACTTGTAGTGTAAAAAAACCTAGTGATATAATATACTTTTTTTTATTGCAGGGTGATTCTGGTGGTCCAGCGGTGGCCTATGACAGGCTGCTGGGCATGGTATCATTCGGCTATGGCTGTGCTACGCCCGGATCCTATGGAGTCTACAGCAAAGTGGCCAAAGTCAGGAGTTGGATAGAGGAAGTGACTGGCCTTACGTTAGATTAACATGGACATTGAAATAATATTTTTAGTTTGCTTTTCTTTTACCTTTATGATGCAACATTACCGGCACGAATGTAAAGAGATCAAATTCAAATTTAAATGTTTTTTATTCAAACGCTTTTTGAAGTCAATCAGGAACGGACTTACGTCATGCTTTTTGAGACAAGGCTCAACGAGTCCACAGTTTACTTATCTCAAATAATTTATAAATGCAGTGCACGGTGTAATAATAGTTGATCGCGAAATTGCCAACAAAATACTCACGTGTAATTTGGCGAGAATCATTTTTTTTCTATTTTTGTTTGTGCAAATTTAGCAATAACAAAAAAAACCAGCGAAATAACACATAACTACACAGAAAATTATTAGCTAAATCTACGTATTGGTTATTAGATAATGCCCGCGACTGGATTGTGGATTAAATTTTTTTGATTCCCGGGGGAACTCTTTAATTTTTCAGTATAAAAAGTAGCCTATGTCTTTCAAAAATACACCAAATTGTCTTGTCTACACCAAATTTCAATAAAATCGGTTGAACAGATGGGCCGTGAAAGCGTAGCAGTCATATAGATAGACAAAAACACTTTCGCATTTATAAATTATAATATAATATTAGTATGGATATGGATTAGTGTGGATATGGATTAATCTATGGGCTCTACGAGCAAAAGTTTTGTACAGTCTGTTATCAAGCTAGAAAATCATAATCAAAAAAACATCCTAGGCAGTGAATTAACTTAGCAAGCGAAATTCTACAGTATTCGCCATCGAATATTACGTAATCTTGTCGGAAGTCACCGGCAAAATTCCACCGCATTCGACACAAATGTGAATCCGATCCAGGCCCCCAGTAAACCGGTCAGTCTGCCTTATTAATGGAGTAAAATCGGTAATGATCGTGTTTGGCAAATTTCCAAATTCTAAACATCACACGGACGCGGCTATCTAATTCATTACCTAATATCATA
Source organism: Erebia palarica (assembly GCA_964035005.1). Lineage (NCBI taxonomy): Eukaryota > Metazoa > Arthropoda > Insecta > Lepidoptera > Nymphalidae > Erebia > Erebia palarica. The sequence continues at coordinate 4,620,586 of OZ035992.1, forward strand.
ATATTTTAATATGGGCAACCACTGCCCTGCTAGGCCCTGCTAGACTGCCTCGCTGGTCTAGTGGTTAGCATATTCGACTGCGGCCGACGAGGTCCCGGGTTCGAGTCCATTAAGTATTGGGTTTTTCTAACTAGAAATTCTCAGTACTAGCCCGGAGTTAGGAAGTTGGCGGTGTTTCACCCCCGTGCCTCGGAGAGCACGTTAAGCCGTCGGTCCCGGTTATTATCACTAACATGATAATAGTCGTTAAAGCCCGCCAACCCGCATTGGAGCAGCGTGGTGGGTCTAAGCTCTAATACCCTCTCTCCTATGAGAGTGGAGGCCTGTGCCCAGCAGTGGGACGTTAACGGGCTGTAGTGGTGGTGGTGGGGTGGGCAACCATTTTGATTTTAAAAGCGCTAGGGGTGGGGGTGGTCTACTCGCGACATCAACATCTCAAGCCATCGCCGGCCCAATAGGTACGAGCATTAGGTATGAGAAAATTTTGCCCATAATCCACCGCGCTGGACAAGTTCGGATTGGCAGCTTCATGCACCTTCCAGAACATTTATATGAAGAACTCTCGGGCATGCAGATTTCCTCACAATGTTTTCCTTTACCGTTATGTATGTAGAACAAGACGTGGTATGACGTGATGGATTTTTGTTAATGCGTAGAAACACGTGCAGAAAAAAAATTGGTAAAAATAATTGATTGGTTAGCTAATTAAGATACATAGAGCGAGATTGTCCAATTATAACAAACACAATGTGCGTGTAATTCACTGATGTTATTTATATCGCTGTTGCTTGTTATCAATTTCATCGCTGTGATTGGGTTAGTAACAATTTAGCATTCGTTTTTTTAAACCTTTTATGATCAGAGGACCGAGTATGTTTTCTTCCCATTTTTTTTTTATCCACTACATGTTAGCCCTTGACTGCGATCCTATTCTTCCCATTCGATCGCGATTGTGGCTTCACGTTTGGCGCTTGATCACTTCTATTAAAATGGTACTTAGTTCTGGCTATCGAATATGTAAAACAAGTCATAACTAAAATAATTAAAAAACTGCCCGACTGCCCTGCCAAAAAACTAGTTAAATTAGAATCTTATTCACATTTTTATTAAATGATATTTTTTTGTTAATCACTGGATATTGAACTATAGTGTTATATATTTTTGTAATCTGCTCATCATTTTCTAGATGATGATTATATAGTTGATCTTATTTTAGATTTTTTTTTCAAATTTAGTCTTTAATGCGGGACCATGGTCACCCTATCATTTTTTTTAAATTTTACTAGCCTATGTCACCCGGAATAAGCTAGGGATACTAACGATACCTCATTACCTCATTTATCAAAATCGGTTCAGGCGTACAGAAGTTGTGGTGGAATATACAAATTCACATACATACATACATACATACATGCATTCATACATATAAAAATAATATACTCCTTTTTTCAGGCAGTCGTATAAAAACTGCCACTCGGCCTGCACAACACGTGAAGTCATTGCACCTGATTTCTGTATGGTCAATGTTCATGTCAAAATATTGTTCTAACCCATCGAATCATGCATGAGACTAATAATTAATTATTAATAATAGTAGGGAACACAGCTCTTTATTACTGGTTAAATTGGCTCACTGCGAAATAATACCTGCTAACTTTTGTAACTACTATTATTAAGAATATCTAAACTAATATTATAAAGAGGAAAGATTTGTTTGTTTGTAACGGAAAAACTCAAAAACTACTCATACTGATTTTAAAAAGTCTTTCACCTACAGAAAGCTACAGTATCAACGAGTGACTATATTTTGTTGATGCTACCCGTGTGAAGCCGGAGCGAGTCACTAGTTACTATAATAAGATTACCTTTGTAAAATACAGAAGTTATTTGTATTTATGTTTCTTTATAAACAATTTATTTATTTACTTATTTAATAATATCTTTGTTAATTTGTTTTAGGATACTGGGAGGTTATGACATAGAAATCCAGGAGGCTCCGTATCAAGTCAACTACGGTGATATTTGTGGAGGTGTTATAATTCATAAGAAATGGGTTTTAACTGTGGCACATTGCGGGTAATATTTTTAGTCAGCTTAAATCTACTCGTAAATACTTATAAATAAGGAAAAGGCCACTGATTGATTGACTGACAGATCTATCAACGCGCAGTTCAAAACACTGGACGGATCGGACTGAAAAGCATACAGATTTTTATAACGTAGGCATCCTTTAAGAAAGGATTTGTGAAAAATCAATCCTTATGGGGGAAAATAGGGATTTGATGGGCAAAAACTACTGAAACTATAATATAATAGTTCAAACAGAGTAGGATAGGCCAGGGCTACACGTATGCGCGTCTCGTCTCCATCGACAGCGAAGGATATTCTGTCCTGTCGCCAAAGAAAAACTCTTGGTCTTTGTCTGGCTTGAGTTTTAAGGGCGAAAGCACACTACGGGCAAAAAGTCTGCGCCCGCAGTTTATCTGGAGCCCCACAGACTATCACGACACGATAAAATTTATTTTGTCTGATGATGACTGATAATCCTTTTACCTACTAATATTATGTGAAAGTTTGAATGTTTGTTATTCCTTCACACTACTGAAGCGATTTGGCTGAAATTTGGAATTGAGGTAGGCTATGCCCTGAATTAACACACATGCAGAAAATTTAAGAGTTCTGAGTGGAACTAAAACCTTAATCCACGCTGACTTAGTCGCGGGCATCGTCTAGATAAGTATATATAACTTTTTTTAGTTCAGAATCTTATTTCATCCGTGCTGGAAGCAAATATCGCGTTGAATCTCCGAAAGTTAAGATAAGGAACCATTTCATACATCCTCTGTATAGACGCAACCACTCGTTTGACTATGACGTACAGTTGTTGGAGTTATACAGAAAACTGCGTTTTGGAAAAACGGTGAACAGTGTTGAACTGAGTGATGGAGAAATTGGAGAATTTATATATGTTTCTGGTTGGGGATATTCAAGGGAGAAGGTTGGTATGATTTCTAAACTGTTGTGCCTTATAATTATTTTACACCTCGGAAGCCACGTTGCTTTTAAACGAAAATATTGGACTGACGACGCATCCGTAGTCCCGTTCGAAAAAAAAAGAAAAAGAAAGTGAGCGATAAAAGTGAGTCTAAAAAGTGGGTAGTTTGAAATCTCACTACCCACGAATTAACAATATCTGACTTTTGCCCAGATAAAAAAAATGACGAGCACAGATTAAATATAAACTTATAGCTTATTATAGTCCAATAACTATATTTTGTGAACAACGGCGAAGGAATACATCGCGAGGAAACCTGCATGCCCGAGAGCGTTGCTTAAACTGATCACTAGAAAAAAAATTGGCCACGCTAGTGCCGCTAAGGCTGACTTGCACAATACTGCCGGATTTATTAAAAAATTCAACTAAAATAACTTTATGCTATATTTATTTCGATGCTGAAATTAAAGTGATAAGTATACAAAATTTAACTTAAACACTTTAAACGGCCTTGTTTGAGTGGGCCTTAGAGTTAATTATGTTTTAATTAGTTTTAATAATGTCAATAAAAATAATGATTTTTTTGCATTAATGACTCCTAATTTCAGGGAGACTTTAGAGATACACTGCAACGCGTAGAAATGAAATTAGTGGCCAAAGAAAAGTGTCAAAGGGTGCAAAATGAGTGGTACAATCATACGATAACATCCAGAATGTTTTGCGCAGGAGACAGCATTGCGGATGCTTGTCAGGTAATTATCCGGAAAAAAAACTCGGCTGAGTTTGTTGTGGGTTCTTCTCAGACCATATAGAAACGCGGGTATATAGTTCCTGTCAATCGTTCAGTCGCCTCTGAGCTGAGAACTCCCAAATATCAACATTGGTCAAACGAACTACAGATGGACAGAAAGACACATAAACACTTTCGGATGTACTTACCTATAATATTAAATATGGATACGGATTTTACTAAATCCCCCTAAATATCCTTGTTACAAATTCTAAATTAAATAAATAATAATATAAACAATATTATTCTCGGTAACTCAAACTCGAATTGGGTCTCAAACACAAAAATTGACCCTGCATTCCCTATTCCCTATAATTTGATAATAATTTGTGTTTAATAATAATTTACAAACAACAGGGGATCAAAAAGTAGGTAATTGGGGCCATATTGCCAACGCTTAAGCAATACTTAAGCAATATTACTCAATATGGCAATTTGATGTCACGTAGCTTGACGATCCTAAAACATGGATTATAATTCTAAAACACGAAAGTCGACTATAATAAAACAATATGGCACTAAGCGTTGGCAGTATTTCCCCAATTACCTACTTCTTGATGCCTTTAAAGAAATTTGGCAGAAAACTGGTTTGCCCAAAAAAATCAAGGAATTCTACGATACGTATAATATAGCATCACATGCATGTGGAAAAAATTTAACTAGTATTTTCCAAAGGCAAACAATTAAAATTATTACTATTTGTATTGATCAGGACCGAGCCAGGCGGTGATCTATTGACACCTAATAAATCTAGGTCCAAACTCGATACAATATCCGAAGTGTTCACAATCAAGCCGAGTGATACAATCGATTTTCATGCATTGTGCTTCCCGAGCCGGACTGATTTTCGTTAACGATGTAACGTAATAAAGGGCTAACTGGCCCGCTACGATTACATTCAAGTTGCATTTCTTAGTGTATCCTATTTAAAGACAACTTATCTGGTAAAAGTTAGCCCGCTTCCATCTTAGACTGCATCATCACTTACCACCAGGCGAAATCGCAGTCAAGGGCTAACTTGTGGTGTGATTAAAAGATGACTTGAATCAAAGTACCAGGCACCCATAACTGCTAGGAACTATGTTTTCAGGGTGACAGCGGAGGAGCGGCGATATCCTACAACCGTTTGGTCGGCATCTCCTCGTTCGGCTTCGGTTGTGGTCGCGACGTCCCCGGAGTCTACATCAATGTTTCCTGCCCTAACATTAGGCTCTGGATCAGACGAAACTCTGGCGTTCAATAAAAATAAAATTATCATCTTTTATTTTAGACTAGACTAGATGATGCCCGCGACTTCGTCCGCGTGGATCAAGTTTTTTCTGTCTCCCGAGAACTCCGGAATTGAAAGTAACCTATGTCCTTTCTCGGGATGCAACGTACCTCTATAGAAATTTCATCAGATTCGGTTGGAAAGATGGACCGTTAAGTGTAGCAGTCTTTCACATTTCCTATATTAGTATAGATGATGCCAGCGACTACGTCCGCGTAGATTTAGATATTTAGATCAACACGCGAACTCCTTAATTTTCCGTGATAGAAAGTAAGTTTCTATACGGCATCGCACCGGAACGCTTAATCGCTTATGAAGCGCGTAGATGGTACGTCTTTACCGGTAGGGTGGTAACAAAGCACGGCCAAAGGCTTCCATCAGACCAGAGCATTTCAGAAAGTGTAAGAGTCGTTGCTTTTCCTGGACTTTACTGCTAATTAGCGCTTCTCCATAAGTAACGAGTCTACATTGTACCATAACAAGTTTACTTCATAAAGGTGGCATGTAACAACGTCAACGGCATTTTTCAATACTCAAATCTAATTTACCGACGCGTTTCAATTCAACCCGTCTGCAAAGCGTTAAATGCATTTCAAAAATTTTCCACGCGAAAAATCCACCAATTTGTCTGCGAAAAGCAATAAAACGCAACAGTCCAGCCGTACCGACACGGGCATTAAAATCGGCGTATCGGCAGAAATTTCCAAGCGAAAAATCTCTGAAAAACATTTTCCCATTTCCCACCGAAAACCCACCCCCTGCGCACCAAAACGTACATAAACACGCTATATATAATGTTAATGTAATTATCTGGCTTCAATTTTGTATAAATACGTTTCGGTGTGCGTTTTAAAGCTTCGCGTGTGTTCGTTAGTTTCCATGTACATACGTGCGGGTTGCATTCGTATGGGTTTATTTTATCTACGCTGTTTGCCGTATATTGATGCTGGGGGGGTGACCCCCCGACGCCCTACCCCCCCAGGGGGAGTCATGATGACGATGACGGGTCTGCGCAAGTGCTAGAGCGGGACGGAACTAAAAACTATCTAGGCTACCTATAGCACCGTCATTTCACCCTGCGTTGTGTATAGCAATTCAACTGCTCGCTGAGAGCTGATGACGATTTGTTTACCATCCTTTTTACAAGCTTTTATCTAACTTCACATTAATGTGACGTTCAAATCTTACTGCAACTGAATTTTAGGGCAGTTCCCCCAGGTCTTGATTGTGGCACTACCGGTGATCTTACTGGCAGTACGACGGGTTAGTGGGTTAGATTACTACAAGCAGTTAATTTCCACCCTGGAATTACTAATTAATTTTATAAATAAAAAAAAAACACCATGTTATTTTCATTAAGTATTTTGGAAGAAAACATTGTGTCTATCTATCTGTCTATCTACTACGCTTACAACTGATTGTGATGAAATTCGGTATAGAGATAGGTTGTTCAACAGGAAAGGACATAATGTTAGCATTATTACTACATTATTACGTTTACATAGTGTTAGGACATAGTGTTAGCAATAGGCTACTTGTGTTTAGATAGCAATTTGGTTTAGAGCTTAACGATAGCAATCGTGGCCAGATCAAATGAATATTGTCTTTACGTTTAGCTAACTTTTGTCTAATTACATTAAATCTCTCGTGGAACCTCTACACGTTTAACCATTTTCTCGCGCAAGTTCCAAATGAGAGTTCAAATATATTAAAAGTGTCTAAATAATACCTACTTCTGGATTGTCGCTTACAATAGGCATTCATATGGAAAATAAAGGGATTCCGGCGGGAATCAAAAAAAACTTAATCAACACGGACGAAGTCGCCGGCATCATGTCTTTCTCTGTAAAAATAAAGGAATTTCGATAGGTACCTAATTTTTTTTATGATTTGTTTTGTTTTTCAAACGTATTAAAGCGCCTGCAACGTCCACGCACTGAACGTATCTCACAATGAACATTGCTATTGCTAAGTATCTCAACAACATTTTCATGTCATTCCAGGAGCAAACGAAATTTGCATTTATTCACATTTATCTAAGTTTTTCTTCTTGTGCGTTCTTAAAAGTCTAGTAACACCAACTTTAAAAGTCAATACTCACTCGAGAAGGGACTTATGGACTTGTTTTATTCCTTATGGTCAAGTTAGCCCTTGACTGCGATCTCACCTGACAGATCGTAAGTGATGATGCAATATAAGAACCATCTTAAATTGCATCATCAGCGGTAGCGGGCTAACTTGTTAGGGGCACGGAAGTTATATTAAAAACCCATGTCCCTATCAGTTCGCACAGCATCGCTTGCCGATTAGATTTTTGCCGGCAGGTTGGTAACTAGCCACGGCCGAAGTCTTCCACCAGACCGGACCTGAGACAATTCAGAAATTGTAAATTTCCGAATTGACCCAACCGGGAATTGAGGCCGGGACACTCCACACTAAGACGAGCACTTTTAAGTCGTTCTTAAAAATGTAGAAACAAAAGCATCTGGTGAAACCGAAGTCAAGCGATAGCATTGAGTAATAAGAGATGCTTCGCACTAGACCGATAGAGGTCCACTGCTTGGGCTTAGATAGGTATTAGGTATTTTGTACAGACTTTCTCACGCCGAGGTCTTGCGCCACCTGGATCCAGCAAAACCAAAATCAATTTATTTGTGGAAATAGGTCGTATATAAGTCGGTACAGTTTCTTCAGAAAAGCCACTCCTGTGTTAAGAAACAAGCTATTTTAGAAACAGCGTCTGTTCACCAAGTTCGGGGTCTGTCAACTTTACGCTTTAGGGGGCTTTACTCCCGAAATCGTAATGTCGCCATTTCGACAACATCAGACTCAAAGATACACATAGAACTTTTTTTTTATCCTCTACAAATTAGCCCTTGACTGCGATCTGATGTGCAAAGTGATGATGCAGTGTAAGATGGTAGCGGGTTAACCTGTTAGGGGCATGGCAGTTATATTAATCCCATACCCCTATTCGGTTTCTACACGGCATCGTACCGGAACGCTAAATCGCTTGGCGGCACGTCTTTGCCGTTTGGGTGGTAACTAGCCACGGCCGAAGCCTCCCACCAGGCCAGACCAGGGAAAATTCTGAAATTATAAATTCCCGAATTGACCCTGCCGGGGATCGAACCCGGGACCTCCGCACGTCAAGACAACAGCACTACACACTGCGCCACGGAGGTCGTCAAAAACCTAGAATACTTCATCCACCAGGACTTAGCTTACACCCATTTTTCGTTGATACCGCGTTTTATTGATATACGAGCGGACGCTCGTTCCAAGTAAATTATTAACATTTTTCCAGCCATATCCGCGCACCGTCAAAAGCGCACGGCTTAATGAAAATGGCGGCATAAAGCCTAATATTAAAAACTACTTTTCATCATAAAGTTTGGTACTTACCAATTATTTATTACCCGGACATGCCCGCGTGGAATTTTTAATTGTTATGCCAGCCCTTTGTTGTGTTTTTCAACCATCTATAAAAGTAATACTTAGGTATATGTTGGAAAAGTACATTTTCCTACTTTATTGTTATAGAGAATACCATAATTCAAAAATATTAACGTATCAATTACGCCTAAAAAGGTATTTTTCTTATATCAGGTACAAAGTAGGTAAATGGTTTAAAAAACACTCATTTGGTACCTACCAAAACTTAAACCAAACGAGCCTACACTTGATGTACTTAAGAAACCATAACATTATTTTATTGAAAATAATACAATAGAACTTAATACTAGCTAGCCTTACCTAACTACTATATAAATCATGCCCGCGTGCAATGATGCTGGCTGCATTTCCACGCTAGACAGCCAGGCTGATCCTTTGCGCAAAAAATGTGCCAGCCCTTCTATCACCAGATGAGGCAATTAAGCGCGCTGAAATATCACGCAAAAAAATTTTGACATTAACATTCTTATCATTTGTATCAATATTATATGGTCTTCTCGGTGGGAACGGCATTCCGAACCAGTGGTAGATTTACTCGACGATTTAAAATCACTTGTAATAATTTGAATATAAAAAATATGAGCCAATGAGCTTGAGTTTGTATAAAACCCAACATTCAATAAGGAGTGGGAAAAGGGCAAGAAGAAGAAGATGTTGAGAAGTGAATTAGTTGAATCTTAAAGTCAACGAACCAAAGTCCTACTTGGTGAACTGTTATCTTTCTAACCCCTAGCACAAAGTTTTGCTTTTATCTTTATATGTCACCGTAAGATTGTAAAAACCGTTAGATTATAATCTAACTCGCGAAATTCTACTGTCGAAAGATTGTAAACTGTTGAATGTTCTGAGAGTCAATTTTTGAAATATTCATTTTATTTACGTTTTCTTGTCTCTTCCTTGTAGGTTAGGTTAGGGTTCGACATAAATAATTAAGTAGTGCCCTTAGGTTTTATCGGGTTTAAATACCTATCAGATTACAATCTACCGGAAAATAATGCGTTAAATTCTAATCTTTCGACAGTTCAGAATTTTGCGAGTTATATTATAATCTAACGGTTTTTACAATCTTACGGTGACATATACAAAGGAAACAGAAAATTGTGGCCATTTTTTTAGACACTAGACGATGCCAGTGACTCAGTCGACGTGGATTGGTTTTTAGTTTCCCGCGGGAACTCTTTCATTTTCTGGGATAGTAAGTAGCCTATGTGTTCTTCCAGACTATAATCTATCTGTTTGCTAAACTTCATCCAGATCGGTTCAGCCATTCTGGCGTGATTGAGTATCAAACATCCATCCATCTAAACATCCATCCATCCATCCAAACTTTCGCATTTATAATATTAAAGTATAGATATATTATGTCGTGAGTAATACCCTAGCTATTTTTTGAATATATAGTATACAAAAACCTAGATAATATAGATGGATAGCTCATCTCATAGGTCTGTATGGATAAATGATTGCGTACTATAAATAATTGTCAATTTTGGAGTTGCATTTAACATAATATTGCAGGTATTACCGAAAATGCCTGGCTACGTGCTATCGGGGAAGATAATCTTGCAGTGATTTATTCGTGCTTTTTGAGTTTTATTTAGTTTTGAATGGTTATAAAACGTCATTCAAATGTACTTTATGTTAATGACGAAATGATTAATCATTCTCGTATGATATAGATGATTTAAATTGCTTAAACCAACTTATGCCTAACGTTTTCTTCTAAGCCGATAGCATTTCCACTGCTGACTGCACTGCTTTACAGATAACACTTTTGTGCCGCTTTTGTCCAAAAGTTTTTTGCCTGGTGGGAGGCTTCGGCCGTGACTAGTTAGCACTCTACCAGCAAAGACGTGCTGCTAAGCGTTTTAGCATTCCGGTACAATGCTGAGTAGAAACCGATTAGGGGTAGGTATGGGTTTAATGGGCCATACTGCCTACGCTTAAAGCATTATTATTGTTTCATTATTGTTGACTTTCGTGTTTTAGAATTATAATCCTTATTTTAGTAACGTCAAGGTACCTGACACAAACCGTCATTTCGAGTAATATTGCTAATGCATTGCTTTATGCGTTGGCAGTATGGCCCTTGGTAGCACTGAAAACGTCAAAAAATATGTTGGTTACAGAATTAAAAATCTATCTATACTAATATTATAAAAGGTAAAGTTTGTGAATTGTGAGTTTGTGACGTTGTAGGGGGTAATCTCTGGATCTACAGAACCGATTTTGAAAATTCTGGTACCAATAGAAAGCCATATTATTTGTAAGTGGCTATATATTAACCCGAAAAATTAGGCAGTTAACGTGGGAATTCAAAAAACTTATTTCACGCGGACGAAGTCGCGGGCATCTGTTAGTTTTACTATAATACACTTTACACCTGATTTACGGGTCGTTTAATTACTTAAAAGTCTTATCACCCGGCGCGGAGTGTAAACCGAGCGATTAACACGAACACATAGAAATGTTAACACCCTGTAATCCTGGATCATCCGACACTGTACAAACGAATGTACGGATGTGATATTTTAATACAAGCAATGTATTATTAATCAGCCAATTTTTGAATGAATATCAATTTGGTGCGCAGATATTTTACAAGTAAAAATTGCGCCTACTTTTTGGCCAGTCGCACATTGACTGCTTTTCCTTATCTTCTAGGTTCGTGGTTCTACTATGGATGATGCTTGACTTAATCTCAGAATATCAATCTTCATTGATATTCAGTCAAACTGAACTTAATTGCTAAAACTCCAACTCAAATTCAAACTCAAAACACATTTGATCAAAATTGGTACAAAGTACACCTTCTGAACGTCATGCTTACAAAGTATAAGACGCGATAGTGATAATTAACTACTGAATGTCATGACATAACGGTATCATAAAACTCAAGCTACGAGGGTTCCAAACGCGCCCTGGTCTGAGATGAGCCTACAACAAACTTACTCTATCGGCCGGGTAGATCACTAGTATCGGTGATAGTCTCCAATTATAGCTAATTGAGCAGATTTTATGAAAATAATCTTTCAGCTTAGTCCTAACCAAGAATCGAACACAGGTTCTAAGCTATCGATACCAGTATTATTGCACTGCTCTATTAGCGAAGCTGCTAAATCATCACAGCGGAAGAACTCACGTTAAACAGCTTAAAAGTTACACGGAATTGAACCCTATGACTTCCAATTACGATCTATTGGCGGATTCGGCGACTCATCAGACCATAGATAACATAAAATTTTATTAATTTCAGAGAGGATAAAGTTTTCAGTCAGTTGGCTACTTTTCCCGAGTGCAATTATTTGATTTAAATTGCTTGTGTAATGAGGCTATTAAAAGCAGCAGTGGGTACTTATTTTGAAGAAATATCAAATGTTTTACAATCAAAAATAAACTTTTACAAGTATTTTTATTTGAACAAAAACATTTGAGTTTAAATTATAAGTACCTATTCTTATTTTTCAAGTAGATATCATGATATGGAGATCGCTAACTAAATAATGTTCTTTAATAGTTTTTAATGTGTAGTATGATATGGATTTATTTCACGAAAATACGAGTATAATTAATCGAGTAGCACTTTTCAATTTTGAGTTACAGTCCATTTATTGACCGTTGAGCTGTTCAGCTATTAAACCATCAAAATAAACTTTATTAAGAACTGTTGGTAAGAACGTATTATCTTATTAAAAAGACTTACAAAGTACAATCCTTTGCATTCCTATACAGGAAGATTTATCTCGAGATATAAAGGTTTTCTGAAGCGGTTTCCTTATCCTGTGGTTGTCTGCCAATGTTTCTCTTCACTGATCTTAACTTTTGGATATTGAGATAACAAAATTTCTTTAATATTAATTAATCAATTAATATCTATTTATGCAAATAAGATACACTGTACACTTATTAACATTGATTATATTAAAACTACGAGGGTTCCAAACACGCCCTGGTCTGAGAAGATTCCACAAGCGGGGTTTTTTTCATATATCCGGTCTACAGTTTAGGTGCATCTCAACCCCAATGAGTAGGTACACTACTGTTGGGCTAGGTTAGTTATAAACCATGCACACAATGCACAACGTACAACCAAAGTGTAGATTTTAGAAAATAGCCTCTGAGCAAACGTAGAGAAGGATCATTGTCTCTAAAACCTGTGCTAAACTTCCCCATAGCGCAGCAGTTAGAAATCATCAGGAAAGTGCCGATTCGAATCCGCATTAGAATATATGAATGAAGCAGTATCTGTAGTTAGTAGTTAATGAGATGAATTAAATACGCATTTCGTTAATAAGGCAGGTAAAACTTTATACTTATGCAGCACCGTAACATTAACTTATAGCAATTTCGATAAAATGGCCGCCTGTATATTATATAATTCGGAGCCCGCCTGGCCATTTTGTATATAATCTTTATGTACACAAAATTCGCGGTATTGATCGCGTGTTGATAACGCCTCAGTTGATATTAATAACAAGCAAATAGTTTATTCTAAACGTCCGCGCAAAATGCACACATGGATGGAGGCTGTAATTTGTAAATTGAATTCCTCGGGCGGTTCTACTAGAGCCCACGCCCGTATATATATGTAGAGTTTTATAATAAACACGCAAAATCATTATTTGATGATTCCGAGGTGGACGCGCGAGTCTGGGATGGGGCACCCCCGGGGGGCAGGAGCTCCCCATCCTCCATCCGGGGTCGTTGCAGCAGCGATGCAACCTGCCGACATCAGTGTGGCCAGCGAGGCTGATGACGACGCGTGCTTACCACCTACGCAACGCGCGCAAAACAACTCAACGCACCAAAAAAACTCTAAAAATTAATCAAAAAAAAAACAATCGGCCTAATAACTCAAAAAATAATCGAAAATTTAAAATATACCAATCATTTGGTTTTAATAAAAATTTCGAAAAAATTACGCGCATGCGTTAGAGTCATTGCTGTCGCCCGCTGACACATTCAAGAGATAGTTTTATGCAATAGACGATATTCAGTTTTTCCACATAATCATCTTAGATTTTAAGTGATCGATTAACCGATAGTATTCAGCAACACTTGAACTTTTCGCAATAGATCGGAACACCGGTTTAATTTTCTGTAAACTGTAAAATTAGTGTTAAGGCAACTGAGAGGCAGTTCAGCTCGGATTCGTCGTGCAAGGGCTAAAGTAACATCGATAAATCTACGACCATCCGGGAGGAACAGCCGAAAACAATCATAAGAAGAAGAAGGAGAAGATCCATGGGAAGGCCACGGAGAAGACAGTGGCACTACAGATGGAAAAACAACTAAGTTAAATGCGCAAGAAGCTGAAGATATCCAAGATTTTATAGCAAAAGGAAGTTTAGGATAAACAAATAACAGCCACCGCCATTTGACGATAAAGAAACACGTTTTTTCGCAATAGAACAAGTTTTACGTTTATATCAACCGTTATTACAAGAAAACAATAGAAAAGAGAATTTAAGAATTTAAGTTTTTTAAGTACATTTAAACAACACTGGTTATTTTTGGAACTTTTCGATTGAGTTATATTGATTTTTATAAGCAGACTCTCCATATATATATAGTGAAAGTAATCTAGTGACTCTGGACTTATACATAAGGCTAAGTGATATTTGAGACTTTGGCATTATAAGTTTTGGAAACCTTTCGACCAATTTCATCTACCGATCCAGATTATATGGGAGGTGAAAACAAAATAAGCAAAGAACACAAAAAAAAGTCGTGCCTTAAATTGGCCTTAAATTAATAGTAAAAAGGTAAGATAAAATTACGCCAAAAACGTTACAAAAAAATCTAAATTTTACCACGTTTACCTACCTGTTGAAATGACTTCTAGATTTCTTTAATAGTACAAAATTAAAAGTAAATTAAAATTAAGACTTAGTTAAATGTTTTGTTATTTCTATACCTGTAATGTTTTATATGAGTATGTATAAAATTTAACGGGCTTAAAAATAAGCAAGGACTATACCAAAAACAAAAACACTTAAGAAGAAGACAATACATGAGAAGATAGCTAAGAACTCCAAATATCATAGAAAACGAATTAAAAGAGAAATAGAAAGATCACAGAAAATTACTTGGAGAATTCAATAACTAAACAGACAACTACAAAATCCAGCAAGACATTAAGCTTTATAAGACCATATTAAAGGTAAGTACTGAAAAATACGCTATTTTTGTGTGTGGAGTAAGCAGTAAAACAGTTTCGCATCGTCAACGTTTCAATGATGGAGGAATATATTTGAATGCACGTGATAATGCTTACGCCACAGACAAAATTTGCTATAATACTTATGTTTTCAATGTTAAAATTATCTGTTTTCAGCGTTTGCGGCATAATTTTATATGTTCCTCCATATTTGTAATGTGATCTCCATTTTTAGCTTCCCGTAAATGTTCGGTCTACAATCGTCGCTAAAATGGCTATCTCGCTCGCTCTCACGTGATTCTACTTAAGCGTCACTAACATTTTGTTCGTCACGTACAATAAAGAATATATTTACATCAAAATCTTTTTCGGCGTCAAAATAATTTTCTAGGGGATATTTACTTATAAGATCATTAAAAAACACGTTTTTGTCATCAATGATAATACGTTTTTTATGATCAGCAAAATCTTTAAGGCGTGTCCTGTAAGCCGGCTTGCAACGAACGTCGTGAAATTTGTTTTCAAAATAGTGTCTAGCTTTACGTTAGGTGGCACCTCATGCGTATCCAATGCCAAGAATGGCATAGAAACATTCGCCTCTAACTTTCGTTTTCGTCAAGTCAAGTTCAGGTTTTGCCGATGACTCGGGCGGGGTGCACTGCGCATGCCTAAGTCATCGCAGTCATTGCCCAGCCAAATTATTGATTGCGGGTAGTCGGAAAACTGTGGGAGGAAGGGGGAGCGTCATTTACCAATGTGATAGTTTTCACAGCGCTCAATTATGTAGCCAGGGGGCGGTGGGGGAAAAAATTGTATATATCAATATGGCGGATTTCGGCGGATTTTGTATTAAATTCTATCGGACCCCGCCTGCGTGCTCGGAATTTATGGACGGGCTTTAGCGGAACATTGATGGGTTTTCATTAAAACGGTTTTAAATTTTATATGTATGAACATGTAAGAGTAGCTTTCCAATTTTAAGCGGAGCGCTGTAATTGGTTATTCGTTAAATTCATTATTTATTATAATGATGTCTTGCTCATGCATAAGACTGTCTCCGGCTACTTTATAATCACACGTCGCATCATTAGCCCGAGTTATTTTACAAGGGTCTCTATATAGGAAAGGATTTTATTGTAAGCAGTATTGGTTGGACCTGAGAGATGAAGTTTCAGGATATTATTTCATGATTATAAGTATCAGTTTTTGAAGTGAGCGTGCGTATTTTTAGATTACACACACAATCATGAATTATGTTGCAAACTTCAGAATAAGCATACACTTTACACCTACTCATGACATTTAAAAATGTAAAGGTTATGTGGCAATATATAGGCACAATATCTAGCCAGCTTAGCACCCTAGGTGTTAGGCTATAGGGTATTAATACACCCTCATCTACCACCCTATAGCTGATGTATAGCTTACTGTGGGTAGGTATACGGGTAGATAGGTGATCGTTTGTCTAGCTATACCTACAACTAATGAATAAAAATACTAAATAGTTTTTCTCGTATCTTATACCGATTAGAGGTATACGTTTAATTTTAATATAACTGCCAGTGCTTTTTATAAATCTACTAGCTGATGCCCGCGACTTTGTCCGCGCATGGATTATATTCCAGAATATAATCTATTTCTGGAAAATTTCATCCAGATCCGTTCAGCCGTTCTGGTGTGATCGAGCAAACATCCCTCCATCTATCCATACAAACTGTCGCATTTATAATATTAGTTTAAATTTAGTAGCTTTTATGAAATATAGTTTGTACCTCTTTATTCTACCCGAAATAGCACTTACCGCCGCTAGAACTACACAGTCACGAAGATTTTCTCGGATAGTATGCAAAAATGAGATTTTCAGAATATCTGTGGTGGATGTAACATAGAACGGCCGCGTGGTTCGCATTTTGTTGTTTTGCATTTAATAAATACTTGGTAAAAACAAATATAGGTATAAATTGCGTAATATGTACCTACCATAGTTTACGATCATAACTAAATTAACAATAATGTTAATTTAGTAGCTTTCATGAAATACAGTCGTACCTGCTTCTACCAAACTCTACCAGAAATAGTACTTACCGCCGCTAGAACAACACAGTCACAAAGATTTCCTCGGATAATATGCAAAAATGAGATTTACAGAATATCCGTGGCGGATGTATCGTTAGAGTGGCCGCGTGGGTCGCATTTACTTGTTTTGCCTTTAATAAATACTTAGTAAAAACAAATATATAAACTGTGTACCTTATGTTACGATAATTTAATAATAATATATTATGTTTATTTATTGTTAATTCAGTACCTACTTATTCTACCAAACTCGACCAGAAATAGCACTTACCGCCGCTAGAATAACACAGTCACAAAGATTTCCTCGGATAATATGCAAAAATGAGATTTACAGAATATCCGTGGTGGATGTATCGTTAGAGCGGCCGCGTGGGTCGCATTTACTTGTTTTGCGTCTCGGAATGCGCCGTTTGCGGCCACGAAGAATGCATGGTAAAAACCTAGTGTCAGCCACGATATGCCATCGCAGTGAGTAGGCTCTATTCTATTAATCTCCCCCTCCTCCCCCCCTATTCTCTAACTAAGTGGCTATCAAAAATAGAAGCCACTGACATTATTTTTTTTATCCAATAAAGGTTTGCAATGAATCAACGCTGTTTTTATTACATTGTGAACCTTCAATGGATAAAATATATAATTTGTCATTCATATTTCATTTTCATTTTAGTAGAGTTTACTCGAATTCGTTTGAATGGAATTTCTGAAACACTACTTATAAAGAAGATAAAAAAACAAGTATCTAGAGCCACAGATTTACGCTGTTTTTGGAGTAAGTCAGCCAGTCAGTTATCCCTGCTTAGGTATTACTAGATGATTCTTGCGACTACGTTCTGATTCCCTTGGTAACTCTTAAATATGAAACACATCTGCTTATTATCTACTGTCTAATTGACGCAAGTGAGTTTGATTTACCTATATTTTTTTTAACCAAAATAAAAAATAAAATAGTTTTGAATCTATTCGATAAAATTGTTGCTCATGCTATTATTATAGTGCTCTTTGAATAATTTAATATTTAAATTAATTATTCGTTAACAAACATTTTGAACTAACATTAAATGTTAATACCTTAGCTTAAAAAGTTCGTTTGGCACCTCATAATGATTACTTATCAACAGGATAAAAAATCAAGAGTTTACAAATTAAGTTTACTACATTTGAATGTCACAACTCATATTTTAGGTTTTAGCTAACTTTAAGTAATATTATATGATTCAATAATTTAAAAAAAAAACCTATAGCAGAATTGAACAACTTGAAGGTAGAGCATACATCCCACAGGCACTTCCCTGAACGGGTATAGCATCAATTTTCTAACACCATTAAGTACATATGTTTTTGTTTGAGAAAAATGCGTCTTATTACATTATGCCGTGCGCATCGTGTTTTGCGTATTTGTAATGATCAAGAGATGCAATCGTGCGCCGTGGTTTCACGGTGACACTGCTGTAGGTTCCGGGTTCGAATCCATGCATTGCGAACTGTGAAATTATTGAAATGATTTCAAATGAATTTATACATTTGCTTCTAAACAGAATAATTTTAATATAATTATGTATTCTTATTTTTTTTGTGTATTCTTTCTTTCAACATTGTCCTTAATAAGCTGGGTCTGGGTGGTTACTACCAACGCTTATAGTAGTAAGATTTCAAAATGACAGTTATATATGTCACGTACCTTGTAAAAAGTAAAACTAAATAATTATTTGGAAAAATATGGTACAGACTTAAATTTAGATTAGCTAAATTAGATAAAGTTATTAAATTAATAAGTGCAAGCCTATTTTATCGTTACCGACGTCCAAATATTCAATTAATATTATATTCTATTTGACTTGTATCGAATAAAAATAATGTTCTAAAAGATATTCGAAAAGACCTTTTTTAAATAATAGTAAATTGAGTTCTTTGAATTTATTCTAGAGACTTGATGTCCCATTTAAAAGGATTATAATAATAATTCTAAAACACAAACGGCAACAATATTAAAATAATGCGGATGGTAAAATACCATCTGTTTCTCTTTTTCCGATCTTGAACTTTTTGACTATGTACTATCTAGTTTTCTTTCCTTCTGGCCTTCTGACTATCTACTCAGAAGGCCTATGTTCAAAAAGCTGCACTTTAAAGTGTTATTGCTGCAACGGGGATTTTGACAGTGGATTACTGATTGTAAATTAAAAATATTATCAATAAGCAATATTGTCGTAATATTTTATGCAAGAATTAATATAATTAATTGAATTTACAAGTAACTTCATTGTAATTAACTATATCGCGGCTGGCCAGGACCGTCGGCATTCCTCGATCTTACCACATTAGCCGTTAGCTGCCGTGCGTTTGGTACCGTTCCAGACAAATCTACCTAAGTAAAAATCCATAATTTTCTATGCTTGCTAATATTATAAATGCGAAAGTTTGGATGGATGGATGTATGGATGAATGCATGGATGTTTGTTACTCAACCACGCCAGAACGGCTGAACGGATCTGGATGAAATTTGGCATAGAGATAGATAGATTTGGCATAGTTTGGAATATCACATAGGCTACTTTTTATCCCGGAAAATTAAAAGAGTTCCCAAAAAACCCCAATCCACGCGGACGAAGTCGCGGGCATCAGCTAGTATTATTATAAAATTGTGTCTTTCCGCCAATTTGCAACTCTTTAATGGCTCATCTTTTCAACCGAATTTGACGAAATTTGGTACAGAGATAGGTCGCATCCCGAAGCCTGGCTATAGGATAGGAATGGAAATGAAAGAGTTCCCGCGGGTATCAAAAAATCCAAATAAATACGTACAACGTCGCGGGCATCATCTAGTCTTCTATATATTACAAAGAGTTGAGTGAATGAGTCTTGACTCACTCATCCACAAACTGACTCGGCAACTTTCAACCCATATCCATGGTCCTAGAAAGCTGGAATTTTGCACAGAGCTCTTTCATAATTCCGAAAAGGAATAAACTAAGAGGGAAAAACTTTAAGTATGAATTTGAGCTGATAAAAAGTTAAATAGATTTGTTTTTCTTCAAATTCATTTAATTTTTTATGACTAGGTAATTAAATAATAATATGCTGTAAATTATTTATGTATTTGTTTACATTTTGTTGTGTAGTTCTAAAATATTTAGATATACATATATTATCTTTAAATGTATTGGTATATATTTTAGTAGCATGTATAGTTTATGTAGTATATTATATGTATTAATGTTGTTACACTATCCCGCTTCGTTGCATTTCTTTTCATTTCTATATTTAAAGGTTGTCTGGAGGAGATCACTTTCAGTGATAAGACCGCCTTTGTGCACTTATTTATTTTTGCTTGTTCACTGCTTAGTTTGTTTTTTAATGTTTTGTGTGGCAATAAAGTATTTATCTATCTATCTATGTATCTAAATTACTGTTTTACATTTCATATTATGAACTCTTAAATATCTCAACAAAAAACTTGTTTATTTTATACAAGTAACAGCGTTTATGGTATGTAATTTTGAATTTTCCAAAGCGTAATAAATTGGTATTCATGACTTACGCCGCTTTGCCGCAGGGCCCGTACATAGATGACCCCGACCACAAAACAACTTGCCACTCGAATAATTTGCAAAGTTGAAATAATGAATTTCATGTCCATTTTGCTTTTTTCTATTTACTTGTAAATTAATATCCACATGTATACTAATATTAATAAATTAAAGTGTCTTTAAGTTCGTCTGTCTTTCCCTTTTTTTATGGATTTACCGTCTAACTAATCTTGATGGAATTTAACACAGAGATAGCCCTAAAATGTAAAACCTGCACCAATCGTTTTTACGGTCTCTATTGTTGTGATTAGCTGAATTTATGATATTCTTACTAATACAATAGATCTCGGCCAATAGCGAAACATTGTTAGCCAATTGGTGTTTTCGATCGCCGAAAGTAATAGTTTTTACGTGATAAAGCCTTTGCTACTTTCTGATGTTTTTTTTTCTATTATTCCACAATCATTTATAATAATATTCTAGTCTAGTCTCATGTCCAGGTTCAATACCTGTTTGGATCAAATTATAATATTTTCCCAACCGAATTTCGGCCACGATTCGGCGGCCTATCTCTAGAGAGATTTGCTATCTGCGCGGGAGCTGTGATAGTGCATATGTGTGTGTGCAAACACAGGTGCAATCTCTATTCCGTTACTGTCATAGCTCGATGGGACGGAAAATCTGACATGACCGGAGAGAGATCAGGTGCAGGACCAACTGCTTCACGGGCCCTCGAGGGGTAAAAAACCACCAGCTTTCTAACTCCGGGCTAGTACTTACCGAGAATGTATTGTAAGAAAAACCCATTCATCTATACTAATGATATAAATGCGAAAGTTTGGATGGATGGATTGATGGATGGACGGATGTTCGTGTTACTCAAATACGCCAGAACGCCTGCACTGATCTGGATGAAATTTGGCACAGAGATAGATTATAGCCTGGAATAACGCATAGGCTTTTCATTTCCGAAAATTAAAGAGTTTCCGTGGGAACCAAAGAACCTCAATCCACACGAACGAAGTCGCGGACATCAGCTAGTAATTATTATAATTCACATAATATCGTCTCTCATGCTATAAAACTGAAAGCATAGGTTTATATTAATTGTTTTAAGTATTAAAATTATGTTTTAGAAATGCAGAATATGTTTAGATCGATTTAGTAAATTTGTCTTCAAAATACTTATCTCAGATAAAAATAAAATTTTAAAGCAGACAAAGTTGTGGGTAAATCAAATAGCGTCTCAATAAAAACATCTTTATTGATGTTACAAAATTAAATTTAAATAATTGTATGACATGTAATGGTGTTAATGATATTTGGTATATTTCTTGCAGTTGACCATTAGATTGCATATAATTTAAGTTTAGTATAAACTTTGCAATAATTTGGTTTAAAATTCAATTCAACTGAACTATTAGGCTTACTTATAGCTTAACTTGCTAGATTTTATGCGCGACTTCGTCTGCCCAGAGTTTTTTCGACAAATAATCTATTGAGATTTTATACGACTGCCTAAAAAAAGGAGTAGGTATATTGTTTTCAGAGTTCATGTATGTATGTAAGTGTGTGAGTATTCCACCATAACTTCTATACGCCTAAATCTATTTTGATAAATGAGGTATCGTTACAATCCCTAGCTTATTCCGGGTGACATATGCTAGTAAAATTTAAAAAAATTGATTTGGTGACCACGGTCCAGCTTTAAAGACAAAAGTTGAAAAAAAATCGAAAATATGATTAACTATATAAACATCATCTAGAAAATGATGAGTAGATTTCAAAAATATATAACACTATAGTTCAATATCCAATGATTCACAAAAAAATATCATTTAATAAAAATGTGAATAAGATTCTAATTTAACTAGATTAATTTAGATTTTTACTTTTTAGTTCGTTTTTTGGCAGGGCAGTCGTGTTTTTTATTTTTTTTAATGATGACTTGTATTTTAAGTATTTTAGTATTTTTTTTTTTTAATATTTTAAATATTCGTTTCCACTTCTATCGGCAGTCCCTGTGACTGGCTGGTTATATTGTTTTCAAATAGATATTCTTTCAAAGAAAAGTTAGTCTGTCTTGACGAGGTATGGCACTTTGTCATCAGGATAAGTTCTAATGCAATGCACTCGCTTTTTGGTACAGCTTTGTCGGTAAAATGGTAACGTAGCCAAATCCCCAAATCCATAATTTGACTTTGCCCGGAATCAAACCCAGGAACTACCACATAACACCACTGTAACTGTACTTGTACTGCACTGTATCGCCAGTGAGGTCTTATTTAGAAAAAGAAGGTATGCTGAAATTTAGTTAAGAGCATATCTATTTAATTTAACGCCTAATCTTAATACTTAACGAAGTGCGTTTAAAACCCGAGTGATTAGAAAGTAAGTAGGTATTTAATGAAACTTTCGCTATTAATTGATAGGCTTGAGTGAAACATGGTTATAGAATAGCTATCCAACCTACTTTATTTTAATTAAATTTGTAATCTTAAATCTAGAATAGTAAAGTAAAAATAAAATAACATCCTTTAAAATGTAGATCCATATTTTCAAAATCATTTTTGTTACATATTTTTGTTGAGGGACGAGTGGCTGTGACAACGGATATTAGTCGATTGCGAATGTTAAGCAACGTTGACCCAAACCGGTAACTGGATGGGAAACTGAATTTGGAGGCTTAAATTAGGCCTTTTCGTTTCCTTCGTGCCTCGGAGAACACGTTAAGCCGTCGGTCGGTCGGTCGGTTATTATTTAACATTATTGCTAACATCTGATAATCGTTACAAAAACCTAAGAAGAGCCGAGTCGTATGCGGAAGGACGTGCCCTGCCATTGTTTGATTAATAGAAAGTGGTCACGAACCTCAGTAATGAGGAGTAATCTCAGAATACGACGCAGAGAGAGATTTATTGTATTTAAAACTGAAAGTAAGTATGAAGTATGCCTCTCTCATAGAGAGTTACATATTTGCTCCGTTTGCCGTGGAGACCCTTGGGCCGTGGAGTCTTAGTGCCAACAATTTTTTGCGAGAGTGCTGGTGACAGAAGGGCTGGCTCATTTTTTGCGCAAAGGATCAGCCTGGCTGTCCAGCGCGGAAATGCAGCCAGCATTCTTGCCACCATTCCACGTGGGCATGATTTATATAGTAATTAGGTTAGGCTAGCTAGCATTAAGTTCTATTGTATTATTTTCAAACTGAAAAATAAAATATTATAGTGACGCGATTTTAAGAGGCCTTCAAAATTTCATTTTTAACACCTATGCTTTAGCCAATTGAATTTAAAAAAAATCCTTTGTAAATTTTCCTTTCCCAAAAAAAAAAAAGTGTCCCTAAGTAAAATAAACGCTTGCACAAATAAACATTGCACACATCCAATTGAGTACAAGGACTTACATAACGTTACGAAACCATACACCATTCCAAATTGATAGAGAATTCAAAATAAGAACTAACAAAAATAAAGTACAGACAAAATAAATTCTAAACCACCACAGGAACTCCTTTCACAATCCTATCCTAATAATAATTATACCGCTATACAGCGAAGATTTCTAGCAGTTGCGTCCTAGAAACCTACGCCTACAGACAAGCTAAGCATTTCTTTCTATACGTAATGCTATAGCTAAAATTCATAGTGAAATAAGTATAAGAACTAGCTTCTAAAAAACTTGTTAGCCGTCCCAACTTAACCCCACTAATAACAATATTCGAAAATAAATCTTATGGCCTGCACATTATAGTCGTTTTTACGTTGGTTTTTATAGCACGGTTAGGCTGTTCTTCCACTTTGGAAACGAATGCGGCAGTACAGGCCAATGCACGGTGCATACAACTAATAGTGTTGCGTCTTGCATCGGAAAAGAATAGTGATGTGCATCTGTTGCAACGTTAGATTTTTTTTTATGAAACTCAGAACTTAGATATTTTTTCCGTGAATCTTTTCTAAATTTAACTAAGTAATTTTTATTTTTTGGAAATTGTAACATTTATGCGTTTTGTGGACTTTGTGAGATCATTTCAGTTGTTTTTTTTATTATTTCTAAGAAATAATAGTCATCCCGATGTATGCAATGTAAACATTGAAGTCTTACAAAATACTTTTACAGGATCTTCTTATTCTATTCTAATGTTTTTCATAATCAAATATTTATGTACGACATTATTCTACCTATTTAATTTTAAACCTTCAACTTATATGCAATAAAGAAATATTTTTACTGATCTCTTTTGTTATGAACACAAGATCCTTAGAATGCTTAATTTCCAAAAGAAAATTCTTTACCGAAACTACACGCGGAAGTGTACTGTTGATATAAGTGCTTTTCATTGCAGGCTACGTCATATTTTCTTCGTCACTCAGAATATTAAAGAAAGTTCCATGTATAATATTATAAAAAGTTTGTTAAAATAACTAAAATATTCACTAAAACTAGTTTAAAAACTAAGCTTAGTGTGCGCGCGCGCTGCCCTGTTGGCTGTAACCGATCGATATAGGCTAAAACATATTATTATATGCAAGACGTTTCTTGTACTACGCCAAATCTAGGGTTGGACATCGACATCCATTCTTGTTTTATTTATCCATTTTCGGTGATAACTTTGGTAATTTTTAATTTTTACTTATGTATCTGACTGTAAGGATACGATTTTAATGACTTTACCCGTAAAATATTTAATCAGTTCTGTTAACTTTAAATTTTGTATCATAAAAGTTGAATGAGAAAATTAGGCCAACTACCCGAGCTTCATGAGAGATCACAAAGCCTTATATTACCATAGAACGGTTAGAACAAGTTGGTATCGATGCTAAAAATAACGCTAAGCCGATCGCTAAACTCTAATGACGTATGCAAAGCCGATGCAAGGAAGTGGGGCTCTAGTCCTAGCACAGCCCTACGCCCCGCAGGCAAATATGAACGAATGTAAGTTGACTTAGAATAAGTATGTTCAGCAATCGAGACTCGGCCAGTGTTAGATCATAATGTGTTGAAAGTGCTTGCGCGCAACACTACGGCTAACAATGAAAACGCACCGGCGATTTTCGGAAATTTCAAACTGAAATTCCAAAGTGAAATACAGAACGCGCCGACGTTCTCCGAAATACCCGTTCCCTGAAATGTGAGCAAAGATTACCGATTTAAAAAGTGAACTGACGTGGCTTAGGCGGGAAATGCAAAAAATTTAATAAAATTACATCGCACCAATCCGTGAAATTAGAAAAATGTAATAGGTTATAAAGAAAAAGTGTTTAGCGATAAAAAGGTCGGCGCGTAAATACGGACATGCTATTTCTCGTTATGGTTTGTTGCGAAAAAAACCACAGACTATAAAGTTTATTGTTATGTGAGCTATTTGGACTTTTTCTTAAGTGTTGGACAGGACTAAGGTCAGTTGAGTGTTTTATAATGTCTTCACGTACTGTACATCTCTATTGTACGTTTTCTTCGTATCTAATTTAGAGATAAAAGTTATTTTTTAAACTTTAGACTTTAGCGAAGTAATGTATAACAGTTTTTAAAGTTGGTTTATGCTAAAGCTTAAATACAATTAGTGACAAATTATAGCTTCCTCACTCTATCAATAATAGGAAATAAGCAGAATTAAAAAAGTTTTATACCATAACTGGAAGTACTAGAGTATATACCTAGAAGTACAAAGCAATCATGTGAGTTTCTTTCATCGAGTTTTAATTTGCAAAGCAATCTCCTTCTTTATGACATAAATTATAATTTATTCTATGGTTAGTATAATATTTAGATTTTAGTTTATTGATATACCGATAATCGAAATATTAATAATAAAATATAAATATTATAATAATTTATTTTAAGTCATTTCTCTTATTTTTACTTTTTTAAAGTATGTAAGAAACGTGTTTACTCATAAACTAGAAGCTATGTAAGGAAAACATTTTTTCCTACGGTCTGTTAATTTTTCTACTGAAACTCTACACTTCCTTTGGTAACTAGATTCTTCTTCAAATCCCCAGTTAAAAAACTATAACAGTATTACCTCTAGCGAATGCCCACGAAGTTTTTGTTCCCACGGGAACTCTTTTATTTTCCGAGATAAAAAGGTAGCCTATGCGCTATTCCAGACTATAATCTATATCTGTGCCAAATTTCAGCCAGATCCGTTCAGCCGTTGGGGCATGATTGAGTAACAATCATCCATACATCCATACCTCCATCCAAACTTTCACATTTATAATATTAGTAAGGATGATAAATTATTTGAACTCTAAGCTTTTTTGAGATAGTCATTTGAATTTAATAAATTCTCTATCAGTTAATTTACGCAAATTTAAGATTTTTTCTTTAAAGTAGAAAGTTTTAGTAACGATTTCTTAGTTATATTGGCGGGAGATTTTATTAACCGACAATGCTGATTTTAGCATTTTCGAGTAGGTATTCGTCCGAATTTCGTTTTTACTAAGATAGTAACAAAATTACTGTGTAATTAATCGTTCGTTTAATCATTGTTTTACCTAGATTTGCATATAGTAAAATATAGTTTTATCGAAGAATATCACAGATAAGATCATTCAAGTACATGCCCTATAATAAGGTTGTAGTGAAATTAAAAAAAGTTACCCAATCAATAATAATTTATCCACGGTCAAAAGACTGTTTTTTTCTCGAATTTATTTATTTACTAGCTGACCCACCCCAACTTCGCAGGGGAGGGCTTATCTTACATTTTATACTTCTGCATTTACCTACGTTTTATGCAGGATGTTTAAAAGTCTACGTTTCATTAATCCACTGAAGAGCCCCGTTCATCAGCTCCAACATCATGAGACCTACCTCATACCTGATAGTTATCTTAAGAAAAATTGTGATTAAAATCGTTGAATAATTTATATTAATATAATATTTAATGTACATATGGCATCGTTCAGTTACAGTTAGTAGAAAGGTTCCTACCGTGAGAAAGTACTTGAAAAGTTTTTAAAACACGTTGTAAACGTTAGTTTTTTCATTTAAGAAACTCCATAATCATCCATCATCATAGAGCTGGACAAAGTAATTAAACCATTTTAGGTGCAGTTTTCCATTTTTATACACAGTAGGTACCAGGGTGACCGAGCTGTGCTCGGTATTTTTTTTGGTAAATTGTGCTTTTTGGAAATTATATTTAAATAAAAATTACATGCTGAAGAAATATGAATAATGAATAATTTTTCGATCCTACCGACGTTATAATAAAACAATATGTACTAGTTATTTAAATAAAAAAGTGTGCAATTGGGCTCCCAATAATAGTTTTTCTCACAAAAGAAGGAACTAGAAAAAATAAAAATTCGGACTGGTGACATGTGGACACGAACCGGGCCTTCTGGTTTTTGTACCGCCCAATTTCCCATCTGAGCTATTATATCCTTGTAGATGACGGCGAAATTTACCTTCTAATGTTTTCACTGGAAAAACGGATAAAATGACATTTTCTAAAAATGAATCCTAGCTAGATCGATTTATCGCCCCCGAAACGCCCTACATACTAAATTTCATGAAAATCGATTTATCATGAAAAATTTGCTCGTTTAATTCGATTTTAGAAGTAAGGTTCTTGTAGCACATAATGTTACTATTTTTGTTGTTATAGCTTATCCCCACATTTAAATCAAATTCAAAGTCAAAAGTTTTATTCAAAGTATGTACAAATTGTATACAATGATAACCTTAATATCAGTTAAACAATGTCAAGTAAATCTATTAAAATTTTAAATAATAACATTAATAAATTAATTTAAAGTGGAAACAGTCGGATAAGGATCAGATAGGTAATGAATAAATGATACAAACCAATCTATCATCGATTGGGATGATCCAGATATTACCAAAAAGACAAAGTTCAAATGCATCATTCCAATCTAGGACTTATTTTAATTGTCGTAATACGCCGCTACAGTGAATGAGTTCAAATTAGTCCATAACACATTTGCTTTGTGAATGATAAGAAAGTATAAAGAGATGAAGATCTTCTTCTTTTCTTTTAGTGTCTTTCTTCTTTGATCTGAAAATGGGGAATGAAATTATTATGTATTGGTACATATTATAGTGAATTGTCAAATCTCATTCAATAATAAGAAAAATTCTGACTCACTCCTCCGTGACCTCCGTGGCGCAGTATGTAGTGCTGTCTTAACGTGCGGAGGTCCCGGGTTCGATCCCCGGCAGGGTCAATTTGGGAATTCATAATTTCTGAATTTTCCCTGGTCTGGCCTGGTGGGAGGCTTCGGCCGTGGCTGGTTACCACCCTACCGGCAAAGACGTGCCGCCAAGCGATTTAGCGTTCCGGTACGATGCCGTGTAGAAACCGAATAGGGGTATGGGTTAAATATAACTGCCATGCCCCTAACAGGTTAGCCTATCATCTTAGACTGCATCACCACTTACCATCAGGTGAGATCGCAACCAAGGGCTAACTTGTAGTGGATTACAAATTCATTAAAGCAAAAAGAAAGGCAAAAAAAAAAAGGCAAGAAAAAGGCAAAAAGAAAGGCAAGAAAAAAAAAGTCATTCAGAGTACCGACCTAGAACAGTCTCCGATCGCCATGTCGGAGGAAAAAAGGAAGGAACACATAATAAAAAATAAAAAAAAACTTGTAGTGGATAAAAAAAAAAACCAGTGCTGGGAGCGAGCTGGATATGGAGCGACGATCGGGGGTGGCGTACAGCCGTCGTGTCTTCACACCCCGACTCTTCGGAGCTCGTGCTCGGACTATAGTTTTCTAGCGAATCCTAGGTACATTAGATATTTATATATATTTGAGAATATAAAAGGCTAGGCGCCTAGTTACGCAACGCCATTTTAAAGGCAATATGTTGTTTCTTGGACGGACGGTGCATGTGTTATGAAGATGTTGACTGTTTCCATAGTATTGACATTATCGTGACGGACTATATTGGAGAAATATATAAAAACCCAACAATGGCTGTGATTCGTGCGGTAAATAAATTGTTTGTGTTGATTTGTTGGTAAATTGAAAAATAAATATTGGAGTTTAAGCATAATGAATTCATCATTGAACGTTACAACTACACGGTTACGTATTTCATGGTATTGGTCTGTCTTCACTCCACTTAATTCACATCATTTACTTGTTCGGTTTTTATCAAATTAATAAATTTCATTCAATAAGTGAGTATTCTACGTAGAGTGTACTTTTACACGGCCTAAACTTAGGCCCAGATTTAGGTCACTCGTTTAAAAACTCTATGTAAGATAAACGAGTAACAAAAATACAAACTTACAAAATATATTCAAATTTATAATATTAATAACATGAGTTAAGTAAGAGTACAGTATGTAAACAATAATTGAGTGTTTATCTAAATTCTAATGCAAAATTAAAAATCCGAAAAAAAGTTCGGATTTTTAGTTTTCATACATTTTGCATTATATTATTTACATTTTACACGAACAGTGGAAACAGTTGCGAGCGTATTACCTAGCCTAGCTTACACGCAAATTTACATACATTTTAATAAACTCAGTCGCGGACTTAAGTGGAAAAATGTTGTAATTCTGATGAGAATCGATCTGACTTCACTTACGATAAGTATGAGATAATATAATATCAATTTAATATGTGGCTTTATTATCTATCGTTACTGTCTTTTAAATCTATTTTTTCAATATTTGCATTATTATATCTGATAGTATAATTAGTAGTCGATTATTTCAATAAAACTAAGAAATAAATTAAAATCTAAATAAAAAAACTAATTATATTTACAAAACATACACTTAGATGTGGCTATTTTATTTAAAAGGAGAAAATGACTCCCATACAGCATAGTTCAATCCATTTGGGTCAAGAAATAGGATATTTTGCTACTTTTTTTGTGTGTGCGTGCGCCAGTGAAGGCAGGACAGGCTTAGGATCCTAAGTCCATCATGCTGGTTCAGTACGGGCGAGCGTACACATAGATTTTCTAGGATTTTTACCGACACTCCAACCGATTTAATCAAACAGTACTTTGATATATAATTTATAACTTATAGGTAAATCAGTACTCAGTAACAAGTCTATGATTACGTAAATATTGATATACTAAATCGTCGCCTAATTAATTTTTTGATTATTGAATATTGGTATGAAGCAGACGTTACTTTGCGGAAGTCCATGACAATGAAAAAAATAGAAGTTTAATTCGCTATAATCCGCCACAGAAAGCAAATCTATGTGGTACAGTGCGTATCTAGAACTTGATGCCCGCAATATTCACCAAACCACATACACCCTCAGAAATACACTCAACGTACGTTTCACTCCGATACCGGAGCATCTCTACCTTTATAATATATAATATAGGTTTTTTAATTAGGGATAAAAGCCAGATTTTGCGACAAAATCGTCATTTTACAACCGTGCATTGTAGAGTCAACATCTCCTGAAGATGCTCCGGTATCAGAGTGAAACGAACGTTGAGGGAATTTTCGAGGGTTTATGTGGTGTGGTGAATATCGCGGGCATCAAGTTCAAGATAAGATACGCACTTTACCACATAAGATTAGCCTTCTGTGGCGGATTATAGCGAATTAAACTTCTAATTTTTTCATAAATTTTTTGAACATACAATTTCCCGCGCTACACTTGGTATGGATATTTTTCCTTTTAACTAGGTACATCTTTCTGATTTTATTTTATTATACTTAATAATTTTAAAATAATGATTGAGTACGATGGTGAAAGATTTATCAGGCGAGTTGAGAAATCAAATAAACAGGCACTCGTATAAAAAGAAGAGATACTTTAATTGACTTTTATGTTTCGACGTTATGTCCTATCTATGCTATGACCATACAGTAGCGACTAAATGTCACAGAACAGTATTAATCCGGTCTAGCTACATAGGTATAGCTTCCCGATATAATTGCTGGCCACTATTCAATATAATAATTATTCCCACTATCTATAATAATTAATACTAGGATTACAAAATTATTACTTGTATTAATCTATTAATGACACTTGAATGAGTAAATATATAATCGCACTGGTACGCGTAAAGGCCATAGCATGGTTTTTTATAGCTATAGAATGCCTATAGTACCTAGGTAATGTAAGTAGTGTTTAGAGTTAGAGTTTAGAGTTAGGTGTTTAGAGTTATCCCACAACTTTTTTAAAGTCTGTAAAATCATACCTTCTAACAAATTGACACCATTCCGGTACAAATTAGAGAAGTTTAACTCACGTTGTTTTTCGTCTTCGATATAGCAAGTGATATTAATTCCATAAACCTCATAAAACTCTGAAAATGTGTAATAATATATCTTTAATGAAAACAATGCAATAGACCTTAAAGCTAGCTAGCCTAACCTAATTACAATACAAATAATACCCGCGTGGAATGGTGGCAAGAATGCTGGCTGCATATCCGCGTTGGAGAGCCAGGCTGGTTCTTTTCGCAAAATATCAGCCAGATGAGGCTGTTAACCGCGGTGAAATATCTCGCAAAAAAAATTTGGCACTAAGACTTCACGGCCCCAGGGCTTCCACGGCAAACGGGTCTCTGAAAATTAAAGTATTTTTTAATATTATGTAGGGATCTAACGGATAGATAGAAAAGTATAGCCGTAGGGCAGGGAATTTTACTTTAGAAGTTAAGATCATCTGTACTATAGGCCGTATGCTAAGGCGCTCGTTACATTTCAGCAGATAAACGATCTGTAGATTTCCTAAGAGCATTTTAATTGGATGAATAATTCTGTTAGACTGTGCCTACGTATCCTAGTTCTAAGCTAAATGTACGATCGAATGTGGATATTTTTTATCTGTGGCTTTAAGAGACGTATATTACCGGAATACTTTTTCCACTTCCAATACTATTTCTAAATGACTGAAAGATTTGGCCAAAATTTGGAACCAATTCTCAATGACGGAAAGATGTGGCCAAAATTTGGAATTGAAAAAGATTATGACCTTAATTAACCCACATAATTATAGCTAACTTGTATCCCGGAAAATTAAAAGTTTCCACGACATTAAACACCTTTATCTAAGGTACAAATAAAAATTAGTCTGCCTCCCTCAAGCAACATTCGAGCTGCCCAGTATTGCCGCTTTCGAAGCTTCGCTTATAAAATTATTGTTTTTTCTTTTCAATTAAAAACCCGAAAGGCCCGAAAAACTAACTTTTGTGTGTTAATTTAAGCTACTTGTTATTTTTGTAAAGTGCATCTTTCGTTCCCTGTTCTAAGAGCAAAAACACACTATAGAGTCCGGTCCAGTACAAAACGTCCACGTGAAACTTCCGCGGCTGCGGGGAACTTCATTTTGTCCGGCTTTTCATACAGGCGGTCTTTTAATATAGGTACCTTAATTAAAGAGTGAATAGGAATCTTCTAGGCAAGCGCGCTCCATATAAAATTTTTCTCGCAGATGTTTTGTCCTGTCTAGCCCGTAGTGTGTTTTCGCCGTTATTAACAAAGAATCGGTACGTTCATGTACCAGTCCAGTTTGGTACTTGTAGCCGTGTTTCTAGGACAAAGAACTAGTGTCTCGAATAGCTTATAGGTATAGAAGACCGTCGTGGGTGCTATTGTCACCTTTTTCCTGCAAACGGCTTTTATAATCCAAACAAGCCATTGTTATACGCCCGTGTTGACACATTTTGATGGAAGTCTAGAAAATTGGTACTTTACTGCACTTCAGTTGTATGTTAACTAGGTACCTTATGTGGTGGGCTTTAACTTTTATGGAACAGTGCTTTTAGCTAATCATTCCACGGATTGGTGGAAACAGCTTAATTTATCTAATTATAAAAATTATCCATACTTCCATACTGATAATATTATAAAAGCGAAAGTGTGTCTGTCTGATGAAATTTGGCATAGGGTGGTATAGGGATAGTTTGTAACCCGGGGAAGGACATAGGCAACTTTTATCCCAGGTCATATTAACTTCAGTTCCCGCGGGAATCAAAAAATCTTAATCCACTTTTTTCAATCTTGATACTTTCGAGATTTTTTTATTTTATTTCTTTCTGGGTTGCATGATTTTTTCACACTCTCTTTCTCACCAACTCTCTTTGGTGGTGTTCCCACAAAATTACAACACCGTGTCGGGTTATTCAAGGCATGCATTGGCGGTACCTCTGGTGCTATAAATGCGGCGGTAATCACTTAACGTTAAGTGGAATCGCATGCTTATTTTCTCGTTATTTACAATGAAAAAAAATTTTGAGACTCATTCATTCAAATGGTTAATCTTTGAAGAAAATCATATCAATATGTAAGTTTATGATTCTAAATCTTTGAGCCACAGCAAAAGCTGTCCTAGAAACTCAAAAATAGATAAATCAACCTTCTACCAAAAGATTGAAAGTTTGTTTTCACTGCACCAATACAAATGCGGTTTACGAGTGTGTTAGTTTTTCACGACGCACGATGGACGCTCCGCATAAACCAGTGCTTGGCGGCCGTGCCAAAAAACACAAAGGAAAGTGCTCGGAACGAATGTTCTTGATCCTTTCGGCGATTTAAGGCAAGCATCTTTATAATGCATTAAAATAAGAATTGAAGGGGCTTGCTGGCATATTACTACATCCTACCTAAAAATAATGTATTTAATTATACATAGGTAGGTGTATTTAGCTATACATAAAATTACACTAGGTAAATCTACACCTAATCTCAATAGGTGAAGATTTACCTAGTGTTATTTTCAAGTGACAGTTTACACACAGAGGTCATCGACTTTCCTATACTTACTTTGAACGCATCGTTTTTATTTATTTCTTTATTTATATTATAGTGTGCCGTAGAACTTAATAGGTATATTGACATATTATTATATACCTGCATAAAAATTCGTATTTGTATAAAAACTTCCAAATAAATAAAGAAAATGCTCTTCCTTTTGACGAGTAATAAACTTCCAAAGTAGTTAATCTTATTACTCAATGAAATATACCAGCTACAAAAGTTGTTTTAAATTCCTTCATGTAGTTTACTATTGAAGATAAAAACTTAGGTTGTCACCATATTTTGAAGAAGGTTTATATGTATTTAAACACATTCACATTTCAAATTTATAGAATTGCTGAAAATTGGTAGTTAATAGGGCATTCTGCAATATTAACAACATAGATTAATTCAAAATTCTTAATAAAAACCAACATAATACTGGCTAGGGCATTTGCGTTCTGCTACAATGCCGTGTAAGAAACCAATAAAAGATAATGGATCTGTACCTACTCTGCATAACATTCTTACCAGATTTCAGGTTTGCGAGTGAATGTTAAATTCTAATCACTATGATAATACGACCATTATTAACTATACCTACTATATAGCATTTAAAAGTTAATAAGAGAAAGTAGGTCCTTGACTGTGATCTCACTTGATGGTAGTCTACAATGAAGGTGGGCTAATTTGGAAAGGGTTGGGTAAAATGAATTCATTATACTAACCCCTAATTGGAGTCTATGTGACATCATACCAAAATAGCTTGGCATCACGTCTTGTTCGGCAGGGTGGTAACCATCTACGGGCGGCTGCCTTCCACCAGACCTGATCGTAAAAATATTATAATTATCATAAATTTCCATATTGCACGTTCCGGCAATTGAGCTTTGGACCAATTCCTAAGACCGCAACGGTATTCACTTCTCCAAGAAGATAGGCTATTTACCGTAAGCCAATTTTTTTTTTACTTTTATTTATAAGTACTTTAGGTATATACTTTATAAAAAATGTGGGAAGTAGTAAAGGAAATGACGTTCATGACTTAAAGGCTTAACAGGGCGCAGTTATACATAAAACATGAAAGCTTTAACAGTATCAGGCCCCGCTTTAAATACAAAACGAATTCCTCTTACGGTCACAGTCACGGTTGTATGGAGAAAATCTTAATAACCCTAGTGCGAGAAGATATTTAAAATATATTTAGATATTATTTAAATACTATGCTACATATTAGAATTACTCTTTAGTATATTGGCAGTTCTCCTAAGGTTCATAGGATGTACTAAGCACATACATAACATTGGGTTTTCGACGTGCATATTTTCATATTATAAAAAAAACGAACTATAAAAATTTGCCAAAATAACAAAAATGAATTGATACAAACGCGGTGAAGTTGATAACTTAACAAGTTAATATTCACTTAAATTTAAATTACGATTTAAGTGCATAATTAAAGCAACCATTTCCAAATAATTTAATTATTAAAAAATTAAAGTATCAAAACAGATCGCATCATGTATGAAAGGTATAAAAACTGAGTACCACAAAAATAGATGTTCGAAAAATGAACATAACATATTTAAGCTGAGTACCGCCAATCCGCGCTCTACTTTCACTGTGTGAGTGACGTTAGCATTTTTATTTGTGACTTTGTGTGTGTGGTGTTAGAAAATTTCGGCTGCCATTGGTTTGTTATGTTTGATCTAGTTTTAAGGTAGGTGTGGGCTACACGATAACGCGATATTTTTTTACTTGTAATGTAATCTGTGTAACTTTTAATATTCTTTATTAAAATTGACATACCCGATACAATAAATAAATATAAACAATATCAGGTAAGAAATTAAAGCAAACTAAAATAAAAAATATATTATTAAGTATTAGTCTAAATTATCATTTTAAAAATACTGAATATTAGTAAAACATTAAATATTATTTCTGTTTTGTTTTGCACTTATATTTGACGAAATATTGTATCGCCTATTTATGTGAATTATTAGTCTTTATTTAAAGACATATTATAATTATTCCATCCCTAACGATCCTGCCACACCTAATTATTGTTGTGATTAAAAGGTGAGATCAAAAAAAAAATATTTTTGTTAAAACTGAACCTACTTAAAACATAAAATGGCAAATAATCTAATATAATAATATTAGAGTAAATAGCATATATAGCTGAATTTAAAATTTGAAATTTCGCATCAGTGTTTCAAAAAAAAAACTTTCGATTTTCAACTATATTCAAGGTGTTAATTCGAGCAAAGTTTTGATGCCGCTTAATATTTAAGGCTCATTATTTTAAATTGATAGAAAATAACAACAAACTCGCATGCATAATGCATAATCCCGCTTACTTCTAGTTTATTGGTTGAGCAAATGAAATCATAACACTGTGACAGACGAACCTACAGTGGTATACCGCCCCACTTCACCCTAAAATACAGTACATTATATAAAACATCCATATATATTTCTTCGTATATTGCACTTAAAAAAACTTGTTACTACCTTTATCTACTAACATGCGTATTTGTCGGAAAAAAGGACCAGGGAATTAGTACCATAGCATATAGCAGTATTACTTCAAAATGACAGTCAAATATGCTTAAAATAAGGAAAATAATTCTAAAACACGCACGTCAACAATATTTTAACAATATGGCTTTAGCGATGGTGGTATGTATGCCCACAGATAACAAACCATCACATTTCAGGGATTTTTTTTTGTACCTAAAAAGTTCGCGTAAGAGCGAAAAGACACTAGGAACCGGACAGGACAAAACGTTTGCGCCGTCCGTTGCAGAGGTAACGGCGTAGTTTTCTGTCGCGCTGATATTGGCGGTTGTCTATAGATAATTTAGTTAAAGCGATTCAAGATAAAAACAGTTAAATATGAAATCATATTATGACCAACTTCCTATCAAAAATATTGGCCAATTAATAAAGTAATGAGATCAAAATTATGACCAAGTTATTTGCTAGGTTTCGAATTTCAAAGGCACGCTTTGGGATCTTGTATTACATACTGTGATGTAATCTTTCATTTTCAAATAACCATTTGCAGAGGTCGCTGATTTCACGTCTTTTAGAAGACCATTCAATTTATTTGTACCAAAAAGTTATAAAATATATAGAAAAACAGAAACATAGTGGTCAAGGAAGCCCTTATCTCTATAAGAGCTAAAGATTTCTTGTCAGTGAGCCTGGGCAG
Source organism: Erebia palarica (assembly GCA_964035005.1). Taxonomy (NCBI): domain Eukaryota; kingdom Metazoa; phylum Arthropoda; class Insecta; order Lepidoptera; family Nymphalidae; genus Erebia; species Erebia palarica. Next base: position 4,657,785 of record OZ035992.1, read on the forward strand.
TGAGAAGGGTTGTGGAGGAAGAATACGTACAACAAAATATGATATGAAAATAAATGAGATATAATATCTTAAACTTACACTTAAATACATACTAATGACATAAATATGACCATTTATTCAATGATCCCTAAGAAATAATTAACTTTTGACATAGGAAACATCCAAATACAAACAATTCTCTTAACTCCAGCGTAGTCGAGCAAAATCAATTCGCAAAGATGCTTTTCAAGAGCAGGAGAGCATCGGAATCTCGTGCGTTATTTTTGCCAGGCCAACCTTGAATTTTACCGGGTATTTTTGTATTGCACTCATGCACTTGGCTGCAATGTGGATTTTGATTATAAAAATAATACCGGCGGAAAGATCGGGCGGCAGCTGTGATGTGACGCCACGGATTTCGGGCTACAACTGAAATTGGGTCAATTTTTTTTCTAGGAAAGTTTAGAAAATAAATTGTTACGGGTGTTTTGACGTGATTTCGAACCCTTTGAGTTATAGCAAACTAGCTGATAGATAGTAGATCCCGATCCTGTGGAAATATTGGGATAATAATATGAAGCCCTAGAATAGGTGTGTGTATTCCAATGTATGTCTATAATAGCTGATGCCCGCTATTATTTGAAGGTCGGCTGTCCTTGTCTTTTTACGCCAGGACATTCTGTACTTACTTCTTTTCATAAAGATGTGAAACTTTATGTCCAGCTGATAGAAAACGTTGATAAATCGGTCAGCCAGACTGATTTATAGATAAAGTATAAAATATGAAATATGTAGGTATAAATAAGTATGTATCTATGGTAAAAAATACTTGGCACCCTTCGCGAAGTACAGATAGCCAAAAGTTCATTTTAAAAAAATGTTTCAGCTAGTCAATTTTAAATATTCCTATGATTCAATTTTATTGGCGATCTACCAGAAATTTTGTGATCGTTTTAGTATATAATGCCCTACTTCTACTTTTATACGCTGGTTTTTATTTATAATTCCTATTTCTGAGCAAAAATTGACGCATCTTGACTACTGCAAAATAAACGGGCTGCTCTAGCCTTCCGGTATGATTCCGTGGAGAAATCTGAGGTATTATTATTATTAATTAAGCCTACCTTTAAAACTACTTTTTTATTTAAGCATGTTTTTTATCATTTTTTGTATTTTTTTTTTCATTTCAGATAATATATTTTATTATACTTTCCAGGATATATTTTAGATTATATTCTGGAATAACACATAGGCTACTTTTTATACCGGAAAATTAAAGAGCTCATGCGGGAACCGAAAAACCTCAATCCACGCGGACGAAGTCGCGGGCATCAGCTAGTAATTAATAATTCATATACTATGAAGTTGGACGTATGCAGACTTGTCGCGCGACTTTTTTATACCTATTAAAGGGCGCGACCTATTCGCGTTCATCGATCCGGTCGCGGTTGACGGTCGCATCCATCGGCCATGGTCGCCATCGCGGTCTCCGAAGATTAAATAATGTCATCCGAAATAAGCTAAGGATTCTAACGATACCTTATTTATCAAAATCGGTTCAGGCGTATAGAAGTTATGGTGGGATATACAAACTCACATACATACATACATACATGAACCCTGAAAACAATATACTCCTTTTTTCAGGCAGTCGTATAAAAATTAACCAGATACCTACTGCTCTTTTATAATATTGTATGATGAAAATTAGGTAGATACGTCGTCGATCAAATTGATCTGAATTATCCACTTACTTACTTGACTGCCATGTCCCTAACTGATTAGCCCGCTACCATCTTAGACTGCATCATCACTTACTATCAGGTGAGATCACAGTTGAGGGTTAACTTGTAGTGGATTAAAAAAACTTATCGTTGACTTGAGATTGCTCGTTCAATCTTGTTCCCACTGCTTAGATAAATTAGGTTTATCTAGGCAATAGCATGCCTGTTAATAAAAAAAATATGTACCTCCTAGCGGCAATAATGGGATCTGTTTGAAAAGATCAAGGGCTAAAACATCACCTTTAAAGATTATAAAATACGCATTCAACTTAGACATTATGATATTTAATTATCTGTGAGATTTAAATAAACAACACAAATCAACATTTTACTACCCGATAATAATATCGGACAACATAATTAATTCAATTTTATTACTGTACGTAAAACCGCCATGTTTTTCTATTACCTCCATAATATTTTCTAGGAGCGCCAAACCACGCCTAGGCGAATAAATAAAATTCGAAAATAGAACTCGCTTCCTGCGATTCGGTTCTAAAATTAAATTTAAAAATGGCGGCGTTTCATCCGGGCGGCCGCAAAATTGTGCATAAAACTGCAATGCGCATTGCCGATCTAAACATCAAAAATAGAATTCACTAGCGCTGAGCGTGGTATACACAGGTGAAATAAAAAACAGATTGATAGTATACCACTACTTGTTAAACTTTTTTGATAACAATAAATAATCTGATAATTAGTAATAATGGCTCTGATTTTCAGCTAGTCCAGTGAACTGTCAGTTTGAGAAGCGAAAACTAACAGAGTAATTTCAGGTCAAGAAAAAAAAACACCATATTTTTTATCTATTTATTTTATTTGGAATGAGCATTTGCCTAAGAAGATTTACCCTTGTCTGATAGATAGGTACTTGGGTTGCAATGGGTATAGAAAGCACGTAATATTTCGGTGGCGAATCGAATAGCCCTGCAAATGGGAAATGATGGCGTATAAAGTATTTAGTGCTGCAAAGCGAGGTTTCCACCACGAGCGGAAAAGACTGAGTTAGTAAAAAGAGTTCGTATAAAGAGTCAAAATTAGTTCGCTCATTATGACAGCACAATTTTTCTTCATTATGTCCGTTTCACTTAGCCATTTCCCCCTTATTACCCTTTTGCAGTGGAAACCGCACCGTTACTTTTTTATTGCGTAATAGGCTTGCGCTTGACGACGATAATGCTTAGTGCAAAGCAATCATGAGGTCTAGGTTGGAACGCGCTTGCCTAGAAGATGCCTATTCACTCTTGCTTTGTTTATTGTTTAAAGTTCAGCCCAAAAACGTTACATAACGCGGCAGTGAGTTCCAGACCTAGGATTTCCAGATTGCCTTCTTTCAGCCAGTACAAACAAACAGAGCGATAGTGCCCAGCTCTTTCAAGCATCGTATATTTTACCGCAGCGTTTTACTCCCGTGTTTAAAGAACGCCTACACACGGGAAAATTGGATGCACCAAATTACTTTTTACTACATTAGATAAGTAGATACATGTGAAGAAGGATTATTTTGGTCTGTGTTTTAGACACTGGTTAATGCAAGTAATAATATTATTGTTTACTAGCTGATGTTCGTCAGCGTGGAATGAAGTTTTTTGGTTCCCGCGGGTACTCTTTAATTTTTCTAGATAAAAAGTAGCCTACGTGTTATTCTAGACTATAATCTATCACCGTGCCAAATTACATCTTAGATCCGTTCAGCCGTTCTGGCATGATAGATTAACAAATATGCATCCATCCAAACTTTCGCATTTTAAAATATTAGTAGATATAGAAGATTTGGAACTTATGGACTTTCCCTTTTATGTCTCGATGTTTCTTTAATGAATGAGTTGAAACTAAATCCTCACTAATGCAAAAGCCTGGTGTCTGATTGTTTTATTTTCTCGACCCTACTACTCTAAACTACCGCTAAAGAAAATATGTGGATAAACATATACCTAGAAATTGCTGGCATCCTGGGAACAGACATAGAAATAATACAATTTATTCCGGAAAAATCAAAGTGGGTTTGGCGAGTACAATTTATTCCGGAAAGTATCAAATAATTTCGTGAGCATCGTCATTAGGTAATTTTGAAATATCAATTAAATGTATGTGTTATATTTAGAACAGAAATTTCTCATATACTTTGGCCTGGAAGCATTTTTATAGCGCTGTCAAAGTTTTTAATATTAGGAATTATATCTATCTTAAATAGTTAGAGTTCTTTGTAAATAAATAATACGGTTGATAAGATCGTAGTGGGTAAGTTGTGAAAAAAAATTACCCCCCAAGCGTGTAGTTCAAATAAACAAGATACCTAGTCTAGTTAGCCTTTTCAGAGATAACAATGTATAGATGGGCCCTAAATCTGGATTTATCTAAACAAAATGGCGTCTAACGCCTAATAATGCCATTGTCTCGAACTGGTAGAATTTCGGTTGCGAAAACTGCGCCCGCGCACGTTGACTCACTCGAAGCAATGCTAAGAGGGGGGGTGGGTATAGGCAGAAGAAATTGTAATTAAATTTAAATCCTATTTTCTGAGACATAAAGATGTTTTTACACTGTTATTGGTGTCGAAGGCTGCAACGTTAGGTTTTACGAAATCTTAACATGAGTTTTCGTTTTAAAACCGTGAATTGGTCTAAAGATATTCGATGTGAGAGGAATATTTTAAGGATTTCAGCTCCGTCTGGTCTAATGGCATCCCATTCTAATTAGATTGCATAAGTTGTTAGGTTTAAACTGGAGTTTCGTAGCTGTTTCTAAGTGAATATTGAATTTCATTTAGCATCTAACGTGCAGCTAAGAGAATATTAGGTAATAGGTAACGTTTGGTATAGTAATCTGTCGGTGTCTTCATTTATTTACAACTAGTTATTTATCCCGGCTTTGCATAGGATGTTAGAGCCTAATTAATTCAAATATTGAATACTACATATTTAAAGTTTACTTGTAACATACAAGTTTTTCGTGAAATGTCTAAAAATGATTTTGAAAACGCATTGAAATCCACTAAGAAGTTTTAGCAAATACAAACCTACTCTAGACCAAGACAATAGGTATGGAAATAGATATGTATGTACTACTGGAATTCAATAATCTGTCATTATGTACTTATGACAAAAAGATCGTTAACTAAGTAAATTTTGATAAATATGAGAAAAATTATCGAGTGAAGCAGTAACGAAGTGTGTTTTGTTTTCATCAGACTAATTTCAATCCTATGCCAAAGTAAATAAAGCAAAATTTGAGTTGTTTTCAAATAAGATGCTGCGCTTCGGCGTATGGCTACAATATCGAGATTTTTAAAGTTTATCCAAAATGAGGATTTCTACAGCGTGATGATTAGTATATATTATTAAGCTTTTAATACAACGAATAATTCCCGTCTTATATACGCACCCTTTGTAGATAATTAATTAATTACTATTGTTATCACTTACGCCAAAGATCGTTATCAGTTAGGGTTAATGGCCGGAACCTAGAGCTTTAATTACGTGCTCTTCGAGGCATGTAAAGATGATACATAAATAGAATTAGCTTTACCTAGCACCATATAAAGCTGTATGTGCTGTATTAAAAAAAGTTACTTTGTTAAGATCTTATAAGATTCTTCTGTTTTTTTTAATCGCTCGATATCTGTCTATCCACCTTGCTAATCTAATTAAATAAAAAGAAACGGTTAAACGCACCGCACAAATCTGAAAGGATTGTGCTGGAACAATGATATTTAGCATATACAGATTATTATGACGGAGAAATCTGCTAAGAAAGGACTAAAAATAATTTACCAGGAGTTTGTTGTAAAATTTTAGTTAACGTGAATGCAGCCACGAGCTTACTATGGGCCTCATAGGACGGCTTATACTCAGTGGGCGATGAAGTTGGCTATGCTTGGAGTATCCTTACGTGATCAAATCAGAAATCAGTAGGAGAACCAGAGTAACCAACAAAGCTCTAAGAGTCTCTAAGCTGAAGTGGCAATAGGTGGGGAATATAGTTTAAATAACTGATAAGCGTTGAGGTCCCAAAGTGCTTGAATGGCAGCCTTGCACCGAAAGCGCAGTTTTGGACGACCTCCCATGGATGATATAAGCTAATATAAGCTGGGAGACGCTGGAAGTACAGAAGCGGTACAAGACTATATTCTGTGGAAATCCATGCAGGAGACCTTCGTCCAGCATTAAAAGTCTATTGGTTGAAACGATGATTTGCTCCTTAAACGACGACGACCTCCGTGGCACATTGTGTAGCGCTGTTGTCTTAACGTGCGGAGGTCCCGGGTTCGATCTCCGGCAGGATCAATTTGGGAATTTATAATTTCTGAATTTTCCCTGGTCTGGCGTGGTGGGAGGATTCGGCCGTGGCTATTTACCACCCTACCGGCAAAGACGTGCCGCTAAGCGATTCAGCGTTCCGGTACGATGCCGTATAGAAGCCGTATCTTAGACTGCATCATCAATTACCATCAGGTGAGATCGCAGTCAAGGGCTAACTTGTAGGGGATAAAAGAAAACGTTGGACCCCCCCATGGATGATATAAGCGAATAGATGGGAGACACATTGTCTGTGGAAATCCATGCAGGAGACCAGCAAGTAGGTAAACGTCTATTGTTTGAAACGATGGCTTCCTTCTTAAATATATCTATAACGTATTAAAATGCATACAATAAATGCAAAACCCTTAATTTACATTGTGTTAGTAATATCGCATTAGAACTTAGAGTACCTACCACTTAGGTAATGCGATATAGAGAAAAAACAGGTTAGGCAAGGCTGGTCAGACTAGGTCCAATGTTATTATATTTCTTTTACAAAAAATGTACACCTATTTTGTACTTTATCACAAGCAACATAAGGGCGAGAATGTAAGGTTAAAGTGTGTCATAAGTATGATGGTGGGTATTTATTTTATTTGAATGGTAGGTTATGACGTTGGTTCTATTGTATGTATAAGAATGATGGAAGAACGTGGAACTTCGTGGGGTCACAGATATTTTGATTCTATAGTTGCACACTTACATACCGTGTTTTAAAAACTGGTTCAGCCTGAAAGTTTTAACTTTACTAGCATTTCCCTATTCAGTGAAGTATACAATAATAATCAAAATTGGTGACTAAGTGCTATAGTTTTATTTTTTATATTGATGGGCGAATTACCTTTTCTCTTAGAGGAGATATTGTGGCACCTTATTATTTTGATTTAAATTAACCAACATAAGTAATACAGTTGTATAGAAGACTAGCGAATGCCTGCGTCTTCATCTGCGTGGTTTGAGACTTGAGGAGGTTCCCGTGGGAACTCTTTAATTTTCCGGGATAAATAGTAGCCTATGTGTTATTCCAGGCTATATTCTATCTCTGTGCCAACCATCCAAATCCGTTCATCCGTTCTGGCGTGATTGAGTAACAAACATCCGTCCATCCATCCATACATTCAAACTTAAGCATTTATAATATTGGTAGAGTCATACATCTGTACATAAATGTAATATCTATATTTATCAAAACTAGGAAAAAAGGAGGAACTAGGAACTAGGAAACTAAATTTAACAATACAATTAGGATGTAATTTTGATAGTCTTTTCGTAGTTTCGGGTTTGGAAAAACACACTACAGTAAAAAGTTAGTAGGTAGATATAAAACGATGGTTTGAAATTGCAATTATGTAACTGTAATAGAGCATTATCCGCCGTGTCTGTCCATTTATAAGATAAACTCAAGAAGCACTTGACCAATTTTACTGAACGCTCGATTGCGTAACTACCTATAGAATTGCAGTTTATTATATTGCCTTAACATTTTAATAAAGCGAAAGAACGTGTTGGATAGAAGCTGCCGTTACTTTGCGGAAGTTTGTGATAGTCAAGAAACAAGCTTAATAGGGATGATGACAACTCAATCAAATCAGCAACTCTTTAACAAACTTAAAAACGTTCTTCTAGTATGGAAGTTGTATGAAATTCACAGTAGTGACGTCATCAAATTTCAACGCACTTTTTTTCTTTAATCTATATTGTAAAATGGTTATCAAACTTAAAACTAACCGAGGATGTGAATTTTAGTTCTTTTGGAAGACCCTCTATTTAATAATCTGTTAGAAATAATTTACTTTTGATATAGTCATCATTCCTATTCACTATAATCCGCCAAAGCAGACAATACTATGTGGTACAACGTTTGGTTTGCACGTGTAACTTGCGATATTCACCGCCCAATAACCCACACCACACAAATCTTCCGAATTACTCTCAAAGTAGATATGTTTCGACTCGACAATGCACGATTGTCTTAACATTTCAGTAACGTGTTGAGATTAGACAGATTTTTTTAATATTCAATTTTAAGTATAGTTTAACAATAAATAATTAAATAAATAACAGGTTAGATTGAGGTTTTTTGGTTCCCTTGGGAAGTCTTTCATTTTATCTATGTCTGTGCCTTTCATTCAAATCCGTTCAGCCGTTTTGGCGTGATTAAATAACAAACATCCATCCAAACTTTCGTATTAATATTAGTAGATAAAAAACAAGATTGTACGCAACTTTTCATATTCCAATTCACACAATAACAAATTACTTTCTTTCATGTGCTCGTTTCTAACTCTTCTAGCGCCATCATACAAGCGCACATATTGTAGAACTCTACCTCAGCTTCGGTTCGAAAAGCAGTAACTACTGAAAATAACCGAAAAGTAAATAACACCATAGTTTAAGAAAGATTTAACTCCCTAAAAATAATAGGCTTAGATATAATAAAATTACATGGTAGTTAAAAACCTACAGGGCTTATTAGTCATGCTAAGATAGTAAGGAAGTAATAGGCAGGTACGCAGTTTACTTAGCTCGTAAAAATCTATGCAGAATTAATGATCGACCGTCTTTTAATCAATAGAATGAGAAACTGACTGACTGACATTATTATTATCAACTAGTTACTAGATGATTCCAGCGACTTCGTTTGAGTCGTTGCTTTGTGTGGATTATGGTATTTCTTGTCCCGCGGGTAATTATTAATTTTCTAGGTTATAAAGAACGAAAAAATATTATCCAACTGTAAAATTGCAATCGCAAAGCGGCTTACACTTAGATAAAAATAATGCAGTAATACAATGTAAAATAAAATTATGTAGAATTATTAATATTAAAATTATACTCCATAATTTACAACTTCATACTTGCATACGAAACAGGAAGAAATTTCCCGCGACGCCAACGCTCCGAGCGGCAACGCACGGAAATAACAGACGGGCAACTCTTTCGCGCTTTCTTTTGCTCCCTCTCGCTCGCTCTAGTACAACTTGTACCCATTTTTGACGCAGGAGTGGGATGGCGAATAAAAAAATGGCCGAACATGTGCGCACGGGCTGTTTTCGTCTTATTTTTCGCTGGTCATTCGCCTCGGGTGTATTCGCGTTCGTTCGTGCTTTTTTTCATTTGCAACCATAGACGTGGGACGCGTTAGAACTGCGTATTTCCGTACCTATAAGAGCTGAAAACCAAAGAAAAAGAAAAACTTAAAAATCTCAAATTGATAGTATAGTATTGTTCCTATTGTATAATAATATATTTTCAGATCTAATGGTAATTAGATTCAAATATTCGAAAAGACAAACCACAATGATGCAAAAACTAAAAAAATTCGGTAGTAATTATTTATTTAAAAAAAAGATTTTCTTCTTGAACATTGACAGAACATTGTAAAAGTTATAGTTTTGGGTCATTTCAATAGAACTTTTTTTATTAGTTGAAAACTAAACCAAGCAGGCCATGAATCATTGTACAACGTAATTGGGACCACAAAAAATTATTTAAAAAAATATCCATCGTTGAAAAGCCAGAACTTTATTTTAAAGCACAAAAAGCTTTTCGTTTCGCTTAAATCAATAAATTTTTGTATAATAGGTACCAAATTTTCATAGTCACTAATACTTAGTAATTACAAGTTGCTACAACTCAGTTACAAGACAGAATGTAACGTAGACCGTTGCCTCGTAGGCTCAATAATTAAAAAAATAATTAACGCATATAGCTGCCGCTTGTGGCACTGTTCTCTCTCTCGTCTATCATGCTTGCGTCGTGCAAATGTCCTCGTATTAAACTGTGCATTATTTAGTAGTGTAATTAAAGAAAGTAAACATTGGTCGGGACTTATATATACTTATAATCGGTGACGTTTTTCTTTACTTGTCTGATGGCAGGCTCCGGCCGTGGCTACCACCCTACTAGCAAAGACGCGCCGCCAAGCGATTTAGCATGTCGGTGCGATATCGTGTAGAAACCTAGGGGTTAAAATAACTGCCATAACCCTAACAGATTTGCCCGCTACCATCGACTGCATCATTATACTTATCACCAGTTGAAATAGCAGTCAAGGGCTAACTATTACACTGCACTTTTCACAGGGACTCTTACACTCGAATCAGTGTAGTGTAATAAGATAGGGAGAAAGGGTAACTAAATTGGTCCATAATGCTGTGTAATAACCGACGCTTTAACTAGCGGCCAAGCCCACCCTTGCCACAGGGCCCTGTAAAAAGTGCAGTGTAATAGGCCTAACTTGTAGTGAAATTAAAAAAAACTTGAGGCAGTGAAATATTAATATCAATCTGTCTTTTATGTTCCTTACTCTGCGTTAGCAAACTATTTTTTTTCTCTCGGCGCGGCCGTTGGGCTAGGTCGCGTGGGACGCTGATTTATTTTTCTGCCTGCAATCTCTCAGGAGGTTTTCTAATGCCGGCTTTTATTTTATGGAGCACTCTCGTAATGGCCATTTCGATGCAACAATATTGTAATTTAAACCTAGTCCTAGAACTGAAATAAACGTTTATTTTCTTGAACGAGTGGTAATAATTATTATAATCCGTCAAACTTATTTGACCCGGTGGTAGAGTCGCTAGTATTTATTCAAAATAAAATAAAAACTAAAATTTTACAGCAATAAAAATTCGTTCCAATTTTGGCCACCGGGTCAGATAAGTTTCTAGTTAGAAACTTGTCTAGTTACGTACGTGTACGTGTTAGATTTAAGCTTTAGCTTAAATCTAAAATATTTACTCTGACAACCATAAACTTTGATAATAATAGATACTAGATGAAGCCCGCGGCTTCGTCCACTAATGTAACACGCGTACATTAAGGTATTTGAAGCCCAATGAGAACTGTTTGAATTTTTTGGGATACAAAGTACAATATCGCACTCTAGGTCTTCAACTATATCCATACAAAAATCAATACTCTGAAAATAAGAAGGTTTAAGGTCATATTCCGCCAAGCTGACAAATACAAATTGGTAGATTTTACATAGATAACCTTTGAAAACATTATGGAACATCTCCTTGGTTTCGTCACGATGATTATTTTTTAATTCACTGCAAGTTAGCCCTTGACTGCGATCTCACCTGATATAAACCCAAACCAAAACCAATCGGTTTCTACACGGCATCGTACTGGAACGCTAAATCGCTTGCCGGTACGTCTTTGCCAGTAGGGTGGTAACTAGCCAGCTGAAATCCAAAGCCTCCCAGGGCCAGACAAGGGAAATAATTATAGCAATAACTGTGTTAATAATTATAGTATTAATTGAAATAGGGAATTACTTTGACAAAACTAATTATTATGTTAAAACTCAAAAAGTTAATTCAATACCAAATGCGCTCAGGAGTAGTGCTGTCAAAGAATTGATTTAGGCCCGGGACCCGCAGCATTCCTAATTCGTTAATCACCGGTTAGCACAATTAAGCTTTGGACAGGTTTTGTTGCTAATTTGCATGTTTACTGTTATATACGACAATAGGCCGAGTCGAAAACTTTGCCTTTAGTTATTGGATTCAAGAAGAAAAGTGATTGTCATAATGTCAATACTAGAATTAAAATAAATTTGTTATGCCTGCTTCTAGGCTTAGTAAAACTAGCAATTCATTTGTTGGAAACAGTGTTGGCTTCTACAATAAGCTCCCAGAAGACATGCTGAAGATGTCTCTGAATAAGTTCAAAGTTAATGTAAGACGTCAACTCATTAAAAAATCCTATTACCATGTAAAGAATTACTTAAATGACAAGGAAGCTTGGCAATGATTTGATCTAATGGCTCTGATAGTTGCTTAGTTTAGATGATTATTTGTGAAATGGTGATAATGAAAATAAAAAACCCGGCTGAGTTTGTTGTGGGCTCTTCTCAGAAGGGCGCGTTTGGAACCCTCGTAGCTTTAGTTTTAAGATACAGTTACTGATTATCACTAAATTGAATAAACATTATTTGACTTTGACTTTTGGATTATAGCCCCACAAACTTATCTGAACCGGTGACAGTGTCGGCACACGTCGTCAGGAAAAAACTAAACAGGGATAAAAATAATTTCCAATTTTGGCCACCAGGTCAGGTAAGTTTGTGGGACTATACTTAAGTAGATAATATTTTTTTAACAAGTGGCATATAAATATCATATAGTAGGGGAGCCCAAGAGGGGATTTTTGGGGTAACTCCAGCGCGGCAGATTAATATAGAGGGGGATTCTTTGGACCCTGTAGAATACCTTCACCATCTATTATGAGCCCTGTATACTGGTGGGTCTGTCTAGGACAGCAGATCAGAATATTATATAAATAAAATCAATCATCAGAAATACTCGAGCACGTCACATGAGGGTAGAGTGAATTAATTACATGCTGAAAAGTGTACATTGAAATAATCTGACGATTTAAGCGAGGCCTAAAGGAGTTGGAGAGTCACAAACTTAAAAAATTCATAAATGGTGAAGGTACTGTACAGGGTCCAAAGAATCCCCCTTTATATTAATCTGCCGCGCTGGAGTAAATCCAAAAATCCCCTCTTGGGCTCCCCCACTATCAGGGGGCACAAGTTGTTCTACATCAAATAAACCATAGAATTAGGAAAATTAAAAAAAATATATATATTCATTTTCAAATACAAAAAGGTTATCAATGAATTGATAGTGGATTGTTTAAGCTAATCATAATTCACAATTAAGTACTTACCCGTTTTGTGCTTTTTACCATCTGTAGGTACCTCTCTTTCTTAGCTAGGTGACCAAAAAATAAGCATAAGGTACACCTTTTATTACTTCGTCATCATCAATCTGGCTTACTACTAAAGTAAAGTAGCAAAAGAAGTAAGCAAAAGAATGAGAAGTGTTTAGGACTTTAGGTTATATTCCAGCACGCTTGGTAAAAGCGGAATAACAGACGTACTAAAAATATTATAACATTAATGCTTCACCAATTATTATTCTTAACTAAAAAAAAGAGAAGCTTAGGGAATAAGCATCTTTTCGGCAAGCGCGCTCCACCTTAGGCTGCATCACTACTTCCAGCAAGTCTGATTGCAGCCAAGCGCTATAAATTAAAAAAATAAATTTAAAAAAAAGTGTCTTTAGTAGAGGATAGGTATATCCACTATCTAATGCAAAAAGGACTCCCCGTTAGGGCCGATATCTACTCCAATTACCGGCAGAGGTCGCTAACGGCGCGGAAGATATATCTTTTTACGGCGCGCGCGCACGATTAGAAAATTCCATTATTAATTGACTGTGGTAATTAAGCCGATTTTGTTGTAACTTCCGCGTGATAAAGCTTTTAAAGTAATTTTATAGTGGGCATGTGAGATTAATCTGAATGGCTAGACCCGGCTTTTTACTTTGTAGTTAAGAAAGTTTTCTTAACTACAAAGTTTTTGTGGAATTTCCTGTCAGGTTCTTTCTCTTCGGGTGAAACACTAACCTGCTTGTCGGTTCGGGATCTTTTTAATGTTTTGTTTAACAAACCATTGGGGATGAATCAGTATTCCCATAGGACCTAAATAGGTACTTCCTGAAGATCAGGAAAACTCAACCTGAAATTTTAGAAAAAAATGCTAAGTATAGGTAAGTTAAAAGCTTACGCCATATTCTGATTTCTATAAAAGTATTCAGGTGTTGATTCATTTAAGTAGTCATTGAGTAAGCTAGGAATTTAAATTTTATACCTAACCTAGGCCATCTACTATGTTCAATTACTTACACATTGCTTTAAATACAATATGTTTTTTTTTTTAATTTAATTTGAATTTATAAAAATACTAGCTAATGCCCGCGACTTCGTCTGCGTGGATCGAGGTTTTTTGGTTCCCGCGGGAACTCCTTAATTTTCCGGGATAAAAAGTAGCCTACATGCTATTCCGCATTATAATCTATCTCTGTGCCAAATTTCAGCCAGATCCGTTCAGCCGTTGGGGCGTGATTGAGTAACAAACATCCATACATCCATATATCCACACATCCATACCTCCATCCAAACTTTCGCATTTATAATATTAGTAAGAAGTAAGATTAGTAAGATAGTAAGATTAACATGTATATTAATAATGAATGACACAATGTCTGTATGTAAGCCACGGGTGAAGGGTATGTGTAATTTTTTGTTTCTTATTGCATTGGTAACTACAACCTCTCAGTTGCAGAGGTTCATGGCATAGCATCTGGGTATAATAGCACCTATCTACTTGTTATATATAAAATTCTCGTGTCACAATGTTAGTTACCATACTCCTCCGAAACGGCTTGACCGATTTTTATGAAATTTTTTATGCATATTCAGTAGGTCTGAGAATCGGCTACTATCTATTTTTCATACCCCTAAAACACCTCAATCCACGCGGACGGAGTCGCGGGCATCAGCTAGTAATAGTATATAACTATCGTTTGAATTAACACTCAAACTTAAAATCATTTTATTTTAGTTTGCATAGGCATAATTGTGCAAAAATTCAAGAAAAATATTTTCTTACCATTTCTACCGTAACTGAATTCCTAATATGTGGTAAATAGAGACTAGTGTCGATAATTTTATAACAAAAACGCTAAAGCACATCTTGGTTAAAACTATAGAATAACTTAAATTTATGAGGAAAATAATGTATGTAATCTAGCACAGAGTACCAAGAAACAATCTGATAATAATGATCTTATTCGAGTCGAAAAGGTACATTTCAATTTGGTCAGGTTATAGTCTATACTAAGTCTAATTATCTACGCACTAGATAGGACTTATCTAGACACTCACAAAGACACCCTGTGTTGAACACATGCAGAATAATACTATGTCGAGAATGATAACGTTACAGCAAATAATAAATACTTGCCGGTCATAAGGTTTATTTATAAGATGTGTCGTATTCATAGGACGGATCTGGACTCTGAAGTTGGACAATAAATAATAATGTGTCATACAGTTTTTTTAGAGAGGAATATTACTTCTAGAACGAAACTCCTGATAATTATTTGAATTTGAATAAATTTCTATCGCTATTATATTAAATCGCTTTGCTTCTTCACCTACATATTTTCCTCGCATGGAAAAGCGAAAAGTTAGCAGAGCCTAATAATAATTGATAGAAAATTGCAACAAGATCATTAAACACCTTTAGTAGCATCAGCTTATTTGATACCTTTAATCCATACAAGTATTTTAAATGCGAAACTGTTTGTCTGCTACACTTTCAAGGTTCACCTATTCAACCGATTTTGATGAAATTTGGTACAGGGATAGGTAAGATCCCGTGGAAGGACATAGGTTACTTTTTATCCCGCAAAATTAAGGAGTTCTCGCGGGAATCAAAAAATCGTAATCCACGAATTCCCGGACATCGTATATGATACTGATTCTAATACAAGAAAATATACTATTATTATCTTTATGTTGAGAAAACCCAAGTGTTCCCACAATGCTATAGATAATAAGAAGTAACATATTGTGTAACACTTTTTTTTTTTGTGGTACAAGTTAGCCCTTGACTGCGATCTCGCCTGATGGTAAGTGATGATGCAGTCTGAGATGGTAGCGGGCTAACCTGTTAGGGGTATGGCAGTTATATTAAACCCATGCCCCTATTCGATTTCTTCACGGCATCGTACCGGAACGCTAAGTCGCTTGGCGGCACGTCTTTGCCGGTAGGGTGGTAACTAGTCACGGCCGAAGCCTCCCACCGGGCCAGACCAGGGAAAATTCAGAAATTATAAATTCCGAAATTGACCCTGCCGAGGATCGAACCCGGGACCTCCGCACGTTAAGGCAACAGCGCTACACACTGCGCCACGGAGGTCGTCAAAACACGTGAAATAGTCCCTTCCATGCTTCAAAAAGTCAATTTGTACTACTATTACTGAATAGTAAATTACTAGATAATCAAATAGAAATATAAACAAATATACTCCCCAAATTTTAGTATGTTTGATCGACAGACTGAGATTCGAACGTTCACTATAGCTATACTTCGTAAGCTTTTTTCTGCGCACCCGGGCGAGGTTATCACGGAAAAGTTGAGAATTTTTCAAAATTTTATCTACGTACGTAGCAGAGCTGATAACACGCTCACAAATGCAACTAGTGATGTACTTATAATGCAATTGTGAAACGAAAACGTCGACTATGCAACGGCCGTAGTCGAGAAATGTATTCTGACATTCTTATTGGACTTCAAGACAAAACACTGTTCAGAAACGAATAAGAATATTTCTCAAATTTCATCTCATCAATTTCATTTCATCAAAGGTCGCCAATATAGGTGATGTTTTTTGTTGTTTTTTTTTTACATTTATAAAAATATCAGATAAATGTTTCAGCAGATAAATAATAATATTATTTGATACCTTGTAAAGCGGTTGCATTTTGAGGTTTCTTTCTTTTTGAAACTTAAACTACCCTAAAATTAAAGTAGCCCTTTTTCATGCTTTAAAACACTTTGCTTTGCTTTAAGAAATTAAACGAGAATGTAAAAATTGTATTCAGAATAAAAATAAGCTTTGGTACTATTTAAAATCCATAAAGAATATGAAAACTTAGTTTTATAAGTTTTGGATGTTTTTATGTACTTAAACCGTCAATACTGTTTTGTCTTAGTCTAAATTTTGACTCCAGTTATTTATGCAAATACCTCTCCCACCCTATTAACCAATAAACTAGTCCAAGAAGTTTACTGTACATTTCTTGAGGACATAAGTACATAATTATTTGAAATCAAATTTAGCTTTTAATTCAATTTTCATTAAGTTTATAATCGAGATGTATAAAACGTGTTTTTTAGATGTATTGTGTCGTGCAAAAGTGTATTTTTTCGTTAGAAAAAAGATAATGAGCGCTGTGTTTTAAATGGAAATTTTATAAGTCGTCGCGGTGCCGGTTGGTTGTTTTTTCACGTTTAAGGTAATTTTCCATTATTATGTAACACTTTTTCGTTTTTATTGGAATATTTTCGGGATTTTACTAAAATAGACAGTATTATTAAACAGACCTCTTAAAAACACAGATTGTTTGAAAAAATTTAAAAAATTTTGGCATATTTTCTTGTTGTTAAGTGCGTTATCTGAAGTGACATTTTATATATTTGTGTAATAAGTGGGTGAGTAAATAATAAGTTTATCTTTTCGTATTCTCATTTTGTTATCAGATTCTTATTGGGAAGTTTAAATTGTAAGTAATTTCTGCTATTCTGTAATAGATGTCGCTAAATTTTGTAAGGTTCTATAACTCATATCTGCTTTTTATATAATATAAATTAGGGTTTTTTCTTTACTTTTACCAACTTTACTTTAAAGTTTAGTATCTAAAGTCTTCCTGAAAATAATATTTTAGAAAGTTGATTTAGAAAGTTACTTCCTTAGAACAAAATTTTAATAGTCCATTATTTATTATCTCTATTAAAATTATTATCGAAGCTATAAAGCGTCAATATTTATTGTATCTTTAAATTTTATAATGGTAACAATTATGTGTATCATTTTACTCCACAATATTGTTTTGCCGTAACTTCTTAACGATCAAACCAATTTATATAAATAAGGTGTCAATTACAATACCTAGATTTTATGCATGCGGAAATTTATAAAGTTGCAGAATATCTTTACGAGCTTTTTAGCGTAATTGAGTAAGTATAGGTATCCCCTATTGAACAAAGCTTGTTTATGGTACTTTGTTTTTTTTAAAGTATGCAGTAGGTATAAGTTATAAAAAACTTAACATCGCCATTATTCATACACCATACGATTTCGTTGTAAAACATTAAATTAAAAGCCCCCATAAATTATACCATGAAATTATGCAGCGTTAACAGCGTCTAAAAGGTTATAATCTTAAATAATTTGTCGGCTGAACGCCGCGCTGCCACCGTAATTGTCGCAAAAAATGCACCCCACGGGTGAATATAAGAAAAAATGTTACTCAATGGATGCAAGGGCAAAAATTTAAAAAAAAGAGAGAAAAAAGTAGGGCGGCACGCGTACCACCAATTAACTCGTTCTTTTTTCAAACGATGTCGAAGTTCGAACACAGTTTTTTTTATTGGCTCCAAATGCAAGGCGTGGTCTTTTTTCTTTACTCCCGTTTGTGGACTCTAAATGTGTCAGATTAAATGTTTTTTTTCGACGATTGGAAGCGGTTTGTATTGACACGCAGTGTTTAGACAGGGCGCGTTTTTTGCTCTACTTTTTTCAAATGTGAACGTAAATTAGTACTTTGCTACTGTTTAACGGTCGATTTGAATGGGGTGGTTTTTCACACTTCTTTTACATCCGCTTTTACAAAAACCGTTTAGAAAAATTCTAATATTTAACCATAGGCGATATTTTGACAGTATTGGAAATTTATTTTCATTTTTAACACGTTTCTATTAGCTTCAGCAGTTAAATGACTGACTAACTAAATATGTATCTAAACAAATCTTGGAAGTCGAATTTCACCAACTGTAATCACACATTCATTTGTCATTTAACACTATGTATTCGATTTACTTCGTTTGCTACCTACTTAGTAGCCATTATGGAGTGCCTCTATATCTTCTTCCCAGTTCCATCATTAGGCCCTAGTCACTTTGAGTGATGAAATCGACCCAACTATATTCAACAAACTAAATGAATCCAAATTCGATGGTTTTATTTATTACCTTTGTAGAATTCCACTTCATCACATCATCACTTTCCACCAGGTGAGATTGCAGTCAAGAGCTAACTTGTAGTTGATAAAAAAGAATCAGTTTCCGTTAGCAAAGTAATAGGCCTATTACACTGCACTTTTTACAGGGTCCTGTGGTAGGGGTGGGCGTGGCTGCTAATTAGAGCGTCGCTTATTACACAGCGATAAGGATCAATTTGGGGACCCTTAATCCCTAAGTCTAAGGGTCCCTGTGTGTAATAGGCCTATAAGGTGGTGGATTGTCGGTCAATCCAGTGTCGTCGTCTCAAACTATAGACGTCCACTGCTGGACGAAGGTCTCCTGCATGGACCTCCACAGAGCACAGTCTTATGCCGCTTGTTTCCAGCGGTTCCCAGCTACTCGCTTGGGATCGTCCGTCCACCTAGTGGGCGGTCCTTCAACGCTGTGAGGCCGCCATTCACTCCACTTATACCATTATACGATCAATTTGGATCTGCCAATCCACAGTTAGCCAGCGCAGTGGACTATGGCCAATTCTTCTTATTCTGAAAAGAGACTCTGAGAAGGATGATTTTGTATTTAGTATATCGGTATCAAATCCTACATATTTTTACATGGCGGGTCTTAAAAGTCCAATTAGGTAGGTCCTATTTATTATTTAAGAACTATTCAATTGAAAGAGTCGTAACGTAAAATTATGAATACAGTTTCGTAGTTATCGATCCCCACACAGACAGACACACAGCTTTGTTTCAACGACGGGTATCACTTGTCACGGAATAGTACCATCAATAACGTTTTACGTTTGCTTGCTAGGAAAGGATGGAAAGTGTTTTCGAAGAATTTATTTTTAAGACTTATCTTGCTTTCTTGTAATTAGCTAAAATAAATTTTTAAAATAATAAGCTACTTAAACTGAGTGGGAAATGGCTAAGCGGGATGAAATCTGTGTAGACAAAATACTTCCACAACCTAGTTTTTATAGTTGCCCTAAGCGTGCTTATTTTGACTCATTTGAACTCTCTTTGCTCGCACAGTCAAAGTTTGTCACAGTGCTTGAATGCTGTTTTCCTCTGCGCTTAAAATGAAGTCCGTATGAAGCTCACCCCGCTCGTATTTTTCACTGGAAACCCTGCTTATCTGTTTATGCCAATACGTAAACAGGTAGAGATAGAGAATTTGGACACGTTTTCTCTTATTCCTTTATTTAATATGCGCAACTAATAATAAGCAATAATTGTAAACCTTTATGGTTTGTGTAAAGCTTGTACTGTGTGATTTACTAAATAATTAAAAAAAACTACCTAACCTCTACTACTGCTCTACTCAGGTGCAAAATCTGAAATTCCCATCTAAAGTAACGCCTTGTTAAAGAGAAACCAGCGGTTGAACTGTACATGATATGATATCAGCTTCTCCACATAAGTGTATAAATAAAAAAGCCAAATCCATACATTACAGCATTAACCCTCCACAGCTCACGAAAAATCATTAAAAATAGGTCGCGGTGCGTGAGCGTAGTCCATTGCGTCATTAACCCTCTTCGCAATAACTTTTGTATCGTTTTCCTGTGTTGGGTAAATTACTAGACTTAAAACTAGTGCTGTTTCCCATGATTTGGTCTGTGAATTCGTACTTTCATAATCTATATCTCTACTAATATTATAAGCGCGAAAGTTTGGATGGATGGTTTGATGGATGTATGGATGGATGGCTGGATGGATCTTTGTTACTCGGCTCAACGGATCTGGATAACATTTGGCACAGAGATAGAGTAAAGTCTGAGATAACACAGGCTACTTTTTATCCCGGAAAATAAAAAAGTTGCCGCGGTAATTAAAATCTACGCGGACGAAGTCGCGGGCATTACCTAGTACTTACTAATCCATACTAATATTATGAATGATAAGTTTTCCGTCTGTCTGCTTCATTTTCACGGCCATCTGTTCTGAAAACTGACTGATTTTGAAAGGAACCTGAAGTACCTAGCCTACAGAAATAGTTTACACTAGCTGATGCCCACGATTTCATCCGCGTGAATTGAGGATTTTTGGTTCCCGCGGGAATTCTTTAATTTTCCGGGACAAAATGTCACTTATATGTTATTCCAGACTTTCTATCTATGTCTGTGCCAAATTTTGTCTACATCTGTTCAGCCGTTCTGGCATGATTGAGTAACAAACATCCATCCTTCCAAATTGTCGTATTTTCGGATTTATTGGTCAAAGTTATGCGGTAGTAATAGAAATTTAACTTTGAACGTATTTTATGCAACTGACCATACATGATATAGGTATTAACGTACAGTTAACGTTAATTCGAAACTTGAGAGCTTACCTACGCTTTTAAACAAAAGTAACTTAAGCGCGCATTATAAAATCAGTTCCGCACAAAAAACCCACTTTTGAAGTTGACCCTTTAGCAGTATGCAAATTAGATCTCAAATAGTAATAACTAAACAAGGGTGCTAATTTTTTTTGTTTTTACCTTTTGTCAAATGTATAGGAACCGGTTAGGACCGGTGTATACAAGGGATTCCCTTTGTTACGTATGAGAAACTGAGATTGTAAGATAAAAGATGTTTTGTTCATTTGAATTTTGATGTGTGTTTTGTTACTCGTTACGTGAGAAAATAGATATCTTGGCTCGTTACCGAGATCACGGATTATAGGGTTATATAACATTTACTTTTACTGATAAACTAGACAGTTCTGAGGGCCTAGTTAAATTTCTAAAGGCTTAGTAAAACACCAGTACCTATATAACAATTTGGTCTGGTGCGAGGTTTCGGCCGTAGCTAGTTTCCCGGCTACGACGTGCAAAAAGTATAAGTAGTAAGTCTTTATTATGTGCATCGAATATACTTACTAACGCGAGAGCATAAAACGTCGTTCTTCTCCGACGCGGACATTTTGCGCAGACATTAAATAATTTCCGGTTCCTCGGGTTTTTTAATCCTGTGTGTTAGCAATAAATTATTTTTATCTGTTTAACTGTCTATCTATCTATCGTATTTTCGCCCAGCGTTCCGGTCCACGACGCGTAGAAACCGATTAGGGGTATGAAGAATAATCAATGGCATAACCCTACCAGGTTAGCGTACTATCCATCCTAGACTGAATTATGTATGTATATACTTTATGGTACACCACAAAAACACAAAAGAAACAGGATACAAGGAAACTTAAAATATAGGTACAATAAGGCTACTAACTAATTACTACCTTACCACTAGCAGAAACCTTGTAGTAATCTTCTTCTTCTTTAGGTGCCTCTTCTATCGAAGGTTGGCGATCATATTGGCAACTTGATTTTCGACACTGCAGCTCTAAATAACGATCGGGTGCTTTTGTTGAACCACTGGCGAAAATTCTTCAGCCAAGATGTCTTTCTCCGTCCCACGCCCCTCTTGCCCTGTATCTTGCCTTGGATAATCAATTGTTGTAGATCATACTTAGGACCACGAAGTATATGACCCAGGTACTCCATTTTCCTCTTTTTTACGGTTAGAAGAATTTCCTTCTTTTTCCCAACGCGCTGCAACACTATATCGTTTCTAATTTTATCTCTCCATGATATTCTTAGCATTCATTTGTAAACCCACAATTCAAATGCCCCTAGTTTCTTACACGAAGCTTCAGTGAGTGCCCAGGCTTTTGCTCCATACAGAAGAATGGAGAAAATAAAACAGCGTGCAAGGGGGGTGCGAAGTTGAAGATTTAATTTCCTACTGCAAAGGAGTTTCTTCATCTTGAAAAAAGCATTGCGAGCTTGCTCAATACGACATCGAATTTCGAGACTATGATCACATTGGTCATCCACATCCACATCTTAAGTACTTTATATTTACGGACTTGTAGTGCCTAATAGAAAAATATAAACAACCAGCGTGTCATGATCAAAATGAGAATTAGTCAACGTTGCTCGAATAAACCGTTTAAGATAAGAACACTGCACACACAGCATCTGCGTCCTGCCACGTATAACTGAAGAACTTGCCTAGAAGATCCACTCTTGCTTTCAAGGCAAGAGTGTATAAGCATCTTCTAGGCAAGCGGCCTCGAACCTAGACTTCATCATTGCTTAGTATAGGCAGTGGCGTGCAGTTCATAGAGGCGTAAAAGCACTGCTTACCCAAACGGAAATACGTCAATGTTCATTTTATTTTATATCAGTCAGTAAATGAGTATTCTGACTAACTAATACCTACCCTAGCTTCAAGCCCTGTGCACGCCACTGAGTATAGGCATGGGTATGGTATTGATTTATGATATTAATATGGAACGTAATTCTGGCTTTCGTGTTCCTCCCGCTTATAATATACTGGTGTTTGATTGCAGCCAAGCACTGGTCTATACATTTAATGAAAAACAAAAGATCGTCGTCAAGTGCAAGCCTGCAATAAAAAAGGCAAACCGAGAAATTGGATAATTTTTCCATACCTTGTACCTATAATATGTTTATTTTTTTAATACTCAGATACACCGCAACACAGGATATAAAGTAAATGAAATATAAAAGTGTAACAATGAGACTCAACAGCTGTCCCGTGTCCGAGCGACTCGTTCCGGAATGGAAGCATTATTATACTGTTTTTAATGCTACCTTTATACTACTTTAACAAGATAATGTGTAGATTAATGTTTTTTGATTCCCGCTTGAACTCTTTAATTTTCCAGGATTGTTGGAATTGTGGAAATAGCCTATGTCTATCCCCGGGATGTAACATAATAGAGTTTCCAAATTTCATCAAAATCGGTTGAACAGATGGGACGTGAAAGCTTAGCGGAGAGACAGACAGACACACTTTTGCATTTATAATATTAGTAAGTATGGATATTTCTCAGTTTATTTGCTGTCTATAAATAAACAATTTGACTATCCATATTTCCGTACTAATTAATAAATGGAAAGGGGTGTTGTGTCTTTATTTTTATATGTTTCCTTTTTACAGCCCATCGGTTTAACTGATAGATAGGTATGCATCTCGGGGAAGGATCTCTAAATTTGTCCCGGAAATTCAGAAAAACACTGTGTTGTATTCCTCAGTACTGTGATTTATTTTTCAATTACAAAATGGTAAGTGTTTTCTTGGGTTCGTTATGCGATGAAATACCAAATCAACTACACAAAATTTAAACTTTATTTTAATAATTTTCTTAAGTGATGATTTTTCGCGAAAAATAATAAATATCCCAGTAAAATTATATTGAGAAATAAAAACGAACTTAAGATAAAATAAGCGCCTTTATTTAATTTGAACAATTAACTATCGACACAAAAATATGAATAAGTAAATGTTCAGTGTCGAAGTTTTAACACCATTGTAGCGAAGCCCCTAAACTGCGTAGGGTCAATGTAACAAGTAAGTTTATTTGACCGGATATTGCCTTAACGATATAGTTTGAGTTGTATTACGATTTTTGATCAATATTTTATGAATTAGCTAAGTAATAACTGGTGTTGTTTTTAATTTTACGATTTTGAGATTTGGTTCAGTTTTGTTCGGGAAATCAATATTTTTCTTAATTAATTTTAAATAATTAGTGAACCAAAAAATTAATGTCCTTATCTAGATATCATAAATAAAATAAACTGTTTCAGTTTGAACCTTAATTCCAGACAACAACCCAGTGGTTCATATCAATAAAGGGGTTGCTACGAACAATCTCAAGGGTAGATACTTTTGAGCCTAGATACGAACCACATCAGGTACTATTAAGATGCATGAGGTTGCTATAAATGTACCTACTATAACTATTGGGAAAAATCATCATTTTTAACGATCGATAAAGGTTTAAAAAAATAGCTCATCTTTATTGGAACAGACACTTTAAATCAAGCATGCTTTTTAAATCTTAAACCTTACTAACAAATTATAACCCAGCAATATTATATTTTTGATTATTTGATAGGAAAATCGGCTAGCAATTGCGTCTATAAATTGCCAATACGAGAATGACGGTGATCATAAACTAAAAAGCGTGTTAAGCGGCCGTGACGAAAAAAAGACTAGTCACTCCCAGTAGGTATTGTAGCCCCGCCCGGTCATTATTATAGCTAGCATTGTCTGTCCGTTTGCACATTTAAACGTCTTGCTAATGACTTCGGTATGTCCTTGCCATTGTGCGTAACTAAGAAAATCGGTCAATAATCATTCTATTTTTATAATTTAAAAATAAAAATAAATATTTGTTAAACTCTAATCTTTCTTATTCAAATAAACTTACTGAAATACTTTTGTGATATAGTTAATAATCATTCTGTTTTTATGTTTTAATTAAAAAAATAAAAATTAATATTTATAATATTCAAATCTTTTTTATTCAAATAAACTCACAGAAGTATTTTTGAATAGTCAAGTGAATCTACCACTGGTTTCGAACGCGTACCGATAAGAGCCACCAAGTTTTCTATTTCTTCTCAGAACAGTGCGCATTCAGACCCCTCGTAAACCGCAGTTAATTCTCACCATCACGTTTAAAGTTGACGTTCAATAGTCCGTCAAACCTATCTGACCCGGTGTCAGCGTTGCTAGTATCTATTAATGAAATAAAAATTTAACAGGCATAAAAATTAGTTCCAATTTTGGCCACATAAGTTTGATGGACTATACAGTGTAGGTAGTAGGTATTTATTTTGAATAAACAGTTTTGACTGTTCAACATCAATAAGTGCTTACTAATCGTCTAGTGAGTCTACCACTAATCTGAACTAATCTGAACTAAGTCTTAAGCATCTATCCGATTTTAGTACCCGTCGATAGATACATAATTAGGAATGTCAGTGTACCTACCTTTTATATAAAAGTATAATTTATTGATCAAGGTTTATCTGTAGGAACCCTGTCCAGTTAAAAATAGGTACACTGTAGCTGTAAATAGGAAGGTGAAAACATTACTAAAGCTGTATGTGGAAGGGCGAATACTTAAAATAAAATAATTTCACGACTATAAAAGATTAGATACCATTCTTAATAAATTGAGGAAACTGGATAACTGACTAAAACGACTGTTGAAAACAGAGTCAAATGGTTCATATCTTGACACTACTAATTCAAAACGAACCATATCGTTGTTGGTTTAAAATCTAATATTTAATTATAAACAAACCAGTGTTAATAAGGTACTTCCTAATCTCTAATGATATAAGCTGTTTATTAAACTTCTAGTTTACAACGTAACTTAGCTTTCTAGTTACACGTTATGTACCTAATGCCTATTCTAAGGACTAACTACTGAAGTATAACTAAGGTCCTAGGTAGATATTATTTATAAGTCAAGATTTTTTTCTGATTAGACTGCATAATTACAATTATGTTAGTAAAATGTCAAGGTTATATTTTAAATACAACTAGTACTAGATATTACAATCCAAGGAATTTTCTCAGTGCAAACATTTCGTAGACTCTCGTAGCACTCTACCGGCTACGCCATCTGTCGCGGGGTAGCGCGGAGAAAAGTTTCGCTACGACAACCTTGGGAAGGGGTTCCAAGAAAACAAATTACCTAAGATAAGAACCTGACATTTATTTGTGACTAACTCCAAAAATAGACTTCTTTTTCAAGAAAGTTTTCGGTGTTCCGCGTACCTGGAAAAGAAAATTGATGTTTTAGTAAACATATCACACAGTTCTACAATTTTTGTTACGTTTTTAAAAATTTAGGTATCTATTAAAATAGGCGTAATGTAAACTGAGTAGGTGTCAGGAAAAAATCCCAAGTTTAGGTAAAACAAGGAAAAAACGCAGTAATAAAAGGCCGTTGGCTAAACCCCCATAAGCTAAGCTCCGCCTGAATATGGAAAAAAAATTCAATAGTACAGTAGGCGGAACGGAAAGAATTACTTAAAAACTCGCCGCGAGACGGCGCTACACAAGCCTCAATGAGAGCGAGCGAGACGGGGCATCAAGAAAAAAAATCCGAAAGAACCCATTCTTTTCTATTTCCTCCCTTAATAAGCTTAGAAAAAAATCGTGAGCGATACCCGTCCTTTTCTAACACAAGGGTGGGAAGCGGCCGGGGTCGGGCGAGCGAGAGGGGCGACCCTCGCTTGGCGCCCTTTTTAATAGTTCTTATTTCGGCCGCGGTCCGCTCGCGGCTCGTGTCCAGCGTCGTCGCGGCGGCCGCACGTGTCGCGGCCGGACCGTCTTTTCCTTGACCGGACGCATTTTTCCGCGGAAAAAACGCGGGGCGCGTGCGCCCGGCCTCGGTGGGGATGTTCTTCTCGGCGTCTAAGGCGGCGGGGGCGGCGCCGCGTCTTGCTAGTTGGAGCGGCGTCTTCGCGAGGCGCGCGCGTCCGCCCCACCCCGCAAGAAAGCGTCGCGGCGCTCAAGTTTTCCACCAAGAAGTTAGTCGTCGCCCGCCCGCGCCTCAAGGAGGTCTCGCTTCCGCTTCCCCTCCGGCGCTTCCGCGTAACCCCGACCGCGAACTTAGCTCGGGAGCCGTCCACCTGAACCGCCGGCTGTTCGCAGGTCCGTCGCGCGCCGCATGAGCCCGACGACATCCTCGTGACCGTTCGCCCGAAGCTGGAATTAATGTTGAAATACTTCAATGAGAACATCTCCCTAGCGCTCCAGGAGAGGTACAGGGACCTCCATGAGTATCGGAAGGCGGAAGTAGAGGACTCACCGCGGGAGGCTAAAGTACCGAAAATAGCTGAGGAGGGAGAGACGGTCGGCGGCGAGGGTGCGTTCGAACCGAGCGCTGCGCCGCCGTTTCCTCGCCTCCTGGAGCCGCCCAAGGAAGAGGACAGCTTCGTAGCCAGCTGGCTGCACAACTCCTTCAAGATGACAGCGGCAGACGGGAGCGAGGCGGCCGCGGGCGGGAGTGCCTTGGACCTGCGGGCCGCCCCCCTCTCGCTCCACATCCCGGCCATACAGAATGAGGCGCAGCGGTTCAAGATGGACTTCTGGAACCGGAGTCGACCGGCCTCACCAGTCCAGGAACCCCCAGAGCAACACCAGGCCGGTCCAGCTCCACCTACCCCTCAACCGCCCGTCACACCGGACCACAAGATGATGGCTGAAAAACTTGTCAGTGAAATACAGGTCAGTGGACTAAAGTTTTTCTGAGCCGAGTTGTTCGAAACAAATTCAGAAATATTTATTGAGTGCACATGAAACTTAATGTTGAAAAATTTTTTTATCATAATAATCTTATAAAATCTTGGGATAAATTTATTTTTTAATTTCTTTTGAACAACTCCGCCTAAGTCTCCCTGGCGATTAGTTTGAATTTTGATAGCGCTTCTTTTTCTGGGAAATCAAAAGTAAAACTGAGTTTATAAAGTGAAAACTAAATTTTAAATAAAAAAAGTGTTTTTGTGTTTTAAATGGGCTTTTGAAATTTTGTTACTAATGTTAGAAGTTCACATAAAAAATTCAAGCTCTCCTTTCAAGAAAATTGTCCTTTACTTTCCGCCGGCAGAAAGTATAGCGCTAGGAAAATAGAGTCTAAACTCGAAAGAAAATTCCTAAGTTTAAAATAATATTTTGAGGGACAAAACAATATTTTGGTGATTTGCTAAACTGGTAATAATTTAAGAAATGACATTAATTCAGTACCTTTGAGTATCCTTAACTTTTCTTAAGATTTTTCGGGGTTGACTGTCAAGTCCAACATTTTCTTTGAGGCACAATGTTTGAAATCTAAAGCTCAGATGAGACTAAGAAGATTCACAAAATAATACTTTTAAAACTATATACAAAGTTACGTGTATCTTCCCCAAAACATGTCGATAGACTGACCTCACAGCGAGGTCTCACAAAACTCGTTCCAAATTTGAATGATCCCTTACTTCCTTAAAAAAAGATACAAGAAGCAAACGCAACATATTGTAAAGCTTTTGTTAGCCAAGAAAGGGTTAAGGGCCGTCAAACTTATTATTAAATCGTTTTTGTCCTTATGTCGCATCCGGTTTTTACAAAGGATATGTAAATTAATGTAATCACTGATAATTCTATTATTTCTGTATTGGTGTGATCAACTTGTCAATACTTTGGATCCATTTTTTTGTACTCCGTAATGTATGTTATTCGTTTAGCTACAATTGTTTGCTTAGAACATATGGCGTATGATATGAAGGTTTTATTGACGCGTCGTCGACCGTTGCCTAATATTTGTTTACTCTGCAATTTAAAAAAGCAAAAAAAGCAATTTGGACATCGAAGCGTAATGAAATGCTAACTGCGGTGCATGTGTTCTTAAATTAAAATTTGTAAATGGAAGACAAAAGAATATTACTTTTAAAATTAGTTTCGGATTCGCTTACCTTGCATTTGTCTGTTTCCCACGGCACGGATTAGGGGCTCTTTGTGATTTTATTTTTTTAATTTTTTTCCACCGCTTTGTTTCACGGAAGGGGTGTTGACAGTTATTTGTTGCTGCGAATCTGTTCCCATTTCAATTTTTTTTTGTTTTAAACATTGTTTGAATTTGGAACCGGTTTTCGATACGTTCGTATTTCGTATTCATCGAGCTTTTTTTTGAGAATAGAGATTTAACGGTTCGACGCGTTGCTCTTTTGTGGTTTAATTTTTTTAAACAACGGTTAATTAAAACTTGTTTTATTAATATTTTATGAATGTTGGGCTCTCGGATGAAGTGGTTGCTATCAAAATACAAATTATTTAAAGCGGTTAATAAAAATAAGAGATTTCAGACTGTTTTTTTTTTAGAGTAAAGTCCACGAGGAGATAGTACGTATTTGGTTTTGGCGTGTCTGAATTGTATCTACATATAATGTCGAATGCTAAATCAGGTTTCTGTTAGATAAAAGACAAGATCATAAAGTTGTGTCAAGATCTAAGTGATAAGTAGATAAATCATTAAAAAAATCATCAAAGATTTTCTCTTTAATGATTAATTTATTGTTTTTATTGATAATTAATCTAACTTTTTGTTTAACGCAAGTTACGCTGTTATAAGTACAGCGTAACTTGGTAAGTTTTTGGTTAGTATCATAACAATATGCATGCCATGTCCACATCGAGAAGACGCAATTATAAATACCTCAGTGAATTTTTCAAGGTTGATTTTATAATTGCAATCAGTTATGTGGACTAAAAAGAAAAAAAATCCTAGGATGACTAAAAATTGATCTTTGCCCAAAAATAACACCTATTTCTTTCTTTCATGCCCCATTCGTGGTACGTTGGAATGGAACAGCAACAGCAGCAGTCACCATCCGCGGACTCTACCATTAGCGAGCGGTCCCTAGTCCCATTCGCCCTGGTAATTATCTATTTCCTTTACTATCCATAGTTTTAAACTTATAATTAATTATTAATTACTTTTATTTTATTACTCATAGGTACGATTAATTGATAATTACTTTTATTTTACTATAACGGCAAAATTATTGATACGTAACAAAAAATATTGGGAAGCACACTGATGCTTGGATAAACTTAGATATATTATATCTCACAGAATAAGTAGTTATATCATTACTTTCCTAGTTTTTCTGACATTCCTTTAATCTTGCCGTTAATAGGTATTACAATCTGATGCATTTTTTTTAGTAGTACCTACCCTATGATAGTCAATTTATAAGATAAAATTCCATTAAGTTGATATAATCTCAACATATAAAATCATTTATGTTGACTGTTTGTCACTAATAATGCCCTTTATGTAGATTCAGTCTTAGAACATCTAGAAGTCAAAAAGAAACAGCAATTGATAATTTGAATGAGCTTGTAAAAATGACAGGGGGTTACTACAATCGCATTTAAAGCAGTGTTATTTATACATTTCATTTTTTGAGGTCCATAAAATAAGGATTGTAATTCTAAAACACGAACGTTATGTATATCAAAACAATACGGCTTAAACCGATAGTAGTAAGTATGCCATCAATGAAAGAACTGGAAGTTTAAATCGCTATGATCCGCCACAATAAAAAATATAAATCTATGTGATATTGTATGTACCACATACAGATCTTGAGATATTCACCACACCACACAAATCTTGCAAATTATTCTCAACGTACGTTTCACTCAGACACCGGAGCATCTTCAGGAGATGTTGATTGCACGATTACTTCAACCAAAACCAATTTGTTACACTTGTAAGTTTTAAGAAAATTCCATTGTTATTAACATACATTTGTAATCGGTAACTTACAAGACTGTTTATATTTCGTAAGTTACTCTTGTAAGTGACTTATCTGATTGAATCTTACAAGGATAATTATTGGGAGCTTAGACGAAATTATCAAACAATATTCTGACTGATCCTGATCTGTCCCAGGTTCGCTTGAGAGCTATAATATTATAGAGCAAACTTCATGGAGAATTTCTAAGCTTTATAAGTTTATAATATAGAAACTGTCTGACGGAAAATATCAATAAAAACCTAGGGAGCCTACAGCTTAGTATCTACTTTATACTTGAGGTTTTGCATGTAGGATA
This sequence comes from Erebia palarica, assembly GCA_964035005.1. Lineage (NCBI taxonomy): Eukaryota > Metazoa > Arthropoda > Insecta > Lepidoptera > Nymphalidae > Erebia > Erebia palarica. Next base: position 4,688,871 of record OZ035992.1, read on the forward strand.
TACAGTGGCGTGCACAGGGTTTGAACCTAGGGTAGGCATTAGTAGGTCAGAATACCTATTTACTAGCTGTTTTGATGATAAATACACATTGATTGACATGAACACACTTTTTATATGAACTGCACGCCACTGAGGATATGGCTCTAAATCCAACGACATATACTAATATAATTTTATGGTTTTTTGATATCTAGTCAGCTAGCAGCTAATAAATATTAGTAAATAAGGGCGAAAACACACTACGGACCGGAACTGACAAAAAAGTCCGCGTCAATCACTTTTATATACAACGCGTATAGTTTGCAATCGGACAAAACGCCATTCCTTTGAACACGCATGTTCCGCTTTCATTGGTATAAAGACAAAAACACACTACAAACAACAAAAAAAGGCTAGTGAGTAATAGTCCGCGCGTACCGGATCTGCACAGACGACTGCGACAGGACGACCCCGTTTCGTTTCGCGCAGTCGATTTGTCCTATCCGGTCCATAGTGTGCTTTCAGTCTTATTAGTAGGTAGTAGTATATTATATTATTTTACATTGATAATATTATGAGTAGTAGTAGTAGTATTAGTCTTTATTGCATTTTAACACATAGGTACAAAATTATGCATACAATACAGAAGACAGGAAACTGTGGTAATGCGCAAAGGTGGCCTCATCACTAAAGTGATCTTTTAAAGGCAACCCGAGCGTAGAAAGCTGATGACACTGGGTTTTGGAGCTCATGTAGTCGATGAACATAAAATAAAAATAAAAAAAATAACAAAAGTATAAAATATACTTACATAAACATAAATACTATAGTTTACATATAAATTACACATATAGATACTACAATAAATAAATAAAATCCACCACCACCACTACAACCCATTAACGTCCCACTGCTGGGCACAGGCCTCCACTCTCATAGGAGAGCGGGAATTAGAGCTTAGACCCACCACGCTGCTCCAATGCGGGTTGGCGGGCTTTAACGACTATTATCATGATAGTGATAATAACCGGGACCGAAGGCTTAACGTGCTCTCCGAGGCACGGGGGTGAAAACACCGCCAACTTCCTAACTCCGGGCTAGTACTGGGAATTTCTAATCAGAAAACCCCGATACTTAATTATGACCCGACCCGGGACTCGGCAGCAGTCAAACATGCTAACCACTAGACCAACGAGGCAGTTATATATACAATATATATTATAAAATATATATTGTCATCATACACTTACAACTACATTACATAGATAGATAATGATTTTTTAAACGAGTAGGTATCCTAAGTAAAGGGTGAAACTTAATACTAAGTGGTCCACTTTTCCCATGCAGCCACCTCAGCATTCGCCGTCAGGGGAGACGCCGGTCGGTGACCGCAACTCGATGTTGCCCTTCGCATTGGTAAATTTCCTGAATAGCCTCAATATCGATGTAATTATTTTCTCTTTCTTTCTTTCTTCTCTTATCTTCTCCTTTCCTGCGAAGGAGACTAGATCTTTCTTCTCAATTAACGTCTGCTTTGCGGAAACTCATTCGAATTACTTTACATTTTTAATTAGGTAAGTAAATTATATGAAAAAGCAATGGATTAATAAAAAAAAAAAAAAATTTACCATTTTTTTTAAATAACTTTTCCATTGCTTTTTTATATTAAATTTATTATGAAAATTAAGACAAAATAAAACAAAAATATGAAAGAATCATTAAAATATCTCAACAAATGAAATAGTTATGGAACTTTAAAGTTGCGCTTGCAAGACGGGTGGCGTGACGTCACACCACCCTATCAACCGAATTTATAAAGCCGAATAAAATAAATAAATAGACTTAACGTGACTTAATTGAAATAAAAGCACTTAATTTGTGTGTGAAGATAATTTTGAAGTATCAAATCTCGGCTAGGTAATAAAACCCACTCACAAAATTTCTCACTGGAGTAGGATACAGCAATCGGAGTACCTACATTAAATAATTAAACTTTTAAATCGTCATTTCTCAGACATTTATTGGTGAATTTCAAAAAAAAAACACTGATTTACTAGTTTTAATCTATATTTTACTTCCGTTGTATTAAATATGCTATTCAGTGAAACTCCAGAACAGTAGCCTACGATACAAAGAGATAAATATAACTTGTATTTTCCATCTCATTCTCTCGCAGGCTAAATCCTATTATGAATAAGTACGTTACGTACGTACGGTACGGTTGTCTCTTTTTAATATCGCTGTACCTATTTGAAATATGAAGAAAAATATATTATTTTATAAGTACTATGAGTTCCTATCCATACTATCCATCCATACATTCAAATTATCATGTAGATATTCATTCTATAAAAGCGACTAGAATCATAAGAAATTTTGATAGTTATAAATAAATGATATAGGTAAAAGTCTTAAAAATATACTTAGTCGATAAACTCTAAAAAATATTATTCGGTGACTCATTTTTGAAGAGAGCACCAAAAAGACTGGAAAAACTAAAACTTAGTGACTTAAACTACTCACTATACTGAATTTAAAGGCTGAAATAAGTTTAAACTATTTGCATTTTGTTTTGTAAATATCTATACATGGATAGATATCTAAATTTCGTGTAGATTAACACTTCGTTTAAGATAGATCGTTTAGATTAATACTCGTAAGTTGTTTTAAGAGAAATGAATAAAATAATTACTTAAAAACAACAACAAAATATTATTGAATAAAATAATAAAAATGAACGAATTTTAGAAAAATCTAGCATTAAAAATCATTATAATTTCCATAAAACAAAAATTTAAATGCAATGGATATTAAGCACTTAAAAATCGATAACATAAGGTCGCAAGGTAATGATAGCCTAGTTAACCTACCTAGAGTGCGTAGAGGCCTTAAGTCTAGACCATATAAAACCTAAGTAACTAGAATCGATAGGCTATTTAGACGCGCTAAATCGATCATCAAACAAACAAGGAATATTTTTAAATAAGTAAAACGGAAATTTCAATTAAAAAATGAAATAACATAAAAGAATGTGTATAGGGTACCTATCACTATTAAAAGTCAAATATTTAAGTGAAAGTTATTATACTTTATAGGTAAATCAGTATTATTTTAAAATTGGATTACTTTAAAATAAGGATTATAATTCTAAAATAAGAGTATCATCAAGATTCAAATAATACTGCTTTACGCGATGATAGTATAGTAAGCCCTCAGTACAGAATACTTAAGTCGAGAAAATTAAATATATTTGGTGAATATATATATAAAGAATATATGTAACGGAAAACTGTAAACTTGAACCCCTAATGATCTTAGCTTAATGTGAAAATCCTAAACATGTGTAAAAAACAAAAAGCGCCATTTTAATCCAGCGTAATACCTGTTTCATCAGGACAGACCCTTATTATAGGATCTAGGTAATTTTATCACGTAATACCCATTAACTATAAAGCATCATTTTGCATTTTATGTAATAAAAACTACTAAATATAATATTGTTTTTAAATGTACACTCGTATTTAAATGAGTCACGTGCCTACCTACGTATGAATATAAGGAAAATGAAAAAAACAGTTATATTGCATGCGGTATTTACTCAGGTATCTTACTAATATTATAAATGAGAAATTTTGTATGGATGTTTGTTACTCAATCATTCCCCAACGGCTGAGCGGATCTGGCTGAAATTTGGCACAGAGGTAGGTTGTAGTCTGGAATAGCACATAGGCTACTTTTATCCCGGAAAATTAAGGAGTTCCCACGGGAACCAAAAACCTCGATCCACGCAGACGAAGTCGCGGGCATTAGCTAGTTAAATTTTATTTTGTTAAAAAAATTATTTATTTTGGTTAGTTTTAATTACAGTTAGTTTATAATAATTAACGTTGTTTGTTAGCTATTTTACCATACGTAGGTAGAAGGTAGAATAAGCACTTACTTTGTAATTTTTAACGATTTACGATCTGACATAACCAGAATTTTTATAACATACATATAAATGAAAAACAAAAATAACTAGGTTGTTAAAAATACTAAATATTGGGGCATTTTTTGTGAAGTACTAGAAATAATCCACATGATCAAAGGGTGCATAACATGTGATAATTTTAAAATCAATTTTTTTTTATGGTTTGACAACCTCAAGATAAAAACGAGACAAACTGTTTAGAATTAAGAAGGTTTTTGTAATACGAATGAGTTTCCGTTACTTTTCTTTGCGTAACAATGGGCCTTTTCGTTACTTTACTTAATGTGAACATTCAGAAAGACTTATTTCTTTTTTAATAATTTCACATTACGAATTACGATTTAAAAAACGTTGACGCCCACTGTTATATTTCCAATCAAATTACGCTTCATCAAAATCATTATTACTAAGACATTTTATCAATTTTTATCCAACTAACATAATAAACAACGTAATGAAATAAATAATTGAAGGAAATACTTCAGTGCAGCATTAAACGTAACCAAACGTGAGTAACTTACTCGGTTATGGCGTTTACCCATACTATAGTTTCACATCTCATTAGATTCGAAACATAAGTTTTATTATGTAATGTAATAATATGTTTCAGTTTCAGAATCCATGATACTGCAACATATTATTACATTACATAATATAACTTATTAGTATCATGGATTCTGAAACTGCAATATATTAATACGATACGATATTTTTTGATCACTCCATTTCTGAACTTCGAGATATTTTATTTTAATATTACAAAGATTTTTACGCAAAGCTCTCGAACATAATACAATTTTATACAAACTTTTGAAAAAAAAAATTCACTTCAATCATGACTCACTCTCAAAATAAATAGCCCACGATGATCACTTCAGTTGCTTAATGGCAAAAGTCAAAACGGAAACGCAGAACCCGAAACATATCTCTTGACTAGTTAATTAAAAAGTTAAAGTTGAGAGATTTAATTAATATATTTGTGCTTTTATTTCTCACAGCAACAAGCGCGGTCGGGGCAGAGCATCAGCGAGCGAACGCTGGAAGAATGCTGGTCGACACTTCAACGAGTGAGTTGGCACCTGTTTCAATGCGTATTGTTATCTTCCAAGAGTAGGGGCTACGTGGCGGCGGCTCTGTTCTTGACGTGTTCGATTTCAATCCCAGAAATAAATCTTTTTTTTATTAATAATAATCGTATTTCAAAATTATTTCATTATTAAGTATTATTATTACATAATAATGATGTTGATGCCATTTTAAGGTTATTATTGTAACAATTGTTTAAGTTATTTGTAGAGCATGATTATGTGCTTAATAAATAATGGTTTGGTTCTGTAACTTTTTTCAATAGGTATAGGTCAAGAACCAAAAAAAATTGTGACACCTACTAGTAAACTCATAACGGGCGGTAGTTCTTTGAAGTTTTGTAATGATTCCATTAGTGTTTTTATTAATATTTTCTTAGTAATAATGTTGTCACGTCTCAATAAAGCCGTCAAAACGTAGCTCCTATAGGGGTATTGGTTTTATAGCCAATTACTCGTAATTTAGTTTTAAGCCCTTCCTACAATGTACATAATATAGGTAGAAGATATTTGACATAATTTTTAATATAAAATAAGGTTGAATTCATTAGCTTCGTTATACCTACTACCCAATTTTTCTTCCCAGAAGATACCTATAGGTATGGCAACTATTTTTGACTGACAAAATTAAACTGACCATAAGTTTAATTTCAGGCCCTTTATAGTGCCGCGTTCTACGTTCGAATACTTTAAAAAAAAAGAATAGAAAGAGAATAGGTTTTTTATCGTGCAAAGATCTTATCCGTGAAGCCTAGCCGTGGGTGGCAGGGGAAACGATTTTTTCTCCACAGGAACTATAAAATATCTAGCTCAATCTATCTAGCTCAATCTATCTTGAATATTCATTAGTATAGCCAACATTTTCGCATAGGATCGATCAAGATAAAAAATAAACTGGACGCGATAAAACGCCTTGGGCGTGTTAACAATTTATTTTAATCGAGATTCGCGCGCGATTTTGTTTGTTTTTTAGAGTTCCGTATCTCAAAAGAAATAATACAGTGAACTTATTAAATCCTCATTTTGAACTAAGCCATACATTGAACTGTTACCCGCTTGCATTAGATTTAACTATAAAAATTATAGATGTATGTACACTACTTTTAGATTTATTATGCGCTCTGCATTGTCAACCCAGATCAAAAAATACAAGATTCATCAATGGGTGACTAGTTAGAAATAGATCGCTACACAGTCACTCTATGATGCATCGCGATCCATGAATATTCATCGCGGATCATGATCAGAGGCCCAATTGTCTAAGCAAATCGTAATCATTTTATTACGACAGCTTAAAACCTATTACTCGAACTGTTTGAGGAGTTCAAACTGTTCAAACTGTTTGAGGAGTTCAAACTGTTCAAACTGTTTGAGGAGTTCAAACATGCTTTTCGACGTGCAGGCATCTATGAACTCCCTAAACAGGTCGAATTATACGTTTGACAAACGGATTACGATTACAATTTCCTTACACAATTCGGGGGCTGGACTGCTGAGTAAATTTTCGAACGCTTGCTATCATTATGTAAAAAGAAATCAAATTATTAATCAATTCCATAATAATTATTATACTCAATAGTTATTTTTATAAAGATAAAGTATAGTCTGACAAACTTATCTGGCCTGGTGGCCAAAATTGAAACTATTTTTACGTCTAGTTAGTTTATGTTTAGTTTTTGTTTTATTTTATTCTTCATATCTACTAGCGACATCAGTTAAGTTTGTGGAACTATACAGAATTAAAGAAGGTCTACCGCCAATTTACTGAACGAAAACCTTCAATGATTGAAGGACCACCGACTCTAATTTTCGTCTCTCTCGATGGCTTATTGTTATACGGAACCATTATTACGTGAGCCGTTCTCGCGTTTGACCGTTTTTTGCGCTCTCACATCGGAGGCAGCGCCATCTGCGTAAAAGGTGGGTTGTATGTCTGTATGATCCAGGAAGTGCTTGTACTTACGCAACATCTGTATTTTACTGAGTTATTGCCGTGCAAATAAGAAAAAAATATTTCGGACTTGCATGCATAGTACAACGATATAAAGTCAAGATTATTATTGTTTCCGATGAAAAATATTACAGAATATTTTATGATATTTTTGAAGATAAAAAATGGCCAAAGTAAAATGTGACTCAAATTGTTGTTAACTTAATTAGACCCCTACGGGTCAGGCAAAGATCTATGATGATACAGCCTATGCACGAATGCAAAAATCATTGAGTATTTGGACAGTTAGCAATTTTTTGAACTTTGACTATTAAGTTATGTTGTTAAAGTGACAAGTTTAAATTAATATCTATCTACATACATAAGTCTTAAAGAATATAATATTAATAGTTAATAATTGGAAGATGAAAATAAGTGTCTGTCTGTTGTCTAGTCATATAACAACTAATTTTGAAGAAATTTAGTACAGATATAGGTTGCATCTCGGAAACTTGGGTATAAGCTGCTTTTATCCGGGAAAATAAAGAGAAACTCTTTATAACGGAATGCTTAAACCTAAATCCCTCTAGAAAAAGTCGCGGGCATGTCTGCTCTTTTATAAAAACGCTGAAATAAACTTAGTACTATCATGTATATAAATGGCTACATGCATTAGCATCGTGTTACATGCAAAAAGCACAGGTGGAAAAAATAAAGTCCGCCCTCGACTCGAGTCGGACGTGAAACGGAAAAGTGTACAAAATAAGAACTTCTTTGTACAGAGCACTTGATATTTTGGTGGAGTGAAACGAACACGCCATGTGTAGATGCGACTTAAATCGGCAGCGTTCCTTTTTTTTGAAGTTAAGAACCAATATTACATTTTTTTTTATTTATAAGAATCTATCTATGTGTTATTTTTTATAACTTATTTATAAATATTTTTTCAAATCAACTATCACGCTCTTGTAGTAGGTAAACTGCAACTAACTACAATCTTAAAAATACATAATTAATTAAACAATGACAGGCGAGGATAAATAAAAGGGAGATGAGCAAAAAAAATTACCTAAAAGCGACAGAAAAGTGAAAAGTTTAGTGTTCTATTTTTAAATGTAAGAACTGGAATATTTTTAAATTAGGTTCTATATCATAGTAATAAGCCTATAATGTAAGCTCGCTGCGTTGCGATTTTCCTTATGGTTTTTTTTAAATTTTTAAATGAAGTTAAAAAGTTTAATCTTTGTGGTATAGGGAAAGCAGCTCCATTCCTGTTCTGTTCGATAACAAAAGCACTTGATATGCGATGTCGAAAAAAATACACATTTGCATGTCGATCCGCAATGAATTTATTGTTATTGCCACAAGATTTATTTGCGGGCGGCTTTCCGAAAAAATCTTAAGAAAATGACCGCGTTCCGAATTTGAAATTCAAATTGCGATTGTTTTTCTGTTGGAAATTGAGACGATTTTGACGTCCGGCTTTCAGCCCGCGACATGTGTTTTAGGTTAGGCTTTTTAGTTTACTTTTTACTACGGACTTAAAGATACTAAGCAATGTAGAGCGGCTATCAGGACTATATTGAGGTAGTTTGCATATTTTTGGCTTGATTACTCCTGTAGCTGCTCTATCACAAGCTATTCGAAGGTCGAAAGATCACGTCTACGAAGGGAATTCCATTCACTGCGGTTTAGCGACTCATCGAGATTCGTTTGATTTTGTCTGTTCGCCTTACGCAGAGGCTACTCATAAGCTGATACGAGCTTGTCACTCATACACCTCGGTGCCCCCAATATTATTATTGTTATTATTTATGTTATTGTCAAATGTCAGGCAATCAGAGCCGTTGCAAAGCTGAAGATAAAAGCAACGTAATACACTTTCAAAAAAATAATACAAAAAAACAGATAGGGGCTGTAGTATCCAAAAGTAGCTAACGGGCCTTTTTAACTTGAATAATTTTGACACACTGTCCTTTCGGTTACAAATGTAACGTTTAAATATCTTCATCCTTCACATATCCCGTATCAGAATGTATCTTTAAACACATTTTTGAATCGCGTTAGTAAATCAATTCGGTGTTTTACTTTTTGCGGCTGGCTCTTTGATGTACGAATTCAAATACCATTGTTGAAAGAATATTTTTAATGATGCACTGATCGGGTATGAGTATATAAAGTTATCATGTTTGGGATACGCAACAAAATATTTCATTTCAGACCTTTTTAATTTGTTTAGTTTGGTATTTTTTTTTCATTTATAATAGCAACGTCAAGTAATTTAAGTAAAAATAAACTTTTACTTAAATTTAAAAAAAATAACTTGTTTGTGGTAAACCGTAAAAAAAATATGTAGAAATAGAACTTTCAAAAAAATTTTATCTCTCATATTCAAAATATTCTTCATATGTTTTAAATTTTTATTTATTTAGAAAGTCCAAACAAACTTTTTATTTTTCAATATTTGTGTACCGATTCCTTTTAACATCACATAAATTATCATAAAATACGTCATAAAGTAAGTATACTTTTTTTTAAAGTACAACTCAAAGTATAAAAAAATGAGAAAGAGTTAGAAACGCTAATGAAATTGTATTTTTAAGCGGGTTCCGCTATAACATCTTGTAACAAGAAGCCGGGAGGGTCGGTAATTATGAAAAGTGTCCGAGGGAGGAAAAATCGCCGCGAAGACGTTTAAAAAAACTGCTCTAACGACCGAACGGCTTTTAAACTTAATAGGTTTCGAAAGATTCTCTGTAACCACTTTTTTATATGAAGCTGGTAATATTGCAGATGACTTTTTCTTCGACGGAACGTGTAATAGGCTTATAGATATGGAATTTTAATGATAATAAATTCTTGTAATGTTGGTTTTTATGGGTTTACTTTTCATTTTGTACATACTTAGCCAGCGATCTCTATTACGGTTGTAATATATGTAGCACAGCTGATGTTAAGCGCGCATTAAGTTCGACCTATTTTGATTATTTTTGTGACGAATTGAATTTTGTTTCATAGATTTGGAAAATGTTAATGAAAATCAGCAAACAGGGCTTTAGGATAGGATAATACTAGGTAATTTTTTCCCACGGCTGAATTTAGATTCTTAATATGCCATTAAAATTTCTCAAAATCTTTTCTCAGTGGATCCAGCTGGATCAGTGGATTCAGTGACTTATTGACTATGAGATAAAATATATTTTAACCCTTTATAGGAAAGATATTATTAAATGTTTTGATATGAGTAATAACTAGTAACGTATCGGATGTCCGTATCCGTATCCGCGGATATCCAAATCCCATTGGAAGTCTTTGATTGAGTGAGATAACATATAGCCAGTAACCGTCTCCGGCATGAAAGCAATCTGTACGAAATTTTGTAAAATCTGCTAAATGGTTAAATAGACTTATAAAAACTTACTATAATAAAATTTATAATATTAGCATGGATCTGGCCCAAGTTCTAATCAGACGTTTACTTATTCAATCTTCCGTTTAATCGCCGCATTAACACCTTGCCATAGAGTTTCCAGTTTATCTTTTTTTTTGGTGGCTCATAACTCACGCGAAGGAAAACGTTTTTTGGGACACAAACTTGGGAATTTATTTCGCAATTAGCGGTGAAACACTCTTCTTAACTCGCCCGAGACATTATTAGAAAACTTTGTTATTGCTCGTAAAAAATCGGCTCCTTTTTTCGCGGACACCTGCTTGGCGGTGAATTTTTAAGACTGGCAACAATAAATAATAAATATTTTTATTTCAAAGTTAGTGTACATAGCAATAGTCGTTAAAACCCGCATTGGAGCAGCGTGGTGGGTATAAGCTCTAATTCTTGGTAGATTCTTATGACTTATCATAAGTGGCACAAGTTGTCCTACGTGAAATAAATCATTTCATTTTCATTCTTCCCTCTCTCCTATGACAGTGGAGGCCCAGCCGTGGGACGTTAATGGGATGTAGTGGTAGTGGTGGGATACATACCAACATTTTAAAACATGATTTTACCAGATGAAGCCTGCGACTTCGTCCGCGAGGATAATTCCGTTTTTAATAATCTCTTTGATTTTCCAGGATAAAAAATAGCCAATGTCCTTCTCCGGGATGCATCATGCAACCTAGGTCTATACAAAATTTCGTCAACATTGGTTTAAGAGATGTGCAGACTGACAAACAGACACACCTTTCGCATTTACAACAATATTAGTACCACCACTACAGCCCATTAACGTCCCACTGCTGGGCACAGGCCTCCACTCTCATAGGAGAGAGGGAATTAGAGCTTAGACCCACCACGCTGCTCCAATGCGGGTTGGCAGGCTTTTACGACTATTATCATGTTAGTGATAATAACCGGGGCCGACGGCTCAACGTGCTCTCCGAGGCACGGGGGTGAAACACCGCCAACTTCCTAACTCCGGGCTAGTACTGAGAATTTCTAGTCAGAAAAACCCAACACTTATTTATGGCCCGACCCGAGACTCGCACCCGGGATCTCGTCGGCCGCAGTCAAACATGCTAACCACTAGACCAACGAGGCAGAGGATTTATATTAGTATGCATTTGTTAAATAGTACCATGAAAACTTTTTCGCATATAAAAGTAAATTGTATAGTACGATTCCACGCGGGCATGATTTATATAGTAATCAGGTTAGGCTAGCTAGCATTAAGTTCTGTTGTATTATTTTCAATACTGTGCTGCTCCACTGCACTTCGCACGCATACGTCTGACTGTCTGTCATTCCGTCAGTTTTTCAGTTTTTTTATTAATTCAGTTGGGAAAGGAAAAATAGCAACATGACAATCGTTAAAGGTGAAATTTTTAACAAACAGTGCAAATTGCCTGAAAACATCAACCCTCTGCAGACGAATTAAGAGAAAAACTCGACAAAAATTAGATTTACTTGCACTCGGATAAGGAGCTTTGATACTTTTCAATTTTTTTACTGACATTCCCAAGACCCTAACTATGTAATAGGCCTATTACACTGCACTTTTCACAGGGACCCACTTGAATCAGTGTAGTGTAATAAGATTTAGGGAGAAAGGGTCCCTAATTTGATCCTTATTGCTGTGTAATAAGCGACGCTCTATCTTGCGGCCACGCCCACCCTTACCACAGGGCCCTGTGGAAAGTGCAGTGTCAAAAGCCTAGAAGCTCAGCGTGGCGTGGCGTTTTCAAACGCCAGCGATGCATCGACAGTTTGCTGCTGCAGATTTTCATGAGCGGCGATAAAATTTACAGTAACCCATATTACGAAAAAAAATGTTATTTTACAGATCTTCTCGTAATACGTCATTATAATAATTTGATACCAATAAAATAGTGACGTCTCTTACTATGTTTGACTATTTCAGACACCTAAACGAGTATTTGAACTCATATAAAACATAATAAAACTATTATGTATTACTGTAGAATTTTTTATTTCAAAGAATCAGTTGTAGCTTAATAAACCGAAGTTGGTATATAACTAAAAGGGAGCCAATGCATTAAATTCTCGCTTAATAAGTATCAAGAGTCTCGAGCGCCGTGTACCGTAGCTAATGGCCCATAGTCGGTAAAAAAGCGACGACGAAAGATAAAAATTAGCTGAAATTAAAAGAGGCTAACGAACACCATTCTATTTCTTGCCTGCTCTACGCCTAATTCTTGCCATCTTCATTTATTTCGTGCCTTATTTCAGAGCGAAAATATGAATTTCGTAAACTAAATAACAATTCGGTTTAAATTGAAGTAAAGAGAGTTCAATTTGTTTTTTAGTATGGGTAATTTTTAATTTAACTATAGATAAAATATTTTAATAATGTTAATTAATTATTAATATTTTTTTTCATTTAGTTCATCTGCGGACATGTGTATGAAAGGTTCAAATTATATCATTCAGTCCAAACAGGGAAATAGATGTCGTGTAGACTAAGGTCCGTATAATCAATATCTAGTTATTTTAGATCGGTTATATTTTTTAAAGTATATTATTAGAGACTTCGCCCACGTAAATTTTATTTATTTTATTCCCTTGGAATTTTTTAGCAGATGACGTTTAGGTTTATGCCAGCAACGCATTGGCGGTTCCTCTTATGCTGCAAATGTTCATGGGCGGCGGTAATCACTTACCAACAGGTAACCCGCTTGCTCGTTTGCTCGCTGTACGTTTTTTTTATTCTCGTGAATACTCTTTAGATTTCCGGAATCAAAAGTGTCTAATAGTTTGTCCCAGGAATTTCACCTACCAGGAAAGGTTCTGGTAAGGTGTTCTCAGTAAGCGATAAGGCCTTCTTTGTATACCTAGTTTTTAGTAAACTTTACTTTGTACTCTATCATGTGTGCAATAAAGTATGCATCTATCATCTATCTACCTACCTGCTTCTGTACCAAGTTTCGGCAAAATCAGTAAAAGGGATGGGCCGTAAAGAGTAACAGTCAGGCTCGTGGCCAACGAAAGGATTATACCCAATGTCTTTCTATACTATAATATCATAAATGTGAAAGTTTGGATGGATGGATGTTTGTTACCTAATCACTCCAGAACGGCTGAACGGAGCTGGATGAAATTAAGCATGGAGATAGACTAGATATCTATATCCTGTAATAACACATAGGCTACTTTTTATCCCGGAAAATTAAAGAGTTCCCGTGACATCCAAAAAACCTTAATCCTCGCGGCCGAAGTCGCGGGATTTTAATATTTTCCATGTGACTATTTTTTTTAATTCACTGCGACGACATCACAATTAACCGTACCAAGGTAGCGTGTAACGATTTAATAACGTATTGTAAACGTTTAATGATGTCTCATTGGTTACATAAAAGTACCCAGCGGCTAGGTCTTAACGTTCAGCACTTAGGGTTCAACAGAGTGGAAAAATTCTAGAATTAGTATGCCTAATGACACGTTGTAAGATCGTATACATGGTGATTTTGAAGTGAGTTGACCATTTTACGTGGTTTATTGCGAAACGGAAGGATTAATAAAATAGGACATGAAAAAGAACTCATTAATATTAGATTCAGGTTCATTTATTTCATTCGTTCAGTAAAATTACCGAATATTTAAAGTGTTGATTTAAAAAAGTATAACTTCAAAAATACGGAACTTTAATTTGCTTAGGTTTTTTATTCATATCATTTTAAGATTAAGAAAGAAAAGTTTTTAGAAGGTTTTGAGATTAACTTGAAAAATTCTGTAAGGTTATGAATCATGATGCTTAATTTCAACCATTCTAGGTTTAAATTATTTTCTTTTATTATTATAACTCATTTCACATTTTTCCTAAAAATTAATAAATTAGGGTAGATATTTCAGGAGATCTTTCTTATCATATTTTTTTAATGAATACCAACCTTATAAATTTTATTCAACCGTCAACCAAGACCACCTAGAAGACGCTCCGTAAAAAATGTCAAGAGAACTCGACGTATAGTCGTATATGGAGAGTTATAAAAACAGAGCCGGGAAAAAACGCGGCAACGGAGAGCCCAGTGAAAAACTGCAGCTATCGCCCTCTCGCTCGCGCGTGCCGTACATTAGGATGCACTAGTTTTGATACTTTCGCAACAAGTGCTTCATATTTATTCTTACAATATGCTAACAGTTTAATGTCAATCAGATAACAGAATCATATCAGTAATAAAAAAAATAGAAGTTATAAAAACAATCAAACAAACAACCACCAATTATGTTATATTTTGTATCGACTGTTTTAGAAAAATGAAAATGTTTATTTTCCAAAAACAACTTATGTCAATTTTTCCTTATATCCAGTGGTACCCACACTAGGTAATCCTGTATCGTGGGTACCTATGTCGCATTAACAAATAAGTATTTACAGAAGTTAATTGTCGCTCGGTATTTTAACAGCATTTTTGTTGCATTTTTTAAAAGTAAATTAGGTATAATTTAGGTCATGGTCCTTTTTAAATAAAATTTAAATTGAACATTTCTTTATCCCTAATTAAGGAAACTTTATAAACAGCTTTAAGTATCTTACGTGAAATTTTGTTGATATATTTTATAATGACGGGAAACTGACTAAATATATCAACGTAAATCTCAAATTGAACGGGATATAGAAGTGTAGATTTTCTATTTAACGAAAACACCTACTTAGAAAAGATTTCAAAAATTAGAGCGGATTAGCTTATCTGTTCTAAGTTTTTAAAAAAAGCTGTGTACATAAGTACAAGACTACATTTTAAATTATAATAGCTATCTTTATTAATTTGATTTACCATTTGCTTCTCTGTTACTCCAAGTTTCAAGAAATACTAAAGTTGCTAACCCAATAAGCAACATTAGTCTCAAAACCAATCGCTGCGCTACACTCGAGTTTCGAACTAAGGAACCGCGTGGATATAGCCGACTATAATAAAAAACTTAGCGAGTACCTACACATAAGTGCATTACGATGCCATACTTCTACAACTACAACTATAGTTCTTATAAACAGAACGCCTACGGGCCACAGACCGAGTGCAATGCATTTTTTGCCGCATTTGAAAAATACATTTTGTCGTTAACAGACATATTTAACGTTTCGCAAAAGTTATATCATTGTCTATGATAAGGTGCTTTTTAATGGAACGATGACGTCCGAAAGTTTTTAAATTCTATTCAGAACTTTTTTTGTAAGTGATAGTGTAGTGACCCGTTTTTTTGGAGTGACATGAATGACTATAGTCGATATTTTGTTGCGATTCATCGATGCAGGTAAACAGTACTCAATAGATTTTATCTAGTATATTCACTTATCTATTAAATTAGTAATCTTATCTTTCTGATATTTTTCAATAGTATTGTGTTTTTAAAGTTATCCTTTGAGGTAAAAGTCGGCTCACATTTCGTACTTACGTTGTTATGGTTTATATTTTTTTAAACAAAAGTTTATTGCTAACCCGTCGTGTAGAATCTTAGCATGCGGTTAGGGAAAGTAACCTAGCGGACCTAAAGTTCACTGTACTTAATGTCAAATAGTGGCACTTACATTTTTAGACTTATTTAGTCGTTAACAGGCTAGTAAAGTTAGGTAACCTTTGAGTATTTTTTAGATATTAATATGACGTTGTAGAAAAACTCTAACTTAATTTAAACATTATGTTTATGTATGAAACTTTATGAAAGGAAAAAATCTATTTTATATAATATTATGTGGTACTTACATTAGGTTCTTCGAAAATTTGACTAAATCTATGCCTTTTATTGGTTTGTTATCTGACTTCAAAAGAGAATGATTGAAGAAAACTTACGTGCCAAATGAGATGTCACACGTAAGTTTTCTCTGTTTATCGGATCTACCATAAATAGAGAAAGTTTTGAGAAATTCCAATGAAAGATTTGAAAAACCTAAACCCGCTATGACCTCGGTCTAGTTCTTAGTATACTAGCTATACATTTTCAATCGTACTTATGATGGAAACGTTTTGAATTAGTTGACGACTTCCCTGGCGCAGTGTTGAGCGCTGTTATACATGGGAGGTCCCGGGTTCTGGACCCATTTAGGAATTTATAATTTCTGGATTTTCTCTGGTCTGGTCTAGTGGGAGGCTTCGGTAGTGGTTAGTTACCATCTTACTGGCAAAGACGTATCGCCAAGCGATTTAACGTTCCGGTATAATGCGGTGTAGAAACCGATTAAGGGTATGGGTTTCATTTAACTGCCATACCCGTTACAGGTTAGCCCGCTACCATTTTAGACAGCATCATCACTTACCATTCTCACAGAATGGTAAGTGATGATGCTGTTTAAAATGCAGATTGCAATCAATGGCACTGCAGGGATGTAAAAAAAAGTTCTAATAATATACCATTATTATCACTAATACATCTTTTCGAAGAATCAGTTTCACATCCCTAATATTTTTATTTTACACATTCTTTAAGAAAACTTTTTACGAGCTTTGATATTCGTTAAATTTCAAATACCTAGTCGTTTCTTGACATATGCTTGCTGTTACTAAGGAGTAGGTAATATCTTTTACTGCTTCGGAATGTTGATACCTCCTGTTTCAATTAAATTTTTTAAATTTATTTTATTATTTCCAAAAAACTTACACATATATATATATAAATATAAATAATTTGGCAATTTGCGTGAGTGGCTAGGTCTGAATCCTAAATAGTTTGACTGTGACTAGGATTTCATGGAGGAGTTTAGAAGAAGCCGGCAAGGAAATATGCGATTAATTATCTTGATTGTCGCAAAAAATATCTGTTCTTGTCCATGGCTTCGCTCGCGTGCATTAAAGGTCAAGCCATAATATGTAGTAGCTATGGTGTTTTATATACTTCTATACTAAAATTATAAATGCGAAAGTTTGAATGGATGTATGGATGGATTGATGTATGGATGGATGTATGTTACTCAATCACGCAAGAACGGCTGAACAGATCCAGATGGAATTTAGCCGAGAGCTATATTATAGTCTGAAATAACACATAATATTGGCTACTTTTTAACTCAGAAGCATATGTGCTATTCCAGACTATAATCTATCTCTGTGCCAAATATCAGTCAGATCCGTTCAGTCGTTGGGGCGTGATTGTGTAACTAATCTTTCGCATTTATAATAAACAATTTTTTATAGTTCTTTAATATTAATAATTTTTTACTGGTCAGTAAGTACCCGTTTAAGTTTTACAAATTAGCCCTTGTCTGCGATCCCACCTGATGGTAAGTGATGATGCAGTCTCAGATGGTAGCGAGCTAACCTGTGTGGGTATGGCAGTCATATTAAACCCAGACCCCTATTCGGTTTCTACACGGCATCGTACCGGAACGCTAAATCGCTTGTACTAATATAATATACTTTTTACTTAAACTTTATTAAAATAAAATGTCGTTTATTATTTTTCTACGAGTCTTACCCTTTTACCATTAGGTATACCTACGCCTAGAAGGCACCGGTTGCTTTTAATTTTATTCATTCGCATTACGCTTACAAAAACAAACTGATTTAGAAGTTTTCCATGTGCTAGATAAAATAAATATTAGAGTCAAAACAGGAAAATATCAGACTTAACCACAAACAATGAGTTTAATTACCAAAAAAACTTATTATGCTACCGGAAGTCAGCAGTTTATATATTATAAATACACAAGATAGCATTATTATTATTTTTGCATGCCTATTAAGGCGAAACATTGCCTCCGCGATACTGTTTACCACCTTTTGTATATGTCACCGTCAGATTGTAATCTAACAAGCGAAATTGTAAACTGTCGACAGATTGTGAACCGTTCAATATTCTGAGTGTCAATTTTTGAAATATTCATTGTATTTACGTTTTCTTGTCACTTTCTTTTAGGTTAGGTGAGGGTTCGACATAAATAATCAGGTATATAATAGGTTTTGTCGGGTTAATATACCTAACAGATTACAATCTACCGAAAAATAATGCGTTAAATTGTAATCTGTCGACAGTTTACAATTTCACTAGTTGGATTTCAATCTAACGGTTTTTGCAATCGTTTGGTGACATATACAAGATGTTTCTGCAAATATATTTTTTTATTTGAATTTTATAGTTTTAATGAATAGGTACAATATTGGGCCTTTAAAAGGGTTGTTTTCAGAAGTGAACCATAATATTATAGGGTGTAATGGTAGGTAGAGTATTGGTGAAAAAATTTATGATTATGAAAATCAGATCTGTTTTATTTAATTGGCCGGGTTTTGTTATTAATATACCTCTCTCTCTCTGCTTCGTATTCCTCATTACTGAGGGTTGTAACCCCTTTTCATTAATCAAATAATGGTAGGAGTTCTCTTCGGATAGTAATTCGGTGGGTTCCCACGTCCTTCCGTATATTTTTTTGAAGATTTCCGATTTTTGTGAAGATTATTATCTGATGTTAATGATACCTAATAACAGGGACCGACGGCTTAACGTGCTCATCGAAGCACGGAGGAAACGAACAGGCCAAATTTGAACCTCCAAATTCGGTCACCCATCCAGTTACCGACTTGGTTCAACGTTACTTAACGATCGACTGACATTCGTTGTCACAACTAGGCCACTCGTCTTTCAATTAATATACCTGTTGTGTTAGAAAAACTTACCTAGTTGTACGAATTATATGCCGAAAATATGCACCTAGCTTTTGTGTAGCTGGCTGTGTGTTAACACAGCCGTAGCTTTCCTATTGATAATTTCTCCATACTCAAAATTTCATTACATACTTAATTAAAATCTTATCAAACCAAGCTCAAATAATAACTAATATTATATATGCGAAAGTTTGGATGGATGGATGTTTCTTACTCAATTATGCCAGAACGGCTGATCGGATCTGGATGAAATTTGGCACAAAGATAGATTATAGTCTGGAATAATTCACAGGTTAGTTTTTATCCCAGAAAATCAAAGAGTTCCCGCGGAAACCAAAAAAGCCACAATTCACGCGGACAATGTCGTTGGCACCAGCTAGTATTTCTAAAGTAACCACTAACTTAAACTCTTTTTTTTTTTATCCACTACAAGTTAGCCCTTGACTGCGATCTCACCTGATGGTAAGTGATGATGCAGTCTAAGATGGTAGCGGGTTAACCTGTTAGGGGCATGGCAGTTATATTAAACCCATACCCCTAAATTCGGTTTCTACACGGCTTCGTACCGGAACGCGTAATCGCTTGGCGGCACGTCTTTGCCGGTAGGGTGGTAACTAGCCACGGCCGAAGCCTCCTACCAGGCCAGACCCACACCAGCCAGACACAACTCCATTTTTATAATAAACTAGCCCTTTCTCACGACCTCCTCGAAATGAGCATTCGGGTCATATTATGCTGTGAGGTGATTGCTGCCCACCCATGAACATTTGCAGTTCATGGTTTTGGAATTTTTGTATGGATAGATTTATCATAGGACTAAATTGTATTTTAGGTATGTTTTAGCAGTCATACTATTATATAAAAACCTCAAAACATGTAATGGTATTTTTTTCAATAGTCGGGTATAAACCACATCAAAAGAACACACATTCGTTATCTACATTTATTTATAACACTTCTTATTGCTCAGTCGGTCTGTATTGGTAAAAATAAACTTCTTTTGTCCATCCTTTAGTCCGCACGTCAAGGTTCAGTACAGGGGACATACTACCATCGCTTAAAGTCGTATTGTTTTAATATTGTTGGTGTTCGTGTTTCAGAATTATAGTCCTTATATAAGGGATTAAAACTGTCATTTTGAAGTAATACTGCTTTAAGCGTTGGTAGTAACCTCCCTGGATTGTAGCAAAAAATATCGCTGAGTTATATTATAATAATATGTCCAGCTTTTATAAAGCGCAATTCGGGATATGGAATGGTGAATTTGGAATGGAATTGGGATTGAAAAGAAATGAATTGTCTGCAGTAGTGGTATAATGTGGCTTTACCGTTTAATGTTCCTAAATAGCATGTATCGTCAATTCTTTATACTACCTTAAACTAGCTGATGCCCGCGACTTCATCCGTGTGTTAAGTTATATTTTTATTCCCACGAGAACTGATTAATTTTCCGGGACTAGCCTTTGTCACTCTCCAGATCCTCAATTATACATATGCCAAAAATCACGTCGATCCGTTGCTCCATTGCGGCGTGATTGAAGGACCAAGCAACAAACAAACACACTTTCGCATTCATAATATTGGTATGATGATATCTTACTTTATTAGAATGGTTAATAATAATCAACAGGTACAACTACATACTTACCTGGATATTTATAAAAAACCCCCGATGCTGTAAAAAATGAAACAAAATAAATGAATTCGTATTTTTTTTGCATGAATTAGAAGTAATCTAGAATTACTATCCCAGAAAACAAATTCCATTGTTCCCTATAATTTTATTACAAGAGCCCAAAGTTTTCGGAACAGTCCGGCAACCCTTAAAACGGTTGGTCAGCATAAGTTATAATATTGAAGTACTTTTTAACGACACTGTCATAATAAGTTATCCCTTGTGCAAAACATCGATAACAGATAAAAAAACAATTCATATATTCATATTTTATGAAAAAACAATGTAACAATACCTACTGCCATTCTCCCAAGAATCAAATCTAGAACCTTTTAGAGTTATTACGAAATTTTTAATTACCGGAGAATCAATTTTTAACCATGTATCTTTACCTTAAAATTAGAGCGTAGAAGAATTGGCAAAATTGTTCCATTGGATGGAATAATCGTGATTCTAAAATTCGTGACAGTTTACAATACCTACCATAAGCAGTTTAATACTGCTTTCAGTGATGGTAGTACGCTAAGTTTAAGCCCTTAGGTGCTTTAAGCTGCTTCAAAATGACAGTTTTGTGTTACGAACCTTGACGTCCCTAAAATAAGGATCATAATTCTAAAACACGAACATCAACAATATTAAAACAATAAGGCGGTAGATGGTAGTATGCCCCCTGGAGTCATATTTCCATTCACTACAATAATTTCAACTCATAACGCATTTGCGTATGTCTCACTTATATGTATAGGGCATAGGGCGATGGCAAGACGGTATGGAGAAAATATAGTCACGTAAATCCATACTATGCGAAAGTTTGTCTGTCTCTCTATATGCTACGTTAACATGAACTACGTAAACATTAGCGTTAAGCCGATTTCGCCGAAATTTGATTCATGGGTAGATTGGCAAATTTCATCCCGGGGAAGGACATAGGCTAGGTACATTTTCTCTCGGAGAGCTAAATAGTTCTCCCAGAATTTTTACAACCTTAATACACGTGGACGAAATCGCGGGCTTCATAATATTATTTTAGTTTCGTATAAAGTAACAACAGTAGATGCAGAAATGACCATAAGTATGGTTGATTGAAAAATACCCACCAATGAGTGTACGCTGTAATTTAAAAAAAAAGAAAAAAAACGCTCCAAATAACTAACAAAGCTCACCGCAAATCGCCAAGAGTTCAAAGCCTCTCGATAAAGCGCGAAAAAAAAATACATGACGTAACGGCCTCGTCACACAGACGTTGTCGTAGGTCAAGATGCACACACACACATACGGTGAAGTGCGAGTGCAACGCTCGCGTACGGTATCGCTTCAGCAACATTGATATACATAATTTGAGATTTTACCTGTAATTATACTTGCATAATAGTGCTTAATTGTTATGAACCAAGCGTGCAATAGTCCAAGTAATTTTATCCATATGAAAGGGGAACTAACTGACGGACATTACAACACCGCTAGATCTACAAACCAAATTTTGCGTGTTTGTTCTCTCTATCGAGTGAACCCTCACTGAGAAAATTTTCTATATTACCTCCGAATGAAGCTGGGGTGGGTCAATTTATTTTATTTTATTTTTTGGATAATTCCTTGGTATATACAGTATCAGATTGTATAATATACTATCATAATAATTATCATAGTTACTCGTGCTCAAGCACATTGTTTTCAGACTTAAGAATTTTCTTAGTCTTATATTTTATCACTGTGAATTTGGTACTGTCATTTTTGTCAGATTCTCTTAGATATAATCTTCAAAACTTCAATCACAGACGTAGAAAATAATAACTTTTTCACTACTTTTTAAACCTGCCTGGAATACAACAATACTGTGCAACTTTTACTAATTTGACTTGAAAGTCTAGAAGACATGGAAATACGGTCACTTGATGATGCCTCGAAGCTTCAAGCGGATTTATATGCCTTAGTGAAGTGGTGTCACAATAATAACATGCTCCTAAATGCCTCCAAATGCCTCCATATAAAGTTTACCAGGAATAAGCATATCATCCCGTCATCTTACACTCTTGGCCAGAACATATTTTTAGAAGAGGTTAATCTCATAAAAGACCTTGGTGTCCTAATTGACTCGAAACTTAGCTTTAGGGAGCACGTGGATTACATAGTTAAAAAAGCATCCAAGTCGAGCGGCTTTATAAAACGATAATGTAAAACTTTTTATAACATTTGTACGATGAAACTACTATTCAACACCATGGTACGCAGCCAGCTTGAGTACGCGTCGTCAATTTGGAACCCTATGTATAAAGTCCATGCTGCCAGAGTCGAAAAGGTACAGCGGAATTTTTCCAAATATTTGGCCTACCGTGATCGCACCTGTCCTTATCGCTCCGGGTACGAGGCTAGGCTCGAGCACTTCCACATGCTTTCCCTCAGTGATCGTCGCTGTATTACTGACATGTCTTTCCTGCATAAGCTAGTAAACGGTAATATAGACGCTTCTGACCTACTACAAACTCTAACCTTCACTCCTCCTAAGAAGTCTAGAAGATCAGCTTGTAGAAAAACATTTCGTGTTAAATTAAGCAATACAAACTTGGGTAGAAATGCTGCAATAAACCGTCTCATTCATGTTTACAACGAGCTTGCCGGTGTACATGATGACGTCGATATTTTTTGTCAGGCTCCAATTACTTTAAAAAAAGTTATAGCGTCAGCGATCTCTGCTTTGAGGGACAAATCGGCCAGTCTTAGTTCGTTATTTTAGTCAGTTAGTTTTGAGTTTATTTATTTTATAGATTAATTTAGTAGGTACATTGTTCCTTTGGTTTTATATTATTTTTATCATGTAATTAGTTAAGTACTTGAGATCGGTTGTTTCTTTTCTATAATATGTTATTTTTCAATAGCTGTGTATACCTATAAGTGGCGTGCCACACGGTTATAGACCTTATGTACTATTTTTAATTTAAGCTTTGTGTACTCGCCGTTGGTATACCGAAATACAATAAATAAATATAAATAAATAAATAAATAATTTCATTACAAAGGAAATGCGTATTATCTCTAGCTTTTTAATATCAATGATCCAGTAAATATAATTTTTACCTATAGATGTGTAATTTGAACTTTGGTTTCCTTTCTCTTTCCAAATGGAGCATCGTTTTGCTTGCTCAGAATGTATGTGGATTTTATTGTTTCATAAAGCTAGGGACAAATCTAGTGGAAATTCGGCGCGATAAATTACTCAGATTAGTTTATTTTGTTGTTTACAAAACATATCATAAAACCTTAATTTTTGAATATAAATAACAACTTTACTCAATCCTGTTTCACACGAGGGTAGAGTACCTTTTATAGTGAGCTAGTGTGTGTGTCATTTGAAAAAGGCAGACCTTTTCGACAGTTTACACGTCATTCTTGATGATAAATTTCAATTAAAACCTGGGCAAAATAATATTCTGCAGTCAAAGCACTTGGTAAAAGTGTTACACCAATACAAACTTTCCAACAAAAGTTGCCAAAATTCTACGTAGATGGCAATGTCGCTGACGTCACGTACGAAAAAACGCTCAGACGACATTTATCCGCACTTGTCTGTCCCAGGAGTTTTACTATAATGTCCATAGCCTAAATAAGTACTTGTTATAATATGGTGTGAAAAAAGTTGACTAAGCCATTTCTTTAGGTAAGCAAGTTTAATTGATTGTTAAATTTTATGCCTTTGTTGTTAGTATAGTTTTATTATTTGAAACAGTAATATCAAATTTCTTCGCATAAGTGATTCGGGTAGGTACTGAAAACCTTTCTTGTGAACATAGGTCGTGAAAAGAACATTCCAGAGTCACGAACTTTCAGGTTAAAACATTAAAATTGCGCACAAAAATGGGACTAAAATGACACTAAATTTTCCACTGCAAAAAAACCTTCAAATAAAATCACTGCTTCCAAATAGATCTAAAAGAGTACCTTGTAACACAAAAAATACACTTTCGGTTCCCTATTGTCGTCAACATATTAATTATATTATACAATTTAATATACTATCGTAATCGAAATATTGTTATCCTTCTGAATACCAAAATGGCTACGGATAATTCCAATAAGTAATGAAAAACAAGATTAAAGTTTCTTAACTCTTTAAATCTTTCTCGATAACTTTTCATAATTAGAGCATTTTAACAAACCATTGCCATAATGTTTTCATCAAACGAATGCTAACCTAACCCAACGTGAAACATTTTGCGCGGTTCGCCAAGCTAAAACGCATAAAGCAAAAATAGCATTTCGTAAAAGCCGTGCCTAAAAAGAGAAACAATTTCTTCCGTTTGTCTAAACTCGTTCGGCGCACGCGTCGATTGCGGATGTGTGCGTGCTCTTGTGTGTATGGGTGAGCGTGCTTGTGTGCGTGATGCGTATCTCTTGTCTTAGGTTAGGGAGGTGAGCGACCTCTCTTTTGCAGACTCCCATTTATTTTTATTATGGCAGCACGTGGTTTCGCGCGCTTTTATTACGATATATTTCTTCCTTGCATAAATAATGGTGGGTTAACTAAGAACTTTTTTTTTAAATATGAAAACAATCATTTTTTGATCATGAATTATCTTCAGAGCCATTTTTTATTATCCAAAAAAAATATTTTCTTTGCTATTTTTAATAATTAAAGCTTGGTTATTTAAAAAAATACACGGAAATCCTCGACGTTTCTATTGTTTTGTCTGCGACAAAACAATGTGTGTTTTGAAAGAAGTTTATTCACGTCAATGCGTACACGTATATTTTTAACCTCTGACGCAAAGCCCTTTCTTTTTGCTACATATAGTCCTCGCGCGAGCTCCAAGGAATCCTATAGGTGCTAGGTATATGACTGATCCGTTTTCCCATACGTAATACCTATATTTTATGCTAACCTATCTTTTAATAATATGTGTGTTAATTTATCGTAGTTATATCGTATACTCAGTAAAGTGTAAAGTGTAATTAGTAATTACGTAACATAATCCTGATAAGGTTACGCACATCCACACACTAACTTATACACGAATACAATAGGTAGGTACCATACATATTTTTAGGATATTTTAATTGAAATTTACACACAATCCGATATTGTTTTTAAAGGAAATAAGATTTAAAAGGCAATTGTACTGTAATCCATGTAAAATTCCATTTACACTTGTCTCAAAAAAGCTCATTGTAAATTGTGGCAATTTATATGATTTTTAATACGGGTTGAGCATGTAAAATAGATAACCAGCTTAAAACGTTTTAATATTCAAATTTAAAAGTTCACGAGGCTTGTCTTATTTAATTTTCCTGATTATAGGTTTAATTATGATAATTATCACTAGATTCTGGTTCCCAATTACTACTAAAGCATTTGGCAACTGCAGGTTGCTAATAATTAATATATTGACGCCATGATATAAGTATGAAGTAGCTACATCAATTGGTTACATTTACTTGTACTACACATTATTTTTAATTTCCTTTTTTTTAATTTTATTATATAATATTTTAAAAATTGTGTGTCTTCCAGTTCATCATGTGGGTTTTAAATTCAGTTTTAAAACGTTTGTTACAATTGCGGGAGATCGAAAGTGTAAAAGGTCCTTAATCGAAGTAAAAATGCAAGTCTTTGATCGTGACCTGCGATCACATGCATACTGTATGAACGCACGTTTTAAAGTTGACCACACTGGGTGTCGAACTTGAGACCTTTCCTTTTCGTTTGTTATTCTTTGAAAATTTTACTCGAATTTGGTATCTTTTAGGCAAGCATGCTCCGGTATAGGCTGCATCACAACTTGCCAACTAGTTGAATTGCAGCCAGTCAAGTCTTTAAAAAAAAGTATGTGTGTGCAATTCACACACGGAAGTGAAACTAAGAACAGTAGCCTACAAGATAATGAGATAAATATAACTTGTATTCTATCTCATTCTTTCGCAAGCTAAATCCTATTATGAATATGTTTGTCTCTTTTTGGTGTTGCTTTTTCGTTTCATCGAATTTTCAGATCACAACGATTCTTAAGAAGTTTCACTTCAAAATGGTTGATTCTATTTCATTCAAATAGTTACTTACTAAAATAAATAGTATTATGTTCCTCAACTTTTAAGAGTTGTAACTAAGATAGGAATATATATCCTGTATAGAAACTCGGTATTGTAAGAATAGTCATGTAACTTTTATGATAACTTTCTATCAGGAAGACCTCGCAAAAGGCCTTCACCGCAATAAAAAAAATGTCGTCCATCTTTAATATGGCGATAAATTATATTTTTACTGCACAATAAAGAATGTACTGTCCAGCTCTATCTTAGGTCTCTCCGAAGGGCTAACGCACCTTCAGGGCTACCAACTGATAACGAAACAAAGATATCACCACAAGTAGGTAGTGCCTGAGAGACACGCACTAGAGTTCATTGACACTTATCAACACACTTTTAAAATATAGGTAGGCAGAGGTGCATAATATTCTAGACTAGCTGAAGCCCGCGAGTTCGTCCGCGTGGCTTAAATTTTTTTGAAGTGAAAACTTCTTTAGCCGCGTTGAGTTCTTTTTGGTAGGGGGTAAACTTGTGGATTCGCGTGACCGTCATCGACATGCTCGCGAACAGCGATATGCTTGCGAAGCACATGCTTGTTACGAAGACAAAAGGTCTTAAATACAAATACACTACATTCGTAATTAAACTTTAATGTCTTAGTATTAAGATTTATATTTTAATTATATTAAATTAAAAAAAAAATATATTCGTTTTTACTTCTTTAATAATTTTTTTTGTTTCCCGCGGGGACTCCTAAATTTTCCGGGATAAAAAGTAGCCTATGTCACTCTCCAGGTCCTCAACTATACCCATACCAAAAATCACGTCGATCCGTTGCTCCGTTGCGGCGTGATTGAAGGACAAACCAAGAAATAAACGAAAAACGAAATAAACCAAGTGCTTTTTATAAAGAATTTAGATATGTGAGAACTGTTTGATTAAGGGTCTAGCCCCACTACAGAGGCGCGTCTCGGTGCAGCACGAAGCGGTATTATTTGTATGACGGTGTATGGAGCTGGGCCCACTTAAGCGACGCAGCACGGAGATGCACTCCGCGATGCAGCCCCGTACAAATTCATACAAATCATACTAGCCGCTACATGCTGCGCCGCTCCGTGCATCTCAAGTGGTGGTAACCACTATCGGTTAACAAATCATAATAAAAAATATTAAGAAACACGATTGGCCTGCCCAAAACGAACTAAAAAGTTAAAAATCTAAATTAATCGTGTTAAATAGAATCTTATTCACATTTTTATTAAATGATTTTTTTTTATGAATCACTGGATATTGAACTATAGTGTTATATATTTTTGGAATCTACACATCATTTTCTAGATGATGATTTTATAGTTAATTTTATTTTCGATTTTTTTTAAACTTTAGTATTTAATGCGGGACCATGATCACCCCATTATTTTTTTTTTAATTTTACTAGCCTATGTCACCCGGAATAAGCTAAAGATTCAAACGATACCTCATTTATCAAAATCGTTTTAGGCGTATAGAAGTTATGGTGGAATATACAAACTCACATACATACATGCATGAACCCTGAAAACAATATACTCTTTTTTCAGTCAGTCGTATAAAAAGTAGGCTCGAATTCGGTTTAAAGAGATTCATTATACTCAATAACGAGATGCAAAAATTTCGTTAAAATCCAGTTACAATTGAGTGAGAAAAGTTAGATTATTGAGAGACAGGCAGATTTTCTCATAAATATACCTACCTAATATTTTATCAAATGAGAAAAGTATTGGTATTACGTGGTAAAGATTTTTATAAGGCAAGTTTTGCTTTTAATAAATTACGATCAGTTAAGCTTTCTACTTATAACGAAGCGAATGATGAGTTAATAAGTACCTAGATACGAAGTTTTTAGAAAGTTCTTAGCCGAAAAATTTATGAAATTTTTTAAATAAGCTATGTGCATTGAAGAATTTTATTTCTCATGATAAAAAATATGCTAAAAAAGATTTTTCTTGAAAAAAATTAACACTCCTTTTCGCTTATTACACGATGTAAATTTCCCAAACCTAAAATTATTTTTATTTTATTTTATTCCACTACAAGTTAGACCTTGACTGTGATCTCACCTAATCGATTAGTGATGATGCCGTCTAAGATGGTAGCGGGCTAACCTGTTAGGGGTATGGCAGTTATATTAAACCCATACCCCTAACAGGTTTCGGTCGGTTTCTACACGGCATCGTACCGGAATGCTAAATCGCTTGGCTGTGGTACGTCTTTGCCGATAGGGTGGTAAGTGGTAACTACTAACTAGCCATGGCCGAAGCCTCCCACCAGAAATAAAAATGGTTTTAAGTGTGTGCAATAAAGAGTTTATATATCTAATTGCTTTTCATAGATATAGCTATGAATTTACGTATTTAAAACGATTACATAGGTAGGAAGATCGACGCTAGACCTAGGTATTATACAACTAGCCAATAATAAAAAAATTGTGTAAGGCTCCAAGGATACTAAATTAATAAAAATTCTAAGCGCATCCCATTTCTCCGATAAACACTGTTAGATATTACATCACTATACATAATGATGTTAAACAAACAATACACGCCTATACAATCATAATATCTATGAACATAAAGAATAAAATCCTTTGAAGCTATTTCAATAAAACGTTACTTACCGTGTTCGTACGCGGATATTGCGGATTCTTTCTCTATTGATAAATGTTGCAAGCAATTATAGGCTTAGTTTTATATGTAATAGATATCAGTTTGGCATAAAATAAATACACAGGTTGGATAGTGTATAGCAATTGATGTATTTTTATTGTGCTAGGCTTGTTAGAGAGTAGAGTTGCCATGAATTTGTACTATTCAGGATTAATAAAAAGTTTCTGCAGCTATCTTTCTCCAGAAAATTAGCCAAATATATATATAAATTATGTAATTAAAATCACCGTCTTTAAAACGACGAACAGAATGTTTGATATATCCAAGCACCAAGTAGCTGGATCTAAACCTAAAATCTGGATATTTTTGGGCCCTATAATATCATTCATTAAAGTACATCTATACAAATATGCCCGCCTATTTTCAAAGCTTTTGATTTCCGGGACCTCTTTTTCGACCTAACTTTTCGAAGTTATAATGTGCGTTTTAATTAATTAATTAATAATAAATATCACTTGCTTCAAACAGTGTAGGAAAACATCATGCTTGAGAGTTATCATAATGTTCTCGAAGGTGTGTGAAGTCTGCCAATCCGCACCTGGCCAGCGCGGTGGACTATGGCTAAACCATTCTCATTCGGAGAGGATCCTCGTGCTCACTATAGTGTGGCGGCAATGGTTTCATATGATGACGCTGATGATGGATACATAAGTATAAAAACATCGTGAAGATGCATGCTCTAGAGTTCTTCATAATATTCTCGAAAGTGTGTGAAGGCTGTCAATCCGTATCTGGCCAGCGTGGTGGACTATAGCCAAACCCTTCTCATTCCGAGAGAATACTCGTGCTCACTGTAGTGTGGCGGTAAAGGTTTCATATGATGATGGATACTTAAGTATAAAAACATCGTGAAGATGCATGCTCGAGAGTTCTTCATAATGTTCTCGAAGGTGGGTGAATCCAAACTTGGCCAGCGTGGTGAACTATGGCCAAACCCTTCTCATTCCGAGAGAATACTCGTGCTCACTGTAGTGTGGCGGTAAGGGTTTCATATGATGATGGATACTTAAGTATAAAAACATCGTGAAGATGCATGCTCGAGAGTTCTTCATAATGTTCTCGAAGGTGGGTGAATCCAAACTTGGCCAGCGTGGTGAACTATGGCCAAACCCTTCTCATTCCGAGAGAATACTCGTACTCACTGTAGTGTGGCGGTAAAGGTTTCATATGATGATGGATACTTAAGTATAAAAACATCGTGAAGATGCATGCTCGAGAGTTCTTCATAATGTTCTCGAAGGTGGGTGAATCCAAACTTGGCCAGCGTGGTGAACTATGGCCAAACCCTTCTCATTCCGAGAGGGTACTCGTGCTCACTATAGTGTGGCAGTAATGGTTTCATATGATGATGGATACTTAAGTATAAAAACATCGTGAAGATGCATGCTCGAGAGTTCTTCATAATGTTCTCGAAGGTGGGTGAATCCAAACTTGGCCAGCGTGGTGGACTATGGCCAAACCCTTCTCGGGAGGAAACTCGTGCTGAGCTCGGCAATGGGTTCAGAAGATGCTTGTGATGGATACTTTTAGCGTGGTCACTGTATTACCTACATCAGTGTGCGTACAGTGTAACGACACGCGCTTGCATGTGTACGCTATCGCGAAAGAAATGAGGTTATCTGGATGCGTTGTCAGTGTTTGTATAAAGTGATACGTTTATACACGGCAGGAAAGCTCCATATCCCTACACTTACCTAATAATAACTGTCTAAACTGCGTATTGAAAACTTAACTAGAACTAACTACCCCTAGCGGCAAAGACGTGCCGCCAGCGATTTAGCGGTCCGGTACTATGCCGTGTGGAAACCGATTAGGGGTATGGGTTTAATATATGTAAGTAAGTACAAAAACTTTATTGCACACAAACAAATAACAGAGCAGAGGTAAAACGAATTCTGAAATTTTTACGGTGTAAAGGCGACCTTCTAACTGCCATGCCACTAGGTTAGCCCCCTACCATCTTAGGCTGCATCGTCACTTACTTAGGTGTCGCAGTCAAGGGCTAACATGCAGTAGATTAAAAAAAACTTCCGCTTTTCCGCTTTTAAAAAAAAGCAAATACAGTAGGACTAAGGGCCAACAATTTGTAATCTGTATAAAAATGACTCCAAAGCGATTTAACGATCCGGTACGATGCCGTGTAGGTATGGATAACGCACTATAAAATAATATCTCCCGTGCAGAGGGCTAACCTCTATGGAGATTGGCCGCCATCCGCGTTAAAAAGAGGAAATACAGACTACTTGCCAAAAATTTGTAATCTCCAAAATGACGCCGAAGCGATTTAGCGATCCGATACGATGCCGTGTAGGTATGGATAACGCACTATAAAATAATATCTCCCGTGCAGAGGGCTAACCTCTATGGAGATTGGCCGCCGTTCGCGTTAAAAAAAAAGCAAATACAGTAGGACTACTTGTCAAAAATTTGTAATCTCCAAAATGACGCCGAAGCGATTTAGCGATCTGGTACGATGCCATGTAGGTATAGATAACGCACTATAAAATAATATATCCCGTGCAGTGGGATAATCTCTGTGGAGATTGGCCGCTGTGGCCCAAATCCAGTCGGGAGGATAATATTATTATTATTAAACTAGTATAGACCATTGATAAAGTAAAACATTCACCTACTGCTTGTCACAATTTTGTCATCGTAAGGGAAACATAAATCGTCAGCATATAAATTACATCAAAATAAAAACACAC
Source organism: Erebia palarica (assembly GCA_964035005.1). Lineage (NCBI taxonomy): Eukaryota > Metazoa > Arthropoda > Insecta > Lepidoptera > Nymphalidae > Erebia > Erebia palarica. Next base: position 4,720,989 of record OZ035992.1, read on the forward strand.
ATGCAAATGAGTCACATTAAACAGTAAATAGCTACACTGTTACACACAGACACACGCACTGCCCCGTTTGTTGACATAGGTCAGTGTCGGCAGTTTATTGTACTTTTTATTATTCGTACTATAATGCACATCGTATTGTATGCAATTCAATGCTTTAATTCAAGTTATTACGTTGTAGGTAATAAATTATAATAGGGATGATGCCTATATCAAAAATAAATTATTTCTAACTAGCTAATGACTAGACTTCGTCTGCGTGGATCGAGGATTTTTGGTTCCCGCGGGAACTCCTTTATTTTCCGGGATAAAAAGCCTATGTGCTATTTCAGACTATAATCTATCTCTGTGCCAAATTTCAGTCAGATCCATTCAGCCGTTGGGGCGTGATTGAGTAACAAACATCCATATATCCAAACATCCATAAATCCATCCAAACTTACGCATTTATAATGTTAGTTACGTAGTAGGTAATAAATTATAATAGGAATGATGCTTACATAAAAAATAAATTATTTCTAACTGATTTTTAAATAGAGGATCTTCCAAAAGACCGAAACTTCACATCCTCGGTTAGTTTTAGGTTTGATAACCATTTTAAAATATCCACTACAGCCTCTTAAAGTCCCACTGCTGGGGACAGGCCTCCACTCTCATAGGAGAAAGGGAATTAGAGCTTAGACCCACCACGCTGCTCCAATGCGGGTTGGCGAGCTTTAACGACTATTATCATGTTAGTGATAATAATTGGGACCGACGGCTTAACGGCTCGGAGGCACGGGGGTGAAACACCGCCAACTTCCTAACTCCGGGCTAGTACTGAGAATTTCTAGTCAGAAAAACCCAACACTTATTATGGCCCGACCCGGGACTCGAACCCGGGACGTTGTCAGCCGCAGTCAAACATGCTAACCACTAGACCAACGAGGCAGTTTTTAAAATATAGATTAAAGAAAAAAGTGCATTGAAATTTGATGTCGTCACTATTGTGATTTTCATACAAATTCCATAATACAAGCGCGTTTTTAAGTTTGATAAAGAGTTGATGATTTGATTGAGTTGTCTTCATCCTTATTATCGTGATATACTTATTTACCTAGTAATCGTTTACTAGATGATTCCCGCGACTTGGTAGGTTGGTAAACACGGATTTTGGTTTTTGTAAATAATTCCCGGGGGAACTTTCCGATTTTCCGGGATAAAAAGTAGTCCTTCCCCGGATTATTCAAAATTGAAGAGATGTGCCGTGAAACCGTAGCAAATAGACACACTTTCGTTTTTATTATAGGTACAAGGATGTATCTATTCTAATATTAAATATTGCAAAAGTTTGGATGGATGGATGGATGTTTGTAACTCAATCACCCCAAAACGGGTGAAAGGATCTAAATAAAATTTGGCACAGAGATAGAGTATAGTCTGTAATAACACATAGGCTACTTTTTATCCCGGAAAATTAAAGTGTTCCCACGGGAACTACAAACTTTATACAAATATTATATCTGTAACGTAAAAACCGGCACTGTAAAAAGACACACAGACACATTCTCATTTGTAATATTTAAATGGATAGCGCATGAGCTGATTATTATTTTCACGCATCTTTATCATTGAGATATTCATCTATTGTATAATACCGCAACTGAGTCGCAATGCTGCTTTAAATTCTACTTATCCGTACTAATAAATATAAAAATGAAAGTATACCACTGCTCGGTTGTTTATTTGATATTTCTTAACGCCTCAGCTACACAATTAACTAAATAACAAAAAAACATGAGGACTTATAGCTAGTTTATAGGTATATTTCAGGAAACCATCACATCATAATATGGCTCAACATAAGTATTATGCTGAATTTCTTGCTGGCTCTCCTCAGTAGAATCCGAACCGTTGGTAGAGTCTAGATAAAAATTCACACATTGTCTCAAGTGAAGTAAGTAAATAATTTGAATCCTTTTTTTATATAGCATTATTATTAGTTATAATATTTTCGTTATCTGCAAATAACTTACTATTGATGGCCCGAATGTTTAAAAAAATATATCAACATCATCATTTGTAGGAAAGATGAGAGCTTGGACATAGTCCACCACGTTGGCCAAGCGTTTTTTCAGGACGTTTTCCATCACCATTTAATAGCAAGTGGTATTTAATTGCTACAATAGCTCAGAAAAGTTAGAAATTCGTACCAACACAGGATAGAACCTTCAACCACCCGAATAGAAGGCTGACGTCTTTACCACTAGGGCTAGGCTATCACTGCGTCATCGTTTCTTTAAAAATGTCAATTAAATTACTATTATATTTAAACTAGCTAGCTAGAAATACGTTTTTAATTCCCACGAGATTTAATTTTCCGGGATAAAAATTAGCCAATGTCACTCTCCAGGTCCTCAACTATACCCATGCAAAAAATCACATCGATCCATTGTTTGGTTGCGGCATCAACAAACCAATACACTAACAAACAAACACACTTTCGTCTTTATGATATCAGTATGATTGCAATCATTATTGCAATTTCAACCCAAATTTTCGCAGCACTGTTTTCGATGATACACAATAGTATACAAAAAAGCAAAGCAATAAAAAAAATGAGTGAGAGATTACGTAATAAAATAACATAAGCAACACGAAAAACATCTATATACCATTCAATAGTCAATACTCAATGGTATTGACCAATTAAAAATAGATAACGATACAACACTGCCGGTATAATTCTTTTAAATACCACATAAATCATTGTTCAACAACGCTATAACTCCATTTGGCATTAATTCAAATTTGAGCTTTATATACTTTAAAATAGGGTTAAAATTAGACTGTAAATAGAAACGCGTATGTGCAAAGTTAGTAATACAATAGGGCAGTAGGAAGTACACAATCACGTGGGCGTAGAATCGAGATTGTGTTATCTTAACAGCCATCTGACCAGACTATGTCTGTCTCTTTCGCGCGTCATAGCCTACATTCCAGAAATCGGGACGAATTTATCTCTCGTGTCCATTCCTAAAGAGTAACCAAAGAGATTCTTCCGATACAGAAATGTCTTCAAACATTCTGACCAAGAGGTAGAGCAAGGAATATGATATTAACGATATGAAATTGTTTAGCGTTTATTATAGTTTTTTTTATTTTATAAACAGTTTTTTTTACTTGCAGGATCAGGAAATCGGTACAAAATATAGTCTTGTCTATTTTTAACCAGAACCTTAATATAGACTACCTACACTATTCTACTTTTATTCTTCACAGGGATGTTGAAGTTCAAGGAAGAATGGATAACTTCAAAATAGAAGCTGTAGGTATAACGACCCACTGCTTATTATGATACATACCTAACAATATAGTATTATAAATGCAAAACTGTGGCTGTCTACATATCTACTACACTTTCACTGCCCATCTTTTCTGCCGATATTGACAAAATTTGGCACAAAGATAGGTTGCATCCCGGGTAAGGTGAATAATAGGTAGGAATAATCTAAGAGTTCTACGGGATTATTCCAAAGGCTAAACTAACGCGAATGAAGTCACGGGCACCGTCTAGTATATTTATAAATTATAATATACTTATTATAATAATTTCTTTGTTTACACTTTCTTAAGACCCAAGGCCGGATTTATAAAGACGGAGCAATATGGATGAATAACACTCGCCTTGAATCGATAAATACTTTGTTTAAATGCATTTTTCCAATAACACTGCGTGTATCATCGTTATGACGTCATCGAACCATTATTTTTGTAGTGATCGCTTCATTTCATGCGCCATGAGAATAATTATATAAAACAGTTAATCTGAAGATAATATCTATGTTTGGCTGTAGAAAACCGGGAAAATCGGAACGGGTAAAAACGGAACGGGTGAAACCGGAACGTCTAAAATGGGAATTTCAATATTATAGAACTTATATTATAAATAAAATTACACATTAATTTCCTTCGTATCATCATCACTTAGGGTTGTAACCATCACGTAATGATTTGTTTTATTTATCAATGACAAAGATCATTCAAAAGGCAGGTTAATTAACTAATCCTTTCTCATTTCTTAAAACAAAATTCATTATTATAATCAAAATTCTAATGTTTATTTAATCAAATAACTTTTACAATTGCTATTGAATCGTAAATATGTATATTAATTACAATGTATATTTGATGAGTAGGCTCTATCAATTTCACAACTTAACACCGCACTCAAAAATTCCGTTCAAATACACCACAGTTTAAAATTACAAATGTCACGTTTTTTCCCCTTTTTTGTAAGCGGGCCATTTAACGATCAAATTACAGGCTCTAACGGGAAGTGATAACTTGTTAATTGTAACTTTGACACCTGTTTCTGTGGCCGTTCCGTTGACAAGCGACCACAGCGGTGTTTACATTCATGTAGAGAATTAAATGATACGTTTTTCATGTCAGCCCCCATATTCTCTATCAGTGGCTATCAGAAAATAAAAGCCACTGACATATATTTTTTATCCATTGAAAATTTGATGTGTTATTTTAATTTCATAGTGAACTATTTTCTAGCCTCTGAGTAAGAAAATAGGGCTGCTGGGCCCTTATAACGTATCAACATTGTCACAATCATCACAAATAATTTTTAACTCTTATTCGCTATTGGCCAAAATCGGAGACGGTACAGATAATAATAAAATTTAGAGCTGTTTAAAAAGTTATACGGCTGTATAACTTTTATATAGAGGCTCATATAGAGGCTTCTATAGTGCAGTGATGACTGGACTAGAGAGGCTGTATAACTAGCCATGTCTTGAGAGCTACTTTTTATCCCGGAAAACCAGAAAACTCGGGATTATTAACAATTAAATCCACGCAGACAAGGTCGCGGGCAAAATCTAGGATTTAGGGTTCTGGGCTTCTGGCAAAATCCAGTGGGAGCTCTTTGTTTTCAGGAATCAAGATTATGCCTGTGACTATGATGACATCTATCTATGTCTTAAATATCGTCAAAATTAGTTGAACAAATGGGCCGTGGAAGCAAACCAGACAGACATGTAGACACTCTTTTACCACCACTATTATACCGTACCACTACAGCCCATTAACGTCCCACTGCTGGGCAAAGGCCTCCACTCTCATAGGAGAGAGGGAATTAGAGCTTAGTTAGCAGCGTGGTGGGTCCACGCTGCTCCAATGCGGGTTGGCGGGCTTTAACGACCATTATCATGTTAGTGATAATAGCCGGGACCGACGGCTTTACGTGCTCTCCAAGGCACGGAGGGTGAAACACCGCCAATTTTTCTAACTCCGGGCTATACTGGGAATTTCTAATCAGAAAAACCCGATACTTAATTATGGCCCGACCCGGGACTCGAGCCCGGGACCTCGTCGGTCGCAGTCGAACATGCTAACCACTAGACCAACGAGGCAGTTAGACACTCTTTTATTATACGACTGCCTGAAAAAATTATATTGTTTTCAGGGTTCGTGTACGTATGTATGTATGTATGTATGTATGTATGTATGTATGTATGTATGTATGTATGTATGTATGTATGTATGTATGTATGTATGTATGTATTTATGTATGTATGTATGTATGTATGTATGTATGTGAGTTTGTATATTCCACCATAACTTCTATACGCCTGAACCGATTTTGATGAATGAGATATCGTTAGAATCCCTAGCTTATTCCGGGTGACATAGGCTAGTAAAATTAAAAAAAAATTGATGGGGTGACCATGGTCCCGCATTAAAGACTAAGGTTGAAAAAAAATATTCGAAAATTAGATTAACTATATAATCATCATCTAGAAAATGATGAGTAGATTCGAAAAATATATAACACTATAGTTCAATATCCAGTGATTCACAAAAAAATATCATTTAATAAAATATGTGAATAAGATTCCAAAGGTTATTATATGTATATGCAAATCGCTTCGGAGGTAAACTCCAAGAATAATATGGCAGGGCAGTCGTATTTTTTAATTCGTTAAATTAATTTCACTTGTTTATACAATATTAGTATGGACCTACGGTATTTTTTCAATATTAACTCTTGCAAGCGCATTTCGACGCATTCTCATATATTTTTAACGCCGGCCTGTGCCGCTGACACTGAACGCATTTTTCTGAACTTGACTTACTTCTTTTTGTTTAATGTCTTATTTTATTTATAAATGTAACACTTTTTTAAATGAGGTTTTTATCGGTTGCGGTTGTGCAGTACTTTTGGTATTTGAGATCGAAATTGCATAGCTTACAGCACCAACCCAATATCGCCTGCTAATCGGCTTTTTATCGGATAACCATTGGAGAAGGCACCCTATTTTATCCTCCCTACCGGTAACGACGTGCCGCCAAGCGATTTGGCGTTCCGTTACGATGCCGTGTACAAACCGAATGGGGGTATGGGTTTAATATAACTGCCATGCCCCTAACAGGTTAGCCCGCTACTATCTTAGACTGCATCACCACTTACCATCAGGTGAGATTGCAGTCAAGGGCTAACTTGTTATGGATAATAAAAAATAATAAAACAAAACATCCAGTTTTAGCGTGCATTAGCAACAGTGAGTGAATAAGTATTGAACCAAAAGTCATGATAACTAATTAACTTTGAATTCTATAATTTGTTTACTTTACCATAAAATCGGATCATAGCTCTATATAACTGTAATACTAGCTGTTTTATTTTCATTTTATTTGCCATCATTTGAGATCGCAGTCAAGAGCTAACTTGTAGTGGATAAAAAAAAGAGGGTGCTCAGGAGCTTTTCAACCTTGTTCCTCCTTCAACGTTCTACCACAGAACAGCACGAAACCATCAGCGTTTGCACCCTTAAGTGGTTGACGTCCAGTTTGCTCGAACGCAACGGTCGAACGGAACGCAACGGTATTAGTTGGGGCAAGCCTGGTGACAGCCCTGGGTGCAGTTTTATATAGCTGCTCCACAAACATCAAAGGTGTTTGGTACTTGGGTCAATGTATTTATTTTTCATACGACTGCCTGAAAAAAGGAGTATATTGTTTTCAGGGTTCATGTATGTATGTATGTGAGTTTATATATTCCACCATAACTTCTATACGCCTGAACCGATTTTGATAAATGAGGTATCGTTAGAATTCCTAGCTTATTCCGGGTGACATAGGCTAGGAAAATAAGATTTACTAATAATCATCATCTAGAAAATGATGAGTAGATTCCAAAAATAGATAACACTACTATAGTTCAATACCCAGTGACTCACAAAAAAATATTTAAAAAAAAAATGTGAATGTGTATTTAATAAAAATGTGAATAAGATTCTAATTTATCTAGATTAATTTAGATTTTTAACTCTTTAGTTCGCTTTTTGGCAGGGCAGTCGTGTTTTTAATTGTTTTAATTATGACTTGTTTCATACACTGATGTAGTTTCAAATATTGAATTAATGGAAAAACCCATCCACGACTGTAGACATTCTCACGAATGTTATGAAGGCAATTTTAATAACCTAGGGTTTTGTTGCGGTCTTGTCTGCATTAAAAACACTATATATTATGTGATAACACGTTTAAATTAACCACAAGGAAAAAAATTATAAATTATATCAAAGAGATTTAAAAGTTACAGATGGGATAAAGTGAAGCAAAAGGATGTTAAAATTTATATTTTGCAGTTTATCAACCAAGAAAATCTGCAATCTTTGGAGAAAAATCTGATATAATCATTTAGTGCCATTAAGTTTTCATAGGTTGATAGAATTAGTAATAATTATACTGTGGTTATTTGCCATTTACTGTCTTCAATCAAATTGGGCCTCGGTACGATGCCGTGTAGAGACAATTTAAAAACATGGTTAATGGTGCCAAAACTGCCATTCTACTCCTTCCAAATTAGTTTTTTATATGTTCCCACACTGAATCTTCACTTTATTATCAAAAATATTAATTTTATGAAAAACGAGTTAGTGAAACAAAAAATATTCCTTAAAGCTGCTCTATCTTAAACGTAAATCTCTAACTTGATATATTAATTAAATAACGATGTGGCAAATAAAATGTAAATAAAACAGCTATTACAGTTATATAGAGCTATGATTCAATTTTATGGTAAAGTAAACAAATGATAGAATTCAAAATTAATTAGTTATCATGACTTTTGGTTCAATACTTATTCACTCACTGTTGCTAATGCACGCTAAAACTGGATGTTTTGTTTTATTATTTTTTATAATCCATTACAAGTTAGCCCTTGACTGCGAACTCACCTGATGGTAAGTGATGATGCAGTCTAAGATGGTAGGGGGCTAACCTGTTAGGGGCATGGCAGTTATATTTAACCCATACCCCTATTTGGTTTCTACACGGCATCGTACCGGAACGCGTAATCGCTTGGCGGCACGTCTTTGCCAGTAGGGAAAATAATAGGATGTCCTTAATAGGCAGATAGTTGTGATAGATACTTGTGTGGTTACTATAAACACAGCGTAAGTTCGTGGATTATGATTTTTTGATTCCTGTGAGAACTCTTTAATTTTAATTTTCATCAATTTTTCGGGATAAAAACTAGCTTATGTCCTTCCCTGGGATACATCCTACTCCAGTTCCAAATTTCATTAAAATCGGTTAAATAGATATTTTTTTGTTTTCCACGGAACTCTTGGATTTCCCGGGATAAAAGTAGACTGTCCTTCCCCGGGATACAACCTACCGGTTGAATCGGTGGGCCCTGAAAGCGTAAGCAGACAGGCAGACAGACAAACTTTTGCATTTATAATATTAAGTATGGATTTAATTTCAGAAGTAGCTAACTATGTACGGGGTGTCCAACGCCACCACTTGGCTTGTTGATATCAATTAAGAAGACGACGAAGTCCAATCATGTTAAAATTCCGCAATCAAAAAGATATTTCTTTCGGACGTGTCCAACAAGCCTCTAGGGCGGTAATAATTAGCAACATAAAAAATTGAAGGCATAAAAAACGCTATGAAAAATGCACGGGACATAATTTTTCCCTAAATTGTTCCGGCGGACGAGCATTATGGGTCTATTAAGAAAAATGACTTCACCCTTTCGAAGCGCACGTTTTTAATGACTTTTTTTTATAGAAGCTTTTAGGTAATTCGGCAGTCGATTAATTTTGGAAGAATGACACTCTTATTTATACATCAATTAATTATTTTATGCCTAGTTTCCTTTACAATATAAAAAAGGTACAAAATTGCTGAAACCTTCTTGGTTTTAGGTTTAGGAAGTAAGTAGCTAAAAACATCACCTGATGGACGACAACAAATTCCTATTCCTCGTGCTAAGTCCTTCTCTTACGCGTTTCAGCGAGAAGCTTCTTGCTTAAATTTTTTTAGGTTACGCCATTAAGCCATTGCCTTATCAGGATTTTTACCTGAAAACGCTAAATCATTTTGTAAGTAATATAATCCTAAGTAATTTTGCAAGTAATTTTTGCCAGACCGTTTCATTAGAAACAGCTATCGAACCGTAGAGACGCGTAAAGTTTTCCCTGGTTTATTTAGGCACAGAAAAGTTAATAATATGATGCATGCTTGAAGTCAGAAATGATTAAAATCCACTACAGCCCATTAACGTCCCACTGCTGGGCACGGGCTTCCACTCTCATAGGAGAGTGGGAGTTAGAGATTAGACCCACTACGCTGTTCCAATGCGTTAGTGATAATAACCGGGACCGACGGCTTAACGCGCTCTCCGAGGCACGGGGGTGAAACACCGCCAACTTCCTAACTTCGGGCTAGTACTGAGAATTTTAGTCAGAAAACCTCAACACTTAATTATTTTGGCACGACCCGGAACTCAAACCCGGGACCTCGTCGTCCGCAGTCAAACATGCTAAACGCTAGACCTGCAAGGCAATTACAATGAATGAATTAATTAATTAAATTATTAATAACAATTAATGATAAATATTGCTCCATCTATTTTCTCTCATTAATATTTTAAATAGAATGAATTATGTTAGTCTAAATAAAAGTTTTTAATGACTTTTATTTTTCAAAAGACGTTTTTGATTTCTTTGAACAGTATTTTAGAACAATATTCGAATGTAAATTAAAGAAAATCTGTTCGTAATTTTTTCCATCGGCGGCTGTGCATAGTTTACGGTAAAATTTGAAAAATATACTAAACACACATACTTACAAAACTTAATCCTGGAAAATGAAAGGCTCACCGGGACCAAAAAACCCAAATCCACGCGGACAAATCGGAGGCATCATCGAGTAATGAAATAAATGGCCTGAGCTGGTAATCGAACCCATAGGCTCTAGCTAGGCCAAGGAGGTCAGTCCTGTAGATTATGTGCTGGTATAAGCGATAAAACTGATAGGCCACATTACATAAATCCGACAATATCTCATTTCTTCTTTGAACCTAAGACCCCATCACCGTGTATCAAAAGCATAAATTCTTTGCAATTTCTTCGTTGCGTGATCAAAACGTCTAGTTCTACTTTCTAACACGCGTGAAAGGGCTACACTTCTGTGCAAGAAAAGGGAGCATATTTCGAATCTGTTTAATAGTAACGTTAGTTAATACAATAATCTCTTTAGACATTTGTGTTTGCACTATTGTTCTGTTAAATACGATATCTTTTTATGAAGTATTTAAAATATAACACAAATAAATCTAAATAGGTGACGACATTTTACACATAAATAGGTACTTACTGGGAACATTTAATATGTAACTTTTTGGTTTAGTGTTACGTTTACGTAGTGTTGTATTTTTTTAGAAATTCAATAAAAAAATATTTTACCACAAAAATTAAGCTCCAAATCTTAAATTTTTGTCTGACACTCTAAACAAAAGTATGCCATAACTTAGAGTTACATATTATACAGATTGTGATTGAATGTACGACCCTTTCAGATGTTAATTTTGCAGTTAGACTATTAATCCATCAGGATTAATTTTGAAGAGGTTTCGCAATTTAAAATGAACTTTTGTGGTCAAAAGTGGTGACATTAACACAAATAAATCGTCTTTATTCCTGTTGTCTTATTAAAAATAAACCTGTTTATTACAGGAAGTGATAACTCCTATATTCTATAATACGCGTACGTTTTAAAAATGTTTTATATAAAATCGTAATATATTAAACGGTTATGGTTTTCCTCAAGCTATACACAGCAAAACATATATTTTATTATATTTAGAGACATCCTTAAAGTATGCACGCATTTTTTTGTAATGAAATGTCTTGTGATCTGTGGGACTACAGCAAATATAAAAATGCAACGTTTCTGTCTCAGGTGATATTGAACTTATTATCGTATAACAATATTTTGCTATTTCATTAATAACAACCACTAACTGAAACCTAAAAATTAACTTAATAATATAGCAAGACTAACAACTGGTTGCTTTTAATAGAATTTTTCAATCTTCTCTATGTTTAGGATGTTCTAACGTGAGAATGAAATGGAAAGTGGGGCGGAAATAATATTTCGTTAGTGTCTGTTGTTTTTTTTTTAATTTTAAAGAAATTAATCGAAGCGCAAGAAATTGTTACAATGTTTGGCTACATTAATTACTCATTTTTTTAACCTTAATCAAAACTAAGTTTGAGTGTACACTTAACTTTAGTCTGCTTCAATACCTTTATTGAAGTCCAGTAAGATTTACAAGGTAAAAACTTAGCATAGATTTGAAATACTGCTACAGGGAATAGGTAACATATTACGGGATTGAGGTGAAGTTAATTTATCTAATAGCAATAAACTTTATTCTGCGTTTATACATTTCGTTGGCCTACATTGCACGCTTGCGTGTCTGAAGTCGTTTCTTCGAAATCGCATAGAAGTAAGGTTTTCGATAAATATACCTAAGTAAAATTTAACTAAGATTATATACCGATTGCGTTATTCAGTAACGACAATAATTGTTATTTTACGTAGGTAATTAATTATGCAACTAATTTTATCTAAGTATTGCATTTGATTGTAGTGATAAGGATATTTCGTTATCTTTTACCAGTTTGTAAATAAGAAAAGTCACATTATAAAGAAAAGTATGTTAGATAAATGATTTTCATCATTTAATTAGCACGTAATAAGCCACAAACAACACAAATTGTCATGGCTTAGGTCAAGAAAACCTGAAAAAAACATCAGGGTTTCCATAAACTCTTTGTAACCTGAGCTGACCCTTCTCAAAGTATATATTCATCATAATATTATTTTAATACAACAATGTGTTTTTCTGTCTGTCTGTCACCTTTTCACGACCCATTTGTTTAATTTCAATGACCGATTTTGATGAAATTTTTTAAAGATTGTTTCCATCCTATGGACAGAGACGAATGATATGAATTTACGTAGATGGAATCGTGGGCACCGATTTAATTTCCAATTTCCAATTTATTTAATAACGTAAGCCTTGTCGACTTGTTTGGGGGCTGCACATTCCCCTAAAATCTAGTACTATGCAGGTATTATGCAGACATTTAATCCGGTATAAAAATACAGTAACACAGCAATTAGGTAAAATTAAACGAAACAAGTGAACAAAAAGTAATCTTAAGTATTTTATTAGGTAAATACTTTTCAAAATACACAATATGCATTGTGCATATGAGTCAATACAAATAGGAATTACATAATACTGAGAGTTTTTTGAATTGTTTAACATTAATATTTTACTTGTACCAACGCACATAATAGACAAGACGGCCAGCGAGCGGAATAATCAAACATATCAATGCATCTTATTAAATTCTAACGGCGTATCCAACACCGAAACCGCATATCAAATACAAAATATACTTGTGCGAGTGGGTACGATGCGATAAATAATTTTAAGTCCCTATAATTCCGCCTTATCTGACTTACGGCGGGAAAGTAATTTCTTTGCCATGGCAAAATTATAGGAGGCCTCGCGCGAAACTTTACACCCGCGTCCTAATGGTGTCTGCACACGGAGGCACCGTGTACACGATACGAGTGTGATACGCGCTTTATGATTCAATTGCTTCTTTGCACACCCTTTTTTAACTGCCTCGTTGGTCTAGTGGTTATCATGTTCGACTGCGGCCGACGAGGTCCTGGGTTCGAGTCCCGGGTCGGGCCATATTGGGTTTTTTTGATTAGAAATTCTCAGTAGTAGCCCGGTGTTAGGAAGTTGCCGGTATTTCACCCACGTTAAGCCGTCGGTCCAGTAGCGGAGCAGCGTGGTGGGTCTAAGCTCTAATTCCCTTTCTCCTATGAGAGTGGAGGCCTATGTCCAGCCGTGGGACGTTAATAGGCTGTAGTGGTGGACACCTTTTTTCTGGGTTTCGGAACATTTTATTATGATTTAGACTCTATAGGGTACTTCGAAAGTAACAATTATTTGATTCTCTGTAGTATGTCCCAAATTTCGTCAAAATCCCTTGAACAGATGTTTCCTGTAAACGTAGCACATAGATAGGCGGACAGACAAACAGACATACTTTCGCATTAATAGTATAAGTATGGATTGTGTCTTTAAATGCCCTTTTTACGGTTCTAGTACCAATTCTCGTACGTATTCTTCTGAAAAACAAAAAAGAGCTGAACTTTAGTTCACACACACTATCTGAAATATTGATATCAGTACCTATATTATGTTAATTGTAGATTTTTTAGTTAATAACTCTTTACCTAAAATCATAATTTAATTAAATTAAATCAATCATGTTACCAAAAGTAAGCAGTTATTGTACAAGTAACTGGAACAGACAGTCATAGACCTAAGCAAAATTTCTAATTCTAGCAATCAATCGTATAAAAAAATCGAACCTGCAGCTCCTAATGTAGCAATAATTCATCCCATGAGAAATATAAATTTTATAATTGTCTAAGAAATAGGTTAAACTGACTGATATAATATCAACGTACTCAAAATGTTAAGCCTTACTGCTGAGCTAGAACCTTTAAATTTTGCACGTAGATTTTATGTATGACGTAGACCTCTAATGAGAAAGGATCTTCAGAAATTTCACTTAATTTAACATGCTACAAAGTTACAAACTTTAAAAACTCCAACACCTTTAGCTCTCGCTCAAATCGTCAGATTATTTGAATGTACACTTTTCAGCATGTAATTAACTCACTCTACCTTAATCTGACGCTCTCGAGTAGTTATTTCTGATGATCGATTTTATTTATCTACTGTCCTAGATAGACGCACCAATATACAGGGCTCATATATGGTGCAGGTGCTCTACAGGGTCCAAAGAATCCCCCTTTATATTAATCTACCGCGCTGGAGTAAATCCAAAAATCCCCTCTAAGGGCTCCCCTACTACTACAGTTTGGCATAAGATTTGAAGCCATGACTCTGAGAGCCAGTCTATAAGCTAAAACCTTAATAAAAAGTGAAGACTCGGAGCAAATAAGTAGTTGTTTATAGACAGAGTCAAGACAATCATCTGATATTATTTCAACAGATCTTCATGCACAAGAACGCAATGCAGATGCACGCCCGGGAGCTCCAACGGGGTCTAGGGGGCGAAGTGAAACCGCACCAATGCCAACAGTGCCTCAAGTCGTTCAGCTCAAACCATCAGCTCGTCCAGCACATCCGAGTACACACTGGAGAGAAGCCCTACAAGTGTTCCTATTGCGACCGGCGGTTTAAACAGCTCAGCCACGTGCAGCAACATACGAGATTGCATACAGGTCAGTTTAGTTTTTTTGAAGTGGAATTCTTTAGAATCGCGGTGATTTGAGAATTCGATGAAACCGACAGCGACACCAAAAAGAGACAACCACCACTACAGCCTATTAACGTCCCACTGCTGGGCACAGGCCTCCAGGAGGAGGCCTGTGCCATTATTAAAAGAGACAAGCATATTCATAAATACATAGGATTTAGCCTGCGAGAGAATGAGATAGAATACAAGTTATATGTTCACGACCAATAGATGGCGCAGTACTATATTGAGTCGCGCTACTGCTCCATTGTGCTCAAAAGGATAAATATTTATCTCATTCTCTCTTAGGCCTCTTTTTAGAAGTTTCACTTCTGCCATATGTGAATAAAGATGATGCAAATATCAAAAAAAAAAAATTTGATTATTAAATAGAGGATTTTTCGAAGGGTCTAAAATTCACATCCTCGGTTAGTTTTAAGTTTGACAACCGTTTTAAAATATAGATTAAAGAAAAAAAGTTCGTTGAAATCTGATGACGTCACAACTATGAATTTCATACAACTTCCAACTGCTCAGAATGTTGGTTAGATTAACCAATTTTAGCCTTCAGAGTAACACCGAAAAAAAAATACGCGTCAAGTTGAGACCTTTCACCTTTTTATCGCTTAGGTAAAAAGCGTAAGTGTAAATAGTCCCTTAGTCAAAGATGATACAGCCAACTTAGTAACATAGTAGTATTATAAATCAGTTTAAATAATATAACTAAAAATAATTAAGTTACCTAATATAACTTTAAACAATATAATATTTTCATGTATAAAGTAGGTAATCTGAGATTAAACATCAAGTAACAAAATACTTACGTTTATTCTAAAAATTACCCATAAAATTGGTTTTCCACATATCGCTCAACTAATTACTAACGTTTACAACAGTAACGATCGTAAAACTTACTACAAGTACTTTAATTAATAAAGCTTTTACATTATTAAACTTTTACTTACTAAGCCTATGTCTAGGAAAATGGGCTTTGGAAATACTTTACGGCGTCCCTCTAGGTGATAATTTGGTTGAACACAAAACTAAGATTTTTTTATTGAATTGGAATAATGTAATGTTACTTGTAATGTAATGTAACCTTTACTTTTTTCACTCAGTGATGATAAGTACATACTTGACAGCGCTCTTAATTCTAATTCTAAGTGCCGATGCAGTATACCGAAACGCTTACCACTACAGCCTATTAACATCCCACTGCTGGGGACAGGTCTCCACTCTCATAGGAGAGAGGGAATTAGAGCTTAGACCCACCACGCTGCTCCAATGCGGGTTGGCGGGCAACCGAAACGCACTATAGTGATAAGGAATTCTAGTCTGGCGGACTCAAGGTCTAGCCCCACTACAGATGCAAGGATCGGCGCGGCACATTTTTTTTTTTTATCCACTACAAGTTAGCCCTTGACTGCGATCTCACCTGATGGTAAGTGATGATGCAGTCTAAGATGGTAGCGGGCTAACCTGTTAGGGGCATGGCAATTATATTAAACCCATACCCCTATTCGGTTTCTACACGGCATCGTATCGGAACGCTAAATTGCTTGGCGGCACGTCTTTACCGGTAGGGTGGTAACTAGTCACGGCCGAAGCCTCCCAACAGGCCAGACCAGGGAAAATTCAGAAATTATAAATTCCCAAATTGACCCAGCTGGGATCGAACCCGGAACCTCCGCACGTTAAGACAACAGCGCTACACACTGCGCCACGGAGGTCGTCTGATCCTATTGTATCAGAGCTCTAAGGTTGAAGAGCCTTAACTACAACGCTTACACAGTCTATCTTTACAATCAATTTCTAATTTTTATACCAAAAAATCCAGAATTTTCCACGGGCGTCATCCAGTAATAGATAATTATTTAAATACCTACCTTTGTGGGTACGTCTACAGTTGTATAGTTATATAGTATTGAGTAGGTATAAGTATTTTTGCGCGGAAAATAGCCCGCGATGCAATCTGTTTTATAATGGCCGCCGAGTTTAAATTTGGAATTCTGGAAGACACATCCCGTATGCCCCTGATGTACGCGTTCGCGTTTTATTAAATTTGTTTATTTGCACTGCGATAGCTGTAGAATGCGTTTTAACTTGCATTTGCAGAAACATCGCGTTCTAGAACTGATTATTTATCATTATAATTGTTTTATTAAACAACGTTACTGATGTGGAACAAATGATCAAAGTTCCATCATTATTCAATGTGTCAAAGTATAAGTATAGGTTTAAAAAGCCATACGTAGCTCAGCGAGTTGAATTGAATAGCTCGAGGAGACGATAGACGTTCGAGGTCAAAGGTTGCTGGAATTGCAACCTCGCAGTTACCATTTATGTAGAAACTAGAATCAGCTTCACATCAACCAATTGTCGGCTCGCTACTGAGCACAAGGCTCTTCTCGAAATGTGAAGACTTTGGCCATAGTCCACCACGCTGAACCAGTGCGAATTGGCAGACTACACACACCTTCGTGATCTTCGTGTGTGTAGTCTGCCAATCGATCGTTATGAAAAATTCTAGGGCAATTCTAGGTTATCTCACGATGTTTTTTTGAAGCAAGTGATATTTAATTTCTTAAAACGTACATAATTACGAAAATTTGGAGGTGCATGCCCGAGGATCGAACCTGTAATCGACCAGTTGTGTTTTTCTATATTTCAGTAAATTGAAGCTTGTTTTTACTGTCTGTCTGCTTACGATTACATATAATATAAGAGATACATATATTTTCTTTTTAATTTCACCAAAGTATTAGTTCTATTACCTCTTGATATCATAAGAATGGAGTGCGCTTTGTCAAATGTCTCTCATTGCTTTAATATAACGTATCTCACACCCTAATCACAAATCTCTATTTTTTTAGGCGTTCTAATCAAATTGATACATTCAAGCATATTTCTGGCTCATCTAAGACTGCAGAAACTCCAAAGTTTTGTCATCCAACCAGTCACAACTTTGGTAAACATTTTAACAAGTGCATAGAATAGTCTTCAAAATGCATACCTACAGATGAAATTAACGATATAGCTGTATAGGCGGTACCATAAACAAAGGTTCTAACTCGTTTCACGTATGGTTTAAACGGAAAAAACAACGTTCTACAATTGAAACTCCACTTTTAAAATACCTATACCCGCTCGCCTGCAACGACCGCCACTTATACCGCCATATACGAGGACGCTGCAAAAACAATCCGCCAGAACAACTTTTATAATTAAAACTACGTTCGTTCCATTGGCCGGAGTTTCCGCGGAAAAAAAACACGCTGGCCGTATACGTGAAAAGCGGGAAAAAAATTGTCCAATGGTCGCCTCTAGCCGAGCGGTCGACCAATCGCGGAGCTCGGTTACGCAACGTACATTCTACGTGGCTTAGAAAAAAATTCACGTGTTTTTCCATTTCTGTACTAGCCAATGGGCGGGCCTGGTGGGTGATTCGTATGCGCATTATAATTGGATTAGTTTTTTTTATGTCGAACTTTTTTGTATTTAATTTTATTCCTATACCTATGTGATATGTTAAGCCGTATGTTTTATGTACAAATATTTATTGAATAGGTTGTTAAATAGTGATGGTAAACCAGTTTGTCGAGGATTGCTTTTCGTCTAGTCTCTTATCTTTTATTCGATTTGTAAGTAGTAAATAAACAAAACTTGCGATAATTTACTGAGAATTTGGATAATTGAGGCGAATGGTAATTGAATATAGATTCAATATGTATAAAACAATGATAGCCTAGTGGTTAAGACATACAACGTCCTGTTCAGATGGCTGGGAGTTCGATCCACGGACTCGTACTTCTAAGTTTTCAGAGCTAGTCGTATGTGTGTTTTAATCAATTTAATTAAATAATAAAATTCTACATTAATGATTTAACATCACTTGATTTAATGGTGAAGCAAAAAATTGTGAGGGAACCTGCTTACTTGAGAGTTATTCACTATATTCTCTAAGGTATTTGAAGTCTGTCAACCCACACTTAGCCAATGGACTATGTCCAAACCCTTCTGTTCTCAGTCTGGGAAGAGACTCGTGCTCCTAAGATAGCTTATAAAGTATTTTAATAGAACTTTTTACGTTCAAAATATTGCAATATGTAGAAAGAATGTGTTCAATTTAATCCAGAGTAGTTCAGCCGTTCGGCGTGATTGAGTAACAAACATCCATCCATACTTTCGCATTTATAATATTAGCTTGTATTATCGATAAGTGTTATAAGTTGGCACACACAAAATTAACTCGCGCAGTGGTGAGCGCTTATTAGCAGGAAGCCCCAGTTTCAATCCCCGGCATTATCCCGGAAAATAAAGAGTTCCTGCGTGAACCAAAAAACCTCAAACCACGCAGACGAAGGCACGGGCAATCGCTAGTAACACAATAGATCTTAAAGCTAGCTAGCCTAACTTTGTTTTGTTTCCATTTAAATAACGTCGTCTACATTCCCACGGATTTTTCCCAACAATAGCCAGTAACGGTTGGCGGTATACTAGACGTGTGTAGTAATTAAATATTTATTCACGGCTGCGATGATTGCCGGCCGGTGGGTGTAATGAGTTTTTTAATTGCACTAATCACTATGCAGTGTCCACACGTGACGGGCAGGTTGAAGTGTGACTCTGCGAGTTAAATGGAGTGTAAAATTGACTTTACGTCAGCGTGTAACTGTGACATTATTAAGTACTTTTTTAGTAATTTTTTTCGTCAGTATCGTATGTAACCAATGAAAATACACTACTGGGCGATTACCTGCAAGGAGCTAAGGGCGAAAACATATAACAGACGGATCAGGACTAAGCTTAGGTACGTGTGAAACGCCCGCCTCTCAGGGAAAGACGTTTTAACCTAGACGCGCAGCCATTACGTCCGACTGACAAAAATATTTTGTCCCTTGTGTGATTTTGCCTAAAGATTGTCTTATGTCGCTTGTGTCCATTGGCTCTTAGCTACTCGCTTGAGATCGTCCATCCACATAGAGAAGGTCTTTTAACGCTGCGTTAAATTTTATGTTCTACCCTATAATTTTACAATTAACATGTAGTTAAGTACACATTGAAAAAACCACAGAGGTTTGACCTCAATGCATAAGCATCTGCGCCTCAGCCCGCTACCATCTTAGACTGCATCATCACTTACTATCATGAGATCGCAGTCAAGTAAGATAAAAAAAAATTAACAGTTTCATGCCAATGTAAGCATTATAGATAATGAAACTAAATATAAAAATAAAAAACAATTATTTGGAAAACCTAATACATCTGTAAGTTAATACTACTTCTAAAGCCCAATGCTGGTAGTACAGCTTTAGCAGTGGAATGATCGGCTTTATAGTTATTAATATTCTGCTAATAAGACTAAACTTAAAGCTAAGAATTTTACTTAAATGACCTCACCGAGAGCCAAACAGAACATCTCTTGTGTTGCCATTTTGTATCACTATGCCATCCACTACTACTACAGCCCACTAACGTCCCACTGCTGGGTACAGGCCTCCACTCTCATGAGAGAGAGGGAGTTAGAGCTTAGACCCACCGTGCTGCTCCAATGTGGGTTGGCGGGCTTTAACGACTATTATCATGTTAGTGATAATAACCGGGACCGACGGCTTCACGTGCTTTCCGAGTCACGGGGGTGAAACACCTCCAACTTCCTAACTACAGGCCAGTACTGAGAATTTCTAGTCAGAAATACTTGCTAAGCCATACAAATCATCAAATATTGATCGTGAATTAATGTTCCTAATTACAAATGCGGTCTGATAACTAGTTACGTTTTTCATCGAAGTCTTGTGGATTAAAACCCCGTAATTTTCTTTTCATTAGAAGGAAAATGGAAATTTATGTTTTATAAATAATTGTCGATAATTTTGTTCTAATAATAATGTAACTAGTGAATCATTTTTTGAATAATTATTATTCGATTTATTATTTATAATCTTACTCCTTTTATTTTACTTACGATTAATTATATTTTATGTTTTCAATTTTTGTAAGTAAAATACCAACGCTACAACGAACAGTATAGTGAATCATTTTTGAATAGATTATTGTAAAGCTACTCCAAATTTCCTGTTTATTTCTTTCGTTTTAATTATATTATTGTGTTTTGAATGTGCGCAATGTAACGAATCCAGTCAGAACACTTTATAACTACATTAAAAATAATGAGACCTATAAATCAAATAGTCAGTAAATCAGTATCCAAAGTATTTGATTAGGTAATCTAGAGTGTTTTTCGAAATATTCTCTAAAAACCTGGCCATACTAGAGTTAAGTAATAAAATGCGTACCATAAGTGTTCTAAAAAGGTAACAAAAAGAGTCTTTATTTGTTTTTTTTAAACTTTCTCGCATTCAAACAAAAGATGCGAATGAAAAAAGATGGCACTTTCCGATGTCTTGAGTTTTGCATGACAATGGGCCAGTGGGGAAAAACATTGGACGGCTTGGAAAATGTATTGGATTGCTTACAAAAGAAAAACAGAAATGTACCTACATACAATTTACATATTTTGTTTACCTAGACCATTTCACTGTAAATAATTTTCTTTTAAAACAATTTTAGGAATGTTAAACTGGATTACTTGACTCATCCTCTTTTCTTTTCAATCAAACGTCAAAACAAAAACACACATATGATCGGACTGGGCAAAACGTCCGCCTAAGGGACGATTTCTCTAACTCCGAGTTATCTTTAATCTACGAATAAATTTAATGTTTTTACCGATGGTGTACATAAAGAAATTCTGTTTAAACTATATATTATATATAATTTTTAAATATTTATTGCACACATGTACACGGAATTACGATTAAGTTTATTCATAAGTTAAACGTTCTATCAATAACGTTTTGTTCTGTCATGCTAACGAACACTGCATACGGTCCTCCTTTGGTGACAACTTCCTACCACATTTTTAATGTCATCAGTCCAGCGAGTCAAGTGAAGCTTGAAAAGTAAAGAAAAATTAAAGCGTTAATATCTACAAAGTGTAAAAGTAGGTACAATTTCCCCTTGACGGGTCAAGATAAAAAAAAGTCAGGTGAACCGGCAAGTTTCTTAGAGATCTTACGCTTGGAGGCGCGAAAACTCGATATTTAAGAAGACGGGCCAAGGTGGGGACGGATAAGCGCGAGTCGGAAGAATTCGCTTTAGGATTTTCAATAGTCGATACTTTCGACACTCGAATTTATAAAAAAAAAAACAAGCTGTATGCATCTGTTGCACTGCTGGACATAGGCCTTTTCGAGCACACCACCAAACACGGTCTTCCGCCTTTCTCAACACTTTTTTTTTTATCCACTACAAGTTAGCCCTTGACTGCGATCTCATCTGATGGTAAGTGATGATGCAGTCTAAGATGGTAGCGGGCTAACCTGTTAGGGGCATGGCAGTTATATTAAACCCACACCCCTATTCGGTTTCTACACGGCATCGTACCGGAACGCTAAATCACTTGGCGGCACGTCTTTGCCGGTAGGGTGGTAACTAGCCACGGCCGAAGCCTCCAGGCAGGCAAACTCCCACATACATACTCGATACTCGATTTGTTTATAACATACTTGTATTATAGATGTAGTTACTTACAAGTAAAAGACTTTTATGAAAAGTCTCGTTTTGACTAGACGACCCGTTCGAGTATGTGATTTTGAATCTACTGGAAGTCTTTCCTTTTCTGGAAAAAGTCCGTCCCACTGGAGACGGACTTTTACCCAGAGATAGTTTGCGTACTGAAGCAAACTATGTCTAGGTATACTTAGTTTCGTGGAAATCAGTAAAGCAGTCGGGAAATAAACACGCACTTTTACTTTTATAATTTAAACAAACAGAATAGATTTTTACGTTTTAGTTCTCTCTTTTATCTTTTTCGACAAAACTTAGGTACCTAATTACTATTGAGTCTTAACCAAAAAAGTATCTCTGAATGATAGCAAGTTAATGGTTAGTTCATAATATGTCCTACAAATAAAAATGTAGGTATGCCCCTGTAGTCTATTAGGTATTATTATTATTATTATTATTATTATGTATAAACCATAGCGATTTATTGATAAATTTATCTCTGTGTATGCATTTCCTGAAAGTAATAACCTAAATGGAAATAGGTGTTTTTTTAAAATAAAGCATTTAGGTACAAAAGCACTTTTGGCCTGAAAAATATTACCTAATGACGGTTTTCAGTTTATCACTTGAGAACCCTAATAGCAAGAAGCAGCCAACAAAGACTAGCTGTCCGAGTGGAAAGTATTTCACTAATTTTCAGAGTTTCCTCCCTTTTGAGAGTGTTAGCAACTTTTTTTATTAACATTTTCTGATACTTATCACTTTTGATTCTTTTGCAAGGTGAATTTTATAAAGGAAAAAGTTTAATTTCAACGTTTAGAAGTCTACCTTTGACATCAATTTAAATTCTGAAGTAGGTAGGTATAGTGGCCAGTAGTTTAATCCAAGCCGAAGCGGTAATACTGATAGCCTAGTGGTAAACACTTCGGTCTCGTATCGAGTAGTTAAGAATTCATATCCCGGCATACGGCCCTATCCTCAAAGAAAAATGTGCATTTTAAGCAATTTATGATACTCATAATTGAAAATTAAACATTACTTGTTTTAACGGTTAACAAAAAAGTGAGGAAACATGAATAAGTTCTCCATAATATTCTTAAAAGTGTGTGTATTCTGCAGAACCGAACTTGGCCAGCAAGTTGGAAAATAACCTAAACACATACTCTTTCTGAGAGGAGACCCGTACTCAGTAGAGAGCTTATAGCTGCTTGAGATATGGCCAACCCAAAGCCTTGTCTAGAAAACTGAAATTTTGCACAGAGGCTCCCTTTATAATGTGAAGAAGGAACAAGACTGTTTTTTTGCCTACGGGAGCTCGCCATTTCTGGTAGTAGTTATTCATTACGCCAGATTGCTGTAATAGTATATTTACACAGTCACTGGAAACTTCGCTGCGCATTTAGGGGTGTAGTGTCAACTATCAATTATATAGGGGTTGATCTCTCCGTGCGGGGGAAATCAATACAATCATTGCGCTGTGATGATGCTGCCTCGCGGACTCATACAACATCATATCCTATTCTACTGAATATAAAGTTCATTTTCGCGTGCATCACTGCGCCGCGATGATGTTGACTTGTATATTCACAGAATAAAACACTCTATTTTTATACCAACAGTGTCCGTTTTCGCGTGCAATGGTTTTGTAACTGGCGTTTACATAATATGTGGGTATATGGTATTTAGGTATGTGTGAGTACTAAGTACCTACTTTGTGGAGCTTCGTGAATAGGTACTCATATAAGCATATATCTCTTCTCTTCTGTGTTAAAATACAGTTGGTGGCTATTGTTTTCATGGAAATTTGAGTTTTCATACACTCAACGGGGAATATAGGATGGCTGTAGTATTAAATAATAACCTAAGTAGGTACCTATTTGATATACCTACATGCCTCTACGCAGAGGTTTTAGAGACTTTATCCAACATTTAAGCATTACTTTAAGGTCTAAAGTAGGTGATAAGGGTTGGATAAAACCTAAGAGGAGGTTCCGGCTGTGTCTAACAGCTGATTTTCACGGAGTAGACGTTATGTGCTGGGAGTAGGTACCAATACTATTAATATGCTACTGTAAAACTTGAACTTGGCATAGTGGTCTTAAAAGTAGGAGTTCCTAGGTTCAGTTTCCAGTTGGAAATTTATAAAATGGCGTGGGTCTGATCTGTTCGAAGGCTTCGGCCGTGACTAGTTAGGTACCAACTTACCGAAAAAACGATTTATGTAGGCATCGAAATTAATGTAAAAGTCCGAGTCGCCATCTTGTTAGCCCAGTGGCGCACACCACCAATTTAATAGACAAAAATGTTCATATAACTCGCAGTCATATTCCACGGTACGCTGGCCGCGGAAACTCTTGTAATATTTCACTAAATATTAAAATGAAGATAGAAATCCCCTCGCAAAATATTCTGTGTGTGGGAACCGCATTTTGCGGCCACCGGCTAATGCATTTCCTTTAAATTAAACTTAGCTAGGTATATCGAATTGGTGGATAAATGAAAATGGCGTCGGTGGCCTATGTTCGATTTTGTTGTAGGCTAATTAGATCGGATTTAGTGTAAGCTGGATGTTATTAATTTATTTTAATGTAAAGCGCTGGGCGTGCACAAAAGCTGTTTGATAGTGAATATATACCTATATTTGTTAGGTAATTTCAGTTGATTACATTATTTTAGCTTTAGAATATTTAGGTATTAATTCGGTATGCACCTAAGCCTTTTATTCTAATAATCAAATCTGCCATATTATACATTATTTTTAATTAGATTAAGTCAATAATTAGAAGTCACTGTCCAGTTTTTTATTCATGTGACAGCCTACAAAATAAGCGTTTCTATGCATAGAGCTTTAGGTAGGTATTATTTTCCGTTCGCTCCTGGTATGCAAAATAATGAATATAATGATTATATCTATCTATAGATATTTGTAAAGTTTAAATAGCCAAACGATATAATATAAGAAAATATTTCTATTTTCTGACACATCAATTTTTGAGAATCCAGAAGTAGAAGTAATTTATAAAATAACATAGCATAATTTTTATTTTTATAATATATATCTACTCAAGGTAAGTAGCTAAATTAACTGTGGGTTGTAATAAAAAAAACGCGTCGGCCATATTTTTCCCCATTTACCTAACATCATGTTAATCTCTCCTAGTCTCAAGAATGAGGGGATGATGAATCTGGACCCGCAGGGAATTGTGGTAACTTGAGCACGTAATCCATCTTATCATTTACGAAAAATTTTAATGGAAATTTTTATCCGGGAGAAAAGAAATCCGACCCACTGGGAATTGTAGGCTACCCTGTTGTAAATGTGTTTTGACAAAATATATAAGTACCATAACTATATTTTTATGCATATTTTATGCAGTATCAAGAAAAAGTATAAAATGTTATTATCTATTATCTATAATGAATATACAAAAACATGATAAAAAAACACCTTTTCCTGACGAGTTTTTTGACTTACATAAAAATAACTGTTGGACAAGAATTTATCCATTTAATAGCATAACTGTATACAGTTAAAATTTAATTAATTTACTGATTTAGTAAGCAGTGTCGTTTAGCCTCAATCG
Organism: Erebia palarica; assembly: GCA_964035005.1. Taxonomy (NCBI): domain Eukaryota; kingdom Metazoa; phylum Arthropoda; class Insecta; order Lepidoptera; family Nymphalidae; genus Erebia; species Erebia palarica. The sequence continues at coordinate 4,746,790 of OZ035992.1, forward strand.
AACCTGTTTCAATAATAAAGTTTCAACTACTGAAACCACTTTTGATTCCACGGTGACTCAAAATAAAAAAAATTTAACATAGCTATACTTCCACGAAATCATAACGGCATATTTAACTAACAAATTCGCATTGGTTTTTCGACTGTAAAAATTGGGAGAAGGGAAAATTTTCAACGTCGCAGAGTTAAGCACGTTCCCACGTGTATAGTAGCTACCGACTGACAAAAACTAAGTTGAAATATCCATGTTTTTATCTAACTTTTTAATTTAAATTTGATTTAAAATTTCATAATTCGCTTACAACTTTTTACTTCGGTCAATTACGAAATAGGTTAGGGCCTTTCACAAGGCGTTATGTTCACACGCGATTCCAACGCACGTCATCATTAATTAAACCCATCGCTAGCTCACTACTGAGCTCCTCTCAGAATGAGAAGGCCATAGTCTACCATGCTAGTCAAGTGTGGATTAGCAGACTTCACACACCTTTGAGAACATATTGTATACCTTTTAAAACACACATAATTCAGAATAAATCACTTATTTCAATGATAAAGAAAAATATTGTGAGGAAACCAAGGGTGAGTGAATTCCGCTAATCGGCACTTACCCAGTGTGGTGGACTATAGGCTTAACCCTTCTTATTCATTCGTCGATGGATTGAAGTGATGACTATAATATTGCTATTACTACAAAGGTCAACTTTTTTCTCTGCGTTGATAGTTTTTGAATAGTTAGTCCTACTACGTTTAAAAACAACGATAACTTCTTAGAAAGTAAGTACCTAGATATAATATCACTAACATCCCATAAGACACAGATAAGTAGATATTTAGAACCATCAGTGCTTTGATATCGATAAAAAACATCCAATTTGAAATGACGAATACAAAAGCCTTGTTGTCGATAAAGAATGTCGTATCTTTGAATTACATTAAAAACAAAATTCAGGCTAAACATTCAAATTACTTATCTACTTTTAAATAAAGGTAAAATTCAATTGAATGGAAATGTTTTCCCAGTGTAAATAAAAACAAATGGAGAAGACGTAATTTCCATGATTGGTCCGGAGTCCCTTTTGGTTATCTTTTTTTTTGTTTCATTTTTTGTTCTTTTGCGTCTTTATGCCACCCTCTAGGAAAGAGGGCAGGTTTTAGTGCCATCTTTAAGTCTTGATACTTGTTTACAACTACTACTGACAAAAAATTTGCTAAACATAATTCTTGAATTGCCAATTACTTATACGGTTGTTTGCAGGAAAATTCGTTTATTGAGGTCCAAATGCTAAGTAGATTTGCCGTACCTACTAGTTTGTGTAGATATCTAACAAATAATGATAGAGGTTTAGGTTGCTTAATTAGATCTACCGTAGGTTTAGAAAGGAACTTATAATAACAAAATGAATATGGATAATTACTTGATACAATATCAATTTTATTGTAAAAGCAAACTTAATTTCTTCACTTTAATTTTGTTTGTGCATTTCAGATGCTTCAAAATTGACTTTGTAAAAATAGGTAAGTAATTAATAATTTTTTGCTTATCAAAACACAAACAAGACCATTATTAATTAGCAACATTTCTATCTCACACTATCTATATATTTATCTTTAATCTATATTTGTTTCGTTGTATTAGAATTTATGCGCAAGTATCAAGTCTTCACGTCCGTACTACAAAGAAGCCTATTTGCAGAAGGCGAGATGGAAAAAAGGTTGGTTCGCGTGATCGGTTTTTATTTGATTTGAACTGTTTGCGTACAAATTAACGAGTAGAACTCTCCGAGAGCGTTTTACGAGTACATCTCTATTCTATTTGACTACCTTTGCAGTCTGTATATACTAAGGTTTTTATATTTTTTAAAATTTAGTAAGTACCTTCATTTGAGAGGTTGAGAGAGTTGACGGATGTGATAGGCTGATAGCCTAGTGGTTGAGATCGGCTCTTAATCGGGAGGTGCAGGCTCGATCCCCGGGCACTTTGCGACTTCGAGCAAGCGAAGTGCCAGCTTTCTCCGCATGATATTGTAAATTAATTCACTCTTTTTGTCGACTAGTTCCTAAGAAGGTATATTAAGAAATTCAGAATGATAAGTATACAGCAGGGCGGCCGCGTATCTTCTGCATCAATCATTGTTACAGTATCAATTGTTGTGATTGGCTGAATTTATGGTATTCTTGCTGCATCAATGGATTTTGTCCAATAGTGGAAGAGTGTTATCCAATCAGAGGTGATTGCGATCATTACACTGTAGCTGTTATAGTTATTTTGACATTTTTGGTTTTACTTTTAAAAAATGGAGCTATCTCGTCATATTATGCTACGTCAAAAATTAAACAAAAATAAATATCTAAATAAAAAATTTAAAATCAAATCAAAATTGCAAAGTTTATATAAAATTTTAACATAAACGAAAAGTCTTTAACCCTTGCTTTTTTAGAAAAGTAGCCACCGCTTACCGTTGAGTTATCTTTTAATTAACTTTGAGTGTTTTTCTTGTAAAAATTCGCTAAGAAATTCTGTTGCCGGTTAAATAATGATTGTTATAAATCATTGCTAGAAAGGCTGCAAAATAATCTTGTCTCTAAAAGTAAATTCTGGTCAAAGGTTCAATTCTCGGTTGAATAATTTTAGTAAGAAAAATCTCTTTTATAAATGTAGATAACGATTAGGAGCATGAGACTAGAGAAAGATACCATACTCCTTCCAGTTTAGGATGGATGGATTAATAGTCTATAGATAGATCTATCTTAGACTATCCAAGACTACATCGTCACTTAGATTGATGAGGCACCGTTAAAAAAGACAGCAGCCTAGTTATAGGTTTTTATAAATATATCAAATTCAAAATACATATTTTGAAACGATATACCTACCTAAATTTTCCTACCTCTATCTATATGAAAGGGTATAGGTACATTAGGCTTAAACTCACACATTTCCCCCAAAATTCACCCTCTAATGACTTCATCTGTACGTCTAAAACCTACCTATAAATAAAGAGCAGGAATTGAAGTGAAGAGCTCTCAAATGTTAGAATAGTAATGGGAAAGAAATCACGTTCCTCCCCCTCCCCCAACTTCCCACCCTTGGGCCCCGGGCCGCAGATGTCGCGAGATTTTTGCCCCAAAATGAGCTTTTGCCTAATTTATTTTTTGCCGCCTTCTTTTCCCCGAATAAATATTGACATGATGTCTCGTTGGAATAGACAAGACATGCTCCATTTCTGTTTATATTAAAAAATTATTTCGTGTTATCATTTCATAATATACCTTTAACTTAGCCAGAAAAACCCTATTTTTCAGGGTTATGTGTTAAATATATGAATAATAAAATTCGTTGTCAAAAAATACATATTGAATTAAAGCAAGCTTTCGATTTCAAGTTTGTTATTTATCAAAAGTTTGATTAATAATTGTCAAAATGAATATGTACTAATCTTAGATATCCATACTATTTTCATATTGGGGCTGAAGTATGTTGGCAAATATTGTAAATTACGATTATATTAAATTATTATGAGTGAGATTCTAAATAACTTGATTTTAATTCATATACGAGTACATACATAGGTTTGAACATACATATTCTAACAGTTGACTAAATGCTGATCTAACTATTGAAGTGAATATTCATCAAACTCAAACTCATATTTTTTTGTTCAAATAAACTTATTGAAAGTGCTTTCAAATCGTCGAGTGAATCTACCACTGGTTCGGAATGACATTTCTACCAAGAAGAACCAGCAAGAAACTCGATGGTTGCTCTTTAAAAAAAAACATTTACAATTATTACATCAATGTGTAGACATATAAGTAACCGCAGTCTTAAGCATTGCTGGAGCGAGTCAAATCCAAGCCCTTTAATCATTTGCATAATCTGTCATCAATGACCAAGAAGTTGAAACAAGACCTACTTAGCTTTTTTTAAATGTCTTATCCACACTAACCGAATTTTGACAAGAAGGAGACGTATCTGAGAGTTTTTTCGCCGGAACCGGACGTTCGGCTCGGTGATTAGGAAATTATATTGGGGAGTGGAATTCCTTCTTTTCTCTTCCCAAGGTGTCGGGGGCGATTGGTTATTAAATCGGACTTACCCTCTTTTTAATTGTCCCCGTTTTTTTAATTGCGACGTTTTTCGTCACAATTTTTGGTATTCCACCTATTTTCACTTCTGAATTTATTTTAATACTAGATGATGTCCGCAACTTCGTCCGCGTGGATTAAGTTCTTTTTTATTCCCGCGGGAACTCTTTAATTTTCCGGGATGAAAGGTCTCTTTACCAAATTTCATCAAAATCGGTTAAACAGATTGGCCGTGAAAGCGTAGCAGACAGACAAACGGACACACTTTTGCATTTATAATATTAGTATGGATTAGTCTATAATGTAGGGCTTTGTAAACATACTCCACTCTATAATTAGATGGAAGTCAATCACCTGGAAGAGATTATATACCATGAAAGACGTACAGCAGATCGGTTTAGGACTGTAAACGGATTTAGTAGGTAGGATATACAATCAATACCTACTGAAAATTCAAGAGTTAATCTCTTAGTTTTGACTATTCAAAAGAGTTTTTGAATAGTAAAAAAATTGTATGCTTCGTAAACAACGACCTCAATTTACATAGACGGGTCCTGCTAAATAAAGAATGTGAACTTATTTTATTAACGCCATCTAGTCTGAAAAGCGGGACAGTGCTATGCCGGGGACAAAAACAGGCTTATGACAGGTGAGGAGCGCGCTCTACAGGTCGGACGCCCATTTTTTTTCTATGAAAGGGCCCATCTAGTACCTATATATCTAGTATCACTGTTCGTAAAATATTTGGCCAGCCAAATAAATGATAAATAATTCATTTATATTTTCACATAGTGCCAATTATGTTATCAGCTTTTAGAAACCAACCAATCGCCCAGTTTAAAATTAAAATGTTTCTATACTAACACAACCGTGGTGTAAAGATTGGAATTGGGTATTTGACTACTACTCAAATAAATTATTTTTTAGTGATTATTAAATAAAGGATCTAGGAGATAAAGGATCCCAAAAGTCGTAATGTATCACGGCTACTGTTAGTTTTATGTAGAATAACCATTTAAAACTATGGATTAAAGTAAAAAAAGTGCGTCGAACTTTGTTGACGTCACAATTGAAAATTTCATACAAACTCTTTAATAAGCACGCATTTTGACGTTTGAAAAAAGTTGCTGATTTGACTAGTTGTCAAATACCCAATTGAAGTTGGATCCTTTTCCTCGTAAGTAAAAGTGCCAAAGGCAGTCTCCTAAATAATTTAAATAATTTAAAACATAAGACAATACAAAACAGTTGCAACTATTAATTCCTTATTCAAATTAAAACAAAGCAATAAAACAAAAAAAAAACAAAACAAACGAACCGCGAACAAAAACTGAAACAATTTAATCAGAGCGAAAAAGAACAAAAACAATACAAAGAAGTCGCGATACGTCAGAAAGAAAAGAAAAGCAGTCGGCGTCTCCGCTTATTACGACATTACAAAGAATATAATTAATTGGCGATATTAATTATTTAGTTCTTTGTTTTTTTTTGTGTTTTATTATTTTAATCCGTGAAGAACGGAAAGGGTTGTTTAATTGGATGCCATATGCTTTTTAGGGAATGATCTGTAATTGTTTCTGTTAGTTCTTATATTACTTACTAAGATAGAGGATTTTTAATTATACACATATTATTACACATTATATTCTAGAACTAGAAGTACAAGTTCTAGATCCACTCAATTAAAATAAATAGGTACAATATCGACTCTCAATATCTTCCCTTTCATCATCATCAGCATCATCTAGTTGTAAATAAAACTGCCTTTCAACATAGTTTATCACGTCATACGTTTGTACATACTATTTAAATGTCTCTTTTTTCCACCCACCAGTGTAGCGAATTGCACGGCTAAATTCTATGCACAAAGATGGCCGATTTTACATCACAATTAACGAGGCATAATGAAGTGACGCGCTAAACAATATTGCAACAGAAAAACAGGTTTCTTTAGAAATATGCAACACACTTTGCTGGGGAATGTGTTAGAATGCAATGTTTTTTCAATCGTAAGAAATTCTATGACTATTATTGCTAGTTACATTGATTGAAAATATAAGGAAGACTAGATGTTGTCCGTGACTTCGCCCGCGTGTATTATGGTTTTTGATTCCCGCGGGAACTCTTTATTTTTCCGGGATAAAAAGTAGCCTATGTCCTTCCCCGGGATACAAACTATACCTGTACCAAATTTCATCAAATTCGCTGGAACAGATGGGCCGTGAAAGCGTAGCAGACAAAGAGACACACTTTCTTAGCCTATGTGTTATTCCAGACTATAATCTATCGCTGTGCCAAATTTCATACAGATCCGTTCAGCCGTTCTGGGATGATTGAGTTACAAACATCGTAACTTTCGCATTTATAATATTAGTAAGATAAGATGTCAAAGCTTAGGAATAGATTGTTTAGATTATGGAATTATTCATCATTTGATACGTAAGTAGGATATCAAAGTACGGATCCATCAAAACTTTTGATTTTTAACGATCGAGAAATGTATCCTTTACAAAGCTCGGGCTAGTATGAGATTTTATTATACAGGCTAGTTAAAAAAATTCGAGCGTCGAAATACTGTAATCTCTGAGTAAATAAACCTTTAAAAATAATGATATTTTTTGCTTTAAAATCGTGCATTCAGTACGGCCAAATAATTTCACGTTTCCGATGCATAAATAAGTATGGACGTATTTGAGTGTTAAAACAAGGGTATTAAGATGTTTTCGAAGATTTTCGACGCTCGAATTCCATCCAAGTTTGCGAGATGTAAAATCTCGTACTAACCTTACAATAACAGATGGCCGCGTCCGCTACGCTCAATAAAAATCGTGTTTTTAATGAAATCACCAAAAAACCGGAACTGACCCATCAATATCGGTGTAGTGATTTTTTGCCGGATTTTCGGGAACATCTGAATGTAACAGGTGCATTGCGTGGGATGCTTTAAGTAATACCTCCGAAAAAAGTACAAAGTAAGCGTTTTATACTTGCAAGAGTCAATAACCTACGAGTGCTTTGTTGCATACTTTGATTTATTTATTTAGGAACTACTAGCGAATGCCCGCGACTTCGTCTGCGTGGTTCGACGTTTTTTGGTTCCCACGGGAACTCTTTAATTTTCCGGGATAAAAAGTAGCCTATGTGCTATTCCAGACTATATTCTATCTCCGTTCTAGATCCGTTCAGCTGCGCCAATGGAGGCCATCAAAACTTCCGTCAAAATATCTAATTTAATCCTGACTTATCGATAATTGTTATAAATACAATTATTGTTTTTCGTATATTTTAAAAGAAATACGAACAACTTGGATATAACAATAATATCAAAATAGCACAAGACTAAAACAAAAACATTATCAGATGTAGAACAGAAAAAAAAATTGTGTACTGACGCGAACATGCAAACTCCTTTTGAAATTCCTTTTGTATTTTTCCTAACTTCGTACTTAAGCGTCTTCATTCTTCTAAAGCCGTTTCTTTAATTAGCAACAAAGAATGGGATTGCGTGTCGGTTTTACTTTTTAATTTAATTACCGTTTTTGAAAAGACAATGGAAATAATATGTTCAGCCATTAAGAATTTCGTTATGACATGCAAATTTTTCTGAGCTTTTGTTTTGTTTGAAATGTTAGTTTATTTGAAAAGTTTACATTTAGTTAATAGGTATAAGTCCATACTAATTACTAGTAATTTTATTACTGCGAAAGTGTGTCTGTCTGTTTGTCCAAAAAAATCTAAATCCACGCGGACGAAGTCGCGGACATCAAACAAAAATTTAAATAATATTAGGTATTTAAATTAAATCTATACCTACGAGTATACGTAACGTGATTATAGCCTGAAGTAAGAGTAACCATATTATGAGACTTATACTTACTGGAAGGTTCACTAAACTCTAAATTAAAGTTAAAAAAGCCTAAATGCAGTACCTCTTACCGTAAGCTATGAAAAAAGTAGCATGATTTCTCATAAACCTAGATTTCTGTATAAAACTGACGCTTCAATAAAAAAAACAGTGGTCCAAAAACTTTTTTTGAAAGCTTTCTTGTTTTGTTTATTGAATAACTTAAGAAATAAATCACAGCATAAAATTAAAATTATCCTCCTTTTTGTTCAGGTTTATAAAAATCTTATAAAATAAAAAATAGTCAGAGCAATTTCAGATCTCCTAAGTTGACTAAAACTTCTTTCAAATCTCTCTCTTTTACATTTAGTGACTCTCTTAACCCGTGAATACTTTATGATATAAAATGGGTATAAATTAATGTAAGTATAGTATAAAAGTACATAACATCAGGCACATAAAGTTCAAAATAATAAATTCCTTTATGAACAGATAGGCTAGTAAATCGCAGGGTCCGTGGCAGCGCCTATTTTTGAAAACCAGTTCCGCAGTATCGCACGGCCGCGTACCGTTAGCTCGCATGTACTGTGATGCTATAATAACGTAATAGTTCACTTTACACACAGCTCGGCAGACATATAATAATTGCTTTAACAATATTATAATACCTTCAGGGCTGTAAGTATAATCCATGTCAATCCTTTGAGATTATTATTCAAACCTTAACATGACTGCGTGCCTACTTTGTTCAAAGTGCTTGCCTAGCATCTAATGTACAATTATTGTTTCGATATTTAGTGACTTTGAAGATTATAGTACAACATTTATTTATTTGATATTAGTGACGATACTTATAACTTAAAATATGTTTGTTGTTTTCTCTAATTCATTAGAATCCTTTACGTTACTACCATATATATTATTTTTGTCTCATGAATAAATCGATTTATGAATTATTTTCAATAAAATTAATGATGTAAAGATAAACAATTGATCTTAATTTAATCTGCATACTCGACATAACAAAATAAAATTTAAACCATGGTTACATTGTATTACAACTAACTACTTTAAATCTTTCAAATATATTTAGAATCGTTGCGTGCGGGCCTTTTTGACCTTTGTATCGCGGAAGGGTTAAGTGGTTTATCGTCTACACCCGACCGATTGCCTGGACACACCTTAATTAAAACTATGATTTGTATCAAATAACTAGTATTGCTGAATTATTGAAGTGATAAAAGTGTAAATTATATTTCGCTGAAAGTAATTGCATGCCAGACTTTTAATTAAGTTTTGAAATGAATTTAAAAGATCCTCTGGTACACTCCAACTTTTTAAAGACAATGATCTCCAGTAGAATAATCTTTTTATGCAAGAGGCTTGTGTGATACAGTTTGCCAGAAATATGCATATGAATCTAGTATTCACTCATGCCTTGACGGTACACTTAAGTTGAGTGTATTTATGTATATGTGTCAGGAAAACTGACTGAAAGAGCAACCAATTACGAAACTATGGCCCTGAATACCCATTAAGTATACTGCATATCCCTTAACATCGCAGCGATTTTTCTCACCCCCATTGCTTCAATACTAAATCTTATAAATTAAAACACACTCGCTGAAGCCGGCGACTACGTCCGCGTAGATTGAGGTTTTTGGTTCCCACCGGAACTCTTTAGTTTTCCGGGATAAAAAGTAGCCTAGATGACTAGATTATAATCTATCTCTGTGCCAAATTTCATCCAGATCCGTTCAGGCGTTCGGGTGTGATTGAGTAACAAACATCCATCCATACATCCATACATCCATCCAACCAAACTTTCGCATTTATAATATTAGTATAGATATAAAAGTATATATTATAATACATATATTACGCGATACGGTTTCATAAACTTTCTTTGATTTTACATAAATCCGTACGTCCGTTTCCAGGACGCGATTGTTAAGTGTGTGGGCTATAAGCAGACAATGCACCAACAGATAGATAAACAGACACACTTCAACTCGTATATTTTATACTTATATCTAAATATTTCTAAAATTATAACAAACTTACCTAACTAGAAGAAAGAATCTCCCCCACCCCTCAAACCTACGCTCCTTCTAACAACCGAAAAAGCTCCAAGTTTTTTCACTTTTCACTTAATTTAAACTCAAAAGATACTCGACTTAATTGCTCTTCGCCTTTCACCGATGCCAGATAAATCGAACCGAGAGCAATTTTCCCAATTTTCCTTCAATTTTTTGGCATTCTTCGTTCGCCCATTGTGAGCAAAGAATCGGTGATTAAAATTCAATTTCGGGACAATCGGACGGGATAAGACGCGGTGCATCCTAATTGGATGAATAATTATGGTGGTGATTATTCTACGGGATCAATTGGGCGGCGATTTATTTTCGTGTTGTTGACGTTTTGGTTTTTGTATTTCGATGCCTTGCTCCTGGAATAAAGACACACTTTATTTATTTATATTACGAGTATTTTTTTAAATTTGCGATTTCATTTAAAATAATAAATAATAGAGAAAACTGCTCTCTTTAATATTAAATACTAGCGAATGCCCGCGATGGTTTGCGTGGTTTGAGGTTTTTGGTTCCTGCGGGAAATCTTTAATTTTCCGGGATAAAAAGTAGCCTATGTGCTATTCCAGACTATAATCTATTTCAGTGCCAAATTTCAGCAAGATTCGTTCAGCCGTTGGGGCGTGATGTAGTAAAATACATCCATACATCCATCCAAACTTTCGCATTTATAATATTAGTAAGATAATTTTTATAAATTCCCATATTACATGATACTATCACAGTGACGAATGGCTAATAAAATTATCTGCAGCCATATATTTTGTACTTTGTTGGTCCTTATTTGTACTCACATATGGGCCCACTATGGTCCATTGGACAAGCAATACATACTAAACTGAGGCCCAATTGTCTAAGCCAATCGTATTAATTTGACAGTTCATAACGTATAACTCGAACTTTTTAAGCATGCGTTTTGACGTGCAAGCATCTATGACCTCCTTAAACAGGTCGAATTATACGTTTGACAGACTATTACGATTACGATTTCCTTACGTAATCGGTGGGCTGACTGGCATAAAAATCATCCATATAACTGGGTCAAATCACTGGGTCTAGGAAATTGACTGTGTTTTCTCTAAGAAAATACTCACTACGAAATTTCACAAATTGTACCCAAGCGAAGCGAAGGCGGGTCAGCCAAAAATAAAAAAATAAAGATTTACAGCGGCAATGATTCGCACCATATGCATACCAATCAATCAAATTATACACGTTCACGGTCTGGTCAAAAAACTTAACCCTTCCGCGCTTCGCACTTCACAAACAACGTCCGCACACAATGGGTCTTAGATACCCCGTTCCTTATACCTGTGAAATAATAGCTTCGCACTATATTAGCATAATAATGCGTCCGGGACTATTATTTTCGGCATATTGGCTAACAAATGCGTGGACAGCTGCAGGCCATTTTTTCTGGGGTCATTGTCCACCGGAATTTGTGCCGCGATGCGTTCAAAGGTCACCCTTTTGGTCGATTTTGTATAGATCCCAACGAAAATAATAGACATACAATTTTTCGCTATGCTCCTTTTAATAATAACAACTGACGCTTATGTCTATGAAAATCATAATTGATTAAAGCTATTATATTTATAATAAACCTAGCTTACCAGTCTTAGCTTCGTTTTGGTGGAATTTCACTCTTCTTTCTTTCTCAGTAGAAATGTATAATTGGAGGGTACATTCAAAATATCAACTTTCTAGATCCAGCGGTTTCAGCTATTATGTCAGTCATTCAATTTCTCCTTTTGACATCATTTTTCTGCTAACTCTTTCTTCTTCTTTCAATAATTATTTAAATCAAACAGGTATTAATAACTATAATAATTTTCTTTTCCTTGTATTTTATAGGTATTTATTAGGTTAATGTAGATCATCCAGGATAGACACCGGTTTTGTCTAAATTACTAATGTTTAGAAAATTAGTTATCATCATCAGTGTAATTTCAACCCTTTTCGGCTCACTACTGAGCACGGGTCTCTTAGATTGAGGATGAGAAGGGTTTGGCCATAACCATCCACCACGGTAGCCAAGTGCGCGTTGGCAGACTCTTTTGAGAACATTATATAAAGCTCGGGCTTGCAGGTTTCGTCACAATCTTTTATTTAACGTTAAGCAAAAAGCAAAGCAAGTGATATTTATTTCTTTAAACACACATACCTACCCGCGCGTACCCTGTTAACTAAATAAGTAAGTAAAATAAGTATGATGCTAAATTAGACTTTAGCTTCGTTTCGGTGGAATTTCTTTCTTCTCACTTTCTTAGTGGAGATCTATAAATGAAGGGTACATTCAAAATATCAACTTTCTAGACCCAGCGTTACAACTATTGTCAGTCAATTTTGTGCCAGTATTTCATAATAGTATTATAAAATTTTTCATTATCTTTTTGGTTATATTATTACAAAATTATAATGTCATTGGAAAATTAAATCCAAATTGGCATACACCGGACCCTTCGTAAGGGCCGGACAAAAAACAACTACAGGTAATCAAAGGGTTAACGAATAATAGTTTACGGATAGACAAAAAACGGAGGGTTCATTTGAAATTGTAGATTTATATATGAAGTATTGTGTTACAATTTTTTGTGTCGTTCCAAATCTAACGGTCAACTTTAGGAATAGTAATTTTAAAATTATTGTTTTTGTATTATAATAAGTAGATATAGAACTTATTACAACTGATTACGACTTCGTCCGCGTGGATTGAGTTTTTTTTAGTTCCCGCGGGATCTCTTTAATTTTTCGGGATAAGAAGTAGCCTAAGTGTTATTGCAGACTGTAACAGATCTATATCTGTGCCAAGTTTCATCCAGTTCTGCCGTTTGGGCGTGATGGAGTATCAAACATCCATCCAGTCATCCATCCAAACTTTCGCATTTATAATAATAGTATAGATTCTTATTTTAACATGCTAGATAGTATTGGTAAAAAAAACTCCAGTTACTGTACGAAAGTGATGAAAATAAGTGAAACTCAAAGATTAAGTGTAACTTTGACTATTATATATAACTGGGCGGATGACAGAGATTTGATTCTACTTTGCAGCATAGAGCCGTAGAGGCGGAAATCCATCCATTACTAATATCCTTAATGAAAACGTGTGTATGTGTGTTACCTATTACGGCCTTTCCGTTGCATTGATACAGACGAAATGTACAGAGATAGCTTACAACTCTAAACAGGAGATTTTTATCCCGGAAAATATAAAACTTTCTACGGGATTTAGAATAATGAATTCCACGTGGACGATGTAATTTAGGATGAAAACACACTATTTATTTATTTATTTTTACACGTGAAAGAAGTTACTGCGGGTGTAATATAGGATAATAACACACTAGTTTTTCGCCCTTAGTACTAATATCGGCTCTTTCATATGTATGTATGTTCATAGGGCTATGAATTAGGACTCCTATGAATTGATCAAAGGATTGGCCGTCGTAGGATATTGGATGTAGTCTCTTCCACAGTCCATTGTCTTGTGCCGCTTGGATCCAGCAACTCCCTTTGACTCGCTATAATACGTTATCTGTCCATCTGTAGGGCCAATATAATAATGATTTAACTCGTACTGTCCATTGATTAAAGTGTCTTGTTTGTAGCTTTCTGGTACGCTGTAGATCACCAGGGTCCAAGTTTGACTCCCGCATCGGACCAAAAAATTTATTGCGGTTTGTTTTGTAGAAATTTGCAGTAGCAATCCCGAGCTGTGAACTACCGTGCCTCGGAGAGTAAGTAAAGCCTGTTTTGTTGAAAAGTCACTCACAATATGAGAGCAAAGGAATAGAGAGTCTGTATCGCAGGAGATAGTGCACACACCTATTCTACTACACTTTACTATTAAATCCTGCTGAGTTGTCTTATAATTGGGTATTTGACGACTAGTCAAATCAGAAACTTTTTACAAACGTCAAAACGCGTGCTTAGTATAGGATTTTGTATGAAATATTGAACAGTGACGCCATTAAAGCTCGACGCACTTTTTTACTTTAATCGATAGCTTTAAATAGTTATTCAACATAAAACTAACCCCTGTTGGGGACGTGGATGTAACGACTTTTGGGAGATCCTCTATTTAATAATCACTAAAAAAATAAATTATTTGAATAGTTGTCAAATACCCAATTGGCCGTCTTAGCTGAAATTCGGTCCCTGGAAATTGAGTGCAAAATGCCAATAATAAGGATCTGTAGGTAAATCAAATACCTTTTCCAAATGCAGTCTGCTGTAAATAACCCATCTGTAACTTATCCATTCTTCTTTGATACCGTTTTACACAAAGTTAAATTTTTAAATCGCTTGAAGATTCAAAATGTCTGTCGAGTTGAGTTGAGACTGCATTGGACGATGAATAAAAATTATTGTCGGGAGCAGGGCTGCTAGCCTTCTGTAGCTAGAGAACCGTTCACACCCTGACACAGGGCTGTGCCAAACTTAATATTATGTATTTTCTTTTTTCTTAGCTTAACGTCAACTCCATCTTCAATTATTGGTATCCCTCACACAGTTCATTTGATTTTATAACAGAAGGACTTTTGTACCTTGTTGTTACTCCTAGCGTTTTATCGCTACGAGAATATATTATGATCTGCATTTTATTATACAAATTCGGTGGCATTTACACCAAACCTAAGCTAACCCGACAGGACTAATACTTTAAACCCTTGAGTTTTGATTGCAAAAAAAAGAAAGGTAAAGCAACATACATGTAGATGTAATTCCTTAAATTATCGTGGTAGATACATATTTAATGCTCGCGAGTTCGTCCGCATGGATTATTTTTTTTTTAAAAATTTCCGGCATTAAAAGGAGCCTAAGGCACTCTTCAAGTCCTCGACTATACCCATGCCAAAAATCACGTCGATCCGTTGCTCCGTTGCGGTGTGATTGAAGGACAAACCAACAAACCATCATAATTACAACAATTTAATTTTATTATGATAATTATCTATCCATAGCGAGCCAAGTAAAATTGCGAAACTGTCGTCGAAAAAACTCAACAAACATAAAACTACAACATTGAGATAACAGCTAAGTGGAAAAGTCGTTAGCAGCAGCCCTACCACAAACTGAGGCGCTTTCCTCGAACTTAAGGCAAACTTGCCAAGTATAGTTCTGTTCTTTTTGCATTTTTCCCTACAAAACGGTTATTTTTTTTCTTTCTGTTATTTTTGTTCGCTCTCGCCCGGTTGAATCTTTTTACTCCTCGAAACGTGTACCCTTTTCAGAGCCGGCTATCTTTCTTGAGTTGACTGTTTGAAACATAGAAGGAATGGAGTTGAATTGTTTGTATATTTATTTTATTGAAATAAGTTTTGGTGTATTGTAGAATTTAACACTTGTAGACCTCATTCCTATCGAAACATGGCCTGAACAAGGGTCTCGCTAGAATTTTCACAGTTAACGGTTTTGCGCTGCTGTCATTGATATAGCATGAACATGGAATAATTGAGCACGTAAGCATTTTCATCATATTAGGTAGATACTATAGATTAAAATTAATTTTGCATTATTGCTATAAACTAAATCCGTATTAATTGAAAAGAAAACACCGGCAGAAAAACTGTATTTAACTGTAAAAAGGTGTATTTCAATTTCGAATTACGAATTATAATTAATCGACTTGTGAGGTAGAGACAAGTCTGGTAGAATTCTTTGTAATTTAGACATTGTCAGTTTGACCAATAATAAGCTCTTAAAATGCAATTTCTTTCACATTATAGATATTTATTCAAAGAAAGTATTATTTTTTCTTACAGATAAATATTTAAATCTATATATTTAAGATATTTACTTGAATTTTGCAACCATCTCCACAGTTGTCCCTGTTTCGTGAAAACTCCTTAAGTTTTTATTTGACCACTGAAGCATTCGCAAGATAGCACCGCGGTGAAAATTAAAAAAAAGCACCGGAGAAAAAAGTAAGGAATCCAACCGGGATAGAACTTCGCGTGGGAAGGGGGCAAAGTTTTATTGCGTTCGCAAACTTTACAATTCTTTCAACAGTTCCGTGGGAATTACCATCATACTTGCATTATCTAATTAATTTTCAGTGTCTTTCATATGCATGCCTTCCCTACCACAATTTTCTTCGTTTACCTATAGCTACCTAGTCTGTGCGATGTTTGATGATGTCGCCGAGTTTCTTGCTGCTTCTTCTCAGTAGCAAGGACATTCCGAACCAGTTATGTTCAGGTAGATTCACTTATAAAAGTTTAATTGAACAAAAAACTTTTGAGTTTGATGACTTCAACCTCGACTAACAATTTTAATTTCAAAAATAGTTAGTTTAATATCAAAACCAGATAAAAGATAGACGAAGTAACTTAGATAATGTCATGTCTCATGTCTGTCTGTACATCTGAATAGGCATACCTAGTCTGTTTAATACATAAATCTTAGGAGCAACGCATACCTGCAAAGTAACATAGCATCATTTTTGATAACATTTCTAACTAAGCTTTATTTACTTTGTGTGTATCCTCCGGTTTGTTTTCATGTCAAAGTAAATAAAGCTAAGTTGAAATTGTTATGAAAATTACTCTGCACTTCCATCTGTATTCGTTGGACTCTAGGGCGTTCAAAGAAAATAATCTATCTGTCTCTGTTTTCCGTTCTATTTTTATAACAGCATAGATAAGAATTACATCTTATTTTAATCGAGTAGTCATAGAAGATTTAGGTAAAAATAGTATCTTCTCATGTTAACTAAGTACTTAGTGTTTGATGTTAGATGGTTGGGAATTCGAGCATTTTTGACTATGTCTCAAAACATAATTGGACGATAGGCCTGCTTACTATCCACCAAAATGGCGATTAAATAATGATGTATTAAAACAAAATGGCTGCGCCATATGCATATCGACGAAAACGCCAATACGGGCACATTTCGCCCGACGCAGGTGGAATACTATTATATTTTTTTCAAGCCCGCTGCCCACCCCAAATAGTTGAGGGTGTGGGGTAAAATGGAACGGGGATAGTTGGGGTTAGTGCGTGACCCCACCCTGTCTCCCCCACCTCCCCCCGGCGGGGGGAACGCGGGGGAATGCACTCACCGTGTGTGCACGCAAATTCATGCCCAATAATTTAAATTTCCGATAGGTACCTACCAATGATTAAAACAAAATTAATGTTATGTAGTTTCGCGCACGCTTGATGTATTATGTAAGTTCGGGAATAATATATTATAATATAACTACCTATTTTATAATAGTTAGGTATATCCGGCTATTATTTCGGTCGGCTTTCCAGGATTAATTCATGGAATATTTTATTATTGTTCAGTAACGACAGTCTTTGTACTTCGTACGTTAAATGTTTATGCGGTAAATAGAAATGAGATTTTGGTTTTGATATACGCTAATCTGTAATGTAGATAAATAATATAATATTATAGGCATTTTATAAATGTGATTGTTACCAGCACTACATTGTTACCAGCATACATACATTTGATTAATTAAATAGAACTTTTAAAATCTCTTTGAATAAAGTAACCACTAACCATTAAGCAGTTAAGCGAATTTCTACACATACCTACTTTTAATAAAAGTTACTAAGTTTTCTATCTATAGGTGTATATTAATAAAAAAAAATTGGCTGACCACAACGTGGAGTATTTAGCCTGCGCTTCCTCTTAGTAGGTGTAAGAAGAGTTTCAGTCCATATTTCCCCACGCTGCCCTAATACGGACTGGCAGACTTAGAACACCTTGGAAATCATCACAGAGAACTATAAGGCATACAGGATACCTTGCGATGTTTATTATCACAGACAAAGCAAGTGATATTAATTTGCCTAAAATGTACCGGGTTGACAACGCTGAGTACAGAAATAATAGAAAAAAAAAACAGAACAAAGATACTGAAATAATCCTGATTTACCTACCTCAAATGAATACACAAGAATTACTCGTATACAAGTCAAAATGGCGCAGAAGATGCGTTCCAAATTCAAAAATAAATTGGCTACACATCCCGCGCCGTCGGCTTCAGTGTGTTTTAAAATCGACGCGGAATTTATGCGTTCGGAAATGAAAAAAAATTGTTACTTTTCATTTTTAAAATATTATTTTGAAATGTTTTTTTTTCATTTTACACAATCAGCTTTTTAGTAAGAAAATAATATAAAATACTCAACAACAGATCGGAGTTGAAAAGGGGCTAGACAGACATGGACGAACAGATAGATACATTTTCGCATTTTTAGTGTTACATCTAAGCCTTTTCATTTTCCATAATTACAATAACTTTTTTTTGCATTGAAATTAAGCAAAGTATTTCGTGTAAGGACGAAGGTGGAAGCCGAATGTTATAACGAGGCATATATAATCTTATTAATATTACAAATGCGAAAATTTGTATGTATGGATGTTTGTTACTCAATCACGCCCCAACGGCTGAACGGATCTGGCTGAAATCTGGCACAGAGATAGATTATAGTCTGGAATAGCACATAGACTTTTTATCCCGGAAAATTAAAAAGTTCCCACGGGAACCAAAAAACCAATATTTGCAAAAATATTGGAGATAAAAAAATATTTTTACGTATAGATTGATTATACAGTAAAGAGATTCTTGTTTAAGAATGCAATACCTACGCAGTCAAAAGGCAAGCCTTGTATCGCCGAGCGTTTGTATGTAAATCGAGTGCGTAGGCTGACCTAGGTCTGGGAGAGCCTAGATTGCAATATCTAGACACTGTTCCTTGAAAGTAATTACCATTTTGTTTTGTTTATTTATAGGTACAGACATTTTGTTTAGATTTAGTACCTACTTTCGTTTATCTTTTTTCTATATACCTAATATTATACTTAGACATATTATTATATTCTCAACTATTATATCCACCGAAGAAATATGCACGAATTTATTTTAATAGATTGACTTTAACATATTTACTAAGGATATAGGATAAACATTTCATCATAAATAAAAATTTATTTTATTCTTACTGATTTATAAATTCCCAATTAATAAATTATTAATAATCACAAAAATCGTAAAAAAAATCTAAAAAGTTTTTTTTATTATGAGACTGTCGTCAATCATCATATTAATTAAATAAAAAAGTCGTAATATCAAAACATTCTATACAAAAACGGTCAAGGATTATTTTACGAAATTATAACCAATAAATATTATTACAATCTATACAAGATACCATCCTTTGCGAGCATCGTTCAAAGTGTGCTAAGGCGAACGCCTTTCCCTTTGCATTTATTCATAGTGAAATAACAAAAATATCCATAGACAACCACCAGTTCCACTTGACCTTCCCCGCTCTCCTCTACTCTCTATGACAAGGGGCTTCAGAAATTTGAAGTTCAATGAAGTAAATTAATTAATTTATCAATTTTATTGAAATTAAAATAAAATAACGTTGTAGTTAATTATTTTATTATATTTTGGTACAATTTTTCATGTAGTTTTATATAACTGAGTTGGTTTCTCTAAGGTCTTTAGGTACGTTTTGAAATTTTTCAATAATCTACATGGTATCTAAATAGTTCAAACTGCTGGGTCTGTCAACATAGATAACATAGATAGATAGATAGATAGAACCTAACATAGATAACATTCCCACTAAGAATGGAATCTTTAAATCATAATCTACGCGGAAGAAGTTACAGGAATTAGAAGCTACCATTATGCACGTAGCTTAAAGTAGGTATTTTTTCCAATTGGAAATTAAATAATAATGTAATTTTTTTTTATTTTAGTACTTTTCGCGGATCCAAATTTTATATCAGTATTAATCATTAAAAAATAATCTATGGCGAATTTCACAATTGTTAAAAAAAATATCGTTTTAAAATGGATGGATAAAGGAAATCCATTTGGATAAAATAAAAAGTGTGTGTGTGCAATTCACACACGGCAGAAGTGAAACTTCAGAAAGATAGCCTACGAGAGAATGAGAAAAATATAACTTATATTTTATCTCATTCTCTCGCAAGCTATATGCTATAAATTATGTTTGTCTCTTTTTGGTGTCGCTTTTTGTTGAAATAAGGCCTAGGATATTTTCTCAGGAAACATTGTTTTAAAAATATTATACTTATTATTCAACCATATTCAATTTATGATAATTTTTCAATATTAGACAGAAGGACAAATTATGACAAACCAATGACAATAATAAAAAAAAATAAGTACAAAACGAACTCTTTTCTTTGAAACTTTTTGTTTCATGGAATTTTCAAATCATAAAGATTCTAAATAAGTTTCACTGCAAAAAGACTCAGTATAATTAATAAAATAGAAGAGAAATTAATGACGAATTATTTGGCTACTGATCAGTTGGTAACCCTCGATCGAAAGTATGAACTATTAGGTACTTTACTAAGTAAATTGAGAGCTCTTTCTAAACTGGTCGTGTTTAACGCGTAGGTTGTATAGGTTGAAAAATGGCGAGGCCGGCTACAATAGTATGGGGAACGGTGAACCCGGAAGATATATGCGCTTTGGATTTAATCTGTAAAGACTAGTTTTTAGATAATCTGGACTTACCTACGCCTAGAGTGCCCTAGCAACACAACTTGGATAATATTTGCAGCGTTCTTTTTTACTTTTAATTTTACATTTTCAGGGTTAGCAATAATCTTCTATTCTTAGGTATGCGTTAGTTAATAATATTTGTACTTCCGATCCTATATTTTTCGGTTGTGATTTATTTTATCCTGTAACCTACTAAAAATTTTACGATTTTTTTTAATGATTTTTATGAAATACGAAACATATATAAAATTATTTCAAATACTGACTTACACAAATTCAATTAGTGACAAAATGGGAGGAGGTTTCTCAATAAATAACGACGTTTGCAACCAGAAATTGTCGCATAATATGTTTCCATAGAGAACGTTAGTTTGAACCATAGAGTTAGGATCTGCTTATTCGAAACAAAGATTCCTTTTTTAATTTAAGTTGAACAAACTTCAAGGCACTGAGTTACAAAATGGCTGAATTGCGACTTTTTTAAATCACCCATCCAGTTACCAATTAGAGTCAACTTTGCTGACTCAACCAGTATGACCCACGTAAACCACCTAATAGCAAAAGTTAATTTGTTCTACTGAGAATACATTTTATTTTTAATAATAAAAACAACCCTTGTAACTTACTTATTATATTTTACCAACAATGATCAAGTACCGAAACTTACGTTATTTTATTACATGACTTATAATAATTAATACCAAGCTAACGGTTTTAAGTACACGCCTATATGGGCAAGTAGGTATATTTATTGATAGTAAATTTTACAAGGTTTTATTAGCTCAATAGATAAAACAGAATATATATTGGCTAATAGGCTAATAACCGGTCGACATTATTAGGTAAATAAAGTTCTAGTTCTAAAAATGTTATTTAGCAAATAGACTTAGCTCTTTTGTATCGTTAAAGGTCCATTAAGGATGAAATTTAATTTAGGACCATAGTTTCTAGACCTCATTGGCATAGTGGAGAAGCCTTTCTTTGAATTCCCAGATACAAATTCTTGTTGGTGTAGGTACTTATCTATGTTTTTTTATTAAAGGTAAACTAAAAGTGCAGGTCAAGGTTTCACCGTTTTTGGCCAAGTCATTGTTTTCATGCTAAGAGCGAAAATACACAGGATAAACCGTTTTCGTCAACTTCCTCGTCCGAGGGGAATGACGGTTTGTCATGTCGCTTTAGGATGCGCGCTCCATTTAAAAGTGGGTTACGTGTAATTTTTGTGCGTCAGGCATTTTTTGCCCCCACAGTGACTCCATTCTAATCGGACTCCGAGTATACCTACCGGCGTGGTGCCTAATCTTCCTCCATATTTTACTTACCTTGTTCGCTGAACCGATTTTAACGAAATTTGGTACAGAGATAGCTTGTATCCTAGGGTCATAGGGACATGGATACTTTTTAAAACCTAAATGCATGCTAGCAAAGTAGTGAGAGAGAGCTAGTTATCAATAAAAAAAAATCTAGATCCCACCCACAAAGTGTGTACATTATGGCTGATAAAACATCTTGTAATAGATGAATAGTAATCCCATTATTCTATAACAATATATCAGGACATTATACGCAAAACGCCCAATAAACTATGAACTATAGAAATCGGCCCGTTACTCGGTACATGATTTATACTTACATCTATGTCATATTCATGTATCGTGGCCGAGGCATCTAGGAAATAATTCTACAATATCTTTCTTAAATGTATGTGTGTACGCATTCTTCACAAACATGCAAAAAGCACGCACACTTCCAAACCCCAGTGCAGAAAAGATCCTGTACGTATACAATATATCTAAGTGCTGTAGGGTTGCCAATTTATCAATAAAATAATGCACTAAAAGGGCTCTGTCATAATCATAAACACTCCGATATGATACTATAATTTTCGTATTAGTGATCAGTTACTGAATTTTCCGATATTTCTAATAAGATTATCGATTCCATCTATGTGTACCTATATGAAAATGTTTTATTTCTGAAATAAATCGAAAATAACAAGGTGCATAATAAAGTAATTAAAACTACGAATTGCATTTAACGGTTCGATTACTTGTCAATACAAATGAAAAAATTATGAATTTTAAACAAAATTAATTAAGAAAGGTAGGAAGAAAGGTAATTTATTCTTTTATTTTTTTTCAAAACATTTAGGAAAAAGTTTCTAAGCTTTTGAAAAAAGGAAGCGGCAGCCCTAACTCTTTGTGTCTGTGTGCGTGCGTGCGTTGACCCCCGCATTTGCTTGCAGTACAGGCTAAAAGTATGCGTCGGTTTTATTATGTACTTATTTTAAAAATGAACGCGGTCAACTTGGGTTAGGTCGCGGTTGAACTCAGGTTTCGGGTTATTCGGTGAACGACCGGGTTTTGGGGGCGTTGGCCAATGTGAGATCAGTCAATGGGATCGATTACATAATATTGGCCAGCGATTTGGTAATACAATTACTATAGTGGATTTTTATTGGAGGATTGTGATTAACGTGTTATATTTGCTGCCAAGTTAGACCATCACTCTGGTACAGCAGTGTACACCTTATAAGTAGGAAATCCTTTATTCAATTCTCAGTGGTACAATTCTGTATATAATATATAATTTTAAATAATGACAGTTTGATATGCTGGGATTCTTTGGTTGCAACTATGGCCGTGGCTACCGCTAAGCGATTTACATCGTCCTAGTTTGATGCTGCATAGAAATTTAAAAGAAGTAGGTATGGGTTTAAATCACAAAACTATCATAATAATACCCCTGTTAATTCAGAGTGCTTCCATCGTAGACTGCATCTTCAACGACCATCAGGAAATTCCAGTTAAAAGCAATTCAATAAAAAATAAATGGTTAAATAGTTAAGGTGGTTCCTCCGCTGTTTGTTTATTAAGAGTTACAGGAAGCCACCATGTAGTGTGGAGACCACTACCAAAGACCAATGTCCAGCTGTGAATATTGGATACTGCCACGAGGACGTGAAATGGTTAATAGTCTCGACCATTGAGCTAGACCTGCGGTCTTGGTCTCATAGTAAGAGATGATGCAATTTAAGATACAACGCACTGACCTGGTTATTTGTATAGCAATATTGGTTAATTGGCTGTAACCTCAGTGATACCTCTTACGTATAGGTAGACGTTTTTCTCCAAAACATAATGTTCCATTTTATTCGAAATATATACAGTACACAGCTATTTTTTTAAGACTAAAGTTAATCAAATTTACGATACCAAAAAGTTTATTGAAAGATGAGAATATTACCTTAATTAACCGTCGATTCACCGGTCCAGTCATCTGTACTAGAAATGAACTATTATATTCCAAAAAAACTAAAAAAATAACTTAAATAAGTGAAATTTAAAAATTATATATTTTCTATGAAAGCAATTTTCTATTTTCTTTACAGTTCATACAATAACATAAAATTAAGGAAACTGATCCTCCATAAAACAAGAAAGTGCCTACTTTCTCTTTCCAGGAAGAACGCAAAAGTAATAAATTACCATAGCACCAGTAACTTGGATACCAGATACTAAAAACCGCTCTAGGAAATAGCCTATTTAAAAACCTAGGCTAACTAGATATTTGAAATAACGTTATGGTAGGCACAAACTATGGCACACCGTACAGCACTGATTATACACGACATACTGATAAGTATTTATAATATTTTACTTACCTAACAGTTTTCCCAATATTCAAATCAGAATTTTTTATAAATTTTATAAACTATGAAAATTCATTCTACATATTTTACGTGACAGCTAACTATAGTTTAGTTTACTAAACAATTTTTTTTGAAATATTTTGAAATCCATACTAATTTCTTATAAATACGAATAGGTTTGCTACACTTTCATGGCCCATCTTTTCAATCGATTTTGATGAAATTTGCTTAAGAGGTTGTTTCCCGGGGAATTAAGACATAGGTTATTTTTTATTTCGGAAAATTAAGGAATTCCCGCGGGAATGACAAAGTAACGGGGACCAACTAGTAAATATAAATTTTAATCAATTTAGGTCCTAAGAAACAGATCCAAAGGTCAAAGTACAGCTGATTGTGTGGTCAACTCAGAAAATTGTGATTTCATGCGACCACTTGTATAGATCTGTCGTTCTCTAGTTCATAGCAGACGGGTCTACAAGTCACAGTTTAAAATAAAAACAATTTAAGTTTCACCACCACCACTACAGCCCAATAAGGTCCCACTGCTGGGCACAGGCATCCACTCTCAAAGGAGAGAGGGATGTAGAGACCCGCCACGCTGCTCCGATGCGGGTTGGCGGGCTTTAACGACTATTCATACTAATTATAATAACCGGGACCTACGGCTTAACGTGCTCTCCGAGGCACGGCGGTGAAACACCGCCAACTTCCTAACTCCGGGCTAGTACTGAGAATTTCTAGTCAGAAAAACCCAATACTTAATTATGGCCCGACCCGGTACTTGAACCCGGGACCTCGTCGGCCGCAGTGGAACATGCCAACCACCAGACCAACGAGGCAGTTGAGATTTAAGTTTGCATATAGTCATTTTGAATATATACACGCCTTAACCCCGCAATCATTTGCCATAAAACTACTGATGAATGACTCCAAGATGATTTAGCAAGTTTATGAGCTTTTTATGCATCTTTGTAATGGAAGTTATTTTAGCCAACACAGGAAATAACCTATTTAAAAAGTAACGTTAGTTTAGGTCTAAAGATTACTTACACAATTTTAATAAAGGTCTCAAAATAATAATATTTACATAACTATAAAACGAAAATAATGCGGTGCGTTCACCGCTTTATTATCCCAAGAAGACTCCTACCATTATGTGACCAATGGAAAGCGGTCACGACCCTCAGTAATGAGGAATAGACCGTGCCTAACTGGGCTACCCTAACAAATAGGACTTTTTGCTCGACTCTTTTGCTCTAAAACTGTTCATAACGAATCATTGATTATCGGTTAATTAAGTCTCCAACTTTCTTTTGAACTCGAGCTTTTCAAATGGCTCAATCAACGATGCTTCAATAAATAATATCATGCTCGTTCTAAATTCAAATTATCCTTCCAGGTGAACGTCCATACAAGTGCCATCTACCAGAGTGTGGAAGAGCTTTCATCCAGCTTTCAAACCTGCAGCAACACCTACGCAACCATGACGCTCAAGTGGAGAGAGCCAAGAACAGACCCTTTCACTGTAATATCTGTGGTAAAGGGTTTGCCACTGAGAGCAGCTTGCGGACTCACACGGCCAAGGTCAGTATTGAATACTTCTGGTTACAAACTTTTACTGATAGTCTATAAATTTCGACTTAGCCTTAACAAGCAGTAATTAATACATATGTTAACCTAATTTCGTTTATAAAGGATTTCAGATTTAACAGGGCGTTTAAAAGAATAATTATACCTATCTATTATTATATCAAATTTGTACCTAATCACTGTGAAAAATTTCATCAAGATCGGTTAGTAGCTAAGCAATGAAATATAATAAACCATGTTAAGTAATGTGTCATTATTTAAAAATTGTATGAGGATAAATATAATGCGCTTGTCATTCATTTTTGATTTAAACTCTCTCCTGGTAGAAAAATCGGAAAACAAAAAGTGTTGTTTACATATTAACGATAGATTTTACACAGAAAATAATATCTGAAGTTTAAGAAAAGTTGAACATTTCATTGTATTTTATCAATATTGGTTAAAAATTATTTAGGCAGTTAAACTAATAAGAGAATTTACAATAACCTACTCAATAATTACCTACGATAGATTTGAATTCCCTTATATGATCAGTAAAACCGTCACAGAATGACATAATTTTATCATGATTATTATAATATGAAAAGTATTTAAAAGACAAAAATAAAACAAAAAAATATTGGAAGAAATACAACTAACGTATGACCAAAAATTCTTAATAATGCGAATAATTATAATTCTTTTCAAATAAATTATGCGACCTATTTTGTACACTACATTAAAAACAATAGCAAATTTGATTAAAAAGTAGGCCACCGTTGATAAAAATGTTACAAAAAATCGATATTAAATCATTAAAATCATATTATTACACAATTTACTGAATCGAAATAAAATTTAAACAAAAGCATTAAGCCGTAAAATTCTACATGTTGCTAATTTTACAGCATATTTAGAAAAAATATTAGAGTTTAGATACAGTTTATTATTAGTTGCTCTTAGATTTTGTTTATAATTAATTTTATTTTAACATGTTTATAAAATTCTTACATAAATCTATAAAAGAAAAATAATGAATTTCCTAAAACAAATTACCTCCATGCAAAAAAATTCATCATTATGACAATAATTATTCATTAATCAAACGTAATAAAGTTAGATTTGTTTAGTTTTTATTTCTCTCTTTCTTTATTTAACTGAAATTTTTGATTTCAAAATCGAAATTCCCTTTGGCTGTTATTTATGATTTGGAAACTGTATTTTGATTTTCAAAATTCCCTTTCGATGTAAGATGTTTGTTTTTTATTCGATGATGCTAATGTTTGCACTATGCCCGCATTGCTCCGGTGGACAGGAGCTTCAGCTGCACCTTGGTGTTTTGCAGCAACACGCGGCCCTCATGATAGGGGGCGCCACAGCCACCCCTTGCCCAATATGCCACAAAGTCGTTTTCGGTGGCGAAGCCCTAGTTGAACATATGAAGAATACGCATAAGGATCCCAATGCGTCCGGCGTTGCGAGTAAGTGTTCCGACTTCTGGTTGATCGGTTTTTGCGTCGTCTACTGAAGATATTTCATCTATTTCCTTGAACAGATGAGGTTTCTTTACATTGTTGTTTTCATCAAGGTTATTTGTAAGTTATTGATAAGTTATCTCATTTGTTGATTTCTGTTCTCTTTATGAATATTATTTACTGCAATCAAAACAATTGAAAGAGTAATTTCAACAGAAGAGATATTTTAGATTTTTAAGATCGTCGCTGGAAGTTTATAGCTGTGAAATCTTAAATGAATAAGGTGGAAAATATTTGCCAATTTGTGATATGAAAAGCTTCCAGTCGGCTCAAAGCCATCAGGGGTGTTGGTTTTATATTGGTAAAACCAAAAACGTATCGTTTCCATAAGCTAAGCCGTAACTATAGTGAAAGGCACGCCATCTGTGGTATCGTCTGTTATTGTTTCTGCTTTATTGGAAGGGTAGACTGTTTTGCAAACATTTCTTGCTTCAAACGATTCTTCGGATGGTGTGCAAACTTTATTATCATAACATGTTTTGTTTATATATCTTATATAGCTTTGTTTTCAATGTTTTCAACAGCCACCGTTTTACTGCCATCAACTTAATGTGTTTTTGTTGATTCTATTTTTCTGTCACTTTCGTTTTAAATTATTTACCTGATTGCAATAATTTAAGTTATTTTTTTGATCACTTACAGTAATTTGATTTTTCAAGCTTTGATGGCTAAGTCTTTTTGGCTTAATTTACTTCGAATACCATGGACGTATTCCTATCACAATTCATTTTTTATTTTAAATTCAGTTATACTCATCGTTTTTGTTTGTTCAGTATACTTTTTGTTTTATTTTAATTACGTTTAACCTTTATTTTAAGCGTCACGGTAACTTTTACTATTAGAACAGTCCAATTTATTCATTGAATTTTTAAAATACTTCCCATTTTGGGTTTAGGGAGATTCGATATATTTCCGAAAGCCTACAGTTACATACTCTAAACTTAGTAAAAGTCACCGTCTTCAACACTTAACTAACATGGAAACTAACCGGTATTTTTTCTTTCTCCCCCCTCTAACCCACTAACCTGCCCATTCCCTGGTGATGATGGTAGGTCCCCCCGCCACATCACCATACCCGGCGCAAGCTAAACCTGTTGATCCTTATATAGCGAAGCGGCGGACGGCTAATCATCCGTGTCCGGTTTGCGGAAAGCATTATGTCAACGAAGGTTCCCTGAGAAAGCACCTAGCCTGTCATCCTGAAACACAGCTGACGAGTGGCCTCCGAATGTGGCCGTGTTCTGTCTGCCAAGCTGTGTTTACACATGAAAGCGGTAGGTTTTACTTTTGTATAAGTAGCTAACAAACGAGCAGGTGGTGTCACCTGAATACCTAAAAAAGTGATTACCACCACTCCTGAACATTTGCATCACTAGAGGAACCCTGTACCAAATTTTTCAAAATCGGTTGAACAGATGCCGTGAAAGCGTGTTAGTATGGATTTTGTTGATATATCACTTGAATAAAGCCACTTCGAGTTTGATTTCAAAAACCGGAGAAGGGATCGAGGTTTTCAGAGTTTTTTTTTGGGGGGAAATTACACTGCTTGGTGTAATATCAGGACTTTTTACGGCTAAACATGCTATACTAGTCTACTTGGATTTTGCGTTAATCGGCCTGACTTGATGATTAGATGCATAGCTTTAGAATTCGCCTTGTGATGTTTCTCTTAGTATTCCTGGACGTGGTGCTCGCAGAACGTATATCTTATTAATCTATTATACTAATTTACCTTCAAAATATACAAATAGAAAACTTTTGGAATAAAATACACCAGAGAAATCACTAAGATTTTTCATGAATTTATAATAACCAATAACCAATGCATTTCAGGTCTCCTGTCCCACATGGAGCATATGAGAATGGAGCCGAAACATCAGTTCGCTGCTCAATACGTCCTCTCCCGAGCAGCCGCAGAGAGACGAGAACGAGATATCCTCGCCGCTGTGTCCGCATCTGCCGGAGGGTCTGGGCTCCTTAATCTAGCTCCTCCCTCACCAGCTCACTCGGACTCTTCCTCAAACGGCCGCCTCTCATCATCAGCTGGCTCAGAAGCCGGCGCAGTGGTAAATAAACTCTCAGATTTACTCCGATCAGCCAACAACGGTCACCAAGCATATGGAGATGAAAGAGTTGCAGCCATCGCAGCTGCCGCAGCGAACATGATGGCTCAACCAGGTGAAGGAGCGAACGCTGTCCAAGTTGCTGCAGCAAATCTAGTTACAGCCATGCGTCAACAGTTAGCAAGAGAACCGCCCGCGCAACCTCCTCCAGAAACACCACCAGCTCCAACCGAAGCAGCGCTCAGAATTCAGCAAGCGGAAGCTTTGTTACGAAGTCAGGCTGAGGCATTAAGACTTGCAGTTTCACAAGCGGCAGCAGCACATAGCAATGAAAGTCCTAGCCCCTTGAGACATAACGGAGGATTTCCACCAGCCAATGACGCGAGTGGGCAACTGTCACCTGAATTAGTGGAAGCGTTTAGAATCGCTCAAGAGCAACGATTGGAGCAAGCGCTGAGGTTGCATGATCCGAGAATGCTCGGGTTCAATTTGCCATCGCCCGTGCAGCAAGCGGCGCAACAAGCTGTCGCTGCCCAGGCAGCACAAGTTGCTCAGGCAGCGCAAGCTCAGGCTCACGCTGCTCAGGCCGCTCAGGCTGCTCAAGCTGCTCAGGCGGCTCAGCAAGTAGTTCAGCAGCAGCAACAGATGCATCAAGCGGCTCAGGCCGCTCAGCATGCCGCCCAGCAAGCGGCGCAGCAAGCAGTTCACCTCCAGCAGAACCCTCAGCCATGAAAATTTACCTATTACTAATCCGACGTGATTTCGGCTCACCTTTTATAGCGAAAAAATTTAATTATCAAACCGATTTTCAGTTCTTAGCTACTTTCGAAACGTGGAAAAATAATTCATTATTTTCATCGGAGCGTGAAATGAAATCGCCTCAGATTAGTGATTGAGTTCGTTTTTCTTACAACAGCCATGTTTTTTCGAAAGAAACATTTCTTTTTTTTAGTTTCACGTTATGGCCGAATAAATATTAAAAACTTAGATAGAAGTAACTGTTGTAAATAGAAACGTTTAGTGGAAGAAAACAAATTTCTCTGTAAATATAATAAAAGTACCTTTAAAAAAATAGTTGAATGAACAAATTGGAACAGAAACTCGCCGAACAAATAATTAGACGTAGTTAGGGTTGCCAACCGTCTTGCTTTTTGCGAACGAACCCTAGTAGAGTGTGTGCTTGATAAATTTAATGACAAATAAGTTTTTCACCAAAATGATGGTTTACCCTTTTATCAATATTTAGTAGATTTTTGGTCCGGTTAAGTAATATTTTATGATTTTGTTAATTTAAGTTATATTCGAGACGAAAACTTGCTGATTGAAATACGAGACTATTTTATTTTATTATTCCTTTCGTACTGTCTAAGATTTTATAAATATAATTGCGTGCGTTTTGTTCACGCCTTCTTACCCCATCCTAAAAACTCGGGCTTGGCAACCCTAGATGTAGGGGATATTAATTGATATTAATCAGTGCAATCTTCAATAAATATTTGTTTGGTTGTTTGAGTGGTTTATTAATAAGATTAAAATATTTATTTTTTATTAGCTTTATCACAGAACAATGTATTTTTTAGCTTAGTACAAACTTTTGGATGTGCCAAACGGTTTTAGCACGTTTTGCCGCATTTAGCGAACCTTGCAATACTTAGTCGTATTAAGTTTTCAATTTTATTTTATTTTTTAGATAAATTCTATAATATTATGCTATTATATCACGATAGCAAATATCAAAAAAAATATGAAAGATTTTTGTGAAATTAATGTGAAAATAAATTATTCATTAAATTTTATTCTCAAGAATTAAACAACTAATTCATGCAACAACAATTAGCTGCCGTGATTTTATGTTTAAAAGAATTTATTTTATCTATTTTTTGCGCAATAACACGTCTCATGCTAGTCAAGTTTTGAACGCACAAATGTTCTATATTATGTTCATCTTCCAAATTGATTTTATTTTATTTTCTATAAATTTTTATTCTTGGCTTATAATTTTATTTTTAATGCCATATTAGTAATAATTAGTGTACATAAGTAGATGCGTTAGACAATGTTGATGCTTTTTTTTGATTTTAATATATTAATATTATTTTATTATTATTAGTACGGTTATTATTTTAGACGGAAAAATCAAATTATTTACACTACGATTTTTTTGTATAGTTGTAAATAAAAATATAGATTTTTTGTTCAGAAGACTGCCGTTATTTTTTTTTATATATGTGATTGTTGATAACAATCATGATAATGGTATATAAATTATAAAAATAGCGATTATTCACTGAACCGACGAATACGTGACCAGTCGGCCGACGATTACCGAATAGGATGGTCGAATACCAAGACCAAATTCGACAAATACAGTCTTGAATGTACGATTAACACGAGACATTCTTTTTTAACCACGGACATTGACATAGCCCATATACAATTCATGTTTAGTTTCATTTCTTAAATACATTTAATAATAATAATCAAACAATAGCCCGAGTAATAATCATTTTAACAATGAACAAAATATTACGCTTTTGCCAACAGCGTATGGTATACAGTTGCCCAAACAATAGTTTTATAGTTAAAAATTTCAAAATCACTCCAATTTCTTTCGAAAAAAAAACAAAGGAATAGGAACGATTTTGTAATTTCCATAAGAATGTCAAGTGTTGCCGAATATTAATTCTTTTAATATTATCATCTTGTATTATAATTAAGTATCGATTTGTGCGTACAAATACGCCTGTACAAGGCTTCGAGCTCACGAACTCGTTTGTTTAAACAAATACGTCGATACACGTGTTTGAGCACCAACGAATAAGTCTGCAGACGAATATGTCCGTACAAATTGAATTATACTATAATCGTAACATAGGTAAAGTATTGTAAGCTGATTTTAATGTACGTAATGATTTCATTCTTGAATTAATATTGGTATCTCACCAGCAACAACCACTCATGTCGAGTTGCTGTAAAGAGGTGTCAATGTAAATAGAAAAAAAATCACATGCAATAGCCCAAAACTCGTTTTTATGTTTACGTCGTGACATTTTGTTCTTGAAGGTGAATATTTTTTACATTATTTTAAATATTACAAGTATTTTATTTATGAAATGCAAAACTTTTCGGCGATTTTATTCTTATGATTTGGTGTGAAATGGACAGTTCTTCGTGTACGGCTACCCGATGATGATTAAGTTTTCTAGGAAACGTGAGAAAAAATCACCCATTTGGACACAAAACAAACTTTTCGACTGAATATATTATTGTTATATAGAAATACACTCAAAAAATTACGAAATTTCGAACTACCGCTATAAAAATTAAGTGGACGGATCGCTATTTATGTAAAAAGAAAAATCCTCATAAATTTTAATAATATATAGATAAATTAAATATAACAACAGAAAAAAGTTCCTATGAATATTGTATAAATTGTATTGTTTTAAATTTAGGTCGTAGTAGATGGAAAAATTTATGGTCGTTTTGGTATTTTTAAAGTTATAAATAATCCATCGTGTTTAAGGAACTGACTCGTTAGTGACGAGTTGTACAAAAGATAAAAAAAGCACGGATCATGTATCCTAAATCTAGATTTTTAGAGCAAGAGTTACGTTTCCAAGAAAGTGTTCATGTCTTTGGACTGGTTTAGCTGCTAGTGCCCGTCGCGTTACAATCTGAGTACTCTATTATATTTTATTATAAAATTAATAATTTATTATGAAATAATTTTCATAACTATGCTCCCCAAAAAGTGAAAAGTGATAAGAAAGTGAATCTTAGGTCAACTATTAATATAACTTTAAACTTTTAAAACAAAATCTAGTACAGGGTTGAAGCTTTGCTTCTAAAAAAAGAAATTCAGGCTACTGCAATACTTACTTGAAAGAAATGAATGCAAAAGTATGTAGCCAATCATTAAAATAAATCTGATATTTATAATATAATTTGTTCAGAATATACTCAGATTGTCGAGATCGAAACTAGAAACTGTATCGTCCCTTGTTTGTCTACATTTTTGCGTCACACGGGCTAATTATTGTAAAAAAACATGTATTTTCGAGATAATAAAATTTTAAATATAAGATAAGATTTTTTTGAAAACCGACAAAATGTTAATATTAGGAAATTCAGTGTGTTGACAAAAATGTAGATGAAAACGTATTTTCTGTGATCATCGAAATGGAATAGTTAATAAAAAACAGGTCGAGTCTGAGAGTTGTCAGAGGTTATTTTTAAGTTTTGGAGGTTAAATTTTTGTAATGTTAAAAAGAAAATAAGGAAAGAAAATTTTTTCTACATTTATTTTACGATGACAAATTCCATAGTTAAGCTGTGTACATTTAATATTAACAATAAAGCCTAATTAACAGTAAAATTGGCGTAATGTCGCTTGCAAACGTGGTTAAGGAAAAATTTCATTGACTTAAGTATCTTTAGCAATTAAATTTTTCCTTATCATTTTAGTATCAATAGTACTGGATTCTGTTTATGTCACAATGCGATACGGAAAATCGTTATTTGATACGATTTTTAAAATGCGCTGTTGGTATGTTTCTATGGATAAATGGATATGACACTAAGAAATAATATGTTGTAGTTTAATCGGCATTTAAGGTTTACTATTTAATGATTGTTTTACAACTTTTGTTACTAGGAATATAAGTTGACAACCATTTAAAATTAATAACATCCACAATCGTCATACTGAAAAAAAACAGTTTCTCATTAAAAAGTGAGAGAAATTGCAACTAGTTTAAGACAATCTATTAGTTGTCATAACAATACCTCATAGGTACCACACTAACATGAAATACTTGATTGAACTTAATTAAATGTTTTAAAAAAAGAAAAAAAGTTACATTTCTCTCATTGTTGCCAGTTTTGATAATTGAAAAAATATATAGTACTCACTTCAAAAAATATTTTTTTGTGAAACAAAATTGTGGATAAATACACGGGGGATTCTACGAATATTTTTGTCAAAAGGATTCATTGAATGAAAAAATATATCAAGTGCATCGACAATTTGACAATAAAATATGGCGTTTTTATTTCATCAAATAATATTCGTAGTTTATGTAGCCCCACGAACATGCATTTTCAACTGGCGATTACATTACATTTTTTATTTCAAGTTAAATAACATTACGTAGTCTGCATGTTAAATAAATTTTTTTGTCAATGTTAACTTTTTTGTAAATTCCAACAATTTACTTAACATTGCAAAAATTTACGTGCAGGCTGCCTAACGTAAATTGTTAAGTTTTTGACAATTAATTGCTGTTGATTTGAATTAAACATCCTTATTAAATGTTAAAGTTACTTTTTTCACGCTTCATCGTTTCTGTTGATATTATCGCCTTGTTTTAACAATATTTAGCCAAATATACATTTATTAACCGTAATTTAAGAATAGACAGGATAGCCAGGTTTTCAATTCATAACTCACATAGTAGTAATTTCATATATCTTATAATGTAAGTTAGCATAATTAATGTAATGTAATTCAGGACTCCTTTATAAAACTGCAAGGAGAAATAAAAAGAGGTGTATTTTTTTATAATCGGGTCCGTGAGTAATGTGTATTAAGCATGTATTGTAAGATTCTCAAGTGCTTAGTCCACATTATTAACAATGTAGTGAACAACGAATAAAAACACATAAATACAAAAAAATACGTGTACTTAAAAGTACTTAAATGTAATAGTTAATGGATCTCTATATTGGTGTTTAAAGGATACTTTTCCAACATATTTTATGTCATATCCATTTTGAAATGAAAACCGTTATGGAACTACGAAAATAAAATTTTATTAGAGTTTATAGTTGATTGAAATAACAATTTCAAGAGTTATTAGAAATGTAAAGTGTCCAGCGTTTTTCAACATTTGAATCTAAATCTAAAATCCTAATAAGAACAAAAAAAAAACAATTGTGATATTAATCACCATAAAAGGAAAAGAAATTACAAAGAATGCATGACCTAATATGATTCCAACATTATCACAAATTATAGCCGATATATCCGAAAACTGCCCGCCAACCCGCATTGGAGCAGCGTGGTGGGTCTAAGCTCTAATTCCCTCTCTCCTATGAGAGTGTGGAGGCCTGTGCCCAGCAGTGGGACGTTAATAGGCTGTAGTGGTGGTGGCACTGAAACTAATTGGATTCCTAAATCGACAAATATCGAAACTTTTAACAAAACGATTATTCGTTTTGTTAGCCCGCACCACTCATGAATAAACAAAAATTAACCAACAGCGCATTACATTTATTCTACATAAAGCCTAGTCTCAATAATGTCACATAGGCATTTATACGTTGTTGTTCAAAAAGCACAGTCCCTTACTACAAAAGTTTTCACATCGAGCATAATAGATATAGCGAAAATAAATAAATTATAGTTTTACAACATTTTCTTATACTGTGCTTATTTATACACAAAAATGTATTGTATTTTTCCCCAATCGGTGAATTCTAGTCTTATTTTTTTACGAAATTTGTAATCCTTTATACGATAATGTCGTGTTTCAAAAAATGATGTAAATGGAATAATTGTGTTGTACCTATTTGGAAAATGCGGAAATATACGAATATGCGAACACTTTTTGGATATAAAATTGTATAATATTAAATGTTGTGGAAACGCATTGATTGTAAATTAAAATTCAAAATTAAGTACCTAACTATATTTCGGCATATAAAATTGTAAAATTCAAATGTTTAGGTTGTAGATTAAAACTTTACGGTTAGGTAGAAGTCAAAATTCATGTTTGGCATTGTATTTAACAGTTATTTAATAAAAAATAACAAAATGAATGTAAATAAACTTTTAGGCATGTGATGTGATGGTATCATATTGTACCTAATCGATGTTTTAGGTAACCTATGTCATACAATACGTACCTAAGTCATGAGACAAATACTAAAAATTAGACGATTCCATACTAATAATATCACGACAGGTCGGTCTACTATGTTTTAGTTTCGTATTTTTGTATAGCGTTATTTAACCATAGTTATGTTAAATTAAATGTAATTTTTAATAGTTGCGTTGAACTTTTTGCGATGCCATGTTTTTTAGTTATTTTAGTGTAAGCCGCAATGTGTTTATTAAATATTATTATTATATTTTTATAGAGGTTATTTTTTGTATTCGACTCGTAGTCAATCATACGGATAGGTATGTATTTAATAGTTAAGTTTTAGTGTTGAATTATGTTACGCAATATTATTAATTTACTATATTTACTGAACAAAAATTAACCCATTAATTTTATGTTAAAATTAATTTTAACAACGGAAAATGCTTACTGTGTCATTAAAATGAGAATAGTAACTATTATTGCCGGATCGGTTAGCTATAATTATTTTAAAAAATAAAAATGACGATTCATATCAGTGTTTTTCTGTTTGACCCGTATGAGCTGTTATTATTTTAAAGGTACAAGAAAATTAATATTATAATATATATTGTAAACTTTTTGAGAGATAAAAAAAGTAGGTACATTATATCATTATATACGATTGAAGTTATCTAAGGTACAATTGGGTTCCAAACGCGCCCTGGTCTGAGAGGAAGTCCACAACGAATTCATAAAACCTTGGAAATTACTATTGTTATTACCTACTGCAAACACTGCAATAATTATAAAACTAAATAATAATGGACTTTTGGAACCATCTCACAATCCACAATAAATTATTAATTAAAATAGTTACTAAAACACTAGCGCCATCTTGTGACAAGTAGCAGATCTCTAGAAATAACTTGTTTTTTTCCACTACACGACGCTAGCCCATGACTACAATCTCACCTGATGGTAAGTGATGATGCATAGTGCAGCCTTAGATGGTAGCGGGCCAAAATGCTAGGGGTATGGCAGATATAATATTAAACCCATACCCATTGGTTTCTACACAAGTTCGTACCAGCACGCTAATTCGCTTGGCGGTACGTCTTTACCGGTTGGGTGGTAACTAGCCACGGCCGAGGCCTCCAGACCAGAGAAAATTCAGAAATTATTAATTCCCAAATCGACCCTGATGCCTGAATCGAACCCGGGATCTCCCACGTTAAGTCAACAGCGCTCAACACTGCGACGTGGAGGTCGCATCTTTATCGCAGGTTTATCTTATTACAATACAACGTTTTAAAATCAGGTTATAACAATTTATAGAAATAAAATAGTAGCCGATTTTCAGACCTGCTGACTATGCATATAAAATTTCATAAAAATAGGTCAAGCCGTTTCCGAGGTTATGGTAACTAACATTGTGACACGAGAATTTTATATTTAAGAATTATCTGGGAAAGGATTCTTACTTGAACAATAGACTGTACTAAATACTTAATACCTTTGCTCGAACCATAGAATTCAAGTCTTATTATCAAAATATTTAAGTTAGAGTAGAAAATCAGTTTCAAGAAAATGAATGAAAATTCCAATTAATACAAAATAAACTAGTTATAATAATTATTAATCTTGATTTTCAGTCTGGGTAGTTTTAATTTGTAAGAGCTTCTATCGACCGACATCTTTCTGTTTTATTAGAAATTAGCTAGCAATATGGCCTCTGCCCTCTGCCGTCCTTTAAACAAACAAGTTTGCAAAGGGCCGAGCACAAGATCACAACCGCCCGCTAGATGGCGTTATGATTATTCAGGGTTCCTACCTTCGTGGCACCCGTTCCTGTTTACTGCGTCCTTTATATCTGAGAACTGCCATAGTAGTTCCTTACCTGACACCATAGATGGAGATAGTAGGATTTGAGAGGCGCTTTTAAAACCACCCCCCGATTGTGTAAGGAAATCGTAATCGTTTCTCATACGTATAGAAAGGAGTTCACAGATGCCTGCACGTCAAAAAGCTTTGTATGAACTCCATAAATAAATCGAGTAATACGTTTTAAGCAGTTAATTATTTATATATTATATTAGACAATTTGCTTACAATACATTATTGGGCCCCTGATGTTTTTGGTGCAGCGGCGCTTGCCGAGGCCTAGAGGTCCTGGGTTCAATACTTTGTTGGTTGCATGTAAAAATTATTTATGATGAATACATTATTTTATTACTTATGTAAGTACCTACCTATCTTTAATAAAATCCAGGAGCCCAGGATTGTTTGCCAAGTCAATAAAATAAAAATTATACCTACTTTACTTTACTATACTATACTTTACCACCCTTTTTATTTTATTTTATACTTCAAGCAGTAAGTTCAAGTCACATTTATCTACTTGATAGAGATCATATTAAGATGAGAAAAGTTGAGATTTTTGTCAAGGAATAACTTTTATCTAAGTATAAAGACTGTGATCTCATCTACTGGTGCCTAAGAAATATGCGGTCTAAGATGGTAGCGGACTAACATGGTAGCAGATATAATTATTAATCCTTTATCCTAAATCAGTAACTACACGACATTGTAAAAGAACGATAAAATCGCTTGGCGGCATATCTAAGCCGGTAGGGTGGTAAAACTAGCCACGACCGAAGCCTCCACCAGAGACTTTTTTTACCTCAAAAATATTCATACGCTAAAATTGTGTTAAGTATATTCCTACGTACCTAGTATAACGTACCTACATACTAACTACTCACTCGAAATATTGTTATAATATTATTTTTTAATTTTTATTTATTCTATGACATTCAACAGGTACAACAATACATTAATAGGAAGAATATAGCTAGATATTAGAGTAATATACATTATTGTACGAGTAGGAGGAACGAGTGGCCTAGTTGTGCGAGTTGAAGCAACGTTGACCAAAGTCGGTAACTGGATGGGTGACCGAATTTGGAGGTTCAAATTTGGCCTTTTCGTTTACTCTGTGCCTCGGAGAGCACGTTAAGTACGTCTGTCCCAATTATTATCACTAACATCTGATAATAATCGTTACAAAAACTTGAGTTTAAAATACTCTTGTCGAGTCGTATGCGGAAGGACGTGGGAATCCACCGCATTATTATCCCAAGAACACTCCTACCATTATTTGATTGATGGAAAGGCGTCACAACGCTCAGTAATGAGGAATACAGAGAGAGACATTATTGTAAGTCCACTTAGGGGTTGTAATACTGAAGCGAAACCTTTCCTATAAATACTTTGAGTTTTACCACTCATTATCACAATTTTATCACCAGTGTGTTTTTGCTTCTTTCTTCTAATGCATTAACGCTGTAACAATAAAGCATTCTAAACTCCTAACGTTATCTGATGAAACTGAATTTATAGCAATCGCGAAAATGTCAAGCTATTTCTGAATGCTATTCGCAGCGAAGCGTAGTAATTAATATTATATTAAAATAAATAGCTTCGCTGTGAAAAACTCTGATACGAGCATCGAGCGAGCCGTGCACTTCGCTAGCGCCGTGGTGAACTAAGTATAGATACGGGCTTTTTTTTTTTTTAAATCTTTATTTATTTTAAAGGGCTTTTATACAATATGTATATGACACTCCCATTGTAGCTTATCTATTATTTTGACAATAGGGATGATGACAACTCAATCAAAGACTCAGTCTTAAAAACGCGCTTCTAGTATGGAAGTTGTATGAAATTAACAATAGTGACGTCATCAAATTTCAACGCATCAAATTTTTCTCTAATCTATATTTTAAAATGGTTATCAAACATAAAACTTACTGAGGATGTGAATTTTAGGTCTTTTGAAAGACCCTCTATTTAATAATCAGTAAGAAATAATTTATTTTTGATATATGCATCATCCCTATTCTACTTACTTAATTTATTTTAATACATACAAATTCTTATTACGTATCTATTCTATATTTTAAACTACTAATATAAAAGTTAAATAGTATTTTAGCTGGAACGGATTCCGGTTCAGATAAAATACTATTTAACCACCCAATATCATAATTTTATAAAATTTAATGCTGACAGAGCTTGTAGATACGGACTTATAAAATACTGTTAGACTGACATTGACAGATCTATCTATGGTCTGATTCCCTCTGCAGCACTCTCGACCGGGGCGGGGGGATCGGTGCTTAATGTCAAGCGATGGCTGTACAGTATTTGTGTGTAAATTGCTAATAAAGTATGATTCAAATGGTTATCGAGTGTTTCTACCTCAATTCTTCAATTCTTTTATTTTACGGGATTAACTTGCCTACGTGTTCATTCAGGGTATGAGCAATCTCCCTTACAAATTTCAGTCAAATTGGTTCAGTTATTATTGCGTGAAGGAGCAACAAAAATCCAAACGTACACTTTCACATTTAAAATATTAGTAAGATAAGACTATCTTACACAAGCTACTGTTTAAAAAACGTCTGTTTTTGAAGGTAAACAGTAGCTTGTGTATCGTGTAAAAGTCGCGGTTTGTAGGGCGCAGTACACCGTTACCGTGAACTAACGATAAATAATATTAATCTGTATACATTTGTGTCTAAAACCCGTACTCGAGAACGTCAAAAGCGCCAGGCAAAGCGTTTACGCGTTTCCTTAAGAACATTTCTGCGATTTGTTTACCTTTTTTATACTGTAAGGAAAACTAGACAGCTGGACTTCTATCGTGAACATGACAATATACGTCATAACGATCAAAATTCTGTATGTAAAAATATAAAACTTATGCAATGTAAAAAAGCAGTCAAATCGCGATTGGCTTAGAATTTCGGCTGATCAGATGAATCAGTGATTTTTCGCTTAAGGCCATCGGTTTTATAATATATAAAGAAGTATTTATTTTCACTAATGTCGAATAAGGTTCTGACAGACTGACGTTAGTGCAAATACAACCAAGTAGACTCAACCTCTCTTTCCTCACTCAATTATAAATGGCGCTTCCCTATTATTCAATACTTTATGTCTCTGATAACTTCTTGGCCTCTCTTCTTCCAATCTGCCACTCTGCACTTGACCACCATAGCTATGAAACTATGGCCAAAACCCGCTAGGTTTAAATAGGTGATAGGTTTAGATGACGATCATGATGAATAGCTTAGATATATAAAGATAGTATGATGATAATACATGAAGCCTGCTCCATAATATGCTAGCCCTTATTCTTAGCGATCGCGTGCATCGCTTATCGGCAAGAATACGTTAACTGAGTTTTTTCCTCAGTTTTTTTCCCCTCCTTTTTCATATCGCCGATATGTAATTTTCATTCCGAGTCACTTTTTCACAACTCAGGGGCGCCTCACTTATTGTTTTTGCAATAGTTTTTGTTTTTAATGCGTTTAATTTAACATGTTTTTGTGTACGAATTGCGGACGCCTTTTTTCGTCTTTAGGCTCTACTTATGACGTTTTTTGGTTCGTTGTTTACATTTTTTCGTGTACGCATGCGT
Organism: Erebia palarica; assembly: GCA_964035005.1. Classification (NCBI taxonomy): domain Eukaryota; kingdom Metazoa; phylum Arthropoda; class Insecta; order Lepidoptera; family Nymphalidae; genus Erebia; species Erebia palarica. Next base: position 4,788,475 of record OZ035992.1, read on the forward strand.
TGGTTTCAATTTACTGTAATTGTATTAACCTTCAATTGCCTTCTTAGCACGTCTCATGGTAAAATTGTATTGATTTTATATTTACGATAAGTAAGTATAAAACATAAATAATATTTTAAGAAAAAAAAAGAAAAAATTAAAAGTCAGCGGCCTTAAGTGGACATGTAGAGCAGTTGTTCTTTGAAAAAAATATATCCGTATACTGCTTAAAAATTCGTTTTCAATTGCGTTTCAAAAGCACATTAGCCTCCTATCTGAGCAGTCAAAGATATTTTGATACCTCTAATGTTGGGTATGTCCGTTTTATGAAATTAAATAGACTATTAACTATTACGTCTTCCTTTGACTTTGAAAACATCGTAACCCGCATGCCTGTGAGATCTTCAATAATGTTCTCAAGGAAGTTTTTATTTTTGAAGTGTAAACTTCTTTAGCCGCGATGAGCACTTTTTGGTAGGGGGTAAAAATGTGGATTCGCGTGATCGACATGCTCGCGAACAGCGACAAAAGGTCTTAATACTACATTTGAAATTAAACTTTAGTGCCTTAGTTTTAAGGTTTATATACAAGGTATATATATAAGGTTTTATTTTTTATTTTATAAATAAGTAAAATACTTGTTTTCACTTCTATCGGCAGTCCCTATGACTGACTTTTTTGAAATAATTAAATAATTGCACGGTTTAAAATTCCCTTGTCTACAAGATCAGCACTCTCTACGAGTATCTACGCCATAATGTAAAAATAATAATGTATACTATTATCGCGGTCTTAATTATAATATCTAACTGTCACTTGACAACATGCGAATGATTAGAGTTTGGGCATCCACACAGTCGCATGTTCCTTGTGCTGCTTGTCTTATGCTGAGATCTGTAGAGCGTACTTTGACTTGGCTCTGACTTTACTTAGAGTTAAAACGAGATGGACTTAAGTGAGTAACATAAATCTGTCTCGTTTTAATCATATCTTAAGTCTAAGCAAAATAAAGTTCGCTCTATTGATCTCACACTTAGTGTCCGTGAAACCCAGATTTCAAGTGAAGTCTGCAAATCTGGATTCGGCCACTTCAACCATTGCCTTCTCATTCTGAGAGGACATCCGTGCTTCAATAGAGGGCCGGCAATGGATTGAGATGAATTTAACTCCTTAATTTAAAATATCATTTAAGTTATTGGCAAACTTATTAACAAAAAAAAACTCAAGTAAAAAAGAACTTTTTTCATATTTTTTCTAAGATTGGTCACCCCTGTAATTTCCCGCGTCCAGACAGCCACGGTCAATGGTTCTCTAACGAACAACCGTATTCCAACAACAGCTATTAAAATCTTCTGGCCAATTAGAGGCAGAAAAAACCTACCCTGTTCGTAGGAAGTGCCTAGACTACAAGAATTGATGTAGTAACAACATGGTAGAAATAAAATTAATAATTAAAGTTTTTCCGTGAGAAAATTCACTCACAAGCCTTGAACCTTCTAAAAACAGGTAGTTTTATATTGAACGTAGATTGATAACTTGATGTTTAAAAATGTTAAAACATGAATTTTGTTACAATATATTGAAATATTTTAACTAAAATGGATTTATGCTAACCACCATTTATATTTGTAATAAATTTCAGAAATGAAAAACAAGTGTTTTGATTTAACATTTTGCGATTTTAATACAAAAACATTCACAACAAAAAATATTTTTTTTTTAATATTATATTTAGTATCGAGTTTGATTCTTTGGAAACATTGAGCCATTCCTACTTCTCATAATACAATTAGTATTATTTTTTTGTTACTTTGCAGTAATGTTGGCTATGTTATTGCCTATAGGGCTTCAAAATCCTTTTAAAACCCTATGATTTTCCAGGATACATCATTTGGCCTATAAATTTTCTCAAAATCGATTAAACGAATGGGCCGCGAAAAGGTAACTGGCAGGCAGACATATAGACTCCCTGTCGTATTTATAATAATACTAGATGATGCCCGTGACTTCGTCCGCGTGGATTAAGGTTTTTTTCATATTCGCGGGAACTCTTTAATTTCCCAGGATAAAAAAGCCTGTCTTTTCCCGGCATCCAATCTGACTCAATTTCATCAAAATCGGTTTAATAGCGTAGCGAAAGCGTAGTTGACAGACAGACAGACAGACGGAGCGACAGTCAGACACACTTCCGTATTTATAATATTGGTATGGTATAATATGTGATAAATTATAAATTATTATTATTATATAACAATTTTAATTAGGATTTTGTGCAATTAAAAGTAAATCTATGTTGTACATAGAATAGATCATAAGAGTGAATGGGTAAGTTTACTCAATCGATCGATTCTTGTTGTAATAACGAACGTAAACATAGATCAAGTATAACAGAGATTTTTATAGATATTATATTATAAAAGCAAAAGGGTGTGTGTCTGCCTTTTTAACTGTTTGAATGTAACTTTTCTCTCCATACTATCTCTATCCGTTTAATCCATTTTGAATCTGCGACTACGTTCTCGTGAATTCAGTTTTTTAATAGGCATGATGACTGATTTTGAAAAATGGTCAGATTATGTTCGGAAGTATCTACTATTTTAAAAAAATATATTATTTCAGCAGTAAAATAAGGTTTTCTAGATAAAATTGGCATTTGAAATTTAAATTTTAAAATTCGCGCGAAAACGCTCGCGAGTGTCATGGCGCCGTTTGTGACGTCACTATTGTTTTAACCTATGTACTCTGTGCAGTGTGCAGTAAACAATAGTATGCTTGCCAAAGCTCGAAAACAAACAATTGTGACGTCGTTCGCTTCTTGGTGTTTAATCCATCATGGCGGATTGCTGTATTTTATAGTTTTATTTTATCAAAATAAATAGCAATCTCACTCGAAATAGATAAATAAATATGTTTTTTATGATCCATGTATCCTATTTCATTAGATAAATTCATAATTTCATTGATTCTTGGTTACTGTCATCATGCCTATTCGCGCGGGAACTGCATTGAGTTTCCGGGATAAAAGGTATAATTACGAGTATGTATGTTGTAAATACTTCCCCGTTATACACACTGTCTCTGTAGCATATGTAGTATTTTATCGAAATTAGCAGACAGACAGACAGACACACTTTCGTATTTATAATATTAGGATGGATTCTCAGATTGCCCCTGTCGGGAACCCGGCACCTACGCTTCAATACACATCACTCACTACACCAAGGAGGTCGTAAAAATTAAAACACTTTACTTAGCTTATCTGTAAAGGTTAAGCTTCCTTGCTAGCTTAGTTGCTAGGTCATAATTAAAAAAATTAAAAAACACGACTGCCCTGCATAAAAAACGAACTTAAAAGTTAAAAATCTAAATTAATCTAGTTAAATCTTATTATTATTATTATCGTCATGTATTTTACTCTCACGCCCGCATACAAAATAAATACATATATGACCAAAATAATTATAATAAACTTACTTATTATTATTATAATTATTATTCTTTATTTTGTACACACACCACAACACACATTTATAGAACACAAAAAATACATAGAAAACAAAGAACGAAGTAGAATACAAAAAGGCGGCCTTAGTAGCGATCTCTGCCAGGCAACCTTATTCACATTTTTATTAATGTAATATTTATTTATATTATTAAAATTAAATTAAATTAAATTAAATTAAATTAAATTAAAATAAATTAAATTAAAATTAAATGTTTTTTTGTGAATCACTGGATATTGAACTATAGTGTTATATATTTTTGGAATCTACTCATAATTTTCTAGTTGATGATTATATAGTTAATCTCATGTTCGATTTTTTTTTCAACTTTAGTCTTTAATGACTTAAATGACTTTAATGACTTATTAAAAAAATTGATGACCATGGTCCCGCCATGGTCATCAATTTTTTTTTTCTTTTACTAACCTATCTCACCGGGAATAAGCTAGGGATTCTAACGATACCTCACTTATCAAAATCGGTGCAGGCGTATAGAAGTTATGTTGGAATATACAAACTCACATACATACATACATGCATGAACCCTGAAACCAATATACTCCTTTTTTCAGGCAGTCGTATAAAAAAGGCTTTTTATGAGTGTGAGTATGATTCCAATTTTACTCTGTTGCAAAACTAATCTGTAAATTATTACTTAAAGGTGCACTTATTCTCAAAACAATAGATGTAGTAGAAACTTAAGCCGTTATGGGAAAAACAGCTTTCTAGGAATTATAATTAGTAATTATTGCAGCTCGGTGGGCGCAATGCTTGTTAAAGAAAACTGCAATTTCTCAGTTTAACTCAATCGACTTCATATTACTACTCAAAATTTTCAAAAACGTCCTCTCTTTGAGTCACTACTCAATAATTTTTGACGACCTCCGTGGCGCAGTGTGTAGCGCTGCTGTCTTAACGTGCGGAGGTCCCGGGTTCGATCCCCGGCAGGGTCAATTTGAGAATTTATATTTTCAGAATTTTCCGTGGTCTGGCCTGGTGGGAGGCTTCGGCCGTGGCTAGTTACCACCCTACCGGCAAAGACGTGCCGCCAAGCCATTTAGCGTTCCGGTACGATGCCGTGTAGAAACGGACTAGGGGAACAGCCATGCCCCTAACAGGTTAGCCCGTTACCTCTTAGACTGCATCATCACTTACCATCAGGTGACATCGCAGTCAAGAGCTAACTTGTAGTGGATAAAAAAAAGACTTACTTTTCTTCAAAATTCAAATCAAAATTTGATTTTTAATTCTTTCCTAAATTCTCATAACCTATTGGGTGTATGTGTGGTGAATGCTGTGTGCTATAAAATGGAAGTGCCAGGTTCCCTGCAAAGTTAATTTGGGATTTTTGGGAATTAAATAAGGAGCTTCTGTAAAAAAGTTAATTTCCTAGGTGATTTAATTTATGAACCGTGTAATCTAATGTATAATGTGATAATTTTACACAGAAATCTCATTAAGATTTTAGTCTTTTAATAAGGTAGATCGTAAACCTCTATAAAGATTTACGAACTTACAAACCTTAACCATCTCTTCGCATAAATTACCTACTGTGAAATTGCGCTATTAAAAAAATTATGACGTGTGAAGCCCGAGTAACAATGTATAAACTGCAAAAGCTTGATCAAAACGATAACAGCACGGACACTTAGTGAGATTGCGATGCTAATTTGCACTCAAACGAATGTTTAGAGCTACCATTTTATGATTTTATATTCGACTATCACAGGTGCTAATGTTTTGAAAGCCTTTTTTGACGCAAAATTATTTTAGGCACGACTTTACTTTAAAGCAATTTCTAAAAGTCTGTTTGGCAAAAGTGATCGTAACTTACTTAATATGGAGCTGCACACACTAGCGTGCCAGAACAAAACGTCATTCTCTTCTAACGCGGATATTCGCGATGACATTTCGTCCTATCCCGTGTCCTATGTGCTTTCGCTCTGAGAGTAACTTGTATCTTTTTCGGATAGATATAACGTCCATAAGAAGGTACATCACTTTCGTCAAAAATAAATGCTAACTATATCAGCTATTTTGAGACAGTCATCTTTAGTAGTAGTAGTAGTTAGTGCCAAAAATATCTCTCTCTCCCCACGTCGTATTCCTCATTACTGAGGGTCCCATTAATCACATAATGGTAAGAGTTTTCTTAGGGTTATAATGCGATGGGCTCCCACGTCCTTCCGTATACGACGCGAGTATTTAAACTCGTAGGTTTGTTACGATTATTATCCGATTTAATATAAAAAATATAAGCTCAATTTTCTACCCACTACTACATGATTGATAATATAAAAGCTTTAATGGTTGCCATCGGTGGTTGTGATTGTCAGGTTGGGTTCAGATTTAGGAAGGAGCTATGATACTTGCTTACTTAATTTTTAATAGAAATTTTATATAATTACTTTAAACCTATTGTAACTACTATTGTATTGCTATTGTAGCTATTGTGTTCATTGATTTATCCAGCCAATGCGACGAAAGAAAAAATAATAACAAAAATATGGAATTACAGACTAGACGTTGACTAACCATGAAAAAAACTACTAGAATTTTCTTGATTAATATAATTGTAGTTTCTATTCTACGGCGGTTCCCATACCCGAGCGAGCGTGACGTCTATGGTTTATGGATAGTTTTCTAGAAAAAGAGTAGTATTTATGGTCCATTTAATTTTTTAAAGGGCGTTTGATGCAATGAATGCGCTGTTACATTGGAATATACGAATTAGTAATTGGCTAGTTTTTCCATGCGGTTTCATAGCTTAATTAATAACAATGTAATCCACTCATTTTGTATTTTTATGCAGATTTAATTAAGATATTGGAACTTCTAATTATGTTTTTACAACATTTAAATTTTATTTAATGCCTGAATATTCCATTAGGGCATTTCAATGAAGTGGTATTTTGTGCTCAGTGGCCAGTAGGACTAGGGATGGGTTGAAACGATGACGATGAAGATGAAGTGTGTAAGATGAAATGACGATCGTAATTTTAATACTTAAGTTGTAATCTCCGTTTTCTCTTAATAATTTTCTTTATAAAAGATTGCAAAGATTTGCATCAAACGTGTCATAAATAAAGCATTTATCATTTATTTTCCGTGTGCATGAGGTTAAATTCAGCCAAGAATATTTATATATTTCTTACCAATATCTTCGCACTGTCTAAACATAAATGAAAGTTTGCAATAGCATTTGACGAATGAATAATAAGTTTTTAACTGTACTCGGACGCACCCATGATGATATTACCTGTACAATTACCGACAACAAGACGCGACCAACAAATCTGATTGTATTTATTGCGTAGAGAATTATTAAGAGCGTAGGTAGACACAAAGAAGTGTGCGAAGTGTGAACATTTCTTTGTTTTTTTCGTATTTTAAGAACGTAGAGTTCGCAATAGTTATCTACCTCACAAAAAACCACATTAATATATTATTATTACCTTTAATAAAACTTTCGTTAATTAGAGAGGCACCCGAAGAAGAAGATAATTATTACATAGATGCAGATGATGCCCGCGACTTCATCGTGGATTATCCTAATTTTGATTGCCGTGGGACCTTTTTCATTTATGTATCCTAACTGTCTAGGATACCAGCAATTTCATCAAGATCATGCCGTAGTTCAGCCGTCAAAAAGACGCAGATAGAAATACAGACAGACAGAATAAACACACCCTTAGATTTTTATTATTAGTATTTATTTATGAAATGGGAAAAGTAAGTTATTCCGAGTTTTCACAATTTTGAACACAAATAATCGCTCAATATTCTAAAATATGCTTGATTACCCAAAGCTTTTTTTAAAAAAAATTATCGGTTAAAATAGCAACTTCAAAACCCCGAGGGGTTACTACCATCGCTTAAAGCAGTATTATTTTAAAATGACAGTTGTATGTCACGTACCTTGACATCCTGAAAATAAGGATTATAATTTTAAAACACAAACGTCAATAATATTAAAACAATACGGCTTTCAACGATGGTAGTATATGCCCCCTGAATAACAATGTAAAGTCCGTCAAACTTATCTGGCCCGGTGGCCAAAATTGGACCGAATTTTTATGCCTGTTTAGTTTTTGTTTCTGTTTTATTTTTCATAGATACTATAGACGCTGTCACCGGGTCAGATAAGTTTTTCGGACTATAAATTACTAGCTGATTTCCGCGTCTTCGTCCACTTAGAGTAACTTTTTTAAATTCCCACGAGAACTCTTAATTTTCCGGGATAAAAAGTAACCTATGCCAGTCTCCAGGTCCTCAACTATACCCATGCAAAAACTCACGTCGACCCGTTGCTTTGTTGTGGCGTGATTGAAGGACAAACCAACAAACAAACACACTTTATGACACTATGAAATAAAACAACAGAATAGTAAGGCGTAAAATGTACGCAATAAAATCAATGTACTATATTATGACCTGAGGTAACCTATTTTTTATCAAACAATTACCCAGGCAGGCGTGACCGGGGGAAGCGGCTAGCTAGCTATCAATTAACAGTATTACCTATCTAGATCAGAGCTTTGCCTGTGATGGTGGTCGGCACCTATCACGCAAAGTTTGTTAAGATCTGTGATAACAGAAAATAATCATACTTCATACTTATTATTATAAACTAGCCAATGCCAGCGACTTCGTCTGCGTGGTTTGAGGTTTTGTGGTTCCCGCGGGAACTTTTTAATTTTCCGGAATAAAAATAGCCTATGTGCTATTTCAGACTATAATCTATTTCTATGCCAAATTTCAGCCAGATCCATTCAGCCGTTGCCGCCGTTGGGGCGTGATTGAGTAACAAACATCCATACATCCATACATCCATATATCCATACATCCATACATCCATACATGCATACATCCATACATCCATCATTTAAACTTTCACATTTATAATATTAGCATTAGTATTAAGATGCGAAAGTGTGTTTGTTTGTTGGTTTGTCCTTCAATCACGCCACTACGGAGCAACGGATCGACGTGATTTTTGACATGGGTATAGTTGAGGACCTGGAGAGTGACATAAACTACTTTTCATCCCGGAAAATCAAGGAGTATCCGCGGGAATCAAGAAAAACTTAAACCACGCGGACGAAGTTACGGGCATCAGCTGGTAATAAATACCTACGTTTCCCCAACTTTTCTCTGTATATTATACACACTGTCTTTCAACCCTGTCCCCACTACCAAAGGTTAACTGGAAGAGGTTACCTCTAGGTATTAACTTTGCTTTTTTACATTGTATTTTATGTGCAATAAAGACTTTAGAACAATCAAAATAATATTATTCTCTCTTATCAACCCATTGCCAAGAGCCATAGTCCACTACACTGGCCAAGTGCGGCATTGGCAGACTTCACACACCTACGAGAACATTATGAAGAACTCTCGGACATGCAGATTTCCTCAAGATGTTTTTTACACCGTTTGAAGCAAGTGATGTTTAATTTCTTAAAACGCTTATAATTTCGAAAAGTTGGAAGAGCGTGCCCGGAAATCGAACCCGCGACCCCGTACAGGAGATCGGGTGTCTTAACCACTAGGCTGTCACCGTTTCATAATTCAATTTAAATAATATTATTACTACGGTTCAAATTCAAAAGATACGTACCTAAGTATATTATTAAAAATATTTATTCAAAGATACACTGTAAGTACACATTTTGAAGTAAATACAATAATCTTCGCTGGAGATATTATAGTGCACAAGTATACGCGCAAACACAGGTGCAATCTCTGCATTCCCTTACTCTCATAACCTGAACCCCGTGGATGGTGTGGTGGATTACACATTTGTTAATATTTTATTTTTGTAGTAATAATTAGATTTATTGTGTAATTATTAATCGTCCCGAATAAAAAAAGAAAGATTGGACGGAAAATCCGACATGACCGGAGAGTGATCAGGCGCAGGACCGACGGCTTTACATGACCTCCGAGCCATGGGTGTGAGACACCGCCAACTGCCTTATTCCGGGTTTGTACTGAAAATATCTTGTCAGAAAAACCCAACAGGTACTTAGCAGCTGTGTTTTGACACGAGAATCGAACTTAGGACCAACCGCAGTCAGTCGAATATGCTAACCACTGGACCCAGTTGTGGTAATAAAAAGCTGGGTTATGTCGCGTATTCTAGAAGATATAAGTAGATTTGCTAGTATATGTATAAGGCGGCAATAATTCTCGAATGGCGTGCTCCACTCTAACGTAACGCTTTATGAAGCGTGGCGGAACAGAGGCATAGAGCGGCTTAGTGCTATAATTTTATATTATAACTAGCTTTTGCCGGTGACTTCATCCGCGTGGAGTTAGGTTCCTAAAATCAAACTTTCATCCCCTATATTATACCTCCTTGGGAGTGGAATTATTAAAAATTACCGAGATCCAAAAAGCGTGACAGGGACGTGACGGATGAAACTGGCAGGATTTTCATAAAAAACTGTCATTCTAACGTTAAAAGGGTTGAATATTTTGGCCTACCTACCGTTCCGCCATTTTATTTTGTTTCAAAATAGTCTCAACTCAAAATCTGTATTATACTCAATAGGTGGCATCAAAACAATCAGGTATTATATGAGACAAAAGCTTGTAATAGGTCAGGCTTCCGAAATATCAACTATCAAATTCGTATAATTCAATCATACGAATGGGCTCCAAAATATTGCTTTACAATCATTATTCGGTGCCTGAAGAGTAAAATATCCCAACAGTGCGTGTTGCCATTTCAGTGATAATATCTTACGAGCTACGACTGTTGGTGGAAATCCTTAATGCAGTAGAGTGTAGACCTTCATGCATCACAAGCGTATATCAGTTAAGACCACGATGAAAAAGGTACTAAAAATCAGGATGCCGTTAACTACTCAAAAAATATAAGGTGTTCGAACAGTTCGCAGTTGCGAGAATATTCATTCTACTACTACATTACTACTTACTACTACTTACACTTTACTTTACTTGTATACTTGAAAAAAAGTGCAAATAATAATCTTAGATAACACATTACACACCGTCTCCACGGTTTTGTTATCAGCGCGCAAAACGGAAATGTTGACATTTGTGTATAAACAGTTTATTCCGTTTCTTGGGCAAAAAACAGGTGTTTGATAAAGGTCAGCGCGGGCAGCGGCGCGCGCGCACCTACAGCGTAACGGACGGACAGACTAATAGTGGATACATAACCAATGATTTTTATTACCTACCTAAGATTGTACAGAATCGCATACTAAAATTTCGGAAACGTCTCCATTGTGAGAATGACTCCATCGAGCGCCTCGTCGTGCAGGGCAGAGGGCGAGAAATGTCGCCTTTGCGATGGACCGACCAAATAAATGATAAATGTTAAATGATAAATGTTAAATGATAAATGATAAATGATAAATTAAAAATGATAAATGATAAATGATAAATGAAAAATGATAAATGATAAATGATAAATGATAAATGATAAATGATAAATGATAAATGATAAATGATAAATGATAAATGATAAGTGATAAATGATAATTAATAATTGATAAATGATAAATGATAAATTATAAATTATAAATGATAAATTATAAATTATAAATTATAAATGATAAATTATAAATTATAAATTATAAATTATAAATTATAAATTATAAATGATAAATGATAAATGATAAATGATAAATGATAAATGATAAATGATAAATGAAAAATTAAAAATGATAAATGATAAATGATAAGTGATAAATGATAAATGATAATTGATAAATGATAAATGATTTATTTATTTCATGTAGGACAACTTGTGCCACTTATGAAACGTTAAGACTCTACCACCGGTTCGAAAAGCTGATTCTATTCAGAAAAGCCGGCAAGAATAAAACTGTAAGTCAGGTGTTGGCGGTTCATTGCACGAGTGTACCAGGCTATCAGCTAGCAGGGAAAAGTGGCAGATGCCTTTGAGGTGCATTATATATGCCACTACTGCCTCGTTGGTCTAGTGGTTAGCATGTTCGACTGCGACCGACGAGGTCCTGGGTTCGAGTCCCGGGTCGGGATTACAAGTATTGGGTTTTTCTGGCAAGAAATTCTCAGTACTTGCCTGGAGCTAGGAAGCTGTTGGCGTTTCACCCTCGTGCCTCGGAGAGCACGTAAAGCCGTCGGTCCTGCGCCTGATCTCTCTCCGTGTCGGATTTCCGTCCCATCGGGCTATGAGAGTAATGGAACAGAGAGTGCACCTGTGTATGCGCACACACTTGTGCACTATAATATCTCCCGCGCAGATGGCTAATCTCTCCGGAGACTGGCCGCCGTGGCCAAAATTCGGTCGGGAGGACAATATTATATCTGCCACTAAAACCATCACTTCGTGATGTCCACGGCCACACTGTCAAGAATGTAGGGACGAAGTAGAAGAAGAAGACCTAAGAAAATTATAATGTATGGTCGGCGGCTTAGTGGCCGAGACTTCGCCCTCCTATGTGGGGCTTGGGGCTTCGATTCCCAGCACGCAACTCTAACAGCTTTTCGGAGCTATATAAATATCACTTATAACAGTGAACGATACACGAACAGCAAAACATCAAGAGGAAACCGGTATGTGTGAGAGTTCTCCGTAATGTTCTCAAAAGTGTGTGAAGTCTGCCAATCCGCGCTTGGGCAGCTTGGTGGACTTTGGCCAAAACCCTTCTCCTTCTAAGAAGAGACACGGGCTTGATGAACTGAGATGATGATGCCAAAACACTCATGAAATAACAGTAAGGAAATATAAAACTTTGCCCTACTCCATCCTGGATTCTAATATTCTAAAGTGAGTTCAACAGATAGGTAAGTACGGCTCATCAGCTTTACAGATTTGGATAAAATTTGGTGAAGGATGTAGTTTGCTTTCTGAGTGTTACTCAAGGTACTTTTTGTCCCAGAAAATGTCCCTTCGGACTTTTTAAAAACTGTCTACTAAGGGCGGTTTTAGAAAACGTGTTTTCGGCGCTTATAAGCCCTCTGCCACAAGCGCACTTCTGACGAGCGATGACACGCTTATAAGCTTGTATAATATTGAGTACTACTACTGACTGACACTAACTGCCTCGTTGGTCTAGTGGTTATCATGTTCGACTGCAGCCGACGAGGTCCTGAGTTCGAATCCCGGGTCGGGCCGTAATCTCTTCTCTTATGAGAGTGGACGTCTGTGCCTGACACACGAGTTCGAGCGAACAAGAATAAGCACGCATTCGGCTTTTTAAAGCACAAAAGGTGGCGCTCGTATCGGCGCGAAAGCCGATACTTATACTCGTACGTGCAAATACGATATACGCTAATTAGTCTAGGCAATAAAGCTAGTTAACCCCAACAATAATTACTCAGCCGACGAAACTGTACAGTATGATAAATTATCATGAGTTAAATGTATATTATAAATATATCCAATAAAAAACAACAACAGGAAGTAAGGTTTATTTATGCTATACCCAAGTGTTAAAGCAGGAAGATTTATTACATACACTATCGCGTAAACGCATTTTAGATTTAATAATAAAATCGGTTTAAATATCGATGTTCTGCATGATTATTTCGTTTGATATTTCGGTTTTAATTGTAAATACCTACTACTATTCTTTTAAAAATAAATCGGGAAAATATTCAGTCATAAATATTAAGTTATAGTTATAAATACCTAACTTCCAGATGTTTTTTTTTTGTTAGATATTTTTGTGTAAGTTTTGGATCATCCAATTTGTTGTTTTTTGGAATTCTAATGGCTGCCTTATATAATCTTCAGTGGCTATCTAAATATGTAGCAACCATGTTTAGATTTACTCATAATATCCGCCAACTTCGCCTTTGCGAGACAAGAGTACGTGGATGCATAAGTTGTAAAATTAGCGCATGAATTTTAATTGTATACTTAAAGTTACATTAGAATTATTAGGTTGTTCGTATGTAAAAATACTAAAAATATACGAGCTTCAACATTGATTGGATTTTTTTAAAGTCATAATGATATTATTGAATAGTCTGTTTTTTAAAGTCGCTTATAAATTAAAAGATTTTTATCCGTTCTAATTCGAATGCTATAACGTGCGTCTCATACATAGACATAAGAACTGAAAAGCAAATCTTTTTAAAATAGGTATGTACTTATTTAATATATCCGCCTTTCAAAAAAAAGTTCAACGGGCAATGCGGGGGAATTTTCTAGTGCTGTATGAACCTAGAAAATACAAAGTTAGCTAGGTGTTATGTAAAATATACAAGTAAGTAAGTACCTATAGATTACGAATGCTTAGATCGTGTTAAACTAATTAGAAGTGGTTCAGATGAATATCTAGATTTAGGTTTGATAATTTTCCAGGAAATTCTGAAATTGAGAGAATTTTCCTCTTGGATTGAGGTTTTTTAGGTACCTTTACTCGGGAACTCTTTATTAATATATCCTGAATAAAAATTGCCTATTTATTATTTAAGACTAGAATCTATCTCTGTGCAGATCCGTTCAGCCGTTCTGACGTGATTGAGTCCATCCATCCAAACTTTTGCATTAATGTGATATTAATATAGATAATTTAAAATGGTTATCAAACTTAAACTTAACGAGGATATTGTGAATATTAGTTCTTTTGTAAGTCGCCTTATTTAATAATCAGTAAGAAATAATTTGTTTATAACAAAGGCATCATCCCCGCTTCCAGCTGGGAGATCTAGGCAGTAGGTACCCTCCCTCGCCCCTAGATATCTCCGTCGGATGACTGGTAGGGTAGAACGTATCTCCTTATACTGTGTCACTTACTGATATAACAATTATTTTTCCGTAACTGCCTAGTTTCTACAAGACAATAGAGTCACCAGTTATGTAAACAGCTTTATTGATGGTATCGGTGAAAGTCGCCTTCTGTGGGAACCGATGATTTTTTTGCCGCCATTGTAGGCTGAAGCGCTGTGAAACGCGTTCGCCTAACGAACTGTTACTACAATTTTAATAGAATAGAATAGAATATTATTATTTATTTGCAAGATTGTAAGTAGGTACATAGTACGATGTTATTATGTTAAATGGTGAGCATGTTACAATCAGCCATGCAATGGCGTGCAAAATACATAAAACTAACATAGGTTTTATAAAAATTACTAAACACGTTGAAAGTTTCAAAATTTTTTTAAAAATTAATTTTAATTAATAAATAAATGAGAGTATAAATTAATGAGTTTTAATGAGATTTGTTTTATGATTCAAAAATTATTTTAAAGAATAGAAGTTATGGGCTACTAGCCATTTATTAAGGGTTCCGTACACAAAAAGAAAAATGGAACAAATCGTGCATTGTTGCATCGACATCTTCTGAGGATGCTTTGGTGACGGAGTTTTTTTTTTACCACTACAAGTTAGCCCTTGACTGCGATCTCACCTGATGGTAAGTGATGATGCAGTCTAAGATGGTAGCGGGCAAACCTGTTAGCGGCATGGCAGTTATATTAACCCATACCCCTATTCGGTTTCTACATGGCATCGTACCGGAACGCTAAATCGCTCGGCGGCACGTCTTTGCCGGTAGGGTGGTAACTAGCCATGGCCGAAGCCTCCCACCAGGCCAGACCATGGAAAATTCTGAAGTTATAAATTCCCAAATTGACCCCGCCGGGGATCGAACCCGGGACCTCCGCACGTTAAGACAACAGCGCTACACACTGCGCCACGGAGGTCGTCAAAACGTAGTTGCGTTGAGAGTAAGGAAGATATATTTAGTCGTTGAATAATAATTATTAATAGTACTATAGGCCTCTAAATAGAGCGTCGCTTATTCCTATAAGAACCAAATTAGGGACCCTTACTCTCTAGATCTTGAGCGTCGCTTATTACACAGCAATAAGGACCAAATTACTCCCTAAATCTTATTACACTACACTGATTTAACTGTAAGGGTCCCTGTGAAAAGTGCAGTTCTTAGTATCATCAAAACCTGTCATAGTCTGGAAAATTTCTAAAGCAAGTGGTTAACATTTCAGATATTGTGCATCTCATCTTATTGAATGTCTACTAATTAATTATTCCTTAAGCGAAGAACACGTTATCTGCTTATACGGCGCCAGTGGCGTGTACTTCATACATGCGTTAAGGCACTGCTTATTTCAAAATTTTTTATAAGTTTTCCGTACCTTTAAAGATTATAGAAGTATTTTTTTTATACGACTACCTGAAAAAGGAGTATATTGTTTTCAGGGTTCATGTATGTATGTATGGGAGTTTTTATATTCCACCATAACTTCTATACGCCTGAACCGATTATGATAAATGAGGTGTCGTTAGGATAGGATAATAAAATTAAAAAAAAAAATGATGGGGTGATCATGGCCCCGCATTAAAGACTAAATTTGAAAACAAAAACGAAAATAAGATTACCTATAGGTACATAGGTTACCTATAGGTAATCTTATTTTCGTTTTTGTTTTCAAATTTTCATTGTATCAACGCACGCATCAAACCATTGGACGGATCGGGCTGAAATTTGACATACAGATTTAAAAAAAAATCAAAGCCTTAACGTGAACGTGGCTGCGAGATTTTTTTTAAGTAAACAACGTTTTCTTTTTAATTTTAAACGTCCCATTCTCTCGTCTGAAAATAAGTTATTTATTACATACAGATAATATATCGACAATCACGTTCGTCCAGAAATTATTCAAGTCTGTGCATAAATAATATGAACTGTCATTAGCCGCGTATGCAGCTATCCCTTTCGCCCGCGATAATAATAAACAAAGACAAAAAGCTTTTTGTAATCCTTTCTTAAACTGAAACCAATATAAATTGAGCCGGGAAGGTGGTTTCGATTTCCTCTGGTTCATCGATTTTCCGGAGGCGCGCGGGGGAAGGGGGGTCTTTCTTGAGTGGTGGTGGTAGGTTGTCTCTTTCCCTCTTGGAACGTATGTGATAAAATGGTGAGGACGCCCTTTTTGCGCATAGTCTGCGCGGCTAGGCGGCATATTTCTGAAAAACAGGACGTGGCGTGGAGTCGATGGAGTTGATTGAAAAAAGCATCCTTACAACAAATAAAATATGATGATAAAAAGAAATCAAATGAAGTATGAGTATAACAAAAAAAATATACTTGATATAATATTATCAAGACACAAGTTGTCCTAAGTGAAATAAAACATTTTATTTCATTCCAAGTACAATCTCAACACTTTAATAAGCAGTTTTATCAATCCGTAGCTTTACACTATTAGATAGTTATAGAGCTCCAATTCAACACGTCAGCTTCCATCATGGTCTATCAGCACCCTCCTGCTAAGATTAAAGTCGTGCCGCGTTTGTAAAAAGTAGGTTCAATCTATTAAATAATCTATTAAGGAGTAATCTACAATTAGTAATCTATAAGTAGTAATCTATTTATCAATTACGATATTCTAATTTAAGATGCACCACATTATTTTTTACGAGGATTATAAATTTTCATTCTCACTAGGTAAGAGGCTAGCCACAGGTGAATGATGTAAGCACCTAATAACCATCGAAGTTGTTGACAAGTCCACTCCAATCCAGAAGCATAAAAACGTCTCTCAATGCTAAAATATTATTATCCAGAAAATATTCCCAATATTGTTTACAACACATGACGTGTGATTCAAAACGATAAAAAATATTGTGAAATTGAATAAAATATAAAGAAATAAAAAGTTTCATTAAATATAAATAAAGGTCTACTCCATAGACGTCTATGTCGGGCGCAGATGACGGCCGGCATTGCGTGGTCAGTTTTTGCGCGTCATCCGAACTGGACGTTCCAAGTTCAAATTTGAAAATTGGAACTCGAAGCGTTCGATATTTGAAGTTTCAAATTTAGCATAAAATTCCTGTCTTCAGGAATTCCGAGACGATTTGATTGTTTGTTAATTTAATTTTCATAAAAACGGAGATAACATTTTCGCATTAGTTTACGTTTATATTAAAATTTAATTGAATAAGTAGGTATGATGCTAAACTATAAATAATAAATAATCAAATGATAGGTGTCGTTTAAATTAAGGAATAAGGGAATGATTATTACTATACTATAATAAACTAATACCATCAATATTTCAATTCTCTATCCATCGTCGACCCACTTCTTCTTAGCACATTTTAGCACGAGTCTTCTCTCAGAATGAGAGGGGTTTTGACTTTTGGCCATAATACCCAATGCTGGCCGAATGTCGATTGGCAGGCTTCATGCACACAGGTTCAAGATGTAGGTACCTAGTTGCTTATAACTATGTTCTAAATTATGCCACATTCATCCGTGTGGATTTAGGATTTTTATTCTCGCGGGATCTGTTTAATTTTTCTGGATGAAAATGTAGCCTATACTTTCTTATTATTATAAATGTACTCAGGCTATGATTAATTTGTACCTACTAATAACTGTACAAATTACGCTTACTATTTGAGGCTGATATTATATTATCTACCAACACACGTATCACGTACTTAATACCAGCCTCAAAGAGTCGAAAGTAATATAAATATTATCATAGTTTTAGTCGAAATGTTTCCAGCAAATAAACGATTT
Organism: Erebia palarica; assembly: GCA_964035005.1. Lineage (NCBI taxonomy): Eukaryota > Metazoa > Arthropoda > Insecta > Lepidoptera > Nymphalidae > Erebia > Erebia palarica. The sequence goes on from OZ035992.1 coordinate 4,806,482, forward strand.
ATTATTTTTATTTAATGTACCTGATCAAAGGGATCTAGGAGTCCATATTATTTACCGTACCGTATTTAAAAAAAAAAACTATCAATATGGGGCAAATGGTAGAGGACAAAACCCTCAGAGATTAAAAATACTACGCAGAGATGCAAAATAGCTTTACTCTCATGTTTATCTTTTATACCTACTTAATAACTAGCATTTTGTCTTTATTTTACCAGGCAAGGCACTTACAAGTGAACTTAATTTAACGAATACAAAAAAAATACGACAAATTTGCTCTGCCATATTATTTTTGGAGTTTACCATATGAAGCCTTTGGAATCTTATTCACATTTTTATTAAATGATATTTTTTTGTGAATAACCGGATATTGAACTATAGTGTTATATATTTATGAAATCTACTCATCATTTTCTAGATGATGATTATATACTTAGTTAATTTTATTTTCGAATATTTTTTTTCTACTTTAGTCTTTAATGCGGGACCATGGTCACCCCATATTTTTTTTTTTAATTTTACTAGTCTATGTCACCCGGAATAAGCTAGGAATTCTAAATACCTCATTTATAAAAATCGGTTCCGGCGTTTAGATGTTATGGTGGAATATACAAACTCACATACATACATACATGAACCCTGAAAACAATATACTCCTTTTTTCAGGCAGTCGTATAAAAATTTAAAAAAAAACAGTTTTTAAGAAATTTGACTAGTCTCAGACTATTTAGTGGATACCTATTATGATTAACATAAAAGCGAAATCACCTATTTAGAACTGGACAGGATACGACAATGAAACGTCCGCGTCTGAGGGGAGTGACGACTTGTCCTATCGCGCTAGTATGTGCAGACTTTTGTGTGTGAAGGTTGCCAATCCGCCCTTGGTCAACTAGGTTGACTATGGCATGTTTAACCCCCGACACAAAAAGAGGGATATTATAAGTTCAACGTGTATGCATGTTTGTATGTGAGTATGTCTGTGGCATCATAACTACCAAACGGTTGAACGGTATTACATAATGTTATATAATATATGTTTTATTATATATATCCCTTAAAAAAGATATATTTCTTGAAAAACGAGAATAGAAGTCGAAAAACAAAATGATAACACCAATTTTCATTCACTCAACACTCACACTCAAGGCCCTATATTATTATAGCTACTACATAATATAATAGAAATGCTAGACTAACTAATAATAATATTCATTAGTTACAAAATAAAAAGGAAAACAATCGTATACTCTTTACATCTCAACAAAAATCAACACTCAAACAAAACCCAATTCATCCACCGATCCATACGAACCCTTTAAAAAAAAACGCAAAGACAATGCACCCGTACAAAAAACCGCATAAAATATCGCCTCACGTAGCGAATGAAGCCTTATGCAAACTTAGGCCACTCCCCCCCTTACACGCCCACGTGAAATCTACCATCTCTTTCCCCCACAAGCAATTTCCTATTCCCCTCTCGTACAGACGCATAACGCCTACGCGTTTTCAGCCAAGCGTTTTTAGTTGTCGCAAAGACATCGTGCGAGTTCGTCGTCTAGAAAACCGCCGGGGGCAAAAAAAAACCGCAAAAAGGGCAAAAAATACTGAAAAAAGTCCCCCCCCATTTTTTTCCCCGAGTTTTCCCAACACTAATCGTGACGCGTGTGTGTCTAATGTTTTTTTTGACTGTGGCTTTTTGAGTGATGTGCGTGCTAGTGTTGTTTGTTTTTGTTTGTGAAGGTAATTATCGATTATCGATACGGTAATGAATTAGTGTAAGTGTGAAGGCATATCGATTGATTGATGATCGATTAGATAGTATTTTTGATGCATATCCGACATTTAACGATACAATTTCAACCTACATGCAAGTAGTAGAAGCATGATGTGGCTTACTGTACATTTTAAGTAAAGTCTTTAGGGGTCTCTATTGTATGGATATTCATGCCATAGTATGTTACCCTAACGGTGATAATTCCTGGATTAACCAAAAAGCCAAAGAATAGGATCGTGGGGTAACCGGTTCAAATCTCAGGGAAGGGAAGGGGTGTAGAACTTTTGAGCTCAATTGACGCTTTTCTTTACACAAAAATGTGTGATCCTCACTAAGCTAGCGTTGGCGGACTATGGTCTAGCCCTAAACCCTTTTTATACTAAGAGAATACCGATGCTTAGAAGGGGCTCGACGATGGGTTGAGATGGTAATTTGATATACCAACCTATTTATTCTTATTACTCTGTAGTCATACAAAATTTAGGTAAATTTAGGTAGAGCATTAATAAATCATCAAAGAAGATAATATTTCTGGATTATTCATCAATCAGGATATAAAAATAGTTAATTTATATCTTTGATTTTTCGTAATACGTTGTCCTTTGAATTCACTAAACCAAATTTTATAAACCATTTATGAGTTATTTAATTATAAAGAGTCGATTTTTTTTCGATATTTCCAATTTTCTCATCTCTAATTTGGAGAAAATCGTGTAAAAGAAAATCAATAGGGAAAATTCTATTATTGTTAATGATTATTATTGTATTTTCGATAAGAAACAACTTATTGTTAAAAGTTGTCCGAAATTATCAATTGACGGAAATCTTTATAGTTTTATAATCGTTACACGGCTAATTTTTAGCTATTTTTTGTAAGTCATAGTAGTCCTTAGAACATCACTTTTTAAGGTAATAAAAGTAATAAAATCTAAGGTAAAATAAGGTTATTAAATAGGGTTATTTTTAAGGTAATAATATTCTTCTGGATTAATGCAGCGGGATTTTTTTTCAAATAGTTAATTATAATATTTTATTTAACTGCCTCGTTAGTCTAGTGGTTAGCATGTTTGACTGCGGCTGACGAGGTCCCGGGTTCGAGTCCCGGGTCGGGCCATAATAAGTGATGGTTTTTCTGACTAGAAATTCTCAGTACTAGCCCGGAGTTAGGACGTTGGTGGTGTTCCACCCCCGTGCCTCGGAGAGCACGTTAAGCCGTCGGTCCCGGTTATTATCCTATCCATGATAATAGTCGTTAAGCCGCCAACCCGCATTGGAGCAGCGTGGTGGGTCTAAGCTCTAATTGCATCTCTCCTATGAGAGTGGAGGCCTGTGCCCAGCAGTGGAACGTTAATGGGCTGTAGTGGAATTATAATTTTAGACAGGAAAAATATACCTGTTTTGTATTAACGCTGCGCTTTCTAGTGTGAGGTTGACATTCCTCCACTTTAGAACCCCAATTGTAATATGGGGTAGTAAGAATTTGATATAATTCAATCCGCATCTACTCTTATCTCCAGAAAAAAATACAAACATAATTATTTGTAACGTGTAAATAATTCAGCTACATAGTAACAAATTGTCAGATTGGTATATCATGGTGGTAATCAACTCAAATATTTTTATGTCTCCGTTTGAACGTGTTCGGAATTTTCTACTATAAGAACCAATATGGCGGCGCAATCCTCTCTTTTTTATCCACTACAAGTTAGCCCAGCTTCTATCCAAATTCACTTAAGTAAGAGACAAACTATATACTTTATTTTTTATCCACTACAAGTTAGCCCTTGACTGCGATCTCACCTGATGGTTAGTGATGATGCAGTCTAAGATGGTAGCGGGCTAACCTGTTAGGGGCATGGCAGCTATATTAAACCCATACGTAACCCTATTTGGTTTCTACGCGGCATCGTACCGGAACGCGTAATCGCTTGGCGGCACGTCTTTGCCGGTAGGGTGGTAACTAGCCACGGCCGAAGCCTCCCACCAGGCCAGACCAGGGAAAATTCAGAAATTATAAATTCCCAAATTGACCCTGCCGGGGATCGAACCCGGGACCTCCGCACGTTAAGACAACAGCGCTACACACTGCGCCACGGAGGTCGTCAAAATCCTCCCTAGTAACAAATAATCCATGCCTCTCTAAAGGTTAACTAGGAGATATGGTTCTTCAGTCTTGAGTCCATTTATCGTATAATTCAATGTATGTTAGAGAAATGAAATTAAGTTATACCGTACATTAAAAACGATTATTTAGCCTTATTAATCGTAGCCTAGTGGTTAAGACACACGACGTTCTGTACGGAGTCGCAGCTTCGATTCTCGGGCGCGTACGCAAACTTGCTGAATAAGTAAAGAAATTTTCTCTCGTTCACTAAGAGTGGTCTTCTTCTGGATTTTCAATACAAAATTCAATCACAAAAAAAAGGAAAATCTGACTGACTGATCGTTTAACGCACAGCTCAAACTACTGAACGGATCGGGCTGAAAAAGCCCAGAAAAAAATCTGTATGATACACAAATAGCTTTTATGACGTAAGCATCCGATAAGAAAGAATTTTTTAATTCATCCCCGAAGGAGGTAAAATTAGGGATTAAAATTTGTATAAAAATCGAACGATACGTGAGCAAAGCTGCGGACAAAAACTAGTTTTAACACAAAATAAATAATTTATCTTGGCGCCGGTATATACGCAGGTGTAGATGTATGTAGAAGAAATTCTATGGTCTGCAATTTGTATGGACGTCGATCCACTTAGGAATCCATACTTCCACCTTATATATAAAATTCTCGTGTCACAATGTTAGTTACAATACTCCTCCGAAACGGCTTGACCGATTTTTATGAAATTTTATATGCATATTCAGTAGGTCTGAGAATCGGCTACTATCTATTTTTCATACCCCTAAAACCCCTCAAGTCGCGGGCATCAGCTAGTACTATAATAATATATTAAAAACCGGAAAATTAAAGATAATTCCCACGGGAATCAAAACACTTTAATCCACGTGGACGAAGTTGCGCGCATCATATAATAATATTATACATATAATTATACTGAATTAAGTTGAAGTAATATTATAAATGAGAAAGTCTGTCTGTCTATCCGTTTACTATCTGTGTAATATTAATTTTGTATTACTATCTATTATCTTTTACAACAACAGAAAAAAATATTACTTCAATTATTTATTTATTTATCTTCCAGCTTAAATCGATCTTTACATGTATAACCGAATGCGATAGACTAAGACAGAAAACATATACATATACATAAGATTATATACTTATTAGTCGCATATCTCACAACTTAAACATTCTTAGACAAAAGTTACAACCCGAGCTAAACATGTTAAGCCGTTACAAAATATGCAAATAAGACAAGTCATTAATTTGTAAAGAAAGAACGCAGGCACGAAATCACGAATATCTATTTTTAACGAGTCTATTTACACTTTAATTGGTCTAGTCTATTAATAACGTGCTACAAAATTGATTATGATATAGAACAATTTTAATGGAATAGCAAAAAAGAATATTGTACAATATACCACAGTCTTATTTCATAGAGTTGTTGCTTTGGTAAATTTTTATACGACTGCCTGAAAAAAGGAGTATATTGTTTTCAGGGTTCATGTATGTATGTACGTGAGTTTGTATATTCCACCATAACTTCTATACCCATGAACCGATTTTGATAAATGAAGTATCGTTAGAATCCCTACCTTATTCCGCGTGACAGGCTAGCAAAATTTAAATCCCGCATTAAAGACTAAAGTTGAAAAGAAATATTCGAAAATAAGATTTACAATATAATCATCATCTGGAAAATGATGAGTAGATTCCAAAAATATATAACACTATAGTTCAATGTCCAGTGATTCACAAAAAAATATCATTGAATAAAAATGTGAATAAGATTCTAATTTAACTTGATTAATTTAGATTTTTAACTCTTTAGTTCGTTTTTTGGCAGGGCAGTCGTGTTTTTATTTTTTTTAATTATGACTTGTTTATTATTTCTTAGTGATAATTAATTTGTGATTAATGTTTGGTGACGCGCTCTCCAAAAGGCCTATGTCCAGCAGTGGATGAATACAGGCTGGTGGATGGATGGATGGAAGGTGGGAATTAAAACCTTATTCCACGCGGACGTCGTGGGCATCAGCTTACCAGCAAACTAGATGATGATGTTTTAATGATAATCTTTTTTCACGGTTACAGTAGAAAGTTATATATATTATTTTTTTTAAATAGTTTTCATACAAAGTCTAATAAAGAGATCTTAATACAATTTGTCACAGTTAAGTTAGATTTTCATCTACAAATTTCAAACACCTTTAGGGATTGAATTTTCAAAAATCCTATCTTAGCGGATGTCTAGCATAATAGCTATCTTTATGCCAAATTTCAGCCCTATTTGTCTAGTGGTTTGAGCTGTGCGTCGATAGATAGTCAGTCATCTTTTGCTTTCATATGTTTAGAAAAAGATGTAATAAATCAGATGATGTCTTCGTCCGCGTGGATTAAGGTTTCTTGGTTCCCGTATCAGTTGTACAGTATTTACATTTTTTTCTATTCGTACCGCAAAGTTATGCGTCGCTAAAGAGCGGTTAGATTATCATTAAACATCGCTAGTTATAATTGACACTCGGTAATCACGATTAACCGCCGATTAACGCGAACGCCAGTGCAAAAACCATTCACATGAAGCGTAACAAAACACTAGGTGGCGAAATTTTAAACTGTATGATTTTTAGTGTGTTACGTACTTGTTACGTTAGGTTACAGCGTAGACCGACGGAATCGTTCTATGCAATCTATAGAGAGATCTACGGTGTAGGACCGTTGGAATGTTAAATTGAGTGGTATATAATATTTATTGCTTGTTTAACTCTAATGATTATTATAAATGCTAAATCCCATGATTTATTGAGTGGCACGCGTGATGATTGCTACGATATTTTGCGCACTGATTTATTGTTAAATTAAATGTATTATGAAATGTTAGTTAGTGCTGACGCAGCAAATTGTACGGTAGGACTGTGGACCACAACACAGTCCTTCTATAGTGCACTCAAAATATCTCGTTGTAAAGTGCCACCTACAAATGACTCCGTCAAAGCAGACATTTCGTAAAAATTATGTGTACCTATAATAATAACAGCACGGCGGTCAATTGTTTTGCAAATCATGCCGAACCTTCTAGACTAACCTTGGCTGTATCTACTAGCAACATCCACGCACGCTTTAGGGAATAAAACCAAGATGTCACCGTTGTTGGTCATGTAGGTATGTCATGGACGACAACATCAAATCCGTAGAACAGTAAGGTCTTTAGCACAACTGCCAATTCTGCCGTGCAAATTGATCAAGTGATCAATTCAAATCAATATGATTGTCTATTCGTATCTATAGAATATTGTAAAATGGATTTCTACATATTTAGAGGCCTTGTTTTATCCTAATATTAATAAAAGTCTTAAGATTTTAAGTAATTCGTTTTACCATCCAATATTTAGTAGATAAAGACTGGAGAACATAGAGGTGTTATATATATACTCTATGCTGAAGAACCTGATTGCCTTAATAAGTTTTCCTCAGGCGCAAAATATTATATTATAGATGATCTGCGATTAGTTACACATACTGGTTTTCGGATAGGTAAAAAAGTCCACGCGAAAGGTCCACGGCGTTTTCTCCTGTCGCCTAGTGAGCGTGCTCTATATAAAACTGAATGACGCTGACATTTTGTTCGTAGTGCGTTTTGCTTACGGTTATTATCACGATAAAAATATTATGAGTCCAGGGGCCATACTGCCAATGCATAAAGCCATATTGTTTCTTTATTGTTGACTTTCGTGTTTTAGAATTATAATCTTTATCTTAGGAGTGTCAAGGTACGTGACATCAAACTTTCATTTTGAGTACTATTTCATAAGTATTGCTTTATGCAGATGACTTCTATGGAATTATGAGAAAAAGAGCAGCATCAGTGATGGGCAGGATGCCGGGGAGTGCCAATGGTATTCTGAATACACTTGTTGAAAGATTTGAAAATCCTTTTGTTGGGCACTGAGTAGGCATGCACATGCATTCCCAGTGTTTCACAAAGGGTAGATATTATTTTAATTTCCTAACACCACCATAGTTCTAAGTTTTTTCTTTCTTTTGTTTCTTTTACTAATATTACTAATAATTAGTTAACTTTATCATGTAGTATTGAGTATTATTTTATAATGGATGTCATGTCTGTCAATAAAGATATTTATTATATTAATTTTATATGCGTTAGCAGTATGGCCCCAGCAGCCCGATTCTGTAACTCAGTGGCTATCAAAAAATGAAAGCCACTGACTTATATTTTTTATCCATTGAAGATTTACTATGAAATGTTCTTTCATTTTTTCATAGTAAACCTTCAATGGACAAAATATATATGTCTGTGGCTTTCATTTTTCGATAGCCACTGAGTTACAGAATAGGGGGGCTGATCATTATAGTAAGTAGGTATTAGTCAAACAAATGGTGCCTATAGGTACTTACTATTAAGATAAGGTGCTCATACCAAAATATGAATAGGCGGAGCGTCGAATAGGCGGGGCAGGTAGGCGTGGTCGCAGCGGTCATTGAACCCTAGAGGATACGATAACATGCCTGTATATGGCATGGTTTAGTAACCATTTGCAATTCTATGACCGCTAACTACGGAAATTCCTGATAAAGGCGATCGCATATCTGTTGGTGCCGTACGCAGCGCAATCTCACTCTCTCTCTTATCAACCCAATGCCGGCTCACTACTCAGCCCAAGTCTCCTCTCGGAATGAGAAGGGTTTTGCCATGGTCCACCACGTTGGCCAAGTGTGGATTGGCAGACTTCACACACCTTCGAGGACAGTATGAAGAATTCTCAGGCGTGCAGGTTTCCTCACGATGTTTTCCTTCGCCGTTTGAAGCAAGTGATAGTTAAATTTCTTAAAAGAGGCAAATAACTTTGACTTTTATAATTTAGAGGTGCGTGGGATCAGACCCCGAGATTGAACCCGTGACCCGTACAGGTGGTCAGGTATCTTAACTTAGGCTATTACCGCTTCAACGTCACACGTTTTGCACTAAACAGTCGACCTCCCTGGTCTCATGGGAAGATTTGGTCGTGACTAGTCACAATTCTACCGGCCAAGACGTACCACCAAGCGATTTGGCGTCCTAGTACGATGCCGTATAGAAGAAACCAATTAGGCTTAATACAGCTGCCGTACCACTTACAGGTTAGCCCGCTACCATCTTACCCCTTACACTACCATCATCATTTATAATCAAGTAGCTCGCAGATCACACGCAAGGGCTTACTTGTGGTGGATATAAAACGTAATTATTTAATTTTTTTTACTTGCTAACGTCATGATCAGTTTCCATAGATGTTCCTACTATCAGATATTGTAAATTGAACACAGAAGTTGTGTGGAATCTGATAAAACTAGAAAAGTTCTGCCGCCACACATGACGCGGAAAAATATATGCGACAAGCTTCGAGGTGATCTACCTAGCACTGCACCGAAGTAGTCTTATATACTTAATCTACACAACCACAACGTCCCACTGCTGGGCACAGGCCTCCACTCTCATAAGAGAGAGGGAATTAAAGCTTAGACCCACCACGCTGCTCCAATCCGGGTTGGCGGACTTTAACGACTATTATCGTGTTAGTGATATTATCCGAGACCGACGGCTTAACGTGCTCTCCGAGGCACGGGGGTACAACACCGCCAACTTCCTAACTCCGGACTAGTAGTGAGAAAACCCAATACATAAATATGGCCCGACCCGGGACTCGAACTCGGGAACTCGTCGGCTGCAGTCGAACATGCCAACCACTAGACCAACGAGGCAGTCTCTATTATTACTAATATACTTAATAATATTATGTATTTGCTATTACCGGCAAGCGCAGTGTAGGACGACCTGGTCCGATGACCTAAAGAAGGTTACGGGAAGCGGTTGGATGATAGTTCCAGAAGTGGATGCATACAGGCTGATGGATGGATGGATGGATGTATTTAATTGAAACCTTTGGCAAACCTATAAAATCAGCAGACATAAAAAATCCTGTACAAATTAAAATCAGTCAAAATATTATTTATGTGTCTTGTCTTTAATCTATTGTATTGGATGTGTTTTTCGAATTTATTTTGCTTTCAAAGGGCTCAAAATGCAAAAAGTTGAGTTTATTTTGAAACTCTGCATAAAGCAAAAATCAAGGCTAATCTATTAAAAGTACCTAAGCTCCTTAAAAAGCTTATTATACTGCTGAAGGTTATGATTGTAAACGATAAAAGAGCATGGATTTGACTAGCTCCAGCTATGCTTGGGACTACAAACTTTATCCTAATAATGACTGTATTGACTGACTGACTGACTGTTTTTTGATTAAAAAGAACAACCTCCGAGTTTTTTGCTGGCTCTTCTCGATAGGAATGGCATTCCGAACCACCGGTAAAATCAGTCGAGGATTCAAAAGCACTTGTAAAAGTTGTTTTGATTATAAAACATTGAAGTTTGAAGTATAATCTAAGTAGTTCAAAACTGTGAGAATATGTCCAATAAAGACAATGCCTGCATTTTCAAAATCGAGTCTTCGAACTCTTCGATTCGCCAAAGTAGATGTCATATCAAGTTAAAGAGAAGAAGAAGAAGAAGATCAGTAAATACCTTTCAGGCCATGCTTTAAAATTAAAAGTAATAATATTTTTATAGTAATAATTTAATTTCTTTAGATACTTGATAAAATAGCAAGAGCAAGCTTTTCTGCAGGTTCATTTAAGAGGTTCTGCCCGACTCCAAGGAATGCAGAATAACTACTTTTTCCCGCTTATTTCCCGCGAAAGAAAACTAAGGTTATTAGTAAACATATTACTAATCGTTATTTTTTTCTGACAAATTAATAAGTTTCCCATTACTTGCAGATTGGAATATCTAAAAACAAAACTAAATGTATAACGCATTTTTTTTTACTTTAGAGAATTTAGTTTTTGGTTGTTCTGGTGTATTACAATACTTAATAAATATGATAATAATATTAAGTTATGTTTAAGTGAGGTTTTAACTTATGTAGTTCATAACTAGCAACCGACCTCGCCTTTGCTCTCGTTGGAATTCCAAAAAATCCCACCTTATTAGTCAATCAGTTATAATATAGTTATTTGTAATCTATTTCAATTATTTTAATATTAGGAGGAAATAAGTTAGTAAGTGCCGCCTGCACAAGGATATTTAAACTGATTCAGTTATAATTAGTAATACTGTCACTTTTTGGCTAGAGCAAATTGCCGTTGGCAAAAAGTGTTAGCATTAACTCAAACAATTTATATCATTATTTAATTAATTTTGTTTGGCTTAGTTGATCGAGATATACAAGGACCTCGAAAAACAAAAAATATCAGAAGGTGTAAAAAATAATTGAAAAAATTAAACAAGGGAACCTTAATGCAAAATTTCAGCTATCTATAGGTCCATGAGTAAAGAATAGGCGTTAATAAGTCAGTCAGGGAATGAGCAAGAGCAAAGAAAATTATTTATTTTAATTATATGAGCTAGCTTTTGCCGGCAGCTTCGCTCACATTAATCTGTATGTCCAATTTCAGCCTGATTCGTTCCTTGGTTTGAGTTGCGCGTTGATATAACAGTCAGTCAGTCAGGCGGTCAGTCAGTTACCTTTTCCGTCTATGTATTTAGAAGAAGATGTAATAATTAAAGCTTCGTTTGTTTCAGATGCGGCCAATCGGACATTCGCACAAAATAATGCATCGTGCTAACAAACGTACATTTAAAATTTATAAATATATAGTATTTATATTCAAACGTACATAGTGCAATAATCGTTTTCTATAAATTATTATTAATTATTGATTCAAAATCAAGTTATCTGTTAAACGGGTTCAATGTAATAAAAAGTTGAATATCAATAATATCTAGATGCAATAAAATATCCTTTCTTATTCATTTTATAGTTTTTCTAAATCATTTTTAGTATTAAAACTTAGAAAATAGAACTAATTTAAATAAATGAAAAGTGAAAGATTATTAAGTATAAAAGTGAAGTGACAAAAATGGCACGATGATTAACGATTCAAACGTGAACTATAACTTTGTAGAACGCAAAAAAATGTCACACCAAAAGTTGACCGAGAAGTGAAATAAGTAAAAGTGAAAGTTGATTAGCAAAGTGTTTCAAAGTGCAAGTGAAATCATGCGGTATTTATGAGTGACTGTTGCGAGCAGAGCTGCGGGATGTACACCACTTGGTACAGCCGCGGGGAGGGGGGCATGCACCATCATCAGATGGGGCAACTGTACCACGGGCCCCCCATGATAAAGACTGAGGCTGGGGTCAATAGTGACTGCATGATGGCAGTGGACTATGCGCCCCCGATTAAGGTGAGGGAATTGTACCTACTTAATTATATTTAATTGTTTATACATATGTATCTAAGTAATTAAAAATACTTTAGGGCAAACCAGCGATTAGAGATTTCGTATATTTTTATAAATAAAATAAGAGTATTTACGTCATCTTCACTACCGATAATAAGTTTTAAGGTTTATAATATTTTAATGGTGCAATATCTTTATGAGATGGTGAGAAAAGATTCTCCCGATTCTAATTTAATTAGTGTTTTAACGAAAAGATCCTAAATTCATGCAAAATATGTTATCTATTGACGCAAAAGTGAAAGTTGATTAAAGTGGTTCAAAGTGCAAGTGACCGATCCCTTTCTTCAAGATGGCGGAAAATGCACATAGGAAATCTTGGTCGACAATTTGAAGTTAAGCTTTTCTAGGCCTCTCCCACCTAATAAGCCTTCTCGGTTCACATGCATTTCCAAATGTCTATAATAATGACTGGACTACTTGGAGGTTTTAAATAGTGTACCGTTAAGTATCTATCACCTAATAAAAGCACCTAGGTACATGGCGCTTTTTTTAGTGAGTTAGTTGTTAGTTTCATGCATTTTTTGTTATTTTTGTATGTATTTATTTGACTCAGCAAATAAGTAGATACTTATTTGCTGATTGACTGCATACCTAATGTCGGGGATATGGACAGGTAGAAGAAAATACTGAATAACTGCGCCGGAAGCAAAAATATAACATTAAGATTTATTGTAAATGCTTAAAGTTGGTTAGGCTGTGTTCAATAAATGTAAAAAATTAGTATTTTTGATGATAAAATTACATTAATCTTTTTGGTATAGTAAAGTTTAAACACAGTTTAAAATTTAAATAAACGAGCGGTGAGGCCGCATGCGGTTAATCTTAGTGCAAACAAACACAAACGAGAATGCAACAGGTAATAATGACGTATTAGTTTTTTGCTCAGACCTTTTTCTCTCACAGACCAGAATTTTTATTCCGGGAAAAACTGGCGAAGCACCACACACTGGAAAAAAGCATCGGAGTTTTTAAGTACATTCACTGCATTGCTTTGTAAGGCCGAGTTCAGACTAGTGCAACGGTGATTCTTAACACCGTTCTTTAAGGCTTAGTCTAGACTCTCTCTAGGAAGGCTAAAAATCACCGATCAATGGAGTTAAAATATTACGACAGTTAAAGTTTGCCTTTCGGGATATAGGTATTGTGTGCTTACACAATATTATAAAAAACTACATGATGCCCGCGACTTCGTCCGTGTGGATTAGGGATTTTGGATTCCCGCGGGAACTCTTTAATTTTCCGGGATAAAAAACCTATGTCCTTCTCCTGGATACAAACTATCCCTATCCAAATTTCATCAAAATCGGTCGGAGAGATAAATATTTTTGATTCCCGCATGAACTCTTGAATTTTCCGGGATACAACCTATCTCTGTACCAAATTTCATCAAAATCGGTTGAACTGATGGGCCGTGCAAGCCTAGCAGATAGACAGACAGACACACTTTCGCATTTAGTATCGCGTAGTTGTAGCCTATACCTAGACAAGCAGAGTCGAGAGAAGCTATCTTCTAACAATAACACCTTATTAAGCACTACGTAATGAAAGATCTAATTATACGTACCTACTTTGTAATCTAACATCCCAGTATGTACAAGCTTGAACATTTCTCATCCTAATCGAGTGATCATGATGAACCCAAGGGGCATACTACCATCGCCGTATAGTTTTAATATTGTTAACGTTCGTGTTTAGAATTGTAATCCTTATTATAGGGACGTCAGGGTGAAATTAAACTGTAATAATAAAGTAATACTGCTATAAGCGATGGTAGTAACCCCTACGTTAGGTACTGTTTTTGCCAACCCTGCGGATCTAGCCCGTTAAGGGCAAGGCATGTTAAATATCCACCTGATAGCGACATAGGGCTTCTTAGAGATGTTCTACATTAAAATTGCGTCACTGAGGAGTAGGCGATCCAGTATTTCCCGGATTGGTTGGAAGGCGTTACTTTGCAGAAGTTCATGATGCGCAAACAACAGCTAATAAGAGCTGATAATCCACAGCTAACAACTTGCGCGTACGCTTTAGCCAAACTGCTATACTATATATAATAGGAACAACAGCTAATAAGAGCTGATAATCCACAGCTAACAACTTGCGCGTACGCTTTAGCCAAACTGCTATACTATATATTATAGGAACAACAGCTAATAAGAGCTGATAATCCACAGCTAACAACTTGCGCGTACGCTTTAGCCAAACTGCTATACTATATATAATAGGAACAACAGCTAATAAGAGCTGATAATCCACAGCTAACAACTTGCGCGTACGCTTTAGCCAAACTGCTATACTATATATAATAGGAACAACAGCTAATAAGAGCTGATAATACACAGCTAACAACTTGCGCGTACGCTTTAGCCAAACTGCTATACTATATATAATAGGAACAACAGCTAATAAGAGCTGATAATCCACAGCTAACAACTTGCGCGTATGCTTTAGCCAAACTGCTATACTATATATAATAGGAACAACAGCTAATAAGAGCTGATAATCCACAGCTAACAACTTGCGCGTACGCTTTAGCCAAACTGCTATACTATATATAATAGGAACAACAGCTAATAAGAGCTGATAATCCACAGCTAACAACTTGCGCGTACGCTTTAGCCAAACTGCTATACTATATATTATAGGAACAACAGCTAATAAGAGCTGATAATCCACAGCTAACAACTTGCGCGTACGCTTTAGCCAAACTGCTATACTATATATAATAGGAACAACAGCTAATAAGAGCTGATAATCCACAGCTAACAACTTGCGCGTACGCTTTAGCCAAACTGCTATACTATATATTATAGGAACAACAGCTAATAAGAGCTGATAATCCACAGCCAACAACTTGCGCGTACGCTTTAGCCAAACTGCTATACTATATATAATAGGAACAACAGCTAATAAGAGCTGATCATCCACAGCTAACAACTTGCGCGTACGCTTTAGCCAAACTGCTATACTATATATATTGTTTCCCTTCTGTACTGTGTATTGTTCAATCCCATGACTCCTGGTTATTTGAAGGAAAAGTTTAAATATCTCGGGCATGATAGACCAGATAGGGTCCTCCGGTCAGCCGGTAAACTTAATCTTAAGATGACTAAATATTTCCAAAGTTCATTCGCACTCAGGGCCTCTAGTCTATGGAATGAAATTCCCTCAAATATTCATCGTGCTAAAACCTATAGTAGGTTTAAAATTGACGTTAAAAATTATTACTTATCTCTTTGTCATCATAAGTAACGACATATTTATTGTCTTCTATCTTAAAAGTACTTCAAGACAAGTATTCTTTATATAATTATGTCGCAGTGCATACCCGTGCCGCGTTGCTTAAGTGTAAAGATTCTAACGATATAATTCTAACATAACTTCTAAATGCCTGAACAGATTTGAATGTATGGGGTATCGCGATACCCCGCGATTTAAATCTGAATAAATAAATCTTATCTTACTAATATTACAGATGCGAAAGTTTGGATGGATGTATGGATGAATATATGCATGGATGTATGGATGTTTATTACTCAATCATGCCCCAACGGTTGAACGGATCTGGCTGAAATTTGGCACAGAGATAGATTATAGTCTGGAATAGCACATAGGCTACTTTTTATCCCGGAAAATTAAAGAGTTCCCGCTGGAACCAAAAAACCTCAAACCACGCAGTTGAAGTTGTGGGCATTCGCTAAAAAAAGAAACTTACCTATATACATCAACCCTGAAATCGTTACACTCCTCTATCTTATCACTATTGAATTATTTTTCATTAAGTGCAAAACAAAGTGATTTGTTCTGCAACGGTCGAGGGCTTTATTATAACGTTCATCGAGAATTTTCATGACTTTTGTCACGACTGGAAAGTAAATAGAAAATATAAAAAAGTTTGAAAGTAAGTTAAATAAATATACTTATTTTTATGCGATTTAGCCACAGTAAACAGATAGGTACAACGTAGTTATGCAAGTTAGCGTTTCACTGTACTATATCCCTATACTAACCTGATAAATGATAATAGAAAGATTATCATTTCAGCTTATTCATCTACTAGCTGATGCCCGTGACTTCGTCCGCGTGAAATAAACTTTTACGATTCCCACGGGAACTCCCTAATTTTAGCTTATGTGTTTTTCCAGACTATAATCTGTCTCTGTGCCAAATTTCATTCAGATTCGTTCAGCCGATCTGGCGTGATTGAGTAACAAACATCCATCCATCCATCCAAACTTTCGCATTTATAAATTACAAGCTGATGCCCGCGACTTCGTCTGTGTGGATTGAGGTTTTTTGTTTCCCGCGGGAACTCACTCTTTAATGTTCCGGGATAAAAAGTAACCTTTGTGTTATACCAGACTATAATCTATCCGTGCCAAATTTCATCCAGAGCCTTTTGGCCGTTTTTGCGTGATTGAGTAACAAATTTTGTATTTATAGTATTGTTAGTATGTAAGTATAGATTAAAATCATTTTCCTACGTGACATCGAACAGAAACTGAAACTGGGGCTGAAAATACAATGTAGCCATACTGCCAGTGCGTAAAAGCCACAGTGTTCAGTGATTAGAATTATAATCCTTATTTAAGGAACGTCAAGGTACGTGACATCAAACCGTCATTTTAAATAATATTGCATGAGAATTGCTCTAAGAACCAATCTTATCTTACTAATCTTACTAATATTATAAATGCGAAAGTTTGGATGAATGTCTGGATGTAGGGATGTATTGATCAATGGATGTATGGAAGTTTGTTACTCAATGACGCCCCAGCGGCTGAACGGATCTGGCTGAAATTTGGCAGAAATTAGTCTGAAATAGCACATAGGCTACTTTTTATCCCGGAAAATAAAGGAGTTCCCGCGCGAACCAAAAAACCTAGATCCACGCAGACGAAGTCGTGGACATTAGCTATTATCTATATATCTTTTAACCCGTTTTGACAATGTTTATGAGAGGCGGACGAATATAAACTGTTAATCCATTTTTATTTTTTTTCATCTAGTGCATTCTATCTGAGAATGCCCTCTGCAGCGCCAAGCAAGTATTTTAAAACAATTATTGTAAATACCAAGAGGTATTTACAGTTGAAACATCGAAGTCTGGCATATAAATTTATTTTAAAGCAATACATCTCGAGGGCATCCTTCAGAGCTGCAATCAGCATTTTTGCACGGACCGCAACCCGCTATCAGTGAGTAATTTAATTACACCGGGTACATATTATAAGTGCCAGGTTTTACTAGTTTAGTTAGTATGGTACTTACGTTGTATGTACATACTAGAGGTGTTAGCATGTCGTTAAACGGTTAAACGGTTAACGGCTAATGGTTGAAAATATTAGTAAATAATCTTTACTCGTGTGCACTAGCGAGTGAAAAAAAACTTTTTTTTTTTACTATCGTTTGTTAAACGGTTAGCGATAAACGGTAGTAAAAGATCTTTACTCCTGTGGGAAAAAAAAAATGTTTTTTTTACTACCGTTTACAGCCGTTAACCGTTTAGCGATATGTTAAAATATTAAGTACATACATACTTACATGAAGTCCCACAAACTTATCTGGTCCGATGGCCAAAATTTGAACTAATTTTTGTGCCTGTTTATCTCCCTTAAGACGTAATATCCACATCCCCTTTTAGTTTTATGTTGTATTTATAATATAATATTGGTATAGATACCCAATTTAAAGTAAAAAAGTTCGTCGAACTTTGATGACGTTACAATTCAGTATTAAATGATAAATGATTTATTTATTTCACGTCGGACAACTTGTGTCACTTATGAAACGTTAAGACTCTACCACCGGTTCGGAAAGATGATTCTACTGAGGAGAGACGGCAAGAAACTCAGCAGCAGCTCTTATTTTGTACAAAATCCCGTACTTAGCGTGTGTCTTAACGTTTAAAAAAGTTACTGATTTGACTCTTTGTCAAACAACACCCAATTGTAATGGACACATAGTAATAAAGTACCTACATATTTTAAACCTTGGAATAGTTTTATCATCACCATCATTTCCACCCATAGACGTCCCCCTTTTGACCTTTTTGTTTTTAATTTGAACCGCTAGGATAGGGCACACCCTTCCAGCTTCCAGTTTCTCTCCGCTTTTAATATCTTTTAGTATCTTGAAATCAAGAGTGCGAGTGAGTAATTGAGTATTCACTCTTGATTTGACCTCTCAGAATAAGAACAAGGAGGATTTAGTAAGGGGACTAGGCTATTGCCGCTTTTAAAAGTTACAGGCATCATACTCATATTTTATTATATTATTTTTAGTAGTATTTTATTCTACTACTTACAACAAATGTTAAAATTAACAACAGTAGGTGAAAGAATTTTTGACCGAGCGAAGCGAAGGTCTCTGAGTCTACTAGAGTGAATTTGTACTTGTCCGTCTGCCCGTCCGTCCGTCCGTCTGTCAGAGCCTTATAACTCATGAATTACTGAACGTAATTACGTCAAATTTAAACATAATATGTAAACCAATGGCCTCCAGCCGAATATGGCTTAAAAAGTTATAAAAATTTTTAATTCAGGGGGGCTCTCATAGAAGCGAATGCGATTTTTTATAGCGTTACAACGGGTTGCAATATATTATTTTAAAGATAATTAGGAATAGAGTAGATTTTTTTTTTTTTTTCAATTTTTCCCCTAAAATTGACGAAATTGACGAAATTGAAAAATTGGGGGGCTTTCAAAGTGGAGATTTTCTAACGTCCAAAGTTGACCTCAGAACTCTCAATTTTCTAAAAGGCTGAGCCTGAAACTTGATCAATTATTTGAATTATATCCTGTACTTGAACAACAAATACTAATATTAGATAAATATGATAAGGAAACGAAATTATTTAATTTTTAATGAGCTTGAGTATTTTTAACAGAACTTCACAATGATGTCGCTCTGTAAAAGTTTATTCGTTTCTCCAGAAACTCTTTAGCTCTACAAGTTAACTATTAAAATATATAGTTAAAACTATCATAGGGATACCGCGAGGTCTCAGTTCGGGGCGAACCACTAGTTAAAATAAATTGAGTAATTTTTGAGTTTATCCATTACAAAAATCATTTCTCTTTATAATATTAGTTTCGATTTGACTAAAACTATTAAAATTAATGAAAGAACTAGAACTTTAGTTCGCTCTAATCCGAATCGATAATCCAATCGGATTATAGTGAATGAAAGTCCTAGTTCTTTCATTATCATGGACTTCCGCAAAGCAACGCCTGCTTCTATCCAATATAAGCATTTCGTAAAGAAGAGGCAGATAAATACCAGAAGCAAAAATTAAACACTACATAAAACCTTTACCTTTAGTTTGCATCTTTCCAATAAAACAAAATTACGGTTCGTTGAACATTAAACTCGCACCAAATTTTTCCATTAAACGACTTTTAGTGTCAACATCGATTTCCCCTCACCATTATTTAGCTAGGTACCGTTAAACGGCGACAATTATTCTAATCTAAGACAGATTTTGAGAAGAAATCATCTCGCCAAGTTATGCATCGGTTGCTCACCCGTGCCCAGCGTGGCTTGGTGACAAAAAATACCAAACAACTTGTTTTATAACTTCAACGCACGACTGCGGACGATTCTCTACGGTTTGGCACCGGGTGATATCACGGCTGTTCTGTAACAGAACTTAGTAAGTCACTTTGATTTTATTCAATTTCGAAGCGATATAATTTTGTTTTCCAGATGTAATCATTAGAATTGACAGACATATTAAATATTAAAAAGATTGTTAGAATTATATACTTGGGTAAGATGTACCTACGTAATTGTTTTTAAATTTCACAATATTTTTTATTTCCTCTACAAGTCAGCGCTTGACTCCGATCTCACTTGATGGTAAGTGACGATGCAGTCTAAGATGGCAGCAAGCTAACCTGTTAGGGGCATTATTAAATCCATGCCCCTATTCGATTTTTACACGGAATCGTAGTGGAACGCTGGCATCGCACCGGAACGCTAACTCGCTTGGCGGCACGTCTTTGCCGGTAGCGTGGTAACTAGCCACGGCCGAAGCCTCCCACCAGGCCAGACCAGGGAAATTTCAGAAATTATAAATTCCCAAATCGACCCTGCCGGGGATCGAACCCGAGACCTCCGCACGTTAAGACAACAGCGCTCAACACTGCGCCAAGGAAGACGTCACTAGCTGATGTTACGGGGACTTCGTCCGCGTGGAATAAGTTTTTTTAATTTCCACTCCCGGGATTTCGGGGATCAACTAGCCTATGCCACTCTCCAGGTCTTGAACTGTACCTAAGTAAAAAATTACGTCGATCCGTTGCTCTGTTGCCGGACAAACCAACCAATTGAAGGACAAACCACCAAAGAAACACACTTTTGCATTTGTAATTTTAGTTTGCCAATAAGAGTGAGTTCCGTCTCCCGATGATCAGCGTTTACTATTAAGTACCATATTAGCCAGTTAGTGTAAAATTTTAACAGTCTCACGTCACAAATTTCCAATTTAGTAAATGCTTACCTTATGTAATATTTCGGTGGGTATAGGTACTAAGGCACGAAAGTCTACAAAAATTGTAATCATTTTAGTAACACGTACCTATATGTGATGTGCAAGATAACCGTATCCGTATCCGGTACTTTTTTTGACGGATCTTTTACCTTCATCCATCCATCCATCCATCCATCAGCCTGTATGCATCCACTGCTGGACATAGGCCTTTTCGAGAGCGCGCCACCAAACCTTTATTCTTTTGATCTTTCTTCTTACCTTATTCATTTTCAATACATAGATGTAATTCTGTATTCATTTGATTATGTAGCAATGAAAAACTAATAATTCTTAAAATCAAATATTTGGCACCTTTATATTGCAAACATTTATCGTAGTGAGTTTCATATTCACGCGCACCGACGATAATTGACTAAGAAAGTTAAAATCCGTATCCATATCCGCGGATGTTGACAACAAATATCCGAATTCGGATACGGAATTTTCTTACAAATTTGTAACACGACAAATTGTACAATTGATTTGTATTGATTGATTTGATTTGTGGTGCAATTGCAAAATCTACCTAATAGAATAAAGTGTCACTTATCAATTTGTGCTAGCCGGCGAAGCATTAGACTTAGGTACCAAAGGTTTTTTTTTTCATTGCGCTTTACCTTTTATCTTTTTTCCATTGCTTCCTATTGGAGCCGTGCGCTGCGGTTGCGGTGGACGTCAGAAAAACCGTCACGTCTCACCTACGTGGACAATCATCTAGTTATCTGTTGACTTAACCACTTGTGCGGTGAATGACCAGGCTTCATTCATGCTGGGTGAATGGGTGACTAAGATTTACCTATAGGGTTAGATTGGCTACCTATGACGGCTGTTCGACTCTTAGACATGTTTGAGCTTTTTTAATAAGGCCTCTTTTAAATTATATCTGAGGAGACTCAACCCCATTTTGACTTGACGTTATCTTTAATTTTAGTATTATATTTGAATTGTTAGACATTTTCTATTATTAAATTTTAACTTCTATAACGATATAAATTCTATAATATTACTTTCCTCTCTGATAGTAAGTAGATTGTGTGGTACGATAGTAAGTAGATTGTGTACGGTAAAGTTTGTGTTATGACCCACAATTTTGCATAATAAATGATTTATGATTTACTTCAGTGTCTCTGAGCCATTTGCAAAAATTAGTTTCAGGTATTTTAAATTTATACAGTGTTTTAAAGGAGCGTCCTATGGCTCTTTTGCTGTACTCTACTCTGCGGGGTTGTGTTAAGTACGTTTAAGAGCTAGAATGGTGAAAATAGCATAATATGCGATTAATATTAAAATTCTATATTTATTTATTCAAAAAATAAGTAAGTGATAATAAGTATAAAACGTGATGGTGTTAATCAATTAAGGTAAAAAACTAAAACTACAGCTAAAGCTGGAGGAACCCTGTTGATGCTAAATAACAGAAATAGAACACATAGAAATGTTCTTTTCTATCTGTTTGGTTGTTTTGGTGTTAGGTTGAATTTGAACGATTGAATTTTTGTCAGATAGAAAGTAAGCGATCAATTCAATTAAATTTTGTTCAATCAACGTAACGGGGAAAGGAAAAACAGCAAAACTTTACTATATTAAAGTATATTTCCGTAAGGTTCCACGCATTTTACTCCGATTTCATTGATCGAGATTCACTTATCTAACACAAAGCGCATAATATCAGTTGACTAGTTGATGCCTGCGCCTTTTTTTAGCATCTCATTGGGATTTCTCAAAATCCTAATTTCCTCAAAATTTGTATTTATATGTAGTTTTGTTATTGCTAGTTAGGATAACGGTTACTAATTCCAACGGTAAAGGGTTGATTCTCATGGCTTAGATCGCTAGATGTTAGGTCAAACGCTTCTGTTGGTGGGTTTGGCACACTTCCGTAGCTAAGCAACGTAGCACATATCTAATGGAAAGGCAGCCTAAACGTGCGTTGTCTATCTGTCAGTCATTTGATCCGAATGCGTATCTCATTCTAGCCTCCGTGTCTCAGACACAACATTCATCTATTACTTACTAGCTGATGCCCGCGATTTCCATCCGCGTGGAATAAGTATTTTAATACCCTAGGGAACTGCTTAATTTTCTTGAATAAAAAGCAGCCTATGTCACTCTACCGATCCTCAACTATACCCCTGCAGAAAATCAATTCAATCAATTGCTCTGTTGCGGGGTGATTGAAGAACAAACCAATAAACCAACAACCAAATCCATTTTCGCATTTATAATATTAGTATGATTACTATTTAGGTACATTATATTTAAATAGTAGGTAGTGATAGTCTATAGTGGCTTAGACACCCAGCCTCCTTTTGGATGTAAGCGTGTTCGATCCCGGGTCACGCAACTCTAACTTTTCAGTTTTCGGAGTTACAGTTTAAAACAGTACCCAAAATGTTTTTCTTTTTGAGAAATAGAATTCAATAAAAAACGCAACAGCAAATCAACAAACAAGCAATTGCACGAAGATTAAAAATCACACTTTTCCATCATTTCTTGTCAATTCGAATCGAATATTTTTTCCTACTTTTAAATAGAATGACAAAATTTATTCACGATTCTGTATTCATTATTGGACGAAAATTTTTGTGGTTTAGTGGAAACGAACAGTGTTTTTTCGTTTTATTTCTATTTAGTTAGATACACCGCCAATTTTCTATTAATTCATGATTCCGAAACTATTTAATTTTTTGCCCAGCGATTTAACAAATACCTAGTGTCATAACTAACTGTTTAGTTGTAGAAAAAATTCGATGCCATTTTTGTGAGTTTAAGTCGTGACTTGGGTCAGTTTAGGTTGGTTCTTTTTTTGAATGAAAAATGGCATTCTAGTAGAGTTAAATAGCCTAGTCTACCAGCCCGCATTGGAGCAGCGTGGTGGGTCTAAGCTCTAATTCCGTCTCTCCTATGAGAATGGAGGCCTGTGCCCAGCAGTGGGACGTTAATGGTGGTGGTGGTGGAACCAGACGATGCCCGCGACTTGGTCCGCGTCGATTAATTTACTTAAATAACGGGCAACTCCTTAATTTTCCCCTAGATTTAACACAACGTTATACCAAATTTCAGACAGACAGACACACTTTCGCATTTATAATATTTGATCTGAATGAAATTGCAGCACAGAGATAGATTATAGTCTAGAATAACACATATGCTACTTTTTATCCCGAAAAATTGAAGAGATCCCGCGGGAACCAAAAAACCTCAGAAGTCGCGGGCATCAGCTTTTTAGAGATAGGTAATGCGGCTCTATTTAAAGAACTTTCAAGTTAAAAGTAGGTAAGTTTTTTTTATCCACTACAAGGTAGCCCTTGACTGCGATCTCACCTGATGGTAAGTGGTGATGCAGTCTAAGATGGTAGCGGGCTAACCTGTTAGGGGCATGGCAGTTATATTAAACCCATACCCCTATTCGGTTTCTACACGGCATAGTACCGGAACGCTAAATCGCTTGGCGGCACGCCTTTACCGGTAGGGTGGTAATTAGCCACGGCCGAAGCCTCCCAGCATTAATTAATAAAATTATTTCCATGTTTCATATTAGGTACCTACCAGTTCATCCGACTAATGATGCCCGCGACTTCGTCCGCGTGGATTAAGGCTTTTATTTCCATTCATCACATAATGGTAGGAGTTTTCTTGGGATAAGAATGCGGTGGTTTCCCACGTCCTTCCGCGTACGACGCCACAAAGAGTATTTCATCTCTTAGGTTTTTGTAACGATTATTATCAGATATCAATTTGCACTTATAACGTCTTTCCACCTATAACCTGCCGAACTAATTTAGCGCACCACTCTTGAATGAACCGTATTTGTCGTCAATTTAATACTCTTCATCACAACAACCGAGACCTCAATATATTTAACTCGTCGAAGGCTTGCTTTCGCCGTAACGTACTGGTATCCCTACGTAAGTTAGCCAATTAGTAAAGTTGTGTAATTATTCTGTATAATATGATTTGTATTACTATTGATATAACTATTATTGTAATTTTCTCATTCCTCACTGCATCTTGTAAAGCTACCATACTTAAACTTTGAAATGTTTTTATCTAAAAATCTTTTGTAGTAGCCAGTTGTTTATGTTTGTGCTATATATCTTTTGTCTATAAGTCTCTTTGCAATTTACATATACTTTATTTTAGGCATGAATGTTGTTGGTTGGTCGAATAGAAAAAAAAAAAAAGATATTAATGATAATAACCGGGACTGAGCGACGGCTTAACGTGCTCTCCGAGGCATGGAGGAAACGAAAAGGCCAAATTTGAACCTCCACATTCGGTCATCCATCCAGTACCGACTTGGGTCAACGTTGCTAAACAATCGCTTTCGACTGATGTCCCACCACCACCACCACCACAGCCCATTAACGTCCCACTGCTGGGCACAGGCCTCCACTCTCATAGAAGAGAGGGAATTAGAGCTTAGACCCACCACGCTGCTCCAATGCGAGTTGGCGGGCTTTAACGACTATTATCACGTTAGTGATAATAACCGAGACCGACGGCTTAACGTGCTCTCCGAGGCACGGGGGTGCAACACCGCCAACTTCCTAACTCCGGGCTAGTAGTGGCAATTTATAATCTGAAAACCCCGATACTTAATTATGGCCCGACCGGGACTCGAACCCGGGACCTCGTCGAGCGCAGTCAAACATGCTAACCACTAGACCAACGAGGCAGTTCCATATACCTTCGACTGATATACCTTGTCACAACTAGGCCACTCGTCCCTCACCACTGTACTAATAGGTACCAATACCTAGTCAAGAAGTGAAATTTTTATTGAAAACATTTTCATGAATATTCATCAGTATCGCCATGACTTTATGATAAGTGAGGAGGATGGTACATAGGTACATACCTACCTACTTACATCATATGAAACAAGTTATTTGCGTATATAGCAGCCATTTGCTATATAATATGGAATTTATACCTATTTAACCTACATGGAATTCGTAAAACGTCCATCGATATTGCAGTACAGCCTTATTTGTGATGCGCAATTACTTACTTTTAATTATGAATAGCATTTTACATTTACAAGCTATACTTAAAAAAAACAATTTGACTCTGAACGATTGACCATAATATTATGGTTAAAATGTTATTGATAGGTATAATATAAATTAAATTAGCGGTCTAAATAAACGCGCGACCAATAATAATTATTTAAAAAAAAACCGACTTCCAAAGCCACAACATACTCGTAGGGTGTAGATTCAAAATTATTTTTTACTTTACAGTGGCTTTGGAAGTCGGTTATTTGAAAATAATTATTATTTTTAACTTTTGAGTGTAAGGCTTTGGAGTCAGAATTTTTTGAAAAAAAAGGTGATAAAAAGCGGTGGTGAAAGCATTTTTTTTCAAATCGGTTCAGATGCCACGGAGATATACACCAACATGAATTAAAATAAAATACGCGCCGAATTGAGAACCTCCTCCTGTTTTGGAAGTCGGTTAAAAAGTCGGCTTGCTATTCGAAGGGTACGGGGTTAAAAATTTATTCTGTACTGTCTTATTATTCTACTGTCTATTAATTTATTCTGTCTGACGCCCTTTCTGGCGCAATGTTGAGCGCTGTTGTCTTAACGTGCGGAGGTCCCGGGTTCGAAGGCTTCGGCGGTGGTAACTATACCAGCAAAAACGTGCCGCAAAGCGGTTTAGAGTTCCGGTACGATGCCGTGTAGAATCTGATTAAATGGGTTAAATATCACTGCCATACTCCAAACAGGTTAGCCCGCTACCATCTTAGACCGAATCATCACTTACAAACAGGTGAGATCGCAGCTAAGGGCTAACTTGTGGGGGATGACAAGTCATAATTAAAAAAATTAAAAAAAACACGCCTGCCCTGCCAAAAAACGAACAATAAGTTAAAAATCTAAATGAATCTAGCTAAATTAGAACCTTATTCACATTTTTATTAAATAATATTTTCTTGTGAATCACTGGATATTGAACTTATAGTGTTATATATTTTTGGAATCTACTCATAATTTTCTAGGCGATGATTATATAGTTAATCTTATTTTCGAACTATTTTTTTCAACTTTAGTCTTTAATGCAGGACCATGGTCACCTCATCAATTTTTTTTAAATTTTACTAGCCTATGTCACCCGGAATAAGCTAGGAATTCTAACGATACCTCATTTATCAAAATTGGTTCAAGCCTATAGAAGTTATGGTGGAATATACAAACTCACATACATACATACATGAACCCTGAAAACAATATACTCCTTTTTTCAGGCAGTCGTATTAAAAGAAGAATATTTTACCACCGAAAAGTTAAAGGTGCATTATAATATGCGTTTTAATTGATACTGCATTAATGGTGAAGAAACATAAATGCCTGAGATTTCTCTATAGTGTAGCCATTCTTTCTTAGAACGCACTTTTTCATATAGGGAGGAGATCCGCTAGTGGGTCCACGATGCTCACGATGACAAATGCGAAAGTGTGTCTGTCTGTCTGTCTGCTACGCTTTTCCGGCCCATCTTTACGACCGATTTTGATGAAATTTAAGATTCACCACTAAATAGAAGTCATATTTTCAGCGAAATGTCACTACACACTATGAGTCTTACAAAACCGCGCGAAGCGTCCGCTTTCGAAAGGCACGACGTTTACTCCGGTAGCCTAGTATGTGCGCTCCATAAAAAAGTGAACGACAAAAAAAATTCGCGCGGGTGTTTTGTCCTGTCCGATCCGTAGTGCGTTTCCAACCTAATCTGTCAAAGACTCCTTAAATAAAATTAGTTACTCCCAAATCCGCAAAACGGTTTTCCTCAAAACTGCGCTACCGAATCATCACAGCAGAAAACGTTTATCTTGATGTCTTCATGCTACTGTGCTAAAGTAAAACACTGTAACAGGTCCACGTGAAACTTTTTGTGCTAGCAAATAATATTATTCGTTTATCTTTTTTGTTGCGTATTACTTTAAGGCGTGTTAAATGATTCATCGGATAGATTTTTTGTAGTTACATGACCCGATGTAGTAATGTATCTGTAAAGTGAAATTGTACTTACGAGTAGCTGAGTAAAAAAAAAATTAAGGCAGCGTTTTATGCCTTTATTTATTTATTTGTGTATTGTACAATTACTTGTATGATGTCTCCATTCTTCCACTCTGGGTTTCGATTCCAAATTGCAATAGCCATCCGCTTCTGTACCTACGATAAACATTTTCTGACAACTGATCATTCATATAGCTACGTAATGGTTTGATTTTCACTCAAATGAGTGTGTCACTATTTAAAAATAGTAATATCCTGTACAATTTTAAGACAGAAAGCAACTACATTTTAACTGACGTTGTTTAAATTCCTGATAACGTCATTGTTGTCGAAGTTTGTTACCAGTAACATGCGTCTCGTTGGAAACCACGCCCGTCACCTTGATCGTCAGGTCACTGTCCACTACCTACAGTCTACATCCTCATTGCTGCGGAAATATAATAAATATTTTTTTTTTAATCCTGACTCACTCACTCACCGGCTGTCTTATCAACGCCCAGCCTAATAATTTGGACCTAGATTCCTCCTTTATATTTCAGACATGGAGTAATGAGGGTGTTCTCGAAATTCTTACGGGAACGAAGCCGCGAGAGGTCGCTGGTTTCTACATAAATATAAATAAATACCTTTAATTCAGTCAAAAATATAAACAAATTACCTGCATTAGAATTATGTAGCTACCATAGCCCCAGGAAACCAACCACAGGTAAAGTGTAAGCCAACCTTGGGTCCGAGAGGTCCAGGCACCCATTCCTAAAATTTAACTTAATGTATGTAGTTGGTTTGGGGTAACTGCCTCGTTGATGTAGTGGTTAGCACGTTTGACTGCGGCCGACGAGTTCCCGGGTTCGAGTCCCGGGTCGGGCCATAATTAAGTATCGGGTTTTTCGGATTAGAAATTCCCAGTACTAGCCCGGAGTTAGGAAGTTGGCGGTGTTTCACCGCCGGTGTAACTGTAACCGGTGTGTCCCGTTTATTATCACTAACATGAACATGATAATTGTCGTCAAAGCCCGCCAACCCGCATCGGAGCAGCGTGGCGGGTCTAAGCTCTAATTCCCTCTCTCCTATGAGATTGGAGGCCTGTGCCCAGCTGTGGGACGTTAATGGGCTGTAGTGATGATGAGTTATGTAGTTGGTTACGATCTAATAATCTAAAAATTGATACATGTGAATGTTGTCACATACTCGGTTCTCGCGAGGGGGGTAGCTACCCCCGTGTGTGCAGTTGATTAATGGTACCGCGGCGAGATGTCGTTAGCCCCGATCATTGCCCGTGTCCCGGAGGATGAGGCGGATTTAGCCCCAGTTTGTTTTACTTCCGGATATTTTTGCCATGCGATGCGATACCATCAAAACAATACTATCGGGTATCTGACAACTACATAGTCAAATCAGCATTTTTTTTCAAACGTCAAAACGCGGGCTTGTATAGGATTTTGTCATAGATTTATTTTGGTTTCGGAAAACCGATATAAATCTATGGATTTTGTATGAAACGTTGAATTTTGAATACAATACAATAAATTTTAATAAAATAATTTCATATAAATATTGTATAGAATAATAAAATATATTATAATATAACTGACAATAAGATTTTAACGATGTTTAGAATAAGTATATATTATTATTATATAATTTTTGCATGCCAACATATGGCAGATTGTAGTTCATGCTAATATTAATAATGTAACACGAATTTTTCTACGCAATCTATGCAAATAAATGATTTGATTTGATTTGATTTGCGACGTCATTAAAATTCGACGCACTTTTTCACTTTAATCGACAGTTTAAAATGGTTATTCAAAATATAACTAACAGGGTGTGTAGTTAGTACATATTATTTGTCGTAGTTAATAGGGTATAATCTCATTGCGACTGAATTTCTTATAAGACTTTTCTCACAAATATTTTCTTATAATTTAATAAAAGAGTAGGCCTATTGACCTACTCTTTTATCAAATTATTTCAATGGGTAACTTTCAATGAGAAAGTCCTGTCATACTAATTACTAATTTCCACTACCACCACTAAAGCCCATTAACGTCCCACTACTGGGCACAGGCCTCCGCTCTCATAGGAGAGAGGGTATTAGAGCTTAGACCCACCACGCTGCTCCAATGCGGGAGTTATCATGTTAGTGAAAATAACCGGGACCGACGGCTTAACGTGCTCTCCGAGGCACGGGGGTGAAACACCTCCAACATCCTTACTCCGGGCTAGTACTGAGAATTCTAGTTAGAAACAGAATACTGAATTATGGCCCGATCCAGGACTCGAACCCGGGACCTCGTCGGCCGCAGTCGAATATGCTAACCACTCGACCAGTTAGTTAGTTAATTACTAAGGCAGTTAATTACTAATTTACTAATAATATAATAAATGTGAAAGTGTGTTTGCTTGTTGGTTTTTCAACCACGCCGCAACAGAGCAACAAATCGACGGGATTTTTTTCAGGCTACTTTTTGTCCCGGAAAATTAAGGAGTTCCCATGGGACTGAAAAATCTTATTCTATGCGGACGAAGTCGCGGGCATCAGCTAGTGTTTTAACAATTCCCCAGGTATAATTTTTAAAGTTTATTTTCAACCCAAAGAGCGCATCAAACTGAAAACAGCCATGTTCAATTTATCAAAGTTCCACGTGAACCTCCCCCTCCCCCTGCCCCTGCCCCTGCCCCTGCCCCTCACAAGACTCACATATTAATGGAGACGCTGGCGTGTGGCTGAAAGAACAGGGATTGTCTTTTAAATTAATTGTCCGGGATCTTTGGAAGTGACGTCACAAACGCGTGGTTATACATTAGAGTTATACCTACTTATACCAGTATTTCTGGAACGATAATAGAGACTTAAGTTAAAAGATATGACTGATAACTTGTTAAAAGATATGTTAATAAGTTATTTTTATACTAGCGAATGCCCGCGGCTTTGTCTGCGTGGTTTGAGGTTTTTTGGCTCCTAATTTTCCGGGATAAAAAGTAGCATATGTGCTATTCCAGACTGTAGTCTATCTCTGTGCCAAATTTCAGCCAGATCCGTTTAGGTGTTGGGGCGTGATTGAGTAACAAACATGCAAACATCCATCCAAACTTTCGCATTTATAATATTAGTAAGATTTATAATATAATTGGCTGAGGCTCAGATATTTTATTGTAAGTAGTAAGTACTTTAAAAAATAACTAGTAACGCAACTCTCGTACCACTTATTGTTCGTTGACAGTAATGTCAGAAAGCTAGAAGTTCAAACGAGATCCATACATTGTATTTGATTGGCGTGATTGAGTAACATACATCCATTCATCCATACATCCATCCAAACTTTCGCATTTATAATATTAGTAAGATTTCGCATCTAACTTGCAGCGGATAAAAAAAACAAATCTTTGATATTTAACTTCCATACAAGCCTTTTTTTTTTATCCGCTACAAGTTAGCCCTTGACTACGTAAGATTTCACATCTAGCTTGTCCCTGATTCACTATGGTTCGATTTCTGAAAAAAAAATGTAGCTGCGTATACCTTGATAGCAGTTACAACGTATCGATACGATACGTAAGCTATTTAGATCCCTATAACTTAAAGATATAATAGGGATGATGACAACTCAATCAAATCAGCAACTCTTTAACAAACTTAAAAACGCTCTTCTGCTATGGAAGTTGTATGAAATTTGCAATAGTGACGTCATCAAATTTCAACGCACTTTTTTTCTTTAATCTATGTTATAAAATGGTTATCTAACTTAAAACTAACCGAGGATGTGAGTTTTAGGCCTTTTTGAAGACCCTCTATTCAATAATCAGTTAGAAATAATTTATTTTTGATATAGGCATCATCCCTATTGCGGTCTAAGAGAAAACATACCTTTATAATATACAAATGGTTAATAATAGTTTTAAACTCATCATAAGGCATGACCGTACTATTTATTAGGACCTATTCTGAGGCATGACATAAGATTCCCAGTGTATGTAGTAGTCTTTTTGAAGACCTTCGTGGCGCAGTGTGTAGCGCTGTTGTCTTAACGTGCGGAGGTCCCGGGTTCGATCCGCGGCAGGGTCAATTTGGGAATTTATAATTTCTGAATTTTCCCTGGTCTGGCCTGGTGGGAGGCTTCGGGCGTGGCTAGTTACCACCCTACCGGCAAAGACGTGCCGCCAAACGATTTAGCGTTCCGATACGATGCCGTGTAGAAACCGAATAGGGGTATGGGTTTAATATAACTGCCATGCCCCTAACAGGTTAGCCCGCTACCATCTTAGACTGCATCATCACTTAACATCAGGTGAGATCGCAGTCAAGGGCTAACTTGTAGTGGATAAAAAATAAAGTATATAGTTTGTCACTTACTTAAGTGAATTTGGATAGAAGCTGGCGTTACTTAGTTTGCGGAAGTCCATGATTATCAGAGAACAAGAACCTTAGGTATCCATCGTTTTAATTTAACTTACCACTACAGCCCATTAACGTCCCACTGCTGGGCTCTCATGTGAGAGAGGGAATTAGAGCTTAGACCCACCACGCTGCTCCAACGCTTGTTGGCGGGCTTTAACGACTAATATCATGTTAGTGATAATTACCGGGACCGACGGCTTAACGTGCTCTCCGAGGCACCGGGGTGAAAAACCGCCAACTTCCTAACTCCGGGCTAGTACTGAGAATTTCTAATCAGAAAAACCCAATACTTATAAAAGCCCGACACGGGACTCGAACCCGGGACCTCGTCCGGGCGAACGAGGCAGTTTAGTAATTTATAATAATTTAACTTAAGACTGTGTTAAACAGCATTTGTTAAGTCGAGGTTATTACACTATCGATGATTTTATTAACGACAAAGTTGCATGGAAGCAACCGGCCTCGCATCCAGTGACCCACAAGTCAGTGTAATACTTGTAACGTATGTGTTGTGTTGACTACATATTGTAACCTTTTCTTTTCTATGAAAAGAGCAACTGCTGAGTGTTTTGCCGACTCTTCTCAGTAGAATCAGTTTTCAGAACCGGTGGTAGAGTCTTAACGTTTCATCAGTGGCACAAATTGACCTACATGAAATAAATAAATCATTTATCATTTAGGTACCTGCTTTAAATAAACCATTTATCATTTACCTGCATGCATGTTTCTCTTCTGCAACTAATTCGATCGAGTTTTAAAAAAATTTGACTTACCTGGAAATCAAATCTTTGATATTTAACTTCCATACAAGCTTTTTTTTGTTGTTTTTTTTATCCGCTACAAGTTAGCCCTTGACTACGACCTCACCTGATGGTAAGTGATGATGTAATCTAAGATGTTAGCTATCGTAGTCTTTGCCGGTAGGGTGGTAACTAGCCACGGCTGAAGCCTCCCACCAGGCCAGGGAAAATTCAGAAATTATAAATTTCCAAATTGACCCTGCCGGAGATCGAGCCCGGGACCTCCGCACGTTAAGACAACAGCGCTACACACTACACCACGGAGGTCGTCATAACTAAATATTCTTTAAGCCTGCGAGGTACCAACTTAGTAAATTGTTACACTACTTGTATGTTAACATTTTATTACCAAGAAGTGGTTCCCAAAAAAATACAAATTAACAAGGTATAGGATACAAATGTAGATAAATATAAGGTATGTAGGATTCCTTACACTGGGAAATTCTAATAGCCCTTTAAGTACAGTTTTGCTATCTGATACATAGTAATTATACACTGAATTCCTAGGATATTATGTCAAATCATACAAATTTGGTTAATAGCCAATAAAATATGGAAAAATATTAAAAGTTATTGCAAAATATAATGATACTCAATACCCGATTGTATATGGTATGGGACTACTTAGAAGTAGTTGGAATTGATATAGGGTATGGAATCCGTGGAAATTATATCAATTAGAGTTATTATTTCCATATTTATTAGGCTCTATGGTTACACCAAAGATGGTATGAAAATGAAATGGTTTATTTCACGAAGGACAACTTGTGCCACTTATGATAAATCGCAAGAATCTACCACCGGTCCGGAAAACTGATTCTACTGAGAAGAGAAATGCAAGAAACTCATCAGCAGTTGCTCTTTTCATAAACAGAAAAATGTTACACTTTGTGAATAATATACAATGCAATATATCATGGCAGATACATATTAATATGTTTATTTTGTGGCATGTTTTTGTACGGTAATAATATAGTCAAATAGGTACTTTGCTATGACTTACTGGGCTAAGGAGCGTTGACACACATGTCATTAAAAAAAAAAACACCACTGCCTAAAAAAAATTAAATCTAAATTAATCGTGTCGGAAATGCCGGCTTTTATACCTATTTGGCTATAGTTTGAGTCACTAATTAGTAGATTAATCATTTCACAATCGTGTATTGTGGAGGCAACGCAACATCTCCTGAAGATGCTCGGGTATCGGAGTGAAACGTAAGTTGAGGGTAGTTTTTTTGGGGGGGATTCTGTGGTATGGTGAGAACCACTGTACCACATAGATTTTCCTGTTGTCGCGGATTACAGCGAATTAAATTTCTGGTTCCTTCATTAATCAGTTGTACAAAAAAAACATTACATGCAGTACTTATGTACTGTGTACATACTTAAAAAGTAAATGTGGTCAACGGGCCACCTCCTCAGCAATATATCCAATTCTGTGGTTATATTAACACTTATAATAGACCTAGGTACCCAATGTTATTCCAATATAACAAATGATAAACATTTATAACACATAATTCTTTCCATAACAACTATTAAGCTAATGTGCTCACGGCACGTGCTTGCCGCATACCTACTTGATATTAACGATACATACTTACATGCAATGTACTGGTATATAGAGACACTAGTGCCTCAGTGTAGCAATTAAACATTTAAACATTATAGTCTAGGCAATAATTCTTGTTGACCCCAACAATAATTCCTCAGGCGACGAAACTTTACAGTATGATAAAGTGTCATGAGCTATACATGTGTTATAAATATCCAATAAAAAATCAGAAAGAAAGTACAGTTTTTTATGCTATACGCAATTGTCAAAGCAGGAAGGTAGGTATTATTGCGAAAACGCAGTTTAGGATTCATAATAAAATTGGTTTAAATATAGATGTTCTGCACGATTATTTCGTTTGATATTTCGGTTTGAGTGTAAAATATATACTACTTACTATTATTTTAAAAAGAAATCGAGAAAATACTCAGTCATAAAAATTTAGTTTTAAGTATAAAAACCTAACTTCCGCATGGATATTTTTTTGGATATTTTTGTATAAGTTTTGGTTCATGCCACACTACAACCCTGCCAAGTTTCAACGACTGAGGATTTAATGCAGGGGTCTACATACAACGAACCGCCCCGTTGCCTAGACTATTAGGACGATGGCAATGATGATTTTTGAATGCTGTTGATGTTAGTTTGCAAAAACACCAACATGAGCGAAAACCTCTTAATATAATTTGTAACTCAATCAGTCTATATAACTAATAATAGTTATCTACAATTTCTATTCGTGAGAGTTTTCCCTGAGGATATATATATAAAATATCCTCAGGGAAAACTCTCACGAATAAAAATTGCTAATAGGGATTTAAAGGACTTTTCTGGGTTACAATTGATACAGGAAAAGGAAAAGTAGAAAAAATACTGACTGAGGCAGATATACAATTTATTACCCAAGATTTTTCTAACTATGAAGTATATAGATACGAGTGAAAATGCACTATGGAAAAAAATATTCTGGCGACTTGCAATTTAATTAACTCTTTGGTTATTGGCCAAAATCCACTTTCTTTCATTAATATCATGAATTCAGCGAATCATGACAATTGAGATTGTAATAATTACTATTAATTACAGAATACTTAATACTGTTTCAGTTAGTTTAATACTGGTCTCAATTATAGCCGCTCTTTCTTTGACATGATCTGTAATTTCCTTGTCTCATGAGTTTTGCTTCTTTATCGTTTGTTTCTCAACTGTATGATTGTTAAACTATGCTAGTTTGCAGCTGGTATGCCATGCTTTGCGACATTCCAATATCTATTAAATTAATATATAATTATATTAACAGACAGCTACAGGTGCAGGGCTGGTTATAAGTTTACTTCAATTATTGAATATTCATCAGTTTTCCGTTAATTTGTACAATATAAAGGATTTCCTAATAAGTGCGATGTAGAAAAAGGTATCATTTGATAGAAAGATTATATCTCATACTAGATAATGCCCGCGACTACGTCCGCGTGGATCGAGGTTTTTCAGTTCCCGCGGGAACTCTTTAATTTTCCGGGATAAAAAATAGCCTATGTGTTATGCCAGACTATAATTTATCTCTGTACCAAATTTCATTCAGATCCGTTAGGCCGCTCAGGCGTGATTGAGTAACAAACATCCATCCACACATCTAAACATCGATTCATCCAAACTTTCGCATTTTTATTATTAGTATAGATAATCTATCTACTAAAACCTTCGTCTTTTTCGACAATTTATAGACTTTACTGCTTGACATGGGTCTCTTGCAGGGATTTCCGACTGCCTGAAAAAAGGAGTATATTGTTTTCAGGGTTCATGTATGTATGTATGTGAGTTTGTATATTCCACCATATATATAACTTTTATACGCCTTAATCGATTTTGATAAATGAGGCATCGTTAGAAGCTTATTCCGGGTGACATAGACTAGTAAAATTTAAAATAAAATTGGATTGAATTATTTTTTTTTCATTCAAGACTAAATTTAAAATAAAAAACGAAAATAAGATTAACTATATTATAATCATCATCTAGAAAATGATTAGATTCCAAAAATATAATAACAATATAGTTCAATATCCAGTAATTCACAAAAAAATATCATTTGATAAAAATGTGAATAAGAATCTTAAATAACTAGATTAATTTAGATTTTTAACTTTTTAGTTCGTCTTTTGGCTGGCCAGTCGTATTTTTAATTTTTTTTTTAAATTATGACTTGTTTATTTCATTTGATATTTTCAATGGATGAAAACATATGTTTATGCCTTTCATTTTATAATAGCCACTGAGTTAGAGATTATAGGGAAGCTGAATTCAGCGGCTCTCTTTTGCACGC
This sequence comes from Erebia palarica, assembly GCA_964035005.1. Classification (NCBI taxonomy): domain Eukaryota; kingdom Metazoa; phylum Arthropoda; class Insecta; order Lepidoptera; family Nymphalidae; genus Erebia; species Erebia palarica. Next base: position 4,843,381 of record OZ035992.1, read on the forward strand.
TTAATGTCAGCGCTCCACCTAGCGGTGGGTCTGCCAAATTTTCCAGAGCGCTGTCGATATAACATATTCTATGGAATCCCAAAGATTATTGGTTCTTCTAAATGCAAACTACCAAAACCTACAACTATTCAAAAAGTAGTACTTACTTGCCATGGTAGTAGTATCATGTACTTATTTCAAAGATTTCATTCTCAGATAAATTAACCACTGTATGCTCCAAGATTTCACTGGATGATGTTTGCGCGTGGTGTAGGATTAAAAAAAAACTCTTGCAAGATTATCCCGGACATAAAGTCTATGTGGGTTTTAAAATAAGAGTTCAACTACAATTTACAATCTCTGTACTTATTTTCATCAAAATCGGTAAAGCGGATGGGCCGTGAAAATTACAGACTGCCTGTCTGTAATTTTCACGGCCCATCCGCTTTCACTTTCATATTATCATAATGACCAGGATATTTAAGTATTCAAGGTCAGAATCAAAAATCAATCAAATGAATGAATGAAATGAAATTTGATACAGAGACAGTGTTCAAAATTATTCTAATTAAAAATTAAGTAAGTACTCATATTTTTTTTACTATGAACAGGCATTTTCTAGGCAAGCGCGTTCCAACCGAGACCTCATCATTGCTTTGCAATAAGCATGATTGTCGCCAAGCTTATGCGTATCTCGCAATAAAAAAAATACTTATATAAAAATATAAGCTTTCAGGAGCTTGAGGAATCGCGGCCATCTTGAATAATTTACCGCATTAAATCAATTAATAAATATAATTATTCAAGATACCCTTGAACAAGGGTATACCCTTGTTTTTATAGCGTTTAGTTGTGAAAACCTGTCATTAGCTATAAGTTACCTAATTGTAAGACTATCTATAACTATATAAGCTGTTGGTTTTCCTTAACACATAAAATAAAATTTTACAGACTGCGCTGTTTTTTTTAAACTAGCGACGACATCAATGAATGACGCAATGTAGTGAAGCATAGATCTGTCAAAAGCCAAAAACAAAAAAAAAATTATAAAACATACCGTTTCCTAGAAGAAGTAAGTAATTCATTCAATTAATCTAAAAGTCTAACAGTTATCGCAGAAAGTATAATGTTTGTTGCGTGTCTATTTATCTGATTTATGGCTAGTTACCTAGATCATTATTTAACTATTGCACTTAAGCTAAGTTACTAGATTGGTTTTTTGCTTTGCTAAATGTTACTGTGATTTAAATAAAAACCATTAAATAAACGTGTTTCTTACTTCGACTTAGGTCTAATAATTATTATTTAAATCGAAGATTTATCGTGCTATCTACATCATCTCTATGCTAGCCTGGTACATCAACTCTAGGTGCACTTTGTTTTTGTACCGTATTAAATGAAAAAAAGTAAGGAATTCTGATAGATATTTAATAAATCCTTATTTACTAATTAATATTTTAAATACAAAAGTGTCTCTGTGAGTCTGATACGTTTTAACGATCCATCTTTTCAATCGATTTTGATGAAATTTGGTACGTAGGTAGGCTACAACCCGGGGAAAGACATAGGCTATTATGCCGGAACATTAAGTAGTTTCTGCAGAACGCACGCAGACAAAGTCACGGGAATCAGCTAGAATAAAGTATAAGACGTGACAGTGGTAATTATTTCTGATATCTTAAAACCACGAGAATTAGGTGAAGTATCAAAACATCTTTCAAAACATAGGTTAGGTTGACAAAAGTCTGTGTAACTAAACTGCACGATTCATAAAGATAATAAATCTGAGATGTCGTCACGCCGGCGTGGCGTGTCACAAAAAAGAGCGATTTTTCACCATCATCACCAAGACACGTTCACCCTCCGCCACTCACCCTCGGCTTTCGATTATTTTGTATTAGTTTAATCTGTGCTTTGAGGGTGGCTGCCCTCAAGATGGCCTAGTTACGTCAGCGTTGATCTGTTAAGTATGTGATAACATACCTAACATCGCTGCACACTTTTAAGTACTTATAGTGTAAGTTGATTATGTTTTAGTGTCCCGACGCCCATACAAATTGAGGACTGGTATATACACCTAGATTTTTGTATACACCTTTAGGCTGCATAATTACTTATTCTGTATTTTTTTTACGCCATTACAAGTTAGCCCTCAGCTGATGGTAAGTGATGATTCAGTCTAAGATAGTAGCGGGCTAACCTGTTAGGGGTATGGCAGTAATATTAAACCTATGCCTCTAATCGGTTCTTACACGCCATCGTACCGGAACCCAAAATCACTTGGTGGTACGTCTTTTACCGGTAGGGTGGTAACTAGGCCGCCCACCAGGCCAGAGTTCACAGAAAATTCTGAAATTATACATTTCCGCATAGACCCGGCCGGGGATCGAACCCGGGACTTTCCAATTTAAAGACCACAGCGCTTACCACTGCGCCAGGGAGGTCGTCAATACCAGCTTGGAGATACCCTCCCTCGTCTAGCCCATGTACCCCGCAGCTTTGATCTATCTGGACGCCTTCGTCGAATGACTGGCATAAAAGAACATACCTTCTTTGACTGTGATAATAGTCCCGTTTCTAAGTCAGAGAAATATGAATAAAACGTTCAATTTAATTCGAAATATACTGAGGAATTTCACGCTAAGAAGACAAATTTAAAGATAATCACAGCAATTCAAACCTTTACAAAATTTGTTTTTGAGTTTTTTTAAACCTAAAACCAAGCAGACGAAGTCACGGACATCAACAAGTTAACAAAAATGCTGCCACATCGGTCGGACATTCACCATCATTTATTGTAAAGGCTTGCATTCAATTACGTTTTTACGGGAAAAACCTGAAGACGTTTTTGCGACTTTTTTGTTTGAGTGGGAAATCTGAGAAAATTAAAACGCTATGGTCGCGTCACGCTGCCCTCTTGCAGTTTTTTAGCAATTTAGCATCTTCTGCTGAAAAAATGGCTGAAAAACTAATTCAAAGACCCGCGGGCAGATGGCGTTAGTTGTCAAGTATCTACTTTTTTATAACTCGAAAAAAGGAATTACTTTCATTTAAAAAAGGTCTGTATGGCATGATGGCAATATAATCACTTTTTTCTACACCAAACATTTTAAAAAGGAATTCACTATAAATGGTCCAATAAATGAAAATATGTACTTACAATAATACACTCAGTAACTATGTAAGAAAGAACTTCTTAAACATACCGTTAATTACACAGTAACAAGTTCGTTTAAATAATTTTATATTTATTTCTTTAATAATAAGATAATTTTAAATGAAAAGTTACCCGATTTAATTAGAAGCACTAAAATTTACATTTTACTAATAACTTGTCAGGCCTTTTGATTTGTTTTAATTCACAGTATAATATTTATTACAATTTATCCATAAATAATTATTTTTTTATTGCCAATGCAATTTATGAATAGTTAATTCAGTTTTTTATTTCATTTAATTGATATTTTAACAAATTATGAACATTTTCAATAGGCTTACTTAAGTAGTGTATTGTGTAATTATGTAATTATTTTATAACTTTCACCTCCTGAATTATTGATAAGTTCTTAACTTACTCTACCACTTTTATTATCACTTTATCACTTTTGCTTATTCCTAACTCTATATAGATCACTATACGTACCCATTATTAACACAGTATTAGTAAAGGAGTATTAGATATAATTTATTGTTAAAGATAAGGTTAGGGGCACCTTGTATTGACGTGATACATAGCGCCACCTTCGCCAATAACACAAAAAATTGAAACTAATTACTCTACAACCCGACAAAATTAAGAAACCATTAGTCTTGTACAGGAGCAAGAGTGAAACTGTCAATAGATTTTAGTTGGGTAACCTTAACTTAACCCTTTACTGCGCATGTCCCTATACATAAGTAGGTGAGGGAAAAAAACACAAATTTATACCGGGTAAATTTTAAACCTATACTTTTTTTTCCTCTCCCGCATTTTTATGTCGATCCTTTCTATGTGTGCGTTGTGCCAGTTTTAATTACGTATCGACTTAATTTGCCTGCGAGCCTGGATGTTTCTCGGTACCTTTAAAACGGTTCTCGGCGAAAAAATTATTGTTTTCTACCATTCCTTGTTTGGTGTTTGAAGTTTTAAGTTGTTTGTGGCTCGAGGTTATGTTGTGTTTTAAGTTGGAGTGTTAAGGTGTTAGTTTTGGTGGGAAAACGATGTCGTTTCATCACACACGTTTCTGAAGACTGACTAATAATTTTTTGGATCATTTCGATGCCCGCATCGATTTGTTTGAAGATGTAACACAGGTGAGCTTTGTGGGTGCGTTAATTGACTGTTATTTAAATTTTATTGGCAGCGTTGTATTGAAGTGTTGTGTATTCCATATCACAGTGTATGTTATAACAGCGTTAGATGTTATCGATGACGTATGATAACCACCTGTTGATGATCAATTTCAAAGTCATGGTGCTTAGTTATTCTACTAAAAATAACTAGTAACGCAACTCTCGTACCACTGATTGTTCGTTGACAGTAATGTCAGAAAGCTTGAAGTTCAAACAAGATCCATACATTGTATTTACTCTTTCGGATGTACAATGCCCGAACGCATAGGATAGGTAATTAAAAAGTAGAAAACACACATGAATCTATACTAATATTATAAATGCGAAAGTTTGGATGGATGTATGGATGGATGTTTGTTACTCAATCACGCCAGAACGGCTGAACGGATCTGGATGTAATTTGGCACAGAGATAGATTATAGTTTGGAATTACACACAAGCTACTTTTTATCCCGGAAAATTAAAAGAGTTCCCGCGGAAACCAAAAAAACCTAAATCCACATAGAAGAATACATCCATAGAAGATAAACAAACGATATTTTAAAAACCAAACTTAAAACTAACAGAGGACAATGATTTAACGTCCTAAGGACCAATCTCTATTTACTTAATAATCCCAATTAGGCATAGCCATAGATAGTCGATATTAATATAATTATTATTATGTAACCATGCATTAAAGAAAGGAATTTAAAAATCAATCCTTAATGGGGTTTATGAAAATCTGTCACTTTGGATGAAAATCATGAAAACTATGAATTTTCTGTAATAAAGCTAGTATATCGTAAGAATCATTAGGTACTTTTGACTCTATCACTGGTTCGGTATATCGTACCTGTGAGGACGAACCAGTAAGAAATTCGGAATAGAGTAGAGGTTTAGATAGAAACTAGGTGTCCTAGCTCAAAGAGCTTACACGTAGTTAGAGTAGATGGCGTTACTTTCACCTTAAAGGTATGTGCTAAGGTAAACCTACGCGTTGGAGTTTTTAGAATTCTGTACCTACTTTTCAACACAGTAATAATAAAATATAGACCTTTAAAAGTATTGTACCAATTAAAAAAATAAGCTTTGGGCTCTGTTTCAATCCTAAGGCTTTCCTCCAATTAAAACTTGCAAATGCACCTAATATATAACTAGCTGATGCCAGCGACTTCATATAAGTGGTTTAAGTTTTTTATTTCCCTCGGGAAATACTTAATTTATCGGGACAAGACTATACACAAATTTATGAAATCCATTAAAAGTACGCTCCTGAAAGAAACTTATTATACTGTTGAAGATTTATGTAAATGATAGAGGAGCATGGATTTGACTCGCTCCTGTACTGCTAAGGACAGCGGTGACTTAAATGGTTACTCTTTTTAAATGAATTTTTTAAAACATGAACCAGTTTCTTGCTGGTTCTTCTCTGTAGGAATATCATTCCGAAACAGTGGTAATTTCACCCGAAGATTCAAAAGCACTTATAATAATTTTATTTGAGTAAAAAAATATGAGTTTGAGTTTGAAGAAACAAACACGTTTATAATATGTATTAAGTATGATGAACAAGAATCGTGCAAATTTTAAATACTTAGATATGTAAGTATTTCTTTTTCTTATCCTTATCTCCATAAAGCTTATCCCACGTTGAGAGGAACGGTATTATTTATAGCTGTTGTAATGAACTGGGCAAGTTTACAGGCTGTAAAGCCGTGTTCCCCTTTAGTGGGTATTTTATGTGGACACGCCCTTGGATTGTAAAAATCAGACTTTTGACTGTTTGACGCGTTAACATTGATGCCTTAATGGTAAAAGCTTCAAATTTTAAACAATGTTTATTTAAAAAAAGGCCTTTGGGTATTTTTAACCCCTGTCGCAAAATAAGGTTATACTTACGGTATGTAAAATCCTTGAAAATACAAATATTATTTGTCTTCTTGTGGCTTTGTAGGTACAAGATATAGTTACTATGTAACGATTGTTTGAAAATAGATTACATTTGCTAATTTTTCTTGATAGGAAAGGTATAAGAAAACCAGTGGTAGCTTTATCAGAATTTTCAGAAACATTTAAAAAAAGTTGTAGATACATTTGCATTCAAAATACTTTTCTCTTCTATTTTTCTTGGTCCAGTCGTGGAAGATCCACGAAATTGCCTAGTAAAAACATCTTTATTTGGGTATTTATATAACTAGATGAGGCCCAAAACTTCGTCCGCGTGGATTAAGTGTTTTGATTCCCACGGGAACTCCTTGATTATCCGGGATAAAAAGTAGCATATGTCCCCGGGATACAACCTTTCCCTGTACCTACCAAATTTAAAAGCGTAGCAAACATACAGACAGACACACTTTTGAATTCGTAATCAGTAGTAAGTATTATCCGACTCACGTATCATATAGCTGTGAAGACTAAGACCATAGAATAGGTAATAGTACGGTATACCTGCAGCTGCTAAGAGTCTGTCCAGTTACAGGTTTATTCCTGTATGTCCCCTGAGGGGATAGATCAGTAGGACGAATTGGAATAATCCAAAACTTGGGATAAAACTTATATCCTTTTCTTTCTTATATTTAATGAAGTGAAACGCCTGTGTTGATCAAGCTTTATGCTTTTCTTAAATCATCTATATTGAATAAATTTTCAATATCTAGACATAATATTGTATGGAATTTGACAGCATTTATTTATCTTAGTGGAAATGTGTTTTTTAATATTTGATACTCAATATTAGTATCCTTAAGAAAATTAGCAAGTCCATTCTGTTCTCCGTAAACATAAGGTACCTATCATACTGACAGAAGGGCGTAACAATGCATACATTTTAAACAAACATGACTGACATGCCTGGCCCTTTCTTCGCTTGTTACCTTGGACCTTACATGAATCATATTTAACCTACTTAAAAAAGAAGTTCTTTTAATACGCTACAAGCTAAGCCCTTGACTGAAATCTCACCTGATGGAAAGTGATGAGATTGTAGTCTAAGATGGTAGCGGGCTAACCTGTTAGGGGCAATTAGATTAAACACATGCCCCGTATCGGTTTTTACATTTTTTGGGCAAAATACAGTGTCTTAATTTTTCGATCTCTTTTCCGCACGATCCGTATTAAATATACGTACCCATATTTTTTCTGGTCCGACTCGGTAGTCGAACCTAAGGCCTATTACGCATTATAAGAAAATGTCTTGTGTCTTTAATGTACCTAAGTACCATCACAGAATAGGTAGTAGTATCTACAAGTACCATATAATCTTATATTTTACTAGTGAATGCCCGCGACTTCGTCTGCGTGGTTTGAGGTTTTTGATTCCCCCGGGAACTCTTTAATTTACCGGGATTAAAAGTAGCCTATGTGCTATTTCAGGCTATAATCTATTTCTGTGCCAAATTTCAGCCAGATCTGTTCGGTCGTTGGGGCGTGATTGAGTAACAAACATCCATCCAAACGTTCGCATTAAAAATATTAGTAAGCTAAGAAGTAAGACAGGCCAAAGACTTCGCAAACAAATACTTATAAGATATTTCATGTTGAAAGCCTCGTGGTGACAGATTAGGCTGGATTATTTCCTGCGCAAAGGAGTAGCCTTTTTTTGGTATCGGGGGGGAAATCTTCATAGATACCTGATTTCTTGGCGGAGAAATCAGGTTATGTGAGATTTCTAGTCACTAAAACCTGTAACTATACGTACCTACCACGCAGTTCATAATAACAACAAAATAATATATATATATATATATATATACAACCCCCCCCCCCCCCCCCATCAGGTTAGGTACAAACAAACCCCCCTCGGCGCTGTGTTAGGAAGATCTCAAATATGAACGCATCGGAGCGTCCCATACGCGATGCTCTTTGGCCTCATCCCAGAGGACGCGGCTCCCTCCCTTCACGTGCTTCGTGTGCAAAGGATTAGCCTGGCTGTTCAGTGTATTGCCACCTTTCCACGCATACCTATAAGTTGTGTTGTAGCCTTCATACCATTATTATAAAGTCTGTCTTTCTGACTGCTTCGCTTTAACAACCTATCTGTTACAACCATACAAATTTTTACAACCGTTACCATTTATTTAACATTTTATCAAGGAAAGGTTTTTAGGGTTCCAAAAACCTATATCCACGTGGACGAAGTCGCGTTTTCAATTTTAAAAAACTGGTACTATATCTACTCCGCTCCAGCCCATTAACATCCCACAGCTGGGCACAGAGCTCCACTCTCTCCACTAGGAGAGAGGGAATTAGAGTTTAGACCCACCATGACGCTGCTCCAATGCGGGTTATCATGTTAGTGATAATACCTGGGACCGACGGCTTAACGTGCTTTTCGAGTCACCGGGGTGACACACCGCCAACTTCCGGGCTAGTACTGAGAATTTCTACTCAGAAAAACCCAATGCTTAATTACGGCCCGAACCGGGAACCTGGAATCTTATGGGTCGCAGTTGAACATGCTAACTATCTAGTAGTTAACCAACGAGGCAGTCGATTATATCTAGTAGTACTGAATCAATGAGGTTGCACCCTTTGTTGGACAGTCATTTTCCGTGATTGCTACCGTAATGACCATCCGGCTTGCGGTGCACCGCTAACGATATTGATTACCTTAGAACAGGGATTCCCAAACTAGTCTGGGCAAGAGACCCCCTATTCCAAAATGAACTGATACCTCAGAGCCCCATAGCCAAATAAATTTAAAAATCCTATCTTTAGTTTTTTTCGTATTGATACAAAAATACTTACCAATTTAAAAACGTTGCGGTTGGTTTGAGTAAATTTGACATCATTTTCTGCTCATGAAAATTTAACAAAATAAATAGACATAAAACTCAGTAAATATCAAGTGTAATTAATAATTATATATACGAATTACGTAAAAATACCTAAGCAGATAATTATTTTTTGGAAAACAAAAACATTAAAGTTCGAAAGGTCGAAAAATCGACCCCCATTTTAATGTTGTCGACCTCGTCGACCCCCAAAATCAGTTTTCGTTTATGTCGACCCCTGGGAAACCGAAATCAACCCCTTGGGGTTGATATAGACCACTTTGGGAATCCCGGCCTTAGGACATACCCAATTCCAGATAGCAGTACCTTTTAGAACCCACTATAATGGTCATCAATAGGGAAACCACTTTAACATTGGTATCTGCATTCATTTTGAATAATTTTGACGATCTCCGTGGCACATTGTTGAGCGCTGTTGTCTTAACGTGCGGAGATCCCGGGTTCGATCCCAGGCAGGGTCAATTTAGGAATTTATAATGTCAATGTCAAGAACATAAGAAATCCCGGAAAATTAAACAGTTCCCGCGGGAATTAAAATAAACCTTATCCACATCCAGTTCAAATATAAGTAGACTTAACTATTATGAATCAGTAGCATATATCGTGTAATACCTAATACTAATATTATAAAATGCGAAATTTGGATAAATTGGGTAATAAACATCCATACATCCATACATCCATACTGGATGTATGGATGTATGGATTGTTACTCAATCACGCCCCAACGGCTGAACGGATCTGGCTGAAATTTGGCACAGAGGTAGATTATAGTCTGGAATAGCACATAGGCTACTTTTTATCCCGGAAAATTAAAGAGTTCCCGCGGAAACCAAAAAACCCTGAAAACACGCAGACGAAGTCGCGGGCAATCGCTAGTATCGTATAAATTTGATTACCATTTCAATACTGAGTAGGGTTCAGTAACAACATAATCCGAATTGTAATAAAACAAATAAGTAGTTCTAAGTAATAAAGATCGGGCCACAGATGAGTTCCATTCAGACAATAGTATCGATCAAGTGTGAACCTAAATTACTTATCGTGAGGTTCCGTACAATTTATTTCTCTTAAATCTGCATCGTATTAATGCGATTCCGTAACCAAATGTTCATCTTCTAAAGATAAAGAATTATTTATTGAATCATATTAGTACTAGCTGATGACCGCGAATTCGTCCGCATGGATTGAACTCTTTAATTTTCCGGGATAAAAAGTAGCCTATGTGTTATTCCAGACTCTAATATATATAATAATCTGTCTATATGCCAAACTACATGCAGATCCGTTCAGCTGTTCAGGCACGCTTGAGTAACAAACATCCATCCGTCCATCCAAACTTTCGAATTGGTTTAAATTCCTATTTAAAATCTATACTAATATTATATACAGATATTATGTACAGATATAAATGTGAATTTAAATCTGTAAGGTGGTTTTCACGCATTGACGGCTGAATGGATTAGGACGAAGTTTGTCACTTAAGATACTTTTTGTCTGGTCATCGAGAAGTTCTCAAAATTAATTTCACTCTCTATTATTTTGAAGACAAGCTCCTAAACTCCTTTCTATAAAGTTGTCTAGTAGAGATTGCTACGCCTTTAAACCGCCTTTGCACCCTTATTTTTATCCCTAGTTTTTTATGTGTGTGCATGTAAAATAAAGAGTTAATGTCGAACTATCCACGCAAACAAGGTATCTTACAAATATTATCTATGCAAAAGTTTGGATGGATGTAAGGATGTATGGATGAATGGATGTATGGATGAATGGATGTATGGATTTATAGATGTATGGATGTATGGATGTTTGTTACTCAATCACGCCCCGACAGCTGAACGGATCTGGCTGAAATTTGGTACAGAAATAGATTAGAGTCTGGATTAGCACATAGGCTACTTTTTATCCCGGAAAATTAAAGAGTTCCCGCGGGAACTAAAACACCTCAAACCACGCAGACGAACTACCATAGAATGAAGTTTACACCCATTATCTATGGAACCCCAAAAACCTAATGATACCGAAATTCGTTACGCGCAGCTTCCGCTCGAATTTTGAATTTAGAACTTTTTCGTTTTTCGGCCAATACTTTTTGTCTTTTTTCCCCGCGTTGATGGTTACGCGTTTTTTCTCGTGTTTTCTCTTTTTCTCTCTCTTATTATTGTTTTCGGACTAATGATGATTGTTCGGCGTAACACGGTGGCTGTATTGAATTGATTACTTTTTGATCTCGTTGGTTCGCCGATTTTTTTGCCGCCAAAATTGAATGCAAGCTAATGAAATTTTTCTTAGAAACTTCTATATTGCTGCAAGTTAGGACGTCGATGCATTTTCAATTTCAAACTCGACATATATTTTTTTATTTGACGACGTCCGTGGCGCAGTGTGTAGCGCTGTTGTCTTAACATGCGGAGGTCCCGGGTTCGATCCCCGGCAGGGTCAATTTGGGAATTTATAATATCTGAATTTTGCCTGGTCTGGCCTGGTGGGAGGCTTCGGCCGTGGCTAGTTACCACCCCACCGGCAAGGGCGTGCCGCCAAGCCTAACAGTTGAGCCCGCTACCATCTAAGACTTACCATCAGGTGAGATCGCAGTCAAGGGCTAACTTGTAGTCAAGGGATAAAAAAAAAAGAGTAACTTTATATCATCTTCTACGCTTTTCGACCTCCCTGGCGCTGGTAAGCGCTGTGGTCTTACAAGCGGGAGATCCCCAGTTCAATCCGTGGTCTAGAAAAAATAAATTCTGAATTTTCTCTGGTCTAGTCTGGTCTGGTGGGGGGCTTCGGGCGTGACCCCCACCGGCAAAGACGTGCCACCAAGCGATGTAGCCTTCCAGTACGATTTTGTGTAGAAACTGATTAGTTAGTTATAGGTCTCATATAACTAACTGTCACACCGCTAAGGGATAGCCCGCTACCATCTTAGACTGCATTATCACTTACTGATCGCAATCGAGGGCTAACTTGCTATTGACAAAAACAAGTTGTTAATTCATTACCATAAATATAACCGTTTAACTGGATTCTAATTTCTTAAATGGATTGCAGTATTGTATTGAAATCGTATCAATCGAGTTTACAAATCGAATTATGCAAGATCAATTAATATTAATCGATTAATTGATAAATCGATATGGTTCGAAACATTGTAATGGAGACTGGGCGTTTTTGCGTAATACTTATTTATTGATTTTTCATACTTAATTGTGTTGCGAATGACGCCTTTTTTTGACCACCGGATCATTCAATTTGCTAACAAGATAGAACTTGAGACATTGGTGACAAGTCATGCTTAATAAGGATGATGACAACTCAATCAAATCAGCAACTCTATATCAAACTTAAAAATGCGCTTCTAGTATGGAAGTTGTATGAAATATTTGTCGTCATCGAATTTCAACGTGCCTTTTTTTCTTCAAACTAAATATATTTTAAAATGGACAAACTTAAGGATGTGAATTTTAGGTCTATTGGAAGACCCATTATTTAATAATCAGTTAGAAATAATTTATTTTTGATATAGGCATCATCTCTATTGGAGAAAAGGAGCATGGATTTGACTCGCTCCAGCAATGCTAAGGACAGCTGTTACTTAAGTATTCTACAAATTAATGAAATTGGATTTTTTTTTTCAAAAGAGCAACCGCCAAGTTTCTTGTTGGTTCTTCTCGGTAGGAATGACATTCCGTACCAGTGGTTGATTCACTCGACGATTCAAAAGTTATTGTAAAAGTTTATTTGAATAAAATAAACATTTGAATTTGATTTTAGAAACGTGATTATAGTAACTATGTTGCTGGCTATATACACCTTTGCCATGTTCTAAGTTGGTTCTAAAAAAGTAACTCTTTCTCTGCACCGTATCATTATTGAGGATTGTGACCTCTTTCCATTAATCAAATAATGGTAGGAGTTTTCTTGGGATAATTATGCAGTGTGTTCCCAAGTCCTTGCGCATAACATAAAACAAGTAAAAATAATACGCATAAAAGTAACAAGTAATCATAATTAAAAAACTTAATTAAAAACGCAACTGCCCTGCCATATTGATTTTTTTTTAATTTTTTGGCCAGTGTCACTCGGGAGGATGTAAGGATTCTAAAGATACCCCATACATCCAAACCTGTCCAGGCATATAGAAGTTATGGTGGAACAAAGAAACCCACATACACACATGAACCCTGAAAACATTACACTCCTTTTTTTGGCGAATGTCGTTTAATTACTCTTGTTTGAGATAAAAATTGGAAATGTATTGCGAATATTATGTTGATGGAAAAATTAACCCATACTAAAAGTTCTAGTTTGAAAAAAATTGGTAGGTACCTAGTCGTACTACCTACTTAAAAGCTATTTCAACAAAGAAATTTCAGGCTATACTTACTTATGTAGGAGAATTTCCAAAGTTACGGTACATACGACGGGGGTAGTTATAAAATAATGAACGATACACGATAAAATAGCTTTCATACATAGATATGAGAATTTTCTATTCCATAAAGAACTTCTCTAATGCATTATCCGAAACTATAAGTTATAGCAAGAAAGATAGTTGGACGGTCGGCAGAAAAATATAGAGCTGTTAGATATTAGAAAGGGTTATAGCCTAGGGGTTCAGACGACGGCTCCCTATTCGGTGGGTCAGGGTTTGACCCTCGGGAACGCACTTCTAACTTTTCATAGTTATGTACGTTTTAAGCAACAAAATTTTGTAGAGATTTTCGGAAAAATTAAATAAAAAAATTGCTCCGTAACGCTCTACAACGTGTGAAGCTGAAAATCCGCACTATGTCAGCGTGGTGGACTACCACCTTTTCTCACCCTGAGAGGAGACACACGCTAAAATATTTTACCAAATAAATATTTACTTTACTTTACTTTACACGGTGATGAAGTTACACAAATTAAAACAAAGTCGTAAATTGTTGATGCATTTAGTAGTGACAAAGTTGTATGGAAGCAATCTATTTTGGGTCCAGCGCCCCACATAATAGTCTAGCAACTTACACTACCTACTGTATATTATATATACCTACTCAATGTAATATTTGACTTTTTGAAAAGAGCTCCTACTAAATTACTGTCCGGCTATTCTCAATAAATTTAGTTTTCCGTATCGGTGGTAAAGTCAAAACATGGCGTAACATAAGAGAAGTCCTGTATGCCCTACATGGAATTAATAATAAGAATAGGAAAAGAGCAACTGCTGAGTTTCTTGCCGACTCTTCTCAGTAGAATATATTTCCGAACCGGTGGTAAAGTCTTAACGTATCATAAGTAACACAAGTTGTCCTACGTGAAATAAATAAATCATTTATCATTTAATATTGAGTTATGTTGACATATTTTCATGATGAACTAAGGTTACTTTACCTAAATTCAGTACACTTAATCAAACTAAATTAACAATGCTGTCAGTAGGGCTGCAGCATAATGATGACGACATCCCAACCCTCAGAAAACTCAGGGCTTCACTGTAAGGCAACTTAGTGCCAAAAGCTTCATCCAGTCGGAAATTTTTCTCTTGCAATCATAGAAGCGTTATAAAAATACAGTAGTGAAAAACGAGACCTGGTATGTTATCTTAGCAGTATTGGAATGTTTGGATACTAAAAAAAATGTTTTATTTCCTCGCAATCGAAGTGTAAAGCAGTCTAAGCAGAATTTGGTCATAAAATGGTTTGTTATAAATACTTGTTATACCTATAATCTACTATGAATCTTGACCTACTAAAAAAACGGAATAACCGTATAGAGATGCATTTCAAACAAGCTAGTTATTCAAAGTAGGCTTTTCTTTCATGAAATTAATGCTGCGTTCAAAGTGAAATCAAAAAGTTTAAGAAAAAAGTTTAAAAAATCCCAAGCGATAAGATTCGTACAATATTTGCAGCAGTGTTTGAAATCCTCTGAAAATAAATTCATAGAATATTTTATGCATTTTCTGACCGTACGAGGCTCTCTGTTTACACTGCGTTGCAAAGAAATTGGGCATGGTGAATTCTACATTTTTTATTTTGTTGGAAACTTTTTTTACAAAAATATACACATGCTGAGCAATTTAATTTATACCACCTTTATTTTAGTAGAGCTGAATAAAAATTGGAAAGTGCTAAACAATAGAACTAGTCGTATTCTGTTTTAGACACGCCTTTGAGCTTAGTTATAACCAATCACTGCGTAGATTTTAAAATGAGAAGAAATCAAATACTTCTGCCTGATCTTTTATCTGATGTAGTATATTAGTTCTGGTGCAGTTTTCAAGTTTTCATTCCAGTAATATTTTCATAAACATAAAATAAATTTTTGTGCTTGTGTACTGAAAATTATCGTCAATAAAAATCGAAATATTTTATAAACACAATTGAAATATTATATAGATAATAAAATTTTATTAAAAATCATTGAATCATTGATTTCGGAAGCAAACAAATCATTGAGATTTTCTTAAGTAACATGAGATGCTAATTTTCTTAGTAATTATGTAAATTTAATGATTGCAGCCGCAGCAATGATTGTGCAGTTCAAACAAAACTAGTTTTATTTACTTAATATTAAAATATAAATGAAATACATATTAGAACCATTTACATAAATTATATCACTGACTCGCTGATACTTGGAATTGATTTATTTTTCAATATGGCCATAAATAAGTTTATATTTTGCGATATTGTTCAGAATGATTTGTATTTTAAGTAGAACCATTCAGCACGATAGTCGTCACATAATAAATAAATAATTTATATTCTAAAACAATTAAGTCTATCATTAAATATTATACTATTGTTAATAGATTTAGCTTTCTTATTAGAACAGTTAAAAATGCTTGAAGCCTGAATATTAATCTTGTTAATCTTTTAAAATTGTCTTACTAGACAATTTTATTTTGTATATTTTTTTATTTAAGTATTAACTAGTAAGTACACACTTATTTTGCCTCTACGTGTATTCTTGCCCGCCACGCAAGAAGGTCGTAAGTACGATATGAGCTACCATACATGTACATGCAATTTGACTATGTGTGCGTGTACACCGATATAAGAAGAGAAAACTTACTAGAACTTTCAAAATAAAAAATATATTTTTTAAACTGTTCTTTAATCTTGATAGTAGGTACATCATTCGAAGTTGCATTCCGGAGAAGGTTATAGAGCCGGCAAAATCAAAGAGTTCTCAAGAGATGTTTCAAAATCCACACGGACAAAGTCACGGGCTTCATCTACTACAGTTAATATATTTAAAAAAAGGCAGTCATAGCGACTGCCGATAGAATTGAAAACGAATATTTATTTTTATTTTATTAAACTGGTCTTGTACAAAAAAATTTAAACCTTAACACTAAGGCATTAAAGTTTAATTTCAAATATTGTAGTCTATTTATATTCAAGACCTTTTGTCTTCGTAACAACGCGAGCATGTCGGTCTTCGCGATCATGTCGGTCACGGTCACGCGAATCCACTATTTTACTCCCTACTAAAAAATGCTCAACGCGGCTAAATAATTTTTTACTTCAATATCAATGACTGGTGGTCAACGCACAGCCTAATCAGATCTAGTAAGTAAATCTTGCAAGAATGTCATCTTTAAATACCCCACTAGACCTAGATGGGCCACGAACTTGGGTTGTGTTGGACTCACTAATATAGGTAGATAGATAGCTAGAGCCTAGATACGAAAGAGCCAAGGGCAAAATCTATCAAAGTTATAAAAATATTTTAAAGGCACATCTAGTCTAGTATTCATTTCTAATATCCATGTCAATACTTCATACGAGGTGCACGCACGCACACATGCATATCTGTCTATTCCGTCTAGGAATAACTCTTTCAGGCATCCATGGAGATTCCACTTTTATGTATATGTTACACTTAAAAATCTAATATTTAATGCTTGATTTTCATTTTATCTAAATTACTCGTATCTTTAATGTATTCGCTATACGATTAATATTCAAATTTTTGTCAAAACTTAAAACCTCGATAAAAGATGGCCGCCTCAAAACAGCTGTTCAGTTTGACGGTTAAAATCGGTGGATAGCCCGTGGCCGATAATATCACCGACTCACCGACGTCTATTTATGGATCTATACTGACTTTCACGAAACGATATACCTCCCTGTCGTCGCTGATAATATTTTGGTCTCGTGTGTCATAATTATCGTTATCGTGTCGGCTCATAAAAGAACGCTGTAAGTATGGTCTGAGTTAGTGGAAAAACACACTTGGGCCAAAAAAATGTCTGGCGAGAAAAAATCCATAGATAGAGCACGCACACTAGCAGGACAGAACAAACCATCGTTCCCTACGATGCGGACATTACGCGCAGATGTTCGGTTCTGTGTTCCCTCTTACACTCAAGTCGCACCTGAAGAACTTTTATTTCATACCGACTCTACATATTTCCCAATCCACCGAATACACACTACAACATTTTATGCACACACACGCAACACACCTGTGTGATACTCGTCTTGAGAATAATATATTTTTGTTGCTTTTATATATTTTTTACTTGCCGTATTTTATATTATCCCTATGTATAAGCTTAGCTTATTTTTTTCTTCGCCCCGACTCTTTCGCTAGAGGTTTTTGTACCGCGTATAATATAAGCTGGAAAGACTGAGGCCATTTTAACGAGACTTTAAAACATTGGCTGGAAATTCGGCTTACTAAGCTCAGCTTGCAATGAATAAAAACTAGAATATTACCCGGGCCGGAAATAAAGCAATTGACGGCCGAGATATATTGAAAGGACAAGGCGAATTACTTTCCTTGTGATTTTAAAAGGACGAGCTAGCCGAGTTCTTGTTAAAGTAAACAAGGTCACCAATGGCTATTTCATAACCACCTCAATTTAAATAGACGGGCCCTGTCAAACATAGAATGTGAACTTATTTTACTAACGTTATCTAGTCTGAAAAGCGGGACAGCGCTATGGCAGGGACAAGGTCAGGCGTATACAGGTGAGGGGCATGCCCTACAAGTCGGACGCCCAACATTTCTATGAATGGGCCATCTAGTACCTACTATATCGATGTTATTTCAGCTGTTACTTGTAAACTTACAAAGATAAAACAACGATTTTAGTACACTTTTTCCAAGTAAAACCAACTTATTCCAATTCCGATGTAATATTCATTCTTACTACTTAACATAATTAACTTAAAGTACCTATTTTAAACTTCCATTAAACTTCATATAAACCAACAGAACAGTGAGTTCAGCGGTTTTCATTTTTTAGGTCGGTCGGATATTGTTTGGCAGAGGAATCGCCGTGACAGCTCCATTTGTCAGCTAGTTTGACGTTTGCGTGACGTCTATACCTACTTTGCACGACGTTTTATTTATTATCTGCACAAAAACCCACCGAGTAAACAGTAACCGATTTCACAACTCATCAAAGCAGAAAAAAAAGTTAAAATCGGTCCATTGGTTTTCGAGAAAACTCATACATTGTAATTTAAAGACCATAACTTACACTATTGTCATAATACTGTACAGTTGCCAATCATAAGGGTTGTGTGATACAGAGATATATCTCCCAAAAACAATACAATGGATGACTGGGTCCACCTCCGCCTGGATTCCTTCGCCTCACAAACACTCTCAGACGTTGGACACCTTTCCATACATCAGTACTGAATGATATTGAGAATAGTTTTGAAGTGAAAAGTTCTTTAGCCGCATTGAGCAGTTTTTGGTAGGGGGTAAAAAAGTGGATTCGCGTGACGGACATGCTCGCGTGACCGACATGCTCGCGAACACTGACATACTCGCGTGGTTACGAAGACAAAAGGTCTTAAATATAAATAGATTACATTCGTAATTAAACTTTAATGCCTTAGTGTTATGGTTTATATATTTTTTTTATTAAAAAAAATTAAAATTAAAAATAATATACTTATTTTAAATATTCGTTTTCACTTCAATCGTCAGGGCCTATGACTGGCAATTTTTTTACCATACGACTCACTGTTATGTTGTTTTTCGGATTTTAAATGTTATCAGAATATAAACACATAAATAAGTTCGTGGCGATAATTGATGATAAGTCGATAACATGGTGATAAGAAGAGGTAGAAAAATCTTTCCCGCCACTTGATGCTGTCTATTCTTCTTGTTATATGGCGTAGTCGCGGGTAGGCGGGTAAAAAGGTGACGTGGTGGTTTAAGTACCCGTACACATCGGACCTGTGTTTTATGAATTAAGCTCAGTGTCAACACTTTGTTAAAGGGTTTGATTGTTAAATCAAAAACAATTATGAGTTCAAAACATACATAGATAAGTATACAGGTCAAATACAGACGCTGTGGTCCCAATGTGATGTGTGCCGCCGTGGGAGATTTTCTTCCCATTCGATCGCGACTACGTAAACTACGATTTGCATGGAATTTTCAACCGCTTGACAGCTGGCACTCGATCAATATAAATGGTAGGTATACTGATCGAGAGGTACATTGTCGTGATACGGAAAAAACTCCCACTCGACCTGCAGGCGTTGAGACACGTACCGGAAAATGCAGCGTTGTCAAATATTCTTCTTACTAAAGTATTCAGTCATTCTAGAACAAAATTACTTGTTCGAACCAACGACTTCAATTTACATAGACGGGCCCTGTCAAACAAAGTATGTGGACTTATTTTAATAACGCCATCTAGTCTGAACAGCGGTACAGCGCTATGGCGAGGACAATGACAGGCTTATGACGACAGGTGTGGAGCGCGCTCTACAAGTTGGACGCCCATTTTTTTTCTACGAAACGACCCATCTAGTACCTACATATATAACGATGGTGCAAACGTGTAGGTATTGAGCCTGTGGTCTTCAATTTGTATGGGCTTCGATACACTGTAAGGATATACACTTACACTGTGGTACTACTATAAGTTTCTGCTTTCTTAATACGGTGTTAGGAAGTCAAATAAAATTAAAGAGAATGTTTATTCAAATAAACTCTTATTAACTGGAATGTAACTGTGTTCAAGATGGAGAAAACAAAGTTCGTCTATTTTTATACGACTGCCTGAAAAAAGGAGTATATTGTTTTCAGGGTTCATGTATGTATGTATGTGAGTTTGTATATTCCACCATAACTTCTATACGCCTGAACCGATTTTGATAAATGAGGTATCGTTAGAATCCCTAGCTTGTTCCGGGTGACATAGGCTAGTAAAAATTTTTAAAAAGTTGATGGGGTGACCTTGGTCCCGCATTAAAACCAAAACTGAAAAAAAATATTTGAAAATAAGATTAACTATATAATCATCATCTAGAAAATGATGAGTACATTCCAAAAATATATAACGCTATATAGTTCAATATTTAGTGATTCACAAAAAATATCATTTAATAAAAAATGTGAATAAGATTCCAAAGACTATATTATATGCAAATCGCTTCTTATGGAGGTAAACTCCAAAAATAATATGGCAGGGCAGTCGTATTTTTTAATTCGTTATTCGTTCTTTTCAAGTCATATCGTGATTCCAATTCTTTGCAATAATGGATGTCAAAATTAGTATACTTACACATTTTATAAATACTTGCTCCAATATTTTATTTTATTCCAGTCACGCTTCAAAAGGTCGTTGGCTTAAGCAAATATAACACTAAGTTTAACAGGAAAAGAGTCATTATTTTTTTACTTCTGAGCTACTCTGTAGACATAATCGGAAGAATGAGCTTAGAGTCGTGATAGCGTCTATAGAGTGTGGGTAGGTTAGTAGTATTATTTTTAAATTTTCCAGGTTTGTACTTGTGTGAGGGAACTAGCTCTATCTATATTGAATTTAAAAATATAATATTGGATGCTTAGAATGCATTTTATCTGAACCGGATTCGGTTTCAGCTAAAATCTTATTAAACTTTTATATTAAAGGTGTTAAAAATAGGATAGATAGATAAGAATTAGAATTTTTATGTAATAGAGTACTAGTAGTACAAATTATAGTTAAGAACTAAATTAAGTAAGTAGAATAGTTAAAATAATGGAAAATGTACGATACGACTATCGTATACATATATATAGTATAAAAGCACTGTAAAAATAAATCTTACTATTAATTATCTTACTAATATTATAAATGCGAAAGTTTGGATGGATGTATGGATGTATGGATGTGTGGATGTGTGGATGTATGGATGTTTGTTACTCAATCACGCCCCAACGGCTGATCGGATCTGGCTGAAATTTGGCACAGAGACAGATTATACACCGGAATAGCACATAGGCTACTTTTTAGCCCGGAAAATTAAAGAGTCCCGCGGGAACCAAAAAACCCTCAAACCACGCAGACGAAGTCGCGGGCATTCGCTAGTAAAGATAATAATTTTAAAAAAAGGTTTGTACTTTGCGATATAGGTAAAAAAGCGGTATGTGCGTTTTAAGAAAAAAGTTAGAGCTATGTCCTTTAAATTAAATTAAAGACTTGCTGGACAATATGGTAAATCCTTTCTTAATCTGAGAAAAGAATCATGCTCAGTAGTGAGCCGACTATGGAAGCTAATGGCAATAATCCGTAGAGTAGGTAGACTTAGTTATATTAAAAAAAAAGGTATTTTGACATATTTAAGGTGTAACGGATAGTGTGGCCTTGGGTAGACGCAACATTGACTCAAGTTATTGATATCCTCGTTGCCGCAGTGGTGAGCTTTGTGGCCTTAGAAGTGCGAGGTCCCGGGTTCAATTAGAAAATTTAGGTAAATATGAGGAGGGATATATAATATGGTTTCGTCGGAGAAAAACTTCTTTAAGTTGAGGACATTTTTACTGAAGAAAACATACTTTCCAACGGACATATTACTCCGCTCCAATAATAAAAAAACCTTTCAAAAATAAAGAAAAACCATAAAAGCAGCCGTCTTGCGATGCGTTATCATTTTTATATGTTCACCCCCCCAACCCTTTTAAGACTACCCACCCCCCTAGATGCAAGCTCACACACACATAGAAAAACATCTATAAATGGGTTAAAGAAAAATGTGTCTACCTGAAAACGTACGATGCATGCATTTTTTTATTCCTCTTACATTTTCTTTTCCATCCGCGATTCTCATATCGGCGATATAAAACTGAAAAATACATTTAATATATCCACCCAATAGTCGACTCTAACGTATAGACGTAACGTAAGAAATTCCACGACGGAGGCCAAAAAAACAGAGCACCCATACATGAAAATTTCAGAAGCATACACACGGAACCGCCGAGTTTAGAAAAAAAATAAAGCGCACACATATAAATTGCATGCAGTTCGAAAGGGATGCACTCAGAGTCATAAAATACTCACACACGATCAAAACATACTCACACAGGCAAACTTACCCCGCGTCTCGATACACAGACACGTATGACGCTATCCGAATCCCAAACACACACGCGCATCCAAGAAAATCTTCTATGTGTTGTGGAAATGCTTTTCCTTGCAGCAACTGAGAAGAGTTTCATAGCGAAAACCTCGCGGTAAAGACATCTAGACGTTCTCTAGATTTAAAAAAATAACTTAAAAATTTAAAATAAGAACGGTCCCTTCGAGATCGTTTGGAAATAGATTAAACACTAAATCGATCAGCTATGGTCAGCGAAACTTCACCCGTTGTAAAGAAAATAATAAAACGTTCGGAAAT
This sequence comes from Erebia palarica, assembly GCA_964035005.1. NCBI lineage: Eukaryota > Metazoa > Arthropoda > Insecta > Lepidoptera > Nymphalidae > Erebia > Erebia palarica. The sequence goes on from OZ035992.1 coordinate 4,866,098, forward strand.
TGATAGACGTAATTGAAAACAAAGAACAATTGAATACAAATAGAGCAAATTAAAGTCGAGTTAAATCTTTATTCGCGCCAAATAACAGTGTAAAATTAAATGGTTTTAATTTAAAAGTCGGCAGTGAAGTTGATGTTTGAAAACACGTGTCGTTTTACTCGTATTAGTGATGTAAATGTGTACGTTAATGAGTGCGGTAGTTGTGTGCGTTCGGTGTCTTTGTAAGATTGTAATCGAATGTCGGCGTGTTGAAAAATTTCGCGCTATTTGAATACTGTGACGAGATGCATTCTTTTTTCAAATTTTTACACAGAATATTATTACACGAATAATGAATTTATGATTTTGTTAAAATAATTTTTTGTTGACAATTATTTTGTATTTTACTCTATATAATATTTTTTATAAAAAATGAAACTTTATTTTTTATTTAAGTTTCATAGCAAGTTATTTCTAAATGTTATTTTTAATTAACATCTAGGTAAATGGCGTATTTTATGTAGTTTAAAGACATAACATCAATTATCTATTAGTATGTTTTTACGTAACAACCTTTCACTTAAGGCAAACTATAATCACCTAGATCTAAGTTCACAAAACTGCTTGGAGTACTGAAATACTTTTAATAGACATTCAGTTAAATTGTAAATATAATTTGACATAATTATCAATGGCTATAAAATTTAACTATCAAAAAGAGCAAAAAGGAGACATATAGGTATGTTAACTATACCTATTTTATCACAGAGGATGCAAATACCTTATTTAGAAAATGTAACATAGTCAAGGTGTTTGTGCAATACGATTGAATAATTTCCCCTACGTAAGTAACTAACTACCTTAGGCTTTTGACTTAAATAACTTAAACAAAATATAGACTAGCTGACTCGACCAGACTTTGCCCGGCAGCTGTAAGATCAAAAGCAGTACGGACAAGAGGAACGACGTTTTATCCCGTCGAGTTAGTGTGAGGGGGCCCATAAAAAAATTTGCTTCGTGGACTTTTTCCACCAGTCAGTCAGAATAATTGTGTAATCCCACTGTCATGTTTACAGGCTTGTTAAGTTACCCATAAAATATGAATATTAAGATTATTTCTTACTGATTATTAAATAGAGGGTATCTAAAAGTCCTAAAATTCACAACCTCGGTAATTAATTATTTCTAATTTGGCAAACATTTCAAATTATAAAATAAAAAAAACTGCGGTAAAATTTTATTTGACGTCACAACTATAATATGACTATACATATTTCATACAAACTTCCATACTAGAACCACAGAATGGGTAATAGCTAGAACCACGTTTTTAAGTTTGATAAAGAGTTAAAGAGTTGCTGCTTTGATACAGGTGTCATCATCCTAGTAATGTCCTTACCTAGTAATGTCCTAACCGAATTTCGGGTAAGGCGGCCATTCTTCAGAGATAATCTGCGCGGGAGATATTTTGCAACAAGAACATACACATACAACGTCTGATAGGAAGGCAATCTGACACGGCAAGAGAGAGTCTGAGATTCGGATTTTTCAAAAACCTAAATCCACGTAGACGAAGTCAAGGGCATCATCTAGTATTAATTCTTATTAGGATTATCCTTAACGTGAATTCCTATGAGTATAGATGTATTGAAATTCTTATCAGAATTTAGATATTGGAAATAACTGTTGCTCCCGAAAATATCAAATCTAGCTAGTAAATCAAGATTTTACATCACACATACAAACACTAGACAGACAACTAGTATTTTCAACGACCATCATGATGCAGTGGTTGACTGGGAAATACGGTTTATAGTATTAAATTGACAAATGAGTAAACGTAATAGCCAGGTACTTAATAACACATAACACTACATGCTATCACTCAAAATCACTCACTTTCTCTTTTTTAGTATAACCAAGTTATTTGGATATTATAAAATTACAATTTTTATACCTACTGATGCAGTTGGCAGTCGAACCTATAACCCAACGTATTTTATAGTCTTTTCGACTCTTACCACGAAATAGGTAATATACAACGTACTATTCTGTGCTTATTACTCTTACTACTAAATTATTTGCTATCAAATTTTCTTTTTTTCATCTTTTCAGTCGAAATTTTCCCATTTTCAAAGCTTTTATACGCAGACCATTTTCCTAACACTTACTTTTTGAACAAAAAGTTACTTTGAGTTCTATGGAATAGGGTTTCTTTTATGATGTACTTTCTAAGAACATTAGAAAAGTTAAATTTATGAGTATATTATATAATGCTTTTAGAGGAATTGCATGGATTTTAGTGCAGTTTTTCGTTATAAAAAATACGTAACTATACCTACTATACTATTTTTTGTTCCTGTCGCATCGGTTTTCTATTGCCGCGCCGTCCGGATGTCCCGGGTTCAATCCAGAATACCTCGTAGACTATATTAAAAAAATTACTTACCTTTCATAAAAATAAATAACTTACCCAACATAGGTTTAACGGATGTGGCATCTTAAGTGCCGATTAGGTACACCAACATAACATTGAACCTGGGAATATAAGCTGGAAGATATGCAACATTTGTTAAAGGAATGTGTTTAGAATAGCGATTTGAGGGAACACCCTACTGGCACTTATATGACTACCACGCTCACCACTGCGCCATTGAGGTAGTCAAAACCAACCCAACTGGAAATCGATTCCCAATCAATTCCCTCTTGTTAAATTTTTCAAAATTTCAATTTTTTCTCAGCTTTTTATAAAAGTGATGCAATATTATTGGCAAGGGATTTCGGGTATCGTGGTATCTAGTCATGTCTGAAGCCCATCACTCTATCAAACCGATTTGAAAATCAGAACTTTCCCCAATAAGTTAGTCTACTATAAAAACTCAACCCTCACAAAATTTCTAAGCTCTATGATCCTCCCTCTTATAAGACTACTGCCTGCTAATTATGAAACCAGCTTCCATCTTCTGTGATCCCTCATGATTATAATATGAGGCTCTTCAAAGGGCGGATAAACAAATATCTCAAAAGCTGGCAACGTATTGGCAGTTCCTCTAGTGCATTGTTCATGGGCAGCGGTAATCACTTAACATCAATAGCTGCTTGTTTACTCGCTATAAATATTTAAAAAAAAATGGCAGTTATAGGGACTGCCGATAGAAGTGAAAACGAATATTTAATTTTTTTATTAAAAAAAATTAATCAAAATATATACCTTAACACTAAGGCATTAAAGTAAAATTTCGAATGTAGTATATTTATATTTAAGACCTTTTGTCTTCGTAACAACGCAAGCATGTCGGCGACATGTATGTCGGTGACGCCGCGAATCCACTTTTTCCCCCTACCGAAAAGTGCTCAACGCGACTAAAGAAGTTTTCCCTTCAAAAATAATACTACGCTCACCACTGCGATAATGCAACTGGAAACCGATTCCCAATAAATTCCCTCTTGTTTTAAAACAAGCATTCGCAGATACCCTAACATTTCCTTTAGATCAAAATCACAATTTTTCCTCAGCTTTTTACAAAAGTACTGCAATATTATCTTTCGATCTCTCAACGTCCAAAACCATTCCGTGTCGTAGGATAAAAATATATGAGAGGTCACAAAAATATATTTCAAGTTTTCAACTACGACCTACATTCGTGAATAGCGACGCGCGATCGATTTTAATTTTACTGCTTTTATTTTAAAACTTTATAACCTTACCCATACAGTGTGAGCTACCGCTGAATATTTTTTAACATTCAAAAGAGTTACAAGTCCTTATGTTTTATTTTGCTTATAGTTTTCGAGTGGTGTGCAACGTTAAAAGCCATACGCTTAACTAAAACTTTTCTTTAACTTATTTCATAATGAGCTGATAATAATTAAAAAAATAAATTTAAGATTTAAGGCGCATTTCACACCAGTAGAACGGAACGTAGACTAGACTCATTATCTTTACGTTTATGAAAGCTTTGACAAAGAATCGACGACGGTGCGAGGTGCATTCAGTCAAGTTGTGGATGAATGGAGATGGATGATAGAGTTACGTCGTGTCTAGATACATGACTCAATGTCTAACCTGTGGTCTAATCCCCCGGGGGTGATAATACCAGCCCGCACAGTTATTTATTTAATTTCGTTCTATTTCAAGCCATCGTTGGCCCACTACTAAACATGAGACTCATGACATTCACCATGCTGACCAAGTGCAGACTTTGCGAACTTTATTTAAAGGGTAAACAGGTTTCCTTACTATGTTTTATTTCACCATTAAATCAAGTTATATTCAATTGAATTCACCTCAGAAAAGTGAAGCCAAGTCTAAGCAAATCGTTATCATTTGACAGCTTAAAACGTATTACTCGAACTGATAAAGGAGTTCATACAATCTTTTTGGCGCTGGTTGACAAACAATTATGGTTACAACAGTCAGGTCTGCTCGCACTATGTAAAATAAGCCGACTTTCTTTACTCATACTTATATAACTTTCGTATAATATAGCGCTTTCTATCTCATAAAAGTCGAAAATAACGGTTTTTCAAAGTTTAATACTTACTTGGGAAAACTTCCAAGTCGTATTTCTTATACTACTAGCGCTTGCCTACTACATATAAATACCTATTGCAAGATTATTGATATCGATATTTATAAGGGTGTTTCATCCCCGTGCCTTGGAGAGCATGAATAGTCGTCGGTATTGGGCCTGATCTCTCTCCGGTCGTGTTGGATTGCCGTTCCGTCAGATTATGAGAGTAAGATACTGTGTTTATTCACACACGTGTACACTATAATATTTTGGCCCAGATGGTATTATGGATACCTGCGATGATTGGTTGCCATGATCAGGTCTGGAAAAATTCAAATTAAATAATTTTACTGCCAGGATCACGAATATATTTTATGATTCGAAAGTGGATTTGAAGTGGGTTTTCATAAATAGTTCAAGTTGATATAGTTGTAATTAGTTAAATTTTTAATTTACATTTTTACTTTTAATTATGTTAATATAATGTCATATGATTTTTGCCATTCAATTAAAGGTAAAGCAGCAAAACTGTAACTTAAATTTATAATTATCCTAAACCAGGTAACAGAATTTCAAATAAATTTATTTTGATTATATGTTTACTTGTAAGACAACAAAGCTTCAAAATTAAACAACACGAAACGGGTGAAGTTTCGCCTAGACTTTTAATAGAATATGCTAAAATTATTGAAAAACTAACTTTAAAATTCAACGACATCCCACTTTAAACTTTTACAGCTACGGTCCAGCCACCTCCTAACCCAACGATAGTTCCTAAAAATACCTAAATTATTATAATTATTACGAAGAAATATTTATTTTTATTTCTAAAATATAATAAAATTATAGACTTTAGTGTAAAAATTAATAAAAAATCAAAATAATACAATTATATTTGTAAAGTGTAAGTCAACAAGTGTATATTCGTGCCAAGTAATAATATGTCTGTGACACTATCGAATTCGAACCTATTTTTGAAGAAGCAAATGAATTACCCAATGAAACGTGAATTTGAAGATTTCAGCAATGAAGAGAGCAAAGAAAGGAGTGAAAACTTCAGCGATGCTAACTCTGAAGCAAGTGATGTCGAAAATAATCCTAACGATGAGGTCGACACAGCATTGGATTATACAGAAAATGCTTTGACTTTAAATCCTGTCGCAGATTTCATAAAAAAGGAATTCCTACCCGAATTAGATTTCACAAATCCATTTAGAAATCAAAATCTTACCTTCAAAGATGGTTTCCAAAATCGATCACCGTTCCTCTTACCCACTCAACTCTATAAGAGTTTTCTTGCAACGCTTGGTAAGAGAAGACGAAATGTTGCCGATTGTTATTCTTTGTACTCAAGGAATATGCTTTTCTCTAATGGATTTAATTTGGATACTTCTGACGATGAAAACAATTTGGACAGGATCTCTAATTCACCTGATGAGGTAACTGCATTGTTGAGAAATGAACTTTGGAACATTTTAGAAACGAGTAGTTTTTGTATTTATATTATACTTAGTGACCATGAGACTATACTCAGCTTATTTCTTCTTTGAAAATTTTCATAAATAAGTTACAAATAAAATCCATACCAATATAATAAATGCGAAAGTATGTCTGTCTGTCTATCTGTCTGTCTGCTACGATTTCATGGCTCATCTGTGCAACTGATTTTGACAAAATTTGGTACAGAGATAGGTTGTAATCCGGGGAAGGACAGGCTACTTTTTAACCCGGAAAATTCAAAGGTTCCCATGGGGAATCAAAAAATTTATCTGTTCAACCGATTTTAAAGAAATTTAGTAAAGGGATAGGTTGTATCCCGGGGAAGGACTTAGGCCAATTTTATCCCGGAAAATTCAAGAGTTCCCGCAGTAATGAAAAACCTTAATCCACACGGACGAGTTGCGGGCATCATCTAGTAATATCTATTTGTAGGATACAGGGGTTGATTCTGATTCTCTAATCTAAACTAAAATGACAGCATTAAAAATACTGCTAACCCTTTACTCCCTGCCGAAAGGGACAGAACTAGTTTTAAAGTCATCATTTTACTTTAGACTAGATGATGCCCACGACTTCGTCGCGAATTCCCCCAGAAACTACTTAATTTTCCGGGATAAAAAGTGTGATGTCTACATTTTATATTATTAATTATCATACATACTTATTAATTATCATATATACTTATTGCATTATTTTACATCTGTCTAATTGTGCTTTGAACCTTAAAAATGAGAGGACTACTGCAAACAGGATTTCTAGTGGATTTCTAGTAATTAAATATTGGGAAATTTTAACTATAAGTTCGTATACACGGTGATCGGCTGTTTGTTGTCTCGTTGGTGATGTAAATTATGCATTTTATCATAACAATTCTTTGTTTTACATAATAGGTATACTTTAGTAGACTTAACACAGGTATTTGCATTAATTGTTTAATGATATCTTTTATATTGTTTTAACTACTGTGCATACTGTGCATACTCATTAGATCCTCTTCAGGAAATTTTCTGTCTACTTTGAAAATTAAAATATTTTTATTCACTTTTGTAAACTTTCTTAACTTATAAGAATTATAAACTTTCGGTCAACACCGCAGTGATTTCTTTGAATTGTTTTACCGGTTAAACTTTTTTATAGGAGAAGGTACACAAGTTCGTCATATTATTAAAATTACCCATTCAACATATTATTAAGAAATACAAAACTCAGTTACAACAACAACAAGTTAGGATTACGTAAAGAGAGATAAACTAGTAGGTATGTAGGGAGTACGTTTTCTCTTAAATACGATTATAACGAGTATATTAATCTTTGAGACATGGTGGGTAATACGTGTTTTTTAATAACATGAGTACTAGGATGCTTAGCTTAGGACAGCCCATTTACCTACTCAAACAATGTATGCCCTCGCTGCGCTCGTGCAAATAAAAATCTCGGATGCAAATGGGTTACTTTACCTCTCGGTTAAAAAAGAAAGAAAGAAAAACAGTTTATTCGACAATGGTGTCACAGTCAAGACACGGATTACAGATGTAAAAATTTTGTCTGTGACACCACCCAGAATGGGTGTACAGCTCAGCATTAATAGGCCTATTACACTGCACTTATCACAGGGACCCGTAAACTTGATTCAGGTCCCTAAATTGGTCATTATTGATGTGTAATAAGCTAACTCTAACTGCGGCCAGGCCTACCCTTACCACAGGGCCCTGTAAAAAGTGCAGTGTAATAGGCCTATAAGCCCTTAAACAATCTACTCTGGTGTAGGTGTTCCACCATTGACCATTGCTCTTATTCCAGAAGGCGGGTGCATCATCAGCGTTTGTGTGGAGTGGAGGGGGGGTCACCGGGGGAGGGGGGCAGGAGCAGGCGGCCACGCAGCCCGCCGCCGTGCCTTCTGGTAAGCTCTTATACGCCTATAACACTGCACTTTTCAGAGGGACCCTTACACTTAATTGTTGTAGTAGTAGTAGTAGTATCCCTAAATTGGTCCTTATTGCTTTGTAATAAGCGACGCTCTAATTAGCGGCCACAGGGCCCTGTAAAAAGTGCAGTGTGATAGTCTTCTTACTTCTTACTACTAGCTATTTGTTCAAAAAAACGTATTAAAAGGGCTTTTGAATCGTCGAGTGAATCTACCATTGGTTCGGAATAACATTCCTACCGAGAAAAACTAGCAAGAAACTCGAAGGTTCCTCTTTTGAAAAGATTCATTTACAAGTACAGCAATGTGTAGATACATAAGTAACCGCAAACCTAAGCATTGCTGGAGCGAGTCAAATCCCTACTCTTGTCTTGCTACAATCTATCATCGTCAATATAGTTAAAGTTCCACAGATAGTGGCGAAGCGATTTGCCACTTGGTATCCAGTTTGATTATTATATAACACAGACAGAAGTAGGATACAAAAGGCGGCCTTATCGCTTAGTTAGCGATCTCTACCAGGCAACTATTCTATTCAGTTCTATAATATACTAACATTCAAATAACTACATAAACCCATAATAAAAATTTAATCAAAATATAAATTATATATACTAATTATAAAATATATTAATACATAATATGTATATATATTTCGACTCAGCTTAAAGAATATTTTTTATTGGCGTCTTTAGTTTCATGATACGTAATACTACAATGTTCCTTGAAGTAAAAGAAATAAACCAATGCCCTTGAAGGTTCTTGAAATCTATACTAATATTATAATTATGCGAAAGTTTGGATGGATGTATGGATGTCTGGATGTTTGGATGTTTGTTACTCAATCACGCCCCAACGGCTGAACGGATCTGGCTGAAGTTTGGCACAGACATAGATTATAGTCTGGAAAAGCACATAGGCTTATCCCGGAAAATTAAAGAGTTCCCGCGGGAACCAAAAAACCCCAAACCACGCAGACGAAGTCGCGGGCATTCGCTAGTGCTGCGTAAAGTATGAATTTATGTAGTAAAAGTATTATAAAAGTAAACACGCAAAACAACATTTACATTATAGCGAAAAAGAAAATGCAAATTCCAACTAAAAAGTAACAAGAAAATGTATAGCGCCGTATAAGGAGCTCCAATTTAATGAATGTACCACAAAAATCTTGTTAGAATAAAATAGCGTTTTTATATCTTATATGAATTGTTCACAGTCTTATCCCTACCATGACTGCAAAAGTTTGTTTGTTTGTGGATTTGACCTTCAATCACGCCGCAACAGCGTAACGGATCGATGTGATTTTTGCCTGGCTATAGTTGAGGACCTGGAGAGTGAGAAAAGCTACTTTTTATCCAGGAAAATTTAAGAGTTACGTTAGTTACGACTTTCGGCATGCAACGCTTGAGGGGCTAGTGCCCATAATAATAAAAAATAGATTCCAGGATAAAAAAAGCCTACATCCATCCCCGGGATGCCGCAAACCACATTTCTTAAAAATCGGTTAAACAGATGAACCATAACCGTAACAGACAGCCAGATAGACACTTGCAACATAACGGCTACCTAGTATTTTGTTTTAAGTTCACTGCTTAAGTACAAGGACTAATTCAAAAGCAGTATATTTGAATAAAAAACATTATTTATCTTTTTTTAGTGCGAAAATAGATTTAGATATAGATTTTCTAACAAAAGTCCAAGACCCAGTTTCTTATCTCTGAAGCTGGTTTCATAAGCTTCTCAGATATAAAATACGCAATCTTCAACTGTTTTGTGTTTTTGGGAAAGTGTCAGTACTTGAGCAAAAGTAATACTGTCCAAACAATGCCAAAAATATATAAATAAACTAGCTGATGCCCGCGACTCCGTCCGCGTGTATTGAGGTGTTTTAGGGGTATGAAAAATAGATAGTAGCCGATTCTCAGACCTACTGAATATGCATATAAAATTTCATAAAAAACGGTCAAGCCGTTTCGGAGGAGTATGGTAACTAAAATTGTGACACGAGAATTTTATATATAAGAATAATAATAATATTTATTTGTCATAAAAAGCATACATCGTATAGTAAAAAATGTAGTAGTATAAACTGTGTTACAGGAGACAATGTCTTCCCAATCTCTATGAACATCAAATCACTTTTGACAAATAGGTTTCGGTGTAAATCGGTACAACATGCAAAAATAACTAAAAAATATACAGATAGATTTGAAAAATGAACAGGAAATGTTAAAAAAATTCTCTACCCTTTAGGGTTGCAACTTTCACAGCACCAACCAGCAAGTCTGATTGCAGCCAAGCGCTAGTCTATAAATTAAAAAAGTAACCTTCAGCATGTCGCATGTTTTGACGACCTCCGTGGCGCAGTGTGTAGCGCTTTTGTCTTAACGTGCGGGAGGTCCCGGGTTCGATCCCCGGCAGGGTCAATTTGGGAATTTATAATTTCCGAATTTTCTCTGGTCTGGCCTGGTGGGAGGCTTCGGCCGTGGCTAGTTACCACCCTACCGGAAGATACGTGCCGCCAAGCGATTTAGCGTTCCCGGACGATGCCGTGTAGAAACCGAATAGGGGTATGGGTTTAATATAACTGCCATGCCCCTAACAGGTTAACCTGCTACCATCACATACCATTAGGTGAGATCGTGGTCAAGGGCTAACTTGTAGTGGATAAAAAAATTAAAAAAAATGTCGAAGTAACGTCTCCATACGTCTGCAGGTACATCAGGCGGCGGCGGGGCGCAAGGCCTAGTTCACTGGATGTCGGTGATGGCGGAGCACATGGGAGGGGGGCACCACGACCCCTCCCACTACGCGCTGCCACCATGGAACAATGGGGGTGTCGATGTGAGTACGAGTATATTCAGCACTTCATTAGTTAAACTGTATAAACTGTATAACTGCCTCGTTTGTCAAGTTGTTAGTATGTTCGACTGCGGCTGACGAGGTCCCAGTTCGGGCCATAACAAGTATTAAGTTTTTCTGACAATTCTCAGTACTAGCCTGGAGTTAGGAAGATAGCGGTGTCTCACCCTCGTGCCTCGGAGAGCACGTTAAGCTGTCGGTCCTGCGTCTGATCTCACTCCGGTCGTGTCGAATTTTCGATAGTAAAAGAACAGAGAATGCACCTGTGTAGGTGCAAACACTTGTGCACTATAAAATCTCCAGCATAGTTGGCTAATCTCTGAAATTCGGTCGGGAGAACATTGTTATTAGTAGTAAAATTGTATGATTAGTTACTTGTAGATGTGAATATTCAAACTATATCAAAGATTCATAGATGGGTATGCTAGACACCCTCACAATTAGTGCTGTCAATAAGTGGTACTAGGTCGTGTGGTCTTAGAAGTGGAAATAAAAAAATGTAAAAAATGCTTTTCTTATTATGAACTGTGGAGTAACAACCCCACAAACTTATCTAGCCCGGTGACCGAAATTAGAACTAATTTTTATGCCTGTTTAGTTTTTCTTTTTATTTTTATTATATTTTTCATAGATACTAGCGACGCATTCACCGGGTCAGAAAAGTTTGTGGGGTTATTTCTCCGCAGTTCATAATAAGAAAAGCGTTTATTACATTTTTTATTTCCACTCCTTAGACCACATGATCTAGTACCACTTTACTACCAACGCTTAAAGAATTATTACTTCAAAATGACAGTTTTATGTCGTCCCTAAAATATAAGGATTATAATTCAAATACACGAACGTCAACAATATTAAAACAATACGGATTTAACTCTATAAGCGATATGAAAGAAAATCTTATTAAAATAGTTGTAGGTGTAGACCACAAGAAGGCTAATGGATACACTCACAGAGTGCATTGAATATACGGGTACAGAGTACATTGGATACACTACAAAGATTCCTACGAAATCTAGATGAATAATAATCATCATCATAATAATTATTAATTAATTAAGAGACATAGAATCTACGCAACCCAATTACCTAAAATGTAGCCCCTGAAAAAGAGTATGTCCAAAAAATATTCCAAATATAACACCTAAATAAATATAACCTTTTTCTATAAAAAGGAACATAATATTATAAATTTTTGCAGCAACGATCCATTATCCTCCATCCCAAATCCGATGACAAAACGCAAGATCCCATTGAGGGGTAATTAATAAGGATTTGTCTCGGCTCGGATACTCTGGCAGCATCCTTACATTTCTTCCCACGATTTGCATGAACTAGATCATTTGCACAAAAAAAAAACGAAAAAATGTGCGCCGTACATACCAAGTAGACAAAAAAGAAAAAAAACCTGTTTAGCGATTCTGAACGCATCATTACCACTATTTAAACCAACTTAAAAAAGGGTTACTGTCTTGCAATTTTTGAAGACGCCTGCGGCGATAGTATGCAAATATTTTTTTGTCAACCCTGTGTTACATTTATTGAAAATTGCACTCTAGTGCTAAATAATTTAAAGTTGTTTTTGTACTAATACCAATTTCTTGTTATATTTCGACTTATATTAATTACATTTAATATTGAACTTTATGTGGCAATTGTTAAAGTATATGTTCTCTTTGCTAACCACTGGATATTTGTTTCATTGTATTTTTTCCTATTTAATCTTATTTCAAAGTTTATAAAGGTGTTTTTAGATTGACATCATTTGATGAATATATTAGGAAATGACGGATTAGGCTAATACAGTATGGGATACTTTGATTAATCATTACCAATATTTCTTGAGGTCGGTTAGAGAGTATTAATATTGTTCTCATGAGCAATATTTTTGCATAATTGTATGGGAAGATCTTGCCCCAATATCGTTAAAAATGGCGTCAGTGGTATAGTGTTTTTTTTATGGGACAATATTTTGAAAATTTAGTTATCGTATAAGTTCACGACATCAAACACGTTATAATTAAAGGTACATAGAGATAAAGGAGGTACTTACGTCAAGATCTTTATTTTAGAAATTCGGGAATAGGTACAGTTCGCGCGCGAGTTGAATGCAGAGTAAATGTATATGTCACCATACATTTGCTCTGCATTCAACTCGTGCGCGAACTATTGTACAATGTGGTGAATTCTATCTCTTTTAATAATACATTAATTTGGTAGTTTTACCTGGAAAGTTTCTCGGGAGTTTTGAAAATGGGTGTATTTTATAGATTTCGACGTGCTCTTTCCGAATTTTCACTTTGCCACATCGTATCTTTGCCGCTCGCACCGCCATATTAGAAAAATGGCGTCCAATAACAGTGTTTTGACAATAACTCCTTTCGGACTAATTTTACGAATGAAAATGAAATGCTATGAAAATATTACTGGGTTATAAATACAAAACTAAAATGACAGGTCTTAATAGGTATATAACTATCCCTTTCATAATAAAAATCCTTTTCCTTTTTCCTCGAAACAGAACAACACAAGATTTTAGTTAGAATCTAAGTACATAAGAATTAAGAATAATAAAACTAAATAAAATTAACTTGATCGAGGATCGAGGGTTTTTGGTTCCCGCGAGAACTCTTTAATTTTCCGGGATAGAAAGTTGTCTATGTGTTTTTCCAGACTATAATCTATCTCTGTGCCAAATTTCTTCCAGACCCGTTCAGCCGTTCTGACGTGATTATGTAACAAACATCCATCCATCCATCCAAACTTTCTCATTTATAATATGAGTATATTATAGATTTTTGAATGGCAATAAATAATTCATTTATCTATCTATATAAATGTACATAGGCACCACTCATCTATCGAGCGTCGTTTTAATCGACAGTATTTATATAAATTTTTGAAAAATCTAAACGAGTATCGAGCCGACGATCTTATTAACAAATCGTGCCAATTTCCTGCGTATCAGCATTGATAACGAATTTTCTCAGCGGCGCAGTGAATCGCGTGTGCATAGAAAGTGCTGTGAATATCTTCACGCTATGATAACAGCTGGAGAGATCTCTCTTATCAGTGACTAGTAGACACCTGTGATTTCTTCTGCATTTATTATCTATTACTTGCATTCTTAGCCGATTTTTCCTGTCTGAAGAGTTTATCTAGGTATTTGGATGGCTGGATGGATGTATGAATGCATGGATGGATGTTTGATTACTCAATCACGCCAGTGTGGATGAAATTTTGCACATAGAAAGATTATAGTCTGGAATAATACATAGGCAATTTTATCTCAGAGAATAAAAGAGTGCCCGCGTGAACCAGAAAACCTCAATCTACGCGGACCAAGTCGCGGGCATTAGCTAGTTTTGGCAAATGATTGTAAAGAAAGACCAAGTACTTAACAAATCATTTATGTTTATTTTACAAAATCACCTGGTGGTCGATTTGCCATTGGTTGGTAAGGTACGTCTTTACCGGTTTATTATAACCAACCATGGCTAAAGCCCCAATTATCTGACCAGAGCCAAATTAAAATCGCAAGTCAATCTCTAGATATCGACCCCATGACCCTTCCTCTTCGGTGCTGGTACTGCACCATGATTGTCGTCAAAATAAACGTACCTACGGCTCAAACCGTCGGGTCTAGAAACTTGAGGTTTTGCATATTTTACAATCTCCTTTATTAGAAAATTGCATGGTGGGAGGCTTCGGCCGTGGCTAGTTACCACCCTACCGGCTAAGACATGCCACCAAGCGATTTAGCGTTTCGTGTAGAAACCGAATAGGGGTATGGGTTTCATATAACATATTCATATAGCATGCCTCTAACAGGTTAGCCCGCTACCATCTTAGACTGCATCATCACTAACCATCAGGTGAGATCGCAGTCAAGGGCTAACTTACAGTGGGTAAAAAAAAAGATACCTAGATCCCCACTAAGGAAGCATTTGCCAAGAATAACCACCCAAGCGAAGCCAGGTCTGGGTATAGTTAGTAAACGCTGAAGTAACCCAAAAACATTTGCCAACGTAATAATCATTCCTCCCTTATAATATTAAGGTGTGTAAACCTGCCTTTAATCTTTTTTCTTGGCAATATTGTAAGATGAAATTGAGATATTATTCATACCAACAATAAGATATCAATCTACAAAAAAAATTAAAGAAATCGCACATTTTTTCATTCCCTTTATAAAGTTACAAAGAAGTACGTTTCACACTACATTAAAATTTAAAAAAACTGAAAGGGCATGTTGCTATTCTTTCATTAGTGTTCCGTAGGTAAAAGAAAACTGATTTTTGCAATCTTTTTCAAAAAAACCTCTTTAAAAATCTTTTAAAAACCGGAAAAGAAATCTCAAATTATTTTAAACGTCCGACTTGACATAACACTATACCACTAGCCATAACACTGGTGGGTTATACCGATCATACCATCACCTAAAATCGATACCACCATTCCTAAAATAGAGTTAGTAAAAAATTAATGAAGGTAGGTATAACTTAATCCAAAACAACACTAATAGATAGAACTAACACACCGCCGTACCGTGATTTACAGCAAGCATTTTCAAGTTCAAACTTTACATTAGACAAACGAACTCCAAAATGATTTCATATTACACAAATTGAGTACGGATCTCTAAGAAACGCAAAAAATCAAATAGTAATCTTACAATACCGCATTGATACATCAAAATACAATAAAAATGATATATACGGCGGCAAAAGTCACGGCTTTTTTGAGTTACGAGAAAAAAATTGCCAATATTATGCTTTGTTCTGACCCCTACTAACGATGTTTTGATGACTGCATGCGATCCTCAATAATGAAATAGTAAAAAAGGAAAAAAAACATTGATATAAGACGGCTCCCGTGCATGGTGTAGGGTGCGAGGTTTTTTTTTCA
This sequence comes from Erebia palarica, assembly GCA_964035005.1. Taxonomy (NCBI): domain Eukaryota; kingdom Metazoa; phylum Arthropoda; class Insecta; order Lepidoptera; family Nymphalidae; genus Erebia; species Erebia palarica. The sequence goes on from OZ035992.1 coordinate 4,881,785, forward strand.
GACAAAAACCAAACTGTCTAAGAAATAACTGTGTTAATTTATTTGAACTAATAATATACATAAGCGTATGTAGAATAGCTTTGATCAACTGTGTTAGAAAAAAATATATACCTATAGATGCTTAAAAAAATATTTCTAAGTTACTTTATAGTCAAATGGCATTGGCCCTTGAATTAGAAAAACCGATAGATTGATCTGTCTGGACTAATTTATAACAGTTAAATTAAAGCTTAAAAATAAAAATTACAAAAATAAATATATCAAATTTAATTTAAAATAAATAGGTATGCATTTATAAAAATATACGTCGTTCGTTAACCTGTATTGGGTTGCACAAATGTAATAAGAATCGCATGACATTTAATTCTTCTGCTTACTAGGTATGTCTCTATAATATAACTCTGCCTATTTTTGTTGACTTGATAACTCGTGTTTTTTTTCTATTTTTGCTAATTTTATGAATATAACTTTTGTTTTTTCCTGATACTATGCTGAAATATTTATATTACCTACCTTGTCTACTTCTTTATTTCATTCCTATTTTGTCAACATAATTGTAAGAGTCAGTTCTGTGGGAATCTATTGATTGGAACTTGGAAGGAAGATAAGCATGGAGCATTGAATTTCAAACTTTATGTAACGTCATCCTATTTAATGATAATATGTACTAAACAGATTTATCAACATCGTTATTTTCCAGTTTTGATTATTAACGATTTACAATAATTAGCGTTCTCACAGAAAAAGGTGCATTACCAATCAGTCAAGCGTCAAAAATCGATTCAAAAATCGCACAATGCAGCCCAACCGAGTGAAAAATCGGTGACGTCTTAATTACTAAATGTCAAAATCGATTACGCGCATAAGCATATTTGAATAAGACTTATAGCCTCATCATTTATTACAATCGGTTGGCACAATTGGTTCGGGAAAGAGTTGTATCGGGTATTGTCTAATTTACCCTAACTTTTTGTTTGATCGAATCGCTTAATTGTCTAATCCATTGCTTGTTTTGTTCGTGTAACTGTTCATAATTATTGTGTAATTGAGAAATGAACAGCGTTTAGGAAGGGTTGTGATTAGGGTTGCCAACTTCAACTTTGAGGAAAATAATTACGCGAAAAAATTGTTGTCATTGAAGTCTTTACTGAGATGTTCTTGATGGCTTTATATGCAGAGGTATTTTTGCTACGGTTCGTTACCTCTGTACATTAATCCCATAATGGTAAGGGTTAATAATGCTATGGACTCGAAATTTCTTCGTCAAATATTATCAAAGATTTCTTTTGGTCGGTACCCTAGTTGTGATACAAATTCATACATTTGTCTGAGTCCCGGATTTCACGGCTGATTAGGCATAGTTGTTTAATTTTTAATATTAATTATATTATGTCCAGGTGCAGAAGGGTTGGGTTTGAATATTCACGCCTGCCCGGGTTGATATTAGCCGGGAGCGAGTTTTTTTGTCCGTTCATGAATCCCACTGTCTTGGAAGCGTAGGGAGATTTTTGAAACTCACTCTACATTTTGTACCCACAGTATTTTTAACTGCCTATTTATTATACAAAGTCTGCTAGCCTTTCAAGGCTATGCGAAACTGATATTGATGAAATCCAGCACCCAGATAGGCTTGGGTGACAGTAATATCAGGGAAAAACAGAAATTCATGCATATTTACTTATGAATATTATATGAAAAGTATGTGAGTTGAAAAGAAAACATACATGCAAAATCTAAAGTTCTTTGGAGCTTTCTGATCAAGCCAGTCAGTCAGTACTCAGTACTATTATACAAGACAATGACTGCAACTTCGACGCTTGACGTAAGGTATTGCAATTGAATAATTTAATGTATGCTTTTTAATTCTTTATTTTTTTAAATCTCTAAGGAACACTTTGTTTTTCAACTACCTCTGCGATGTTTTCAGCTATCTCCGTACCAAATTCAGTCAAATTGGCTATGCCGACCGTGAAAATGTAACAAAAAACAACTCACTTTAATATTATTTACCTATATGTATAGATATGGAATATTTAAAAAGTTTTTCGGGTTTCGTAACTCAAAAGGAATAAACGGAACCATTATACTTATAGGATCACTTTATTGTCCGTCTGTCTGTCAAGACCCTTCATCTCAGGAACGCATGGAGGTATCAAGCTGAAAATCATATCAACAACTCAGATCTACTGTCTCTTGGAGCTGTGAAAAAATTAAACTTCTAAGCCAACGCAATCAAAAGATACAGCCGTTTATGCTGCAAATTTTCGACACTCGCAAGGGAATAAAACCTACAGAGTACTTCCCGTGAACTCAGAATCTTGAAATTTGGTACGAAGCAACGTCTTATATCACAGATAAAGAAAAAATTGCGAAAAGAATATTTTTAATAATTTCAAACTTACTACAGGTTTGTACGGAACCTTCGGTGCGCGAGTCCGACTCGCACTTGGCCGGTTTTTTTTCTCCTTAATATGAGTATATACAATCTATACTCACTAAAATTACAATCAAGGCTAAAAATTCTACTAATAACTAATTTAACTTTAACCTAAACATACAACTTATATGCTAAAAAGTACTCCACTGATGCATCTTAGACTTTCTTCATTCTAATTGAAGACACTATGTCCTTGTGTTCTTGGAGGCATCACTTACATTACACTTTCACTAATCACTATTAAGAACTAGCTTTGTCTTTGGGCTTTGTCCTTTTAATTTTTTTATAGAATATAGATAAGTATATTCATAGCTACTAGAACAAAGACGTTGAGTAAAAGAGTTTCCTATGATACAATTCCTTTCCGCCAGAGCCGAACAAAGTAGATATTATGAGCACAGGAAACTGTACCAATATTAATTGCGCACCGACAAATAAAAGAAAACAATAGAAACAAAATGTATCTCCTACAATAAACAAGGAAATTAACCGTACACTAGGGTGTTCACAATTAATCCGCTAAATTAGACGTGTCCCGGCTAAAATCGATTAGGAGCCCAATGTTGGAGACAGGAACGGATTAAGGCGGTCGTTCTTACCTCTGCCTTAGGTAGGTATTTTTCATTATATTACTTAGAGTGAAATTTTAAAGTAATTTGATGTAAACTTACCTATTTTTATATTAAACCTAAGCGTAGTGGTTACGACTTAATTCGGGGGGTCCGATGTTCGAATTCCGGGCATGCATCTCTAACATTGATCATGTGATGGAATCATGAGCGTTTTAATTTTAAGCAATTAAATAAAATAATAATTAAATAATTGTTTTATAGATGCCATAGTTTACTAAAGTAAGACTTAGGTATAATGATATATGGCATGGTCGGTCTCTGTTGCCTAATTTAAGATACCCTCTGATAAAGGCTAGTGACTTTGAAAATAATAAGACTTGGTGAAATAAGACTTGGTGAAAAAGAACATCGTGAGTAACCCTGCATGACTGTGAGTTCTCCACATTTTTTCAAAAGTTTAAGCTTATTTTTAATCTGAGAAGAAGATCCTCAGGATAGAAGAGTGCCGGCGATGGGTTTTGATACGTGTGTATAAAAATAGATGGAACATTAGCCATCGTGACTTCCAGGTTTAGTTCAGTTAGTGTGAACAATAATATGCAAACAGTCGAAAATCCCAGGTCGCTATCTCAAAAACCTACTGGATGTTTGTTCCATAGTTCTCCGTCAAATGATAAGGGAAGATGTTGCAAATCTTAAAATGTATTTACGTCAGAAAAGGAAAAGATGAGGTCTGTTGAGGTCCTGCTAACTATGCTACTATCTTTGCCCAATTTGTTTACTAGAACCGGCCCTGTGTCGAGGCTAAAATCGATTAGGAGCCGAAACTCGCAATTCGCAACGACTCTGCGTCTCAGCCAAGATAAACATGCCAGACTTTTTTTTCGTTACGGCAAAGACATTAACCAAGGATGCGATACGAGTGACCACGCGTCACAATTTACTGAGACAGACCTATTTTCTTTTAATATGCGTGTTTATTACAGTATTGTCTTTCCTTAGACTGTTGTATATTATTCTGATTTAAATTATAAACTATATATAGATTATACTATAGTAAACTTATTTATAATAATAGGCTGCCTTATAAAAATAGTTCTGAATTTATTTTCAATCATTTTTTTATTTGTATATTAAATATCATATTTATTATTCTAACTTTTTTTTCGTTAGACATAAGATTTATGTTAAAAATTCGCTTATTTTAGAATAATATGTATTTAACTGATCCACTTTTAAATCATATGCGAGACGAAAACCAGTCTATTATTTAAAGCAATACAAACATGTCTGCTCGGCTAATCTCACGAAAACTGGGAAATTTTTAAATTTGAATTTCAACGTTACAGTTCGTCATCAGATGATGACGAATAGTAAAGTTTTCAATCTGGGCAACTTGTTATTAATATAATAAGGATAAAGGCCAAATTTTATATACCTATTAGCTGATGCCCGCGACTTTGTCTGCGTGGTTTTAGGTTTTTTGGTTTCCCGGGGAGTTCCAGGATTTTCCAGGATAAAAAGTAGCCAGTGTGCTATTCCAGACTATAATCTATTTCTGTGCTATATTTCAGACGGATCCGTTAAGCGGTTCTGGGGCTAAACATCCATCCATCCATCCATCCATCCATCCATCCATCCACCCACACTTTCGCATTTATAATATTAGTATAGTATACATGAAAATTGAAATTCTGACGTTCAAAATAACGTGCAGCACATTTGTGCACAAACATCTCGGGTGGATGATCATTATTTGCATGTGCGAGTTCACCAACAGAACCTTGTGTGTTTGTGTCGAGAACTATGCCACACCATGGAATACTTACTATATACTAGCCATACACTGGTGGAATTGCACCATAAGAGATGGCATAATATGCAGAACGCAGATTAATTGGGTATTTGTCTACTAGTCAAATAAACTATTTCTTTGTGAATATTAAACCAACTCTCCCAAAATTCGTAATAACCACGTCTCCTGTTAGTTTTATGTTGCATAACCATTTTAACTATCAATTAAAGTAAAAAAGTGCGCCGAACTTTGACGACGTAACAATTCAATTTTTCATACAAAATCCCACTACTGAACACGCGTTTTGACGTATGGAAAAAGTTGCTGATTTGACTAGTTGTCAAATACCCAATTATAAATGAAAATATTTCACACAGAAAAAGTCATATCCGCCAATCATTTTTCCTCGTCACCAATAGTCACCCTACTCCCGATGTCATTAGACCTTGCGAGGGGGCGTCATTACTGCGATGAGTAGAGCGACCATTAATCTTCCTGGACCGGTCTCTCGGCTGTCAAAATTGTGGCCACCGTCCTACCATAGATATGTGTAGCGGAGGAGTCGAAGCGGCTTAAACCAGATATTGAGGAAATTAAATATTACGCTTTGCCCCTTACGCAGCTTTAATTTTAAAAAACGAAAATTCATCTAGCGGACGGTATGAGTTTGTAACTTTGTACAAGCTTAACTTTTATGTACACTTGACTTACCATAAGTTGCCTACATGAGATTATTTTTATTACTAGATTATATTCGCAAGTTCGTCTACATAGAATCATAAAAATCTCGTCGGAAAATTTTAATTACTTAGGATGAAAAGTAACCTATACTATGCTCGTATCCGAAGTGTAAACTATCTCCGTATAGAATTTCGCAGCCCGTGAAAAGTTAACAGACATACCTACACAGAAAAACAAACCGACGCATTTAGTTTCTTCAGTCTTTACTGTAATATAAACAACATTTTCAATTTTTACAGGCTATTTTTTTGTCAGATATAACAAATTAACTGGTGCCCGCGTGGTTTATGGTGAGGTTTATTGATTCCTGCGGGAACTCTTTAATTTTCCGGGATAAAAAGTACTCCATGTGTTATTCCAGACTATAATCTATCTCTGTGCCAAATTTCATCCAGATCCGTTCAGCCGTTCTAGCGTGATTAACAACAAAGTGACAAACAACGTGAGTAACAAACATCCATTTATCCATCCATCCAAACGTTCGCATTTATAATATTATTAATATAGATATAAATATTTTTGCCTTAGATACATACTGAGAATGCTGTTAATATCAGCAAAATTCATTGTTTACCAGATCATCCTATTTAGGGTTATACCACTTTGTCCGGGAGGGTGCGATGTGTACCATTGTTCGTAACTATGTCCGTTGTTTCACCAGAATAGAGTGGAATTGAATGTTATTAATATTGCTAATGACTTGGATCTGATTATGTCTTGGCATTGGATTTTCTATTCGGCTGAGTTTCGCGTTCGGGGTAACTGCTGTGTTGCCAAACCTAGTGTTGGAATTATTGATGGTGCGCTCTTTGTTTCGCTCTCGCACTTCTGTGAATGTTATATTGTACTTTGTTTTTTATTTATGCAAAGTAGGATCCAATTATTTGTAATCGCCGATGCAAAACTTCCTGGTGCAGTATTGAGCGCTGTTGCCTTACCACGGGAGGTCTCGGGTTCGATTCCCAGCCCGGTCAATTTGGGATTTATTCTGAGAATTCTCTTGTCTGATCTGGTGGGAGGCTTCGGTCGTGGCTATTTACCACCCCACCGGCAAAAACGTACCGCCAGGCGATTTAAAGTTCCGGTACGATGCCGTGTAGAAACCAATTGGGGGTATGGGTTTAACCCGGCGTCAATTTGGGAATTAAAATTTCTGAGTTTTGCTCTTGTCTGGTCTGGTGGGAGGCTTCGGTCGTCGCTATTTACCACCCCATTGGCAAAAACGTACCGCCAGGCGATTTAAAGTTCCGGTACGATGCCGTGTAGAAACCGTATGGGTTTAACCCAGCGTGATTGAGGTCAAGTCAGGATGACCCAGTGTGTTTAAGAATGCAAATAAGTTTTAATGTTGCCATTCTTCTCAGTAGCTGGAGCCAACGCTGTGTTCTAAACGTTTCCGAAAAGAAATGAGTCCAACAGTGACCGCGTTGGGAGCTAAACCCGTTTATTTGTCAAATGGGTAAATATTATGACCCATGCTCATAATTAACGTTACAAAATTTCACGCCTTATTTTTGTATGATTTTTGTACTGTATTTATTTTGGTGTTTATTCAAATATAAATATAAAAGTTTAAATATTTTCAATAAATATTCTGTGATTCATAACTTTTTCTTATAAAAGATTTACAGAGTGACACATCATATTTACAAATATTGCGAATATATTCGATAAAACATGAAAACGTTACATTTCTTAATGAATTAGTCCTAATTAATGCTTTAAATATAGACCTTCATTCAAGTGTGGGAAAGTACCCTTTATAAAATACAATAAAAATTACTTACTTACATGTAGGTATAACATAGAACCTGTTCTGACTGCCAATGCTTGTAGGATGCGACTCATTAAAATATTTCTCTGTTATTATGCTGATATATAGTTTTTAAAGACTTGAAAAAAGTTTAAGGTCTATCGATAGTAGAACTATGAGAATAGCTACGTTGACCTTGTTTAAAAGCATTTCTGGTTCTTCTATTATATCCAGCTGAGTTTGTTGTGGACTCTTCTCAGTCCAGGGCGCGTTTGAAACCCTCATTGCTTTAATGAAAGAACTAGAAGTTTAATTCGCTATAATCGGCCACAGTAAGTAAATATATGTGGTACAGTGTGTATCTTGCATTTGCAAAGATACAAGACTTTTAATCTTGCGCAAGTGCAAGATATACACTGTAGGTACTAATATTCTATCTCATTCTCTCGCAGGCTAAATCCTATTTATAAATATTTTTGTCTCTTTTTGGCCTCACTTTTTCGTTTCATAGAATTTTCAAATCGCAATGCTGCTAAAGAAGTTTTACTTCAAAAAATTAAACACAAAACATACAACTCTACCCACTTTGAATTTTGGCTTTGGCTTTTAGCTACGTAGATTTTGCTACGTTTTTTTTTATCCTAGAGGTCGGACTTGAGATGAATATGTCTAAGACTAAGCTCATGACAAAAAGCACGGAGCGCCAGATAGAAGTAGCGGGTATGGGGATTGAGTATTTTCATGAGTCTCTATCTATAGATAGAAGACCCACTACGCCTTTTTACGCCAATATAACCAATGTTTAGGAACCCATGTGGTAAAACCAAAGTTGGTTTGTCCAAATCAATGATTTGATTTGAATCTCTATCAGCTGTGCTACCCTTGTTTCTAAGTCAATGTATCGTTCGGAAGTTGGTCCCTTCATTTTCAAATTTCTCGTCAGGCAAGATGTATCCGTCAAAGTCATTCGCAGTGACGCCCTGTACACACCAAGCCGATAATATGTTAACGGAAAATAGAGATATTCTAATAGAATCTATCGTAGGAATCTATACATTCTATAACATGATAAATTAACTGATTGTCAATTTTTACCGTTTTCTTATGATTTGTTAACCTGATTTTTACCAATATAGCTGTTTCCGGTCATTAATTTTAAGAAGGTACATAAAATATGTTTCTAAGAAAATTAAATAATTAAAAAAACGTTACTTTGATTTTCTCATTCTCATCTGTGAAATAATTGATAGGTACAAGTCTGACATTGGAATTTCAGTCTCTTTCGTAGAGACTCAGCGATTTTCTAATACCTTTAAACGAGCAATCCTTGTATATATATATTTATCTGTGGTCTCAGGCAATGAAAAACTGCTACAATATCATTTGAATACTAAGGTCTAAAACTATTACTGGGAGCCCTTTATCAATGCATCGAATTCCTATCTAAGGGTAAAAATATTATTCATATTTCATCAGTATGTAATTTGTATTAAAATATAAATTCCACAAAATAGGATTTACGTCTCCAGGTACGTCTCACGGTCATCCAGGTACTGTGATATTTAATAGCTAAAAAACGTATAACTCCGAAAAGTTCGAGATAAAGTTAAGCTTCGTGCCCGAGATTCAAACCTTCGGTTATAAGAGCAGGAAGCCAAACGTCTTAGCCTCTTTACAAGCCTACACTTTTTAATCTAAGTTACTAATTATTTATTTACTAGATGATGACTGCGACTTCGTGGATTAAGGCTTTTTGATTCCCGTCCCGATATAAATCTGTAATTTTCCGGGATAAAAAGTAGCCTATGTCCTTTCCCGGCATGCAATCTAACCCTGTATAAAATTTCATCAAAATCGGTTGAATGTATAAGCCGTGGAAGCGCAGCAGACAGACAGACAGACGGACTGACAGACAGACACACTTTCGTATTTATAATAATAATAGAATTCGATTCATAAAAGTTTAACCGGTAATTAAACCATAAAACCTTTCGAATGAAGACTACTTCATCCGTAAGGTTTTATGGTTTTCTACTAAGAAAAAACCTAGCCTGTGTAATACCGATATATTTTATTATTGCAGGGTAATAAAATACCTATCATCTTCAATAAATTCTTACATTTTACAAAAGTTAAACCGGGAAATCAACAAGCATTTGACCGACACTGCCCGGATAAAGCTAATGTCGCGTCAGTATAATCTGTGACGCGAATATATCCATCAATGTCGAGCGGATGATCGCTATCTTTACACTTTTATGTATCATGAACTATAATTATACGTAGACGATACTATGTGGATTTTGAAGACCGCCCTGGCGCAGTATTGAGCGCTAATGTCTTAACGTGCGGATGTCCCGGCTTCGATCCCCGGTGGGGTCAAGCTATTAAGCGTTCCGGTACGATGCTGTGTAGAAACCGACAGGGGTATGGGTTAAATATACTAATACTACTAGCTAATGCCCGCGACTTCATCTGCGTGGATCGAGGTTTTTTGGTTCCCGCCGGAACTCCTTAATTTTCCGGGACAAAAGTTGCCTCATGTGCTATTCCAGACTATAATCTATCTCTGTGCCAAATTTCAGCCAGATCCGTTCAGCCGTTGGGCCGTGATTGAGTAACAAAGATCCATACATCCATACATCAGCCCAAACTTTCGCATTTATAATATTAGTAATACTATGGGTTAATTATATCATAATGGTAACTACAATCAAATTTATATGGTGGTGGGGTCAGTATAATATGGTATAACCACTAGTATGGTATGGTATGGTATAAGTACCAGGCCAGCAAAAGCTGCGAAGAGGCAATTTATAGGAAGGTGTTAGTCCTACATTGCTCTTATTAACTTCTAATGCCCTGGTAGTTATCACATGTCGTAATCAATGTCGTAAATGTCTTAACGTCGTATAACCACAGATAAATAGGTATACCTAATTATGCATTCGTACAGAATGAATCGTCAAAGTATAATCACACAAAGTTCAGCCGGAGCCAGCGGCAATCGTGCGGTTGACAGTGGCTGATACACGGTTCACGGATTATAACGCCCTGCGATCATAATAAATTGCCTCCTAGTTTTGAGGAAATAATTCGAACTCTATCCTGCATTTAAAGTATGCTTCTGAAAAAAGCTTATTATACTGTTGAAGATTACGTAAATGACAAAAGAGCATGAATTTGTCTCGCTCCAGCAATGCTAAGTACAGCGGTTACTTATGTATCTACACATTAATGAAATTGAAAAGTATTGTTTTCAAAAGAGCAACCACCGAGATTCTTGCTGATTCTTTTCGGTAGGAATGGCATTCTCAACCAGTGGTAGATTCACTCGTCGATTAAAAAGCACTTGTAAAAATTTATTAAATAATTTGGATAAATGTTTATTAATAGCCTTTGTGCTAATTCAAGTTATAAGCTATCAAATTTGATTATTAAATTAATTAAAGTTACAGCCAAATCGGTTCAGTTGGTCTAGAACAAACATCCAAGTTTTGAGGAAATACTTCGAATTTTTCTAGAAGTAGAACTCTATTCTATATATTCTTATGCATTTTCAATCATTAGTATGTCTTAAAGTTGCATTTGATTATATTTTAATTTCGTTATGTCACTAATAAAAAAGCAGCCAAATGCGAAACAGAATCGCCCAACACTCGTTCCGTAGCTTAGAAATGAAGTTTTTTTTGTTCAATTAATCTGAAGTCTCGTAAAAAATCCCTTTTATTTGGGACCCAAAATTAAGTTTATTAATGATTTGCAGGTTTCCTCATGATATTTTTCAACGTCGTTAAATACCAAGTGATTTTAGAGTAAGCAATCTAAAATCACTAACGCATTTAACTTCAAAAAGTTAGAGATGCATGCCCAGGCTTCTAACTCCGGACTTCGTCAATAAAAGTCCTTAAATTATCCAATTCGCGCGCTGGTCCCTATTTGGGTTGTGTGCACATAGAGCCAAATTAACGTGATGAGTCGCAGCGAGTCGGTCTGTCTCGACCTTAAGATGGATGGCGATGGGTGTACCCAGGGAGGGTTTGCTACACCGAATGTGTATAACTTTGTTAGTGAGAAAATTCATAAGACCACAAATTAAGTAACACTTACTCTTACTAATTCTACTTATTACTCTTCTATTCTAATTCTTCTTCTATTCTATTCTAATTCTACTTATTACTCTTACTAATTACATTATAAATGTGAAAGTTTCGATGGATGTATGGTTGTGTGGATGTATCTAAGATGTTTGTTACTCAATCACGCCCCAACGGCTGAACGGATCTGGCTGAAATTTGGCACAGAGATAGATTATAGTCTGGAATAGCACATAGGCTACTATCTCGTTAAATTAAAGAGTTCCCGCGGGAACCAAAAAACCTTGAACCACGCAGACGAAGTCGCGGGCATTTGCTAGTCAACAATAAAGATGCAAAAGTGTGATTTTTTATAGATTTTTCCTGTAATCACGTCACAACAAAGCAAAGGATCGACGTGATATTTCTGCATGGCTGTAGTTACGACACTTACTACTTTTATCCAGGAAAATCAAAGAATTAACCAGGACTTTAAAGCTTAATCATAATTAAGTATCGAGTTTTTCTGATTAGAAATTCCCAGTACTAGCCCGGAGTTAGGAAGTTGGCGGTGTTTCACCAGTTAAGCCGTCGGTCCCGGTTATTATCACTAACATGATAATAGTTGTTAAAGCCCGCCAACCAGCATTGGAACAGCGTGGTGGGTTTACGCTCTAATTCCCTCTCTCCTATGAGAGTGGAGGTCTGTGCGCCCAGCAGTTGACGTTAATGGGCTGCAGTGGTGGTGGTGATTAAAGCTTAAATTTATGAAACAGAGACCATAGTAGGCGTATTCTAAACGTTTTGTACTTACTGTGCTTCACGAGTATAAAAACTGTATGATCATATTTCGGAATAAAATAGACATTCATCAATACACTGGAAAACACGATCAATAAATACCACGGTATTTGGTAAATACTGATGGAATGGACTACAGTATTTACTCAACGTAGAGCATTCATTGTAGAGAGGCCGCACGCGGGCTAATTATTAGGTAGCATTTTCCGTGCAATTGGCTGTTTATTGTTTCTTCCCACTCACGCGCTAATGATCTTTTGCCTGTCGTTATGTCTGTGGACGGTGACGAGCGAATATATGCTGTTGTCCTTTGTTACATTCAGACCAACGACCATCCGGATATCAGTAGTCTACTCTATTATTATTTAGTAATGTAATGCACAATGTAACGAAAACTTATTCGGAAATCTATCAATTATCTCAGTACGAGTGTCTAAGCACTCCTTTGTTTATGTCCTATGTATGAAATAACAATTACTTTTGTCTAGTTTTTAAGGAGTTATTATAAATTTAAGAAGAATTTATGTATTAACAGTAAATAAATAAATAAAATAAATTATATACCATTGCATCATCTACTACAGAATCCATATTATTAATTAATAATGTTACTGACAACCTCCCTGGCCCAGTTTTGAGCGCTGTTGTCTTAACGCGGGGTCGATTCTCAGCAGGGTCAATTTGGGAATTTTTAATTTCAGAATTTTCTCTGGTCTGGTCGGTCTTCGCTGTGTCACAGGCTTCGGCTGTGGCTAGATACCACCCTACCGACAAAGACGAACCTTAGCGTTCCGGTACGATGCCGTATAGAAACCGACTAGGGTTTTGGGTTTAATATAACTGCCAACCCCTAACAGTTTAACCCGCTACTATTTTACCATCATCACTTACCATCAGGTGAGATTGCAGTCAACGGCTAATTTGTAGTCGAGTAAAAAAAACGTAACTTGAAAGATTACCCACTTTCTTATATATTATTACAGAAACTTTCATACCCTATTTAACCCCCTTGGGAGTAGAATTACAAAAAAATTCCTCTCTTAATAATTGCCTACGTCATAAGAGGAACCTAATGTCAAAATTTCGCATTTCTAACCCCAGTGGTTTAGGCTGGATTTCCATTTTCAGTCAGTCAGGACAAGCGCTTTTATAAGTATCTAGATATTACCAAAACCAGAAGACAAGCACTATAGTTAATGCTACAGTAGGACAAAGTTTAACTCTTAACTTTAACTTAAGATCTTAAAGAATTATCGTCTTAAAATTCAACTAACAATACAAAACCCCTATTGACTGTTCGAGTGGCATTATCTTACTCAGAACACAGCCAAAGCCGTTGGTTTAGCTAGTGAATATTACGCGACAAAAGGATAGTAACAATACGATGACAAATAATAAAAAATGTAGCGGTTAGGTTATTCTTTACAATGTATGAGAATCGAATGGGTTTAATAATAATCGTAGCTAGATTGAATGAAATTGACCGTTTAGGACTTTCTGATTTAGCTGTGCAATATTCTATTTTCTTATTTTTATTTATTCAATTTTCTGTATCATGTCTACATTTTAAAGTGAACTTGTGTGGAATAATTTCAGCTTTCTGGGTCCAAGACTTTGGGTTGGGCTTTGATATATAGGTGAGTGAGTAAGTCAGGACTTTTCCTTTTATTGTATGTTATACTATACCTACTTTATGTTTTATGTAAACACTGATGAAATACAAAGAAGCTGAATAAATAATCGCATAAATTTTATGACAGATTTATATTGATAAATCAATTTCCACCAATAGTTTTTTGTAAATATAATATTGAAAAAAATTTAAAATGATATTTTAATGTTGAATTATGTTTAAAACATAAAGTGCAATTTAGACACCGCTGCATCTTTATAGCAAAAGTATCAAAACCAATCCATCTATATCTGACAACGTACCTTCTTAACCCTGCCAGTACTCACCCCTTTGCAAATAGCAGTTAAGGAGCAATGGAGTTATGTCCCCAATAATATGACGCCTTATCATCCGCGTCATTATTGTGACATCATAATATTGTATTGACACGTTATTTATTGGCCAATAACGCTCTTTTATACTTTTCACTTCGGAAATGTACACTGTTTCATTTGAAAACTCTTCCCAAATCCTTGTTAATGAGCGTTACAGCATATTTAACTTTATAAATCCGCTAAATTTTTGTAAAAAAATAGTTGAACTTTTACTGACCATTACAATAGCTGTAAGTTGTATAGTTGTCATTAAGATGACTATAACATATCTAGACATTGATTAGTTGTTAATAAGATTATTATCTTACTTTGTGGCATTCTAGAAATATACCTACAGACTCTAACAAGATTGTAATTATTATGGAAAAGTAACACTTTTATTAACCAATGCACACGGCTGTGTTGATTTGTTACTAGGATTAAAATATTATACATTTTTTAAATAATGTTTCAAGAAATACTAGTCACACAAACCTCCTCATCCTTAACCCTGCGCATGCGCACCCCTTTAGAAAGCACCTATAGTGCAAAGGAGTTATGTCCCCAATAATACGGTGCCTTATCATCCGCGCCATTGTTGTGACATCATAATATTGTATTGACACGTTATTTATTGGCCAATACCGCTTTTTATACTTTTTTTGTTAACACCTGATCAATTGAATGTTGCAACTCAAAAAGATGGAAGTTCTTTATCATGATGTAAATATTTCTTAGGTTGGATAAGTTTTATCTTGATGCTAAAAGAAAGCAATAAGCTTCTTTTTACCGTCTCAAGCATCTAGTTTTCAGTGGCTTTGGCTTCCATGGAGAAGTTCTTAGGTGCAAAATTCTGGAAGTCTAGCTAACAAGGAACCAGTACAGTAGGTATTAAATTTTAACATCACTATTTTTCTAAACTGAATAGGACTAGGACTAGAATCTTAAACGTCTTGTCTACTAGAAAAGAGGTCACTATCATAAACAAACACAACAAGTTTATTCCCTAAGCGATTATCGGAGGGGCAAAGAATCGAAAAGTATACAAAGGTTTAACTGTGGTCAACTAACTAGCCCTCAGGGGTATTAGAGCAATCTTAATGCCAACTATACAACTTTTACTGACCAATAAAAGTACTGACTTTGATCGTGTTGAGTAATACAGCGCTCTAGCATTCATTACCATGACTTTCGTGTTTTAGAATTATAATCCTAATTTTAGGAACGTCAAGGTACGTGACATCAAACTGTAATTTTGAGTAATATTGCTTAAGTATTACTTTAAGCGCTGGCAGTATGGCCCCTGGTAATGAATGAAATTACATTGTAAATCATAGTAGCTATTCTAAGACGTAAATTTGCGTTGTTTTTTTATTCACTTCAAGTTAGCCCTTGACTGCGATCTAGCCTGGTGATAAGTGATGATAAGCTAAAGTGGTAGCGGGCTAATCTGTTAAGGGTATGGCAGGTACATTAAATTCAAACCCCTTATCGGTTTTTACACGGCAACGCTATATCTATAAGCATCCGCATCACTTCTTTGCCGGTAGGATATTTGCTTTTTTTCTAAATTTATATTAGGTTTTTTTTCCTAAATTATCGGCGCTACATCCATTTATGAGCCCGAGCCTGCTCCAGAAGATTTCTCCATCTACTTATCTCCAATCGCCCGTTCTCCAGCTTTCTAAACCAATACGTTTTGCATCTTAGTTAAGCCCAGCCAACCATCGAAGTTTTGGTCTACCGATACTTCTACGTGCATCTGGGTTCGACGACATCAGTTTTTAAAGTTTTTGTATGGATGCATAAATTTGGACATCACAAAATGCATTTCGTACTCAGTTACGACTACAACTTCATAGTACAGGGTATTAGGGACCTGAATTTGTATCGACATTCCCTAATACCCTATAGAGACATTTCCGTGTCTTTCAGTACTTAACCTGCCCCAAACGAGCGCCTTGAATCCAGGATAGCGCATAAAAATGCTCTGTTATTGATTATCTATACAATGTTATTTCTAGACCCGACAGCATAATATTTTACTACCCCGCACGCACACATACACACGTTGTCACACACATAGATGGCGCACCCACGAACATCTTAAGAAAAATACTCGTGTCGCGCGTTTTTCTTGAGAACAGGGTTGGTAGTGGAGACGAAATATTTTTTTACCTGGTTGTAATTTTTTAATTTCTAGTATATTTAAACTTTGCGTATGTTTTAAAAAAAAGTACAAGAATAATGGAAAGAGACATGTTGAATTAAGAATATTTTGACTATATAGAGATTGTGACTTACCAAGGCTTAGCTATTCAGTGTACTTGAATAAAAATGTAATATAGCCAATTGGCAGAGTTTAATTTTTTTTCTTTCATTTTCATCGCATATACGTCTTAGACTGCATTATCACTTGGATCGCATCAGGTGAAATCGCAGCTAAGGCCTAACTTGTAGTGGAATAAATAAAAAAAATACCTGCCTGTTATTTTATTTTCCAGGATAAAAAGTAGCATTGCACGTAAATTAATGTACTGAGAATGCATCTAGATGTTGTATACCTATCGTCAAAATCGGTTACGTATGAACTGTAAACGAGTAACAGACATGCAGACAGACACATTTTCGCATTTTTAATATATGTATGTACTTATTAATATTGTTCTGCTACTTAGCGTATTTTGTAACCGCAACATATCTGTTTCTTATAAGCATAATATTAAAATGAAAAGGTCGTATTCATAGTAGATGATGCCTGTTAGCATAGTAAAATAATCATTCTAAGCATATTAAAATGAAAATAAAAAGGTCAAATTATTGTCATTGAAAAATTTGAATTCAATTACCGACTCCACACCTCTCGGAAGTTTTCACGTCCCACATACAAACGTCGTCTGCGTCACACGTGATCATCCACCTCCCTCACACATAGACGGCTAGAGGGAGAGGAATATAAGTTTAGGGCTAACATTTTATATGTTAGCCGGGTCATGGATATAAAATCGTTTTTCCCATATAAGTATGTTACGTATAACGTATTACCAAAGAGTCGATGGGATTTTTTTTCACGAGATAATAATATAAACTGGAAAATTTACAACATCCTGTACTTTAACAGGTCAAGTGTATACTGATAAGTATAATATCATGATTTAATTTTTATGTGTATAGTATTATGTTCTAAAAATCATATATTTTATAATATTTGATTGCGTTTTTTCACAATATATTAATAATAAAAATTGGTAATCCTTTTCAAAAACAACTGGGCCCCGTTAGCACGTTTTATCTACGTTACTCTACGAAATATAAAACTAATACCTCCTTAGAATTTTCTGCCGTATCTCCAACTATAAAGTATGAGGCATTAGAAATCTTTAATAATAGAGAATTATTGCTATTGTGTGATTCTTCTTATATTATGCGTTTCCCAGAAGTACCGTAATAACCTAGATCGCTTTGGCGTATGAGTGCGGATAGTTTCTTTAGAACCAAGTGAGAGACTCCTAGGTTTGATTCCTGGTTGCGTATTATGTAAAACCTCAATAATTGTTACAATCTCAATTCTTGTGAATTGGCTGAATTTATGTTATTCTATGTGACAATGGAGGTGATTGCGATAATAATTAATAGCAATATTTTTTACGTAATAAGGCTCCTGGTCTGACTATATTTCTAATCGGATGGAAGTTAAAATGGCCAGGCTAGGGGTAGTTACACCTCCACCATCTTAAACATTATTTTTAAAACTCAATATCTTTTTGAGCTCGACTTGTGACTCGGAGAACCCGTAATCCGGAACCTCTTATTCGGCAGCCGAATGACTTATGTGACACAGTTACTACCGTGGACGGTGGACCGTACACTAATATTGGTACCTCTATCATAAAGACCATAAATTAAAAATCGTTTTTGTCCAACAGCATTGCCAACAAAAAGATGGTCTGGATTACGCCGCGTGGTCTCGACCACGGGGCGCGATGACCATCAAACAAGGCTACGAGGTGAGAATCGTAAGAATTGTAGCCGTTGTAGACGTTGTCATTGTTGTAGCCGTTGTCATAATGGTAGACATTTATTGTACAGTAGACATCGCATGTATGCTCTTTTTATCCTTTTTTTGTGGCTAGGCAAATATTTTAGAAATCGTAGACTTTACAGATAATTTGTAAACATTGTCATTATTGTAGAAATAATAATGATATGTTGTAGACATTTATTGTACAGTAGACATCGCATGTATGCTCTTTTTATCCTTTTTTATGATCCTTTTTATGGCTAGGCAAATATTTTAGAAATCGTAGACTTTACAGATAATTTGTAAACATTGTCATTATTGTAGAAATAATAATGATATGTACAGCAGTCGTCGTTAGTTTTTGTTTTCTTTATTTTTCTTGTTCTTTATACCTAATTTGTGAAATAGACGCCGCATGACTATTATTTTGTTTCTTTTTCTCCTCATACTGTTTTATAGATGTGAGATAGAAATTGTTGTAGAATATGCAGACATTGTTCGTTGTCGTTGTTGTATCTTATATACTCGGACTTTTAATTAGACACAGCATTTTACTGCATCTTATTAAAAGTTCGAGTATAGGCAAATTACTTGTGCAGTGTAACGTAGGCCCGTATTTTCTCATTTTTCTCGTACTACTTACGACTAAAGCTAAAATTGTACGAATGCTAGCTAATTGGTCGTCATTGTAGAAATTAAAGCTATTACAAATGAAGACATTGTCCATGTTGTAACTAAAAGAACACGTTGCTACGTTACATACGTTGCATGTAACTTAATTTTTTTAAATCAATGTCGATAGAAGGAAGTAGTTGGAATTATGTTCTTGACACAGTCGTGGACTAACTCCTCTTATATTATGGCAAAGGACGGATGCAGTCTTAGATAAGAGTAGGCTAAACTGGAAGTGATATTAGGGCAGTTTACTTAAAATCCATCAATAATCTTTATATATAAAATTCAAAGTTCTGAATGACTTATATATCAACGCACAGCCTAAACCGCTGGTCCTAGAGACATGAATTTTGGAGAGTGTGTTCTTTGTGAAGAGTAGGTATCCAATAAGGAAGGATTTTTCGAAATTCTACCCCCAAATATAGGGGGGGTAAAAATAGGGGTTGAAAGTTTGTATGGCATGTTATAGCCATGAAACATGATATTTGGGGTACCGGTTTCAAATGAAGAAATACGTGTATCGCCATTTTTGAAAATTCTACCCGCAAAGGGCTGAGATAGGGAATGAAAATTTGTATGAAAGTCCTTTATGTTTTACAAGATATTTTTCAAGTTATACCTACGAAACTTAATATCTTGGCTTTAGGTAAAAAATAAAGAAGCACGTGGGTCACAATTTTCAAAAATTCCACTCACAAAGGGGTTAAATAGGCGTTAAAAGTTTGTATGAAAATCCATAGTTTTTTAAGTTATAGCCATGAAACTTGGGATTTGGGCTTCCGTTTTAAATTTATGAAATAAGTTTTTCACAATTTTTGTAATTTCTATCCCCAAGGATGTTTAATAGAAAGTTTGTCCTTCAATCACGTCGCAACAGAACAACGGATTAACGTGATTTTTTGCATGGGTAGATGAGGACCTGGAGAGTGTCGTAGGCTTCTTTTTATCCTGGAAAATTAAGGATTGCCTGTGGGATTTAAAAACTAATGCCACGCGATTGAAGTCGCGGGCGTCCGCTCGTCAGTTTATATATTAGAAAAAAAACGCTGAATTGTACAGAAATAAGTACATCAAATATTAGGGTGTCGTTGCGAATTAAAATTATGTTTCCAGCACAATTCTTAATGATATGACACAATTTTATGACAAATGTGGCTTTAAAAAAACCAAATCTCAGACACAAAAGCAGACGGGGGCGTAGCCCTGTTAGAGACAGTTGCAAATGAGAGTTCTTTGTCACTCCTGACCCTCTATGAGTCCCTGAGGAAGATCACACGTGCACATAAAGAGATTAACTACAGGATAGTTAGCTTTTCAAGTACATATTTTCTTAAAAACCAAAACTATTGCATTCTAAATAGATTTATTTCAAGTTCGTTTGAATCGTCAATTATTTATATATTAAATAAATTATTGATAATGTAGTTGCGAATATTTTAATTTCAATTTACAACATGTAAGACATAGACATATTTTAAATAAATTGTCTCATAAGATACTTCATGTTTTGACTCTACCACCAGTTCGGAAAACAGATTCTGCTGAGAAGAGCCGGCAAGAAACTCAGCAGTTGCTCTTTTTTTTTTAAACAATAATTATCCAACATTAAGAAGCACGCTTAAAAAAGCAAGTTGTATTCGCGATTAGAAGTTATCGCATTAAACCGAAAGTTACAAAATAAATAAGTAAAGTTAGATTCAAAATGCATAGATCCAAGAAGAAGGCCTCAACGAAATCAACTCTGCATATTGGTTTTGTTCGACAACCTAAAGTCCAAAATTTGGACCAAATTACGCTCACTTTTTTATTTCTTATATCTAATCACAAAGGTAATTATAGTTTTTAATACTAAAAATTAATTTTCAACTTCAAAGAAGTGTAGATATCTTTAAATTACTTCCTAATGCAGCGTCGATGGCAATATCCAGCAAAAATACTCTCGCAACATGTCGTAAAGAGGAAAAATAAACTGGCGTCAACGTATCCTTGGCGGATTCTTAACACCAGCGCCATCTATCGTGGCTAATAGCAAATTTTGACGTAAACTGCCGCAAGCGGTAACAAATAGTGGTGTTTTTCCGACCCACATAGAATTTTTAGGGTTATTTCGACCAAGTTTTAAAGTTTTATGAAATGGCTGATGTGATTACGTTGAATTTTATGGTTTTATATGGGAGTCCATTTTTATTATACCTACCTAAGGTTTAGGAGATTATTGCATACTAGTTTTGTTCACGGCTCTCCACATACCTTTAAAGATTTATATAACATATCTGCAGTAGATTTCCTTGCAAACATATGTTGCACACCACCTTGTCTGAAGGTTCACCCTCGCTTTTTTAATTTCATAATTTATATTAATTCTATGATTAATTTATTTGCTATGTTTTCACGACACGCATCGTTTCAACCGGTTTTGATGAAATTTGGTGCAGACAAACAGCACAGGACAGTTCGTGTCCGGGCATAGGCTCTTTATCCCGGATAATCAAAGTGTAAAAAACTTAAACCACGCGGACGATGTGGGAGAAAGCGGGCATCAACAATACAAGCAAAACATATTTTAAAAAAAATCGTTTAAAATAAACTTATTATAAAACTTTGTTCAGATGTAAACATAAATAAATTCACGCAAAACATATATTTTTTTATATAAAACTCGTTAAAGATCAATATCGCCGCCTCTACCAACATTTTAAAGTAATGAAGTACACGGAATTTAACCCTAAACTGCGGATGTGATCGCTTAAATTAAATTTCACGTCCCGTACGGGGCGTTATCTTGAAATTAATTTGTAACGAATAACCCATCGGTAGTGTTGGGACCGGATAGTTTGTGATTTATCGTTTGTTTCTGTACCACAGACCAAAATACCATAACGCATGAAGTTAAGAATATTATCGTGTTTCCGAATTTAGGCGTTACAAAATTTTCCCCCACGGATTCGTTAACGTTGTTAGATTTTCGTGTAAATTTCAAACCCCCTTAGTGGTTGAATTGTCAAAAATCCTTCCTTAGCGGTTGCCTATGCCATAAGAACTGTACCTATGCCTAATTGGAGCCCGATCCGTCCAGTAGTTTGAGCTCTGCATTGCCCCCTTTTACCTTTTTTTGTAAAAATTAAAAACTTAAACCACGCGGATGAAGGCGCGGGCAACAGCTAGTTGTAAATATTTTTTTTTCAAAAGAGCAACCACCGAGTTTCTTGTTGGTTCTTCTCGGTAGAAATTCCGAACCATTGGTAGATTCATTCGACTATTCATAAGCACTTGTAAACATTCTATTGAATAAAAACCTATTGAATTTTGAATTTTAGATTTTCCTAGATCTATTTCTAAACTAGCATTTTCCTGTAACTACGCTTGCAGAGATATAAAATTAAAGAATCAGAACCATTAATTTTTTTATTGGGTTCTACATTGTAAATATTATGGTGCATACAACATCAGCTGAATTTCTTAGACATAATTAGCATTTATTTTTGGCAGTTTGTCTACTAATACTCTATCTACCTATAGATCTAAAAGAATAAATCCACTTAAGCAAAGTCACGGCCAACTGTCTAGTTTTCAGTAATTTACATAAGGACGTCCGAGTAAGCGACGACGGTCGATTAGGCGCGTGGTCACACTTAATTAGAATTGTTCCTTGGGTGTGTAAAATATTAGCTTCGAACTACCCCTTGCACGTCTTTATTTGGTTTCGGGAGTTTTGTAGAGTTGTTATTACATACAAATTGACTGAAATGTTTAAA
Organism: Erebia palarica; assembly: GCA_964035005.1. Classification (NCBI taxonomy): domain Eukaryota; kingdom Metazoa; phylum Arthropoda; class Insecta; order Lepidoptera; family Nymphalidae; genus Erebia; species Erebia palarica. The sequence goes on from OZ035992.1 coordinate 4,904,397, forward strand.
TGGCAATAATAAAATAGGTAACTACAGTAAAAAGATTTAGAAGCTCAATTTTGCGCTTAAAATTTTGATGAATGTTAAAATCTATAGGTACTAATATTATAAAGAGATTAAAAGAGAAAGTTTGTGAGTTTGTGACGTTGTAGGGGGGTAATCTCTGGAACTACTGAACCGATTTTGAAAATTCTGGTACCAATAGAAAGCCTTATTATTTTCGAGTGCCATAGGCTATATGGCTATATCCCGAAAAATAAGGGAGTTGCCGTGGGAATTTAAATAACTTATTTCACGCGAACGAAGTCGCGGGCAAGTCTGCTAGTAATAGATATTTTACACTTTCTGCACAGAAAAAGTTTAATTATCATTATATTATGTACTATCACCGCCAGTATCACTATGACGTCTTATCTCAATAGGGATGAGACATACAAACTTCCATACAATAGAAGCGTGTCACGCCTCTAGTATGGGAGTTATTGTAGTATGGAACAGTTGTTGATTTGATTGAGTTGTCACCATCCCTTAAGGGGTTAAGAAGGCCGAATGACCTTGACGAAACGCAGACCAGCGGGACTTTTGCCGACGGTAATGTCGTATAGCGGCCACGCCCGGAACTATATTTATGTTTGCGCATAAATATCATAGGTCACAAATATGTAAACTTTCTTTAATACCTACCTTTAGCTTTACCTTGAGACCTTGCCATGAAATGTTCGATATCGTATCCGATACTAAATATTGTTTGCGCTTGTAGTAGGCACAGATTTAGGTATAGGTACAAGTAATATTTCGTATTGGATCAATGCTAAAATGTAGGTAGTTCAAGTTAGTGTTGCAGAACTATCGATAGTTGACATCAAGCTAAAAGTTTTGAAAGTGCTACCTCCACCGAGGGATGAGTGGGGTACAGGGAGAGGAGATAGAGAATCAGGTACTAACTGCTCACAATAAACCCCACTTGCCGGAGCTGCGTAGTTTTTTTGTGAGTTTACTCCTTTAGAATCAATTTTCATATGTATGAGCCTGTGGTATGAAAATTTATGTGCAGTACTACGTCATGCGCAGCTCTGAGCATAGAGTCACTTAAAAAAAAGTCAGCGCCATTTTGAAATTCTTTGTTAAATAACCGATTTCGTTCAAAATTGATATTTACGGCTTTCTGGGATCACAAAACAGGAAACTGTTACCAAAATTTAAAAAAGTCGGTGCCATTTTGAAATTCTTTGTTAATTGACCGATTTCGTTCAAAATAGCATACGCACTACGAGTAAAATTATGTCTACCCGTTATCTCTCTCTGTCTACCGAAGCTAACATGGTTACTTGTCTCGTTACGTCAAAAGTAGAGATAAAAGTAATATTTCTAATCTGTGGTATTTTTCTCTACGAGCCTTTACATGTCGACTACTTTTTTCTTGTAATATACTGCATTTTGTGCATGTTAGGGTAAATGAAAAATTTGCCGGCAACGACAATATCTCTCTCTCTCGTCGCGAGATAATCTCGTTGTGCACATCCTAGACCTACTGGGATCACAAAACAGGAAACTGTTACTAAAATTTAACAAAGTTAGCGCCATTTTGAAATTCATGTTGTTATTATGTTTCCATGACTATGTAATGTATTTTGATGAATATAAAATATATGGTAATTAATATATGATGATAGCCACGGAGTTAGAGAATAGGAGTGCAGGTGTTCCCAGCTTGTCATCACGAATTTCAATTCCATATTATGATATTATCGATAAGGTTGTCTGGAAGAGATCGCTGGTTAGCGATAAGACCGCCTTATTGTACCTACATTTTAAGTTTTCATGTTTGTTCTTTTTCATACATACATACATACATACATACATACATACATACATACATACATACATACATACATACATACATACATACATACATACATACATACATACATACATACATACATACATACATACATACATACATACATACATACATACATGCTTGCTTTTCCGCAGTCTCTCAGTCGCAGACAAAATGATTTTGTCTCGGTAGCATATTCGATTTACTAAAACAAAAGTTGTTAGAATTCAAAAATGGCACATTTACATCTGAGAAAGACAGACAGAAAGACACACTTACGCATACATTATAATTATTATTAGTATGTATTTTAGTTATTAGTAGCATTAATATTATTAGTAAGTAATTTTGCATTAAAGATATTATAATCTATTCCGTCGGGTCGGAGGAAAAAAAATCAAATTAAAGCTTATAAGCTTTAAAAACAATCAAAATATGTAGCGAGTGCAGGTAGGTTGTTCCTCATCAAAATCATCTTGATTTGAATTTTTACAATCACTTGTCACTACAGAACCTTATTTAGTCTTTGCACCTACTTTGCACACTTAAAAAGTTAAATTCTTAAAAAAAATATATTTACACCTACTAATTTACAGATAAATACTGAACTAAGTATTTCTAAAATTTTAAATATGTACAAATGAGTATAAACCCTTCAAAATCGAAAATTAACTTTAAAAAATTCGCTCCGACACCGACGTGCGGTCCACCTTCGACAATATCCCGAAACGGACTGCCGAAGGGCTCGCGGGTGTTTACAGGGCGACGGAGCAGCCACGTTCTCACTAATATACTTAAATTTCGGGGGAAAATTACTTTACACGAATGTTATAGGGAGTAAAAATAAAACTCTCCGTTAAAAATATTGTAATTTTTAAGACCTATTTTTGTGTGCAAGAACTAATTAAAAAGCTTGTGCCGTTTTGCAGAACATTTTCAAAGTATGACAAAAGTAGATACTCTTTGGGGATTTTTTTCTGAAAGAGGGTTTGAAAAAAGTAAATTTTTTTTACAGTAGAAATGTTTATTATGCCTTTATCTTCCGTTACATATTTTTTCTTTACGGATTCAACTATCAGTTATTAAGACAATTTGACTTAAACATCCTAATACTGAGGCAGTTTGTCATCTCTTAAAGCCTTAAGTACATTTCACGATTTGGAGGAAATATTTATTAAGTAAAATAAAATCGTCAGGAGTACCAAAAAAATTTAGGTATAATTTCTAAATTTTATATAGAAATGATACCTAAATTTTCGATAAAATAAACCTCTGAATAAATGAGTGTAATAACCTGAAAGTAAAACCTCAGTACCTAATCAGACAACCACTCAAAATCAACGTTTTTTTATCCACCACAAGTTAGCCCTTGACTGCGATCTCACCTGATGGTAGGTGATGATGCAGTCTAAGATGGAAGCGGGCTAACCTGTTAGGGGCATGGGAGTTATATTTAACCCATACCCCTATTCGGTTTCTTCACGGCATCGCACTCGGAACGCTAAATCGCTTGGCGGCGGTCTTTGCCGGTAGGGTGGTAACTAGCCACGGCCGAAGCCTCCCACCAGGCCAGACCAGGGAAAATTCAGAAATTATTAGGTAATTCCCAAATTGACCCTGCCGGGAATCAAACCCGGGACCTCCGCACATTAAGACAACAGCGCTCAACACTACGCCACGGAGGTCGTCAAAAATAATAATATACGTCAAAAATGCACAAAGTATAAAATGTAATTTGGAGGTAATAACAACTCTGTACATTTCTCCCTGTGTACTCAAATCTGAAGTGACCATTACACAAAGAGCTTTTTGCTCACTCCGCTAAAGTTTGCAGCGTAAAATTAAATGGATTAGATATCCGATGTAGGTGAATTGTCAATTTGTTTACTCAACTCGCATCCCCGAAATGTATTACGTCTTTGTCTTATTATTGTAGTCTTAACTTGCTTACGTATGCGGCTTTGCTTGCTTCTCTTATTTTGTATATTTAATTTGAAGAAAATAGAATGAAAAAGTTTTTTATAGGTATTAAATGTATTAAATAGGTAGTGAGGCTCTACAAACGCGTAAGTGGAGTAAGATATTCATTCAAGTTTTTGGAACGAAAAACATCCGTCTTTCGACAACAACGACAATGAGTGGAGTAAGATTTTTATGTATAGTTTATTCGAAATTAAACCTTAACACTAAAGCAATAAAGTTTAATTTCGAATGTAGTATATTTATATTTAAGACCTTTTGTCTTCGTAACAACGCGAGCATGTCGGCGACATGAATGACGATGACGCCGTGAATCCACATTTTTACCCTCTACCAAAAAGTGCTCAACGCGGCTGAAGAAGTTTTCACTTTCAAAAATCATAATAAAAAAATTAAACTTGAATAATTATTTACTTTATACCTCGACTAGAACTTGAAATTAATATTTATGTAATAAGGAACTTCGTTCCTATCTGATGTCCCACGATACCACACGTTTATTTTTCTTTTTAACAGCTGTTCACTTAGATTTAAAATTAATTTAATATATGCAGCTGATACTATAGTACTTTAATTTTGCTTAAGTTTTCATTTTAATTAAAGGTTTTTTAATCCTGTATTATTTTGTGTTAAAGCGTTATTTTAATGACATTATATTATTTAATGCAAATATTTTACACATGACAATAATATTAATGTGAAATCATTTGATGCTTGATTAAATTTATCATTTAATCCGAATTAAATTATTTACCTACGCATAATAATAGGGGGTGTTATCATCTCTATCTTTTCCTCAATCTAAACTCAGCCAAGCAATATTTCTAAACAATCAAGTTACCAAGTAGAAGTTCTGATAAAAACGGTCAAGTTCAGATGATTTATCTGACCACTCATTTATAAGTCACGCGTGCCTGACAAACTGACCACGGACCCCCAGAGTGGGGGGTAACCCGTTATCGCTCAGTTATTTATCGTCTTGGACGGGGGTAATTTAGGGGTTGATGTTTTTGTTAGACGGGTTAAACTACGTAAGGTAAATCATCGCACTATTTTGTGAAGGAGAAAATACTATGCTTCTCTTATGAAATATCATTTTTCTTGAAATAAAGAAATGCACTAGTAGGTTACTTCAAAAATACGGTTTTAACCCTTTTTCATACACTTTGTTTTTCTTTGGTTTTCTTATAAATGGGAGCCCCGGGTTCGATCCTCGGCAGGATCTTGCCTGGTGGGAGGCTTTGGCCGTGGCTAGTTACCACCCTAGCAGAAAAGATGTACCGTTCTTTAGCGTTTCGGTACGATGTCGTGTAGAAACCGATTAGGGATAAAAGTTCTAAAAAAAAGTCCGCGATAGCATTTATACGAGTATCTATCTTTTAAGGTTGACTCACATTTTAGCGTTTATGAATAATAAGAGCTCATTTGACTTTAAATTGGATTAGAGAAATATAATGTCACGACGAAAACGTCATCATACTAAATGTGTCTTCTAATAAGATCGTTTGGCGGTATTTGAGTCATCTGTTAATGAAAGTGTAATCATTATTGTCGCCAGTAATTGTTATTGGTAATACGGGTTAACTAAACCGCCGTTACAAGTACATATTAAACATTAAACAAACAAAATAACTGAACATGGAATTATACAATATGAAGCATCATCAGTGTGTATTATTTCTACGAATATCCTGCCTGCGTGCACAATAATCTTTTGTACGATTTTCAAATGTGGTCTAAACCTTTTTTGCATGCTTTACTTACGAAGGTGTTTATCCTTATCAAATTAAATATGTTAATCATCACAAGTATTTAATTAAGATAATAATTGTCCTTTTAAAATGAATATCTTATGGGATATCATAGAAATAATGTAACGTGTAAGAGAAAATGGCGCGACTGCGGCCGGCGCTCAGAATTAAATACTTATAATCTGTGGGGTGGTGGCTGTGAGGACGGGGCGTACTCTTACAATGTAAAACCTGCCCACTGCCCACTGCCCACTGCCCACTGGCTATATTGGGTATAGACTATTAGGATTATTAGTGCTACCCGTGCGAAGCCGGGGCGGATCAATAGTAGTGTAATAAAAAAAGTCTTGTGTGGCGTCACATTTGTTTTGTTATCAAACTTACTTATTCAATTTTTCTTTCTATTCCAGGCCAAAATGAATACGGGGGATGGTACGATGGGCGGGCACCAAAAGGCGGACGACAGGCTCGGCCATCATCAGTCCATGAGTCAGATGCTGTACGGTGCGGGACTTGGACCAGGTCGGTCCGGTTAGTAGTATATTTGTGCAATAAGCCTACGAACAAGTCCAGCCTCCCTAGCCATGTTACATACGTTTCATGTCTATTCTCCTTCTATATCTTTTATCGTTAAAGCATTGGCGAAAGCATTAAAGACGCTCTATCTGCGTCGTATTCCTCATTACAGAGGACCCCTTTCCATTAATCAAATAATGGTAGGAGTTTTCTTGGGATAATAATGCGGTGGGTTTCCACGTCCTTCCGCATACGACTCCACTAAGAGTGTTTAAACTCTTATTTTTTTGTAACAATTATTATCAAATGTTAGTGATAATAGCCGGGACCGACGGCTTAACGTGCTCTCCGGGGCACGGAGGAAACGAAAAGGCCAAATATGAACCTCCAAATTCGGTCACCCATCCAGTTACCGACTTGGGTCAACGTTGCTTAAACTAGCGGCACGCTATGATGGCCGGTTTGACGTTTGTCCGCTCATGAAGTTCCGTATTAATTGATAACGACTTTGAAGGAAATAATTGTATTACTTTATTGACGATAGTGATGTGCAGAGATTCATAAATTTTATCGAATGTAGTTTCTCATGAAGTTCCGTATTAATTGATAACGACTTTGAAGGAAATAATTGTATTACTTTATTGACGATAGTGATGTGCAGAGATTCATAAATTTTATCGAATGTAGTTTTAGGTTTAGGACTCAAAATTTATTTATTAAATTGATTTCTTAAATGTATACAAGTGTAGAAAAATCAGTTTGCACCATTTAAGGGGTGAATGTACTTGTGAATATGAACAATTTTCACTATGTGGACAAACCTCTGAAATCGCCAAAAATATCAATAAATTTTTAAAAATGGAATCTAATACGATCGTCACATAGGATCGCTGGCTAGCACAACTACTACCTCCGGCAAACTCGCGTCAATGCTCAATGCAAAACAAAGCAGTTTCGAATTGACGTTGCTTCGAAAAGTATAAACTGTCAGCGCAATGCGATTGTGATATAGTTTTGACCTGGCTTTGGATTTCAAATATTGATACTGCATTACTGTTGACCCTTGCTCGTTAATTTGGACTCTGTTCAAGCCCTTTGTTGTGGATTTCGTCGATATGACCGAACGTACGCAGAGAACTGTTCTAAATAGTCAGACACGTGAGTTCGTAATACGCCTTCGTAACTATTTCGATCGTGAAGCTCAAAATGGAGGGCCAATTTTACCTATAACGTCAGTGGTTGAACGCGTAGCTGATGCGCTTAATATTGGACAACGAACTGTTAGACGGATAACTAAAAAAAAATATGGCGAGACTGGCACAGAAGAAAATAAACTTCACACACCAAAAAAGAGAAAACGAGCAAAACCAGTCGTAGGCATCGATAGCTTTGATGCCGATGCTATCCGAAGACATGTTTACGGCTACTATTTACAGAAGGAGTATCCAACAAGAAAAAAGTTGGTGCATTCACTGAAGGAAGCTGGATTATTCTTCGGTGGGGAAAGTTCTTTAACGAAGATTTTGAAGACCATTGGATTTCGATACAAAAAATGTAACAAACGCAAAATATTGATGGAAAGATTTGATATAGCGATGGCAAGGTATACTTTTTTACGGCAAGTGAAAGAAATCAAAAATTGGCAAAATGTTGTGTTCTTGGATGAAACATGGCTTAATGCTAACCATACTGTAGGCCGTTCTTGGAACGATGACACAGCAGCATCTACTTCCAAAGTTCCTATAGGAAAAGGATCGCGACTTATAATTTGTCACGCCGGAACCATCAACGGGTTTGTCGAAGGTTCTCTCATGGCTTTTGCGTCAAAAACCACTGGAGACTATCATGAAGACATGAATGGAGAAAAGTTTACTGAATGGTTTACCTCAATGTTGTGTAGCCTCCCTGAACCATCTATTATAATTATGGACAACGCCCCATACCACTCGATGCAAATTGACAAGCCACCTGCCCAATCCCAAAAGAAAGCTGATATCGTCGCATGGCTTCGTAAAAATGGCGTAGATGCAAACATGAATATGTTAAAAGCGGAATTAGTACGTCTTTTAAAAGAAAACAAACCAACCAAGATCCGATACGTCATTGACGAAATAGCATTAGAACATGGGCACAGAGTTATACGGTTACCGCCTTACCATTGTGAGTATAATGCGATTGAGTTGGTGTGGGCTCAAATTAAGGGATATGCTGCAAGACACAATACAGAACCCCCATTTACCACAAAAAAAATGCTAAAATTATTAGAAGAAGCTTGTGAACATGTGACTAAAGGAGACTGGGAAAAGGTTGTGAATAGAACTGTTAAATTAATAAGGGAAGATTATGAAAGAGATGTGAAAATAGATAATATTATAGAAAACGAACATATAATTATTAATGTATGTGATGATAGCAGTGACGACAGTGAAAATAGTAGTATGGACGAATCTGATTAATTATGGCCTTTTGTGGCACCTTTTTTGGTATCTTTTGTATTCATATGTTTCTTGTGTGCATATAAAGTATGTATATTCATTTTCGTTCAAATATTCAGTTCGTTCAAATAAATTAAATAAACATATACATTTTTGTTTTATTAAACCTATTTAATCAGGTACAAAAACAAAACTTAATTGTTTTTTGTTCGAGAATAAATTGACATTCCACATCACTATTGTAATGTGTCAAACCGGCCATCATAGCGTGCCGCTAGTGTAACAATCTCAATCGACTCATATGCGTTGTAACAACTAAATAGGTCACTCGTCCCTTAAAAACGCTACCCCATAGATTATTCCCTTATTATTTTCTCTCCGCTAAAGCGTCAATGATTATAGATAGAGAAAAGACACGAAACGTGTTAACTTGGCTAGAGGGCCAGGGGCCATGCTTCCAACGCTTTAAGTAAGTAATACTTAAGCAATATTACTCAAAACGGCAGTTTAATGACAAGTATGTAATGACAGGTACCTTGACGTTCCTATAGTAAGGATTGTAATTCTTAAACACGAGAATCAACAAAATTTACACAATATGGCATTAATCGTTAGCAGCAGTATGGCCCCAAACATTCTCCTAGTGGGAGGCTTCGGTCGTGGCTAGTTACCACCCGTGACCCGGCAAAAAGTTCCGGTACGATACTGTGTAGAAACCGAGTAGGGGTATTGGTTTGATAGAGCTGATATTCTCATGTTAGGAGAGCTAACAGATCAGTCCACTATACTGCATCAATCAATCTTAGATTACATCATCACAAACCACCAGGTGAGATCGTAGTCAAAGGCTAACTTATACAAAAAGGCTATATCTATTACCTTAAAGCAGATAGGTATTACCTATAGGAAAAATCACGTCGATTCGTAATTTTTTTTAGGTCTGCCTGAAAAAAGGAGTATATTGTTTTCAGGGTTCATGTATGTATGTATGTGAGTTTGTATATTTCACCATAACTTATATAAGCCTGAACCGATTTTGATAAATGAGGTATCGTTAGAATCCCTAGTTTATTCCGGGTGACCTAGGCTAGTAAAACTTAAAAAAAAATTATGAGGTGACCATTAAAGACTAAAGTTGAAAAAAAAAGTCGACAATAAGATTAACTATAATATAATCATCATCTAGAAAATGATGAGTATATTCCAAAAATATATAACACTATAGTTCAATATCCAGTGATTCACAAAAAAATATCATTAAATAAAAATGTGAATAAAATTCTAATTTAACTAGATTAATTTAGATTTTTAACTTTTTAGTTCGTTTTTTTGGCAGGGCAGTCGTGTTTTTCAATTTTTTAAATTATGACTTGTTTCTCATATTCATGTACAATAACCCCCTGTCCTCAGGGTCGTCATCATCGTCACCAGTAGGCGGCACAAACACTGGCAGTGGTCTTTTGGTAGTACCGCAGCCCTTAGGCAAGGGTCCTACGAAGCTGCAGCCCTTACACGCGCACGCGAGGAAGTACCACTGCAAAATGTGTCCACAGGTATGAGATAGATAAGTTCTTTATTGCCACACATAACATAGAACTGACCACCACCGCTATAGCCCAATAACGTCCCACTGCTGGGCACAGGCTTCCACTCTCATAGGAGAGAGGGAATTAGAGCTTAGACCCACCACGCTGCTCCAATGCGGGTTGGTGGGCTTGCGGCTTGACATAGAACTATATTATATATAGCTCATATTGTATATGTATGTATAATATTTATGTATGTTTTCATTAATTATATGTATTTTATATGTACAGATTTGTGTATTATATATTATAATAGTCTTTAGATTGTTACCTTTGTTTAAGTGTTTTATCCCTAAATTGTATTATCTACTTTGTGTGCACCCTCATTCAAATTTTCTGTTATTATTTCCTTTTCTAGGTTGCCTGGAAGAGATCGCTTCTCAGCGATAAAGCCGCCTTGTACAGATTTTCATAATATCTTGTATTTGTTTAAATGTGTTTTATGTATGGTATAAAATAAAGTATATTTTCATTTCATAAACAAAATACAGAAAACAACGCGTGCACAAGGGCGGTCTTATCACTAAAAGTGATCTCCTCCAGACAACCCGTTTGGGAGCTTTAAAAAGGAGCGGAAAAATCCTAAAATATAGATGAACATACAATATTAATATAGTACTGTATAGTATAGTACGTATAGTCGGTTACTACTATACGTACTTACTAATAATTCAAAACTAACTAAATATAAACGTGAGAAGCATAATTTTATGCACTGTAGTGTAACGGGAAAGAGATGACAATGAAGAAAAATCTATGTAAAGGGTTTTAAAAATATACTATGGTTACCTACTTTAATATAATATTGTTGTCAATTATTTCAATTTTTACAAAATAGAAAAAAATATAAAACTTACTAAGTATATTTAAAGTTACCGGTTAAAACTAAAACTTTGTAATTTTTGGAGCATTCCTTACTACTACTTTATCCATAGTTTAGAGAAGAAATGCTGAACTTAAGGGTGGAAACCTCTAATTAGCACACAAATAAATTTTTAACGGTACCCTAAAAAACGACTAAGAATCACTGATGCCCACCAATTCACAACTAGCGGTCAAAAATTACATCAAAACAAACAAAGCAAAACCAAAAGTAAACTCTCTCCATCTTTCCTTAATTAGAAAAAATAAAAACTCATCATCCAAAAATCAATAGTAACACAAGCGGTATAGAGTTCCAATTACAATAAAGGGCAGGTCACGAGGACAAAGATATTTTAACTTTATATTAGAAAAATGGATGGGACAAAGCAGCGAAGTAAAATAAATAAAAGTATTAGTATTAGTTAACGTTTGAAAACCATTTTCTTTAGAGCCAGTTGTCAAATACTGCGGACGGTATTTTTAAAATGGTACTATGGGTACCTAGGTTAATTTTGCATGGTAACGATACCATCTGCGCGAAATAGCTAAACTTATTTACCTACTTGACATCATTTTATTTCTAATGAATTATTGATATTTAAATGCTGTAATTTTAATATACTCTTTTTTATGTAATTATTTCTATGTTTCAGTTTTAATCTGAATGTAATAATTAAGAATTAAGCTAAATTTTAATTTTTGTAGTTTGATTAATTTTGTTTATTTAATATTATTTTTGGTTTTGACTCCTGAACACCTAGTTAGTTGGTTTCGTAGATCATTATGGACATATAATTTTGGAAAGGTTCATAATTTAGGTTAATTAATAATGATGTGTGGATTTTAAATTAAGTCTGACCTGACTAATGGTTCAGCAAAGATTTTTTTAAACTTGTCTTTTCGCCTTTTTTTATTACTTCATACATTATATAATGTACACTAAATAGTATTTCATAATAAGAGCAATCACATCAAAGTCAATTTGGCAAATATTATCGATTGAACCATACAATGCCGTATGTTTTACTTTACTATTAATGAATATAGCGCCTCTACATTTTAAGTAAATCTCTCCACATGGCCAATCAAAACCGGGAGCCAAAGAATGTCATCGCAAAAATGCGGGCCTGAGGACAGACGGACAGACAAAAAGTCGGATCTTTTGATACCTATTGAGATTGTGTAAATTTCTGGATTCCCGCCGCACTCGGGCGCATGTTCGGGGCCGGCGTTTGAAGAGTTTTTTTACGAAGTAACTTTTTTCAAATAATGCTAATATAACGATCCAATAACTACCTATTGTGATTGAATTGATCTATTTCTCGTCGTCGTCGTCTTCAAACGATTATAGACGTCCACTGCTGTCTGCAGTTGGGCATTGGGTTCTAGCAAGGACTAGACACTTGACTTGGATTGGGAATTGCTAGATCGAGGCGCAGCCTTTGCTTTCGTTTGATGTCGTCAATTCGTGATGTCGTTAATCCGCCGTTTGGAGATTTGCCACAGATGAGCTTTACAGTGCGTGATCACTTTTTCAACGCTTTAGGACCACAGCGTGAACGCAGAGAAAGACCAATAGCATAGATTAAAATATAGGTATCAATAAAACAATAGGTACGCACCTCTTTAGAATAATGTTGCCAATAATTCTCTATGTATAACACAAAAACTAAACTAAAATACTCTAAACCTAGTACTGTCCGTTTATGTAGAGAGTATTAAGAAAGGGTTAGCAATATTTTTAATGCATTTTTTTTTTAGTTAAGAGATTGTGTACAATCAGCCCAATACCTACCTATATAGGTAGGCTAACGTATTTATGTGCAACAAAAATTTTATTGCAACTTATTTTGTGGCCAACGCAGGTAATTTAAGCACAAGTTCATTTTTTGCTCTACTTCTGGCTTCTAATACATACATGGCACATCCGAAAAAACCGAAAACGTGCAATATCCTACGCACTGCAAATGATCATACAAATTTCTACCATTCCCTTCAGTAAAGCCCTTCCAAAATTATCTACATCTCAAATTTAAACAAAACTCAACCTTATTCCTATATCAAAAGACTTAAAACAACTTACACAAAATTGGTTTTGTAGATCCTAATATGCTTGAAGAAGGAATTTTTCGTCGATTTAATTTCGACTTTGTTAGAATGTGTTAAAATTGATTTTTGTTTGGAGATCATGGAATAGTTTTAGTAGGGCATTAGACAGGCACTTATAGTCGTCTATTTATCACGAAATGAAAATCGCATCCGAGTTCCGGTCATCTGTCGGTTTCCGACGGAGGTGCCTGAGCGACATTTTTTTATTGCCTGCAATTTGTGTGATTTCGTCCTTTTTTTAACACACGTCTTGTTATATAAAAGAGAGTATTTGTCAAATGAGTTTTTTTTTCTTAAAAAGAGAGCGTTTGTTTATGTAAAGCACTAGATGCTAGCCACGACTTTTGACGCGTGAATTTCTCAGGTTTGCTTGGCTAGATGTACTGATCATAGGACCTATAATATGTTGCCTCGCCACATTTGTTTTTAATTATATTCTACTACAAAATACTAAGGTAGACCTTGACTGCGATCTCATCTGGATCTTAAGTGACGAGGTTGGCTTAAATGGTAACGGGCTAACTATTAATTATCAATTAGCTGTGATAGCTTTTCGGAGTTGTATGTGTTTTAAGAAATTAAATATCACTTGCTATAACGGTGAATGAAAACATCATGCATAATATTGCCTGAGAGTTCTCCATATTTATCTATTGTGTGAAGTCTGCCAATCCGCACTTGGCCTGCGTGGTGAACTAAGGCCTGAACCTTCTCCTTCCGTGATGAGACTCATGCTCAGTGCTGGCGATGGGTTGAAATAATGATGATGATGAGGACGAATAATCGATTTTCCTCTACTCCACATAGTGCATAACAAACGTCTTGGCATCTTTAACGAAAGTATTCAATACTCTATGCCTACTTACATTCATGATACAGCTGATACAAGGTTCAAACGCAAGACTGTGGTTTGTAGCAACCGAGTCGACCACGTGAGCTTTTAAGCCGTTTAAAGATCAAATAACCATACATAACTCAAAATACAGGTACAGATTTAAGCGGAAACTCTTCTAGGGTTAAAAAAAGTTCTCAATTCATGAATAGTATATATCATGATGATTACGGGCCACCTTGCATCGACCCGTTAGATTTTTTAAAGTAACATTTTCTATATATGTACGGATACGTCTCCAAAGTAAATGACAAAAAGACTTTAACATTAACCTTGTAAATATTACCAGCAGTAGTTCTCGGCAGCTTACTAACTTTTTAACGTATACCAATCTTAAAAACTACGTTACAGAAGCAACGCACTTTACATCTCACAGTGATACACTAATTGATATTGTTTGCGCTAACATTCCAATCACTAATCTTAACATTTATCACAATCCTGAACTGGGCGGTCATGCAATGATTTTTGCAGAGGTAAAGATTAAAAAGCCCAAAATTCCACCCAGACGTGTAACTTATCGCCCTATAAAAGACATTAATATTGTGGAATTTAACAAAGACCTCGAGAGTATAAACTGGAATGCAATCATGAATGTTAATAGCATTGATAATATGGTAGATTCATTTAACAAATCAATCTTGGACCTCTTTAATAAGCACGCGCCGGTTAAAACGTTTATTACTAAAGATCAATACAGCCCCTGGTTAACCAGTAACGTTCGCTATATTATGAGAATTCGGGATGAGGCACATGCAAAATATAAAGCGACCAAGACGGATGATTATAAAAACCAATACAAAGACTTAAAAAGTTTTTCCTACTTTAGCGCTATTTGTGAAAAAAAAGCTTATTTTGATCATCATATAAATGCACACATACGGAACTCATCCTATCTCTGGAAAAATTTAAAAACCCATGTTTTACCTAACTTTAAGAGCACTGGTGATTTACCAGAACAATTTGATAACCCCGATGCAATTAATGACCATTTCTTGAACATTCCCGGTAATGATATAATTGATGAATCTTTATTGGTACACTTTGGGTCACAGACATTTTCCAGCAAAAGTAGTTTTCAAATTGAAACTGTAGATGAAAACATCGTAGCAAAAATTATATTGGCAATCAAATCAAACGCACAAGGAATAGACAAAATTAACATGGACATGATCATTCTTACACTACCCACTACTCTCGCTGTTATTACTGCTATCGTTAACAAATCAATACAGTCTGCGAAATTTCCCTCACTCTGGAAAACAGCCTTTGTCTTACCTTTACCGAAAATTAACAACCCTGTTGACCTTAAAGATCTACGACCTATTAGTATTCTTCCGTACATTTCTAAGATTCTTGAAAAGGTAATCTACAACCAAGTCATTAAGTATTGTGAGACTAACAATATTTTACCATACTTTCAATCAGGATTCAGGAAACATCGTAGTACAGCTTCTGCTCTTTCAGATGTAATTGATAATATACTCACCTTTCAGGATTCCGGTAAGGGTACTATTCTTGCGTTGTTAGATTTTTCCCGGGCGTTTGACTCAATAAACATAAAACTACTGCTTGCTAAACTTTCGTTCTATGGATTTTCCTCAAATACTGTTCAATGGTTCTCTAGTTACCTTCAGGATAGGATGCAACAAGTAGTTATACGCAAAAATGATGGAAAGGATTTAATATCTTCACTAAAGCCTGTTAACAGAGGCGTCCCTCAGGGCTCCATTCTAGGACCTCTATTATTTATTTTGTATTCAGCTGACATCATAAACTGTATCGAAAACTGTCAGTATCATCTGTACGCTGACGACCTTCAAATTTATATACCTGTCCACGATCAGGATGTAAGTAATTCAGTTAACCAGATGAACAAAGTCCTTAACAACATTTCACAGTGGTGTCAACAAAATGCTCTCATTCTGAATCCCCTTAAGTCTAAATTTATGGTTATGGGCACAAAGAAGCGAGTAAGCAAGATTCTTTCGCAGCAGCCAAAACTATCCATTGAGGGTGTCGAAATTGAACTCGTCAAGGAAACTCGTAATCTTGGCCTGCTTATGGATGAAAATCTACGCTTCGAGAACCATATAGTTGAGCTTGCCCGGTATTGCTTTTACCGATTAAAAGTACTATATAAGATTCGGCCTTACATTCATATTAACCTAAGAATTAAGCTCTGTGACACATTAATACTTTCTAAATTAAATTACTGTATTACAGTGTATGGTCCATGCCTACTAGGTAAATCATGGCGATTACTTCAAAGGATACAAAATGCATGCGCACGTTTTTGTTTTACAATTCCACCAAGATCACATGTTACACCATATTTAAATCAAAATAACTTGCTAAGAATGAAAAATAGGTATAATCTACTTTTGGGCACTTTATTGTTCGGCGTTATCAAATCTAAACAACCGGAGTGTCTGTACAAAAAGCTAGTTTGGCGGAAGCCAAGACTTGGAGCTAGGACGATGATGCCCCCGCTTTTGATGCCACGCCATAGGTCTGCAGCATTTCGTGGTAGTTTTAAATATCTTGCCACGAAATGCTGGAACGACATACCGCCACCTTTTCGCGACGTTAGCTCTAAATTTACTTTTAAAAAATTATATCGTGCCTATTTACTTGACACTCAAAAGTCTGAAAACTAGCTTGTGGCATTAAACTCTATGACCTATATTAATCTCAATAATTTGTATTGTTCACGGGTAGGTTGATTTTATAATTTGGTAAATTTTAAGCAGATTTATAATTTAGATTTTACAAGTGCTTTTTTTCTGTTATTTTTAATTGTGTTATTATTTTATATATTTTTTTTTTTTTTTTGTATAACTTTAATATTGCAGTCACATATTCTTTTATGTAACTTCCCTCATTTTGGCCCTAACAGAATAACAGCGTTGTGGTTACATTTTGTTCCCACAACATCAAGCTGAGTTAGGACCCTTTTGTTGCACGACACATTCTAGACGTTGAGTGATTAAGTTAAGTTAGATTTTAAGTACTTTTTGTATTTTATGTTTACTATGTGTTGTATCAGCAAATAAAACATATTCTATTCTATTCTATTCTAAAAATAATATTGACAACAAGTCCACGAGAAATTTCAGCTACGGTTTGATACTACTTATCACCACTAAATAGGCAATAGTATATGTACTATCACGTCGCGTCGCGTTGCGTCGTATCGTTTGTATCGTATCGTATGTGGATGTGATTGTGATGATTAAAGCTGCCTGGGATATGGAAAAAAGGCCGAATTCTGATCTCCCATTTAATTACCGACTGCAGGGGTTCCCGTTGCTTACTCTACCCTTTCTACAGCTGATTACTGTAATTGCATCAAGACAGAATTACATCAAGTTTAGCCTGGTGGGAGGCTTCGGCCGTGGCTAGTTACCACCCACCACTCTATCGGCAAAGACATGCCGCCAAGCGGTTTAGCATTCCGGTACGATGCCGTGTAGAAACCGAATAGGAGTACGGGTAAACCCGTACTCCTATTAAAATATAACTGCCATGGCCCTAACAGGTTAGCCCGCTAACATCTTAGACTGCATCATCACTTACCTTCAGGTGAGATCGCAGTCAAGGGCTAACTTGAAGTGGAAAAAAAAATCCAGCCCACTTTTATAAAGTAGAGTATATTTTTAATTTTTACTCAGTTTTAAATGGCATCGTAAATTAATGAAATATTATAGCCTGGTAGGTGAGTTGGCTGTTTAACGGTCGTTAATGCAGATTAAATATGAAAATGGTAAATTGCATGTCTAACGCTTGCTTGGGCTTGCGGCCAGGGAAACAGCGTCACTTTTTTTTTTTTACTCTTGTTTTAGCGCCGTCGTTCTACAGAAAGGTAAACAAGCGCGAAACACGTGTTTATTTTAAACCTGATTTAAATAGTAATTAGGTTAGGCTAGCTAGCATTATGTTCTATTGTATTATTTTCATGTATTAATTTAAAAAAAAAAAAACCTGATAGATTTCTCAGGCAAATTCTATCAAACGTCAGTGTTGACATTTTTTATGGTCATGTATGTGGTTTAGGTATAAATTTATTAACGCCGTAAAAGCGTTTTATTAAAGTAAAATTACTTCGTATTAAATTCTTCAATTATGATTTGATTTAAGATGACAAGTATACCCTGATTGACTCTATCTGCAAGTAGCAAGTTGTAAATCTTTCAGGCTGTTTTATTACTCTATCAAACCACTGATGATATTTAGATTCTAAAGCGTTTATTTAAATTTTCAATAAGTTTGGTTGCTTAGGACCAATCATATCCAAGTTGGTAAGTAATAGTTAACCGCATATTTGTAAATCCATACTAATATTATATATGCGAAAGTGTGTCTGTCTATCTGTCTGTCTGCTACGCTTTCATGGCCCATCTGTTCAACCAATTTTGATGAAATTAGGTATAGGGATATTCTGTATCCCGGAGAAGGACATAGGCTACTTTTTATCCCGGAAAATTTAATTAATTTATTTGAATTAAAGAGTTCCCGCGGGAATCAAAAAAACTATCATTTCAACCGATTTTAATGAAATTTGGTAAAGGGATATTTTGTTTCCCGGGGAAGGACATAGGCTACTTTTTATCCCGGAAAATTTAAGAGTTCCCGCGGGAATCAAAAAACCTTATCTACGCGGATGAAGTCGCAGGAATCATCTAGTAAATAATAATTATCGAATAAATAAATAATTTGTTGTAATAATTAATAACTACCAAAAACTAACCTCTTTAGTTCTTTAATTTTGTACTTATTCAAATTTATTATTTGTATCCCGGAAAATTTAAGAGTTCCCGCGGGAATCAAAAAACCTTATCTACGCGGACGAAGTCGCAGGAATCATCTAGTAAATAATAATTATCGAATAAATAAATAATTTGTTGTAATAATTAATAACTACCAAAAACTAACCTCTTTAGTTCTTTAATTTTGTACTTATTCAAATTTATTAATTATTACTTAGGTAAGGATACTAAATGGTGGAACCAACTTTATTGGGTGGCCAAGTTTAATATTAACGGTAAGAAACTTTATGTGGTACAATAAAAATGACGCCTAAAAATTAAAATCTTCGTTTGCCTGGCCCAGCGAAAATAATCGCACGCGGTTCCCGTGACAACTTTTTAATTGCACATGCGTTGCACACCTGCCGACGACCGGCGTGTGCGCAGCTTACTACGATTTTATATAAAAATATATAATATTATAAATAAATATAATAGTGATCCTCTTCCACCACCCGTTAGTCATTTCTGACACGTACCCGCAAATTGTGTTCGACACATTATTTTGACTAATTTCTTAAACTAGACACTTCCAAGTAAAGATTTTTATATAAACCTGTGAAGATGATATTCCTAGGGGCGCAATTTGAATGCCATAAACCTACTTTGTCGTATTAGTTTACAAATTGCGAAAAACCAAATTAAATTTGAATTTCGCGGGCAGACCCTTGTCTTCCATCTTAAGGCTGCGTGCGATAGCGCAAATAAATATAATAGTGGTCCTCTTCCACCACCCGTTATTCCAGGTCATTTCTGCCACGTACCCGCAAATTGTGGAACCGACTCATTATTTTGACTAATTTCTTAAACTGGACACTTCCAAGTAAAGATTTTTATATAAACCTGTGAAGATGATATTCCTAGGGGCGCAATTTGAATGCCATAAGCTTAATTTGTCGTATTAGTTTACAAATTGCGAAAAACCAAATTAAATTTGAATTTCGCGGGCAGACCCTTGTCTTCCACCATAAGGCTGCGCGCGATAGCGAAAATAAATATAATAGTGGTCCTCTTCCACCACCCGTTATTCCAGGTCATTTCTGCCACGTACCCGCAAATTGTGGAACCAGCTTCCATCATCTGTGTTCCCTCATGATTATAATATGGGGCTCTTCAAAGGGCGGATAAACAAATATGTATCTCAAAAGCCAGCAACGCATTCGCGGTTCCTCTGTATTATAAATAAATATAATAGTGGTCCTCATCCACCACCCGTTATTCCAGGTCATTTCTGCCACGTACCCGCAAATTGTGGAACCAGCTTCCATCATCTGTGTTCCCTCATGATTATAATATGGGGCTCTTCAAAGGGCGGATAAACAAATATGTATCTCAAAAGCCAGCAACGCATTCGCGGTTCCTCTGTATTATAAATAAATATAATAGTGGTCCTCATCCACCACCCGTTATTCCAGGTCATTTCTGCCACGTACCCGCAAATTGTGGAACCAGCTTCCATCATCTGTGTTCCCTCATGATTATAATATGGGGCTCTTCAAAGGGCGGATAAGCAAATATGTATCTCAAAAGCCAGCAACGCATTCGCGGTTCCTCTATATTATAAATAAATATAATAGTGGTCCTCATCCACCACCCGTTATTCCAGGTCATTTCTGCCACGTACCCGCAAATTGTGGAACCAGCTTCCATCATCTGTGTTCCCTCATGATTATAATATGGGGCTCTTCAAAGGGCGGATAAACAAATATGTATCTCAAAAGCCAGCAACGCATTCGCGGTTCCTCTGTATTATAAATAAATATAATAGTGGTCCTCATACACCACCCGTTATTCCAGGACATTTCTGCCACGTACCCGCAAATTGTGGAACCAGGTTCCATCATCTGTGTTCCCTCATGATTATAATATGGGGCTCTTCAAAGGGCGGATAAACAAATATGTATCTCAAAAACCAGCAACGCATTCGCGGTTCCTCTGTATTATAAATAAATATAATAGTGGTCCTCATCCACCACCCGTTATTCCAGGTCATTTCTGCCACGTACCCGCAAATTGTGGAACCAGCTTCCATCATCTGTGTTCCCTCTTGATTATAATATGGGGCTCTTCAAAGGGCGGATAAACAAATATGTATCTCAAAAGCCAGCAACGCATTCGCGGTTCCTCTGGTGGTGCAAATGTTCATGGGCGGCGGTAATCACTTAACGTCAGGTGACCCTCGCTCGTTTGCTCGCTATAAATATAAAAAGTATTTTACCAGTAAAAGCTGTAATGTTTGGGGCGCTCGAATCCAATTCCGGATTTAATCTTTATGATTTCTCCATACTTACTATCAAAACTATCTGTCTACCTGCTACACTTTATCGGCCCATATTTTTTGATGTTTGATGTATGTCACCGTAAGATTGTAAAAACCGTTTGATTATAATCTAACTCGCGAAATTGTAAACTGTCGAAAGATTGTGAACCGTACAATGTTCTGAGTGTCAATTTTTTAAATATTGTATTTACGTTTTCTTGTCTGTTTCATGTAGGTTAGGTTACGGTTCGACATAAATAATCAGGTAGTGAGTGAAGTAGGTTAGGTTCTATCGGGTTAATATACCTAACAGATTACAATCTACCGGAAAATAATGCGTTAAATTGTAATCTTTCGACAGTTTGCAATTTCGCGAGTTAGATTATAATCTAACGGTTTTTAGAATTTTACAGTGACATATATAAGTAAATAATGATAATATATTAACTCAGTCAAATAATCTAGATAAATTCTTATAAATTAAATTAACCTACTGATATATACTACACTGTGGTAACGATGTCGCATTCTTCAACCTTACTGGTACTGGATTAGTTAGGGTAGATTTAAAAATAACTAATAATTTATTTAATTTATTTATAACTAGGTAATGCCCACGACTTCGTCCGCGTGGTAAAAGATTTTTGATTCCCGCGGGAACTCTTGAATTTTCCGGGATAAAAAGCCTACGTCCTTCCACGGGATACAACCTATCACTGTACCAAATTTCATCAGAATCAGTCGAACAGATGAGCCGTGAAAGCGTTGCAGACAGACAGACAGAAACACTTTCGCATTTATAATATTAGTGTGGAATAGTATGGATTGTTTTCTCCGTAATTTGAGAAAATAAATTCTTTAACCTTAGCGACCCAATTTTCCTTTATTAACATACCTAAGCCGTTTTGCATGCGGTTTTCTCGAATGTGCCTTCAAAATGTCGGAAGCTCGCCGCAAGTAGCTTTGCGGCCGCCAAGAAAGATCTTAAGTACGTTTCAAAGCACAAAGTAGGACTTAGGATACTTTGTTTGTAAGATTTGACAATTATTTTACCTTTAGCGATATATCACGATGACTGCCTCGTTGATTTAGTGGTTAGCATGTTTGACTGTGGCTGACGAGAGCGGTTCGAGTCCCGGGTCGGGCCATAATAAGTATTGGGTTTTTCTAACTAGAAATTTTCAGTACTAGCCCGGAGTTAGGAAGTTGGCGGTATTACACACCCGTGCCTCAGAGAGCACGTTAAGCCGTCGGTCCCGAATGAAGTGATGATGCTTCTAAGATGGTAGCGGGCTAACCTGTTAGGGGCATGGCAGTTATATTAAACCCATACCCCTATTCGATTTCAACAAGACATCATACCGGAACGCTAAATCGCTTGGCGGCACGTCTTTCCCGGGTGGTGGCAACTAGCCACGGCCGAAGCCACCCACCAGGCCAGACCAGCGGAAGATCAGATATTATAAATTTCCAATTTGACCCTGCCGGGGATCGAACCCGGGACCGGAACGGGAAGACAACAGCGCTCAACACAGCGTCACGGAGGTCGTCAAAAAGTTAATATGATTTTAAACAGTTTAAATGAATGAACTGAAATGAATGAAATGAAAAGAAAATGAAATGAAATAAAAATGAAATGAAATGCAAATATACTTTACACCATACATAAAACACATTCAAAAAAATACAAGATAATAGTGGCCCAAATTACAAAAAAAAACAAGTTATCTGTTTTCAATAAACCGCAGTCCCTCTAGTTCTCCTATGGATATCATCATTTCTGATTCTATCACCTGGGGATATCTGGGAGCTTTCACCATCGTCCGCTGAGTGACTCGAGCCTTAGTATGCGACCATGTTGAAGAGATGGTAAAAGATGTTGGTCATCACTGGCAATACCCAAAACGCACGACTAGATTAGACTAGTGATGCTGGAGATAGCTTGAGCCAGAAAGGCATTCAATATTCTAGCAGTGCGTTTTAAACGAGAAGACAAATCGCTTCGTACTTATTCAGTATGATAACTCATCGTCAATAAGTGAAAATATGTTGAAGGAACTATCGATTATTATAGCTTAAAATTCTTATAAAACTACGCAAATATCTTCCTCTAGAAACGAATTCAAAATGATCCCTATTCCCTAGACACACCCATTTCCTTCCTAATGAGCGTCTCTAATACCCTATATCCCATTCCAGGCATGCATTTCTTACGCTGAAAGGGTGCACACTACACTGCACGCAGGTTAAACACAGAATCTAAATGACAATACATTGTTCGCTAACAGGCGTTGCGGTGCCGATGCCTTTCACGGCCCTGGATAATCCATCATTTTAATATAAGTAAAGTAGGGATGGGAACAAGAATGATAGGTGTAGATTGTAGATGTGTCGATAAAAATAGAATACGTATCAATAAATGATAATAAAACTTAGTGTTGAGGATATTCTGATTAAAGAAAGTTTGCGTCAATATATTAAACATGGGGGCATATATTATTATGTTTAATATATTGACGCAAACTTTCTTAGTAGATTGTGTAAGGAAATCGTAATCGTAATCGTTTGTCAAACGGATAATTCGACCTGTTTAAGTAGTTCATAGAAGCCTGTACGTCAAAAAGCACGTACGAATTTCTTAAAATGTTCGAGTAGTACGTTTTAAATTGTCAAATGAATACGATTTGCTTAGACAATTAGACCTCTGGTCATTATTCAGTGTATACAGAGTTCAAATAGGAAGAGTTGTTATAAGACAAATTAGTGTCAATGTCCTTTTGATTAAGAGGTAGAGCACGTTACTGCTACTTAGGAGATATTTTTTCTTAAGAATTCGTCGCATAATGGCTGATGATGATGATTTCAAAAATTAAAAGCATTCATGAATGTTAAAAAAGAGCCTTATTACGATACGTTATAGTTATAATAGAGATTTAGAGTATAATTGACCTAATGCTTGACGCAAACACCCAATAAATAGCAAACAAATACATTTTACGAGTTGCAAAATAATATATTTTTGTTTTTTTTTAATAGTAAATTTGGTCCTTAGAATAAGTTAATTTCATAAGAAATTAAAACTATATTCTACGGGCACTACAAGTTGTCGATACCTTTGTCATTTCTAAAGAATATAATCGACCACATCATCCACCACACATCACTATTAGGACATAAATCAAACAGCAGATTGATGGTATTATGTCAACATGCACAATCACAAAGTGCATTTTGCATAATAATCGTAATGCTTGTCAATTATTGAATAAAACATTACTAAAACCCAAAAGGGATGATTCCGTATGTGAGAAAGGTAGCGTCAGGCACTCGAAGCTGCCGGAGCAATTTGTCATTGCTAAAATTTTTGCCCTTCAACTGAATTTTATGTAGATTTCCAGGATTAGGTCGCGATTTGCATCGGGAAGTGTTTAGCAGTAATGTGGGAAAGGAAACGGGATGAACGCTTGACACAGTTAGCGCTAATGATCGATTTATGCAATGTATTAAAGAAAAGGAGATGGGAACCAAAAATAGGATCAGTGCAATTAATAATGTTTCGCGTTAAAAGTTATATATAATTTCAATGACATTCCCATTGAGAGGTTTGTATTTTGTAATGATAATTTTAAGAATTCCTAATAGATACCCACGACCTAATTAATCATTTTTAAAACTCCCATGAATTCATTTAATGTTTCCGGGATAAAAATGATCCTATTTCCGTTTCCAAGACGCCATTTCTTTACCAAATTTCTTGGAGATCGGTTCAGCTATTGAGGCATGAAAAGGAAAAAGACAGACACTTTTGATTTCGCATCATTAAATCCTGCGTGCACTGGCAACTTTTAGTTAGACGGCAAGATTGAGGATTGGTCCTTGTGGTTTGTAGATAAATATTGGTATTCTTGATGACTATGTCCTTGGACGTTTCATGCCATCAAAAAGTTGCCCGTGCGTGCGGACTCTTAATGTATGGTAGTCTAGTTTGCTTAGATAACATCCAATATAAGACTGGTAGTGTAGAAGGTTAAACGTCTTAAAAATAGCAGATCTATATACAAAAAACCTTATCCCTTAGCGAGATTAATGTAAATAGATGCAGTTTTTAAATTTAACTCAGATACATGAAGTACCACATCTGTATGCTATTATAATATGATGTATTCACTCTTATTTCATCTAGATATACGATTCTAACAAAATAGTTTGAAAACCGGCTCAAAGGAGTCGATTCTTAATATCATAAATGCGAAAGTGTGTCTGTCTGCTACGCTTTCACGGCCCGTCTGCTCAACCGATTTTGATGAAATTTGGACATAGGACATACAACTGTATATCCCGGAGAGTTCCCGCGGGATCTTATTCTACGCGGATGAAGTCGCGGGAATCATCTAGTTCTTCATAAACGAATAAATGCCCCTGATATTAAACCACTAAAATCATCAAAAAATTGAAGGCACAAAAAATCCCCTCTTATCAAATACGTAATTTGCATTATCAATAAAATCAATAGTCCAAATATTTCATCGAATCACACAACACAACAAAAGGTGAAAGGGTTTGAACGGTAACAAGATGTACTTAAACCCTTTCGCGCCCAACACAATGGATCAATACCCAATAATCTTATAATAGCCGAAATTGCAAGGGATAAGATTGTAGGATGAAATGTTATTGAAAGCAATCGAAGGGTTAAGACGTTTTTTTGGAAAGGATTAGCAGAAAGCCGATTTTGCGTGACAGCTGTATGAGATTTTGATTTTGTAAAACAATAGTCTTGAAGATGTTCGGAGTCGTTATTGAGACTGTAAGTTGTTCATTTTGCATGATCTATAGCTAGTCTATACAAATATTGTAAATGCGAAAGTTTTGATGAATGAATGGGTGGATGGATGGATGGATGGATAAATGTTTGTTACTCAATCACGTCAGAACAGCTGAAGGGATCTGGATGAAACTTGACACAGAGATAGTTTATAGTCTGGAATAATACATAGGCTGCTTTTTATCCCGGAAAATTTAAGAGTTCCTGCGGTAATCAAAAAATCTTAATCCACGCGGACGAAGTCGCGGGCATCTGCTACTTTTTAGATATAATATAGATATAAACATCTCGTTCTGGAGAAAAATAAAAAGTAAGTCTACAGAGCCAGTAATTCTACTTTCATAGTCGTACTTAGAGGTATTTACAATACTACTCCTTCAAACATATTTTTTAAGAGCACTCCAAATAATTGTTTTCCATTACCTAATCATGAGATTTGCATAAAAAGGAATATTTTTATTTCATCATCAATTCGGCTGTTTCGTTTAATTTCAGAAAAAATGCTGATTAGATAAATAAATTGTTACTGTAAAATAATGTTAACCGTGTACAATATTATATACATATACAAAAGCTAATCTATAATATTTTTTCAATAACAAGTTTTCTGTAGCCAGACATTCAGACTTTCCCTTTTATAATATAAACAAAAAAACAAAAATAGACTGAAAAAATGACGATTTTTTTTTAGACTTTACTGCATGAATTATAATCTTACCATTTTCAGATTCTATTCAAAAATTGCAGACAGACAAATATTTTAATAGAAAACTAGGAAAACTTATCAGAGCACTAGATTTTAAATTGATTTGTTCTATGATATCTTGTTGCTGACAACAGACTAACCGCAAATATAACGATCAGACAGTTTTTGTTGGTCGCAAAAAGTATCCAATTTTATAGTCGCATTAGGCGGCGTTACGAATGATATCACGAGCAGAGTAAATCTTCAAACAATTCTTAAAGATATTGGTATACCTACAATACGCAGCCTTGTTCCCGTCGCGTGTTGCTACGTGCTACATATTGTGATGCCAATCAGTAGTACATCATCTCTTAACTAACCTAAAATGACAGATCTATTTATATTGTTTTCCCATTCATAATTCTCCCTGCGGAAAGGGGTCATAAAGCCCTAGATTTAGAGGTATAATTTTAGATTAGATCAGAGTTAGTGTTAAACAGAATTGGTCACAATATCTTAGGATACACACATTGTCCACATTTACTTGGTGTGAGGCTTCGGCTGTGGCTAATTACCACCCTACCGGCAAACGATTTAGCGTTTCGGTACGATGACGTATAGAAACCGATTAGGGATATGGTTTTAATATAACTGCCATGCCCCTAACATGTAAGCCCGCTACCATCTTAGACTGCATGATCACGTACCATCAGGTGAGATTGCAGTCAAGGGCAGCTTGTAGTGAATAAAAAAATGTACACAGGGTGACAGGATATATCAGAGTATAAGTCCAATACGGCCTGAATTTATAGCAATTTTTGAAAACTAAGTTTTAATACTTCGACAACAATATAAAAGTTACATCTAAAATCATTGGACCCAAGGACTACACAGAATTTTCCGACTATGATTTAGAACTTGTATCACAAATTTCAAAAGCCCCAATCAAGTAACAAGCGTGTCTCCAATCAGACCGCAGCCCTACCTTTGGTTGCGCACGCGCTGATGTCAATCAAGATATCGACAAGTGAAGTTATAGATTTATTGAACATTTCAATCATCAATAGAGTTATAATTTCACTTAACCCTTTATTGGATAAACCCTTCATTTATCAAACAAATAATCGTACTATCATCTTTATTTCTGTCAAAATAAGAGCTACAGTACAGAAGCCAACATTTAGATGAAAATATCTTATTTTATTGAAAGATTTGTTATTATTATCGTCCGCAATCCTATATTTTTACTGGTGATGATAATCATAATGAAATCTATAACTAATTAGATTATAATTTTAGGCCGATAGGACAAAAACATGAAACGGGTGTCAGAATGGTAGACGACTAACATTATTGAGTCATTGCATCTTATCAAAACGATGGCTTTTTCTAGCAATGGTGCTCCTGGAAGAATTTAAAATTATGCAGGTAGATTATCAGTATTAATTCGTAGTAATAATGTACGAGTGTACGAGCGGATGATTTCAGGGCAGTTGCTGGGATCCACTGGGGCACAAGACCGTATTATTATTTATTAATTATCACGTATTGATTCAACTAGAACGGAATAATTACAAAAAATATTAAAAATTAAAATCTAAATTAGACAAAATTAACAATAATAAAATGTTATGTGCACTTTGCACTAAGGACTGAAACATTAACCACAATAAGGGATTTAAACACTGTTTTTTGAAACTATTTTGTAAAACAGAAACACTTATATCGAAAACAGAAACGATACTGTAACCCAATCAATCTGTAACCTTTTATTTCTGTTAATAAAAGTTTTGGTCTGTAACCCTAATATGTACCTACCCTAACAAACTGCACGGTGTGACAACGCATTCTTCTCACTTCATTGGACTTTACACGCACTAACACAACATCGCCATGTCTTTCTTAAAACAATTGCAACCATCGTTACTTTCACCTTAGGTGCAAATTTTAATACGCGTCAACCATTCAACAGTAAATTTGGCAACTTCGCTATTTCGGTTACACTTTAAAACACTTTAAAATCCTTTATTTCTAGTAAAGATTCATTTCTCTTACAGAAATATAAGTGTTTCGGGTTAACAGAATTAAAAATACATTCAACAGATTCTGTGACACTTTCATTCTGTAACACTTATATTTCTGTATTCTTTATGAATCTGTTTTCAGTCCCTGTTTTGCACCTTGCACGAACTCTGCAGTGGGTTGATGCCTATTGGTTGAAATAAAGATAGTAGGAAATCTAAATACAATAACCGCAACGGTCATTGCTTAGCTATCAAAAAAAGGTTGAAAAAAAATTTTTTTTCATACATTTCTTGTCGAAGATCATAATATAGAAAATCTTTATTTGGTATAGTGACTTTAATTTCGATTAAAAGTATTAATTTAACGACGACGGTTTAATAATTGAAAACAACTACTATTATTCAAGAGCGACTTATAAATTTACGGAAAAATGTAAATTAAATGCATTAAATAAAACACGTGCGTGATCACCTACACCTGCTTCATATATTTCCTTGTTTTAGAAACGATATTTTTAATATTCAACCGCTTTACATCGTTTTATTGCGCATTTATGCACTTTAACGTTAAGTTTGCAATTGTAATTGACATATTTATTAAGAACAAACTGACTGACCACAACTATTTGGTTTGCCTATACTTAAGGTTAAAATAAATATATCGTTAGATTCCTTAAAAATCTTTCCACATGTTACTTCAATATCAAACTAAAATAATGGTGCACATCCCATTGAAAACCACTAAAAAGCTTAGTAACTATTAAGAATTTCTTAAATTGTTATCTTCTTGCTTTCCCTTTTGGCTTCTGTCCTATATAGTCTATATTAATAATTATTGTTAGATCACATAATATCCAGACGGGTCCTAACGTGTTTTCCTTATAACGGCATCTTCACAAATGGCATTCAAAGCTATCAGTAACAAAGAATCTAATTAATGCACGCGGACATCCCCTGTGTGTTCTCACGATTTTTTTAATTACGACCAAGCAGATGTTTTGTTCCGAATGCAAAGAAAAAAATAACTCCGGTAATATTCATCAAACAAAGAATAATCAACGATGACGAGCAAAACTAAAAACCGGAATTCAATTAGATATACAAAAGAAATTTGGGACCAACGTCTTGTTCCAAGCATTTAATTATTCACCTTCATGAGGATCCACCAGAAGAGACGTCTCACACGATCGCAAAAGCATCACTAATGACACTAACAATAGCTAAAGAAAAAACCTGACCCCATAGAATTTATGAATAAAATTAATAATTCCGCTATCCTTAAAATAAAGCTCAAAATAAACACACGCACTCAAAGGCTGATTGTCAGAGACAGTCTTAAACTTTAATATGCAAAATAGTATGCAAAAATCGGGTAGGGTGACCGTAAACGGGCTATGCAAAACACCGTGCGAAGTTAAAGTAAAAAACAAATAGTGAAAAAACCGCTTCTATGGGTGAATGATAAATATAAAAACAATTTTTGTATTGTCTACCACTCGCGTAAAAAGATTAGGGCCCATAGTCTTCCCTTGCGGTACCTACTCCTTTCTCACAAGGTTCGAGTATGCAAATTATGGATACTACTTAATCTTTTATTTTAATGGCATCTTTTTGTGTTAGTTCCATTCAGAATTTCTGGGGTAAATGGGATGAGAAAAAATTGAGAGTAAAAAATTAATGATTCAACGTATGCAAATGACACTGTCTTCGTGATCGTTCTATGGGAATCTAGATAGAGTCTGGGGTGATGTTTGACGACCGTTAAATTTTTTTAATCCTACGAGGGTAAATGTGTCGTCATTAGTTGATTCAAGGTTATAATCACGTCTGCTTATATAATAATAAATTAGACTGAAAATTTGACTGAATGATTTAATGTGACTCATAATTTCTCAATGTTCTTTAAAATAAATAATTATGTGAAGATTAAGGAATATAAAGACGCATGGAAATATATTAATTCAGTAATAAAATAAAAGTAATTGACAATGAAAATTTTAATTCAAAATAAAATTAATTGTTTTATTTCTAAAAATACATTTTAAACATAACTTGTTTTGTTTTTGTTTCAGGTAAGTTCATGCTAATACAAAACAACAAATATTTTCTAAAAACAGGTAAAGTATTGATCTTCAATATATAATTTCAATCTATTTCTATGTAAATAAATAAGTAAAAGTAATTTCATGTAACATGATTTTACCCTAAATAATTTTCTAGGTGTAACAAAATTACCGCCTACGTCTCTGCACCGTAAAACAATGCAGTTGGGTTACCAATATTAATTGTTGTAATACGTTACAATATACGTTAAAGCACAGTTAACAGCATAATATTAAAAAGAAAAATAACTGCAGTTATTTATTATTGTACCTAAAATACTGTCTATTGTCTGTTTAATAATTATTATGCATTAGGAAGTCAACAACGCTACAATTGATCTAACTTCTAAGTTGGTATCTAAGATTAAATTACAGGTGTTATAGAAAATTGTTGCAGGATTATACAAATTAAAATTAGAAGTTATTATTTATTATACAATGGAATTCTTTATTATAATTAATATTTTCTGCTAAAAATCTGGATCATTAAAATGTCAACATGATGCCATCTATCGAGTGGTTAAGGAACTAATTATTTAATTCTATCGATCTTAAATAGATGGCGTTGGCAGAAGCTTTTGTTCTAAGTCGGAAAATTTGTTACCAACTACAATCTATCTAATTTTAATTATTTTAGGCCAAACTAATATATTATATAGCTTAGTACTATTTTTTTATAAGTATTATGTAAGTTTCTCAAATAAGTGAACTTTGTTCTTTTTTGAGGAAAATAAACATCTTTAAACCTAAAACCATAATAATAATATATAATCCAGTAATAAACAAATGGTCGGGATTTTCTTAAGATAATTTACGGTAGACTTAAATAGTTCCTTTTGCATATACCTACCGCAAGCTACGCTACAACATAATAATATCTTACTTCTTGCTAATACTATAACTAATATAAATGCGAAAGTTTAGATCGATGTATGGATGTTTGGATGTATGGATGTTTTTTACTCAATCACGCCCCAACGGCTGAACGGATCTGGCTGAAATTGGGCACAGAGATAGATTATAGTCTGGAATACTTTTCATCCCGGAAAATTAAAGAGTTCCCGCGGGAACCAAAAACCTCAAACCACGTAAACGAAGTCGCAGGCATTCACTAGTAATATAATATATATTATCAGAAACATAAGTAATTTTCATTAGTCATAGTCTTTTCGTTACCGATTGAGTTTTTGAAAACACTGTTTGTTGGTACTTTTGTGTATGTTTGTAACTCACTTATAACGTTATAGTATGCCCAAACGAACAACGTTATATATTTAAGGTAAGGTAAGCAAGATAAATTCAGTTTGGAAAGTGATACCTAAATTATTAAACGTATCGTTATTTTAAATACAAACTTCAAACTTTATTTTGTTCTCACGACAAAAATGTCGTTGGTATACTCTCTCAAGTCTAGAGACTATACGACTTGTCGCGCGACTGTCTATAGTGTGGTCTTACGCTTTTGTATGAGGAATGAGTCGTAAGCCATGTGGTAGTCGTCGGCGAGTATTTTGATGAATTCCGAATAGACTTCATGTGCGTTTTGCTTGCAAGACTACCTTTGATTTCCTAACCGACTTCGTATTCATAAAGGTTATTTATTAATCCGATAATTCCTATAAAGAATGTACCTATCCATCTATGGTTATTATTATTTGTTCTTAACTGAAACTTTCTATGAGGATGAACTTACGTCTATTTTGTACTATTCTTATTATCCTGGGTATTTCTTAAATCGTTATTCCGCTATCAAAAATAATATATAAGTAAACTAATTACGTTCTTCCACCTATCTGTTTATATATATTTACCATTTTTCTGTCTTTTTTATCATGACTATGTACGGTAAACGTTTCAATTAAGTTGCTCTTAAGTAATACGCCTACCTAAACTATTTCTCTTATATTTTTAGGCACGAGAGTGCCTAAAAATATGAGAAAAATAATATAGTTGTCTAGGGCAACTAGGGCCTCGATTCAAAACAGGTTCTCAAGTATCTTTATCGTATACATAAGGACGTGCTCTTAGCTGGTGTCGGGTCATTAGTACGGGCCTATTGAGTAACTGCCTCCATAAATATAACGTTAAAAAGAATTGAACCCTGGGCGTCAGAAGTCAGAACTGAAAGGGCTACAACGTTAAAACTACGTGTCTAGCCTATCCGCTAAAACGTACACGGCACCTCCCATGACGGCGTTAGGGGGGAGGGGGGGAGTGAAACCTGATTTTCGGTCTATGCTGACCTTGTGGCGGACACATTACATCACAGAATTTTATAACGCCTTTAATTCAACCACAACACAACCTAACATCAACCTTGACAATATCAGATTAAAGTTTATTTTTAATTGAAATGAGTATAGTGTAGTTAATGCGTTATAGAATAAGCAGTAAAGAGTACTTTTCGGTTACCAAGTAAGGTTTTTCCGGCTATGTCTTTCCGCATTTTGTTTTGTTGGTAATTATTTGTTTAAGTTTTCTTTGCTTGTTTGTTGTTCGTACTTTGGACAATTGTTGTGTGTGTTATTGTAGTACATAATATTATTACTAATTTATGAATTATTTACGATAGAATTAAATACTATTGTATAAGTTAGTAAGTGCCTATTTAAATCTTTGATTTCCCGGATATATATATACTAGCGGATGCCCGCGAATTCGTCAATGTGGTTTGAGGGTTTTTGGTTCCCACGGGAACACTTTAATTTTCCGGGTTAAAAAGTAGCCTATGTGCTATTCCAGACTATAATCCATCTCTGTACCTTTCAGCCAGATCTGTTCAGTTGTAATGGCGTGATTGAGTGACAAACATTCATCCATACATCCATCCAAACTTTCGCATTCATAATATTTGTATAGATAGATCTCCGCACCAAAACCAATCCATTATCTACACATACTTATCGTACATTAGATAAATCATAAAACCTATATCATAGGTACATCTCAAGTTTCTAGACCCTGTGGTTTCAGTTGCAGTTTCTTTAGTTTTTGCAGTTAGCCCCTGCAATGTCACCTGGTGGTAAGGGATGATGCAGTCTTATCATGGCTTTTGGCAAATTGGTAGTTCTTAACTTATCAATAAAATCGATATTAATAAAATAATTTAGGAAGGTACGTATAAGTCCGCGCGCGAGCTCCGAGGAATCCCATGATACTTTAAAGTAATGACCTAGAGTTGTTTGAAGTACAAAATCATACTGCTATCGCAAAGTCGTGTTGATTTATTGTTGTTTTTTTACATTTAGAATGATAGTTGTAAATCTTCATCTTCATATGTCAACTGTGAATTGTTTATTTATAGAGTGGGAAGAACCTGTCTCCTGTAACACAGTTTTTACTACCTCAAGAGGCAGGGTTTCACACTATTGAAATTATGTAATCAGTTTTGGCAAATAAAGATTTATTTATTTATTTAAAATTACACGCATCAAGCTGGATATGGAGCGACGATAGGGGGTGGAGTATAGACGTCGCTTCTTCAGACCCCGGTTCCTCGGAGCTCGCACGGTGACTATACTTAGCTACATATTTTAGTTGGTTCTGTGAACTTGTTTCGTCCTTCACGGATTGCTGAGATCAGATCCCAATCACTACGAGTAATAAGATTTTATAATAAGAACATACCTACTAATATTTGGTTCATTATTAGGGCGAACACACACTACGGACCACTACTACAACCCATTAACGTCCCGCTGTTGGGCATAGGAAAGAGGGAATGAGAGCTTAGCCCCCCCGATTGGCGGGCTATAACGACTATTATCATGTTAGTGATAATAACCGGGACCGACGGTTTAGCGTGCTCTCGGAGGCACGGGGGTAAAACAAGGTCAGATCAGGGAAAATTCAGTAGTAGAGGCCGTACAGTTAATGGGCTGTAGTGGTGGTTGTGTTTTAGCCCTTGGATTTTGAGAATTTCCAATGGGAATTCTGCAAAAAAACAAAACTAGGCGTGACGCGCGTACGAATTCGCGGGAAAAGCCAGGATTAGGATTCATTACCTACCTAGTAATAAATCTGAAATATTCAAGGTCAAAGTATATAAAGAGTATCCGTGGTCGTACAACGAAAAGATTTTGATAACCAAAATATAATTACTTTAAACCAGTTTTCGTGTGGTCTTATGCAAATTGCCTTCATTGCAATTAAAGTAGATACCTAACTAAGGCATTCTGAATGCGGCGCGGTTTTTTAAATACGTTTTTTATTCCACTACAAGTAAGCTCTTGACTGCGGTCCCACCTAATGATAAGTGATGATGCAGTCTAAGGTGGTAGCGGGATAACTTCTTAGGAGTACGACTGTTTTATTAAACCCATACCCCTATCGACTTCTACACGGCATCATATCGGAACTAAATCGCTTGGCGGTACATCTTTGCCGGATGGGTGATAACTAGCCACGACCGAAGCCTTCCACCAGACCCACAGTTTACAAAAGCGAGCGGCCTCTTCTATGGAAAGGTATGAGTGACTAATAATAATTACTAGCTGAAGCCCGCGACTTCGTACGCTTGGGTTGGGCCTGATTGAATAACAATCTTCCATCCATCCAAACTTTCGCATTTATATTTGTATATGTAGATGTCTCATCCTCATCAACAACACTTCAACACATTGCCAGTATGATAAGGATTTCGGGCATAGTTCACGACGCTGGCCAATATGATATACATTTACTTTACTAGCTGATGTCCGCGACTACGTCTGCATGGATTGAGGTTTTTTGGTTCCCGCGGGAACTCCTTAATTTTTAGCCTATATGTTATTCGAGACTATAATCTATCTCTGTGCCAAATTTCACCCAAATCCGTTCAGCCGTTCGGGCGTGATTGAGTAACAAATATCCATCCAAACTTTCGTATTTATAATATTATTAGTAATTAGTATAGATTTATACAGGATCACTCATAAAAGGCGACCATGTACTAGAGCATATAGTGTATAAGCACCCTAAAACTAATTCTGTACAAACTCGTTCGCGAGATTCAATTAATATTCATTTTAATTTGATTTATGGCGATTATATCATTTGGCAGCTATGGACAATCGGTATTTTTTATTTATTAACAACTATCGACTATATATTTTTTATTGCAATTGTTGTTGTAAATTCGCAGCATTTCTGCATAAAAGTTCCGAGCCCTAGTCCCAAATTTTCCATTTGTAAATAACTACATGCAAAAGTGTGCCTATTTGTCTGTCTGCCATCGTTTCACGGCCCAGCCGTTCAACCAATTTTGATGAAGTTTGGGATTGGTTGCATCCTAGGAAAGGACATATGCTACTATTTGTCCCGGAAAATCCAAGCCATAAACATAAAGCTCACATAAAGCTTTTCTGTTCGGCTCAAGCCGGTTCTTCGTACGAGTAGATAGGTTTGGTGAGACCCTTAGACAGTATACCTATATTAATGTCCTCCCGACCGAATTTCGGCCACAGCGGCCAATCTCCAAAGAGACTAGCCATCTGCGCGGGAGATATTATAGTGCTCAAGTGTGTGCGCATACACAGGTGCACTCTGTACCTTTACTCACATATCCCGATGGGACGGAAAATCCAACACGACCGGAGAGAGATCAGGCGTAAG
Organism: Erebia palarica; assembly: GCA_964035005.1. NCBI lineage: Eukaryota > Metazoa > Arthropoda > Insecta > Lepidoptera > Nymphalidae > Erebia > Erebia palarica. The sequence goes on from OZ035992.1 coordinate 4,940,657, forward strand.
GCCGAAAGCTTTACGTGCTCTCCAAGGCACGGGGGTAAAACACCGCCAACTTCCTAACTCGGGGCTAGTACTGAGGATTTCTTGTCAGAAAACCCCAATACTTGTTTATGGCTCGACCCGGGACTCGAAGCCGGGACCTCGTCAACCGCAGTCGAACATGCTAACCACTAGACCAACGAGGCAGTCACAGTATACCTACACCTACTATATCACTTATAGTATGCTATTTATGGGTATCGAGTGTTAGTGCTTTTAGGGTTCGAACTCTGAGACTTATTACTAGAAAGTTGTAATTTGGCATGGGTTATTTGTTCTAGCTTATTCATGAACCACTGTGTCAAATAATTAAAAAACACGACTGCCTTGTCCAAAAACGAACTAAAAAGTTAAAAATATAAATTAATCTAGATAAATAGAGTCTAATTCACATTTTTATTAAAATGTTTTTTTTGTGAATCACTGGGTAATGAACTATAGTATTATATATTTTTGGAATCTACTCATCATTTTCTAGATGATGATTATATAGATAATCTTATTTTCGAATTATTTTTTTCAACTTTAGTCTTTAATCTTTAAAAAAAATTGATGGGGTGACCATGGTCCCGACCATGGTCACCCCATCAATTTTTTTTTAATTTTACTAGCCTATGTTACCCGGAATAAGCTAGGGATTCTAAAGATACCTCATTTATCAAAATCGGTTCAGGCGTATACAAGTTATGGTGGAATATACAAACTCACATACATACTCGTATATACATACATACACACATACATACATACATGAACCCTGAATACAATAATAATTACTCCTTTTTTCAGGCAGTCATATAAAAACTCGAATGAAGGCATGTTCTTTAAAGTTTGATTTATATTATTAGCCATTTTAGCCATGTAATCTTGCTGTAACTTATGAAAATTCACCGACCCACATGTCAAAAAATATTTTTCGATTCTTAACAAGCAAATTAATATCTCAATAATCAAGACCAAGTTCGCACCAATAAATCAATGGCAAAAAATATATTTCTTGCACAAAAAATTACATATTATGCAAATCGTATTGGTAAAGACATAAATCGCTACCAGTCGATTACGCAAATCGAAGCCTTTTTCTGTTTAAGCTAATTCTGACAAAAAAACTTTCATTATGAACATCTGACGCCATAAAAACTACAATTGTGCCGTTTCGGACGCTCCTTAACGCGATTTTGTTTTTATTTCGCGAAAAAAACGAGCGGTTAGCGTTTTTTTTAAGTTTTAGTTTTTGTCACGGACTGGGTCAGTGTGTCTCTATTTGTCCTTTACGGAATTTTATTTACATTTTCTGAGTCATAGTTGACAAGATCGGTGTTTTGTAGTCTAAGGGCCGACGCATGCTGAAGTGGTCGAGTTAAGCCGTGTTTTGAAAGTAACAACAGCTGTGACTCAGCTTCATGTACGTGTCATCGTACCTATTGAAACTAGATGTCTGTCTTCGTCTGAAAGAGAAACTTCATCCGCGCGGATTAAGTTTTTTTGATTCCCGCGGAACTCTTTAATTTTCCGGGATAAAAAGTAGTATGTGCTATTCGAGACTATAATCTATCTCTGTGCCAAATTTCAGTCAGATCCGTTCTGCCACTGGGGCGTGATTGAGTAACAAACATACATACATCCAGACATCCATACATCCATACATCCATCCAAACTTTCGCATTTATAATATTAGTATAGAATTATAGATTAGCATGTATGCAATGCTTTCATAAAAAACGAAAATTAAATTTAAGGAGTTGCTTACACCTGTAATGCGTCCTGTAATCTAAGCATAGTTTCAGTTGTTATATCGAAGACGCCGCGACTCAGTTCCAGTACTTCCACTCTACTCTGCCGGTGAAGGTTGCGCAACTTCGAAAGAAGTTCTCTCCTTTACCTTTTGACACCCATCTCTGTGACTACAATGTAATTTTATATTCATGTAATTTATCCCTTTTTTAGTTTTATCGTTTGTTTACATTTTTTATAAATATTTTTTGTAAAAATAAAGCATAATATTTTATAATAATGAGTTTTTTAAACATACGATTAGCTCTCAGCATACAATCGGCTATTAAATAGTTTTTCTGACTGTATACTAATGACCAATCAAATTAATTTATATATCACTTTTATTTTTGATAATATTAGGTGTTTTATATATATTTTATTATTATGGGTAAGCAAAACACCAAAAATATAAAGGAATACTTAGATATATTTATTCAGGTAGGTATATGGTACATATATGTATATGTAGTTATATTATGTGCATACTTTAAAATTTATATTGACTTGATTGAAGACTATTCAGTATTCGTAATTCCTTTGTTTTAATTATAAAAGGTATAATCTAGACAATGGAGCGGTCCGTTGTATAGAGACCCCTGCATTAAATCGTCAGTCGATGAAACTTGTCTTGGTTTTAGTATTGGATGATCCAAAACTTATACAAAAATATCCAACAAAAAAAACATCCAGAAGTTAAGTATTTATACCTACAAATTAATATTTATGAATGAATATTTTCTCGATTTCTTTTTGAAATAATAGTAGGTAAACCGAAATATCAAATGAAATAATCATGCAGAACATCGATATTTAAACCGAATTTATTATCAAATCTAAACTGCGTTTACGCGATAATATACCTTCCTACTTTAACAATTGGGTATAGCATAAAAAAACCTTACTTCCTTTCTGATTTTATTGGATAATTATAATATACGTTTAACTCATGATACTTAATACTATAAAGTTTCGTAGCCTGAGGAATTATTGTTGGGGTCAACTAGCTTTATTGCCCAGACTAGTATGCACTTACCTAATTTTAGTCTGCAAAGTAATTAACTTATATTTTACGAGATGAGAAACGTCAAGGACGTTCAAGGACCCATTATTGCTGGATATTATTACTTAGTTATTATTTTAGAGACAAATATATCAATGTAAATAATAAATTAACGTATTAAGGTGCACATTTTTTTTAAACCATAATTATTAGTATGTCATAATTTGCGAAATATGACTTATTCAGAATTCCGTAGTTTATAATTTATTCCGTAGTCGTAGTGTAATCTTATCTTACTAATATTATAAATACGAAAGTCTTGATGGATGTATAGATGTAAGGATGTTTGTTACTCAATCACGCCCCAACGGCTGAACGGATCTGGCTGCAATTTGGCATAGAGATAGGTTATAGTATAGAATAGCACATATGCTACTTTTTATCCCGAAAAATTTAAGGGTTCCCTCGGGAATAAAAAAACCGTAATCCACGCGGACGAAGTCGCGGGCATCATTTAGTTTCAAAATATTATTGATCATAAATAATAATACGAGATAAAAATGAGAGATAAGTAAGTATGTATAATAATATTATTTTGTAATAGGGAATTTAAATTTGAATCTTAATCGCGTTAATGATTTATAGACTCAGACCTACATAATTTGAAAAAAAATAGATTAGTGTCAAAATTACCATAAAAAATAGTGTATGAATGTCAGTTTGTAGCCTTGACTTTGAGAATGACGTCAGTCAGCTTCGGATGTAGGTATAGTGTGAATTTATTTATAAGTAACTAGATGATGTCCGCGACTTCGTCCGCGTGGATTAAGATTTTTGATTCCCGCGGGAACTCTTTAATTTTTCGGGATAAAAAGTAGCTTATGTCCTTCCCCGGAATACAAACTATCCCCGTACCAAATTTCATCAAAATCTTCGTTGAGCAAATGGGCCGTGAAATCGTAGCAGACAGACAGACAAACAGTCAGCCAGACAGATTCGCATTTATAATATTAGTAAGTAACAATGATGCCGGCGAAATCTTTCGCGTGTATTTAGTTTCTAAAATGGGAGTAAATAAAATAATTCGCGATAATTTTAATTGGTAATCATAAAATACTAATAGTTTGCCAACCGGTTATTAAATGATAGCCTTTTAAAATCCTGTGGGACTCCTAAGGTTTCCCGGGATACAAATAGCCTATGTCATTTTCCTGGTATTTAACTATATCATATATACCATGCAAATATCGCATCTCTCCGTTGTTCCGTTGTGGCGAGATTGAACCAAAAAACAAGTGGCGATTGTTTAAAAAATTCACGACTGCCATATTGTTTTTATTTTTCAATTTATGTATTGAAATTGTTGTTATGACAACCTCCGTGGAGCAGTGTGTAGCGCTGTTGTCTTAACGTGCGGAGGTCCCGGGTCGATCCCTGGCAGGGTCAATTTGGGAATCTATAATTTCTGAATTTTCCCTTGTCTAGCCTGGTGGGAGGCTTCGGCCGTGGCTAGTTACCACCCTACCGGTAAAGACGTGCCGCCAAGCGATTACGCGTTCCGGTACGATGCCGTGTAGAAATCAAATAGGGGTATGGGTTTAATATAACTATTATGCCCCTAACAGGTTAGCTCGCTACCATGTTAGACTGCACCATCACTTACCATCAGGTGAGATCGCAGTCAAGGGCTAACTTATAGTCGACAAAAAACAATTATAGCCAGATTCACTCGGGCGTGTGTAAAGATTATAATGATACCTCATGCATCCAAATCTGTTCAGGCATTTAGAAGTTGTGGTGGAATAAAGAAACTCACATACATATATACATACATACATAGATACGAGATGAACCGTGAAAACAACACTCCTATATTGGGCAGTTGCGTAAAAAATACCCTTTAACATTTCACACCTTAATATTATATGCAATGGTGTTTTGCGTATCGACTTCTGATAATATGCGTAGTGGAAAATTTTTAGTTTGATATTTTTGTAAAATATTTCGCGAAAACCAAACTTCATCTCCAAAATTAGGGATATTTCCGTTATAAATTATAATTATATTCAGAAATTACAAACTCCCAAATCAAATCAAATCTTTTTATTGCAATAATAGGTACATTGCCTCTTCGGGCGTGCAATAGAGGTACAAAACAGTATAATAACAAGTTAAAATGTTTAAATATGATCTAAGTAATAATATTAGCAAATAAGAAAATTATAAATTAATATCAAAATTAATATCAGAATGTCAAAATCTAAAATTATAAGCAAATTTAAAAAATGTCTGAGCGGAAAAATATCATTAATATTATAAAATGTCCTATCTATTAAAAAGACGCGTAATTTATTTTTAAATTGATTTATGTTATTTGCAAGTATCTTATTATTTATCTTAATCGCCATCACACAACACAAATTGACTCTGCTGGTGATCGAATCCGGGACCTCTTTATCACGGATCACGGCGCTCACCATTGCGCCAGGGAGGTCATCAAACAGTCAGAGGCCCAATTGTATAAGCAAATCGTGATCATTTAACAGCTTAAAACGTTTTACTCGAACTGTTTAAGGAGTTCATACATGCCCTTTGACGTGCAGGTATCTATGTATGTAATATATTAGACTTACCTACTGAAATTGTTAATAGGTATATGATTGTATAATTGTACTAATATACAAATTGAAATGCCCTTACGGGGCCTCATGTCATTATAATTAATTAACTATATTATATTGTACATGATCTCCATAAACAGGTCGGATTATTCGTTTGAGAAACGATTACGATTTCCTTACACAAATCGGGGGGCATTACTATATCGTTAGCTTACTCGTAAACATAGCGTAGTTATATCGTCATTCCTCGTAAATAGGTATTTCTGTGTATGCCAAGTGAAATTGCCCAAGAACGGAGCTATTAAGTAAGTGTTTCTATAATATCATTTAACTCCTCACCCGATCTTGTGAATAGGAATCGACGTTTTTGTCGGTTCAATCTTAGTGATTGACGTGTGGGCATTAGTCGTAATACGCGCTCCTATACCTACTGGCTATTGGGGTGGCCAAGTAGTTTACCTATATTAGGATCGTCCTGTAAAAAAAATCTTCGCAAAAAACTGCGTAGCTACAGCTCGCACGCGAGTTGAATGCAGACTAAATGTATGTGCTACCATATATTTACTCTGCATTCAACTGGCGGTAGTAAAATATTCTACACTGTATGTTTAATTATTTTAAGTACTGTGAGGAAAAAGAGAATTTTCTTGCGGTAAAAAAAATTAAGCAGTCACTCGGACGCTAGAATATCGCTTAGTAAAATACCTATGAACTTATGAAATATACATTAAAATCTAGACTAAAACTAAAAGCATCATGATCATCCAAACCACTGCAAAATAAAGCAATAAGATTATATTCTGGGTACTTCGTGGTCCTTAGAATGACCTGTTTCAGCTTACCCAGGGCAAAAAAGTGCCCTGCAGCAGGGGTGGGCAGGAGATGCCGTGTTTTTTGACAGGAGAACCATTACAATTTGTTTATTAAGAGCTGCATCACTGCAAAAGCAGTGTTAAAAGTTGCCAACCGTCAATAGAAGAGACATCAAAAAATTTATATACATTTAAAATATTTCATTTTCATTTAGGTATTTCTTGTCCAAGTCCACAAACACGTCGATTTAATAAAATTTAAGTATTTTATTGGATTTTTTGTAATCAAGTTATTTTTTCGTGGCTTATATAAAGAACTGACGTTAGTCCCAAGTGTATGATCCGTCACCGGTAAACTTCAAGCCGATTTTATTAAAATACTAGCGAATGCCCGCGACCTCACAACGTGGTTTGAGATTTTTCGGCTCCCGCAGGAACTCTTTAATTTTCCGGGATAAAAGGCCTATTCCAGACTATAATCTTCCTCTGTGCTAAATTTCAGCCAGATCCGTTCAGCCATTGGGGCGTGATTGAGTAACAAACATCCATACATTCATACGTCCATACATCCATACATCCATACATCCATACATCCATCCAAACTTTCGCATTTATAATATAAGTAAGAAGTAAGATAGATAATATTATATTTATTTTCCTCAAAGTACCATCAAATCCTTTAGTTTCTAAGTTGCCCCCATGGCGACCCTATCGACAGGTTTTTGGCTAAGTGCAGATTGGGTCTGACCTCACAGCGACGCTATGTTCCTACCTATGTACCTATTTATATACCTATGTAAGTTCTCAGTAATAACATACTACTAAATATCACTCTTCAACGTCAAGTATCTGCGATCATCAACCACCTGATGGACGCATTTACACTGAAACGAACGCTTTATTTTTATTTTAATACCAAGCCGTACCATGCTGTGCTATTTATTGATTTATTCCACTACAAGTTATCCCTTGACTGCGATCTCACCGAATGGTAAGTGATGATACAGTCTAAGATGGCAGCGGGCCAACCTGTTAGGGGTATGGCAGTTATATTAAACCCATTCTCTTAGTCGGTTTTAAACGGCATCGTACCGGAACGCTAAATGACTTGGCCTCGTCTTTGCCGGTAAGGTGGTAACTAGCCACGGCCGAAGCATCCCCCCCGACCAGACCAGAGGAAACTCAGAAATTATAAATTCCCAAACTAATCCTGCTGGGAATCCAACCCGGGACCTCCGCACGTAAGAGTGTTGAGCGCTGTTGGCTCAACACTGCGCCAGGGCGGTCGTCAAACAAACTAGAAGTATGGGTTTAATATAACTACCGTAACCCTAACAGATCTCTGTTATACCTAACAGAAGTCTGTTCTAGATATACCTAACTGAATAGTACGCAAATTGCTCAGAATCTTGTGGTGTAGGAAATGGATGGGAACGTTGAATCTTAAAATCATGTGATACGCTTGCGCTTTGGCTTACTATTAGTAATACATTGAGAATATAAAACTGGACACTCATCCCATCATTTCATTAATAGAGCAAAAGAATCACGTTCCACTACTACCACTACAGCAGCCCATTAACGTCCCACTGCTGGGTACAGGCCTCCACTCTCATAAGAAAGAGGAAATTAGAGCTCAGACCCACCACGCTGCTCCAATACGGGTTGGCGGGCTTTAACGTCTATTATCTTGTTAGTGATAATAGCCGGGACCGATGGCTTAGCGTGCTCTCCGAGGCACGGGGATATAACACCGCCAACTTCTTAACTCCGGCCTAGTATTGAGAATTTCTTGTCAGAAAAACCCAATAGGTACTCAATTATGGCCCGACCCGGGACTCGAACCCGGGACCTCTTCGGCCGAAGTCGAATATGCTTATAAACAAAACCAATCACAAGACCAACGAGGCAATCATGTTCGGTTTTTACATATTAATAACACACTACGGTGTAAGAGTCATCCACCATTCACCGCATAACATTTCTACAAGATATTTGATTTGAATCGTAAGCCATAATTTAGGATTTCAAGTTATGACATCATGAGACAAATTACATGTTAGAATTATATTGCTAACTGATTTATAGTAACATAGTAGTATATAACTTTTGAGCTATATATTTATGGTTAGAGCCAAATTAACTTAGCAATAATATTATGTATAGGCTGGTAATTTTATGCGTAAGACTTTATAATGGGTACCCAAATACGTACTTAAATACTATCCTACCCTAACAGTGTGTTTCCTTCTTCAAAAAGTTAATAAATCAAGTTAAATGATCTAAGAAAAAATATTGACACCACCCTTGAGTATTTAATAGATTTTTAGGTATATACAACCTACTAGATGATGCCCGCGACTTCGTCCGCGTGAATTAAGTTTTTGATTCCCGCGGGAACTCCTTGATTTTCCGGGATAATTAGTAGCCTATGTACTTCCCCGGGATAGAACCTATCCCTGTACCAAATTTCATCAAAATCGGTTGAACGGTTGGGCCGTGAAAGCGTAGCAGACAGACAAACACTTTCGCATTTAAAATATTAGTATGGATATGGATGTTTAACTGAAAGTGTCATGAGTATTTAATCGATTTTTATTTTTGGCATAGCTACAATTTAGCCTTAGGTCTTCCACTGTTAAAGCAAGGGATATTCAATTGTTTAGAAACATATAGCTTCAATAAGTTAAAAGGTACTTGGGATTTAAGCCCCGGATACCTGAATGGAATGCCGGAGTCTTAATTTAACTTAAGATGTTAAGTCTTAGTCTAGTGGCTTATTCGATTGCAACTTGTACCAAATACAAATGACAGGACTAAATGTTTTGCTATCCCTTTCATAACGCTCCCTACAAAGGATAACATAAGGTCACAAGTTTAAGAGAATATCGACTAAAGTAATAAAAGCTTTTGATGACCTCACACTTTAGTATATCTATACTAATAATATAAATGCGAAAATTTTGGATGGATAGATGAATGTTTGTTAATCACGCCAGAACGGCTGAACGAATCTGGATGAAATTTGGCACAGAGATAGATTACAGTCTGGAATAAGATAAGGCTAAGGTAACCAAAAACCCTCAATCCACGCGAACGAAATAGCATCAGATAGTTTTATATAAAATCCCATACGTTTTCACAATTGAAAAAGTTTCTGATTGGATTAGTAGTCAAATGCCAAGCTAAATTGTATTTGATTTGGTTGTTTCTTTGTAGTCAATGGTTTCGGACAGTGAACTTGTTAAAGAATCATAGTTAACTATAGAACATTATTGTATAGGTATCCTATAACAATAGTTTTTTAACTCGTGATAAGCTAAGATGCCGAACTTTTAAATTCGTATTCGTAACCGATCCCATTTGCATGCGCTCGACCTTGACTATCATTTAAAATTGCTAAATATTCTATTGTATAATATATTACCCTTACCCGCGAACTTGACTAGCTGATACCTGCGACTTCGTCTGCGTGGATGAGGTTTTTTGGTTCCCGCGGGAACTCTTCGATTTTCCGGGATGTCTATGTGTTATTCTATACTATAATCTATCTCTGTGCCAAATTTCAGCCAGCCATTTCCGTGCAGCCGTTCTGGTATGATTGAGTAACAAAGATCCATCCATCCATCCATCCTAACTTTTGCATTTATAATATCAGTATAGAGATAAACTAGCTGATGGCCGCAACTACGTCCGCGTGTATTGAGGTTTAGGCTAGCAATATTTCTAGTCGATGTAATATGAGGATGCCTAAAAAGTCATGTTAAACTAAAATCAAGTGCCTTTTTTTTAGTTTCCTGGGTGCACAATTTTTGGGTGAAATGCACCGAATTGTACTCCCCGAAGTCAATTTGGTGCGTTGATTTACAACGGACACATTTTTCAGACATTATCAAAATGTGGATAGGCACAAAATGGCTTTTAAAATACGATGATTATTACCTATATAATCTCATTCAGTGACAAAAACACTTTCTAACTCCTTTTATTAATTTGAAACTTTTCAGGACAAACGTAGGATAAATATATGCCCTTAATAATACCGTTGAAAAATATGCATAAAGTTACGATATTCAATTTGTATATTTTAAATCATTTGTCTCTGTCTGTCTCCATATCGAAACTAGCAGAGCAAATGCTAACTAGATTCACGCTTTTTGTAGAATTTTTAACAGGACACAAATATTTTTTAAGTATCTCTCTTGCCCTTTATATCGAGAAGAACAAGCAAGAAACTACATAGAGATATAAAATTTAAAAAATTTATAGTATTGCAGTTTATTTTCATTTCATCGAGCTTTAAGCTTTTTATATTAGTAGGTCACAATGACGTAAGTTTTTACTGAATAGAATACGCAATTTACTCACATAAACAACATTTGCAAACGATATGCAACCTACAAGAATTCTTATATTTTGTAAGTTGTTCATGCAAGTCATTTACATGAGTAAAACTTATAATTGCGACCATAGATTTAATGGGCATGTCCACACTAAGCTGCCTCGCTAGTGCCACAGTCTAGCAAGTGTTCCCCAGATGTGCGAGCGTTGTCACCCTCGCTCTATGGCTCTTCATTATTGGCCATGAACCATGTCACTTAGGTTTGGGACCAAATATGGCTGTAACATGTGATTCCATTCTTTACAACTTTAACAGTTATTCCATAGGTCTTCTAAATAGTATGCAGATTTCAGAGTAACACAAGCACATCCATACTAATATTATAAATGCGAAAGTATGTCTGTCTCTCCGTCTGTCTACGCTTTCTCGGTCCATCTGTTAAACCAATTTTGATGAAATTTGGTATAGGAATATATTGTATCCCGGGAAAGAACATAGGCTACTTTTTATCCCGGACAATCAAGGAGTTCCCACGGGAATCAAAAAAACTTAATCCACGCGGACGAAGTCGCGGGCATCATCTAGTTTACAATATTTTACAAGTGATTTTTAGGATATTTAGCTTTGTCAGTAGAATACGTCTTTTAAGGCTTATAATTAATTTTATTTATTTTGGCAACTAACAGTAAATTAATGAAGCAATTAATATTAAGAATAATAATTAAAATATTTACAAACAATAACCTACTACAAAGAAATCTATAACATTTATATTTACAAAAAATGTACACCATCCAAATGATCGTTCATGGGCAAGGTAGTGGTACCCACTACCCAAGACATTGGTACTATTGCCTATCTGAATTGCCAGGCTAAATAAGAACCAGCTCTTGGGTCACCAGTAGATCGGATATAATTATCATAGTGTTCGAGCTGTTCAGCTATGGAATGCACTTCCACTGACCATACGCCAATCTAAGTCACTGGACATATTCAAAAATGCTGTTAAGTATCATTATATTGCAAACTAAAGACGACAATAAAAATTATTCTTTAAGCTGAGTCAAAATATATATAATAAATACATATGTATTAGTATATTTTATAATTTGTTTATATATATAATTTATATTTTGATTATATGTTTATTATTGGTTGATGTATTAGTATGTATGTAGTTATTTGAATGTAAGTATATACACCACCTGCAGTCTATTCTCCTTATTTTCTCCTTTTCCTAAGGTTGCCTGTTAGAGATCGCTACCTAAGCGATAAGGCCGCCTTTTGTATCCTACTTCTGTGTTAATTTTATTTCCTATTTTTGTTATTTTTACTTTTTGTGGTGGTGCAAATAAAGTATATAATAATAATAATAATCATACTCAACCTGTTTGTTATATAGACCGCATCTGCTTCCCTGTACCTGTACAGTATAAACCTCCCTGTTCTGCCAAAATACAATAACAACTCAAAGGTAACGTGAGGATTGACCTCAATCAAAACTCGACCATAATCTGACCCGCGGTTATGCAATCCAAATCGAAACAATAACAAAAAAAGACACAATGACCAAATTCTTAAGGGCAAAAACTTTAACGGGTTCTTTAGTACGTACCGCATACGGTCTCATCCGAGCTCTTTTCCGAAACAGGAGCAAAAAGAGGCCTGTATAAAAAAAGGCTTTACAATGACTTTTTGCAAATAATCTCAACTTTTTCTCAGCACGTGTCTAAGTCTGAATATTAAAGCGGTTTTTGCTTTCGTCTTGGGTTTTTTCTTTGTTAATATTATGTTTATTTTACATGCTCTTGGGATAGGTCGCGGTGTGAAATACTAATGATGCGCTCAATTGTTTTTCGACTTGGTTATGGCAAAAAGTTTATACAGACAAAGCTTTGCCTACTTGTGCATACTTGAGCTAAAACTCTATTTTTATCTTGAAGAAAAATTTTGTTATGATGATCTCGTTCGGATTTTTCATTTCATTCGGAGATTCATCGTAAATTTAAACTGATAATAATATAAAGTACAGGGTGTAAGTCTCACTACTTTGAATGTATTTTATGTCTGTCTGTGACGTCAGGTATTGGTGAAATGGATGGATCTATAATCTTATGTGTTTCTGACTTTATTCGAAATGTTTCCTGAGATTGATAACATCTTCCGAACAGGTATAAGCTCTCAGAAAACTTTAATCATTAATTTCATAATGAAAAGGCACCTTCTACTAGCTAGGCGATTTCTTGGCAAGCGCGCGCCTAGCATAGACTGCATTACCACTTGCAAACAGAGGCCCAATTGTATAGGCAAATCGTAATCATTTGACAGCTAAAAACGTATAACTCGAACTGTTTAAGGAGTTCATACATGCTTTTTAACGTGCAGGCAGGCATCTTTAAACTCCTTAAACAGCGTACTATACTTTTGACAAACGATCACGATTATGATTTCCTTACACAATCGGGGGGCCAAGCGTTAATCTATAAATAAAAAAGAGGATCTAATTTTATTTTATTCTTATACACACAGTTCTACTGCAACCCACTTGTTTACGAAAAAAACTAACCATATAATACATACATAATGATTAATATATAAAAAATATTCTAATGAACGTTCGCCACAATAAAATAATTAATACAATGAATACGATATGCTATGTGGATTTTGACATATGGTCCGCCATATTGTAACTAAGATGGCGCAGTTGTTTGGCGGATGCGTAGGCGCAACAGGTGTTGTCAAGTCGATGACGGGGATTTTTTCAAACTTTTTTTAATACTCCTGCGATCCGGTGATATGCTATTTGAGAACCTGTGGGAAAGATTTAGGAGATCGGTTTTGAAACTTTTCTGGAATTTCGATTACAAGGTCACATATTCACTATGATCACAGTTTATGGTCAGTCAGGTTTTGTGGTCTACCAGCAACATCAGTTGCTGGTAGACCACAAAATATTGACTTCATTCTTTGAAGTTTATGCTTACTTTAATATTATAAATGCGAAAGTTTTTTGTTAATTATTCGTTGGTTGGTCCTCCAACTACGCCGGAACAGATCAACGGATCGATGTGATTTTTGCATGGATATAATGGAAGACGTGGAGTGTGTCGCTGGTTACTTTTTATCTCGTAAATTCAGAGTTTACAATACGTTTTAGTTTCGCAGTGCCTAATTTACTTACGCACTAGCCGTACAAATGGGTACTCCCTAAGACGTTTTAATGGCTACTCCACAATGATCAAAAATCTATCGTTTAGACCTCAGGTTCTAGTCTCGAGTGCAGTATTCAAAAAAGCTTTGCAAAAAAATCATAAATAAATAATTAACACCTTTTCCACTGGTCAAAACATCTAGAAAAACTTGTAAACACAGTACAAAAACCAGCAAAATGTTAGTGGCAAGTGAAATTGTAGTAAAAACTCTAGCAAAAAGCCCCCTTACAATATGAACGCGTGTAGAATTTTATTTTTTTCTAGTTGATGTTAAATTTTGTTAGAATCTGCGCGCGAGCTCCACGTCAGGTAGAAATTCGGGTTCGCAGGTAGAAAAAATCTTTGGTGGATGTTGAGAAAAAAAGGTTGCTTTTATGCGACCCACCCTCTTTGTACGCCTACGATTTGTTACTAGTGTAGTTTGATTACGTAGTTTTGATACATGGACGTCTTCTTTATGGATCTTGTGGTATAGAGCTCTAACAAGTATTAAGTATACAACAAAATGGTGCACGGAAGAAAAGCTCGTCTTGAAAGAAGAAATGCATTTCATGTAAATTAGAAGACTACATAAATATCGTGAAAATTTACATTATTTAAAATTAAAATTCATAGTATTTTTTTTATATTTTATGCATTGTAGTTCTATATATCGACTAAATATAGGTATAGTTAAGGAATCCATACACAGAAACGCGATAAATACATAGTCATAAAGATGCCTATATTTTTTTTGACACATTTCTAAGTATTTAGGTATCTACTAGACTAGATGAAAACACTACGGACCGCGCGTTTTGAAAAGTTTCATTTACCGGGATGAAAGTTGCTTTGGTCCTCCCCTGGAAGCAACCTATATCAATGTCTAAATAATATAATTTTTTTAACTTAGATCACTAAAAATTTTGATCTATATTCCCTACACTTTCTTGGCTAACTAGCTCTAAATTATTATAACTATCCACTGTCCACTACAGCCTATTAACGTCCCACTGCTGGGCACAGGCCTTCACTCTCATAGGAGAGAGGGAATTAGAGCTTAGACCCACCACGCTGCTCCAATGCGGGTTGGCGGGCTAATTATATAATTATTATTATTTAGGTATACAAGAAACCTTATTTAAGCATAAGTATCAAACCACTAAGGGCCAACTAAATTAGCGGGGGTGAGAACGGCAACGTTAGAACACGCATAGCTGCGTCTGCGCATTAACGCACACATGCGCACACACTTGAGACGAATCTGTGCGTGTGGGTGTGCACCATAAAGATTTGAGTAAAGACCAATAATAAGTTGCAAGAATGTTTAGTTAATCTTAAACAAAGTGGCTTAAATTCTTTTAGTGCACATTTTTGTAAAAATGAAAAAGTTCATCTGGTATAGTTCTGCTGTGCTACAAAAGTACCAACTGTAGGTCTGTATATTAAATCTTCCGAACTAACCAACTGTGTTATTACGTTATTATACTATATGATTAGAAGATTTATATTTTTTACTAGATTAGTCTAGGTAATAAAGCTAGTCGACCCCAACAATAATTCCTCAGGCAACGAAACTTTACAGTATGATAAAGTATCATGAGTTAAACGTATATTATAAATATCCACCAAAAAATCAGAAAGGAAGTAAGGATTTTTATGATACACCTAATTATTAAAGTAGATAGGTACATTATCGCGTAAACGCAGTTTAGGTTTGATAACAAAATCGGTTCAAATATCGATATTCTGCGTTTGATATTTCGGTTTGAGTCTAAATATACCACCTACTTTAACTTTAAAAAGAAAACCTTAAATTATATTACCATCAATAATCTAAGAAGAAAACGATAAAGTATTCAGTCATAAATAAAGTTTTAGGTATAAATACTTTACTTCCGGATGCATTTTTTGTTGGATATTTTTGCATAAGTATTGGTTCATACCATACTACAACCCTGCCAAGTTTCAACGACTATTTAATGTGGCGGTCTCCATACAACAAACCGCCCCCATTGCCTAGACTAAGATGATGACTTTGCCCGCGTGGATTGACTTAATCCACGCGGCCTGGTGGAAGGCTTTGGCCGTGGCTAGTTACTACCCGTCAGGCAAACTTGCAAAAACCTAATTAACTGACGTAGTTTGTCTTTTTCCAAGACATAGGCCCTAGGTACAATAGCGATATTATGTAGAATTGGCGCTTTGGACCTATATTCCTTCATATAGGTTGCCAGAAAGAGATCACTCGAAGTGATAAGGCCGCCTTTACACCGTAACAATTTGTAAATTTTGTCACAATACGTGTTACCTCTATTCTGTTATTTGTTTGTGTGTAGTAAAGTGTTTTTACATACTTACTCACTTAATCTTAATTTATAGCCCCATCTTACAACAAGCTATTACGACGAAGGATATTTCAAACTATTTTAATTAGATAGACATACCTAGTACCTACCTAATGATCGTGGTTAAAAAAAAACAAGTGAATCAATGAATAGCGAGTACTTGAGCAGTTCATATGAAGGTCGCCGAGATTCGGATGCTAGAATTGTTATTTAGTATCTTGTCTCAACATTTTATTTTATGTCCATCTCACGATACTAATTTTTATATTTTATCCATACTAATATTTTAAATGCGAAGTGTGTCTGCCGGTCGGTCCGTCTGTCTGTCTGCTACGCTTTCACGGCCCATCTGTTCAACCGATTCAGATAAAAATTTGGTGCAGGGATAGGTTTTAATCCCGAGCTAGGACATAGGCTACTTTTAACTTGGAAATCTAAAGAGTTCCCTCGGGAAACAAAAAACCTAAATCCACGCCGACGAAGTCGCGGGCATCATCTAGTTATAATATATTTTTGTGTATTTTCAATTTTATTTATTCTCATAATGTAGATCTCATGCAAGCATCTAGCTTAGTGCCTACATTACTTAAAAAACAATATTTTTGCGTCGTATTCCTCATCACTGCGGGTCGTGACTCGTGACCTCTTTCCATCAAGCACATAATGGTAAGAGATTTTTTGGGATAATAATGCGATGGATTCCCACGTCCTTCAACATAAAAAAACAATACAATTATGTAAAACAAACATCGAACTGGACAATATAAAAACAATATTTTAATAATAATTTATTAATACTGACTGAATATGCTGAGAATTTGACTCGCGTAGAGTGTATTAATTAGGTACTGTAAACGTATCATCAGTTTCGACATGTCAAACCTTTTTTTCCATACCTAACTGACTAAATTTCGACTATAGCCCACAATTGAAAATGTACTTATTTTCTTTGTTTCTTCTATGTAGAATATATTGGTTAACACCAATGCAGGTCTTCTCATATAGTCCGATAGACAAACCGACAATCCGACACGACTGGAGAGAGACCAGGCATAAGATTAAGGGCTACGATGTGCTCTGCGAATCACGTGTTAACATCGCCATCTTAGCAACTCCGGTCTGCTACCAGAGTCAAACTTACTATTTGGAAACCCCAATAACATTTTGTTTCGATTCGAGATTAGAACCTGGGACCTAATGTGTCATGACCCGTAACCAAATAGACAAACCACTAGACCAACGATTCAGTTCGTGTTTTCATGATACATGTGATATTAAACGCGTGTCGGTCGGTATGTAACAATATACCAATAGGTATCTCTGATATTGGGCATTGACCATGACTTTCAAAACAGAAACTAGTTCGTGGGAGCACCTTACAGTTGATATTATAGTCCGGTACAAAATTGTGGCTACAATCGCGATTTCGTCTCAGAATTTGGATGTCCACTGCTGGACTTAGACCTCAAGGATCTTCACTTAAATAAGGTCTTGTGGGGCCTGTGTTTAGCGGTTTGACTTCTACATAAGTACATCAATGTATGTGATTTTTTTTTTTATTTATAATTTTTGTTTTATTTAACACTAAAATTTGCTAAAACACAATTTTTAGTACCTACTGCATCCATTAATGTTACGTTTAAAATATTGTTTTGTACCTTATATTTAGCAGCTTAAAATGTTGTAATCAAACCACACCACCACAAAATCATTCATACAGAAATAATAAAAAATTGAAGCAAGAAAACAGTACATTCCTTTGGTAAAGTCGCTAAGTAAGTACTTAACTCATGAAATAATGTGAAAGCACATAGAAGCTTGTAAAGCATTTGCAAACAGCGTAAAAATATATTGGATATTAATCATTTCAGTATAAATAAATTATTATCGCCACTATTTTTGTACCGTAGAGCATTCTCGCGAGTACCGCAGTACTTGACACTCAAATTGCTTATACAACGAGTTATTCGACTATCTTATGTAATAACTTACCTATTATTAATATATTATACTATGGTCGAAAACATATTATAATATGGTCTCACGAGTGTATACAATTAACAATTAATACAAGTCAAAATATCTACTGATTAATTATTATTCGTGAACTTTATAAAATAAACTCAAATACCTTATCTATTTAAAGCATAGTACCCAAGGTGCTGGCAAATGACAGCATTGCCCCTTTGAGTGGCTAAACTTATTCACCAGGCAAGGTAGCTGTCAGGTCTTGCCTTCCTAACCTAATTGCCTGCAGCACCCAGACAAGTCGACGAGGCTTAAGGGTGTTAAGAACCCAAGCAGATGTAAAAAGTGTTTGTCAATAAATAAATAAATAAAAAAAATTAGATTCATTTACCTTTTTTTGAAATTTCATGAAGAGTTGTAAATCGTATATCTATAGATACCAAAGAGTAAGTGGAACAGGTAAGTACAGTACCCATTTCACATCGTTATGCAGGGGACAGTTTTCTCAATACATGTAAACCTTGGTAAAAAAATCAGTCATAGGGACTGCCGATAAAAGTAAAAACGAATATTTAATAAGGGGGGGTAAGGGAGTGCGCTTCCACCTAGCACTCCAACAGCCAACCTCACCTGCCCGTGGTGCCCCCTGCTGGTCTACAAACGAGGCTCTGGCGACCGACAAATGGCGGTATAACCATTTCCAAAACTGGCTGGACTGTAAATGACACAGGCCGATGTCGGGCAGCAGCGACACCGGTGCGAATAGTCTTGCCCTGCGATGACCAACACGCCTGCCCAGCGCGGTCATTATGGGCATTATCCTTGTATGGGCACAAAAACAAGGCCAAGGCCCCTAGTCCCCGGCAGCCCCGCTATTCCTGGCTCTGGCAGCGGTTATGGTGACGGCGGGGCAGGGGGTGCTAAGAATCTCCGGCAGAGATTCCGCTGCCAACCCCGACGACTAGACCTGGCAACATATAACGCACGCACTTTGAGGACCGACGAGAAGATCATCGAGCTGGAAGAAGCAGTGAGCAAGTTGCGCTGGGATATCATAGGATTGTCTGAAGTCCGAAGAGAGGGGGAGGACTCGATAATCCTGAAATCCGCCAACTTGTTCTACTACCGGGAGGGCGACCAACAATCCCGGGGTGGTGTCGGATTCCTCATCCACAGGTCCCTCGTTAACAATATTGTTCAAGTCGAGAGTGTGTCGAGCAGGGTAGCGTACCTTATACTCAGAATTACCAAACGGTATTCGTTGAAGGTCATACAGGTTTACGCACCGACATCGGCACAACTCGACGAGGAGGTAGAGGTTCTGTATGAGGATATCTCAAAAGCCATACACGCCTCTAAATCCTACTACAATGTTGTGATGGGGGACTTTAACGCAAGGTTGGGTGAGTGAAGCGGTGCAGAGGTGAGAGTGGGGCAATTTGGATATGGACGGAGGAACCACAGGGGCCAAATGCTGGCCGACTTCATGGAGAAGGAGGGCCTCTTTATGATGAACTCCTTCTTCAGGAAGCCGCCACATAGAAAATGGACTTGGCTGAGCCCTGATGGTTCCACAAGAAATGAGATTGACTTCGTCATGTCGACCAAGCGGCAAATATTCAATGATGTCTCTGTGATCAATAGGGTGAAAACCGGTAGTGATCACCGTATGGTAAGAGGCACATTGAATATCAACATAAAGCTGGAGCGGGTCAGACTGATGAAGTCTACTCTCCGACCTTCTTGTGCTTCATGTCCAAAACCCTGAAACCTTTCAACTTGAACTGCAGAACCGTTTCGATTACCTAGCAGATTGCGACTCTGTGGATGATCTAAACAACAGGCTGGTGGAAACTGTCCAGACGGTGGGGTCTAAGTTCTTTAAGACCCACCGTACGCATAGAACCAAAAAGTTCTCAAACCAAACTCTCAAGCTTATGGAGGAGAGACAAGAGATGAGACTGCAATCGTCAGCAGATGCGTCTGCCTACCGGCAGATTAACAGACAGATCTCTAAAGCGCAAACGCGTGACTTGCGAAATGCTAATACAGAGTATATAAAAGATACTATCGAGCGAAATAAGGGCTCCAAAGTGTTCGCAAGAGATCTGGCTATCGGACAGAGCCAGCTGACGCGTCTTAAAACTGATGATGGTAGTCTCATTTCTTCAAAACCTGAGATCTTGGGGGAGGTAGAGAAGTTCTATGCACAGTTATACACCTCAACACAAAAGCCTGTTAAAGATTTGGCGAGACATCCCAGAGCCAAACTGACCCGACACTATACCGAAGATATCCCGGACGTCAGCCTTAGTATTAGCCACGAGATTAGTATGGCTCTTAAACAGCTTAAGAACAACAAGTCACCAGGTGAGGACGGAATCACGGCAGAACTCCTGAAAGCAGGTGGAAAACCGTTACTTAGTCTTTCAGCGATTGTTCAATTCCGTCATTCATCAAGGCACAACGCCTGAGGCATGGCACAGGAGCGTGGTGGTTCTGTTCTTCAAAAAGGGTGATAATACCCTACTGAAGAATTATAGACCCATCTCACTGTTGAGTCACGTCTATAAGTTGTTTTCAAGAGTCATAACGAATCGTCTCGCTCGTAGGTTTGACGACTTCCAGCCTCCCGAGCAAGCCGGATTCCGAAAAGGCTTCAGCACCATAGACCACATACATACGCTGCGGCAGATTATACAAAAGACTGAAGAGTATAACCGGCCACTTTGCTTAGCGTTTGTGGACTATGAGAAAGCCTTTGATTCGGTGGAAACTTGGGCGGTATTGAGGTCTTTGCAGAGATGCCGGATTGATTATCGGTATGTCCAAGTGCTGAAGTGTTTGTATGAAAGCGCCACCATGTCAGTTCGTATACAGGACCAGACTACGAGGCCGATCCGACTGCAGCGGGGAGTGCGACAGGGGGATGTTATCTCCCCGAAGCTATTTACCGCTGCATTGGAAGACGTCTTTAAGCTTCTGGATTGGAACGGACTTGGCATCAATATAAATGGCGAGTACATCACTCACCTTCGATTTGCCGATGACATAGTCATCATGGCAGAGACTCTGGAGGACCTCAATGCAATGCTCAATGACCTCAGCAGAGTTTCTCAACAGGTGGGCCTAAAAATGAATATGAGTAAGACGAAAGTTATGTCTAACGCTCATGTTCCGCTGCACCCAGTGATCGTTGAGAGCTCTGCACTCGAAATTGTAGACGAGCACGTATACCTGGGACACACAGTACAGTAGGTCCAATTTCGAGAAGGAGGTCAACCGCCGAATCCAACTCGGATGGGCTGCGTTCGGGAAGCTTCGAGATGTCTTCTCGTCCAAAATCCCTCAGTGTCTGAAGACCAAAGTCTTCGAACAGTGCGTGTTGCCAGTGATGACTTACGGATCCGAGACATGGTCGCTGACTATGGGCCTGATAAGAAGGCTCAGGGTCACTCAGCGGGCGATGGAGAGGGCTATGCTGGGAGTGTCCCTACGTGATCAAATCAGAAATGAAGAGATCCGTAGGAGAACCAAAGTCACCGATATAGCCCGAAGAGTTGCGAAGCTGAAGTGGCAATGGGCGGGGCACATAGTTCGGAGAACCGATGGGCGTTGGGGTCTCAAAGTGATGGAATGGCGACCCCGCACTGGAAAGCGTAGCGTCGGTAGACCCCCCACACGGTGGACGGACGATATCAAGAAAGTCGCAGCGAGTCGTTGGATCCAGGCGGCGCAAGACCGTGGCTTGTGGAGGACCCTACAAGAGACCTATGTCCAGCAGTGGACGTCCATCGGTTGACAACGACGAACGACGACGAATATTTAATTATTATTATTGTATATACATTTAAATATGAACCTTAACACTAAGGAATTTAAGTTTAATTTCGAATATTTATATTTAAGACCTTTTGTCTTCGTAACAAGGCGAACATATCGCTGTTCGCGAGCATATCGGTCACGCGAATCCACATTTTTGCCCCCTACCAAAAAGTGCTCAACGCGGCTAAAGAAGTTTTCACTTCAAAAACTTGACTTTTCCTAGTAAACAAAGCGGCAAAATCAAAATATCTTGCTGTGACTCCCCGCTTAAACGCTCAAGGCAGTCATTTTACATAGATTCCTACCAACTTATCTAACCCGGTGGCCAAAATTGGAACTAATCATTATACCTGTTTATATAGTTTTTGTTTTTATTTATTTTTTTCGTATATTATAGCGACGCTGTCACCGGGTCAGATAATTTTGTGGGACCATAGGTAAGTTTGTTGAGTTTTATTTAGGCGATAAGAATAAAATTACATCAAAGCAAACCTTCCTCAAATCCTGATGTAATCTAAAAATGTTTTCAAAGCAGTTCATACATAATTACCAGCTAAATCATAATTGGGTGCTTGGATTAACGTGCGTATAATTTAAGCGGCCAATTTAATAACCATCCAAAGAATTCAAAATTAGGGAATAGAAATGCTACCTAACTCTTGGTTTTAATAAAGAGACCGCGTGTCGCCGAATTTGAGCAAGTTACTGGCATTAGATCAACGCTCTCGTACAAAAGATCTGTTATCTTTAGATTAAGGAACTGCGCTCTAACACTGGATCGTCATCATCGAAGTATGTATTTATCTTAATTATCAAAATAGCACTAGCATCCAAAGCAACGTAAATACATATAAAGTAGTGCACAATGATGGTGCCATAATATCAAAATCAAAAAATCAAGATCATATATTGTTTATTCAAGTAGACTTTTAACAAGTGTTTTTGAATAGTCGAGTGAATCTACCTCCTGATTTGGAATGCCGTCCCTACCGAGAAGAACCAGCTAGAAACTCAGTGGTCACTCGTTTGAAAAAAATATGGGCAGATTTGTCAGTGCTCGTTGACTCAGCGGACAACCTGACGCTTTGCTAACACTTCTATATTTTATTATTCTGATTTCTGTGGACGTACAGCTTCCCACATCCGGGTTGGTACGCCATTTTGTTCAATAGATTTTGAAATCCACAAGTATTTGCCTTGTGCTAGTGTGAGTATCTACCTAATGTATGTATGTACTGGGAATAGTAATGATACAGGTACCTACCTATTTTAGCGGTGGCATAATAAAATCGTAATAGTAGCATATTTAGTATTTTGTGTGTATATCGCGTAAATACACACCAACTACATATGGCACGAATTGATAATACCATTGGAGTTTTAAAATGGGGATCCATATTTTCAAACGATGTCGAAAAATGGTCCATTTTTCAACCGGGTAAAAGGTGCTACCTATTTTTTTACATTCGTCGAATATAATATTTATTCCTATTTCTGATGACGCTAACTCAAACTAAAAGCATTAACATTTGTCTTCCTGTGCATTTTCAGTTTTAAAAATAGCGATTTTTCGATCAGGGTTGGTCATTCAGAGGTTTCTATCGCGTAAAAACTAATTAGGACCTTTGTAAAGAGACCTCCTATACTCTTAGGCTTAAACAGAAGAATATAACCTATTTAAATCCTTTATCAATTTATAATAATAAAAACATGTAAGGACCAATCCTAAATATATGGACGAGTCTTGCAGAGAAAGATACCTCGATCAAGATACAAAATTGAAATAAAATGACAATTTTATTTAACAATACTACAAAATTTTCAATTGAAATTCAATTGAAACTGTTATGTCAGTGAAAAAAAAATATAGATATAGAAAATATAGCAAGTACCCACTGATTTGTCACTAGTGACCCAATAAAAATCACGAAATAAGTTACAACAATAAAAAATATAAAATCCAAGAAAATAAATCTCAGAACGAACAAAAGATTAACAATGTTTAATCAGGGGCGATAAAAATAGTATAAAGGCATGAAAAAGGGGATGAAAAAACTGCATTGCGCATCGTGGGAGATTTTTTTGTTAAAAACTTCTTTTTTAGTGGAAAGGGGACCGCTTTTGTAGACGCTCAGGTGGTTGGTGCTGAATAGAGCAAAATTCTGTAGTTTATCGTCGGTTCATAGGAATTGCAGTTCTGATAAATCACTTGTTAATCTGTGAATATTCCTAGATCGACTTTCGAAACAAAAACACTAAATTAGAAAAATTATAATAAAAGTGCATACATGTACTAACTACGACTGTATTGATTTCAGGAAACTTTGTTATAGAGTACCTTTTCGAACACCCATACGAAGTAATCGTATAGGTACATCAACTCTTTGCCACTACAAAATGTCGTACTAATGCCGGTAAGCGTTATACAGAAGCATTATACAGAATGACGCAATCATATAATGAGACTTTTATTAATATTGATATCTTTTCTATGCGTATTGGCGCCTCAAAGAGGTCGCTTATATATATGGTGGGTCATTTAAAAAAATCACTTTGAATTTTTACTTACCTACTAACTAATTGAAAATTTCCATTTTGTCTTTGTTTTATTCCAGACCTAACTAATATTATTTTACATACATATATTAAAATTATTTAGCACTTAGTCAACTTAAAAATGTACCTTTATAATTTGTGGTTTACGTGGTTGACGCCATAGTTATTAGTGTTATACTTAAACTTTACACACTGTGTCGTTGTTTGTGAAAGAAATAAAATAAAATAAAATATATGCATATACATATTATAAATGCGAAAGTGTTTCTGTCTGTCTGTCTGTATGCTACGCTTTCACGGTCCATTTTTTCAAATGGTTTTGAAGAAATTCGGTATAGGGATAGTTTGTACCCCGGGGAAGGACATAGGCTACTTTTTATCCCGGAAAATTAAAGAGTTCCCGCGAGAATAAAAAAATTCTATTTCAGGTGGACGTAGTCGCGGGCATCATCTAGTACTCCATAAAATCTAAAGGTTTTATGCTGAAAAATATAATTACGCTATCAAAACTTCATAATTGTATGTATAATAATATTATAAATACGAAAGTTTGGATGGATGGATGTATGGATGGATGTTTGTTACTCAATCACGCCACAACGGCTGAACGGATATTGATGAAATTTGGCACAGACATATATTATAGTGTGGAATAGCACATAGGCTACTTTTTATCCCGGAAAATTAAAGAGTTCCCGCGGGAACCAAAAAACCTCAATCCACGCGTACGAAGTCGCGGGCACCAACTAGTAATCAATAAATAGCAATGGTTCAGAGAAGACAACCAAAAATCAGCTAATACTCACTTTTGTATAAAAAGTACCTATTTATGGTTTCGTCTACTCTCTGCAAGCCAGCCAATTTACGTGACAGTGAAAAGGGAAAAGCTATAAAGCAATTTGAATTTAAAATAATGATCAGTATTTTATAAAAAATATGTAAAATATTCTTTCAATATTCAAAAATAACACAACTCTAAACAGTTCAAACAATTAAAATATATCTTATATTATAAGAATTATTTTATATCTGAAACGAAGGAAAACATAAATTAAAGCTGCCATATTGACGGACGGACATCTGTTTGTCCACTACCCATGCGATCTTTTGTTAGCTCTCAAATCACTAAAACCTCCATGCACAGTCACCGGTGCTAATAAATTCCAAAACTACGGGAAGCGCACATTTTCATATGCATCGTAGCAAAATTCTATTAGTGCAGCTCCTTATATCAATTGGAAAACGACGTAAATGCCTAAAAACTAAATGTAAAATTACCCTTATTAGCAATTGGTATAGGTGACAATTTTATATACAATTAAAAAGAAATAAGCCATCAAGAATTGGGGGATGGTATTCAAGATGTTGCAGACAAAATCAATAAACGAAATGCTATAAGTTAAGTTATCGGTAAAGTAAAATAGGCCTTGAACATTAAAGATAGAGTTTAATTTGCATTCTTAGATTTGGGGATTTGTGATAAGTGGGTGAGAGGGATGTGCAGGTAAAGAAATTTGAACATTTTGAGGGATGATGAAAAAAACAAGGGTCGATTTTAAGATACAAAAGCTGGTGTCGGCGTCAAGCTGTGCGACGGATGCTTTTTGAGATTTTTCTGTAGATTTCTAAAATTACTTCGAGACAGTTAATTGAATGTGACCACTTTAGGGGATTTTGGCTAAGATTTCCGCGTAATAAACTATGTTGAAGAGAGATAAATTGTGTCATTAAAAATTATTATATTATTTATATCCAAATTATACAACGGTTCCAAAATAAAGTACTCAGGAGTATAGTAAATGCGCCCTGGTACATCAAAAATGACGATATTCATCGGGACCTTAATATTGAATGCGTCGATCAAATTATAACCAAATTTGCCAAAGCCCACGACCATCGACTTCATCATCACGTTAACGTTGAGGCAATCCAGCTGCTCGACGTAACGAAATTAGTGAGGAGACTAAAAAGGACTAAACCTTTTCAGTTAGTGTATAGTACAGTGTAGTGACAGTGTAACGTGTAGTGCTAAAAGAACACGTGAACAAAGTGACTAAGTTTATCAAGAAAGACTAGGATGCGTCAATGGACAGTTTCTTAGTACATAAGATAAATTATAAGTTTAGGTTAAAGCAAAACTGCTCATTAGCCAATTAGTCAGGCTAGATCGTAGTTAAAGGAGTACCTCAATGGTGCTCAAAATGGTAATGGTAACCCAATGGTGCAAACAGTTGCAAAATCATATAAAGATGGTTTACTAACTAGGACAGGTATATAATATGGTAACTATTAAAGTAATAAAAAGACCATGCCAGATCAGTTATTATATTAGTAATTACGTTCTAATCGAATATTAAGATGAAAACCATGACTAGTTTTGGACAGGTGGAATCTAACTACTAATCCTTTTTCATCTCATGTACTTAAAAAATGAGAAACATCACAATCATTTTGCCCATCTTCATAAGCAGTTTGATTTTTAGGGTTCCGTAGCTCAAAAGGAAAAAACGGAACCCGTATAGGATTTGTTGTCCGGCCGTCTGTCTGTCAAGACCCTTTTTCTCGGGTACGCATGGGGGTACCTAGCTGAAATTCATATCAAATACTCAGGTCCCTTGTAGCTGTGAAAAAATCAAACTTCTAAGCCAAGGTAATCAAAAGATTTTGCAAATTTTCGACACTCGCAAGGGAATCAAAACCTACAGGGTACTTCCCGTGAACTCAGAATCTTGACATTTGGTACGAAGCAACGTCTTTATCTTCAACGTTCAACGTATTTATCAACGTCTTTATTCAACAGACAAAGGAAAAATTGCGAAAAGCGTACACTTTTAGTTACATCATATTTATAATAAAAATATTTTTAATAAACTTAAACCTGTAGGTTTTGTACCGAACCCTCGGTGCGCGAGTCCGACTCGCACTTGGTCGGTTTTTTTATTTTATGATGACTGGTTTTTAATCAACTATCAAGAACCTATGTTCAAATGTGATGGGAAATACCTACCTAATGAAATAGATGGATAGTGGACAGTGGACACCATAATCTCATACATTATAAAAAGGAGTGGAATGATATTATTAATGAACAAATTAATTTTAAAAAGCGGAATGAATGTATTAATTTGGAATGATACTGGTACTATGTTTCTTTAGCAATAAGACCGTCTTTCCACGTTACTATGTAGTGTTACTACTGCTTTTAACTGTAGGTATATTTTGTGTATGCAATAAGGATATCTAAATAAACAATAAATTAATAAATAAGGTTTATGTCGTGGTAAGCAGCAACGAAGAGTCGCATTTGACAATCGTATGCTTATTTCTCTATTTACTAGTAAGCTCTAATAAGTTTGATGATACCTACTGGTTACTGCTCCTACTAAAGTTGACATCGAAACGGAAATAAGTAGCCCTTCCCTCAATAGTTCAATACCCAGATTCACCTCGATAAAACGACATCTGCATAAAACTATCCAGAACAAACATTGCTATTAAATCTCTTATAAAACACATTGCGTCTATAAGGGCTCTACCAAAAAAAGCCTCAAAATTTACATCAGGTCCTATACAACCCTTAATACACCGCATGTTAGGGTATGAAATAGCACCATCATTGACCGTGGCGTTTTTATGAAGTTTGATAGAAAAAACGAGGCGCCCATCTTCCTACCGGAAGAAGAACTTATTTGATTATAATAAACATTAAAGATATCAATAAAAAATAACGTAAACCAGGTGCATGGAAGCTTTGTTTTTTCTAACCAATCCAAAGTTCTTATTGTTTGTTTTGTAATATCCGATCTATGAAACCCTTTGGTTAGTGCCAAATGAGACGTTTTTCAAACAAAAAACAATTGGGACCACACATTTTTTCCTCGGTAGCTAAAAAGAAGCTTTTTATTGTTATTTCTTATTGTAAACACAAAAAGTAAGCTCTGAAAGAGAAAGTTTTGCTCTTTTTTACTAACTTTTTGTTTCAAATTACGCGTTAGAAATTAAAAGCAGTTGGTCGGCTGTTTTGAAGAATATTTTTGTATAAATCTTAAATATGTTTGTGTGTTTTATACTTTACGATCCAATATCAGCTGATATCCACTACTAAACATCATAATATCGCGGTTTTGTGCCACTTTTATTCAGGGGGTCCTTGTTACTGTTTTGACATCATTTGCCCATCGTTCGTTTGACTCTCTGGATGGGATTGCCAATTCAGCATCTTGGGACCTAAATGCTCATCTATAGCTATAAACCACTTATATTTTAATAAACAGTATTGATTTACTTACATTATTATTTTAATTGCTAATTAGGTGATGCCCGGAAACGACTGGATTTAGTTTTTTTTAATTTGAAGTTTATTTATCCATGTCGGTCAGTTATGGTTCTTATTATATACGCTTTCACGGTCGATCTGTTCAACCGACTTTGATGAAATTTGGTACAGGGATAGTTTATATCTCGGGGAAGGACATAGGACATTTTATCTCGGAAAATTAAAGAGTTCGTCCACGCGGACGAAGCCGCGGGCATTATCTTGTAATGTATAAAATATCAGCAAAAATGTTTTCAAAGTCGGTAGCTTTGTTATTATTAGTGATTCAGTGTTATCTACGGTATGGCTTGAAAATCATATTTCGGCTTCAATCTTGTTCGGAACAATCCGGTTTTGAACATTTGCGTGATGGATGATCGGGCACTTGCACGCTTGTTTTATAACGCTCCTGTAGACGTTCCAACAAGTTGGCTACGTTACATTGTAACTACTAACCAGACAATAATAGCAACTATTTGTATTGAATGTCAAGACGTGTACTGATTAGCTACCTGTAGATGTACAAACATAGGTAAATTCACAATGATATTCAAATCACAATGAAAAAGGGATTCTATTATAAAAAGACGAGTTGTTTATTTTAATACCGTGTAGAACTCTAGGCTAGAGGAGACTTGAAGGGTCAAAAAGCTAAAGGCTTGCTACAACCTCATCTACGAACTTCAGTCTTAGTTTTAAGTTCGCATGTCTAAATATGCTGTAAATTCAGATATACCATAACAGACTAGCAGCCTCAAATATATTGTTTGAATCGAAAACCATTGCCACTTTTGTTCGTAATTCAACCATTCTTTTGTTAACTAATTCAGCTATGTAACAAGTCCGGCGATGTAAGGTAAATTATCTGATTGTTTATTGCAGTCATTATATTGAGATGAAAGATTGTGTGGATCAAA
Organism: Erebia palarica; assembly: GCA_964035005.1. Lineage (NCBI taxonomy): Eukaryota > Metazoa > Arthropoda > Insecta > Lepidoptera > Nymphalidae > Erebia > Erebia palarica. The sequence continues at coordinate 4,970,367 of OZ035992.1, forward strand.
ATGGCGGACCCCCAAAATACAGGTCCCGTGTTGTGCAGGAAATGAGACACTTTGCTAGATGAATAGATAGGTATACGATAGAAAGCATATTTTATCTTAACTAAGACTGACCATGTTTAAAGAATATTTTACTTCAAAAAAAGCTTTTTAAAAAGATTTAATTGAGAAAACTAGCCGTAACCGTGCATTCAGATTAATCAAAGATCTTTTTGTCACTTCAGGGAAGACACACAGGGTATTAAGCCCCAATCCTTGTTTTCATGATAAGTAAATAGTAAAACTAAGTATACCGGAAGTAGGTATATTGTACCTTGGATATTATTGCATAACCAACAAAAATCGTCTCATTCATACCGAAGAACACTTGCCACCATTATAGACGCACCTGAATTAAGAACTTCAATTGAAAATAAGGAATTTAATCAACATCCTACTTCCGCACCCCAAAACAGGTGATTTTTTTGATACGAATCACGACAAAAAGCCTATTCAAGCAATTGTTGTCAAACCCTTGCCTTGCCATGACGACAAATAGACAAAAAAATCGATGAATTATGAATAGGCAGTCAAAAATAGGTAGTAATAGAATAAAATTCAAGGCCGAATGAAATTGAAATCTTTAAATGTAACGAAACAACCCTTTAAAAAATAGGCTATTGTAATAATTTTATTGGTCTGACGTCACCAACTTTACCCCTTTTTTCATCTTGTATGTTTATATTTGTTACTTTGCATTTTTTGTCAAAAACAATTTGTCTTTTGTTCCAACGTTTTAGTGTTTTTTTTCGTTAAAATTGTTTTCACTTTTGTTATTTTTCTTGAGTTGTGTTTTAGTTATACAAGAACACATTGTGACAAAATATTCACAAATAAAGCTAAAATTCACATCAATGTTTTCTGCAAGTTTATTTTTTATTTCTTATTCCACTACAAGTTAGCCCTTGGCTGCAATCTCACCTGGTTGTAAGTGATGATGCAGTTTAAGATCGTAGCGGGCTTATTAGGGATGTAGGTAATATTAACCCCATACGTAGCCAATGGGCTTATTTTTACAAGGCATCGTATTGGAACGCTAAAACACTCGGTGGCACGTTTTGCCGATAGGGTAACTGCCAAGGCCGAAGCCTGGACCAGACCTGACCAGATAAAATCTAAATTCAGAAATTATAAATTCCCAAATTAAACTTGCTGGGCATTGATATTAGGGCCTCCCACTACCACCTACACCACAATATTCACCACTGCGCCAGGAAGGTCCCCAAAATTTTAAATACAAACATAATATAACATGAAGCTTCTTTACATACTGACACAATGTTAAAATATAGAAAACTTTCAAATGTTACTCGTATTTAAAGCTGTATTATAATTTGCACTATTTTATTCGAATAAAATAAAAATATAACGTAGTAGCAATAAGAACGTCATCCATACACTTTTTATCGATACGTAATATTTTTTGTGTGCGCATGCGCACGCGTTAAAGTCGTTTGTTTTGGGATCTTTCCTCCTATCGTATCGTAGCTTTTTACGTATATTTTTTAAAAGGCTTAAACTTTACACGTTTTTGTCTTATCTTACAATTTTTTAGATAAGATATAGACCGTATTTTTAACTATATCTTTTTCTAATATATTGCTAAAATTTTGTAATGATTTGTGGACTTACAATAATGTATCTAAAAATCCAAATCATATAATATGAACATGCTACAAACCGCTGGAATATTTTTTTATAAAATCCCAGTGCTCTACTTCGTCCGTGTGAACTCTATGTATTTCCTAAATAAACTTTAGTCTGTGGTCTCCAGAATACAAGCTATATCTATGCGGAAATTTCATCAAGATCGGTTCAGCTGACGAGCTGCGAACACAATAGTAGACAGGGAGACACGATTTCGCATTTTCGCCTTTAGTATCGTCGGGGGTATAGATTTTGAATTTATAGTACCTATTTAGTATTTTCCTAAGTATTAGAGCCTACGCCTAGTATACTGTACTAGCTGAAGCCCAGGACTTCATAGGATTGAGCATTTTTGTTCCCGCGGGAACTCTTTAATTTTCCGGGATAAATGTGCCTATTTGTTATTTCAGACTATAATCTATCTCTGTGCCAAATGCGTTCAGCCGTTCTGAGGTAACTGAGTAACAAACATTCATCCATCTATCCATCCATCCATCCATCCATCTGTCCATACATCCATCCATCGCAAAGTTTCGCATTTATAATATAAGTATAGGCAAATCAATTTTAGAACACAGCATTATTAGATAATAATTATTTTTACTCTCCGCGCTAATACCTACTTCCTGGCGATTACCATTAATACCGGTACCTGCCTAATATTGGACAGGCTATCAATTTTTGCCCGGAAAGGTTGACATCTTACTTCCTTAGATCATAGGAATATTTTTGCTAACTTATAGGCAAATTGACTTCCGCTTGATGCATTCACTTCAAACAGACCTAAATCAATTTATGATTTATTGATTTATTTGTTGTGAACACAATATTAACATGCATTCTGCCATTTCTTTCGTACAACATTTACAATTATTAATATCTAACATTATTAAATTATACTAATTAAATTATTTAACAAAATTAAATTGGTCAATTAAATTCAAAATTATTATTACAGTCAACAATGGATCAAATCATACAATAGAAATTATTAAATCTTCTTAGAAAAAAAAATATATTTATATACAAATACAAATAGTGTACACATGTCATTATATAATTCTTAGGTAAGTTATTGTTTTAATGATTTATAATCAAAAAAATCTTTAATTGAGTAGAATGATTAACTTAAAAGCCATTTACTGAGGGCAGGCTAAAAAGATTTCCGCCAAGTCTGTCTGTTACTCCCTTGACTGCCATCTCACCTGGTGGTAAACGATGGTGCAGTTTCCCGACTGAATTTCGGCCACGGCGGCCAATCTCCATAGAAATTAGTCATCTGCGCAGAAGATATTATAGTGAACAAGTGTGTGCACAATCACAGGTGCACTCTCTGTTCCTTTATTCTCATAGCGCGACTCCTTTATTCGAAAATCCGACACGACCGGAGAGAGATCAGTCGCAGGACCGACAGCTTTATATACGTGCTCTCCGAGACACGGGGGTGACACACCGCCAACTTCCTAACTCCGGGCTAGTAATGAGAATTTCTAGTGAGAAAAACCCAATACTTAATTATGGCTCGACCCAGGACTCGAACCCGAGACCTCATCAGCCGCAGTCGAACATGGTGATGCAGTCTAAGATGGTAGCTGGCTAACCCTTTAGGGGTACAGCAGTTTTATTAAACCCATACCCTAATCGGTCTCTACTTTCTACACGGCATCGTACCGGACATAAATATTTTTTCCTTAGGAGTTTTCCGTTGTATTAATACGAGTTTAACCATCTGCTAATTATATCACACGAAAAGCAGATCCTTTAAAGAAGATGCTGGCTCACTAACTCAGTAGATAGGTATATTATTTTCGAATAAACAGTCATCTAAACTGATATTATAAATGCGAAAGGTACAATGAATGGATGGATGTTTGTTACTCAATCATGCCAGACGGCTCAACGGATCTGGATGAAATTTGGCACAGATACAGATTATAATCTGAAATAACAAATAGGCTACTTGTTAACCCGGAAAATTAAAGAGTTTCCGAGGGAACTAATAAAACCTCAAACCACGCAGACGAAGTCGCGGACATCAGCCACTTAGTAAATCAATTTCCTTAGGATTCTTAACTCATGCGGGGTCCGCTGTCATAATAGATTAGTCGAGTTAAAATAGAACCAGTTTAGCCATCTGCAAATTATATCACCAGATAAGCAGATCCTATTGAGAAGATGCCTGCTCAGTAATTCAGTAGTAAGGTAGGTACTTTCCGAACAAACAGTCATAGATAATAATCAAAAAAAAATACTAGATCAAAGAAATAAACCGGATTCCAACTATACAATCTTAATACAACTAAATATAAAAAAGTAGAGCAATATAAAGTATTTGAAACTTTTACTTTGACGGGAGTCGTAAAAAAATATGACTTTTTATGGCTTTTGTTAGAACAATTCAAAATCGAAAGTTGGCATAGCTTCCCCCGTGCAGGGTAGCGTTTAATGAGGTGCAATTAAACTCATTACTTCTTTTGTCCGTGTCAGTTAGTATTGGAGGATGCCGGCGCGGTCAAATTATTTCTACTGTTTTTTTTAAACAAAGCTTTGGCTAGGTACATTGTTTTCTTTGTACTACACTAGATGATGCCCGCGACTTCGTCCGCGTTATATAAGTTTTTTGATTCACGCAGGAACTCCTTAAATTTACGGTAGTATGCCTATGTCACTCTCCAGGTCCTCAACTATACCCGTGTCACAAATCACGTGGATCCGTTGCTCCGTTGCGGCATGGCTGAAGGACAAACCAACAAAAAAACACACTTTCGCATTTATTATACTTAATATTATTATAACACACATTAATATGAAATTGATTTTACCTGCGACTTTATTGTCATTTAATAAAATAAATACAAAGTATTTATAAGCTAAGTTACAAAATTAAAAAATTTAATTTAAAAACTGACATTTTAATCAATTGGTTACCAATGGTAATAATAATGTCGAATTGGGAACCTCCTGCTTTTTGGAAGTTTCCATGGAGGAAAACGCGTATTTTTTCTATGTACATGGGGTTTCTTAAACTGCATTTTTTTTTTAAATCTGACTGCCAATTTGAGGTAGTGGAAATACTCTAATTATAAAAAGTTACATAAAAGACGTTCCTTTAAGCAGCTACAAAGTCCCGTCAATATTTAAAAGCAGCTCATAAAAAAGGGGAAAAAGAAAAGAGTGTTGTCAGATCCACCGTTGCATAGTATTACCAGCCCTCATTTGAGTCTGGTCAATGACAGCCCTGTTTTTAATCAATAACTTCTTTTTCGCGCCCCGTCCTTGGGTTTTTTTCCCGACGCGAAGTTCTGCGCGCGTTACGATTCAAATAATGTGTCAATCAACGAATCAACTTTTCTCGCCATACACTTAAACTATTATGCATCACCGTTTCCTCGATTCCGCAAAAAGCTCAGCAAAAAGGCGAAAGCTTGGCCAAAAAATTGTCTACCGAACAGTATCTCGTATAGCCGGCCGTGTAGCCATTTTAATTATTATTTAATACCGAGGGACGAGCACGTGGCGACGCGCGCCTTCTTTCTCCCGCTTATGACGATCAGACGGGGGCCGGTTCGTTGTCCCCCTCGCACGAAGCCCACTTACACACATAAAAATTGTGAATAATAAAAAATGTGTACACATTTTTTTCGCTTAGCCACCGCTTGGCTGTGTGCGTGCGGCCTCATGCCGCTAGAGAGGGACGCAGCTAGCAAGGTGAGCGGCGCAGATAGCTCCCCACTCCGATTTTTTAAGCTCCGCTGTCAATGTTGGCGTCCGTGTGATTTTTTTCATTTTATGTGTTAGTGTACCCCTCGCTCGGTGTAGTTCACTTTTTCTACTATAGATCTGAATTTCAGTCTCGTTTTTGCCGCGTCGGTCTATAGGCGGGCGAGCGGGCGTTTTGTATTGCATTTTTGTCGCTCGAGTCTCCGTGCGTCTTCTCTGCAAGTCGAGTCTGGAGAGGCCGGCTTTTTGTGGGAGCACATGTCTCAGCGTACACTAGCGCTTGCAATCGGTGCACGCGCAAATCGCCGAGTGTGAAAGGGACGGCGCACAGCCTCACGTGTAGATTACCCACAACTATATCAAAATACAGCACACAAAAATATTGAGCACAAAAAATCTGGCAATTCGGATCCTAGTAACCACGCTCGGCATTCATAATTTTACCTCAGGGTCAAGAGTACGGCTCCGGCGTTTTTTTATCGGCTTTTTTAAATGTTTATTTGCCGGGAGCACGTGGATTTTTTGAGATTTTTTGGCTGTCAAGCCTGGGACTGTTGCCTTTTGGACGTGTTGTGACGCCTAGTGCTATCTCGATTATGTGATATTTATAAGTGACAATTTAGATAGGAACAAACTGTGATTTTTATGGTGATATTGGTGAATTGAGGAGAAAAGCATAGTGAGAGGTATGTATGACTTTTTTGTGTTTTTAATTAATTTGGAGGTAAGATCCCCTCGCGGTCGCCGAGAGAGGTCTCCCCCTGTTAGGGAGCCGGAATTTTTACGTAATATCTCCCCCTACCGCGAAGCTAAAATTGTGGGACGACCGACTGTAGCCGTCTGTCAAGTGCGACCTTGAAGTATGCCCTAACTCTAATAAATGATACGGAAAATATATTTGTGTCTATGGTATCCACGTCTGCTAGGACTTAAAATCTATTGTTGAGTTATTAATTCTATCTTTTAAATTAATACTTATCTATTGTCTTTTTCGTATTTATAGTAATTTCTCTAAATAAATAATGCAATTGTAAATGAGATTTTATAAAATATCTTGCCTCCAAGTTTCTTAAATTATTATTTTATACGATAGTAAATGGATGTGTTGTCCGAATATTATTCAATTACCTACTTAATAACATATTTCCGTAACCTCTCTTTAGAGATAACTTGTCATAATGTCTCACCTTACACATTATCACCTAGACAACTACTTGAACTTAGAAAAAAATTAAACAAAGCTTACGCTGATAACATAATTAGGCCGATTTTTTAATTAAAACAAAACATACATTCTAGACGATTTAAATATATTAGAATATAATGAATAAATTTGTCAGACGCTTGAAATTTTAGTTGACAGTTACATGAAAAAAACTTAAAACTAGAATTACCTACTCGAAATATATTATGGTTTTATCAAATCATCACGATAGCAACCCTTTGTGATAAGAAAATTAACTATTCTCAGCTCACATGCCCACAAAGATGGTAAAAAATGTACTAGTAATAGTACCTATACTTATATAGAAACCATTGTAAGGTATTACAATAAAGTGAGCGTAAATCCAACCCAAAAATTGCATATTATACCTACCTACAATTAAAAGTAAATTATGATTACTTGATTTTGCTGGCGAACTATCTTGAAATCTAATTAAATCTTTATAAGTCCATATTAAATGCAACAATTTCAAAATAAATTAAAGGAAACACTAAAATATAATAAGCCAAAAATATTTAAAAAAATATGTTGAAATATTTGTTAGTAGATAAATCAATATCTACACAATTTAAACGTTAACTAGCCATAAAACAATTATTTAAAAAAGTTAATTCTGGTGACAAAAACCAAATATTGAACAAACAACCTTCCAGTATTCGCTTCACTTACTACGAAATGATTTGGCAATGCCCAAATTACAGATTAGCTTACTTGATTCCACTGTTGCAAAAGCGTTTTAAGAAAAATACAACGGAAGATAGGTAAATTGGACAGAGTGGAACTGGAGGATATATACTTGGCAATACATACTAATGTTACAAATGCGAAAAAGTGGCTGTCTGTCTGCTACGCTTTCACGGCTCACCTGTTCAGCCGATTTTGATGAAATTTGGTATAAGGAATATATACCGGAAAAGGAAATACGTTTCTTTATTATACGACTGCCTGAAAAAAGGAGTATATTGTTTTCAGGGTTCATGTATATATGTATATATGTATGTATGTATGTGAGTTTGTATATTCCGCCATAACTTCTATACGCCTGAACCGATTTTGATAAATGAGGTATCGTTAGAATCCCTAGCTTATTCCGGGTGACATAGGCTAGTAAATTAAAAAAAAAATTGAAGGGGTGACCATGGTCCCGCATTAAAGACCAAAATTGAAAAAAAGAAACGAAAATAAGATTAACTATATAATCATCATCTAGAAAATGGTGAGTAGATTCCAAAAATATAAAAAACACTATAGTTCAATATTTAGTGATTCACAAAAAAAAACATTTAATAAAAAAGTGAATAAGATTCCAACGGCTACATATGCAAATCACTTCATAAGGAGGTAAACTCCAAAAAGAATATGGCAGGGCAGTCGTATTTTTTAATTCGTTAAATTAATTATCCCGGAATGTAAAAGAGTTCCCGCGGAAATTTTCAGACCAGGGCGCATTTAAAACTATAAAATTACGTCACACCATAGACCAAGGCAAAGTATAGATCTATGGCGCACACGTTACAAATTGTCAAAATGTTATTGAACTATTCGAAGCAAGTTGCTTGACGATGACTGTTCTATGAACATTAATAATTTCATACTTATTGTTACGCTTCTAAAATTTTAAAATCGGTAAAATACCTTTTTTACAGAATATACTTATGTCTAAGTATTAAGTAAAACAATATATATGTCACCGTAAAATTGCAAAAACCGTTAGATTGTAATCTAACTAGCGAAATTGTAAACAATGATTGATGTAATTGATTACAATTTAACGCATCATGTTTCGGTAGATTGTAATCTGATAGGTATATTCACCCGATAAAACCTAAGTGCCCTACATGGTTGTTTATGTCGAACCCTAACCTAACCTACAAGAAAGAGACAAGAAAAAGTAAATACAATGAAAATTTCAAAATTTGACACTCAGAACATTGAACGGTTCACAATATGTCGACAGTTTACAATTTTGCTAGTTAGATTATAATCTAACGGTTGTTACAATCTACGGTGACATATACAATAAAGTTGCCAAGATTGACAGAAGGATTGATTCATCAAACTAACAACTGATCAGAATATTTTGATTTACCACGATCAATGTAAAATCGAACAAACGTCAATCGAAGACAAACACAAAATCTAAAAGTTAAGAACAAAACATTAGCCATGCAAAGACTTGAAACGTATACACTATACATTAGGCATGTACCTACTCCTTAAAATATAACAAGTAACAAAAACGTAATTAAATTCTCTAAGTCACTTCCCTATTTTAAAACTCGTAATGATTACGAATCTTGAACTTGATCGACCGTGGGGCCCAAGTGCTAAGCATCACCAATTCATTTTTACATAGCGATAACCTTAACATTGATAATAATGAACCGTAAAAAGAAGGCAGTAGAGATCAAGGTCCTGTAACTCGTCATGCAGGAACAGCAAAACACGTTGGTCATGTATTTGGTACGCGCAATTATTATCTTTGACAGCTGTGTATGGCCAGCTCCACAGGTACGCTTGAACAGACAAATGTATGCCTTACGTAACCAGAGTAATGCCTCAGCTTTATTACATACTATGCTGTATTCAGTAAGTAATATAATATTGTAGTTACCTCTTATTCTTAATGTAAACGTAAGAATATATGTATATTATTATATTTTTTTTTCTTTTATTGAAAACAATACAATTAAACTTAAAGCTAACCTAAACTAATTACTTACAATATAAATCAAGCCCGCGTGGAATAGTGGCAAGAATGATGGCTGTATTTTCGCGCTGGACAGCCAGGCTGATCCTTTACACAAAAAAATATCCAGCCCTTCTGTCACCAGATGAGGCAATTATAAATTTGAAATATCATAAAGTAAAAGATTAAATTGATTTCAAAACAATATAATTATCTTACCTCTAGAAAATTGTCACATTTATTATTTAAAAAAGTTATAGTTAACTTAATACCTTAACCTGTTTACTCTATAGATAAAAGCTGATTAGCTCATCCATTTAACATACGATACAGCAAAAGTTCATGAGTAAACGGAGTAAACGTAGCTCACATACGACTAAAATACAAAGGGAATCCCTAAATTTTATAACCAAGTAGCTTTATAAAAGGAGCGAAGTAACTCCTAAATCATCATTAATAAACATTGTACACACGCTTGTACAAATCGCGTGATTATAGATAGAAATAGATAGATATAGAAGCCTTATTCGATGCGGCATGTGGGCTAGGGGCTAGATCATTGACACAACCTACACGGCTGCTCGTCACCTGCTAGAAAAAAGCTAGTTTTTTACACAACGAATCTAGTTTTAAATAGATGTACACAAATATCCAAAGCTGCAAAGCAACATATAAAATAAACAAACGTGAACAAAATATGGTATGATAATGTACTGTACTATCTAGAGTCGGTAGCAAATTTAGACGGGTGTGATATTCGGACAACATTTTTCGAATAGTTTGCTTTTTACGGGCCCACAATTATTTAAACCAATTTTTTTCCAGATAAAAGAACGAAGGATCTCGAGAAATTCCATGACACATACAGCAAAATATACCAAGGAAACAATAAGACAGAAACCGTATATTTTTATATGATAGTGCCAAATACAATTTTAGATAAATTTAATAACAATTATTTTGAAACTTAGATAGGATTTTTCTAAATATAAAACGATCAAGATGATGGAAGGACGGACGATCGATTACCGGCCAGACGGTGGTGGGCTTGATTACCATAACTCTCCTTTAATGGCGGAGATACCTGTAGACAATTATTCCCATATCCATAGAAGTATAGAGCATTTGAGATCGATAGGAGTGGCTCCACATCTCGACCCTCATAGACATTTAGCGGCAAATCTGACGGATTTAAGAAGGTACGACCATCCAGATGACATGCCCGAGATAAAGCCGTCCGTACTTAGATTATCTGAATTCAAAGCTGGTCTCCAAGAATTAAGGGGACATAATAATGACCAAGAGAATGACATTCAGCGGCAAATGACTCCCCATGATGACGGGAAAGGATACAGCGCACCTTCAACTCCTTTGTCAGAAAACGGTGGACAAAGCATCCAGGAAGAAAAGGTTAGATAACATTTTTTATGCTGTGATGTAATTAAAAAATTTAATTAATCATTATGCTCTATCCTTGAAGTCATCGGAAGTTTTCGTGTGTTGACGTCATCGTTGGCAGTATTCGGTTTAACACAATGTTTCGTTATTATAATCATTGTAAAGAATCACGATGCAGGCTTGGTTCCGCGTACCAGACCATTAATAATCTTTGGATGATCTTCTATTTTTGGCAGCGAATTTCCTAATATGCCTAAGTACCCAAAACTTCCGCGTTCAACGTAAGTTCACTTCAGTTAGCTACACTGTACACACCTTTTCTATCAGTTTGTATTTAACTTCTAACACAATATGACCTCATCTTTAAATTAGTTACTCAGTTGAATGTTTTATAATAATTCAACCTCAACCTTAACCTTATAAATTACTTATCATTTGGCAAATGATATGATTAGTAATATTGGTTTGAAAATAATATTGCAGTGTACACAACATGATGCATGTATACCTACTTTAAGCTAAAAATTTACTACTCAGTTTTTCCCTCAGACTATATTATCTGTGACAGTTAATATGTCACACGAGCTCCGAGGAATCGGGGTCTGAAGAAGCGGCGGCTGTACGCCACCCCCGATCGTCGCTCCATATCCAGCTCGCTCCCAGCACTAGTCTTGAGCTTGCCGCGTGTATTTTGCGATAGCAGTATTGTTTTGCACTTTAAACAACTCTAGGTCATTACTTTAACATTCCATAGGATTCCTCAGTGCTCGCGCGCGGACTGTACCTACTCTTTGGTCTTTTCACGTGTTAAGTGCATGTAAGTTTAAAAATACAATTGTAGTTCTGCAGCACCTATACTATACTTAATCACCAATACTAATATTATAAATGCGAAAGTGTGTCGGTTTGTCTATCTGCTACGCTTTCAAGGCTCATTTGTTAATTGATTTTGATGAAATTTGGTACAGGGATACATGGTATCCCGGGGAAGGAATAAAGAATTCCCTGAAGAATAAAGAATTCCCGCGGGAATGAAAAAACTTAATTCACTCGGACGAAATCGCGAGCATCATCTAGTAACTAGTTGGTATCATAATCTTCCCTGGTCTGGCCTGGTGGGAGGCTGCGGTCGTGGCTAGTTACCGCCCTACCGGGAAAGACGTGCCGCAAAGCGATTTAGGGTTCCGGTAAGATTCGGTGTGTATTAGGGGTATGTGTTTAATATAACTGCCATGCCCCTAACCGGTTAGCCCGCTACCATCTTAGACTATATCATCACTTACCATTAGGTTAGATCGCAGTCAAGGGCTAACTTGTAGTAGAAAAAAAGAACATTAAAAGGTTTTTGAAACAACTATATTATCATCGTCACTAAAGCACAAAACGTCCTTTTAATCATCTTACTATCTTACTAATATTATAAATACGAAAGTTGGGATGGACGCATGGATGCATGGATGTATGGATGTTTGTCACTCAATCACGCCCCAACGGCTGAATGGATCTGGCTAGAATTTGGCACAGTGATAGATTATAGTCTGGAATAGCACATATATTTTTTATCCCGGAAAATTAAAGAGTTCCCGCGGGAACCACAAAACCTCAAACCGAAGTCGAACCGAAGTCCAAGTCGCGGGCATTCGCTAGTCAATCATATTATGAACATCAGTATTTTCCATTAGAACATAGTACATTTTCTTCCTCATCACATAAGAGTGCTCGAGAATCGACAAACACAACAGTGTATATATTCGAGTATGGAACTCGTTAAAATGTATTTACATAGCAATCGTATTTTTTTTCACCACCTAAAATATAAATACGAGCTTATTAGTTATAACATTGCGCTGTAACGTGTTAAATTGATTAATGGGAAACTCTTGACCCCGACAAATAGAATGTTTTTTACGATAAAGACAGCACAATCAATGAAGTCATTTTATTGATCATAATATTTTTGCATTTGACTACGATATTCCTGTAACTAATGATAAGTAGAAGCAAATCATATTGTACCAGCAGAGAATACAGTTTTTTGTTGTTGCGTAAGAGAACTTTACGTTCGAGTATGTCCAGCTATGGAATCCCATCGCTTGAGAACACTATAGATTTTCTTATGTAGTCCTCACTTCCTTCCTTATTAATATTATAAACGTGAATGTTTGCATGTATAGATGTATGGATGTTTGTTACTCTTTCACGCAAAAACAGCTGAACGGATTTGAATGAAATTTGGAGATAGCTTATAGTCTGAAATAACACAGGCTACTTTTTATCCCGGAAAAATACACAGTTCCCGCGGGGAGCAAAAAACCTCAATCCACGTGGACCAAGACACGGTCATCAGCTAGTTAATAATAAATTTAGGAAAAACCGCAATATAAAAAACACCAAATAACACACAAAAACACTGTTCGAGTTCACTGCAAACACTGGTGATATCTCTATTCCCTTATGGGGTGGGATGGCAATCTGACACTGCGATCGGGGAATACCAGGCGCTCGAATGTCTCCGATGGGCAAGGAAAATCAAAACACCTGTTGAAATTTTCTTCACAGTGAAACCCAAATCATTTTTTTTGCAGATGGACAGAAGCATAGTTTCTGTAAAAAAAATTTGAACTGCCTACTGTACGGCACATATACTAAACCAGAGCCCATTTTTCATTTAACCAAACTTTCAAATAACTAAAATCCATAAAAAATAAATAAGGGTATTATTATTTTTCATGAAAAATTTTCATGTTTGTTTACGTATTTGACATATGACAAAAGAAAAACCGCAATATATTATTATCCTACACATTGGTATTAGTACATGGTTATCTAAAATTATGTACATCCTAATGCGTAAAATTATAAGCTTAGTAAAAAAATAATACTCGTAAGGGAATTAAGAGATTTGATAAATTAATGAACAAACATCGAACATTTTACAATGACACATAGGATGTAATTATTTTTTTTTGTGTGGTTAATATCAATATTATTAGGAATATCAATTTTTCTACCGGATATAATACATGTACCTGTACCTATTTTATACGGTTGAGTGTTCTTGGCAGCTTGCATAGTTTTTATGATAGAAGATAGAACTTAGAAGCCTTTTAATGTTTCGTAAATCTATACTAATATTATAAATGCGAAAGTTTGGATGGGTGGATGGATGGATGGATTCCGTTAGATGTTTGTTACTCAATCACGCCAGAACGGCTGAACGGATCTGGATTCTGGATGAAATTTGGCACAGAGATAGATTATAATCTAGAATAGTCTGGCTACTTTTTATCCCGGAAAATCAAAGAGTTCCCTTGATTGATAAAACAAAGCTTTTTAATCCTCGATTTCTAGTTCGAATTTTCTTCTTTGGGAATTTATTTCTTTAGTTTTAGTTCTCACGCAACTCATAATACTACTTGCAGTAAAGTCACCTAACATTTTCTTAGCTTTATAAATGTCTCTTTTCAATATAATTTGTGGTAATGATGATTTATTTTGACCCTATTTTACCTCCATAATATTATCCCCCCCCCCTTGAATTTTCATAAATCCTATCTCAGCGGATGTCTACGTCATCATAGCTATCCAGCCCAATTTGAGGTTTGAGCTGTGCGTTAATAGATTAGTCAGCCAGTCAGTTATTCACTCATCTTTTCCTTTTATATCATTTAGACATTTTTATATATTTACCACAAAATTAAGGGGAGGGATACCCTAGCCGGCAAAAAACGTCCGTAACGAAAATGAGTAAGATTTTTTTTACAAAGACAAAGAAAATATTCGTAAAAATAAAACTTGAAATTAATATTTATGTAATAAGGAACTTCGTTCCTAGCTGGTGTCCCAGGACACAACACGTTTTTTTGTCTTTAAAAATGTTATTTCGTTCCCATATAACGAACAATAATTCATTATTTATTTATTTTTTTAATTTTACAAATGTTATTTTGTTCCCATTTAACGAACAATAATTCATTATTTAATCAAATCATTCCTATTATCCATTGCCTATTTGAATTTTGATCTCTTAATTGCCCATGGAAGCGATTTCTTCGCTTACGTCGACGATTTAAACAAATTTAGCTATTATAACTTGAAAATTAAGTTCCAAAATTGTCTAAGTCGCTTATTTCTTACCTCTATTACACTTGATGAGTCCGGATATGCCTTGAGCGTACAAGGTCAGGCGTACTCGGGTCGTATAGAGGTTGTAAAGGACAATAAGTACAGTCTAATGCTAAAGATTAGCAGTTTTCGAGATACGTGAACATTAGCTCATAGAAGTTCCATCCAATATTATCGTATTTGCCGTCCCGTTTCTTTTAGATTACCACTACTACCGGTAAAGACGTGCCGCCAAGCGATTTAGCGTTCCGGTACAATGCCGTGTAGAAACCAATCAGGGGTATGGGTTTAATATAACTGTCTATCCCTAACAGGTTAGCCCGCTTCCATCTTAGACTGCATCATCACTTACCATCAGGGGAGATTGCAGTCAAGGGTTAACTTGTAGTGGATACAAAAAAACTTTTGACCAGGAGATTTTCCTAATGCGTACCCTCACTTACCACATTCGATTCTCACTTTTCAGTTGCCAACCCACTTTACGCCTCCCTCTTTAACTTTTTTATCCACTACAAGTGAGCCCTTGACTGCAATCTCACCTGATGGTAAGTGATTTTGCATGATAGCGTAGCGGCACGTCTTTGCCGGTAGGGTGGTAACTAGCCACGGCCGAAGCCTCCCACCAGGCCAGACCAGAGAAATTTCAGAAATTATAAACACCTTAATTAATTTTAATTAATTATTAATTCCGGGGATCGAACCCGGGACCTCCCACGTTAAGACAACGGCGCTCATCACTGCGCCAGAGAAAATGTCTTTATATCACGTTCGATGCCGGTGAATTTTTTTTATTAACATCATGATTTCGATTTTACTAACTAACTTCTTAGAAAATACTTAGGTGTAGACCTAAGTAATCTCTTATATTCATTGGCAAAAATGAGCCTAGGTAGAATCAAAAAGCTTACAAGGTATTATTACATCTTATTTTAACTTTTAATTTGATTTATCCAATTATTCCACAAGGATGAAAATGCCGGTTTGCAGCGAATTAACAATTATTGTGTTATTATTACCAATGACGTCTGTAGTCTATACCTACTGAAATTTTCATACAAGATCGAGAAAACTGATTAAGACAAAAGTAATTTAATTTAATTGTATTTAAAAATATCCTACATTAACATTAACAGCCCGCTTAATACTAAAATTGCCAAAAAATTCAAATCCGAGATGCGTATCGGCCCGGAAGGTAACCTTAACTAACCATAAAATAGCTAAGAGTGAGTAAGACTTCCTACATGTTAGATCCGCTATTAAACTTTGACTTTCTGCCATCACATTCCTCAATCATCATCATCACCATGGATCTTTCAATAGGTTTCTCGTTTCTGGTTTTCAGAAGAAATGATGAGTGTGGTGGTAGAAAATCATCACTATCACCATGGATCTTTCAATAGAGTTCTAGTGTCGGGTTTTCAGAAGAAATGATTTCTTAATTATAGTAACACTAGCTGATGCCCGCGACTTCGTCCGCGTCGAAACTTTTTAATTTTGCGGGATAAAAAGTAGCCTTTGTATTATTCCAGACTATTATCTATCTCCGTGCCAAATTTCAACTAGATCCGTTCAGCTATTCTGGCTTGATTGAGTAACAAGCTTCTATCCATTCTATCCATCCGTCTTAACGTCCGCATCCATACTAATAGTATAAATACGAAAGTGCGTCTATCTGTCTGCTACGCTTCCACGGCCCACCTGTTCAACCGATTTCTATGTAATTTGGTACAGGGAAGGGTTGTATCCCGGGGAAGGACTTAAGCTCTTTTTTATCGCGGAAAATTGAGGAGTTCACGCGGGAATTGAAAAAACTTAGTCCACGCGAACGAAGTCGCGGACATCATCTTTTTTATAATATTAGTATAGATTATGGAAGACTTATGTGATGAAAGAGATTATCCTGTAAGACCTATATTTTAAACTAGGTCCCTAATCTACTTTACAGGGATATTAGGTATAAATTTGGACGATGATATAATAATAGTAAGACATTATCTTAATAGGCAAGCACAAAAGAAGCTCAAAATTCCAGTACGACCACAACTTAAATAGTTTTTAATTTGTTTAATGTATTGATAATACTTGTTATGATTGGTATTATTTCTCACCCATATCTTATAGCTTCCTTTATTAATAATTAAACATACTCAATCGGAACTTGCGCACACGATAATTTTTCAAACTCGTCCAGTAGGTTTCTAGTGCCTTCCTACGAGAATAGCTTTCGGAAATATTATTGCCAACATTTCGTTATAAACTAAATTTTGAGCCAAGATTTGGATCATATCAGATTTCCAATTAGATAAATTGGTAGAGGCAAATTTCTTTTTTGTTGGATCACTTCCATTTTATATTGATTAGTAAAGATGAAAACACATCTCTTTGTAGTTTTGGATAACTATCAATCATGATTGATTACTATCGTCATCAACATCACAATGTGCATGACTCACGCCAAATTCGTATCAGACCTCATGCAACAAAATTCAAATTCAAATTCAAATTCAAAATGCTTTTTATTCAAATAAACTTTTACTAGTACTTTTGAATCGTCGAGTGAATCTACCACTAATTCGGAATGACATTCCTACCGAGAAGAACCAGCAAGAAACTCGGCGGTTGCTCTTTTGAAAAAAAATAATTACAATTCAATTAATTTATACAATACATATATAACAACCGTCCTTAGCATTGCTGGAGCGAGTCAAATCCATGCTCCTTATGAGAATGTGTTGAACTCTCATCCTTGCCGGCTCTTTCGGTAGAACAGCTTCCGGTGGTAGGAACAGGTGGTAGACTCTTGATCTTAATAAATGGCACAAGTTGTCAGTGAAATAAATAAATCATTCATCACTTGTGGGTTTCCTCAGTCCTCACTACGAGTTCCTTTACCTTCAACTCTTGAGAATTTGGAGACATGAATCGAAGGCCGAAATCTAGTGTCTACTCACTATACTATCCTATCAACGCATTTCGGATGTTTTGTAATATGTAATATAACGATATTATGTCGCGGAGCTTTCACATAACCTACCTCAATTGCGACGTCTACAACATTAGTGTCGTAAAGTGTGCGCTTCCTATGTATCTCACGTTTTTGTACAAACATCAAAAATATAACATGCGATAACAAGTGACCCGGTAGAGCTCCGAAATGTTACAAGGTCCCTGATAACTGCCCCAGACGTTATGTAAAGACGGACTTAATTTACCTACCGCAGATTTTTTTTGCCGGCCACGAAAATAATGCGATTTAGGCAGACTTTTATGCGCTAGTTTTTAAAGCGAAGCTTCTTAAGAGTCTCCGGTATCGTCTCACTAGGTGTCAAGCAATCCATACTTCCATACTTCCATATCCATATTCCATACTAATATTATAAATGCGAAAGTGTAGTGCGAAATATATATTAGTTTATTTTCATATATTTATTATAAGTATTATATTATTTGTGTAACTGTTTATGTATTAGTATGTAGGTATTTGTTTGTATGTTTATATTAATACACCACCCGCGCGTTAATCTCCTAACTTCTCCTATTCCTAAGGTTGCCTGGCAGAGATCGCTACTAAGCGATAAGGCCGTCTTTTTGTATACTACTTCGTTCTTTGTTTTCTATGTATTTTTTTTTTGTCCTTTTTATGTGTGTTGTGGTGTACAAAATAAAGAGTAATAATAATAATAATAAAGTGTCTATCTATCTGCTATGCTTTCACGGCCCATCTGTTGAACCGATTTTAATGAAAGTTGGTACAGGGACAGATTGTATCCAGGGGATGGACACAGGCCTCTTTTTATCCCGGAAAATTAAGGAGTTTCCGTGGAAATTGAAAATTGAATTCCACGCGGACAAAGTCGCGGGCATCAGCCAGTGTCTTATATTTTGTATGCGCGTGTCTGATCCGACACAAGAAAAAAATTCTTGTGTTGTGTAAAATACATTACTCAGAAGACACAAGAAATTTTCTTATAGTGCGCAAGTGGCCATAACCTTTTCAAGTTGCAATTGGGCAAACTTAAATGTATGGCACTTTAAAACCATACCCTATCTGACGTTCATGTGGCATCGTACCCGATTGCTAAATTACTCATTAGCACTCTTTCCCGGTAGCTAGCCACGGCCGAAGCCTCCCACCAGACTCTTGGGAAATCGGCCTAAGAAGCTGGCCAGCAACAGAGCAACATTTCTTTATAAATACTAATAAATAATCTATTATATGCTATTCCTTGTTATGCATGTCTAATTCAAGGTCAGACTGGATCTCATAAAACTTTATAGCATCTATCTCATTCGCCGGCGAAACATAAATAAAATTAGCAGCAATTAAAAATATATGAATTGCTAACAAATACTATAAAAACGTGTTTACTGCTCATTTTTGGTTAGAAAACAATATTTTTTTATATTTTTTTATTATTCCATATTATATGATTTATTTTGGATCTTTATGCTTTACCTATAGTTTATATAGTTTTAGTAGATCATTGCAGTGTGATGGATATGTCACCGTAATATTGTAAAAACCGTTAGATTATAATCTAACTCGCGAAATTGCAAACTGTCGAAAGATTACAGTTTAACGCATTATTTTTATACGACTGCTTGAAAAAAGGAGTATATTGTTTTCAGGGTTCATGTATGTATGTATGTATGTGAGTTTGTATATTCCACCATAACTTCTATACGCCTGAACCGATTTTGATAAACCGTTAGAATCCCTAGCTTATTCCGGGTGACATAGGCTAGTAAAATTTTTAAAAAAATTGATGGGGTGACCATGGTCCCGCATTGAAGACCAAAATTGAAAAAAAAAATCGAAAGAAGATTAGATAGTTATATATAATCATCAGAAAATGATGAGTAGATTCCAAAAATATATAACACTTCAATGTTTAGTGATTCACAAAAAATATCATTTAATAAAAAATGTGAATAAGATTCCAAAGGCTATTTAAGCAAATGGCTTCTTATGGAAGTAAACTCCAAAAATAATATGGCAGGGCAGTCGTATTTTTTAATTCGTTAAATTAATTCCACTTGTTCGGTAGATTGTAATCTGTTAGGTATATTAACCCGATAGAACCTAAGTGCCTGATTATTAATGTCGAACCCTAACCTAACCTACAAGAACAACAAGAACAGGAACACAAGAAAACGTAAATACAATTAATATTTCAAAAATTGACATTGAACGGTTCACAATCTGTCGACAATTTACAATTTCGCGAGTTATATTATAATCTAACGGTTTTTACAATCTTACGGTGACAGATACATTTTGATATTAGATTGTTTACATAATCATGAACTTATGGTTAACAAAGAGACAAGTGTAAGTAACTTGATACACTTTGATACTTTGTTGTGTAACAATAAATTCAACAATGCAGCTTAGCTGTTAGGTTGTAGGAAGGTCTTAAATTTTGAAAACCATAGAATGTGTCTGAAAAACTGGAAATTTTTCAGGTAAATTTACAAACATGTTGTACATTAAAATTCGTATCGTATTTTAAAATCAAATTACATCATGACACTAACGTTCCTTTATAAAAACTAAAAAAATGCGATATATATACGGCACCAACCAAAATTGTTGTCTCAAATCCATGAATATTTGTTAGCTTGACCCAAACACTACCCATCTGAATTTCAAGTACCAGGAATAACCTTGGCTTTTTGTTTTATATTAGCACAAATTTAAATCCTTTCCGAATTGTAAGGTTGCATTTAAATTTCGTATGTTTATGGTTGTCAGTGCGCAATAACGAAAAATCCTTGCTTTGTACTTTGTTCCAAAATGATTTTTTAATTTGTACATAATTATGATAATTGACAACATACAATATTTTTTACGTTTAATCTGTGGTGTGATAACGTGATAAGAGATCCTACACCTGGTCAAATAAATCTATGTACGTATTTTCTGATGCCTATTTCGTATTTCAGCACCACAATGTTTCTCTGCATGTCCGATATGTTTGATAATCTATTTTGCACGTTTAATCTATCGATTATAAAAAACCTGATCTGTTTCCCGCGCAATTCGCGCTCGGCGTCCGTCGAGAAACCGAATTCGTTTCAAGGCCACATTCCAATTTCAAACCATTGTCAATGTCGCCAGCGCGGATGACGGATGTTTTCTTTGGCCATCTAGTTTATAGCACTTTTAAAAATTGGAACAGGCTCCAAGTGACGCAGTGGCTAAATTGGCGGGAATTCAACTAAATAATATTAAACATCATATTTTCTATAAAACAGCAATGATAAACTATCACAAAAATTATACTTATACCAAAATGTCGCTTATCAAAAGTTGATATGATATTAAAAATGTGTCTCCCAATTATAAAGTAAGAAAGCACATTTGAATAAGTAATAAAATATGAATAGTCAATTCACTTCGCAGCACGACGTGGTGCGCCGTCGGTCGCAAAGAAACTTGATTCAAGTTTAGATATTTGGTTTTATCTATGACCGCACTTCAAACGGTCAATGTCAATAAAGCCTGCAACAGACTTGTCATTTAAATATTTTTTGCATAATATGTATCAATTATACTAATGTAATTAACTAACCACTTTTTATTTGGGTTCATTGACATTACAAGGATATAAAAATGATTTGGCGGTGTCCAATTCATTAGTCATTATTTTATGTTGTTTTTATGTTATGCGATTTCAATATTAATCTCATAAAATATTAAAAGGTATTCTGCTCGGACTTGATGCTTCCGTAACTTTTATACCAATTTATTTAGTGACTTGTAAGTTGAAACAAAACTTCACATAATATTATGCGTTTGATTTTTTTTAAATAAACATTAAAAATAATAAATAATATTTTGTAGACAACTCGTTATGTCTTGATCCACGCTATTTCTTGGAACATACTGCCAAAAGTCCTTTCGTGTTTCATAACGAGAAAACGTTTCTGTAAGTTCAATTTCCTGTGCCATAAAGTTGATAATGTCCCAGCAAATACTTTTCACGGGCGCATATCAACAAATTTACACTGTAATTTTGATTGACACCAACCATTACTGGCGAGTTAGGCGTTGCGTCATCGAGTAACTACGGACATACGTTGCTTTATTTTTTCGGCAACACCAACTTTAAATTAGTTGTTGATTTTCTTATTTTCACTTGATATTGAACTTTAAGACCCAAGTGTTAAAGTCAAGGTTGAGTTTTAGAACCGTTTTATTATTTTTAGTTGCCTACAGCTATTAGTGATCTCTTGGCTTGTATACCATTATGTATAGTCGTTTATTTTGGCGTATTGTAGGTATATTTTTAAAAATATACAAAATACTTCTTCACATTATTTAAATATCATACGATTCAGAATATGGGCAAAATATTTTTGGAGTCTGATATATAGGTAATAGGTATAGGTAGGTATTTATTTTCAATGTTTCTTGTCATTGAAATACACAATTGTCGTATATAGTTGTGTTACTTTTCAAGGTTGTATACTTACCTGCCTACCTTCTAAATAGTAAATAACAAGTAAAATAATAATCCATTTAGAGTCTAACGAAATTACACTAATCATTGTGTGGTCACGCGATTCGACTATCTTTATCTCCCGTATGATATAATTATTTCGACGGTTCTGCCTGCGGCCAACTCGGCATTCTTTGTGTCCGTTGTTCACAATTTTGGGCTATTGGTAGTGGGATAATATTCTAAATGATTCGGTAATTTCATGTTAAGCAAATATAAATAAACTAAAATACTTATATTCGTGATGGATACGACATTTTGTACTGTTCATTTTATACTTAACTGTTAAAATATTGAAAGATAAATAAATACTTAGATAGGTACCTAAATACGTTTTACGGTATAAATTAATAAGTAGTATCAATTCCAGTATGTTACACTAGTATTACTATATTAATTAGATGTCTAATACTATTCAAATAAGATTTTGTGGTCGCAAAATTACTTTAATTAATTGAATATAACTAAACAATTATTTTAATTAACTAACTTATTTTGTCGAACTTCTCGCTTAAATGCGCATTAGAAACGTTTCGAATCGAATTTAATCAATGTCATTGGAAAGATACTTGAATTTTAAGAACCATCTAAGTTAACATAGAAGCTATATATACCGGTATATAGTGGTATATACCACTACAGTCTAATAACGTCCCACTTCTGGGCACAGGCCTCTACTCTCATAGGAGAGATGGAATTAGAGCTTAGACCCACCACGCTGCTCCAATGTGGGTTGGCGGGCTTTAACGACTATTATCATGCTAGTGATAATAACCGGGACCGCCGGCTTAACGTGCTCTCCAAGGCACGGAGACGAAACACCTCCAACTTCCTAACTCCGGACTAGTACTGAAAATTTCTAGTCAGAAAAATTCAATACGTAATTATGGCCCGACCCGGGACTCGAACCCGATACCTATATAATTATATAATATTCCTTTATCTTTTTATTTAATAAATGTATAAAAAGATTGGTTTATTTATGGTCAACCTACCAAGCAAGAAACATCTCGAGTCGTTAAGGTATAAGTAATAAGCACACGTCTGAGAATATTACTTCCTTCAAAGTCACCTCATTAAACAAAACTATTTCTATATTACAGGTTGAAAATGCTGCTCTTACCTACTAATGCCTAATAGATATTTTTAAACAAAATTATTTTTATTTAGTCCAGAAATAACTAGATATCTATAACCACATATAAAAATACATCAGATCAACTGCCTGGCATATCAACGTAAAACTCAAACAGTGAGCAAACTTGAGATTTTCAATGAAGGTTTTCCATATAATGTACACCCTATACGGATAACTGAGATTTATACGGATTGTTGAGAATATAACTACATCCACGTGTATGAAAGTCGCAAGAGAACTGAGCAAATATCTATAAAATTAAAACTGGTTTGGTCACTAGGTAGCTTTCAAATTAAATTAAAAAAAAAACTTTTTAATAAAGGTAATAAAGGTTAGCATTCAATGTTAAAAAATAAGGGCTAGTTAAAATATATGTAAACAAAAATGTATAATAAAACTACTAAGTACGAAACTAGTAGTTCGAAACCAGTGTACCTAGATATAAATTGGTCGGGTGAAATGTCACATACCTATTAAGTTTCAGTTTTTGTGGTTAACCTCTCACGTTATTTGAATTCCAAGTCTAAAATTGAATAATAATTTCATGTTTCAAGTACATTATAAGTGACATAGTGAAATAGAAACAATTAAATATAATGTAGTTAAGGTAATTCTATGATCTGTCATTAAAAAGGTACACAAAATAAACTTACTTAAATTAAATAAATTTTAATATTGTAGTATATCTACTTTTAAAGTTATTATCAGCTTTCAAATAATCGTTTATAAACCGATTAATTTCATCTAAAAAAAATATGTACTCGTAAATAAGTATATTCAAATTGGAAAGGATAGGTAATTGGTTTAAATTAGGCTCACTAATTACATTACAGTTAACAACACATTTCTAGTTCGTTAACTGCCTTAAATTACTATTAATGCACGGACCTAGGCTTGTGAACCAAAACAATAATATATTTAAACAACAATTCCCTAAGTTATTTGAATAAGACTCTTGAACAAGTAATTTGCATGATAATATATATTTTCAAATTGAATAATCGCTCAGAAAAATGCGTAACATTTATATTGTCAATAATAAAACAAGTAACAATGACTCAAATAGAAAATATCACACGAAAGTAGCAAATAAAAGGCACACCCACAACGCCTCGGCGGCGCAGACGCACGCGTGACGTCACCCGGCGTATTTAGCGTGACCTTGGACCAGCTCAATGCCAAGCAGAAATTAGGCAGCCCGCGCAACCGAACGCATCCACCTCATTCTTACGTCAATACAAAATATATTTTTCATTACGTAACATATGTAAACATATTAAAAACAATTCGAGTTAGTACATTTTCGAAATGTGAAATTACTTTCCTAACCCCCATTAGTGTTGAATCTAATAGGTACCTTATTTACTTCACTTGATTAGAGACAGGTTTTCGCAATGTGAAATTACTTTCCTAACCCCCATTAGTGCTGAATCTAAATACCTTATTAACTTCACATTAATAAAGATAGGTCATTTCAAGGCTGCGATTCTTACTTTGTCTTTCAGCTAATCTAGTGTAAGAAATAATATTCATATTATTCAAGTTTATAGCCGCCATTTCCGCATCGGAATAGTTAAGGTCCCTTAGGTCAATTAATTGCTGTTTTAATTTTTTAATTTTATTAGGTAGTAGAGTTTCAACATAAGATTTTGTACATAGTGCATGGTTATATTTTATGATTTTGTTATTTGGCACATAAAGTAATAAAATATATCATACAATAACTTGAACTAAAGTAAAACTAAACATTTTCTGTAACAAAGAGGTAAAAGTTTTTAAATACATTTTTTAATACTTAATTTTTAAATACATACATAGTGTATATTGAGAGCAAAATACTATGTAACACTATAATATTACTAGTAGAACTATTTTATGGGTAAACTTATTCTTTTTATATATTTGTCTATAATGCATTCTACAGCGATGGTTATTCCATAAATTAAGTAAAACGTGGTCGGAAAATATTAATTATATTCCAACTATTAGGGTAATGGTCACATTGATCCAAATAGTTATATCCAACCCTTTATCATAATTTATAGTTGCTAACCCCTCGCACTATTAATTTAACCCTTAGCAAGTGCAGGTCGAATTTTAACCGCGCTCAAAACCGCTAGTCATCACTCAAGGGCCCAAGTAACCCCATCTAAACTTTGATTTTAGCAAATGAACAATTTTCGGAAAATAATTCCGAACTAGTACCAAGATTGATTAAGCGTACTATTTTTAAAGTATTTTGTGGACTGTCCAAACAGTAAGTAAATAATTGATTGACTCTATAACTTTTTACTATTTAGTGAATCGACACTTTATTTTATAATCATTGTACTTAAAATAATCAGTTAATTATGTGCACATTAACAATGTTGGGACACCCTGTTACCGGCTAGACTCTACGAGTAAATGTAGCTTAACAAGTAGTGCAATTAAACTAGATATGTTAATCTTCAAAGGATGGTTTCATGATATCTGGAACTTCACAACTTTGTTCCTCCTTCTCCGTTCTACCAATCTCCTCGCACGAAGTGTTTATGCTCCCCTCCCAGCGCACGTGTTGCCAGGAGCCAAGTGTTATAACTTAAGTACCTTCAAGGCAAGAGTGAATAAGCAACTTCTAGGCAAGCACGTTCCAACCTAGACCTCATCATTGCTTTGCACTAAGCATGATTGTCGTCAAGCGCAAGCCTATCACGCAATAAAAATAAAAAAAAGATATACGTTTCTATATCTTTTTTTATGATTACATATAGAAGATCCGTACAAGAATCCCAGAAATAAGAAGATTCGTACGAGGATCCGTAACCGATACAGCTCGACGGGTCGTAAATTTCAATGCTGAAAGCCGCCAATTGTCGGAGCACATAGAATAACCGATTGCTGTTGAAGTAATTTTTTTACGCACTACAAGTGAGTACTTGACTGTGATATCGCCTGATGGTAAGTGGTGATGCAGTCTAAGATGGTAGCAATGATGATGTATTCTAAAATGGTGGGAAAAAGATGGCAGCAAAAGTCCCAAGGTTTTGATATGTCTGGCCGCACTAGCTGGATGGACGACATCAAGCGAGTAGCAAGGAGTCGCGCCTGACATAGAGTTGACATGTATTGTGGCATTTTACATCTTACTTCCATGATATTCTTTTAATGGCAACAATTGCGGGGACAACTATTTTATACACCGTGGATATTATTTCCATCGCTATGCCCAAGCTCTACGGCTGGATAAAACTGAGCGAGGAGATAAACATTTTATCCTTTCCCCGTGGATAAAATCTCCCCGCCCATGCTCGCCCTGCTGGATGTATATGTCGTCCAGCCAAGAAAACCGTGTGGAGCTGTAGACGTCTATTGGTTAAGGACGACGACTAAGATAAAGGTAGATTATAGTCCTAAGAACAGGGTCACACGTACTGACAAATAAATTATAAACCCTTAGTATCCCTTAATTTGCATAGATAAGGTTGATCGCACGCACCCCGAGATGATTTCTATCTCTGTACCTAGAATCGTTGATCTTCGTTAATTTATTATATCTTAGAATGGCCCCATTGCGCTCTGGTTACTGAGATGGACCAAAATCTGGAAAAACTTGGGATTAAATTATTTTTAATCCCATTGGTCATAGTCGCAGATAAGTTATCTCTGTGCTTCGTCAAATTCGGTTTAATAGATGGGTCGGACATAAAGTGGTTACCACAGATTTAATCATAGAAGTATGGATTTCATTAAAAGTACCTTAATTGACAGGGTTATCTATACTAATATTATGAATGCGAAAGTTTGGATGAATGGATGTATGGATGGATGTTTGTTACTCAATCACGCCCCAACGGCTGAACGGATCTGGATGAAATTTGGCGCAGAGATAGATTATAGTCTGGAATAACACATAAACTACTTTTATCCCGGAAAATTAAAGAGTTCCCGCGGGAACCGAAAAACCTCAATCCACGCGGACGAAGTCGCGGGCATTAGCCTAGTTGTCTATAAATCATCATAATATGTATTATGTACCTATAGAAAATAATACCTATTAAAATCATGAAACAAGATTTCCTTGTTAGATAAATACCTACAGGTAAATCAAGATTACATACATCAAAATTCGGCGTGGTTTGAACTTTGAAGGTATTAAAGGGCTTTTCCACTTGGCAACGTTTTGACGCACAGTCAATACGCGTTTAACAATTAATACAAGTTGATAGTGCAAGTGTCCCTTGGATATTACTTAGCATCAGGTGAAATCGCAGTCAAGGGCTAACTTGTAGTGGATAAAAAAAAGTTAGGAAAATTAAAAAGTTGCCACGATATTTTTAATACCTATTTCCACTCGAACGAAATCACGATATCACCAGCTAGTAAGTAAATTACCTCAAAACACAATCCTGACAATACCCTTATTCTAATGTTATCAAATGCTTATACGACTCAAACTGCAATTTTGAGTAATATTGCTTAAGTATTGCTTTAAGTGTTGGCAGTCTGGCCCCAGAAGCCATAGCAGGTTAACTTGAGCAAGTTACTTCAACCCTGTGAACATTGACCGCTCTCCCATGTAATTAGCAATCCAGGGTGGTCCCAACGACCATATGACCTATAGACTTGATTTCGATATTCGCCAGGTGCTTACGAAGCCCTGTACTGTCGACACCTGTGAACATTGTAAGGGAACTGTCAAAAACACATCTTAGTGGGTTTTATGGACATGATAAGGATTTTTTTTTCTGAAAAGCTCACAAAGTTTAGTGCTTCGTTTCTCTTATATTGCCTAACCAGCCTGCGACATCGTCCGCGTGGATTGAAGTTTTATGGTCCCCGCTGGATATCTTTAATTTTTCGGGATAAAAGTTATATATAAATCCCGTAACCATCCTATATATTAATGACATTAATTAATTAATGTAATAATATATGCATAATATGTAATAAGTAATTAATGTAAGCATTATGCTTAAGCGTTCTATATGTTTCTTAACACTATAGATCGTTACTTAGTGTAATATCGCCTGTAACTTTCAGTAAGCACAATACTTCGTGGTATCGCAGAGTACCGTGGTGGCCCATCCATATATATACATCCATCCATATATATATAATGTATATATATATATTAATGCCTTAACCATCCTATATATTTCGCTATATATATCGACAATTATTAGTTATATTTTGTTATAATAACACTTTTACTTAAATAACATAGTTAAATTTAGATTGAAACTTATTTCTTGGCTTGGAGAGCAAAAAATTACAGTATTAGATCTACTTCTAATAATATAATTTTGCAGTCTCATAATTCTGTCGAATAATCACTGAATAGAGGCATCAATTTACATAACAACGACTATTCCTCCCATATGACCCATTAATTAATATTCCACGGTACACCTACTTCAGAATTCCCATGCAAGTATTCTAAAAATTGCGCAAAATTTGAACAGGATGCAACTTAAGAGGGATGCTTACGACCTGTCCCACGACCCTGCAGGTGACGGCCCACATGTCTCAAATCATACACCCAGACATCCAAGTATCGCCTTTAAAATGATTAATTTAGAGTGTAAAAGCACCGCAAATTTTAACTTCGTCTGATGCTGTTCCTTATGTTTCCTACAGCCATTCAATTTAAGTCTTTATGAACTTATAGTTAATGTCTATAAGAACTGCATATTCAAAACTTGATGCAACTGTGGGAACGTAGTTTCCGTAGTATAGGATTCTTGGATATTGTCATTTCCTTTATAAAATTCTTTGTTGTGCAGTGATTTATCAGGATCTAATATATTTAGTTTCATTAATGCTTCCTTTCAGTCAAATTTTTGGGTGTTTTTGGTATATCTGTGCATCTGTTTAGGGGTGTTTATGCATTATTTTGATTCTATGGGAATTACCATGGTATATTATAAGGGTGCGTTCTTTAGTCAGAGGCGTTGGGCTTAATATTATATTGATGGTGAAATTACTTTTATCACAACTTTATCTGTAGCAAACGTTTTTCATGCTGTTTTGTTGTTACTCGACTTTCATACAAGAAAGCCTAAAGTGGGAACTAATCATTCTTAAAGATAGTATTAATTAACTATCCTAAAATGCTATCTAATTCTTTCATCCTGCTAATTTTCTTTGAAAATTGGGGAGTTCCCGTGGGAATTGAAAAAACCTATTTCACGCGGACGATGCCGCGGGCAAGTCTGCTAGTATTAAATAATTATAAAGTACCTTGATATATTTATGTTCGTATCTTGTGATGTATTTTGTTGTGTGAAATAAAAGGATTATTACTTTTAATTTTAATATTTAGAGGAAACGCTTTATTTTGTTATTTTTATTTTATATGTTCCCAAAAAAAAATATTATATTAATTATATAAATTTATATTAAAATCAGAAATGCGCTCATATTCAACAATTCACAAAAGCGGTACAAATCGATCATTGTCATGTTTTAGTCAATACATCCCCTAAAATCGGCCAGTGGGTCATTGATACCCCATGATAAAGCGGAGGGTTGGCTGCATTCAGAGATGACCGTTACACATCCTTTTGTTATGTTAATAATGTGTTGCAGTGCATCTCGTAAATGCGTGTTATTTTGCTGTGTCTTAAATGTTCCACTAGATTTTTTCGTACACATAATACATAGATGTAACCTAACTATAAAATCTCGACTTTCTTAACCCAGCGGATAGACTTGGGTTTTGGAGTAGTCAGGCTGTTTGCACTCTAGGTAGTAGGTACCTACGATGATATTATGCCAGTTAGTTTATCGTTTTTTGACGTTTTATGTACTAGATGATGCCCGCGACTTCGTCCACGTGGATTGATTTTTTTTAATTCCCTCGGGAACTCTTTAATTTTCCGGGATAAAAAGCCTATGTCCTTTCCCGGGATGTAACCTAAATTTCCTCAAAATCAGTTGAGTAGTTCGGCCATGAAAGCGTAGCAGACAGACAGACACACTTTCGCATTTATAATATAATTATGGAGACTAGCTTATTAGGATTTTGATGGAGTACAACGTTTCTATATTATTCTCTTACCATTCAAATCTGAACATTTAAAAACCCATAAGATAAAAATATGAAGTGAAATTTCCGATCACCTGTTACATTTCAACACGTTACAAGTATTACCATAGACAGCTTTATGACTAGACACGGCATAAAATTAATTGTTTACTAATGTTAATGTAACAGCCTTCCTTAATAGGATTTATGACGTTCTTATGAAGAAGCAATGTATTTTTTTGCAAAGACTGCTTGAAACCTAACTTCTTTTGTATCCTAAACCTGATGTAAATGAAAAAGAAACTAATCATCTTAGTATAATTGTTTTTGATATTAAATGCATAAATAATTCATATTTATAAACTTTTACAAGTAAAATATATTTTTTTATGCTTGAAAAGTTACACTGTCTCTAGGTTCTGTAGGACATAAAAAACACATGATTATGTGTTTACATAAAACAACGTCAATGGTAAAATAAAAATAAATTTTATACTTGTCATGTTATAATTTACTTTATTCTATAGCAGTAAATAATGTGATTGCAAATATCTTATAAATAAAATAAAATAAATAAATGCTTAATAATATAAGAACTATCTAGATCTTTCGAAAACATATTGTATAGCACAGACGGTAATTTTATGATGTTCAAAACTGGAATTATGAAAGAAATGGCTCACTGTTATTATTTAAAGACAGAAAGGTATGTGAGATGAACAATATTTCCTGTGTGTATTTATCACGAATAATTTATTATTGAATTTCATCACGTGCATATAATTACTTTTAATTACTGTTAAGTATGACTTTAAATTGTGTCGTAATTATATTTGTCTTTTGTTATTTTTTGTTTTTAGTCCTTTATCACAACAGTTTTTTACATGTATATTTTCATATGACTTTTAAAAATCAAAATTAAGTATTTAAGAGTTATAGATGCTTGTGAATTTAGGTCTGGCACTTAACTATATCTGATGTATAGTGGCTTGTGGGGATTATAGATCCGAATTCCAAATGCTACCTAAACTACCTGCATGGAAAATATAAAATATTTCTAAATTCGTCATTTAAATTTAATGTTTCTACTTTCTACCAGCATTAAAGTGGCATTCTAGATAAAAGTTGTGCAAATTCACTCCAAAATCACAATTTTTCTGCAAAATGCTCAATATTCATGGTAAAAGTAGGAAGAGAGTTCTAGATTAGCTAACTCGTAGACTTATGCCACGATTACACTTATAAGTTTTACACAAGTACCTAAGTAGCTCCCATGAGTAACTTACGAAATGTAAATAGTCTTGTATGGTGCATATAGTTTACAATTGTTGTATAGGCAAGTTACTATCGTGAGTTTCTTACGTAAAATCTTACATGTATAATTGCGGCCTTTGAGTATGTAGATAGGTGCAGCAAACTATTCAACAACGGTAAAATGCAAGTTTTATAAACACCGCCAAGCTATAAAATAAGTGAAATTTCATATCCATGAGACCGGAATATCTTATACAAAATATTACAGATTTCTAAAGATACCGTGTATAGTGGTAAATCAATACCATTATCTTGAAACCACTATAAAAATGAGTGATACCAAACAACCAGAGCAGTTTTCTGCGAAACGTTCCCGAAATGCAAACAATTCTCAACCACAAACTCTAACTACTAGGATTCAAAACAGCTTGACAATCGTTGTCTCTCCTTATAATACAATTATCTCCATAATGCCAAACGAGATTGAACTATAAAGTGTAGTGCATTAAATCAATATTCTAATAATATACTTACAGACGAATTTTTCACTACTGACAATAGAAATTCAACTTAAATATGTACAGGTAAAGTCTGAATTCCCTTGAATGTTTCTATTATTTACGGTCTTCTGCATTTGTACTTGGAATGTGCTCCCGCGCATCTCACGGCACCGGGCGGAAATCTTAATGGATCCTGGAACCTGGGCTAACTACGGGCTCCATCGATCCGATATTGTGGTGTTAGTAATGGTTTTTGGTCTTTATTTTACTCTTTTTATAAAACTATTTTCAGACAATAATAATAATCGTACCTACTTAAAAACTAAATTTCAATTTTCTATATATAAAAATGTAGTAAACATTTCTAAAAAAATATATTTAAGTTATGTTATTTTAAGTTCTGTTCGACTATTATTTTTTTATTAAGATCTTTAGTCAGTATTTTATACTGGTTCGTATTTAAACAAAATTGGCCCTATAGAACCATATTTTACGAAAACTTGAGTTGGCAGTAAGAGTCGTTAGTAGGTGATAATAATTGATCATATGAGATCGTTGATCATGTTTTTAAAGTCTTAATTAAAAAGATGCTAATTCGTTTCTAATACGTAGGTATAAAATCCTTACTAAGTTATCGTTGTACTAAATTGAAAAAAGACAATCCTCCTTTTCACAATTTTCTATAGGAAAAAGAATGCCATCTATTGATTTTGTTTCGTTTAAAGATTGTTTCTTTAACTGAAAGAGCACTAGTTAAATTTTTAGCTATTGAAATTAGGTAATTAATTATTGTCATACCTATTCTTAACAATTAGTTGAAAGGGTAATGGAAATTCTAATCAAAGTGGCAGCTATGTATTTCTGACTATTTGTTGACTACCCCTGAGTTCGCGTATCGGTCATGACGATTAAGTTGAATTTGCCTCGTAAGTTTTAGCATGTTCGACTACGGCCGACAAGGTCCCGGGTTCGAGTCTCAGGTCGGGCCAAGCCGGGTCGGGATTTATTCTGACTAGAAATTCTCAGTACTAGCCCGGAGTTAGGTTAGGTTAGGTTCACCCCCGTGCCAAGGAAAGCACTTTAAGCCGTCGGTCCCGGTTATTATCACTAACATGATAATAGTAGTTAAGGCTCGCCAATCCGCATTGGAGCAGCGTGGTGGGTCCAAGCTCTAATTCGCTCTCTTCTATGAGAGTGGAGGCCTGTGCCCACCCGTGGGACGATATTGGGCTGTAAGGGCAATTTTACTAATCACGCACCACCAACGCAAGACACGTTTTATCAGTGATTACTATTGATTGCCAATTGCCTGGTAATACCTATGTATTGTATTCTTTGAACAAACATCGATGAGAATCCAACTCAAATTAATAACATGATGATGACATCAGCTGCTTTTATTTTATTACTACTTTGGAAAACATTCTTAAAATAGATTATTCATAAACGACTGACAATTTTACATTCACATTATATCTACATACCTACAATTAAAGCCAATGTATACCAATAATATAATATATTATTATTTGGATTTAATTATACCTCGATACATTTTAATCAAGAATTTATATTCAAATTGCCTAATAAAACAAAATCGATGTATGCAATTATTCATTAAAGTTCCGTAGAACATAATTTATCTTGCCTTGTCTAACAATTAGATCCTCTATGACCGGCGCCACAGTTGTACCAATTAGCAATTTAAAATCTTGTTTTTTTTAAATTTATTATTTGATGCATTTCAGTGAAAAATTTTCAATGCATAATAAATTCTCAAATAAGCTTTAAATATGACACATTGGAACGCGTGCAAATGTGGTGATAAAAATCAAATAGTTAATAAATTATTCATTAAAATTCGGAAGAGTAATTTATTTTCTAATGCCGATTCTTATCGTTTGATATTCTATTATAATCTTGTTACTTTTGCTTTTAAAGAAAGCTATTTGCTGAGGGTCACGATCTGGTGAAGTTTTCTTGGGATAGTTATATAATTTCTTGTGATAATGTGTTGGATTCCCAGATCCTTTTGCATACGAATTACGAAACGACTAAGTGTATTCCAACTCATTGGTTTGTAACGATTATTATAATTTATAATGCGACATAAAGGAGAAACTAAATGACAAAATTTGAACCTCCTTCCTGTCTCTATTACAACAGTAGCCAAGAATTACGGTACTTTATCTCTTAACAAACTCGCGACAAATTAAAACGTTTGAAAACCAATTTTCCACGCCCAAATCCGACACCTTCAATGCCAATATTAAACGGTTTTTTACACAGAAGCACGATTTCCAACTTTTTATTCGCCTCTTGGGTGACAAAAGCGCGGAAAAAATCTATTGGACTGCATCAAAAAACTTAACAACCAAATACAAATCTTATTTCTGTACATTTAGAATTTAAATTCGTCTGTCTATTTTATTTTATGTTCCATGGCTTAAAGTTTTTGATGACAAATCAATTTGATTCTTATTACTTCAGACGTAGAGTTTTAATTTATTTGTGCCTACTATTTATATGAATTGGGTCTTGGTCTTTAGTTCTTTACGCCAATGCGTCGAAAAACGGTTATTTGGAAATGAGGTTTTTTGGAGGCACGTGCCACTCCCGCGGTTCCGAATTTGAATATTCGTGATTGAACTACGATTTGAAAAATATTTGTTTTGCTTGTACTATGATGAGTAATGACTCCCTCCCTTTTTAACCAACCAACCAACCAACTTCAAATATAGAGGTTTGGGTATTCGACCCTATGCTATGTACCTTTAATCTTCATACTTTCAGGAAGGTAATATTATTGTCAATACTCAATATCATTTATTCAATATAGGTACTCTGTAGGCACACTTATTGACGTTAAAAATTACTTACATACAAAACATGATAATCGGTTACGGTATCTTAAAACTAAAGCTACGAAGGTTCCAAACACGCCATGGTCTGAGAAGAGCCCACAATAAACTCAGCCGAGTATTTTTTTTCATTATCACCATCTCACAAATCGTCCTAACTAAGGAACTAGGTAACAGAGCCATAGAGGAAATTATTGCCAAGCTTCCTTGTCGTTTAAGTAGTCCTTTACATGGTAATAAGATTTTCCAATGAGTTTACGTTTTACATTAACTTTGAACTTCTTCAGAGACATCATCAACATGTCTTCTGGGAGCTTATTGTAGAAGCGGACACTTTTTCCAACAAATGAATTGCTATCTTTACTGAGCCTAGAAGGAAGCATTACAAGTTTATTTTTATTTTTATTATAATACTAAATACAATTCCAACACTATATCTTGCACTTTTTTTTTCTCTAGTATCTAAGTAATTAGTATTAAGTTAGTGCAGTAATTTGTTTTATCTTTTTTATTAAGTATATTATGCAAGTTTGAACGACCTTTGTATTATTTTATTTAGTTTTAAATGAAGGAATAATTAAGGCTTTTTATTTTATTAATTTAAATACATAACTGCCTCGTTGGTCTAGTGGTTGGCATGTTCGACTGCGGCCGACGAGGTCCCGGGTTCGAGACCTGAGTCGGGCCATAATTGAGTATTGGGTTTTTCTGACTAGAAACTCTCAGTACTAGCCCGGAGTTTGGAATTTGGCGGTGTTTCACCCCCGTGCCTCGGAGAGCACGTTAAGCCGTCGGTCCCGGTTATTATCACTAACATGATAATAATCGTTAAAGCCCGCAAACCCGCATTGGAGCAGCGTGGTGGCTCTAATTCCCTCTCTCCTATGAGAGTGGAGGCCTATGCCCAGCATTGGACGTTAATGGGCTGTATTGGTGGTGGTGGGATTACATCTAGTTATCAGGCATATAACATAAATGTAAGTAATATACATAAGTAGTCCCCGCCACAGCTCTGTCCCGCTTTTCAGACTAGATGGCGCTAGTAAAATAAGTCCACATTTTTTGTCTGACAGGGCCCGTCTATGTAAATTTTGAATACAGTAACAAAAAAGAGTTTTGCAGTCCTAATGCAGCTCGTAAATCGTCAGGATCCTGTTTGTAAGGATATAATTTTGTAAATTATTTGAAACTTTACAATGAAAGGTCATGCGAAAATATATCTCTTAATAAATAAATGAGAAACGAAGGACATACGGACACAATATTAAGTCATTTATCATTTTCACACAGTCCTGTCATATTACCATAATATATTGTTATTTATTTTAACTTTTTAATATGTGAGCTAGACCAAAATATCAAACGGATATATAAAATCGAAGCGCTATTCGCATTAAACGTAACGTTTCAATAAATATAATTCAATTTAATTCAGTAATGTTTTAATGAAGTGAAACTTTTTTAGAATCGTTCTGATTTGAAAATTCATCGAAACGAAAAAGCGACACCAATAAAAGACAAACATATTATTCATATTAGGAGCCTGCGAGAGAATGAGGTACTACATTTTAGGTATAAAGGGCTCGTAGGCTACTTTTCTGAAGTTTCACTTGCAATTCACACACGGCAGAAGAAGATTTTTTTTTTTGTATACCTACCTATGTAATGCAGGTACTACGTAATTATCTGAAATTGAAATTTGAAATTTATTTATTTTCTGTACAAACTATAACATTTGACCTTATTTCTAGGAACGATGACGGCTAAAAAAGTATAAACTGCGTTTCAGCCGTCAACGCCCACCTCCGAAACAGCTATACAGATATCAATAACTTATACTTTACTTAAAATAAAACTAAAAGTTAAAACGGAAGCATACTAAGTTTTTTATAGTAGTGTGTGTGTGTGTGTGTGTGTGTGTGTGTGTGTGTGTGTGTGTGTGTGTGTGTGTGTGTGTGTGTGTGTGTGTGTGTGTGTGTGGGTGGGTGGGTGTGTGTGGGTGTGCGTGGGTGGGTGTTGAATAAGTGAGTGAGTATGGGTGATTGTGTGAGTTTATTTGTTTGTGTACTAATAGAGTGAACCTAATTATTTAACTATTATTAAAAGTTTTTCTGTCTCTTCGTAGGAGAGTGATCAGTGATCTAAATAAAACACACCTCTTTCAAAAGGCTTTAAAATCTGATTTCTAATTGCAATTTCAATTTAATTATATCTGTAGCATCCTAAAATCGTCATCATAAAATAAACTTAAAATCAAAGTATTCAAAATTGGTACCTATACACCTTTGAACGTCGAGTTTTTTTTATCCCCTACAATTTAGCCCTGGACTGCGATCTCACCTGATGGTAAGTGATGATGCAGTCTAAGATGATAGCGGGCTTACCTGTTAGGGGTATGGCAGTTAATTAAACCCATACCCCTATTCAGTTTCTATACGGCATCGTACCGGAACGCTAAATCGCTTGGCGGCACGTCTTTGCCGGTAGGGTGGTAACTAGCCAAGGCCGAAGCCTCCCACCAGACAAACTACTAGGCTGTTACTACTAGGCTGTTGTTTGTTACTAAGTATAATAAACAACGGTATCTTAAAACTAAAGCTACGTTAATTAGATCTTAAAACTAAATATTTCGAACCTCTTAATCCTTAAGAACCATTTACACTAAACCTTTACCGCGTTTCAACATAAGACCTTCGTTGAAGTTGATCAACTCTGATCATTAAAAAACTCGATTCTCTTTCTACTCTATTTCAGTGATTCATCCAGTCATACTCAGAGTTGTCTTTGAATAGAGTCGTTTAGTGAACGGTCGGTTAACAGTCAAGTGTAAATGCCACTTAAACGTTAAAAGCCTGAAAATTGTATGTAAGTTATTTATGTGACTATCTGTTTTTGGGGATTTCACAAAGTTTTTTTTTAATTAAAAAAACGTATAAATTATTTGAATTAAGTATATGCCGACAATAAGCATATCTAACTCTTTACATACTTAGATGCTTTTCCGAAAGTTCACATTACATTTAATTATTAATTTGCATACTAATAATTACGTATACCTATACTCAACTCACGTCTTGTATAAGTATATTATATCTACTTTTGAAATAAGTTTCCTACAGCAGATATATTTTTAAACTAGCGAATGCCCGAGACTTCGTCTGCGTGGTTTGAGGTTTTTTGGTTCCCGCGGGAACTCTTTAATTTTCCGGGATAAAAAGTAGCCTATGTGCCATTCCAGACTATAATCTCAGTTCAGTCGTTGGGGCGTGATTAAGTAACAAACATCCATATATTCATACAAACTTTCGCATTTATAATATTAGTAAGATAAGTTAAGTAATATAAGGCTAACGTTAAATAATCTTAAATTTAATTAACTATTTTCCAAACAAACAATCTCTTGATAATTACTATTGACTCGTCTTTCTAGTACTAAGAGCTGTCCCACCACCACCACCACCAACAGCCCATTAACGTCCCACTGCTGGGCACAGGCCTCCACTCTCATAGGAGAGAGGGAATTAGAGCTTAGACCCACCACGCTGCTCCGATGCGGGTTAGCGGGCTTTCCCGTAGGTATGAAATTGAAATGAACAATGTTGTTGTTTCGTCACTTTAATCACTTTGACATTTGCTAGAAATTGGTATAATTAAATCAAACATGGAGAGGGGTCAAT
The DNA here is from genome assembly GCA_964035005.1 of Erebia palarica. Lineage (NCBI taxonomy): Eukaryota > Metazoa > Arthropoda > Insecta > Lepidoptera > Nymphalidae > Erebia > Erebia palarica. The sequence continues at coordinate 5,009,151 of OZ035992.1, forward strand.
TGAGGTGTGTCTGTTACTGTAAGATTGCAAATACCGTCAGATTGCAATCTAACGCTTTTTATCTCGATAGATTGTAAACTTTCGACAGACTGTGAACCGTTCAATGTTCTGAGTGTCAATTTTTTAAATATTCATTTTATTTACATTTTCTTGTCTATTTCTTGCAGTTTAGATTAGGGTTCGACATAAACAATCGATTAGGTTAATCTGTTAGGCTTATTAACTCGATAGGTTCTATCGAGTTAATAAACCTAACAGATTACAATCTACCGAAAAATAATGCGTTAAATTGTAATCTTTTGACACTGCGATTTCGCGAGTTAGATTATAATCTAACGGTTTTTACAATCTTACGGTGACATATCCACCTTTCGCTAAAATAAATGAATCGCCGCGCCAAGATTCCACTCCGATCTGCAGGTGAGCGTTGCGCCTTAGATGTTCACATTTTTTTTATCCACTACAAGTTAGCCCTTGACTGCGATCTCACCTGATGGAAAGTGATGATGCAGTCTAAGATGGTAGCGTTAGGGGCATGGCAGTTATATTAAACCCATACCCCTGATCGGTTTCTACATGGCATCGTACCGGAACGGCACGGCTACACGGCACGTCTTTACCGGTAGGGTGGTAACTAGCCACGGCCGAAGCCTCCCACCAGGCAAAGGGACCAAACATGATATTGCTTTGGCTGGATAACTGTTAAGGTCGTAGTCAAGCGCAAGCCACCAGGTACTCGTAGGGTAATAAAAAGGGAACCTTGACTTTTCACTCCATTGACTCGAATGAATCACAGAATTTTCCCGACTGCACAAAAAATAGTAGTTTATCAATGACGTAGGTAATGTACAGTGCACTACTGAAATAGAGGTTACTCAGGTACAGCCAGAGGTAGACAGAGTAGGTAGGTTTAGAGTCTGTTAGTCTATGGTGAGTTACTTACCAAAAACAAAAATTATTCCCAAAATGATTTTATTTAAACTTTTAGATATAATGTAGATTATTATAAGTATTTTATAAAAATGCTTGACAAAAAGTTCTAGTAATAGTCATCGAGTGTCTTAACCTAAATACATAATATTATATTATATAAATATAAATTAAATAGGTATTATTAGATACTTCCTACCTATAAATAATAAAATTAATTATTATCGTTTAATTTACTAGACATAGTAAAGGGTTTTATTAGACATAGTAAGGGCATAATAATATATTTTCCAAATCTTACATACGTAATATTCGAAGTATTCACAGGCAAACTATGCGATATTTCTAAATATACATAATTTGCTTAGCCTTCAATTACCCACTCCATTGGCTCAGTTAAATGCAGACTTATCCCAAAGCCATTTATTATATCATAGAAAAATATCGTTCGAAGGCGGCCTCTTTATTTTGGCGGCAAAAACGCCAATGTCAAACGCGTCCATGCGTTAAATATTGGCGCAACGATTGAAAAAAACTGATAATTTAGGTAAATAGCAAGAAATCAAGTGTTTCTTAACTCAACGAATCGAAATGATCGAGATCATAACTAGTTCTTTTATCGATATTCATAATTTCCGATCCGATTGATTTGCGATTATTAGCGGCGAAACCGTGGTTAATGATTGTTTTTCATCATGGGTTTGTCAGAAAATAGATTTGTACTTCTAAAAATTTGTTGTTTAAGTTGCGAAAATTTTACAATATCAGATTTAATCGAAAGGTGGGCAAAGCTTAAGGCAATTCAAGGTCAAAATATTATTTACAGAAAAAATTATGATATCTGACAATTGGCTCAATCAATAAATATCAAATCGAATACTTCATAGTTTTTTTCCTTAAAAAGTATTTTTATAATATTTTTGTTGCTGCATAGCAACTATGATATGATGCTCGCAACTTGCGGGAATTTGTGTATTACTAGTGTACTACGATTTATTGTATAGTAGAGATAGTTTACATCCCTGGGAAAGACATAGACTACTTTTACACCAGAAAATTAAGGAGTTCCCGCGGGAATCGAAAAAACTTAGTCCACGCGGACGGAGACCCGGGCATCATCTAGTAGTTCTATAAAATTATCAAGTTTAGTTTATATATTTTATAAATTTATAGAAGATATAGAGGATTTAAGTTCTGTATTCTATCTAGATACACAGCACTTCAGTTTTAGAGCGTTTTCAAGAGCCCTTTAATGAAAAATAAATGATTTGAGAATTATGTAGTGGATGCCATGTGCGTTTTGAAATATGACATAAAAATTAATACCAGGCAATCCAACAAAAACCAAAATTAGAATAGCTAGCTATTAAATTGAAAAATATCACAAACGGGAGTCAAACCGACGTTAAACTGTCAATATCCAACTAGTAATTAATGTTACGTAGATAAATGTAATACAATACAAACCCACCTGTTTCCGACACGATACCAAGTCTAAAAATAATAAAACTCGTTCCATGTACATAGTTTACTTACACACATGCCGGCCATTTTGTTAATAGCTAATTAGAAAATTCATTTTTATTATAAAGTCTGCGCTTTAACCAAAAGTTTCTATCTTAATAATCTTACTAATATTATAAGTTCGAAAGTTTGGATGGATGTATGGATGTCTGGATGTCTGGATGTATGGATGTTTGTTACTCAATCACGCCCCAAAGGCTGAACGGATCGATCTTAAATTTGGCACAGAGATAGATTATAGTCCGGAATAGCACATAGGTTACTTTTTATCCCGGAAAATTAAGAGGTTCCCGCAGGAACCAAAAAACTTCGATCCACGCCGACGAAGTCGCTATTAGCTAGTTAATAATAACAATCGATGATAACTACTGAAATTTTCTTCTTCTTCTTTTAATGCCATCTCCTATTGGTCGGCAACCATTAGGGCTATCTGCACCTTGGACGCTGCTGCCCGGAATAGTGATCGGGTACTCTACCCGTACCATTAGCGTAGATTCTTAACCCAAGATGTTCTTCTACGGCCAGGTGGTCTTTTGTCGGCTATTTTCCCCTGAATTATGAGCTGAAGATGGTCATATTGGAACAGAAGCAGGCGTTACTTTTCTGAAGTCGATGATAATGAATGAACTAGAAGTTTAATTCGCTATAATCCGCCACAGTAGACAAATCTGTGTAGTACAGTGCGTGGTCGTATTTGTTATTCTTCATAATGTGGCCAAAGTACTCCAAGTTCCGTACTTTTATAGTTTTCCGGATTTCAAGGTTCCTTTGCAATACAGTGGTGTTTCTGACAATTCTAACTGTAATTTTATCAAGAGTTATTTGGCAACATTTTTAGTCTAAACATTTTAAGTACAATATTTTCCAAATAATATTTTTAACTGCATAAAATTTAAGAAGGACAACAAGTTTCTCAGTGTTCAAATCCCCACACCTGATACTTTAATCTAATTTCCCAACGAACGAGGGTAGTTTTAAGGAACCCACCCCTTTAAACCTATTATAGCTCATACAATGTATTATGTCAATCATTCGTAGAAACTCGTGTGTAAGTTTGGAAGTTAGGTACCATTAATAGTAATTTGTAATCTAGAAAACGAAGAAAACAGTATAGCGTATTTCACATCTCCGTATTATAATATTGCCGACGAGCCACGTTGGAGGGACGAGTGGCATAGCTGTGACACATATCAATCGATTGCGATTGTTAAGCAACGTTGACCCTAGTCGGTAACTGGATGGGTGACCGATCGATTGGACGTTCAAATTTGGCCTTTAAGTTTCCTTCACGCCTCGGAGAGCACATTAAACCATCGGTCCCGGTTATTATCGCCAACATTTGATAAGTGATAATAATCGTTACAAAAACTTAAGACTTTAGATACTCTTAGTCGAGACGTATGCGGAAGGACGTGGGAACCATCTGCATTATTATCTCAAGAAAACCCCTACCATTATTTAATTAATGGAAAGGGGTCACGAGTCACGACCCTCAGTAATGAGGAATACGACCCCAGAGAGAAATTATAATATGGGCAGATTAAATAGATCGTAGATCTGTTCAGCTTCAAAATTTTAGGTTTAAGTTTTGTGGATATCGAACCTTGGATTCCCTGCTACTAATCCATGTAGGAATTAAATTGGAAAAGGTTCACAAAAATACGGAGGCAACAAGGTATTATTAATCTAAGTTATCATCCTAGAACTTATCTTTTAATTAAAAATATGCATAATAACCTCATTCAAAAGCGCTACAAAATTCTATAGTCGATAGGAAAATTTATTTATTCTAGTTGTTTACGCACTTCTGTATTTATTAAAGTAAAATTAGGTAGATAAATAAAGATATTTTACAACGAAACTACAGACTCGAATTTACTCACTGACTCACTTATTTGGATAATAATCAATTGAATCTCATATTGATATAAGTAATATTGATGCAGTCTAAGATTTTTGTGGGCTAACTATGGCAGTTTTATTAAACCCATACCTAATCGGTATCTACACGACATCGCTGATCGCTCGCTTTCCCAGTATCGTAATAAGTTACTAGCCACTTCCGAAGTCTGCAACCATTCAAATAATCCATTCGATATTTTAATAATCCATTCCATTTTATTTAAACTTAGAGATTGTTGACAGCACAACATTCAACAATATTCTCTTTGTAAGATGTCCTCGTATGATAATGACAGAACTTCATTTATTGACCTACAGTTAACAATTCATTAATTGATCAATTTATTCGTTTTATTTTAGTAAAACGTGTTTGCAAATCTATGCATCTTTCCTCCCAGCTTAACAAATTGGCGTATTTTTTGCTGCAAGTGTAAAATCGTTCCACCAGATTAGGAGTGGCAAAAAACCGCCTTATTAGAGGGAATCCCTCACTGAAACCCCAGCATCCTGAGATAAACAGACGGGATGTATGTCCGCGATTAATAATAATTTTAAGGACGCCGAAAACTGTCCTCGTGTTAGGACTTTTTGTGGAGGTTTTTGCTAACGGAGGGGTCTCAAGGAAATTAGTTTGGACTTTGGAGGCTTTTGAGCTACCGCCGTCTATGTTTACGATGTTGAGAATTTTGTTCGATTTTTTTTTGTAGAAAAAAATATATTTGAAAAATTCTAAAAGCTTTCCTAGAGAAGTGGTGCGTTCTACTTATTTTATTCATAAAAGTAGATCTTTGTATTTTTAAATGATAATATTTTCAAAATTAAAAATCTTTTCCATTTTATTCCATTCCATAACATACCATACCCAATTTTTATTAAACCATTAAGTACTAAAGAATTATTAACAACTGAAAAGTATACTTTTAAGATCAATACTAAATTATGCCCGCTACTTCGTCCGCGTGGATTAATTGCTTTTTAAATTCGTGGAATGTAATCTATCTCTGTACTAAATTTTATCAAAATTCTTTGAAAAGATGTGCCATTAAAGCGTAGCAGACCACTGACAGACACACAGATAGACAATCACACTTTCGCATTTAGTATGGACTTTATATTAGTATGGACAAGTATGGTAAAGTCTGTTGGACAAAGGTTCTACCCATAACAGCATGACGTAGTAATCTGAGGATACAAAGTACTTTGATTTTAGGAGAGATTGATACCCCAAGGATGTGGGGGAGGGTCAAAGGATTAATGTCCTTATTAAGGGCCGGACACATTATGACACATTTTACACTGACCCTTGAAAGGCGGAAAAATTAGTCCTTCAGGCAAAATGACATGTTAAGCTTAAAGTAATATGTTGTTGTTATACTTAGTGTCCGCTTCTACAAGAAGCTCCCAGAGAACATGTTGAAGTTGTCTCTGAATAAGTTCAAAGTTAATGTTAAACGTACACTAAAAAAATCCTATAACGATTACTTAAATGACAAAGCAGCTTGGCAATGATTTGATCTAATGGCCCTGATAGTTCCTTAGTTAAGATGATTTGTGAAATGGTGATAATGAAAAAAAACCCGGCTGTGTTTGTTTTGGGCTCTTCTCAGACCAGGGCGCGTTTGAAACCCTCGTAGCTTTAGTTTTAAGATACCGTTACTGATTATCACCATTATAATATACTGTGGCGTGCATACAGTATTCGAAGCCCGGGTAGGCATTGGTTACGAAAACAGGGAATGATGAAAATTATGCATGGAGCTTTTTTAACTAGGGTAAGCAGTGCGCCTCTATATTTGGATTCAATTAATATCACTTGATCTGACGGTAAAAAACATCGTCAGGAAACCTGTATGCCTTTAAATTTCATAACTTTCCTTAAGTAATGTCCTCGAGGATGAGCGAAGGCTGCCAATCCGCATTTGGTCAGTGTGGTGTTGGCCTAAGTCCTTTTCATTCTGATAGTAGACGGAGGATTATGTTGCTTCAAGAAAAAAATACGCGTAAACGAAAGGTTTCTTTTTTTTATCTACTACAAGCTAGCCCTTGACTGCGATCTCACCTGATGGTAAGTGATGATGCAGTCTAAGATGATAACGGGCTAACCTGTTAGGGGCATGGCAGTTATATTAAACCCTTCGGTTTCTACACGGAATCTTACCGGAACGCTAAATCACTTGGCGGCACCTCTTTGCCGGTAGGTTGGTAACAAGCCACGGCCGAAGCCTCCCACCAGACCAGACCAGGGAACATTCAGAAATTATAAATTATTGATAATGAACACTAATATATCACTAGAAACGCTTATGAAGTCATTTTGTTTGTATTTATTAGGAGTTTTTGTTTCCACATTTTTTCCTACTTGTTCTTTCGATGCTTTTTCGTTTGTTTTTTGTATCTGTATTTCAATTAAGCGCTTCAATGTATCTAGTCATAAATCATTAATGCGTTAAAGTATACAAATCGTTCGCTTTTTTCTATCCGTTGTGTCTTTGTAGCTTTTTTGTCTTTGTCTTGTCCATCTTTCTTAATATATATAATCTGAATCTTGGAAACGGCTAGAACGATTTTCATGAAACTTAGTATGCAGGGGGTTTCGGGGACGAGAAATCGATCGTTTTATCCGTATTTTCAGTGAAAACTGTTACAATATCATAACAATACGAAGGTACATTTCATTTCATTTTCTCCCTCTCTTCTGGATCTAATTATGGTCTCTTCTCCGGATTTCTTCTATAAGCATGGGCAGTGTTCGGCTGACGCTTTCTCTTATCATGATTTGATTTATCTTTCCTACAAGGTACGTCCTCCCAAAGCCAAATCGAGAATTCTTCTGCAGCGTAACTTTGGAGGGATTGACAAGGGTCGTCTTTGCGATGACGCTAAGCATCTAAACTGGGATGCTATCAAGGGTGTTGAACCGATTGATACTAAAGTTGAAATTTTTAACGCCTTGGTGACACAGCTCTACGATACGCATGCTCCTTTAAGACCAGTTAAAATAAAACATCTACCAGCCCCCTGGCTATCAGACGAGATTAAAACCTCCATGGAAAAAAAGAATTCTGCTAAATTTAAATTTAAAATAAATGACTCCGACGCCAACCGGCTAAAATATCATAAAGCTAGGAATCGCTGTAATACATTGTGTAGAGATGCTCAACGACGCCACATACATAAGTCAGTCGAACATGGCGATACTGCTAAAACCTGGAAATTTCTCGAGTCACTTGGAGTTGGTAAAGCATCCCATAAACCTTCTATTAATATTGATATCGATCTCCTTAATAAACACTTTTCTACCTGTGATGTAATTGATAGTGACGAAAAACAGCACACTATTAGTATTCTTTCATCATCATCAACTCCTGACTTTCTTCCATTTAGTTTCGAGTCATTCACCGAATGTGATGTTAAGAAGAACGTATTGTCTATCTCATCGAATGCTATCGGTACTGACAGCGTTAGCCGCAATATGATTGTTCCTATCCTTGAAATTGTCTCTCCTATCCTTACCCACATTTTGAATTGTTCTATTGGCACCAGCGAATTTACTGAAGCATGGAAGAATGCGCAAATTATTCCTCTTCCGAAAAAACTAAAACCATCATCTGTAAATGATTTTCGTCCCATTTCTATTTTACCATTTCTCTCAAAAGTTCTTGAGAAGTTAGTCTATCAGCAGCTAAGTCTATTCCTTAATAAGCACTGTCTTCTCAGCCCTTTGCAATCTGGATTTCGTCCTGGTCATAGTACGGTTACAGCGCTAGTCAAGGTTACCGATGACATTCGTTGGGCAATGGACAACTTACAGCTCACAATTTTAACGTTGTTTGATTTTAGTAATGCATTTAATACCGTGGATTACGATATTTGGCCGAGTATGTTGCGTTCTTCTTTTAACATGGCCCCGTCGGTGATTGATTGGTTTCGGAGTTACCTCAATGGTCGTCGTCAGCGCATTCGAATCGACGAGACCTTTTCGTCGTGGTGTGATGTGACGGCCGGGGTACCTCAGGGTGGCGTGTTGTCTCCTTTATTATTTGCTATTTTTATTAATTCTATCACTCCTTATATCTCTTCTCTCTATCACATGTATGCAGATGATATCCAAATTTATCGGTCTGCACCTCTGGAGGATCTTGGTTCTGCCATTTTCGCCATTAATAGTGACCTTGCTGCCATTTCTGGGTGGAGTAAACAATATGGGCTATGCGTGAATCCTGCCAAATCCCAGGCAATTATTATTGGCAGTCCAGGTTTCATTTCCAGAGTTGATTTGCAAGCCCTCCCACCGATTGTTTTTAATGGTGTTTCTATACCTTACTGTGCTTCTGTTAAAGATCTCGGTATACATTTGGACTCTGAATTATCCTGGTCTGTGCAGGTTAAGGAAATTAGCAGGAAATCATTTGCTGTTTTGAGCTCGCTACGCCGATTGCGCAATGTTTTGCCAATTCCAACCAAAGTTATGTTAGAACAATCTCTCCTTCTCTCTATTCTCGATTATGGTGATGCAAGCTTTTTTAATTTGACCCAGGACCAACTTAACAAACTTGAGCGACTTCAAAATCTCGCTATTCGGTTCATATTTGGCTTACGCAAATATGACCACGTATCCGAATTTCGCCAAAAGCTCAAGTGGCTCCCTATTCGCCGTCGCCGGGATATGCACGTTCTCTCTCTTCTGTACTGTGTTTTATTTCACCTAAAAACTCCTTCTTATCTTAAAGAGAAGTTTCAATTTATTGGGGTGCAGTCAGACATGAGAACTTGTCGAACGCTTACTCTGAAAATGCCTTCACATAAAACCAAATTTTTCGGAAATTCATTTACTGTGCAGGCAATTGAACTGTGGAATGCACTCCCACTGAATATAAGACAGTCGAAATCGCTGGGCGTGTTCAAAAATGCTCGTAGTATTAGTATAATTGTGCGCCACCTACAGCCTGGTTTCCTTGTGTTCTCCTAATAAGGTTGCCTGGAAGAAATTGCTACTTAGCAATAAGGCCGCCCTTTGTACTTCTTTGTGTTATTTTATGTTTTCTTTAATTTACTTTTGTTATGTGTGGTACAAATAAAGAGTTTAATAATAATAATAATAATACATTTCGCTGTTATCTACAAGGTTATAATACCTCAGATGGGATATTGGGCGGTCCAAAACCCAAAACCAGAAGGCTCGGTTCGAGTCCAGATGTCACTAGTCCGATTATTTATTTTTTCCCTTTATTTTCAAGTTCCTTCTTTTGTGAGAAAAACTATTAAGAATATTATTCATTTTCTTGAGTATGTAAATTGTATTTCAATATAATTTCCTAAAAACACGATTTACCAAAAAACACTAAAAAGACGGTCACTACTATTATTTAATTTGTGCCAACATATTGTTACATCTGTAGGAAATCCTTAGATTGGTTAAGTGTTTGCTATTCAGATTTCTTTTGTATTGTAATTATGTATTTCTATTGTAATTACGGGTTATACGGAGCATTTTGCTTACATCCTCATTCTTTGATTATAGATTTATAAAATTGGCTCGATGTGCATTTTTCAACATTTTTCTCGATTCGATCACATACAAAAACAGTCATGATTCTCTCCATCATCCGATAATATGTATCGCTATCTGAGGTAAGCTTACCAGTGTTAAATAATATTAGGTATGTCTTAATGATAATGGGACTGATTCTGCAGTGCACAATCTCTAAACTAAAGGTTTAAAAAAAATATAACTAAGTAGCCAAAACAATGAAACTTAGTGGAAGGCATACAATACACCAATTAACCACAGATTCCTCTCCGTTGAATCAATCCTTCTCGAAGTCCTATTAAAAGTCATCCACCACCTCGAATCCACAGCCTCACGCCATTAACTAGTGCTCCAAACTTTAATTATGTTCAGGCTGTGACCAATCGGGATCGTGTTTGCATTTTCTGACAAGTCATGCAACGTGCTACCGTATCCTATAACCCTAGTAACTTGAATAGCTTTACCACCACCGCCAAACGTTTTGCTAAACTCAACTTTACCACCTTTAGCTTTAAGTTTAATTTTATTTGTAAGTGATACGTTGACAGCAGCCTTTTAAATTTCATTCATTGCAAAGCAGTTTTCGACAATACAAATCAATGGTTGACGATGTAATTTGAACTCTATTTGTTTGGACCTCAAGATTAATAACACAATGATTGGGTCTCCAAAAGTTTTATAGGCGAGTTGAAATTGAGTCGTGCTTGAATAGAATCCGGTGCCCGAAGGAACGTGGCCCATAGACTTTATAGTTGAAAAGCTGGTGCGTAAATATACAGAGGTGCTTGCTAAATGCAAACTTATATAATTTATGTAGATACTTTTAAATCTTTCTTCCCTGAATACGCGGAGTGCAGCCAGATCACACAAGAAAGGCTCCAAAGTAATTATAAAAAGTAGGTAGGGTTGAGCTTAACTTTTTTAACCTGCCATAACTGTATCTCTTAGCGATTAACGTACGTAAGGGATTTGAAACGGTTGCAAATTTCAATGATCACATTTTGGTAACTAAATTTTTGTACTATGGCCATTGATTCTTGGTAACTTTAACCTTAAAAGACTGTAATCCCCTTCGAAATTTGAATATCGTACCTTCTATAAAAGAGTCCTGAAATCCAATAACCAATAACGAATTCCATAAAAGCTTCAATTTCAATTATTATGATTGGCTGAACGTACGATATTTTTGATGTGACGACTAATATTGACCAACAGCGAAAGAGTGTTAGCCAATCAGAGGTTATTGCGATCTAGCAATAATTAATTTACCGTAATAAAGCCCCAGGCGTGACTAATGCTATTACATATATTGCATCTGTTAGATCAATTAAAATTTTAATACATATCAAAAACCATCATCTCTCTGGCTATTGCGGCCGATTTTTCTGTTAGCTTACCCCATCCAAAGTACCCACAGGCTCTTGGCCTATTATCGTTGGACATTGAATACAACGTCTCGGTAGGATGACGCGCGTTTTCAGCCCAGAAACTAATTTGGGAGATCACAATGAGTGTCGATGCGGTACCGAAACAGCCTTTTGAGTGCCCGAAGAGTGCCGGCGTTCTATTATAACACAACTATACCCAGTTGGCACGCGTTATACTATAGGCACTGTAAGCACTTTGAGGCAATTTAGCAATATCATTATCGTAATATTTTAACCTGTGAATACTGCACCTAAACTTAAATAACCTTCAAATATTCGGATGATTAATAACTAGATGATGCCGTACCAAATTTCATTAAATTCGGTTGAAAAGATATGTCATCAAAGCGTAGCCGACAGACAGAGACACTCTCGCATTCACAATATTAGTATGCATGAGTCGCACAAACTATTTCTTCTCTTGCAAGGTAAAAGATTACCTGGCTGAATGTTTCTGGCATTCATCATTTCTACAAATTCCCCCTACATTTATATTTTAGGGTACTCACATCCAAGTAGTGTAATTTATTTAAATACATAAAACTTTTAATCCCGAAAGTTATATACTTAAACCTAACTTAAACATACTTCTGCTAAACCTCTCTTGATCTACCGACTACGACTAGTTATCGGACTATTACTACTGGTTTTTCGTTAAATACTGTACTTTTTTCGCATACCTTGTGAAAATATTCGACTTTTGCTTGATTCTAACTAAGAACTCTCGGTACTTTTTGCAAAATTAAAAAGGAAACAAAATTGAAACTTACTCTGTAACTTAATCGATCCTACCGGAAATAAATAGAAGCGAACTCAATTTATGCTCATCAATTCTTACTTTATTTTAAACAGGTTAACAATACACAAAAATGTACATTAATAATAAAAATGGTTGCTATTGATGTTTATAATTACTGAGATCGTCCAGTAGATTAAGTTTGAGGAAGCCGTCTAACCAAGATGCGTGAAAAAAGCCGTGAAGGTGGCATCCTGCCTTTATTGCCGTGTTAGGCTACGTTCACACGTCAATACTTTTCCTGTATTTTAAATATCTGTAATACTATGAAGATTCTTTCATTATTCCACCATAACTTCTAAATGCCTGAACAGATTTGGATGTTTGGGGTATGGTTAGAATACTTACATCATCCCGAGTAATAATGGTTATAAATTAATGCCAATTTATTGTATTTTCTTTATTCAGGGAAAAATACATAGACAATGGCGTTATCAAGGGTATTATAGATAACCATAGACACTATACATTGACAACTCATAAAGCTAGACTTACACTATACAATTTACACAACGCGTTTTTACGGGCATTCATGTTTTTTAATTATGTTCACTTGTTGATCAAGTAAACTTTTATAAGTGCCTTTGAATCGTCGGAATATTGATAAATTTGATCATATCATATCATTCTAAACATAGCCTATTATTCTTGGGCAAATAAAAAATTCTGACGTTTCGCTCAAACTGAGAACAATTAGTTCCGGCTACCTGCGGATGTCGTTCAAGGGCGAAACTCACTTTCAGATGAAGCCGCCGATGAGTTTTATAGTTTAACTGGATAAAACTTATCCGCATCCTTTATAATCCTCAGGTTTATGTTGTTTTATTTGGTAGCCGAGACGACCTAATACAAATATTTGCTTCTGTGAAATTTTACTTAATTACGTGCTCACTTATGTTAGGTTAACTATGTTATGTTGTGAACTAATCCATCTAAGGTATCACAAATGCTTACCTATGCAAATGCTACCTAATTTTAAGGACTTAAATAGTTATGGATAAAAGAAAATTTTCATTATGTCTGAGATACTAAAAACTCTCATTCTGTTTAATGAGATATATGAATGAATCGTCATTGCTTTTAATTTCTATCAAAAACTAAGATTCCCGATTTAAAAATAACTGAAAACACATGAACAAAAACTAACGTGTCTCTTTTCCATCTTTCCAGGTGTTCGGCTCCAAAGCGGACCTACAGCTGCACACGCAGATCCATCTGCGCGAGGCGAAGCCCTACCGCTGCACGCAGTGCCCCAAAGCCTTCGCCAACTCCTCATACCTGGCCCAGCACTCGCGAATCCACTTGGGCATCAAGCCCTATCGCTGCGAAATATGCCAGCGCAAGTTCACCCAGCTCTCGCATCTCCAGCAGCACATCCGCACCCACACAGGTGACAAGCCCTATCGATGCACCCAGATAGGGTGCACCAAGGCCTTCTCCCAACTCTCCAATCTCCAGAGCCACAGTCGCTGCCACCAAACAGACAAGCCGTTTAAATGCAATTCCTGCTACAAGTGTTTCACCCACGAGAAGGATCTCCTCGAACACATTCCCAAGCACAAAGAATCCAAGCACTTAAAAACCCACATCTGCCAATACTGTGGCAAGAGTTACACCCAAGAGACGTACTTAAGTAAACATATGAATAAGCACGCGGAAAGGGCTGATAAGAGGCCGCCGATTTCAGCGCTAGGACTGAGCGGGCTCAACAGGTCCTTAGCTGCGGCTGCTCCTACCGCCGCGCCGTTCGATCACCCCTACTGGCCCAAAGTCAGTCCAGACTCCGCGGCACATATGTCTGACGAAGGAGGATACCATCAGCAGAGAGAAAACGATGACCATCACGAGCACCAGCTCCAACAACAGAGGGCGTTGTTCGCTCAACACGAGAGCCAGGAGGATCGTATCCAACCTCCTGTTTCATCGGCTGCGAACTCGGCATTTACACCGATAAACTCGATGGCGCCACACCTAAATGGACTCTCCCATCATAGTGCGCTTCCTACACGACCTTATCTGTACGACCCGTTGCATTTTCAACAAGGCAAGCAACAGCCTAACTCTTTCCCTAACCAACTGATATCACTTCACCAAATTCGGAACTACGCACACCAGCCATCCGCCCTGCTGCCAGCGGAACACATCCTCCCCCACTCCCTATCTCACAAAGACAAGCAGTAACCTCCTTGCCGTTTCCTGTAGGTGCACTTACTTTAGAACTTATGATGGTATTATTAGTCTATAAAGAAAAAATAACGAAAATTATTAAAAATGTTTAGAATCTCGCTCTCCAAGACAGATTTTGGTGGTATTAAAAATATATGTATGAAATACGAAGTTCGTTTGTCATTTAGTGATGCAAAATACACGTTTTTAGACCTATATCGATATTCTGTAAAAAAACTCTGACTTTTTGAGTAGATAATAAATTATGTAAACAAAATATATTGGGTATGAAATGTGATTGAAGATGTTGTGAGGATAAAATTTATTTTATTGATTAGTTTTCGTTTCGCACTAGTTACCGCCCTATAACAGAATCAAATAAAAAATATTTTTTTAATTTAACATTTTTACTTAATTAATCGAAAATTTTATTTCGTTGTTCATACGTTTGGATTTGGCAATAGTGTAATTTGCTGCCTTTAAGAAAACTAATCTTTAAATGGAATATCAAAGCAATAATAATATCAACAATTTGCTTTGAAAATTTATAAGAAAAACTATAATGCAAGTGCATAATCAAAAGGCTTTAAGGCATTTTTAGGCATAATAATACTCCTCTCTCTGAATTGTAATGTTTCTGTAAATTTAATCACATTTTAACGCTAAAAATACTATACGTTAATAAAGTTTTATTTTTAATAATAGTAAAAAGATATAGATATCGTTTTTAAAGACACATTTTATGGAAATGATAATTTCAACCAATGTACCAACCATAGTGACTATATTATTGTTTTGAAACATGAAATATTATTCAGTATATGATGTGTTGATTGAAATATTTAATAGAAAAACAGAGTTCCTGATTGCTCGATGAGTTACAATATCGATAGAATGTAAAATTCCTCTCGAAATTTGATTTTTCTTTATCTGTTGCATTTTATCGTATACGTTAAGAAGTACTAGACATGACAGATCTCTTATACCATCACATTTGCACTCAGTTCCTACTTAGATCGATTAAATCCTTATTAAGCTTTACTTTTCACTATCTATTATGATCTTAGTTCACAAATTAGAAAATGTGGTCTTCCTTCAGATTTGTACAAAATAGAATTGAGATAAAATGATTGTTAAAAATTTAGGGTTGTTTTTAAATATCGTATAATTTTGATATTTATATGAGAGGTTGTGATCGTATTCTGTAATTTTAGGCAGCTTTGTAAATTTTTTTAACTGAAATTTATAATAATAAAATAATTATGATATTTATTTTATCACGTAAATCAACTAAGATTTAATTATAAAATCAACTTAATTTAAAATTACCCATTTAATTGTATCCTCTTTTCATCATTTTAAAATATTAAACTTAACCACAATTTTGAAGGCTGAATACATTTTCTAATTGTATATGTACAATACGTCTTATCTAATGTAAAAATATCGACGGTTGGCCAAAATAGCTTTTTCTCATCTATCGCTATCGATAAAAGCGCACTTATGTAAATATTTTGTAAATACTGAATACACATTTTTTTGAGAAACCTTGAAAATTGAAAATATTTTTTCTTTTAAGTCTAAAATGCTTATGCTCAATTATATTAGACGTAAGATGTCGTATAGTAATGGATACATTGCAAGTACTCTAATGGCACTTAAATATCTATTTGTTAAAATTTCTAGTGTCAGTGATCAAGTTGGCAATATTCCATACCTCTGTTTCAAAGTTTGGATTGTACTTAACGGTTGTCATTTTTTCAATGTCAAATTTATCGATAGTAAGTATTAGACAATTGGTTGACATCACTGATTCCTATTAAATTTATTGGGATGTTTAGCAATATAATTGCAATATTGCATTGTTATGTACATTTGTTTACAGTCCTTAAATAGTAATGTTCTTCCATTTTTGATAAAGCGTTAATTTTTCGAAAAATCAATTGTCTAATGATTGCGGTGTCTATGATCAACTTTTATTACGTGTCAACTTCAGGTCTTAGCTGAATTGTTTAATTTTTCGGCACTACAACAATTAATGATTTGATGAAGAATGCAAACAAAAATTTTATCCATTTAAATTGCAAGGTCATAAAATAAAAGTCCTTGTTCGATCTAAAAGATGCTCGTCAGTTTTATTCAGTTTGAAAATCTACATCAAAATGTTCTTGTTTTATGACTCATAAATTAAAAACCCTCTCTTAATTACGAAAAATGATAATTCAGATAAGGCAGTGTGATTATACCTATCACTTCGGAAATTACATGTTCTTTAAAAGTTTTTATCACGCCAAAATTCAATCTAAACTAGTATAATTTTGAAGTATACGAAAATATATTGTTGATTTATTTCTTTTGAAAAATTGCATAATATTGTGTAGTCCTTAAAAAATGTGATAGGAGTGACGAAGTGCGGGGAAGAGGTGTATTTTTCGAAAATCTTTCGTCTAAAAGTTGATTTGCTATTGATCGTATTTTTATTAGGTTATGAATTCTTAGGTTGTGGTTAATTGTGATTCAGGAAACTATTCCTCGTGGGACTAGTGGTCTAAGAACAAGTGGACTGTTTTTTTTTACAAAACGTTATAACATGGTTTGTTCATTTTTATTCATTAAACGGCATATATGAATATCAATATTCTAACTGCACAACACTCATTCATGTATATACCACCCAATATTTCTTATCGTTTAATTTGGGATTTGATCAAAGTATGAAGTATAAATCTATGAATTGTAAATGGATGTGATTACTATCTTAAAATTAGGCAATAATTTACATTTTGAAGAAACAGTTCACTCGTTCTAAGTCTATAGTGTTTTGCCGTCTGTCCATTTGTCACAAAGTTAGCCAAATGCTAATTTAAGTTCTTGTACAAATTATTGTTTTTTTATTAATTATTATTGTATTGTAATGCAATATAAATCTCTTCCGAATTTGTTATAGTGCTTACGCGCAATGTAGATAGATGACATTGAGCCAAGAATTTATCCAAATTTTTTAAGTCGATCGCTCATCTGTCAGCACGCACGTTTCGAACACGTTGAACACATTGAACTCATCGTATTTTTTTTTTAATTTAAAAACATAACTTTAAGAAGTAAGCAGTCGACTTCTTAATCGATGGACGTCCTATGTCAGGCATAGGTCTCCAACCAATCTCTTGCCCCTTGTGTCTAGCGGTTCCGAACGACTAAATTGTTGTCTGTGTCTTGGGTGCTGCGTCTTTCAGTGCAGGGTCATCAGTCCAGCACCTTAAGATCCATTTAATCAATCCATTCATAAGTCATTTGAACCCTCCATTCGTCGTTTGAACTGTTAAATGTGACTGCGGATGGTAGCTTATGCTTTGAATTTCTTCAGTGCAATCGACGCAGACAATTTAAATTTTGGACGTTTCAAAAAGCTACGTTTTCAACGCGAACGATGAGTACGTCACGTACGTGCGGTGGTACTGCCAGATATGCGATCTGCTAACTTTGGTTGTAAGGGATTAAAAAGGTCGCCAATATCTCTCTATTGTAAGTAGAAATGTGATATTGTATTGATTTTTTTTTAGTTAGTTAAGTGTAAACTTATTTTTATGATTAAATATAATATTTTTGTAAGTAATTTTTTCGTTGTATGGATAGTTTTCGCTTTGTCTAGGCGTTGCCGTTTCAAGATTTTAGATCGAAGTGAACGGTGTCTTTTTTGTTACTTAAAATTGATTAAAAATTAATTACAACTATGCCAAGATCTATATTCATTTTATTTTCATACCCCTAATCACTTATACTTAATAAATATCATAGATGAAAATTGTGTGGCTCTGGTTGATTCAATGGAAGTTTATCATAGAGACTTTTTGAAAAATTATACCAATAAATTAATAATATCAATAGTATTTTTGATTTACTTATTAAACTTATTTTGCCTATAAAATCTTAGGCCACGATTACACTAGTAAGTTTTTACGTAAGTAGAGCACATGAGTGACTTACGTACCTAACATTAGCAAATGATACGCAACTTACAAGACTTTACATTTCGTTGGTTACTCATATATGCGACTGACGTGAGTAAAACTTGCAAGTGTAATCGAAGCCTAATAGACAGATTTGATGAACAGTTTCAGTTAAAAATCTTAGCAACCATAGGATAGAATCATCAAAGTTACCTTTTCGTCATAAAATATACTCATCATCTTTAAATCACATCACATATAGTCATCAATAAATTCAAAAACAATCAAGAACATTTCAACGTAGATGTGAGTATCATATTAATTTCGACTTAACTTCCAAGCCACAAGCACTAGGTTCGATTCCTGGCTGTTCAAAGAAAGAGTAGCTTTATACACTCGAGTAGAGACCACGTCCTGGGAGACGAAGATATGGTTCCATCCAACTAGTTGGAGTGGTGTAGATGGGATGCGAAAAGTCGATGATGGAGAATTTATATAATACTAGCTGATACCCGCGACTTCGTCCGCGTGGGTTGAGGTTTTATGGTTCCCGCGAGAACTCTTTTTCTGGGATAAAAAGTATGCCTATGTGTTATTGCCTATCCTTTACCCTATCTCTGTGCCAAATTTCATCCAGATCTTTTCTGCCGTTCTGGCGTGATTGAGTAACAAACATCCATCCGTCCATCCAAACTTTAGCATTTATAATATTATTAGATAGTATAGATCAAATAATGGATTCATAAAAGCTAATAATAAAAAGGAATATAAAGTTAGGGTCTGTTAGCTAAGAATAAATGATGATAATAACATTTTGAAAACATATATCGGTGGACCGATGACATCAAGCGAGTCACAGGGAGCCGCTGGATTCAGATTTCAAGCGAAACCAGACTGGCGTTAGAAATCCCTACAAGAAACCATTTCGAATAACAGACGTCTATTGGTTGATGGTAAAGGTAAAAGTGGTTTGAAATTAAAAACCTAATTTTGAAACTTTTCTTCTATATTTAGTAAACAGTCGCAAATTATTGAAATAAGATACTTAAAATAGGTATTTACAATATAAAAGGGTTGTTCTACCTACGTAGGTAAAGTTCATACAGGCACAAACCATCCAAAAATTAGAAAGCAAAATACACCTAAAGATAAATAGAGTAAGATGTAATTTGTATCAACAAAGGTAGATCAAATAAATAGATTTTCCTGGGAAGTTAGTAAAATTAAAAACGGACATTAAAAATCTGTTGTGTTTGATCCACCATTATGTATGGTCACCGCATCTATTCTATACAAAGAATAGCTTTACAAAATATAGAATACTTCCCATAAACACAGTCTCAGACTAAGGTTTAAACTTCAAAAATGTCCAGATACTAAAAATTTTACTTTTATAACATTACAATAAGAAGGTATTCGAGCAAAACTAAATAAATCTAATCAAAATATTGAAGTTTGAATATTTAACTTCATCTTCATTTTCGGCAGACTATAACTAAAAGTATTGCAAAAGAATTTGCGGCAAAATTCTACCTTTTCGATAAATTCACGTACTTTTACTTATAGAACAGATGCTGTGATTTTATCCCAATCTAAAAAAGGAAAAGCGAATTTTGAGAATTCTTCAAAAACATTTTTTCAAAAAAAGATGCTGAAGGATTCCTTATAAGACACATAGACATAAATAAATAAAGGAATTCGCTTAACACTTTTCAATCTACAAACTACATCTTACGCCTTACAAACTAAAAGGGAATATTTCAAAATAATACTTTATATGTATTGTCATTTAGTCGCCCTAAAAACTAAACGAGAATCATATAAAATTACAAAACCTCACGAGATTAAGGAAAAAATTAGAGGGACCACCATTATTAAAAAAGCCGCATTTCGACCTTAATCGGTACCTATTCAGCTAGTAATAAAAATCGTTAGTTATTTTTTTTACACAAACGTGACAGAGCAATAAACTCATTACACTGTATGACCCAAAAATCTTGCTGACGTAAGATTAGCATTGCTATTGGTATATTATGCGGCTTCATACTGAGTATTTAATTGTGATCTTCATCTATCTTTTACCGTCAATCTGTGATATGATGAAAAAAACACTGGCACAAGTACAACTAGATAAAACATAATTTTTGTAATGCTAACATTAAAATATATGATTTTTTTACCATGGAAAAATTAACATAAATGTCAATAAGGGAACAACAAAACAAACATACATAATACTTTGATACTGGATTTGTGAAAAGGTGACTTTCAAAACTGCACCATCCAAACTACTGTCTACTGTCTTTCATTAAGTCTTCAAAGTTCAGGAGAACACATTATTGCTATGATAAAGCAAATAAATTCTACTATTATGCCCTAAATAATATGCAAGAGTTAACTAAATTTGGAATGGTTCCCCTAGTAACGCCATCAGTGAAGTAACAAGGCTTTTCAATCGTTGAATAGACATTAATTAAAAATGTACACAACATAAAATGACTGAACTCTATCAAATCAGTTTGGAAGGTGCAAGTATGAAACGATATTAAAGAACAGACCGACTAGAGATCAATAACAAGTCTAATAGAATCCAAGTATAATGTACATAACCTAAGATTTTTTTTTAAATCATAAAACGCAGTAGTAATATGATGGATAAAAACGTGACGAAAATTCGAATGCAGCGTATGTAGATTAATTTGAAAAACCCGAACTTGAGTCACGTTAAGCTATCCGTAATGTCGAAATACAAAATTACTTCGGTAAGAAACACGCATTTCAAAAAAAATAAAATTTATGATTTTATACTACGATTTTTAATTTAAGACCAAATAATGCTTCATTTGCCATTTGAAATTATACTGCGAAGTAGAAAACTACGTCAGTCAATTAATAAAATTGTATAAGAATTAAATGCTGAAGAAAATTTACTACTCTTTATTATTAGAGTAACATTACAGCCTTCGTTGATTTAAGTCTTCTAATTATATTAACCTAAAATAGGTAGAAATGTATTATATTCACTTACGATATAATGAACTATCGTAAGGAAAGAGTTAAACTAAAAGACTAGAACATAAAGAAATTACACTTATGCAAGGTCATTCAATTTGTAAATATCATGGTTTTGAGACAACGAAATTAACGTCACTGATACACATTAAATTATTAAAGTAAGAATGAAGTTCACAAAATAATGTAAAGTTAGATGAATCGATGACGTTACTATCGAAATTACCTGGTCTGAAATTAAAAATCGGAGTATGCACACGCTAGTAGGTACAATTCGTTTCAGATAAAAATACCACCAGTTGATAATGTCGGGGATGGATCAGAACATATCTGAGCGACCCAAATAATATTATAGTATCTCGCTTTCGTTGATAAATCGGTAATTAATTAACGATACACCCATATTCTCTAGTTCACTGGCTATCAAAAAATTAAAGCCACTAACATTTATTTTTTATCCATCGAAGGTTTGCTTTAATAAAAATTACATATTTTCATACCAAACCTTCAATGGATAAAAAATATTGGTATATCAGTGGTTTTAATTTCTGAATAGCCACTGAATTAGAGAATTGGGGGTCTGGTCGGTTATCTTTTTTACTTGAAACGAACTGTTAGTGATAACAATAATTTTGGTTTAGACTTCGACCTTGTACGGAGAGCCAGGGATATGATCGTCACCCCACTTGACGATGACTATGTACTCCCCCCTGTCCCTGATGACGTACCAGCACTCATAATTGTTTTTGCCCTTGTGTTTAAGCTGGACTTCGTCGCATGGACCTTTGGGACCGTAAATGCCTACGTAGAGAATGTTGTTACCTGTTGACATAACATTTTGTACATTAGTTTCAATCTAGCAGGATAAGTAATCTTAGGTCTTAGATTGGTAACACTTACTGAGTAGGAAAAATTACATCAAGAACCCGATAATTTTGAAGGATATGTCCAACTTGTTGAAATATGACGGAAATAATGTTGAGACATTTTGCAGGTATAGTACCTAACACTAAAACATTAGTCCAAAAAACACCTTCTCAAGTAAATAGAGTGTACGCTTTTATAATATGGTTCCCAAAGAGTTTCTAGATTTGCCATTACATAAATTTAAAGACTGTTGTTAAACAGCATTCTGAGCATTTGTTAAGTCGAGGTTATTACACTATCGATGATTTTCTGAATGACTTTCTGAAAGCTCTTCTCAGTAGAATTTTCCGAACTGATGGTAGAGTCTTAACGTATCATAAGTGACACAAGTTGTCCTACATGAAATAAATAAATCATTTATCAAACATGGGTTTACGCACCAGCATCGCCCGCATGCACCGTGAATTGGTTGTGCTTGTTGAGGTAAGCCTTCTTCAATCCCATGCCCTTGCTGGTCACCTTGGTGGCGTCAGACTTAAAAGCAGGTAGCAACGGCCCTTGCTTCGCGGCAGCCAGCTTCGATGCTTTCTGGACTGTCTCCACCGTCACTGAGGACGTTTCTTGCGCGCCAATTTCCGCTAGGTTAGGACCTAAATAGACAATGCAGAAAACTCTATGACTGATCAAAATACAGGTGACAAAAAAAATTACAAGGTTTTTAAGTTCAATCATGAGAGAACGTGCTGTTACGTCACTACTTAAACTGCTGGCTTACAAGTAATAAAAAGGGTAGTATTTAAACGAGCGAAAATAAATTTCATAGTGAGAAGAGATTAATGTGAGAAAGAAGAAATAATTACCAGTCGCTTCAATCTTGAAGGGTGACCCGACGATGTGACCACCGTTGTACTTTATGCTCATATAATAGAAACCAGGAGCGAGAGGAGTGTATCGGACCTGGAAAAAAAAACAATTTGAAAAAAAAAGCAAAATAAATTTAAGAGAAAATAGGAATAACTAGACACGATAAGGGAAAGCTATTTAACATATAAGAAACTTTAAAAACGTAAGACACAAAACGATACATAAAACATTTTTTTAAATTGTTGTCATAATTCTGAAATTATCTGTTCATATACTTACAATTTGCACTACCCGTGAGAAGCATAAAATTGAAAGCCTTCTATAATGTTTGGTAATTACTTTGAAGGTACAGCAATAATTCCTTAACAATTAACTCCACTACATTATTACATTATTTGTTTTATTTGGTCTCACCTTGTATCCTTCCTCAACCTCCGTACAATCCATAGCCACTCTTGACGGTCCATCCAGTGTTACAGCCAAAATACCAGTTCCCGCATTGCAGGTGTTGATGATAAGATCCGTTTTAGCGCCTAAAACAATTACAGACTGGTCAGTTTTAAGTCGTAAATAATAAAATTTCAAACTCATATTTTTTTATTCAAATAAAAAGTGCTTCCGATTCGTCGAGTGAATCTACCACTGGTTTGGAATGCCTTCCTACCAAATCAGCAAGAAACACGATGGTTGCTCTTTTAAAAAAAAATCATTTACTTTACTTTTTCTAGCTTATGTATATTGTTGCTTCCTAACTTTCTAGCTTCAGTATATTATCAATTTTGCGTGTCGTTTAAGTAGATTTGGTGCCTTTAACGTGAGGATCGAGCTTCGTAGCAACATGCAGACTCAGTGATATCCTAAGAAAAAACGGGATGGAGATTCTTTTAACCTTACCAGTTTTAACAGCTCCTAGACCTGGTCCTTGAGCATGCACAGCAGCTGGGTCAGCATCGTCTTTTCCCACCTAAACAAAGAAATATTTATATGAACTGTGATGTATTTAACAGTTTTAATATTGCAAAAAAGCCTTGCTGATTCCGATGAAAAAACTGCAAGTTTATTTTAAATAAGGGCGAGCAAGCGGGTCACCTGGTGTTAAGTGATTACCGCCGCCGATCGCAGTCAAGGGCTTACTTGTAGTGGATAAAAATAATAATTAAAGGCAAATAAAGGTCTGATTGAAGAAGAGTAATATCCTAGCTTAAGAACCTCCACCTGCATGAGCTCAATGTACCATATACATATATATATATATATATATATATATATATATACTACTACATACATATACATAATATTTAGAGCAGCCATATTGCCATATTGCCAAATTGATTGCCAATCTTCAATGGCTGTATCACTAAAAGAATAAGATTACAGGAGGGTTTCAAGAGTTACCTTAATCCTAAGAGGTGAAGCAGGGATATGGACGCCGTTGAACCTCACGTTGATGTTATGGACTCCATTCTCCCTCGGCATGAACCTGATGCTGAACTGGTCGCCGTCGATGTTTTGGATAAAGCAGTCGTCGGTTTTGCCCGTTGGCGAGACTATCTGTGATAAAAACCTTATCATTAGACACTTCCCCTTTATCATACTACTTTTTATTCATATTTATTTTTGTGACGACTGTCTTAGCTGACGCATCACAAAAAAAGAGAAATAGGTTGTCTCATTCTGCTTTGGCACGGTTTAGCAATGCTTTGTCCCAATGTAAAATCCTAAGGGATTTATTAGATTAAGGTACAGGTAGACTGATAGTATTTTCTTAAAAAAAAACTTCTATTTCCATAATATTCCGCTAAAAACATCCCACACGTACTGTTTTGGGAACTTGTAAAAATAATAGCCAGAGTAACACAAATTCAACTTGGAGAAAACGACAACCTTTACTGTCATATTTACCTCGTAAGAAACAGAACGGCCGGTTACAATACGTGATCCATCCCCTCACAATACAAGTGTTACCGTATTAATTTTTATAACGCATCGCGCAAACTTTACCCAGTATTCAGCGTGGGTTATAAAATATTAAGCGGCTCCTGATTTATGAGGGGGGCGGTCACGTGCGGTCAGTCTGTTTTATTACATTTTTTCCACAGAAATAGCAAGACACCAGTGTGTGTAATCCTAGAGAGGAAGGGACTGACAGACCCAAAGTTTTCCGATGCCTTTTTTCCTGCATACATTTGCCGGATAATATGAGGCATCATTTTCACAATTTTTGGGATATCCAAGGTCTTAAGTAAAATGAACGAATCGACACTAGTCACTACAGTTGAGTCATGCAATCGTCAATAGGATAATATTGACCTAATTATCTTACTAATATTATAAATGACATAGATTATAGTCTGGAATAACACATAGGCTACTTTTTATCCCGGAAAATTAAAGAGATCCCGCGGAAACCAAAAAACCTCAAACCACGCAGACAAAATCGCGGGCATTCGCTAGTTAAAAAATAAGGTTCAACTTAAGGTGTTTGTAAGTATTCTGAGGCAGGCAGTACTATAAGGCCAGTGGATATTAAAAAAAAAGCACCGCTTAAGGGGTTAACCACGATCGAGTTGCGTTTGATATGAAAGACTTGAATGTGAAAAAAGTTTTTGTTCTCAATTTACAAACAAAAAATCCGGAGTTACGCAGTATATTATACTTATAAACTAAATGTTCACTCCGGTCAGTATTACGCCAACTGAAATCATCGATCATAAATCTTTAATATGGCGGCAACTGGACGGGTATCGCGTTCACACGATAAATCAAAATGACCCCTCATTGGCGAATATATTGTCTGGACAGGGGATGCGCGAAGGTAGTACAAATGTAGATGATTCAAAAGTAGGTAAAATCCTGCCATAGAAAAAAATATAAGCCGATTTGGAATTCCATCATTGCTAGAAGATCTAAGATTTTCTATAGTAAGAATTTCTTCACAACATACTACTTGACTTTTATCCTGAAAGTTTAAGATTTCACGACTTTCTAGCTAGAAAGGCAAAAGCAATTTAATGGTTTTATTTTTTGAGCTAGAACTTTATCTTTTTTAAGATTTGATTTTTGTCAGATTGATTGACTTGATAAGAAAAAGTGAAATATCAGTGAAACCATGGAATTAATGAGTACCATTGATCGAACGTTAAATTACTTACGTAAAATATATCGTCGTAAGTGTGTCGTAACGACAGACTATGCGTAAAATTTTCAATAATATGACACATTTATTGTACCATATTTAACTTAATAAATGTACTTTGAAGGCTGAGTACACTGTACACCTGCTCCGGTCGTGTCGGATTTTCCGTCCCATCAAGAGTTTGGGTTTGGGCATCGGGCTTTGAGAGTAAAGGAACAGAGAGTGCACCTGTGTTTTCGCACATACTTGTGCACTATAATATCTCCCGCGCAGATGACTAATGCCCGAAATTCAGTCCACTACAGCCCATTAACGTCTCACTGCTGGGCACAGGCCTTCATTCTTATGAGAGAGAGGGAGTTAGAGCTTAGACCCACCACGCTGCTCCAATGCGGGTTGGCGGGCTTTAACGACGATTATCATGTTATTGATAATTACCGGGACCGACCGCTTAACGTGCTGTCCGAGGCACGGGGGTGAGACACCGCCAACTTCCTAACTCCGGGCTAGTACTGAGAATTTCTAGTCAGAAAACCCCAATACTTGTTATAGCTCGACCCGGGACTCGAAACCGGGACCCCGTCGGCCGCAGTCAAACATGCCAACCACTAGACCAACGAGGCGAAATTCGGTCGGGAGGACATTATTACACTGTACACCATATCACACTCACCCTGGCATCCAAACTGCCCTTAGCACCATTAAGCCTGATGTAGAACTGGGTGGGTTTGTACACTTGTACGAGGCGAAATTCGGTCGGGAGGACATTACACCATATCACACTCACCCTGGCATCCAAACTGCCCTTAGCACCATTAAGCCTGATGTAGAACTGGGTGGGTTTGTCCACTTGTGCGTTGTCCGGGAACTGGGCCACTTCCAGCAGGTGGGCGTCACCCACCGCGGGCGAGATGTAAACCTTGAACGGTGAGTCGGGGATGTGCTGCTCGTTGAACTTGAGGCCGATACGGTATTCACCTGGAAAAATATTACAGCTTTAATACAATTCTTGGAGGTATACACGTCTTCATAATTCATCCGACACTACTAGATCACGAAGCGGAGATTACGCGCAAGAACGCGACCTCAAGTACCCTCCGAGGCACGGATATCATACTAATATTATAAACGCGAAAGTGTCTGTATGTTGGTTTGTCCGTCAATCACGCCGCAACGGAGAAACGAATCGACGTGCTTTTTGGCATGAGTATATTTGAGGACCTGGAGAGTGGCATAGGCTACTTTTCATCCCGGAAAATTAGGAGTTCCCGCGGGGACAAATTTTTTGGATGTTTTCCTCAATCCACGCGGACGAAGTCACGGGCATCAGCTAGTGTATAATATAAATACTAATATTATAAATGCGAAAGTGTGTTTGTTTATTGGTTTATCCTTCAATCACGCCGCAACCAAGCAAAGGATTTTTGGCATAGATCTAGTTTAGGACCTGGAGAGTGACACAGGCTACTTTTTATGCCGGAAAATTGAGTGAATTTGCACTTGTTCGTCCATCCGTCCGTCCGTCCGTCCGTCCGTCCGTCCGTCCGTCCGTCTGTCAGAGCCTCCAGCCGAATATGGCTTGAAAAGTTATAAAAATCTTTATTTCAGGGCGGCTCTCATAGAAGCTAATGCGAAGTAAAATATTTTTTATAGCGTTACATAGGGTTGCGGTATATCATGTTATTAACGTGCGGAGGTCCCGGGTTCTACCCTCCGCAGGGTCCAAATTGAATTTATAACTTCTGAATTTTCCCTGGTCTGACCTGAAGGCTTCGGCCCTGGCTAGTTACCACCTTACCGGCAAAGATGTGCCGCAAAAGATTTAGCGTCCCGCTACGATGCCGTATAGAAACCGAATAGGGGTATGGGTTTAATATAGCTGCCATACCCACTAGCAGGTTAGCCCGCTACCTGCCCGCTACCCGCTATCTTAAACTGCATCTTCACTTACCATCAGGTGAGATATCAGTCAAGGCCTAACTTGTAATGGATAAAAAAAAGGTTTAACCCACCTGCGCAAGAACAGTCTTCGATATAGAGATATTCAAACTGTCTAATTTAAATTTTATTGTACGCTACAAAAACATAACCAGATGCAATTTGCAAATGATTTTTAATTCAACCCTTTTCCGATACCCGACTTGTGCTAGCGATAAATTTTCGTGGCGGGTCTAAAAACCCGACAAAATTGGAAAAAATCGGCACAAAAACGGGACAAAATGGGGCAAAAAGAGGCAAAAACGCAATTTGAATTGCATGAAAAAAGGCTCAGCCGGAGAATACGTCACTCAATCTAAATAACTGGCTAACGATGTCAGCGATATTTCTTCCTGGAGACGAAAGTTTAAATTTTTACATGAAATCAAGGATATACAGTTCCTAAGAATATACTCGTAGTTCCTAAGTCGGTCGGAACTCAATATGTAGTTACTTTTTTTACGAAACAAAATGGTTAATAGAATTACTTAATAATTACGATGCAATTGCATAGCGTTTCAACAATATTAACATCATCGATTGATTAGTTTTTATATGTGTAATATAAAAAAATAAAAGCTAGTAACAAATTGTATTTATACTTGAGTATTAAATCTGACATAAACGTGATTTAAAATTGTTATTATTTGTAGCTCGCAACCATTTATTTTCGAACCTTAGTCCGTCTTAGCTTTAGTATATCAATGGTGAACAAATACTATTTCTTTCTGCGCTCGTATCACAAATCTTGCGATTGATCCATTGCAATCGTCTCAATCCTTGCTGTTAGTCGAATTATGATAATCTTGCAATAACTGCGATTTTTAGTCAATCTGTTGGTGGAAGCCGCTGTTTTTCGCGGAATAACGTTAGATGCTAAACTCCAATAGGGCTATCACATAAATTACTTTTCGAACAGACTTAGTTCTGCTGCATAAGCGATTAAAAATATTCGCCAGTTGACAGAATATGTAGAAACGGCTAGATTATTTTATTTTGGTTATTTTCACAGCATTATGTCATGGTATATTATTATAGGGTAATGCTGCTGATATTCATTCTAAATTATGACAGCGCACAACCAATATATATATATATATATGAAAAATTTACTTTTAAACTTTTTGTTTTTTAAGTAAGTAATTTTTAACGTCAGTAAGGGTACACACAGTGTACCTACCTATAGTGAATAAATGATATTGAGTATTGAGTATCAAACACTGGAGAATGGTTGCGACTGTCACAATAAGTGCAACCACGTTTCATAATACAGGGAGTCGTATAAACTATTGTGCTTCGTGGAGGGCATTATTGTTGCAGATTTATTTACATGTGGTAAGGTTTTTTCGATCCTGTTTTTCGGTGATTGGACAAAAAATCTTTTTGTGTTTTGTACTGTGTGTTTTGTGTTTTTTGTTGTTTTTGAACTTGTAACTAGTGTTTGGGCCAGTACCACTGTGTTTGAATTTAACTTGTTTAAGTATTAATTGGCCGATGGCCGTTGGGGAAGACTGTTCTGAAGTGGAAACCGCGTACCGGTAAGCACAGTGTAGGACGACCTCCAACCCGCTGGTCCGATGACCTCAAGAAGGTTGCGGGAAGCGGGTGGATGAGGAAAGCAGAGGACCGTGTTTGATGGCGTGCTCTCAAAAAGCCCAGCAGTGGATGCATACAAGCTGATGGATGGATGATGGATGGAGTATTTATTAATCTGTTTGATTTCGAATTTTAAGAAAGCAAACTACATAGAACTTTTAATTCTTGTAAAAGATGATTCGTTTTTTTTATTTCTTGTTATATTTTTGAACTTTTAGATAACTTTATATTTAATTGAGTCATTGTCCTAGTTTATCAATTTTATTAACAAATTCGTTAAATAAATCATGTTGCTTTTGTGAATGAATATCACCAAAATTAAGAGAATTACTAAACTATGAAATTTCGTTTAAATTTTTGCTAAAAATTTTTACTAAAATTTTAAGTAAGTGTATGACTGTGTACAGATAGCTTGCTCAATATATCTGTGGGCTCTGTTAATTTAATAATGGATGTAAAGTACCAACACCGATTAATATCGTTAGTAAATTAGCTCTACTTAACCTTTACTTATCCGATCGCGATGCAACCGATCCAAACCCCCAAATAATGATGTAGGTCTCATGCAAAGCGGTGGTATTGACATGTTACGGGTTCGATGCCCGGACCGCTTCCTCTTTCTTGTACTGTTGTGAAACGCAAAACATGATTTATACATGTTTTTCCAAAATTACTTCTTAGTTAAATAATTTTAACGTAGGATTGCTAAAGTAGGAAATGTGTTTTCATATTTGTTTTTCAACTTTGTTATTAAATATTTTAAGTTCATGGTTAATATTAAATCTTGCCTGATATGAAAATCTTCCTGTCGCACTGCTGTGTGCTGTAGGGCTGTAGTTTCGATTACCGGTAAGGACAATTTCTAAATTATCTGTTTTGGTCTGGTGGAAAGCTGTAGCCGTGGCTTTACTCTATCCACTGAGACAAATGTACTCTTGGAAGAAAGTTAGGTTTAATTTATAGTAGGGCAGTGTGTACGCGCACTCAAAATGTTTAAAGCCCGGTGACTTGTGCCTGTGTCTTTGACATTTGTATGGGATTACCTATCAGAGCGAGTCATATTACCTTATCTCCGTGGATAGAGTATTGTTATAGCATAGACGTACAGCCATGTAATTTATCGTTCCGATATGATACCGTATTAAAACCCGGTTAGGGTACATAGAGAAGGCCTAGAACTAGATAATAAAAGCCAGTGTCCAGCAGCTATTATCCACATTCTAAAATGCTAATGATGGGTCTTAAATGAAACAGAATGACGTTATTATTAGTGTCTATACGTAATAAAAGTAGGTATTAAGTAAACTGTAGTTTTCGAAAAAAAGGCCTATGTCCAGCAGTGGATGCATACAGGCTGATGAATGGATTAGCTGTGGATTTAAAAAAAAATAACTTAATCAGTTCAGGCAGTGTTGTGCAAGTCGGCCTTAGTAGGCATTTAATCCTCAGTATAAAATCCTGGATGTAAAACACATTTAAGTAAAAACCCTTCGCTTGGATGGAATTTCAAAAAATCCTTTGGTACTCTCGATGAGGAAATATACATTTAAAAAAAACTTGTTGTACGTTTTTTATTTTATATAAATAACCACTCACTAGCCTGATCCATATTTTTACTCTTTACTTAATCCTCGAACACAACGGAATAATAAACATTTGGTGCAACTTAAAAATTGGAATTCTGTTCCGAAAAAATCCCGTTCCAACACGGCATTCCATCATAGCGCGATGTCCCCTCCAACGTGGCTGCAAACCTTTTTTCCCTCCACGATATCAGCCCGACGGTCAATTAAAATGACTCCTAAACACCAGGACGCAGGAATCCGGGGCCTAAAACTAAATTTGTCCAGCCCCATTGTGTTCGACCGCGAAAAAAAACCACGTTCACCCGACAAAGAAGCGGCCCCTTTTTGTCTTAGGATACTTCATAAGTGTATAGCGATTAGAAATTTTTAAGCTATTTCGGACGTTTAATGACTTAAGTTTAGTTTGTCCCCGTTTTAAGTTACGAGCTGTTATGATTTCGGGTTATTACATATTTTTGTTAAAGTAAAAAACTGTTTGTAAACTGTTTGTAAGAAAATTTTTCATTGAAAATATTAAATACTTTTATTATATATAAAAACATTATAGATTAAATAGATTAATTGCGGATATTCCCAATTTGCGCAGTTGTCTAGGTCAATCTAGCTATAACTTTACAGTAAGTTGAGTTATGTTTTACTAGATGATGGCCGCGACTTCGTCCGCGTGGATTTAGGTTTTGATTCCCGCAGAAGCACTTTCATTTTCTGGGATAAAAAGTAGCCTATGTCCTTCCCCTGGGATCAAACTATCCCTATACCAAATTTCATCAAAATCGGTTTAAGAGATAATTTTTTTATTCCCGCGGCAACTTAAATTTTCTGGGATAAAAAGTCCCGGGATACGACCTATCCCTGTACCCAATATCATCAAAATCGGTTGAACAGATGGACCGTGAAAGCGTAGCAGACAGACAGATAGACACACTTTCGCATTTATAATATTAGTGCAGTTTATCCTTTTTTTATAAGTAGGTAAGTAAAGCAATAAATTATTTTGATAATTAAAAAGTAAAAAACGGTACATTAATATCTTTAAAATGTTAATTAGATTATAATTATGGTAAGTACATGTATTTCCGATGATAAAAATAATATGAAAATTAACTTTGCTGTCAACATAGAATCATACAAGAACATTGCTACGAACATAGATTTATGATAACAAATTATAATAAATAATAATAATTTATTAAAATAAATCTATGTTCGTAGCAATGTTAGACTAGATAATGCCCGCGACTTCGTCCGCGTGGAAAAGGGTTTTTTTAATTCCTGCGGGAACTCTTTAATTTTCCGGCATAAAAAGTAGCCTTGTGCCCTTCCCCGGGATGCAAACTATCCTTATACCAAATTTCATCAAAATCGGTTGAACGGATGGGCCGTGAACAGACAGACAGACAGACTGACACACTTTCGCATTTACAATATTAGTATGGATATTTACAGCCGTGCTAGGAATAACACACGTAGCTGGCGTCAATCATTTAGTCGCGAATGAATCGGAGCCGCAAGACGTGTCACAATCAAATAATCAAATCAAATAAATATTATAAATACGAAAGTTTGGATGGATGGATATATGAATGGATGCTTGTTACTCAATCACACCCCTGGGGCTGAATGGTTGTGGATGAAATTTGGCACAGAGATAGATTATAGTCTGGATTAACACATAGGCTTTTTATCCCGGAAAATTAAAGAGTTCCCACAAGCCTCAATCCACGCGGATGAAGTCGCGGGCATAAGGTGGTAATCAGCATATTTTCGCGCATTAGTTATGTACTCGTACGTTGACTTCGACAGTTTATGATGATGTTATATCATATAACTGCCAAACTCCTAACAAGTTAGCCCGCTACCATGTTAGACAGCATCATCACTTATTATCAGATAATATTGCAGTCAAGGGGTAACTTATAGTGGATAAAAAAGCCCAACCCTTTAGCGCAACATCCAATTGGAAGAAATGGCGTAACACCGTGAAAAAAGTGATAAAAAATATCGTAAATTAGGTAATAGAATCCTATATCAATTTCATTAAAAAAATATTATCTGGAGCGAACCACGATCCTCGAAAATTGTACCTGATAATACCAAATATCTTGAAATAATCCTCATAAAACAAGCCGAGAAAACCACTTGAGAAGAATATCAGAATATCGAAAATGAAAAAAATTATAACTAGACAGATAAAACCAATCAATTCCCTACAAAACAAACCAATAAAAGTAAACTTTCTTTATGATTTCTATGAAAGAAAAGAAATGAAAATAAAAGAACACTTTTAAAAGCAAGCCGCGGCTCAATCGTCAAAGGAGCGGTCATTTTGCCCATTCATTTATACGATTCCAAAGTTTCTACAAGGGCACATTCTTTCGGCTCGATGTGATGCTTCGATTCGTATCGATTCAGTTTTAATAAACGGCTTTTATTTTAATAAATTAATGTTAAAGTTCTTAAAGCTTTTTATTTCTAATCCCATTTTAATTCAATATCATTCATAGATCTATCAATAATCTTTAATATGATTTTTTATGTATTAATCGTAGGTTTAACCTTATAAGAAACAAGCTGATATCCGCGACTTCGTCCGCGTGAAATAAGTTTTTTAAATGCCTACGGGAACTCTCTAATTTTTCGGGTTATTATATAGCCTATGACACTCTAATGTGGCTTTCTATTGGTACCAGAATTTTCAAAATTGGTTCAGTAGATCCAGAGATTACCCCCTACAACATCACAAAATCACAAACTTTACCTCTTTATAATATTAGTATAGATATAGATTATATTATGTAAGTAGATAAGTACACTTTGGATTTTTCTGACTAGAAATTCTCAGTACTAGCCTGGACCTAGGAAAATGGTGGTGTTCCACCCCCGTGCCTCGGGGAGCACGTTATGCCGTCAGTCCCGGTTATTATCACTGTCATGATAATAGTCGTTAAAGCCCGCCAACCCGCATTGAAGCAGCGTGGTGGGTTTAAGCTCTAATTGCCTTTCTCCTATGAGAGTGGAGGCCTATGCTTAGCAGTGGGACATTATGCTAATTTTCTTATAATAAGTATTTACAATTATTCTGTAAAAATGAAATGACTCTACAGTTATTCTACA
The DNA here is from genome assembly GCA_964035005.1 of Erebia palarica. Classification (NCBI taxonomy): domain Eukaryota; kingdom Metazoa; phylum Arthropoda; class Insecta; order Lepidoptera; family Nymphalidae; genus Erebia; species Erebia palarica. The sequence goes on from OZ035992.1 coordinate 5,043,525, forward strand.
CATTTAAAAATTGTATTTGAATTGCGCTTTTGACGAATAAAGAATGAGGAATTAAATTAAAATTATGAGATGATTTTATAAAATAACATCTGAATAGAATCCATTAAAATTCTAACCATCAAAAATTCCAACAAGATTTCTTATAGGTTTATTTGTTTTCATTATTTACGTAAATTTTAAATCCTATACATTAGATAAATAGGTATCACTTATCTCAGGAATTTGTGCAAAATGATTATAAATATTCATCGACAAATTGCAAGCGTTAAGATTTAATTAAATCCAGCGTTTTTTCTGTTTAGCTAGGTATAAACATTGTCACGAGCTACATATATGATTATCTTATTTAAAATTGTATACCTTTAAAGGGATAAGTAGAACGTTCACATTTGTAGTCAAGCTTATGACGTATTGCCGTGATTATTTATATGGGTTTCGTTGAGAACATAGGCTAAATTTTTATCTCGGAAAATCAAGGATTTCCCGCGAGTCCGCGAGTGGCACTCATCTCACTACTAAGCACGAGTCTCCTCTCTGAATGAGAAGGGTCTAGCCATAGTCCACCTCGTTGGTCAAATGCGATTGCTAGATGTCATACACCTTCGAGAAGATTATCCAGAACTCTCGGTCTCCAAGTTTCCTCACGATGTTTTACTTCACCATTTGAAGCATGCGATATTTTAATTCAGTTCTTGGTTTTATGGCTTGCGTTTGTACCAAATGGGTACAATATACCTCGCCATATGACGCGTGGAATGGAGGAGACACGCTATAGAGCTGGGAGGTTCTAAGTGTCCAGCTTATGTGATATTTATTCTCTTAATTAAAACGCACATGACGTTGACTTAGACATGACGTTCCTGTAAAGATGATGTAAGAAAGGAATTAATAAATAAATAAAAATAAACTTCATAAAGTTTGAGGTGCGTGACCGGGGATCGATTCCGAAATCCCGAATGAGGTCGAGTGTCTAAACCATTAGGATAGAGTGTCATCTAGTACGTTTTAAGTAGTTTGCGAGATCTGATTAGGCGTGTTTGTTTCTTTTATATCCGTAATTTTGTATATAACAGTACATAAAAAAGTACAATAAAAGAAAGAACTATGTGCATGTTAGTCTTAATTAAATAAAAGTCATTGAAACGTTTACAGGAATTAACATTTAAATGTCTAAAATAACAACACACTTATCGGGCCCGATGGCCAAAATTGGAACAATTTATGCCTGTTTAGTTTTTTTTTATATCTAGCTACGCTATCGCTGGGTCAGATAAGTTTGTTTGACTCTAAACAAATGTAAAAAAAAGAAGTAGTGTAGCACAAAATGCCAAAAATAAGTAACCGTGTAAGTAAAGTTAAAGGTATTTATTTAATTTAGATATATGAAGTTTCAAGTGCATTATACAGTATTTTCCTAGTAATATTATTACAATTCAAACGCAGTTAACAATTACCACCGCGTCAGCTGCGAGTAACTACAGTTTGAGCGCGAGGGAATCACATTAGATTTGCTAATTTTGTATTTGCATACTACACATTATGGGCTAGAGTTTATTTTAATAATCCGCAGTTAATGGCCTTTTGAGTTAATTAAAGTAACGTTAACTTACAACTATTCTATATCAATTAAAATGGAAGGACATAACGGACTGAACCAACTTAAACTATGACTGTACTGTACCATTTTTTTAAATACGCTGATATGATAGCCTATCGGTTTAGTAGACATCACCGTTTATGCCTTCTCCTCGGGTAAGTAGTTCGATTCTCAGGTACGCGTTTCAAAATTTTCTGGGTTAAAAGAGAGTTCTTCATAATGTTTTTATTATTCCACTACAAATAAGTCCTTGGCTGCTATCCCACCTGATGGTAAGTGATGATGCAGTCTAAATGGTAGCGAGCTAACCTGTTAGGGGTACGGCAGCTATATTAAACCCATGCTTACTCCTAATCGGTTTCTACAAGGCATCACATCTGAACGCTACATCGCTTTTGCTTTTTGCCGACAGATTGGTCACTAGCCACAGCCGAAGCCGCCTACTGCCTACACCTCTGGCCTGGTGGTAGTGGTGGCGGCCAGAGAAAATTGAGAAATTATAAATTCCCAAATTAACTCTGCCAGGAATCAAACCCGGGACCTCCCGCTGTAAATTTTCAAAAGTGTGTCATGGTCTCCAAATCCGCAGTTGGCCAACGTGGTGGAGTTTAGCCAATCGTGCTCAGTAGTGAGCCAGCAACGGGTTGAAGTAAGAGTAAGTGAGTGATTATGCGTTTGCCTTAGTATTACCTACCCGCAGTTTAAATATTTGTTTTATTACAAAGAGGAATTAAGACAACAATTTACAAAACGGCACGGCTTTAGTTTGTCTTGATCTTCGGAAGCTTCAATATTACAGTTATTGGTTCCGAGATATCAAAAAAGCTGATTCAAATACCCAAACGTATACCATTGCGATCGGATCCGAAACGATAATTAAAAATGTATTAAGTATTAACATTTAAAAATGTCTTCATAAAATTACCGCGTAAAAAGCGAAAATATCCAACTCGGAAATCTTATGACGGACATTAGCAAAAACAAATACCACAAATTTCGCGTAATCACCGGCCGAAAATGCGTCGGCTATTGCCCGTGCCGCTTAAAGAAAAAAAAGAAAGGAGCTATTTATAAAAAAAAAGAAAATTAAAAAATCGATCTGTCAAAATGCTTCGCAGTAAATTTTGCCGCGAACGGGCTGTGGTCAAGTCATCGTCGATTGGCCAGCTTGGTCGAGGGGCGTGTCCACAATTCGAATAAGGAACAAGTCAGGCGATTTATTTATGAAGTGCATTTCAGTTGTTTATGTAGGTTTTTTATAATGTACAGTTCAGTATGGCCCCGCGGGGGCGTGCGGGTCATTTGACTTGGTGATGCCGATCTGGACACGATAAAGAGCCTTAAAGTAAGTTATTTAGTTCTGTGCCTTAAAGCTTGTTAAACTGGTGTGGGGTTTTCTTTATACAATAGACTTTGCGCTTTTATTGTGTTTTCTTAATATAGCTTTTGTTTTTTCAGTAGCTTTTAGTTTTTTTTAGATCAATGCGTCTATGTTGACGTATTTCTTCATCAGGTAAGAAACTGATAGCCATTGGTATTCAGTTTTCCTAGCCTAAATATAAGTTAGAATAGAGTGCAACCATTGGATGGAATGAAGGACTTTTTTATGTTTCAGTGCCTTGCACATTAAACCGTTGACCTTTGATAAAAAATTAATGCTAAGGCGGTTGAAACAACAAGTTTATACCACGCCCTCGATACTTCCCTTGTCCATATATTATTATAACTATCATCATACGTATTTTATTGCACAATTATTAAATGTCATTTTCATTTATACTAGCTACTATGGTAAGTGATGTTGCAGTCTAAGATGATAGCGGGCTAATCTGTTTAGCTTTATGACAGTTACTAAAACTTGATTTTTACACGGCATCGTACCGGAACGCCAAATCAATTGGCCGCACGTTTTTGCTGGTGCGGTAGTAACTAGCCACCACAAGCAGGAATGATTAATTCCCAAATCGATCCTGCCGGTAATTTAATTCGTGAAGCGCTCCTTTAGATCTCAGCTATGCTGGGCGGTATCGCGATATCGCGAGCTGGTCAGAGCTGGTGTCCCTCGTCCACACATTAAACTCGTTAAACCTTCCTGCTTTCCTAGAGCTCGCTTGCTTACCCAATTGCAGCTTTACCCCCGTGTACGTATAATCCGCGGACGGATTAAAAAACCGTCCACGGATTCTGCTAAAGCAGCACTTTACAGTGGGTTCGTCATTCCAGTACCTTGGTCAAATATCGAAGTATTTACACACTAGATGATTCCCTCGACTTCGTCTGCGTGGACTTAGTTTTTTCAATTCCCGCGGTAACTCCTTAATTATCCGTAGCCTCTGTCCTTCCCCGGGATATAACCGATCTCTGTACCAAATTTCATCAGAAAGCGTAGCAGGCAGGCAGACAAGCACACGTTCACATTTATAATATTAACATGGATAAGAGTTCCGTATGAGCTTACCTGGTTCCTCAACCTTGTAGGACACGTCGCATGATCCATCCTTCCTGTCTTTAAAGTCGATCTCAGCTTTGCTGGGCCCCTCAAGCGATATCGCGAGCTGGCCAGCGCCGGCTTCCCTCGTCCACACGTTGAACTCGTTGAACCTTCCTGCTTCGCCCCTCTCTAGACCCGCGCCTCCCGCTTTGACTAAATGTGCTCCTGAGTCACTAAGCGGGCCCACGGTGAACTGGAAGGGTGATCCTGGAGAAGAAAAAAATTCTCTATAATTGAGCTAAGAGAGCTAAATTATTAGCCATTAAAAAAATTAAGATGTTTTCAAGACCTTACTCAGATATTGCCGATTCCCAAAACAAAAGTTGGTTTCAGTCAAAAATTATGTATAGCACTGTAGTTAAACTCAATAATGTATACTCCCATTAGAAAAAGGTTCTCAGAAGTTGCATTTGAGCGAAACTGAGGCCAACGTAATTTAAATGTAAAAAAATTATAGCGCCTCAAAAGTTATAGGATGCAAATTACTTTACCTAAGACGTAAGTTAAAATTAAATTACATAACAATCGTTAGGTAAACCAAGGGCTTATTTTTAATCAACCAGGGTCTCAAGATGCTATTCTAGTGTAGATTGGTGCATTTACAACCAACTAGATGACGTCCGAGTAGACTAAGCTGTTTTGATTCCCGCGCGGGAAATCTTTAATTTCCCGAGATAAAAAGAAGCCTACGCCCTTCCTCGGGATGCAATACCGAACTTTGTTCGAAAATTGAAAAAAAAACCGGTTGCAAAGGTGGGCCGTGAAAGCGTAGCAGATAGACAGACAGATAGACACACTTTCACATTTATAGTAATAGCTGATGCCCGCGACTTCGTCCGCGTGGTTTAAGTTTTATGATTTCCACTGGAACTCCTTAATTTTCCGGGATTAAAAGTAGCCTATATGTGTTATTCCAAATTATAATCTATCTCTGTGCCAAATTTCATCCAGGTCTGTTCAGCCGTTCTGGCATGATAGAGTAACAAATATCCATCCATCCAAACTTTCGCATTTTTGACATTAGTATATATTAGTATGGATACTGTTAGTCCTCCTACTGCTATTACTGCTATTATTTCCTCCTCCTCCTCCTACTCCTACCTACAGTTCTCCTACTGTTATTATTTTTATTTGGAAGAATTTCACACTGCGAAGACCAAGACTTACCAGGAATATGGATCTCCCTGTACTTGACAGACACAGTGTGGACACCCAACTCCTTGGGCACGAAGTGGACGGAGTATAAACCGTCCTCCACCTCCTGGATCTCAGCGTCCTCGGAGACGCCACCAGGGCTGGTCACCGTTGCTGCCAGGTCGAAGGAGGTGATGCCTGAAAACAGATTATTATTGAAAGTCATGTACAAAAATATTAAAATTAACTTGGCTTAAAAATAATTTTGACATTTAATAAAAAAAGACGTCTAATCACTTTTGCCTTAAAGATATCTGAGACATACGTGGTTATAGAAAATGCGTCGAAAGGACTTTATTTTATTTTATTCGACCAACGAACAACATTCATGCATTAAAAAAAGTATATATATCAAATAAAAAGTATAATAACAAAAATAGTAATATAACAAAAAATCTTACATTTATTGTTTTCAGTACGTTTTGTGCGCGCAAATTGGAGGTCCACCACATAATCACGCTAATGTTTCCTTAGCATTGGCATCCTTATTCATTCATTTATTTATTCATATTTTTTTTTCAACTTACGACTAGCATTACAGGGGTATGTATCCCTAATTCATTAGCGTAACTTGAATAATTCTTAACTATATTATAAGTTAAAGTATAAAGTTGAAGTTACCAGGCATCTTGAAGGTGAGTTTGCAGTTAGTGCCGACCTCAGTAAGAGGTGCGGGGTCGCGCTGCCTTTGGATCTTTTCACGCTGCCTGTTACTGCCTTCACCGGTGACCTTAACGACAGACATATCGATTATCAGTATAAATACCAATCAAAAATCTTGGTTTCACAATTTCTTCCACTAATTTGATTAGTATCCTCTGAATATAAGACTCTCTCTCTCTGCGTCATATTCCGCATTGCCAAGGGTTTCGATGAATTACATAATGGTAGTTTTCTTGGGTAAAATAGTAATGCGGTGGTTTCTCAGGTACTTTCAAATATCAACGGAAAACATTATTGGACGAAATTTTCTCGATATAAAAAAATCTAAAGTCATGAAGAATAAAAGAGCAAGAAGGCTTTACCTTTTAAATGGTTGAGCCTATAAGAACGATACTTTCAGTATAGGTTTAAATATATCATCAAATAGTATCAAATTAAGATTCTGCAGGGCGACCGCGTACCTTCTGCATCAATCATTGTTACAGTATCAATTGTTGTGATTGGCTGAATTTATGGTATTCTTGCTGCGTCAATGGATTTTGTGCAATAGTGGAAGAGTGTTATCCAATCAGAGGTGATTGCGATCGTTACACTGTAGCTGTCAGAGACACGCGGTTGTCCTGCTGATCCCCGATCTCACCTTGACAGTGAAGGGCGATCCCTCTACGTGATGATCAGCGAACTTAAGGTTGACGATGTAGTAACCAGGCTCGGTGGGCTTGTAGCTGATGGCTAGCACACCGTCTTTGCTGTCTGCGCACTGGATCTCTGCTTTGCTGGGGCCTAGAAGAGTTGCGACAAATAAAACAGGTAATAATTTTTGAAGTGAAAATTTCTTTAGCCGCGTTGATCACTTTTTGGTAGGGGGTAAAATTGTGGATTTGCGTGACCGTGATCGACATACTCGCGAAGACCGACATGCTCGCGTTGTTACGAAGACAAAAGATCATTAATATAAATATATTACATTCGAAATTAAACTGTAATATCTTAGTAGTTATATTTTTTTGTACAAGACCAGTTTAAAAAATTATAATTCGTTTTCACTTCTATCGGCAGGCGTATGACTGCCAATATTTTGGAACGAAGTTCCTTAACGCGCGTTGCGAAATTAAGACCAAAACTTGTAACGACACTTTTTGCTATATGTAGTTGTAAGCCATGCGGCGTGCGCGTGTTTCTCTGTCTGTCTCTCTCTCTCTCTCTCTCATAGAAAGCAAGCGAGCTATTTTCGTTTCGTCTTTCTATTTCGCATTGAACAGTGTGGTGTCGCGACGATTATTTTTTATTAAATATTGTGTACATTTGTTAATAATAAAAAAAATATTATTATAACTTTAAAAAAAAAAATTACAATTCCTTCACTAAGTAATCGAAAGGGACTTCGTTCCATCCGGGTGTCCCTTGACACCTCTCAAGTTTTTTTTTTAAGCTAAACGGGTTGAACATACTAATATTATAATTGCAAAATGTGTATGTTTGTTGGTTTGTCCTTCAATCGCTCCGTAACAAAGCAATGGATCGAAGGGATTTTTTGCATGGGTATTGTTGAGGAACTGGAGTGACATAGGCTACCTACTTTGAGAAAATTAAGGAGTTCCCGCGGACGAAGTCGCGGAAATCAGCTAGTCGAAAATAAAGATGATAATGATGTAGATAATGTACTAAAAGCCAAAAAAGTTATTAGGTAGGTCGCCATTTCGTTGGTGGCCATATTGGATTTGGTTTTTTATTTCATTGTGTCACTCTATTCTACCAGTCAAGCTCTATCTATTGATACCCATATTTGTGGAAAAAATATGTAATCCACCTAGAATTTACAATGATACTGAATTTTATATTCAATTGTAGTATCATCAGACATGTCTATGACAGTTGTGTACCAAATTTCAAATCAATCTGTCAACAATTTGGTATGGTAAATTTCAATTAATAAATTTGACCCAACCAAAAAAAATTGGCAGTCATAGGGACTGCCGATAGAAGTGAAAACATATAATATATAAAAAAAATTGCAATAAAAAAAAATATTTCAAATATAAACCTTAAAACTAAGGCATTAAAGTTTAATTACAAATGTACTATATTTATATTTAAGTCCTTTTGTCTTCGTAACAACGCGAGGTGTCGGCCACGGTTACACAGCACTTATTAATATAAACCTTAATAATAAGTCATTAAAGTTTAATTACGAATGTACTATATTATTATACTTAAGACCTTTTGTCTTAAGAAGAACGGTGTCGGTCTCGCGTATTCCACATTTTTACCTCCTACCAAAAAGTGCTGAATGCGCCTAAAGAAGTTATCACTTCAAAAAAACAGGTCAAATAAAACCGTTTAAAAAAACTTGAGAGGACGTGAGACTCCCGACCGACACAAAGCATTTTCAGAGTCATAGTTTACAATCGTCGGTTGGTAACCGTCAACCATAATAGGTTTTGGTAATCGCCTACAGCCCTACACTCTTATTAAATTTATGATTTTCGAGGTTTCCAGAAGATCCCTTCTGGATAATTGAACTGCGTGGAAATAGTGATTTAATTATTCTTAGTCTTACCTTCAATAGAGAGTGAGAGACCACCATAACCAGCATTCCTAGTGTCGACCGTGAAAGTATTCTCTGCCTGGGTCTTGCCTTCCTTAAGGGCTGTTCCGGATACCTACAAAATAATAATTCTAAGTTTTAAGGATATTTTCTAATCGGGACGAACAATATGTACGAACGAATATGTTGCTTGTAATATGTTTGGAAGGCTCTTTCGATGGCGTAGAACAGGGATTCCCAAAGTAGTCCATTTCGGTTTCCCAGGGGTCGATATAAACTAAAACTGATTTTGGGGGTCGCCGAGGTCTAAAAATGGACCCCTATTTTAATGTTTTTTTTTCAAAAAACAATTAATTACCTACTTAAATATTTTTATGTAATTTGTATTAATAACTATTAATTACATATTAATAATTATTAAAATTGATATTTACTGAATTTTATGTGTATTTATTTTGTTAATTTTGATGAAAAAATTATGCTAAGTTAACTCACTTAACCGACTGCAGAGTTTTTAAATCGGTAAGTATTTTATATCAATATGAAAAAAACTAGAGATAGGAATTTTAAAGTACTTTGGCTATGGGAGTCTGAGGTATCAGTTCATGTTGGAAAAGGGGTCTCTTGCCCAAAATAGTTTGGGAATCCCTGGCGTAGAATAAGAAACGGTTTCGAGAAAATTTACCACTAAGGGGGTGAAATGGAGGTTGGAAGTTGGTTGGAAGTTTCTATGTAAGTCCTATGTTTTTCAAGTTAGAGACATGAAAATCAGCATTTAGGTTAAAAACCCGTATAAGCTATATTGAAAGCCTTTATAGAGAGGCCCCTTTGCAGCGAGAAAATTTCATAATCTTATAGAAAACTAGCGTATGCCCGCGACTTCGTCTGCGTGGTTTGAGGTTTTTTGGTTTAATTTTAATTAAGTTCCCGCGAGAACTCTTTAATTTTCCGGGATAAAAAGTAGCCTTTGTGCTATTCCAGACTACAATCTATCTCTATCAAAATTTCAGTCAGATCCGTTCAGCCGTTGGGGCGTGATTGAGTAACAAACATCCATACATCCATACATCCATCCAAACTTTCGCATTTATAGTATTAGTAAGACTGAAGTCGTGGGTGAGCCCTAGTATCGATATATATCTTACCTTGACTTTCTTAGCGTCTCCAACTTCTTGCGCCATGACGGTGATGTTGAAAGGAGAGTTCTGAATGTGGACGCCCATCTTCTTGACGGAAACCACGTGCTGGCCAGCCTCGCGCGGAGTGAAGCTGATGCCGATGTTGCCTGAGGGCAGCCGCTTGAGGAAGCAAGGCTCTTCAAGACCTGATGGTGCCTGGAATATATCAATGAAGATGTGATGTAGATGTAGGAGGACCATATCGCACAACACGAAAAAACTTCAGGGCAACGCTGTTTCAAAGAGGAAAAGTTTGGAGAGATGACCGAACTTTGGTGAATGAATGAATGAATGAAATATTCTTTATTGAAGGTGCATAAACACGAGAAATACATTAACACTATAATTAATATAACAACATTCAAATAAGCGTACAAATGGCGTCAAAGTTTGGTCGTAAGTACTCAATTTTGCAATTATCAGGGCACAAAACGTTGTATTATTTTTTATACGACTGCCTGAAAAAGGAATATATTGTTTTTAGGGTTCAGGGTTCATATATGTATGTATGTGTGTGAGTTTGTATATTCCACCCTAACTTCTATACGCCTGAACCGATTTTGATAAATGAGGTGTCGTTAGAATGCCTAGCTTATTCCGGGTGACAAAGGTTAGTAAAATTTGAAAAAAATTATGGGATGACCATGGTCTCGCATTAAAGACTAACTTTGAAAAAATAAATTCGAAAATAAGATTAACTATCATCTAGAAAATGATGAGTAGATTCCAAAAATACTATAGTTCAATATCCAGTGATTCACAAAAAATATCATTTAATAAAAATGTGAATAAGATTCTAATTTTACTACATTAATTTAGATTTGATGATCCAAAACTTACACAAAACATCCGACAAAAAAACCTCCGGAAGTTAGGTATTTATACATAAAACTTAATATTTATGACTGAATATTTTCTCGATTTCTTTTTAAAATAATAGTAGGTAGTATATTTACACTCAAAACAGAAATATCAAATGAAATAATCATGCAGAACATCGATATTTAAACCGATTTTATCATCAAATCTAAACTGCGTTTACGCGATAATGTACCTTCCTGCTTTAACAATTAGGTATAGCCTAAAAACCTTACTTCCGTTCTGATTTTTATTGGATATTTATAATATAATTTTAACTCGTGATACTTTATCATACTATAAAGTTTCGTCGCCTGAGGAATTATTGTTGGGGTAAACTAGCTTTATTGCCTAGACTAATTTGACAATATTTTATGTCAGATCTAAGTTAGATTTAATACATAATAATATTATGTAATTGTTTACTTTTCCAAATAAATTAAATAAAGTAAAAATACCTGGATGGAGGCGTTAAGACTGCGGATGTCATCATCGGCAACTTTGCCGGGCAGCGTCACCTCACTGCAGCTGCCGACTGATATTTGGTTCCTCTTGCGACCCTCACCAGTAACCTGCAATAGATAAACGCTTTAGAGACAGGAAAATACTATTTCTAAGCTATTAATTACTAGCAACTATGGATTATATGTATTTAAAAATTCTCCAAAATTGGCAAATAATAATATGATGCATTCCAAATTCTAAACTAGCGGCACGCTATGATGGCCGGTTTGACGTTTGTCCGCTCATGAAGTTCCGTATTAATTGATAACGACTTTGAAGGAAATAATTGTATTACTTTATTGACGATAGTGATGTGCAGAGATTCATAAATTTTATCGAATGTAGTTTTAGGTTTAGGACTCAAAATTTATTTATTAAATTGATTTCTTAAATGTATACAAGTGTAGAAAAATCAGTTTGCACCATTTAAGGGGTGAATGTACTTGTGAATATGAACAATTTTCACTATGTGGACAAACCTCTGAAATCGCAAAAAAATATCAATAAATTTTTAAAAATGGAATCTAATACGAATGTCACATAGGATCGCTGGCTAGCACAACTACTACCTCCGGCAAACTCGCGTCAATGCTCAATGCAAAACAAAGCAGTTTCGAATTGACGTTGCTTCGAAAAGTATAAACTGTCAGTGCAATGCGATTGTGATATAGTTTTGACCTGGCTTTGGATTTCAAATATTGATACTGCATTACTGTTGACCCTTGCTCGTTAATTTGGACTCTGTTCAAGCCCTTTGTTGTGGATTTCGTCGATATGACCGAACGTACGCAGAGAACTGTTCTAAATAGTCAGACACGTGAGTTCGTAATACGCCTTCGTAACTATTTCGATCGTGAAGCTCAAAATGGAGGGCCAATTTTACCTATAACGTCAGTGGTTGAACGCGTAGCTGATGCGCTTAATATTGGACAACGAACTGTTAGACGGATAACTAAAAAAAAATATGGCGAGACTGGCACAGAAGAAAATAAACTTCACACACCAAAAAAGAGAAAACGAGCAAAACCAGTCGTAGGCATCGATAGCTTTGATGCCGATGCTATCCGAAGACATGTTTACGGCTACTATTTACAGAAGGAGTATCCAACAAGAAAAAAGTTGGTGCATTCACTGAAGGAAGCTGGATTATTCTTCGGTGGGGAAAGTTCTTTAACGAAGATTTTGAAGACCATTGGATTTCGATACAAAAAATGTAACAAACACAAAATATTGATGGAAAGATTTGATATAGCGATGGCAAGGTATACTTTTTTACGGCAAGTGAAAGAAATCAAAAATTGGCAAAATGTTGTGTTCTTGGATGAAACATGGCTTAATGCTAACCATACTGTAGGCCGTTCTTGGAACGATGACACAGCAGCATCTACTTCCAAAGTTCCTGTAGGAAAAGGATCGCGACTTATAATTTGTCACGCCGGAACCATCAACGGGTTTGTCGAAGGTTCTCTCATGGCTTTTGCGTCAAAAACCACTGGAGACTATCATGAAGACATGAATGGAGAAAAGTTTACTGAATGGTTTACCTCAATGTTGTGTAGCCTCCCTGAACCATCTATTATAATTATGGACAACGCCCCATACCACTCGATGCAAATTGACAAGCCACCTGCCCAATCCCAAAAGAAAGCTGATATCGTCGCATGGCTTCGTAAAAATGGCGTAGATGCAAACATGAATATGTTAAAAGCGGAATTAGTACGTCTTTTAAAAGAAAACAAACCAACCAAGATCCGATACGTCATTGACGAAATAGCATTAGAACATGGGCACAGAGTTATACGGTTACCGCCTTACCATTGTGAGTATAATGCGATTGAGTTGGTGTGGGCTCAAATTAAGGGATATGCTGCAAGACACAATACAGAACCCCCATTTACCACAAAAAAAATGCTAAAATTATTAGAAGAAGCTTGTGAACATGTGACTAAAGGAGACTGGGAAAAGGTTGTGAATAGAACTGTTAAATTAATAAGGGAAGATTATGAAAGAGATGTGAAAATAGATAATATTATAGAAAACGAACATATAATTATTAATGTATGTGATGATAGCAGTGACGACAGTGAAAATAGTAGTATGGACGAATCTGATTAATTATGGCCTTTTGTGGCACCTTTTTTGGTATCTTTTGTATTCATATGTTTCTTGTGTGCATATAAAGTATGTATATTCATTTTCGTTCAAATATTCAGTTCGTTCAAATAAATTAAATAAACATATACATTTTTGTTTTATTAAACCTATTTAATCAGGTACAAAAACAAAACTTAATTGTTTTTTGTTCGAGAATAAATTGACATTCCACATCACTATTGTAATGTGTCAAACCGGCCATCATAGCGTGCCGCTAGTGTAATGTTTATTATTCAAATAAAGTTTGTCCCACTAACTTATCTGACGCGGTGACAGCATCGCTAATAGATATGAAAAATAAAATAAAAACAAAAACTAAACAGGAATAGGCCGCGAGACCGGGAAGTACGCGTTTTCTGGTCGAGTGTTAGTTAGACGGCCGAGCTAGGCGAGACCGGCTATATACGAGACCAGAAATGCTCTCCGGGTCGAGGTGTGTATAGTGCTTTTCTAAAAAATTTAATAAGTGACTTTTTTTAAATATATTTTTTTACGCTGCGTGTGCTGAACGCGTAATACGGTAGAGTCCCAAATTTAAACTATTTAGGCCAAGAAAGATTCCAAATTCAGACTTATGATATGTAATGAAAATACATACATTCTTTACTGGCCTAGGCCGGAATTTTAACTTTCGAACTCATTTACAGGGTATGAAATGTGCACATTTCATATAATTTTTTAGAAATAAAAATTTATTGCAATTTTGGCCACCAGAGGTCCAATTGTCTAAGCTACTCATAATTAATTATTTGACGGCTCAAAACCTATTATTAGTCGTACTGTTTAGGGAGTTCATACATGCTTTATGACGTGCAGGCATTTATGAACTCCTTATACCTACAGGTCGATTACGATTAGGTACGATTTCCTTACACAATCGGGGGGCAGGTCAGATAAGTTTGACAGACTATGCAAGTGGTTTTGAATCGTCAAGCGAATCTCCCGCATTAATTATAATTAAGAAAGAAATAAAGAAGAAAATTTTATTCCAAATATTAGCTGTCGCTATCTCTCAATTGTTTTGTGAACAAGAACTACTACTTAGCTAGTTACTTACTACCTATAAGAAAATGATGTACACAAAACTGACCTTAGCAGTGAAAGGTGAGCCTTTGATGTGCCTTTCACCAAATCTGACACTGACTTTGTACTCTCCAGGTGCGGTGGGTAAGTAGGACACCGAGACGGTGCCGTCTTTGTTGTCGTGGCATGTAATCTGAAAAAGAAATCATAATAATTTTAATAAAGCATGTTTCTTGAGAAATTCAGGGCAGGGATTTTAAAAAGATTCAAAATTATATTAACAAACACCAATATTCCGTTAGATGACATTTTGTGGTACTTATAAAATCGGTTATAGTGAGAGTTTCAAGAAAACCCTCGGATAGAAATCGCTTTTAAATTTACATACATAATTTTAGCCGGGGCTAATTCGCTGATTGTCGGTGATGAGATTGGAACTCTTTAATTTTCCGTGATAAACAGTAGCTGTGTGTAATGTGTTATTCCAGACTTTAATCTCTCTCTGTGCCAAATATCATCCAGATCCGTTCAGCCTTTCTGGCGTGATTGAGTAACAAACATCCATCCATCCATACAAACTTTCTCATCTATAATAAATAATAATAAATAAATTTCAAAAGGCCCATTTGCTAAGTAGTACATAAACTTAAAATGATGTTAGTAATCAATGAAAATATAATAAGAATTTGAAACAATCTACAGATTTTACCGGATTAGCACTTTCAAGAAGTGTCCAAGGATTGGCGAGTCCAACTTCCCCGCTAAAATATTAGTATAGAAGTATAGATTTCATAAATTTCTAACCTTTTAGTATCTAGTGAAAGAGACAACTTACCTCAGCTTTGCTGGGACCTTCGACTGCCATAGACAGACCTCCAGCACCAGCGCCCTTGGTGCTGATGGTAAACTCACTGGGCTCTCCACTGACTCCCGAGACGAGGCCGGGTCCGTATGCCGTCACGTAGCCCGAAGATATAGAGTCGACGTGGAATTTGTAGGGGGAACCTGGACACATGAAATTTTAATATATAAAACAAAGTCTGATTTGTTCGAACACTTATAATTACTCTAGAACGGCTGGACCGATTTTCATGATTTTTGATTTTTGTATTTGGCTCCATCCAGAATAACTATTAAAAACATGGGAAAAACATTTTCACTTGATTTTCCCATACAAAAAACCACACGGACGAAGTCGCGGGCAGCTAGTGGGATTATATATCGAGTTGAGTTTTAAAATCTTATCACTTATTAAAAGCACTAGTAATATTTAGTATACGATAATATTATACCTTGAACATGTTCTCCATTGTACTTCACGTATAGTTCATGAACGCCCTCTTCTCGAGGGTCGTACTTGATGCTGACTGTACCATCCCGGTTGTCTTCAATCACTGGCTGGTCAATGAAGCCGCTCGGCATCTTTACTTCAGCTGGAAAGAAAGAAAAATCCTTAATTCAGGTCTAGCCCCACTTGAGATGCACGAAACGGCGAGGCACGTAGTAGCAAAATTTATTTATAAGAGTTTGTATGGGGCAGTGTATCGCCATGCTGCGTCGCTTGCTCCTTACAACCTTATACAAAGAAAACTTGCCCCTACGTTACGCGCCGCACCTCTGTAGTGACCTTTAGGGTAAAGAATCACTGTAGTGACCTTTAGGGTAAAAAATCACGCGGTTCAACCTCAACCAAAACTATGAGGTTGATGGTCGTGAGACTCCTGGCAGAACTGAAACAAAACAATGTCTCACAAAACCACGTGCTGCCCGGAAGAGGTGCGGTCGCCGAGTTCATTCGTTGGTTAAACTTTTCACTTTTCTTTCACGTTTAACTTTTCAGTTTTTTTTTAATATCGTTAGTAAAAAGATGGGTATAAAGTATATAAGGTTGGCTCAAAGGAGACAATTAATAACAACCTAGAATAATTTTAATACTTAATAAAAAAAACTATAAATGCTAAGGACTAACGTGTACTAATATTTAAGACATAGGGATGTATAACTACTTAAAAAAACAATAATTAAGTAACAAACAGGGGAAGACAATATTGACGAAAAACTTAAGAAACAAATCTATTGAAACCCGACAAAATATGTCGAATAGAACGTCCTAAATCAAAATTTAAGAAAAATTTAAATCTGAAAAGTATAAAATTTTAGAAAAAATATACGCAATTTTGATTCAGAACATCTCTAGATAAAGTCTATAAAGCTCTATGTAACATGTGTATTAAAATTGGATGTGGCCAATCAAATAATTCTAACTATTTAACTCCGATCAATATAGCAACAAACCTTTTCTAGTATCAATATGGAAGATCGTCACAAAATTTAGCGGTGTGTAGTCAAGTCCAAAACCACCAGTTTTGTTGAAAGAGATCTTATGGCATTCAGAGTACACTATTGGCTTTTCCTCTCTATCGATTTCGGATACTGAGAAATATAACTTTGTGGTGTCTATGTACAGTATAGATACGTCGCTCCAGTCTTTTTCGTTGTCGGTGCCACCAACGATTGAATTCCAGAGTCCAGACATAAACGCCATTTATCCAGCTTTGAAACTCTTGAAACGAAATGTGAATTTTGAAATGTGTCGTGCGGTGTGTTATATATTTGGCATGTTTAACTTTGTATGTCTGTTGTATCTAGTGCTGTAGGTTATAAATTATTTTTGTGTCTGTTTGCTGGTGAGTGAAGTTATGAATTTATTTATTATTATATATATATATCTTTACTGCACACACAAAATACACAGTGTACACTATACAGTTAAAAAGCAGTACTAAGACTACATAGAAATATGTAAAGGCGGTCTTATTGCTAAAGCAATCTCCTACAGACAACCTTTGGTTAAAGGATAAATAAACCGGAATTTAATGAAATGATTCAAAAATATGTATCTTTCAATTCGTCAATCAAAACTTCTTAACTACAAAACGATATCCAAATATTATCCGCCTTAAAACATCGATCTTAATCTGAGTCCAGATCTGACAACATTTTATAAAACCTGCGTTGCATAGCATTCGACCAAACTTCTACAATTTTTTTATCAAACAAAGTTTTATAACGTGATATACCTAATAGTGCAATTTGCACCCTTATTTTTCATGATTGTGTTGGAAAAACATAATTATATAATATTTTGTGAATAAGTGTTCTGTTTTTAAACTAGCACTAAAAAAACAGTGAATGATCACGATTAAAATGGGTCAATCAGGGTTGAAAAACTTTACAGGAGTTTAATATAAAATAAATATTACGTAAACCCATGTTTTTGTCATATAAAAATTTCACCGCCGCCGTCATGCTAATGTAAGAATGCCAGTAAATTCGAGATACGCGAGCCACAGGCTATATTTTTATGCCCACGTGGCGTCACATTTACGTCACGACATCGTGTCGCTAGGCTTAAATGTGTGATTATATAAAATCAGTTGTTTATTCGAAAGTTTTGACATTAGGAATAATAAAAATTGTTGGCAACTTAGTGGACGCGCCTCTGTGGTTATTATTAGGCAGTGGTTATATGTCACCGGGTATTTCGTTTTAAATTTTTCTATTCTAATTCATACAATATGAATTCGACCAGACATAAGACAACGAAAATTGCAGTTCCCGTCGCGAATAGATGAGGTCATAACAAAAATATTTGTAAAGACTAGAATACTAATTGTACATTTGTTTTCTGCTTTTGTCTCTGATGACATCCTAATTTTATTATTCTAATTTCAAATTATAAAACAATCATCAAGATCATCGTCCTTTACGTCCCGACGGAAAGAAACACAAAAACGCTGGGATCCCCGGTTTAGCTGACACATTTGAATTTGGGTCATAAGTTACAGATAACAGCGATAATAGAGTGTAGCTTTTTCTATAACCTAAAGGAATAAACATTTCGATACACACTTAAATATTTAGCAAAAGTTTTATGTGACTATAGGTCTTAGATTAGAAACATCACTGTGTCAATTTAAAATTAATATATAGGAATTCAATCATGGCTGTCGTGTCAAAGAAGTACTGATATTGATATTTTGTCATAACTCTCTGAAATATGATACGATCAAGGATGAAAGAATCAGACTTCAGCTGACTCAACGTAGCATTCCAGCTAGTTTATTTGGCAGTAATCCACGTGGGCATGATTCGCATAGTTATAAGATTAGGCTGTACTGTTCACTCAGTAGCTACTGAAGTAAAACTTCAAGCGCTCAATTTTCAAGACTTGCAAAAAACTATTTCACAAAGCGTGTGCCACATCTCCCTTAATATATTATTTACACGCGACATTTCCGTTATCTGACATCTCGATGATTTCTGGATGTCAACATGTCTGGGCCCACACGCATTCTAAATTTTGCCAATATTAATAAATTCGCCTGGTAAATTCTTAAGAGACGGTGCTGTAGGTATTCAGCTGTAAGATATAAAAAAGCGATAAGTCTACCTTCTCCAAGTAAAAATAGACTATTCATCGTAGCACATACAACGGATTCCCTTTCCCTGCCCTTTCCCATATCTGGATTTTTATATATTTATCTTGATACATATTTATCATCATCATTAAGTGAGGGGTGGACAATATGGATGATGGAAACTCTTTATCAAACGCTTCCAGTATAGAAGTTTGTATGAAATACATAGTTGTGATGACATTAAGTTCCAACTCACTTTTTTCTTTAATCGATAGTTTTAAATGATAAGCAAACTTAAAACTAACAGAAGATATGAATTTTAGGTATTTTGGAAGACCCTGTATTTAATAACAATCAATCAATCGACCCTGTAGTTAGAAATAATTTATTTTAGATATAGGCATCATCCCTAATTATTTACTAAATTGCTTATAAATCTTTTCGCCTGTAGACCGCCAATTTTCGATTCAAGGAAGGCACACGTCGGTGCTTAACATTATGACAACTCTCAGACTTGCAGGCTTTCTCACTATCTTTTCCTTCAAATTTAATTTTAATTTGAAGAACGTCATTGCTAATAATGCGTCGTAATATTAGGATTGGGTACAACCATTTCCTTCATTAAATTAATATCAGCAGATGGCAATAAATTGCGAAATATCGGCCATCCAAACATACTCGTACCTATGAAATTGGAACATTGACAGATCTTTCTTTCGCAAGATATTTTAGTAGAACTAGGTTTTGTTTATAAAGTTGTGATTTATTATGTTTTTACATTTATTCATATTTTATTCATACATATTAAACGTTATCGTCACGATTTCGTTTAGGTAGAGGAATTTTAATATAAAGAAAGGACTGTGAATTGAATTTCCGATTTATTATTTAAAAGCTGACCTGCCCTGGCTTTTCTCGGATGGTGTGAGCCTTTGTTTAAAGAAATAACTTTTTCTTTCTTTACTAACCGACCAAACCCAGGGGTTGATAAGTTAGTCAATCAGTGTTGATTGCGATCTTAACACTGTAGCAATAACGGTAGAGCTACGTAGCAGAGGTTATAACACGAAAAAATAAAAATGATTGCTACTGAGTAACGATCGCAGTCACAGTGATTGGCTAACACTCTTTCACTATTGATCAAAATCCTTTGGCGCATTTGAAATTATTATTTTGATTGATGCAGCTATTACTTTTTGTATAGGCTTACATATAAAAAACTTATTTAACCCAGTGGCCAAAATTGGAACTAATTTTATTTTTCTTAGATACCTTCTAGCGACGCTGTCACCGGGTCAGATAAGTTTTTTGGACTTAGTCCCTAGTCCGCATTAATGATAGTCCCATAGATTTGGGAATGGTCTCCGCTGCGCTCAGCGGAGACCAATCCTAAATCTATGGATAGTCCGTCAAACTTATCTGGTGTGGTGGTAACTAATTTTTATGCCTGTTTAGTTTTTGTTCTTATTTTATTTTTCATAAATACTAGCGACGCTGTCACCGGGTCAGAGGCCCAATTGTCTAAGTAAATCGTTATTATTTGATAGCTTAAAACGTATTACTCGAACTGATTAAGAAGTTCATACATGCTTTTTGATGTGCAGGCATCTGTGAACTCCTAAAACAGGTCAAATTATACGTTTGAGAAACGATTACGATTACGATTTCCTAACACAATCGGGGGGATAAGTTGCAACGAAATTCTACATTTCGCGATACCTACGTAGTGCGAGTGTAAAGTGATCATATTCTCGTACATTTTTTATTTTTTTGAATCTAGAACATGGCGTTAAGTATTTTTGATAAATCAAATTAATAGTTTAATAGTTTGTCTATACAATTGCTTTTGATGCTATCGCCAAATAGATCAGAATAAAAGAAGAATATGTATTATCTACCAAAAGACGGGATTCCGTCGTTCGGATTAATGCTCTTAACCTAATTCCTCAATCTTGTGGTTTAAAATTATTTGTTAGAAAAATGAGAAAAACAACGGCGATAAAAGAGCCTGATAAGATGTAATAAAGCAATAATTTATGGCAACATTACGTTTTAAGTGTATATTTCCGAAGTAGTGTATAATTCATATGACGATGCGAATTCATTTTATTTATTTTGTTTATTCAATTTCAATTTAGGTACACTATAGCTACACATATTGACGTCCATTACTTACATATAAAACATGATGGTGATAATTAGTTACGCTATCTTAAAACTAAGGCAACCAGGGTTCCAAACGCGCCTTGATCTGAGGAGAGCCCACAACAAACTCAGCCGGACACTTTTGCATTATCTTATATCAATTTTTGTAAAACTAATGCTTATTGTATGGGTTAGGCGGGTTTAACATCTGTCTAAAACGCGCCTATAGTTTTATGACATAAGACCGTGGTTTCTAAGTAAGCAATAGGTAATAAATAATATTTACTTTAGTATATACATGGCCATCTGGCCGTATGTAAAACTTTTAATAAACATTTTTACGTTCTATCGTTCTGAGTAGACATTAAAATAACAACTGCACGGTATTTATTGACAAAGTATATCCTACAAAGATTATAAATGCGTTTTTTTTTGTCCACTACAAGTTACTCCTTGACTGCGATGCAACCTGATGGTAAGTGATGATGCAGTCTAAGATAGTAGCGGGCTAACCTGTTAGTGGGCATTGCAGTTATATTAAATCCTAATCGGTTGCTACACGGCACGTCTTTGCAGGTAACTAGCTACGGCCGAAGCCTCCGCACCAGGCCAGACCAGGGAAAGTTCAGAAATTATCACTACAGCCCATCAACGTCCCACTGCTGGGCACAGGCCGCCACTCTCATAGGAGAGAGAGAATTAGAGCTTAGACCCACCACGCTGCTCCAATGCGGGTTGGCGGGCTTTAACGACTATTATCATGATAGTGATAATAACCGGGACCGACGGCTTAACGTGCTCTCCGAGGCACGGGGGTGAAACACCGCCAACTTCCTAACTCCGGGCTAGTACTGGGAATTTTTAATGCGAAAAACCCGATCCTTAATTATGGCCCGACCCGGGACTCGAACCCGAGACCTCGTCGGCCGCAGTCAAACATGCTAACCACTAGACCAACGAGGCAGTTAAGTTAACAAAAAATCCATGTGGATAAAGTCGCGGGCACTATCTTGTAAAGTATAAATAACTAGTATTTAAAGCAATTCTGATGTCGTTGTTGATTGACGTTGATAGTAATTATCAATTTGGAATGATGCCTAATCCTAAAAGCAGGGCGATTCCCGATCCGATAGTGTTTTGATTATGATATTAATCCAAAATATTTAGTTTCAATTGCGCCATGCATTCTCGGAAATGAAATGTTTTATCGTCATTTTTACTAATCTTCATTTATACAATGCACAAAACTAATATCTTACTATTAATTATTAATATTATAAATGCTAAAGTTTGAATGGATGGATGTTTGTTACTCAATCACGCACCAACGGCTGAACGGATTGGGCTGAAATTTGGCGCAGAGATAGATTATAGTCTGGAATAGCACATAGGCTACTCTTTATCCCGGAAAATTAAAGAATTCCTGCGGGAACCAAAAAAACCTCAAACCACGCAGACGAAGTCGCGGGCATTCGCTAGTACTTTTATAACTCTAGCACTAATTTCTATCATTTTAGTGATAAGTAATCACCGCTTTCAAGTGGCAAAATGATTTTCATCTTAGTTCCTCAAAATGCCATCGCCAAGTTCAGTACATAATATATTTGCTCTGAGGGGAAATACCTACTGACAGGGCATGACAAACCCTTGAATATGGACTTGCACTGACCTGTGCGCAATGACGAAAAGTGCATGTCTGTACAACAAGTCATAATTAAAAAAATTAAAAACACGACTGCCCTGCCTAAAAACGAACTAAAAAGTTAATAATCTAAATTAATGTAGTTAAATTAATATCTTTTCACATTTTTTTAAAATGATAATTTTTTGTGAATCATTGGATACTGAACTATAGTGTTATACATTTTTGAAATCTACTCATCATTTTCTAGATGATGATTTTAAAGTTAATCTTATTTTCGTTTTTTTTTCAAATTTAGTCTTTAATGCGGGGCCATGGTCACCCCATAAATTTTTTTAAAATTTTACTAGCCTATGTCAGCCGGAATAAGCTAGGAATTCTAACGATACCTCATTTATTAAAATCGGTTCAGGCGTATAGAAGTTATGGTGGAATATACAAACTCACATAAATACAAACATACATACATACATACATACATACATACATACCTACATACATACATACATGAACCCTGAAAACAATATACTCCTTTTTTCAGGCAGTCGTATAAAAAGACGTCTCGCGGACGGCGGGCGATCACGCAGATATTTTGCCATGTCCTGTCATTTGTGTATTTTTGGCCTTGCTAAAAATTTAGAGTAGAGAACTGACTGACTGAGTGACTGGTCTATCAATTACGCACAACCTAAGCCTTGAAATAAAAAATCTGATGCAAGGTTATTTATGACGTAAAAGGCTTTTCAGGAATTTCACCGGTGTGAAAAAGAAGTTGAAAGATAATAAAGTATAACAATCGCCATAAGATTGAATTAGGGTTTCTTACTTCTCTCAACTTTGGCAAAAATGCACAACTTTAAAATACTATCACTACAGCCCATTAATGTCCCACTCCTGGGCATGGGCCTCCACTCAAATAGGAGAGGGAATTGAATTTGAAATCTATTGAAACTATTGATATATTAATAATTATCTATTGAAACTCGCATTGGACCAGCGTGGTGGGGCTACCACCACGCTGGTCCAATGCGAGTTGGAGGGCTTTAACGACTAATGTCATGTTAGTGATAATAACCGGGACCGACGGCTTAACGTGCTCTCCGAGGCACGGGGGTGATACACCGCCAACTTCCTAACCTCGGGCTAGTACTGAGAATTTCTAATCAGCAAAACCCATCACTTAATTATGGCCCAACCCGGGACTCGAATCCGGGACCTCGTCTGCCGCATATATACGAGGTAGATTAATCAAAATTTTCATTCTTGAATAAATTGAATACAACAGCAAAGTAAGCTTGTTTACTTTGTAGACACAGCCAAGAATTATTTTTACAATGTTTTTCACGTACTAGGTACCTATTTACCACTGTCAATTAGGCATAGCAACATTAAAAATCTACCTAGGATAATTTGCCAAATGTCAAATTATAGAGACGTATTATATAATTATTTTCCTACGTATTACAAATTACAATACAAAAAAAATATTATAGATCATAATTCTATGAGTATTGTATTTATTATAAATTGTCGTAACAATATGTTTAGTTATTAAAAATTTTCGATGTCATTTCTTATCGCCAAACTTACAAAACAGTTTGTTAAAACTTTGACAAATTGAAACAATCTCTCACTGTGAAAGAGAGATTTAAATTCTTTGCACTAGCGTATTAACAACAAACCTTTTTTTTTCAGAACATATTTTTAGGACTACAACTGCTTGACGTCCCGTACAATATGCAGTGACAAATTGGCGAAAAACAAATCAATCCGTGTTATAGCACGCAGTTTGCTTTGCGCTGTATCGAGTCTAATCCATGTGTATCTATTAAATAAATAGATATGCAAATGTAAGTAGGTAGTTTTTCTAATATTAAATTCTTAGTAAGTACTAGCTCGGAGTTAGGAAGTTGGTGGTTATTCACTCCCGTGCCACGGAGAGCATGTGCAGTCGTCGGTCCTGAACCTGATCTCTCTCCGGTCGTTGTCGTATTTTCCATCCCATTGGGCTATGAGAGTTAGAGCATAGAGACTGCACCTGGGTTTACGTTCACACTTGTGCACTATAATATCTGCGGAGTTGGTTAATCTCTCTGGAGATTTGCTGCCGTGGCCGAAATTCGGTCGAGAGGACATTAGTATTATTTCAAAGCAAAAAAATCCGAATTTCCTATTTTCATCAGTCACGTTCTGTATCATGTCATAGTAATTATTATAGTTGAATTTTGATAAACATTTTTTTTTTTGCATCTCTATTTTTCAAACTGTCTTTCAGGTTTCGTCACACCAATTTGTTCCACGCGATTGAGCACTTAAAATAAAATCTATGTTTACACATTTTGCCATTAATTTATTATATTCTTTTCAATCACTTGAACATTCAAGATACACTTTTTACGAGCGATAAAGGCATGCCACTGTCTTCTACTTCATCGGAAATTACATAAACAACAAGGTTTATCTCTCTCTTCTTTGCAGATATAAGAAAGGAGTTTTTGAAATTTATCTGTTTATCATATTGCATCAGTATTTATGATTATTCTATATTATTATCGAGTTATACTTAAGTGTAGACTTAAGTGTAGTGTGTACTTAAGAGTAAAATCCAAAAAAGAGGGCAAGTATAAAAACTTTCGAGCGCCCATCTGAGTTCGTTTCACCTCCTAGAGTGGATCGTACCTTGACCTGAAAGGCATTCTTTAGTATTCTATGCTTTTAGTATATTTTCGCCTTCTACGAGTAGTTACCCCCAAGTTTCAACCCATCAATGAAGAAAAATTCTACCCTTCTCTTGCGCTTTATCCCATTCAATTGAGCGATCATGCCTGGGCTAGATGCAAAGCTCAGCTTATTCCTCACGGCCTTACGAAATAGAAACGGGCTTACCGGAGGTGAGAAAAATAACTTGTTAACAAGTCTATCAGGGCATGTCACTCAACACAAAAATAGTTTATGTTCCACATTTCACTGTGACAAAATTTATGACAAAATATTTGTAGATATTTCATATTTTATTTTCAAAATATTTTCTTTATCCTGCAAACTAGAATACGAACTGGGTGGTATTTACATAAACTAGTTCTAATGAACCAGCAATACAAAAAATCCATACTAATATTATAAATGCGAAAGTGTATCTGTCTGTCTGTCTGCTACCCTTTCACGGCCCATCTGTTCAACCGCTTTGGATGAAATTCGGAATAGTGGTAGGTTAAAAGGTCGTCATCTAGTAACAATAATAATTGTGTTCATGGCCAATCAATTACCCTACCCAGTAAAGTATATCAGCAGAAATTATTTTTAATATTTTTAAGTAATACTCTTTAGTATCAAAGTTAAATAGCATACTTTTAGTAGCTGAAAAGCTTGTTCAAAATTTTACGTGACTAGGTACTTTGCGTTAATTTAATCTTCTATCATAATCTATTCTATTTCATTCAGTAGAATCTCTCATCTTACTAATATTATAAATGTGAAAGTTTGGATGGATGTATGGATGTATGGATGTTTGTTACTCAATCATAACAGAACGGCTGAACGGATCTGGCTGAAATTTGGCACAGAGATAGATTATAGTCTTGAATAGCACATAGGCTGCTTACTACATACTTTTTATCCCGGAAAATTAAAGAGTTCTAAGAGAAGACTGCGGGAACCAAAAAACCTCAAACCACGCAGACGAAGTCGCGGGCATTCGCTAGTATTATAAATGTGAAAGTTGGAAAGGTGGATGGATGTATGGATGTTTGTTACTCAATCACGCCCCAACGGCTGAACGGATCTGGCTGAAATTTGGCACAGAGATAGATTATAGTCTCGAATAGCAAATAGGCTACTTTTTATCCCGGAAAATGAAAGAGTTCCCGCGGAAACCAAAAAACCTCAAACCACGCAGACGAAGTCGCGGGCATTCGCTAGTATCTATAATATATCCGACCCATTTGGCTCAAACTCCTTGGGGCTTGTAACCGATCATCCATCACTCGTCAAGGATTTCCGCGCTGTATGCATGATGAATGTGGCCACGTCAGCTGGAGTGTTCCATGTCGCCTCGCCAACGCGTTGCTCATGGAAAAGTGTTGAATGTCCGTGAAAATCTTTCGGCAAGTCGTAATTTAACGACAGACAAAATATTACATACTCTGAAAAGTCGGTTATAAATTATATTTGCTAGACTAGATATATATGTCACCGTAAGATTGTAAAAACCGTTAGATTATAATCGAAAGATTAGAATTTAACGCATTATTTTCCGGTAGATTGTAACCTGGTAGGTATTTAAACCCGATAAAACCTAAGTTATAATATACTTGGTTATTTATGTCGAACCCTAACCTAACCTACAAGAAAGAGACAAGAAAACGTAAATAAAACGTCGTAAACTGTTCAATGTCCTGAGTGTCAATTTTTGAATATTCATTGTATTTATAAGGTAATAATATGTTAGGTTAGGGCCCGACATAAATAATCAGGTAGTGCCCGGCCTCAGGCCGGGCACTCAGGTTCTATCGGGTTAACCACAGATTAAAATCTAACGAAAAATAATGAGTTAAATTGTAATCTTTCGACAGTTTGTAATTTCGCGAGTTAGATTATAATCTAACGGTTTTTACAATCTTACGGTGACATATACCTATTAAATTAAGTTCGTTGCCAATAGGGCGTTCTAGGCGTTAAAAAACCCCGGCTGAGTTTGTTGTGGGCTCTTCTCAGACCAGGGCGCGTTTGGTACCCTCGTAGCTTTAGTTTTAAGATACCGTTACTGATTATCACCATTATATTTTATAAATAACTGAACCATACACTGTGACAATAAGTGTAGTATACCTAAATTGAATAAACATTATTTGAGTTTGAGTTTGAGTTTAGGAAATTTATTAAAAAAAAAATTAGTTAACGCATGATAATAATATTGGGGTGAAAAACAAACTAGCGATAAAGAATTATTTTTTTCGGATTGAGTAAGCTGCGTAGGAATTACTGGCCGCTACAGCGTCGCTAAGAAATGAGCTCTAGGGCTCGAAGACATCGGGGGGTCAAAACCTTCGTAAGGTAAGGCTCGGACTACGGTTTAGGATGACGTTGGGACGGGTGGGAGGTTGAACCATACTAGTCTACACGCATGAATGTGTACCTATGTATTCTGCCCATTGTGTTTTTTCCTCCTTAACGATAGAAAAGTGCTTAACAGTCATTAAAATAACTAATTATTGCAAATAGAACGCCTCTGACGAATTTTTTTGTATGTTATATGAAAAATAAATAAAAAGACAAAACTATCAAAGCAGGCTAAGGTCTTGAATAATACCAACCACAACTGTAATACGTATATGTTCTAGATTTGTCCCGCGAAAAAAAATGGCAGTAGGACAAGGTTGATACTGTTTTGACATTTTTCTTTTGATTTGTGATATATAAATTAAAAAGTATTTAATCCTATGTTATAAAGTATCAAGAAATTCAAAGGAAGTAGACAAAGTTAGCGTACAATATTATTAAAAACATGTTTTCGTATTATTTATACCGCCATATTTAATTTGGAAGGTCGTGTAAAATTTTACGTCACCGTAATGGTTTTGCCTGACGCTGTTTGTAATGTAAATGGTCGTTTATTTTGGCGTATTATTTTAATAGCCATATTAATTTTAAAATGAGAGTCGTTAATTTGTTGACAACGGAATCCATATCCGTATACTATTATAAATGCGCAAGTATGTCTTTTTGTCTGTCTGCTACGCCTTCACGTCCCATCTGTTCAAGATTTTGATTAAATTTGGCACAGGGATAGGTTGCATCACGGGGAAGGACATAGGCTCATTTAATAGTGCCCGCGGGAATAAAAATACCTTAATATACTTGGAGTCAGAAATAATGGGTCTCATCTAATTCTAAATAAGAGAATAGAATTTTTATCTGCAAGCCAAGTGGAAGTTTTTTTACGAATTCGATCGCGACAACGTTAACTATCATTTTTTATATAGATTTGATCCAGCACCACCTATCACGCGCTTGACAGCTGGTGCTCGATCAACTTAAAACTAACAGAAGACGTGAATTTAAGTTCTTTTGGAAGACATTCTATCTAATAATCCGGAAGAAATAATTAAATTATTTTTGACACAGACATCATCCTTATTATACAGAAGTAGTTAAAACAACAAAGAACAACAAAGGTGGTCTTATTGCTATAGCAATATGTGACAACAGACAACATTTGGTGAAAGGATACATAGATGTTAGCTTTAGATTCCTGGATTTCCAAGAAAACGCTATGAAAATAATTGGGCACGATCACAGAAATAATCGGGGTCATCTATCCTCGCTCCAGCGGACGCCAAGAATGTCACATCGAAATTTATACATCCGTCCAGATCCCAGCCTCGGAACAGCTGCGCGAAACGCTCCAGCGAAACTGTGCGTTTAGTCAGCTAATCTATTGCAAGTTTTTTTTATTCACAGTGCCTAGTGGGAGATTTTCTTCCCATTCGATCGCGCCAACGTTAACTCGATTTGTATGGAATTACAATTTGTTTTGGCGGGTTATAGCAGATTAAGCGTCTTGTTCATTGATCATCGTATTTTCCGCTAACGTCTGCTTCTATCCATTATGTGTATGGAATTGTCAAGCATTTGACAGCTGGCGCTACATGGATACCATATTTAAAATGGTAATTAACTTTAACGCGATCGAACACGTAAAAAAATCCCTCTCGGCCAGTAGTTACAAGTTAGCTCTTGGTTGCTATATCAGCTGCGGTATCGGTCTGCGAGATTTAATCATAATTGGAAATCAATTCTTTAAGTTTTTATTAAATAGAGGATCTCCCGTAAAAGACGTAATATCCACGTCTTCTATTAGTTTTATGTACCATGTGAAGTACCATTTTAAACTATCGAAATAATCTAAAAATATCGAATAAAAGTAAAAAAGATGACGTCCCAATTCAGTAAATCATCGCATATTATGTGTGCGTTTTGACATTCGAAAAAAAAGGATGTACTTACTGATTTAA
The DNA here is from genome assembly GCA_964035005.1 of Erebia palarica. NCBI lineage: Eukaryota > Metazoa > Arthropoda > Insecta > Lepidoptera > Nymphalidae > Erebia > Erebia palarica. The sequence goes on from OZ035992.1 coordinate 5,072,956, forward strand.
CTAGTTTTAAACCACTTAAATTTTGGGTATGTGTATACCCAATTAAGTGGTTTAAACATCCGCCCATCGGTTCAGGTGGTACGGTAAGACTATGTCACACTCCAGGTCCTGTACTATTACCACAGAATAGGTAATAGCTATTAATTACTACAGGCCGACATGTACCAAACTTGTAACCATCAAATAAAAACACTTTCGCCTTGACAAAATTGGTGTGGTACGTTACGCGTTGATTGTACGTTAATGTGTACCAACGCTTATTGTACGAATGCTTTACTGAAAACTGTTTGGCAATCTTATAAATATTGTAACCAATGTGCAAATAAATTACATGCTTTGTCGTTACTATTACAATAAGTGGGCAGTAAAACGTACATTAATTGCTAGCTAATAATTTAGTATGTTCGTATGCATTAACAAATGGTAAAACGACTTTTACTAAACGATTAAAGTCCTCACATTTTCAGCATACTATTATTGATTATTTAACATTGAAAATACTCAGAAAACCTAACAGGTTATCCCGCAACTATCTTAGACTGCATCATCACTTTCCATCAGGTGAGATCGCAGTCAAGGGCTAACTTGCAGTGGTTTAAAAAATACTACGCTATAATTAACCTAGGATACAACCAATTTTCCTATACTTTTTTTTTGCCAGGATAACCTACTTAAATTCTACTTCTTATGGTCTTCAGACCCACTAATATGTGATGATATAAAAGCATTCTTGGGAAATGAATTTCACAATGAAGAAGTTCGGTACTTAGCATAAAAGTTATGTGGCATGAAGAAGGAAAAAATCTTTCATTTAGTAATGTGCATGGTCAAACGTTATTATCGCATTTCAAGTTATCTGCCTAATATGATCAACATTCATTATTATATTATGTAGTACCACAGAATTGGTAATAGTACAAATAGTACTAAGAATGATAGCGATGATAGCCAAGTGATATTTTAGAATAAGAAACTCGACCTACTGATCTGATCTGACTGATAGGATCGCAGGTTCGATCTCTGGGCTCGCACCTGCGACTTTTCGAAATTATGTGCGTTTTGACAAATTTAATATTATCACTTGCTTCCTGAGATTTCTTCATAATGTTCTCGAAGGTGTGTGAACTCTGCCAATCCGCTCTTGGTGGACTATGGCCACACCATTCTCATGGGACTCGTGTTTAGTAGTGAGCTGGTAATGGCTGACAAGAGAGAGAGAGAGACAGATACTAGTAACTATCGGCGGCTTCGCTCCAGTCGGATGTTTGAAAAATCTGTTCTTAATTTATTCCTTGTCTACATTAGGGAACCTCTGTGCAAAATTTTAGCTTTCTAGATCTAAGAATGGGTTGAGCGTTGATGAGTCAGTCAGTGAGTGAGTCAGGACACTCTTCTATATATTTTTATATCTAGAGATACATCACGCAGGCACATATTATGTTACTAACGTCTAATTACATAACTTGCAAAGGTTAAAGAAAGTTTCGTAACGACAACATTATTTACATATAAATTCTGAAGTAATGCATGGAAATTTGGCTCAAACATCTAAAATTGAAACTCCAGTTTTCGTAACGAGCACAAGTGTTCATTTATAACACGCAATAAATATAACGAATAAAACTGGCCTTGATACAAATTATTTTAATATTTTAGATTCCAATGTGCCTGGAGTATTTTTTTGAAAACCTACCAGTTTGACAAAAAACGCTTATATAACCCTCAAACGCGAGTGGTTTGGTCTAATAGCTTCACTCGAGTTCATTTTTGAAAGATTTGATCGAAAAGGCTTTTCATTCGTCCATTTTCTGCAATCGGCCGAATGATAGTAGTTATAATCGAAAAGGATGATAATTCAACAACAGAATAGAAAAGATAATTTAAATAAATTAGACCAACATTGACAAGGTGCTTTCTTTCGAATTCTTGTCAATAAATTAAGATAGTTGGCGGGCAGTTAAATTCCATTGCGAATCAAAAAAAACAATAACATTCCTTTACAGTTTCAATCAATTTCATAGACAGCAGGTGCCGCTTTTACGTCACAGAAAATCTAAGATGGCGTCTGGTTAATGATATAAAATGAATGAATCACTCAATTATTTTCCATTCTTAAATAATAACTCAGAAGTTATTTTGAGTACTAGTTTCCCTAAAGACGATTTTACTTTTATTCAATCGTTGTGATTTACAGTCATCTGAATAAGTGCAATGATACTTTTGAAACCTCTTTAAACTAGTGCAAGGTATAAAAAACAGTTCGATCTGTAATCCCATTTTATTAACGTTCATTTCAACGTATGAATCAGTTGAAGTTTTGCAAGCGTAAAAGATTTGTTTCAGAGGCTAATTTTATCGTTATTCGTATTTAATTTTTAAAAATAATTATTATGTATTCCCTAAAGTCTTAAACATATTATAGTTTCGTTAAATTAAATTAAGAACCGCAAATTTTCCATGACAGCAGGCATTACTTATATTTTTTCTCTCCTTAATCTTAATTTATTAGTCTGTTTTGTTTTAGCTAACAGTTTTTTGTTTAACTAAATTAATAGTTCCTATTGCTGGTTTAAGCTCTACGTACAGTTTTAATAGCACATTATTTACGTCATAACTTCGTGATATTTTTAGCAATTGTCAAAAGTAAAAATTGGTCTCAAAAATTTGCGTATATTTAATTTAGTTTTTATGCATTGCTGAAATTTCTCTGCGATAAGCTTTTAAAAACAATATTATTGATCTACAACTCTTCTACACCGAAATAAATCACTCGTAGCCAAGTTTTAAACTCTCGTAGCGCTGTCGTAGCAACTTCATTCACGAACTACATTTTTCATATAAATGTGTTTGAAAAAGGTTTATAAATACTTCATTAGATAGAATATTTTTTGTGTAAGTATGACTTGTGTGTAATCTGTGTGACGTATTAAAAATATATAATAAATAATCTGTGAGATCGTACTCCCGCCATTCCAAACACGAACCGTATTTTTAAATTTTACCGAACACTATCACTGTCACTGGCCACTAATAAATTTTAAAATTTTAAATTTCGAATGTATTCCAATCTAAACAGGGTACCGTACAGCGGTACGCGCGACTTGTGACTAGTCAGTCGGTGTCCGACTGCGTAGTAACATGCAACTAAGTTTTTATTTATATATTTTATTATAATTACGCTTATTTTCAACATTCGGCGTAAGATGCAGAGAGTTGTCATAACAAGAGTAGTAATTTTCTACCAAATCGCTTCAATCGCACTTTTGTACGAATTTACTGTGTATTATTTTTTCTTCTTAGCTTGTCATTAAGTAAGTCGACGTGCTTTCAGTAATTTCATGAATTACCCTTGAATATTTTACTTGATCAGACAAGAATATTTGTGAACTTTCTATATCTGTCAATAAAACACGAAAGAAAGTTAAATATCTTAAAGATAATCCTCAAATCGGTTTTCAATCAGGTCGAATGAAATTCAATTATTCTATTTCGTGTATGCCATAACTGTGGATTTAATAAAGCTAGAAGGAAGACGTACCTGATTCTGAAAAGCCGGTAAACGATACAAATCTGATTTAATAAAAAGATTATTTATTATACATAGAAATTCCTGACTGTCCACCCACTGACTGTCCTATCAACGCCAAAGTATTGGACTTAGAATGCGGAGCTCAGAGGTTCTTCTTATATCATAGATAAGGAATAAGGAAAAATCGAGGTCAATATATTATGTGTACCTACAGTGTACCTAAATTGAATAAATGAAAATTTGATTGGAATTGATTTCGTCAATGAAGTTCTCACGGAAGCGAAGCCTCGTACACTTTTATTAAACCTAATATTAACCTATTTTTTATTTTTTGACGACCTCCGTGACGCAGTGTGTAGCGCTGTAGTCTTAACGTGCGTAGATCCCGGATTCGATCTCCGGCAAGGTCAATTTGGGAATTTATAATTTCTGAATCTGCCCTGGTCTGGCCTGGTGGGAGGCTTCAGCCGTAGCTAGTTACCACTCTACCGGCAAAGACGTGGCGCCAAGCGATTACGTGTCCCGGTACGATGCTGTGTTAAAACCAAATAGGGGTATTGGTTTAATATAACTGCCATGCCCCTAACAGGTCAGCCCGCTACCATCTTAGATTACATCATCACTTACCATCAGGTGATATCGCAGTCAAGGGCTAACTTGTAGTGGATAAAAAAAACCTCATGCCTTTACGCCTTATGTTGCTAAGGTTCGCTGTTCTTCGGTCTTACTCAATGACGGCACGTGTTATTTTCGCTAAAATGTGATGTGCTTTACATGAGTGACGTACTCCATTCATTTTGAGGTCCTTTGTGGTGTCAACTGTCGAGAGATAAGCTGATTGATTTGGTGTTTATATTTCAAAAGATTTTCTGGATTTTTTTCATTTTCGGTTTTAAAGTGCGTAAGTAATTCGTGATGCAAATTTTCCACACCAAATTACAGTTAATGTTTGTGTAAAATGTCAAGCGGTACGTTAGTGCCAAACTATACTTAAATATCTCGGTTTTTTAATAATCCCTTTATGTAGAATACTACATTAACGGGGCGAATTTCCCGATGATGTCTCCTGTACATTTATAATACTAGGTGATGCCCGCGACCTCCTACAGATTTAAGTTTTTGAAATTGCCGGGAAAATCTTTGATTTGGTGACCCATCTCGACTTCACTCAGTTGAAATGTGTTAAATTCCTTTCTTAGTGGGGACTTAATATGTTATAGAGAAATCGTATACCTTTAAACGACCAATTCTTATACATGTATATATATATACAGGGTGGAAAGTTTGAATGGGCCCTGGAGGGGAAGTACCTTAAATCCTTAAGTTAGATCATTTTACTTAAAGGAACCATTCTTTTATTTTTAAAAAGAAACAAAACTGCATTCAAAGATTTTTTAAAATTCGCATGTCTCACCCGGGAATCGAACCCGCTAAAATTCAAAAAATGGGCACTCGCTGTTTTGTTCCACTAATCGATACAGTCAATGTTAAAGATAAAATTTCCCTAAGAAACATTAGGTCTTACATTCGTTTTTCGTACAAGATAAACGAAAAGAAACATACTACAAAATTGCGTACATACATTTTAATAATAATAATTTAACTAATAAGTTGTTCGAAATGAGACCCCTCGTTCTGGATACACAAATTTATTCTTCGTTGAAATTCATTTCCTGTAGCCTTCTGCAAAGTGTTGTGGTGTATGCTCATAATAGCATTTTCTACCGCAACCTTTAGCTCTTGTGCAGTCTCATAAGACTTTTTGTAAATAATATTTTTTACATGGCCCCATAGAAAATAGTCCAGACACGTCAGGTCTGGACTTCTTGCAGGCCATCTAATCGTCCCGTTTGTACCTATCCAGACATTGAAATTCTCATTAAGGAAAGCCCTGGAAATTCTACTATTGTGAGCAGGTGCGCCATCTTGTTGAAAAATGATACTATGCCGTTCGTCTTCCGGTAAAAGGTTTAATTGATTTTGTAAAAGCTCTAATATTTCAATGTATTTTACCGTATTCAGATGTCCTTCGTAAATGTGCACTAAAACAACCATATTGCTTCTGATTCCGCACCAAACATTAAAGGAAAACCTGACCTGATTGTTTGTTTCTCGAACACGGAATGTCTGTTATACATTCCATTATTACTGAAATTTGTTTCATCTGACCATACTATGTAGTCTAAGAAATATGGATTTCGGGATATTTCTGTTTGAATTTTCTGACAGAACTCTAATCTTCTTTGAGTATCTCCAGGATATAGTTTCTGCACCAATCGCCCATCACGAAAACATTTGTATTTGTACTTTTTCAGAACACTCAGTATACGTGTATGGCTGGTGTCTATCTCTTGAGCAGCTTCCCTACTAGACGCTTTTGGGTAACACTCAAAGTATGTCAAAATGCTTAAATTACAATCGGAAAAATCTAAATTTTGTTGCCGAGGGCGTTCTAACCGTTTTTTGAATCTACCAATGTTTACTAAATTTGTGACCATTCGCAAAAACACTTTTCTGGACGGTATTTGTCTGTCTGGATACCTCTCACTATACCACTGTAAAGCTAAATTATAATTCTTGTTGTTTAAAAAATAAGCTTCTAATAAATCAAATTTTTCTTGATACGCCATTATTAAACAATTATTAAATGGAAGCAAGACAAAACAAAATCGATAAATATGTTCAAAATGTTCGTTCGAATTTCAAAATTGCAAACCCACACTGCAAACAAAGTTTGAACGTTCCATTTTTAAACTTTTTGTCAGAACTCCTCGTGCAGGAAGAAAATGTGCATAAACTTATTACATATTACCATTTAACAATTTTTTTACATCTAAGTCTTCAACAATGTACTTAGAGATAATTAGCAAGCTTATACTTAATAGATAGAATTAGAAAGCTCTTTGGATGTTAGCGTTAAAAGAATATTATAACGTGTCTTTTACTTGTTGAAAGTGAACAATTCTAGGTAATGTAAGGTAAGGAATTTGTGTAGTAAATATTCGATTTTATGGATATCTTGTACGAAAGACGAATGTAAGACCTAACGTTTCTTGGAGAAATTTTATCTTTAACATTGACTGTATCGATTAGTGGAACAAAACAGCGAGTGCCCATTTTTTGAATTTTAGCGGGTTCGATTCCCGGGTGAGACATGCGAATTTTAAAAAATCTTTGAATGCAGTTTTGTTTCTTTTTAAAAATAAAAGAATGGTTCCTTTAAGTAAAATGATCTAACTTAAGGATTTAAGGTACTTCCCCTCCAGGGCCCATTCAAACTTTCCACCCTGTATATATATATATATACATAGTCACCGTAGATTATAATCTAACTCGCGAAATTATAAATTGTCGAAGAGATTTTTACAATGTTACGGTGACATATATAATCTGGATCTCGGAAAGGGCTAAAACGATTTTCATGAAATTTAGTATGCAGGTTTCGGGGGCGATAAATCGATCTAACTAGGATTCATTTTTAGAAAATGTCGTTTTATCCGTATTTTCAGTGAAAACTGCTACAATATCATTAGAATACGAAGGTAAATTTCGCCATCATCTACAAAGTTAATAGCTCAGATGGGAAATTGGGCGGTCTAAAAACCAGAAGGCCCGGTTCGAGTCCAGATCTCACCAGTCCGATTATTTTCCCTTTTCTTAAGTCCCTTCTTTTGTGAGAAAAACTATTATTGGGAGCCCAATTGCACTCGTGATATTTTATTTAAATAACTAGTTCAAATTTTTTTATTATTATGATCGAAAAATATCATTCATATTTCTTCAATATGTAATTTGTATTTAAATAAATATAATTTCCAAAAAACACGATTTACCAAATAAAAGAATACTGAGCACAGCTCGGTCACCCAGGTACTATGTATTATGTATCAAGCCAACGTACCACCACTACAGCCCATTAACGTCCTATGTACTGCTGGGCTCAGGCCTCCACTCTCATAGGAGAGAGGGAATTAGAGCTTAGACCCTCCACGCTGATCCAATGCGGCTTGGTGGGCTTTAACGACTATTATCATGCTTGTGATAATAATCGGAACCGGTAGTAAGAATAACGTGCTATCCGAGGCACGGAGGTGAAACACCACAAACTTTCTAAATCCGGGCTAGTACTGAGAATTTCTACTCAGAAAACCCCAATACTTAATTATGGCCCGACCCGGGACTCGAACCCGGGATCTCATCGGCAGCAGTCGAATACGCTAAATACTAAAGACCAACGAACACACCATCAAAATATTTTTAAGTTTCTGTGTCACTTTAACTATACATTATCAAATTACTCCAGCGAATACCTCAGCGTTCATCACTGTACTAGTGTGGTATTCTAAAACCTACAGACGAAAACGTTGACAAAAGTGTAATAATATATAATTGATGCAATAATTCACCACACATTATTACCATTTTCCTCGATAAACGACAGATTTTGAAGTTTCGAAGGAAATGCCATTGGATTCGGCTAGGGTTGCCAATTTAATTCAAGTTTGACTTGAATTTATGTTTCCCATATTAAATCCATACCAATATTATAAAATGTAAATGTGTGTCTATCTAGAAATGGTCTGATGTGGATCTCACATCAGACCATCGCTGTCCGATTTTTGTTGGCAAAATATGAAACATACAGATGGCAAAATATGAAACGTACAGATTGCAATATTGAAACGCATAATACGTCCTAATAGTCGTCACAAACAAATCATTGTCGGTGGGAAATGAAAGGTTTGGACGTTGGTTCGGTAGCAAAATTGGTGATAAAAGTCGGCGAATGTATCCGCCCGATTATAGTACCTACACAAAGTCTAACGTGCGCGCCGGCTGGTACAATGAAAACCAACCAACCAATTTTAACGAAATTTCGTACAGATATAAGTTACATCCCTTGGAAGGACATAGGCATTGGCATGGGCATGGGCATAGGCATACACATTTTGTCCCGAAAAATTTTAATCCACGTCATCATCTAGTCTAGTAGTTCATTTCTATTTGTAGAAAATGTTTGTTGGCAACCCTAACGTTAACACTGACAAATGACAGTCTATCACACATCTTGGCTTAGATTTAAGGTAGAAACTATTTTCTACTGGAAAATGGGAAACGCCTTGGAAGCCACATTAAAATATTGCGAGTTGTCACTTCATACGTTCCATCAATAAAAACTACGAAATTCACGTCGACTCTTCAATATAATTTTCACTGTGTTTTACATTAGGTACAGTTGCTCTAACTTTACTGCTATTAAGACTATAAAGTAGACTTTTACCACTCTTGGGCGATAAAAATATGACCGCGCAGCTATTAGACTACAAAGCCGTGTAGTAATTTAATATTATTTTTTGCGCTAGTGCGGTAATAATATAACGGCGGCTATTATAAACATCAACAATTTTGATGCCACAATTAATGAATTATTTTTAAAATTGAAATAGACTCATGAAAAACAATTGGTGACATCTATAATTAATATTATAAGTGCGAAAGTTTGGATGGGTGGATATTTGTACCTAATCACGCTAGGACGGCTGACGGATCTGGATGAAATTAGGCATAGAGAATTAATAATTTTAATATACTTTTTGTAGTCTGGGGAGGCGAATTGGGCAACTGTAATGTCACCCCAGACGTATTTCGATTTTGTAAGATAACTTAGTGCATTATATACATACTAAAACCTTTCTGAAAGAACGTAGATTACGATGATGCAAAAATCATAAAATACGGTCCATTGGTTTCCGAGAAAATCGTTACATACTTACATACATACATACGGATCGAATACAGAACCTCCTTTTTCAGTTCAGTTAAAAACCCAGCTCAATTTGCCTACGTCAACTAAGCGCCTCTTAATTATTTCTTCAAAATCTGCTAAGCCCAAAAGCTGAGGAATTTCATGTTATTAATCCCGCACGTCGTACAGTCGTCGTCGTAAATTGCCCGTCGAAATGCCTAAAATATCGCGAATCGCAATCGACTTTATTAATCGATGTTTACTCGCGAGCTGGTTTTAGTGTTTCGTTTTGGTCATCTCCAAAAACTGAGATAATCTGCACGTGACATATGACAGCCTATTTATTTTTTTGACCGACTTCGAAGGGAGAAGATTGTGCTCCAATTATCTACCTACAGACAAAGCGAGCGACTTCGTTCGCGTGGATTTAGGTTCTTTAAAAATCCTGTCCGAACTCTTTAATTTTCTGCAATAAAAGCCTACGTCCTTTCCCGGGATACAAGCTATCTCTGTATTAAATTTCGTCAAAATCGGTTGAAGGCACAGACAGACAGACACACATAATATTATATCTTCGCATTTATAATATTAGTATGGATTTATACGAAGTTTTTACCTATGAGACTGTTTCATTTCACTACACAGACTCTATCTTAAAAAGAAAGTATTCTGTGCTGATATTATGTGTGTAGTTTTTTGTCTGAGGTGTCAATTTAGGTTAATCAAGAGTATATATTTTGCTTTCATTATGTATATTGTGTGTTTAGGGGTAAAACAAGACGATTTCTGAAGACGAAATCTGAAATCGTTCTTTTTTATTTTAGTTGCTAGGTTGTTGTTTACAAATATCATAGCTGTCAGTTTAGTTGATGGATAAAATGACAATTAACAAGGTTTGAAATAAACAAAAGATACTCTGACAGAATCGAAAGGAGGGCTGCTACGTCATGCAGCGGGTAGAAAAGATCAAAGAAAAGATAAAGACAGATTTTTTCTACCCTCTGAATGACGTATTCGTCTAAAAATGACTAGTTTCAGGTAGCTCAACAGGCATTGAAAGTCGCGTTTTCAATGCAGGTTATATGAAAAATATTTTTTTTATATTATAATACTGTAGGTTATATCGAATAGATATGAGTTTATTTTTTTTTTTTAAATTGGATTTAACATGTCATAATGATTTGTTTTTTTTTCACGCTGTCATTCTTAAGCCTAAATAATACTGTTTACTTAACCTGCAAACACCTTTTAAAAGCATTATTCGACTTAAACAATATTTGGGCTTAAACAATACTGGCTTAGCGCCAAGGAATACCCTTTCTTGATCTTTAATTTCGTTTTTAAAATGTTTTAAAATGTTAGAAGGCAGGCACACTGAACTTTAGGCTACATCATGTCCTGCCACCTGATGTGCTAAAAAGAAGCTTAATGATGTCCCAAAAGTTTTAATGAACCAATGTTATTACAGACTATGTCTTTACTAACATTAACTATTCAGTGTCTGAACTCCCAAATTGTTTCGAATCTAGATACATTTTTTATGACGCAGATGTTACTCCACCACCACCACTACAGCCCATTAACGTCCCACAGCTGGGCACAGGCCTCTCACTCACATAAGAGAGAGGGTATTAGAGCTTAGACCCACCACGCTGCTCCGATGCGGGTTGGCGGTCTTTATCGACTAACCCTTGACTGCGATCTCACCTGATGGTAAGTGATGATGCAGTCTAAGATGGTAGCGGGCTATTCTGTTAGGGGCATGGCTGTTATATTAAACCCATACCTCTAATCGGTTTCTAAACGCCATCGTACCAGAATGTTAAATCGCTTGGCGGCACGTCTTTGCCGGTAGGGTGGTAACTAGCCACGGTTGAAGCCTCCCACCAGGCCAGACCAGGGAAAATTCAGAAACTATAAATTTCCAAATTGACTCTGCCGGTGATTGAACTCGGGACCTCCGAACGTTAAGACTACAGCGCTACACGCTGCGCCACGGAGGTCGTCAGAATGGTCTATTACCACGTTAGTGATAATAACGGGGACCGATTGCTTAACGTGCTCTCCGAGGCACGGGGGTGGAACACCACCAACTTCCTAATTCCGGGCTAGTACTGAGAATTTCTAGTTAGAAAAATCCAATACTTAATTATGGCCCGACCCAGGACTCGAACCCGGGACCTCGTCGGCCGCAGTCGAATATGCTAACCACTAGACCAACGAGGCAGTCAAATGAGATGTTACTCATGCTGTGAAATAATAGTTACTTCCATCGTTATACCACATTAAACTTTCGTTATACACCGTACCTTCAAGAGAAGAGTAAAAAGGAGTCTTGCAAGCAAGGGCGCTCCAACCTACGCCTCATCATTTGTCGTCAAACGCAAGCCGACAACTCCATGAAAACTCTAATTTTCCGGGATAAAAAGTAGGCTATGTGTTATTCCAGACTATGATCTATCTCTATGCCAAATTTCATCCAGATCCGTTCAGCCATTCTGGCGTGATTGGGTAACAAACATCCACCCATCCTTTCAAACTTTCGCATTTATAATATTAGTGTAGATAATTGTAAAGTTATAAAGAATAATCATCATTCTTTTACATTTGGCACTGAAAAATTGAATTCCTCAAGAGCACCTATAGACGTGTCCGCACTTGTGAAGTTATGAGTCATATAATTTAGAAACAAGCGCCACTTTTAAATAAACTTGAACGTGAATAATTTGTTTGGGAAGAAATGATCTTCTATACTTCATTAGGTAAAAACTCCTAAACAAATTTTAATATTATGTATTTCGGGTATTCAGAGCTATACATCATCTATACCTATATACCTCTTTTTCATCAAAATCGGTGCACTATTTTAAAAGAAAATTTTATCCCATATCTCCCTACGATATGAACTTTTAAAATTTTCTGGCAAGGGATCATGTTAGGCGGGTTTTAACCAGACATAAATATTAGGGATTTAGAATCCATTGAATGCTCATGGTATTGAATTTTAAATACTTAGAAATAAGAAGTAAGATCCCAAAAAAACACTAGGTGAAATTATACGGCTAACTTCCTATCAATAATATGGGTCATTTAAAGTACTGAGATCAAAATTATGACCAAGTTCTTTGCTAGGCTTTTTTTGGCTTGGCGACATGTTTAATCCACATTATTCGAAGGCGTAAAAATATGATGATGAAACGAAAAAGGGCCTTTACATCTCGTGTACTTATTACACTTATCGTTTTGTTAAAAGATTGACGATATGTACAAAATAATTAATCCACAATGTGCACAACCGAATATTAATCAATCAACATTTATTTATTCAAATTAGGTACACTGTAGGTAAACTTATTGACGTCAATTACTTAAAAAACATGATGGTGATAATCAGTTTAAAAAATCTTAAAACTAAATATTATAAATAAATCTTAAAACTAAAGGTACGAGGGTTCCAAACGCGCCATGGTCTGAGAAGAGCCCAATAGTTGAACCATAATGATATAAAAGCTAACATTGTATGCAAGTCTGGCATTAAATCCCGCAAACGTTCCATGATTAAGACAAAAATAAGAATCCGAATAGTATATATTCCGAGTGGTTATTAGTGCCAAAGCGTGTGAATAATTCGTGTCCTGTGGGCGACACCTCGGTCTCCAGACGAGAATCTCGATTCAAGACGAATTCAAAATCACATGAGTCACATGTGCGGATGAAATGACATGCTATTCACGGGTTGAGGCTGAAAAATGGATTACCTATAGTTACTTGATAAACAAAATAGCAAACAACTTAGCTTTCGTGTGATACAAGGAGTTCAAGGAAAGCTTGGAGAAATTTATATTCGAGAGATAAGCTTTACCTTTGTTCACTTATTTTCTGTTAGTTATATGTATTATCATACTTCGTACTTAATATTATAAATTCGGAAGTATATTTGTTTGTTGTTTTGTTGATTGTTGTATTCTCCTTCAATCACGCTGCAACGGATCGACGTGATTTTTTGCATGGGTATAGTTGAGGACCTAGAGAGTGACATAGGTTATTTTTTATCCCGGAAAATTGAGGAGTTCCCATGGGAATTTTAAAAAAACTTATTCCACGCGGATGAAGCTGCTACAAAAAGCAGGCATCATTTAGATTTCTTGTATTTCTTTTAAATAATTTGTACTAAATACTTTTCAAATTATATTTTTTTATCTATTCTTCCAACCTAGCTCCCTAATCTTCCTGGGACGTTCCATAAATACATTCTACTTAACTACCGTCTATTATATAAATAAAATTGTATTATAAATGTATGTTATAACGGAATTCCGACACCTGTCCACATAAAACATTCAGAGTTGCGTCACTCTATCTATCTATATTACTGGATAGGGCTGTCAACGTATTAAAATTCGGGCATAAAAAATACATATTTTTTTCGAGGTAATACAAATAACCTAGTTTCGTCCAGACTGTCTAACCATTTGTGTAATTTAAAAATACTATCTTACTTATCTAAATCTTACTAATATTATAATTATAAATAATATAGATAAAAGTTTGAATTTGTGTATGGTTACATTGATTTGAGATTTGTTACTCCTTTCACGCCACAATGAATGATGAATAAGTACTGTGAAAATTTATGTAAACAGAAATCTCCTAAAAAAGTGATAGATTAACATAATTCAATGTTTCAAAATTTTACAACTTTAATATTTTATGATATATGACGCATTATCCCGGAACGGTTTCAGGTAGTAATTAACAAAATCTACACATAACTTTTCTAAACAACCTTGGAAAATTGCTTGCATTCAAAAGCTCCCTTTCAAACTCAAGCTTTGAGTTTGCAATAATTAAAGTGCTTGGAGCTCTATCTATGAATCTATTTCAATAGCTCTTCGCACGACATGGTTCAGATCTAAGTTACGTCGTAGTATAAAGAGTAAACCAGAGATGGCGCTGTTATGCTGGCATCACAGCGTTATTTTGTAACATTCTAGGTGGCATGAGAAATTACAAGATACCAAGTAATTACCGTATTTCTTATTAGTGACACAATATAAAGGGTATGAACCAATTACTAAGAACTACGAAATCAGGTCAGATGTAGGTTGTATATTGTGACTTCATCAGTGGCAGATAAAAAGGGTGACATGAAACACAAGAAATCAGGGTCAGAGGGCAAATTTGACATACCCATTACGTTTAAGGCTAGTTGACTCTGCCGCAAGTTTGTTTGGTAGAAATCTGCAAATATAGGCTTTCTTTTAAATCTCCATGTAATAAACAAGTCCCTAACTGACACCGACTTGCCGGCTCACTACTGAGCATGAGTCTTCTTTCAAATGAGAAGGGTTTGACAATGGCCGTAGTCCACCACACTGGCCACGTGCAGACTGGTAGATTTTACACACCTTTCAGAACATTATGAAAACCCCTCGGGCATGCAGATATTTTCTTAAAATTTTTTTTTCGCCGTCATTTATTTCGTGTAGTTACGCACTCAGAAAAGTCAGAAGTGCGTGACGGGAATCGAACCCCTGCCCACTCAAATAAGAAGCCGGGCTTCAGAACCACTAGGCAAATGTGTTTCCCTTTTTATTCGCCAGTTTTTTTTTGCCCGTAATGAGTTTTCGCCCGCTACATTACATATTTGCCTACCGTTTCTTAGCTTACCTTCAAGGAACTGACGGGTGGGAAGCCGTAGGGAAACCTTCAGGGAGGACGCGTAGACGGAGTCGATGTACCAACGAGGATCACCGCCCTCACCCAGCCTCTTGGCACTGCCTCTGGAATAACGGAAGAATACGTTACGATATTGTTGGTACACCTATAGCCGAGACATGCTTTTTTAAATAATAACAATAATAAAATCCTCCGCCCGATACAACTATTTGTGTATGTAAGTTTATTCATTTATTTTTATTTACGCAAAGTTTATTAAAACTCTATTGGCTCATATACTTAACATTTATTTTGTATGCAGGCGTAAGAGCTAAATTTATACCGATGATAATAATAATCTTTATTTAAAGGTACAATAATAATTTTAATTGTATATTTGACGACTATTCAAATAAATTATTCTTTTTTGTTCATTAAATAGAGGATCTCCCAAAGGTCGTAACATCCGTGTCTCCTGTTAGTTTTATATTGGAAAACCATTAACTATCGATAAAAAAGTGCGTATTTGACGTTACAGACAGAATAGGGAATAGTACTTTGTAACAGCACAGAATAGGTATATGATTAAGTATTCCAGTTCAGTATTTCATATAACATACCACAATAAGCGCGTCTTGACGTTTGAAAACAGATGTTGAATTGAATTGAGGAGCGACGGAACATAAACCAAAGCAAAAACCGATAAATCACTTTCGTGTTTTTTGTGAGAAAATGTAAAAATATGACCAAGTTCATGGTTTTCTAATTTGGAATTGAACGAAATCTATAAATTTATTGATGTTGGAATCACTGTTTGGAAACCTAAATTCTGCATTCATGTGCACGGTGCATTGAGGTATTAAAAAAATGGACATATCGGTGTTGACCAAACCAACTGGATATATCGGTATTTGATAAAACGCTGTTGTTAAAAGGCGCCTTGCCATAAGAAATTCGAAATTAGTACGAAATTAGATATGACCATAAACATAGGATTATGCTTCACATTATGGATACGATGGTTTTTAACAGAATCAAAAGAGATTCCAAAGATTTATCGGTATTTGTTCCGATCGTCATCTTCGTTTGGTATCTTTGGCGTATTTATATGTTTATATTC
Source organism: Erebia palarica (assembly GCA_964035005.1). Classification (NCBI taxonomy): domain Eukaryota; kingdom Metazoa; phylum Arthropoda; class Insecta; order Lepidoptera; family Nymphalidae; genus Erebia; species Erebia palarica. The sequence continues at coordinate 5,089,009 of OZ035992.1, forward strand.
AGATCTGGATATTTCGCGGAAGGATTTGGAGGTAATTTATCAAATATTGAATAGAAGCAGGCGTTACTTTGCGGAAGTCCATGATAGTGAATGAACTAGAAGTTTAATTCGCTATAATCCGCTACAGTAGACAAATCTGTGTGGTACAGTGCGTGTCTTGCACGATTGTGAAGTACACACAATCGTGCATTGTCGAGTCAACATCTCCTGAGGATGCTCCGGTGTCGGAGTGAAACGTACGTTGAGAGTGATTTGGAGGATTTGTGTGGTGTGGTGTTGTGCCTGTGCGAATTGCTGGGTGGTGGGTGTCGTATGCTGCAGGTGAAAGACACGCACTGTACCACACAGATTTGTCTACTGTAGCGGATTATAGCGAATTAAACTTCTAGTTCATTCACGGTAATTTATCAGTTTTCGACCAAGTTACATTGACGATAGAGCAAGATATGTAAGAAAACAACTAATTGAAATCATAAAATAAGATAAAGTGAAAATGTCATATATCGGTTTTTGTTCCGACGCTCCTCAATTGTTGTCAACCCAATTTCACAGCTAATTAACCCTTGACTGCAATCTCACCTAAGTGATTATGTATTAAACCCATGACGACATCGGTTTCTACACAACATCGTACTAGAGTTAAACATCTTTACGTAACACGTGGAGTGGTAACTAGACTTCCCGGTATACTAAAGCTTGCTGTAAGGACTTGAACTTGCAAATTATACGAACACTTTTATCTATTCCTAACAGACTTTTATCCAACAATCCATACTAACACACAGGGAGACACTTTAGCATTCATAATTTTATTAGATCAGATGTAAAACTTAGATAATAATAGAGGGACGAGTGGCCTTGTTGTGACAACGCAAATCAGTCGATTGCGAAAGTTAAGCAACGTTGCCCCAAGCTGGTAACTGGATGGGTGACCAAATTTGGATGTTTTAGATTTGGCCTTTTCGCTTCCTCCGTGCCTCGGAGAGCACATTAAGCCGTCTGTCCTGGTTATTATCACTAACATCTGATAATAATCGTTACAAAAACCTAAGAGTTTAAATAGTCGATTCGTATGCAGAAGGCCGTGGGAACCCACCGCATTATGAAGCCAAGAAAACTCCTACCATTATTTGATTAATGGAAAGGGGTCACCCTCAGTGATGAGGAATACGATGCAGAGAGAGAGAGCAGATGTGAAAATACTAATATTAAAAAATCTCTAGCAACACTAAATATTGTCAAAGAATCAATCATCACTGTATAATGAGCGAGCGCTGCGTGAAAATCTTTTTTCAGAAATCGCAGACTTTAGAATGGGTTAGCAGTGACTTGAAATAGCCGCATGAATGAATTTTGTCGTTGTTTACGAAAAACAAAGAAAAATTACTAATTTGACTAGTAACTAACTGTTTCAACAACGAATTGTCCATCAAATAAAAAGATTAATGCGCTATAGTCTGTATTAGACTATAGCGCATTAATCTTTTATAGTCCATAATATTATGGTGAAACTATTATCAAACAATATTAGGCCTATCCAATACAATCAAAGATATTATCATAGAAAAATCATGTAATATTATTTATTTATTTAGATATCTTTATTGCACACACTTTATTAGAAGTAGTAGTAAAACTACATAGAAATGTGCAAAGGCGGTCTTATAGCTACAGACAACCTTTGGTGAAAGGATATAAACCGGAGCGCGGGAGGGTGCTGCATTTAAAAATAAATAAATAAGTAATGCATACATCATAAAGTACATAAATTTTAGACCAATAAATAGATATAAATATATACATATACATATATATATAATATAAATATACCTATATAAACATATAAATAAATAAATATATATCCCTAATATATACTCAATAATAGAATATTAATCTAAAAACTAAGATTTTTTTTTAAAAATTATTAATCCTCGTCGATGCCACAGCAGTTGATACACTGTAGGTTCATACATTTATGTAGGTAACTACCTACTAAGTAATCGACTCCTATTCTACACTGTCATGCTTATCGCAAAATCTTGTGAAAGAAACGTACATATTTTCTTAAACGAGTTGCAAATTTATATAATTAGAACTTTTATAGTGCTCTTTACAACGTTTTAGTTAAGTTTTAGGGCCTAAGTTTAAGCTCAAAAACAAAAACAACAGAACAAAAGAGGTTATCACAAAGAAAAACATACGCACGACGTGATATTTCGCTGAATGAAATAAGGAAGCATGCTTTTGGAAATATGGCTTGATAATTACCCGGAATCCATATCGATTGTCATCTATATAGGCAGGATACGTGAAATACTTCGATAATAAATTCGCGAAAAGACGACATTCAAAATAAAAACTACATGTTTCCAGCGTTGATATGTCAAACTGTACTATTTTGGGACACCCAAGTTCACACTGGTTCCCGCAAAATATAAATATCTTTGAAAGTAATTATCGAGCTTTCAGTTTCAGCGATAATGGTTCGAATCTAAAACGGAGGGAAGTAGTGCGTGAAAATGTCAAGAGATGGCGGTCGTAGTAGGAACTGATTTTCCTTACATGTTTGTAATAGATGGCGTTAAGAAAAACAATAAACTTTTAATATAAGATCGAAGCTTTTTCACCAGCGAGATATTTAGGGTTCGTTGCAAAACATAAAAAAATTGTTATAGTTTATCTTGAAAGCTAGTAAGGTGAGTGACACAAGTCAGTATTGTTACCAAGTATTTGTAAAAAAGTAGAGCAATATACCAGAAATATCGTATTCCTGTATTCCCAAGTGGAAGCGCTCTAGCACAGCGAGCAGATAAAGCAAATAAGAAAGAAAAATTGGAGAAATCAGAAAAATTGAACGTAAAAATTTTAGCCTTGGGACACACTTGGGACCGGACAGTACAAGCTGTCTGCGCAAGACGTCTACGTCGGTGTGACGGCTTTTTGTCCTGTCGCGCTAGTATGCGCGGATCCATAAAATGAAAGCGAGTTCGCTTACTTCTCGTCCGCTAGACATTATTTTAGTCACACAAAGGACTAGAATAATGTCTGGGGCTTTTGCGCTTATTAGAGACCACCAGCAACGTCATTACGGGGAGAATATCAATAACCCTTGCCGTATTCCTTGTCAATATTATAAAAGGAACCTTGGTGTGAAAAAGGGTTCATGTCTATATGTCAAAAATAAAATATTATTTCTTACTGATTACTAAATAGAGGGTCTTCAGAAGGGTCAAATTATGAAAAAAACATTACTGAACCTAAAAAAAATATTATTATATTACTGCCTCAAGTAATCGTTAACAGAATAGAATTGGCCGAGCAATAACCAAGCCGTAAAAAATTCACAGATTTCGCAGTCCCCGCAAGAATCGGAGCATTGAAAATGAATACAAAATTTTACGAAAATAAAGTTATTTTATTTTGAATGACACATTACAAGTTGAATACTAAGAAATTTTTATTGAGATTTTCTTCCCTAAAATTACACAACTACATTACTTACAAGGCATTTTTTAACACCATTACATGAGCTATGGGCAAAAATACGTCTCAGGCGATAACCATTTTCAATGGTAAAAAAGGATGTCGTGAAATTTGATGACGTCTCAAGTCACAACTAAGTAAATACGTATTGCAAAAAAACAACGAGCCTTAAACATAATAGGTATTAAAGCCCTATGACCCTGTTTTTTGTGTTTCACGTCCCCGTCTTTTGTGTACCTCAAGTCATAATCTAGAACCTACCCCTCCCGCTCTATTCGTCAGTAATATGAAGACAAAAGGATTAAACGCGTCAAAACAAAAGACAATATATCGATGAACTGGCGAGCGGTTTAATCTCCGCTAGTAAATCGTTTGCCAATACAAACAAAACTTGGCACGTTTGGACACCAACTCAAGTGTTTGTAACACGATATTCAGTTGAAAAACAAAACCAAGCGCCACGGCTGAAATAGATATAAACATAGAGTTGTTAGATTGATAGAGTTGGATTGTGGTTTATTGAAGTGAAACTTCTTTAGAATAGTTGTGATTTGAAAATTCGATGAAATGAAAAAATGAACCTAAAAAGAGACAAACATATTCATAACTAGTTGGCCAGGCAGACGTTCTCCTGCCTAACCTAGAACCCGATTGCAACGCCCCCTACTGGATCCAATTATGAATATGAACCATGCCTGGACCCATGCACCCAATCATGCACAAAACATTGCATCAAAATCGGTCAAGCCGTTCTAGAGTTTTAGCGAGACTAACGAACAGCAATTGATTTTTATATATATAGATAGACAGGATTTAGCCTGCGAGAGAATGAAATAGAATACAAGTTATGTGTGTGAATTGCACACACGCACTTTTTTCCATTTGTGTTTGTTTATGGCTGGTGGTACGATGCGTCCGTCATGATTTTCACGTATAAGAATTATTTCTACTTTGTTGGAACACTGGAGACCCCAAAGGAATTACTGAAAGCATGTAAGCTCTTCCTTTAATTACGTTTTAGTATCGACGCTAAATAAAAAGTTTCTGGTTTTGCCATTGCATATATTTTAGCAAATTTTAGTGTTAAATAGCATTTGTTAAATCGGGGTTATTATACTTTAGATAATTTTCTAAATGGCAAAGTTGCATGGAAGCTACCAGCCTCGAATTCAGTAGCCCACAAGTCAGTGTATTAGGTACATGTGACGTAACGTATGTGTTGTGTAATGTTTACATAAAATAACATTTTTCTTTTTAAGAAAAGAGCAACTGCTGAATTCCTTGCCGTTTCTCCTCAGTAGAATCATCTTTCCGAACCGGTGGTAATGTCTTGACGTATCAAAAGTGACACAAGTTGTCCTACGTGAAATGAATAAATCATTTATCATTTAAATGTCCACTACTGGACAAAAACAGGTCATTGTATGCGTATGACAGACGAAAGGTGGAGTAAGATCGCTACTCAGTGGAGAGGACCGCACTTCAGGCAACGCACAACATGCCGACCGCTCAAACGCTGGGCTGACGACATATTTTTTTTAACTATGTATATTTCTTAGCAAATAAAGGCTTTATAATAACAATTACTGGACAAAAATGATTAGGAGGGACGTCCACAAGCCACGGTCTTGCGCCGCCTGAATTTAGCGAATCCAAGAGACTCGCTTGATATCAACCGTCCACCGTCATTACGTAAGTACATTAAATAAATATTGTATAATGTCCTACATAAATCCGGAGGAAGCTCGGTTTTCTAATAGCCCCGTTATTACAATATTTATTATCATTTGAAAGAATAACTATCGCTACGACCTTGCTAACAATTCAGTATTTTTTTTGTTTAATTTATTATGAAAAATATCGCCAGCAACTTCGCCCGGTTTGAATGTAAGTAAAATTTTTTCTATACTATAATGGAAACTTCCTTGAACCTCGAAAAATGTTCAAATGATGGCGTAAATCGCAGTCTTAGGGTTCCGTACAAAAATGGAAAAAGTCAAGTTGGCGCTTGACAACAATCATGAATATAGAGTCAATCTTCTAGGCAAGCCCGCTCTAGTCTGCATCGAAGATGTCTTTCACTCTTGCCTTAAAAGTACGCGGTATGGGGATAATATAACTTTCAAAGCCCTTCCAAGTTATTCCACTCCCATCTCAGACTGCATCGACTTACCGTCCAGTTGTGACAGTTAATGGGTAACATGGACTAGAGTAATAAAAACGAAATCTCAAATTTCACAGCACTAATTCATGTAACCACCAATATGTACTACCAATATCCAATGTCCTAGTAGATTAATGAGATGTATTCATGCAACAAGACACAGGAATGGTTCAATGTACCGAAGAATAATTGGATAATTTATTATTAGCATCCATTATATTGCCTCTGACAGTAGGAACACGGTGGATATCCCAAAACGATAACTATAAGTCCATCTGTTACAATTATTAGTCCGACACCAACGAATATATTATTGTAAGCAGAGAGTTGACATACTCGTATTTCTAGAGCAGCAAAATGCACTGCACCTAACTAGTGTTTTTATAACAGTCGTGCTTTTACTTAGTCTGTCATCTCTGACTGCAGCTCGGGTGTTAAAATTTTAATTAATGTACCAAAATTTTGCTGGTCACTGAATCACTATTATTGCCCAACATTTCATGTTGTTACAAAAATAAAATACAAGTACGTGGCTACCACTGCTCAAAATAACAATATTTATTGAACGTAAAAAAAGTAAATCTTTAATATAAAAGTCTGGCGAATTTGATAATCCTAACCTAACTTTCATTATAAACTAATGACAAAAGTGTTGCGTAAGAGGTAAACTAGCGGCATGCTATGATGGCCGGTTTGACGTTTGTCCGCTCATGAAGTTCCGTATTAATTGATAACGACTTTGAAGGAAATAATTGTATTACTTTATTGACGATAGTGATGTGCAGAGATTCATAAATTTTATCGAATGTAGTTTTAGGTTTAGGACTCAAAATTTATTTATTAAATTGATTTCTTAAATGTATACAAGTGTAGAAAAATCAGTTTGCACCATTTAAGGGGTGAATGTACTTGTGAATATGAACAATTTTCACTATGTGGACAAACCTCTGAAATCGCAAAAAAATATCAATAAATTTTTAAAAATGGAATCTAATACGATCGTCACATAGGATCGCTGGCTAGCACAACTACTACCTCCGGCAAACTCGCGTCAATGCTCAATGCAAAACAAAGCAGTTTCGAATTGACGTTGCTTCGAAAAGTATAAACTGTCAGTGCAATGCGATTGTGATATAGTTTTGACCTGGCTTTGGATTTCAAATATTGATACTGCATTACTGTTGACCCTTGCTCGTTAATTTGGACTCTGTTCAAGCCCTTTGTTGTGGATTTCGTCGATATGACCGAACGTACGCAGAGAACTGTTCTAAATAGTCAGACACGTGAGTTCGTAATACGCCTTCGTAACTATTTCGATCGTGAAGCTCAAAATGGAGGGCCAATTTTACCTATAACGTCAGTGGTTGAACGCGTAGCTGATGCGCTTAATATTGGACAACGAACTGTTAGACGGATAACTAAAAAAAAATATGGCGAGACTGGCACAGAAGAAAATAAACTTCACACACCAAAAAAGAGAAAACGAGCAAAACCAGTCGTAGGCATCGATAGCTTTGATGCCGATGCTATCCGAAGACATGTTTACGGCTACTATTTACAGAAGGAGTATCCAACAAGAAAAAAGTTGGTGCATTCACTGAAGGAAGCTGGATTATTCTTCGGTGGGGAAAGTTCTTTAACGAAGATTTTGAAGACCATTGGATTTCGATACAAAAAATGTAACAAACGCAAAATATTGATGGAAAGATTTGATATAGCGATGGCAAGGTATACTTTTTTACGGCAAGTGAAAGAAATCAAAAATTGGCAAAATGTTGTGTTCTTGGATGAAACATGGCTTAATGCTAACCATACTGTAGGCCGTTCTTGGAACGATGACACAGCAGCATCTACTTCCAAAGTTCCTGTAGGAAAAGGATCGCGACTTATAATTTGTCACGCCGGAACCATCAACGGGTTTGTCGAAGGTTCTCTCATGGCTTTTGCGTCAAAAACCACTGGAGACTATCATGAAGACATGAATGGAGAAAAGTTTACTGAATGGTTTACCTCAATGTTGTGTAGCCTCCCTGAACCATCTATTATAATTATGGACAACGCCCCATACCACTCGATGCAAATTGACAAGCCACCTGCCCAATCCCAAAAGAAAGCTGATATCGTCGCATGGCTTCGTAAAAATGGCGTAGATGCAAACATGAATATGTTAAAAGCGGAATTAGTACGTCTTTTAAAAGAAAACAAACCAACCAAGATCCGATACGTCATTGACGAAATAGCATTAGAACATGGGCACAGAGTTATACGGTTACCGCCTTACCATTGTGAGTATAATGCGATTGAGTTGGTGTGGGCTCAAATTAAGGGATATGCTGCAAGACACAATACAGAACCCCCATTTACCACAAAAAAAATGCTAAAATTATTAGAAGAAGCTTGTGAACATGTGACTAAAGGAGACTGGGAAAAGGTTGTGAATAGAACTGTTAAATTAATAAGGGAAGATTATGAAAGAGATGTGAAAATAGATAATATTATAGAAAACGAACATATAATTATTAATGTATGTGATGATAGCAGTGACGACAGTGAAAATAGTAGTATGGACGAATCTGATTAATTATGGCCTTTTGTGGCACCTTTTTTGGTATCTTTTGTATTCATATGTTTCTTGTGTGCATATAAAGTATGTATATTCATTTTCGTTCAAATATTCAGTTCGTTCAAATAAATTAAATAAACATATACATTTTTGTTTTATTAAACCTATTTAATCAGGTACAAAAACAAAACTTAATTGTTTTTTGTTCGAGAATAAATTGACATTCCACATCACTATTGTAATGTGTCAAACCGGCCATCATAGCGTGCCGCTAGTGTAGTTAAATGAAATCTTACAATGTTGTAGAGTCAAAGCCACGAAATGAGCGGCGGGAATTGAACGACAGAGCTTTTATTGGAAACCTACTTATTATTGACTATATTATTCCGGCATAATAGTAGTTTACTATTATACAAAACTAGCTGATGCCAGCGACTTCGTCCGCATGGGTTGAAGTTATTCGGTTCTTGCGGGAAATCTTTAATTTTCCGGGATAAAAAGTAGTCTATGTATGTATGTATGTGTAATGTAGTAATCCATTCATCCATCCATCCAAAATTTCACATTTGTTATGATATAGATTTTTGTGTCTAAAAGCCTTTTTAACAGGTTTCAAAATAACATTGTTAAGCGAAAAAATTCTGTCTATGATTGTTATAGCTCTCTAAAACCAATTTGATTGAAGTGATCTCTACTTTATTTAGCTCTCCGCAGTAAAGTAATAATATTTTATTAATAGATTCATTTCAATACAATAAGTATATTCCATAACTTGTTTATTTTAAATAACTATGATAAATAACTGTGACTAGATACAGAAATCAACGCCTAATCACACTATAACTTTATTTTGAAAACATGACTGAACAATATGTTTGTTTCCTAGTTTGTAGCTGTTTACATCGCTGGTTCTAAGGCCTCTCAATAGGTGCGATGGAATCTGATGGGATAAGACAGGTGTATTGGCGCACTGCCCGCCCGTGATGAATGGTGATGGGCTATCCCGCTGTATCACACAGTCTTAATTATTTATTAGTTTATTGTTTACTCTACACCTTTATCACTCCGGTTTAAAGCTATTGTTATTTCTAATTTTAAAGTTGTTTTTTATAACTTTTAAATAAAGAAATTTTGGCTACAGGCTGTTATGGTAATTTAATGCTTTGTTTACAAAGTCAAGTTTGCTTTTCAAAATTCAGAAGGCAAACCATGGGCCACGGGACGGGCAAACCGCTGTTTTTTTTTAACAGCTGTTTTTTTTTCAAATCAATAACTAGCTAATGCTGAGACTTCGTCCGCGAGGATTGAAGGTTTTTGGTTTCCGCGGGAACTCTTTAACTTTCCGGGATAAGAAGTAGCCTATTCCAGACGATAATCTCTGTGCCAAATTTCACCCAGATCCGTTTTGGCCTGATTGAGTAACAAACATTCATTCATCCATCCAAACTTTCGCATTTATTAATATTAGTATAGATATAGAATAATAACTACAACAATAATATTTAAGTTACCACAGTAAGGCCACAGTTGCCTACCTATACCTCAAATGCTTTGTTCTGTGACGTCAATGTACTTGAGATTGTGATGTCACACGTCCCTGTATAGGAGAAAAGTTCAAGGAAACCTCCCTTCCCTGTATGAATATATAGGGCTGAGAAAATGGGCCTCCCTATTACCTGTAAGCGACCCTGAAAAGGCCAACCACCAACAAAAGACTGTCTTGTATCCATGTTCTGTCTCTTTTTACATTGTATTTTTCCCTCTATGACCTTGATAATAACACGGATATAAAAATGACTGAAAAGCTTAGGTAAGCTTAGGTAGGTACCTACATACTAAAAAGCTAAAGATAAGATATTTTGAGTAAATAAAGACTGAATGCATGTAGATCAGTAATATACAAAGGCTTCGTATCACATTGCTTAAGGTAGAATCTGCAGCGTTAATGAAATCATTTATTGCACGTGTAAAACACATCTACTGTTTACTGTACATCTGCTGTTTGAGCACTACGACGCTGCAAATACACACAGAAAACTATACACAGACCAAACAATCAAACTACTTACAGGAACGCCAGTACAGTTCTTTGAAAACCATGTGAAAACTCTTTGTTTTTCCGCAATAAGAAGTAGCTTATGTCCTTCCCGAAGATGTCAACTATCTCTGTACCGAATTTCGATAAAATCGAATGAACACATAGCCCGTGAAATCATAGCAGACAAACAGATAGGCAGACGCTTTCGCAATTTACAATAATGGATTCACAATTTTAATATAATGTTAACCTCGAATCAAATCATATCTATAAAAAGAAACAATAATCTATACCCATCTCATTCCTTCCTGAACTTGGATAAAGCCTTGTCTCAAGGTCCGTCCTTGGAGCAAGGCCGTGGCCCCGGGGGCAAAGAACGCGGAAGGTCGCCCTCGAAACCGGGATGTGATATTGAGGTGCCCTTGAAGGATAAGGTCAAACCTTGACGTCGAGGTCAGGTATTGAAGGCGAGAGTACGCGAAGGTAGGCTCATTGGCCTACACAAACCTTTTTTTTGTAGGTCAAGGCCGATTATATATTATCATTTTTTTGTTATTTCTTTTTCGCGCGATTGCTACTTATCAACGGCTGATTATATTTGGCTGTTTAAATAACAGCGATTGTTAAGTAATTAAGCAAATTACAAGGAGTCTTAGGCGTGGTAGGATTTTTAGGGTTTCGGACCTCAAAAGTAAAAAAACGGAAACCTTATAGGATCACTTTTGGTGTCCGTCTGTCTGTCTGTCAAGGCCCTTCTTCTCAGGAACGCATAGAGGTATCAAGCTGAAATTCATATCAAATACTCAGGTATACTGTCCCTTGGAGCTGTGAAAAAATCAAACTTCTAAGCCAACGCAATCAAAAGATACAGCCGTTTATGCTGCAAATTTACGACTCTCGCAAGGGAATCAAACCTACAGGTTAGGTACTCATGCACTCCCGTGAACTCAGAATCTTGAAATTTGGTACGAAGCAACGTCCTATAGCACAGATAAAGGAAAAATTGCGAAAAGCATACATTTTTGGTTACATCATATAATAAAAATATTTTTAATAATTTTAAACTTACTACAGGTTTGCACGGAACCCTCGGTGCGCGAGACCAACTCACACTTGGCCGGTTTCTTGAACGTCATTGGATCTAATTATTGAGAGCATCATCTCAGAATGTTGAATAGAAGCAGGCGTTACTTTGCGGAAGTCCATGATAGTGAATGAACTAGAAGTTCAGCATCTTCAGGAGATGTTGACTCGACAATGCACGATTGTGAATGCACGGTTGTGTGTGCACGAATTACAATCGTGCATTGTCGAGTCAACATCTCCTGAAGATGCTCCGGTGTCGGAGTGAAACGTACGTTGAGAGTGATTTGGAGGATTTGTGTGGTGTGGTGTTGTGCCTGTGCGAATTGCTGGGTGGTGGGTGTCGTATGCTGCAGGTGAAAGACACGCACTGTACCACACAGATTTGTCTACTGTAGCGGATTATAGCGAATTAAACTTCTAGTTCATTCACTATCTCAGAATGCTACGACATATCCCCACGCTTTGTGAAATTAAAGACATGCATGCACAAATATGTATTATAGACGGCAGTGAAATAAAAAGCACAACTTACATTGATAATATTATATTGGCACAACAATTCACATTTTATATTAATATTGCTGACATTATTATTTCGACTCTCAAGTCGTTGCTTCATTGCTGAAGATCGTGGTCTTGAGGATTTTGCAACCTTGTGCGGATTAAATTTTTCCACCGGGTTCTATCGGAGGCCAATCTTGCAATGGTGTAAAATTTGCACTTAGAATCTCTCAGCTGGTCTGACCATCTGGTTGGTGAGCGGCCTCTAGATCTTTTGCCCTCGGTGTTGCCCGTCACTATAAGTCTTTCTAAGCTGTCATTCCCTCGTCGCATGATGTGACCGAAGTAAGAGAGCAGGCGTTGGTAACATATGGAGGAAAGCCGCGTTTTTACCCCTAGCTGTGACAGGATAGATGCGTTTGTGCGCTTGGCTGTCCAAGGAATCCTTAACATGCGTCTCCAGCACCACATCTCGAACGCGTCTATCCTTTGCCTTTCTCTCGCCTTTATGGTCCATGTTTCCACTCCACTCCTCGAAAGTAAGTAACATTTTGTAAAAAAAATATTTTTACAAGCTTTTTTTTGGCTTGCAATGAACTCGTGGGTTTGTTTAGATCAAATCTTGCATCCATCGAATTCGTTATAGTTTGATGCTTTCAACAGAATTTTAACAGTTATACTAATTTATACCCAACCGATTGAGCTGTGCAAGTAGTAAGTACGCTTTACAGCCCTTCTTTAAACCGACTGATGAAATTCGGCATAGAGGTAGGTTACATTCCGGGGAAGAACATAAGCTACTTGTTATCCCGGAAAATCAGATAGAGTTTTCACGGGTTTTTTTTTAAATACTGGATCCATGTGGATTAAGTATCTGGCATTACAATTTGAATTTTAGAATGTGTATGCAGCATCTATTTCGATGTTTGTATGACATATTTTTCCTCGAAAAACATTAGAAGAACATCCATTTAATTAACATGAAGACGGACAGGCAAAAAACAATTTATCAAATGTCATAAAACTTGTAACGTATGTGAAATGAGCACAATTTCAAATATTTATACCGCACTTTACTTTGACGTTTTTTCGTAACGTTTGAAATTTTTCAGCACCAATTTGTCTGATGAAAGGCATTTTAAATGTAAAAGTAAATCCATTGATGTGACTGACAGACAGAACTCGAATTGAATCTTAAATTGTTAAGATTAGTTAGATGTGCGAAAGGTACTAATACTACGTAGTCTTAGGTTAGGTAGGTATGTAGAATCAAATTAATAATTTTATTTTTCAAAATAGGTGGGTGGAATACCTATTAAAACGATTTTTAAATTAATGACAAAAAGTCATTCGAGTCACGTGAGTTAATTACCCGTTGACAGCTGTAACAATTACGTTTGACAGGTGGTGACACGTCCGCCATCTTGGATTTTCCTTTTGTTCTTCACTCATTTGTCTAGGAAACGTTTTAACGGCAGCTTAAAATTAAATTCCGATGACTATTAGAAAGTAAAAATAGACGATTTTTTTTCAGTTGAAGAATATAATATTTAAATTTGAAATATGCTTCTGAATTACTTATATACATACTTGACGGATCTATCAACGCCCAGCTCATACCACTGGACGAATTGGGCTGAAATTTGCCATGCAGTTACTTTGCTATTATGACGTAGACATCCGCTTAGAAAGCATTTTTGGAAATTCGCCCCCTAAGGGGGTGAAATAGGGTTTTGAAAATGTACAATTTTATACCGTCCACGCGGACGAAGTCATGGGCAAAAGTTAGTTTAACCATAAAGCTAAAATTACAAAGGTTTCCTTCACCTTGACTTAGTTTAGGAAATCTCCAGCCAGCCGACTGAACTGATGAATGATGATGCGAGAAAACGGGTAAACTCATTAAATAATTTTATTACCATGTAAAGGATTACTTAAATGACAATAATTTGGCTCTGGTAGTTCCTTAGTTAAGATGATTTGTGAAACTGTTATAATGAAAAAAAAGAAACCAAGCTGAGTTTGTTGTGTGGGCTCTTCTCAGACCAGGGCTCGTTTGGAACCCTCGTAGCTTTAGTTTTAAGATACCGTTACTGCTTATCACCATTATATTTTATAAATAACTGGACGTCAATAAGTGTAGTGTACCTAAATTCAATAGACATTATTTGACTTTGACTTTGACTTCGGGTGGATAAGGTAGACGGGAAACTATTGTTAGCATTATTATACTATTTGTCATTATATCTCATGAAACAGGAAGTATAATATCAGTCAATTTGACTAGTTTCATGTCATTCGCTTTAATCTGAGGATACGTACGCCTGAAAATAGTATAAATACGAGTGTTTGAACCATAGAGATAATATAGGGTTTGAACGATGGTAGTTCAGTCTCCTGCAGGCAGACAGGGATTATTGAATACTTTTGTGTTTAGATCGGCTTAGAGCTTAACGATAACAATCATGGCCGGATCAAATGAATATTGTCTTTAAGTTTAGCTAAGTTTTATCTAATTACATTAAATCTCTCGTGGAACCTCTACACGTTTAACAATTTACTTGTGCAAGTTCCAAATGAGAGTACAAATATATTAAAAGTGTCTCTAATACCTACTTCTGGATTGTCGCTTGCACTATAAGCTATTGCGCCTCACATACCTATCATTTATTTCCAATAGTAGCCGCATGCGCAGGCTAATCGGTTATGAAGAATAAACTTCACTGTGGGTGAAGTTTGTTTAGGAGGACACTTAATAAAAAAACTGGTCAAGTGTGAACCAGACAGGCTTCGTACCACGACCACCACACAATGTAAATTCTTTTATCTACTCCCATGCTATAAATCCTCTTTATCAGGTTCTGAAACAGTTAGCTTATTGCCAACATTAAAACACCCAATGGCCTAATAACCATAACATCATCCAAACGGGTGATGTAATGTTGTACTGAATTTCATAACAACACTCCTTTGTTTTTTTTCGATCCCCTCTGCGCAAAGGGTTTACTCAACAGACAGCCACATCTGCTCGATGCGTGGTATCTGTATGAATTACAAAAAAAAAACATTTATACGAATTTCAAAAAAAGAACATTGTCATACATGCGCGTTTCACTACCAGTACGCCGCGCGCTGTAAAAAAAAAGGTTATTAGAATTTTCCCCGCCATTTTTTACAGGACATTGCTTTCGCATAACATCTGCCACAATATTAGTAGATGCCAGAGAAGACATAACAAGTTTAAAACGGCACGGCGGATGGAAGTCTACATCTGTTGCAGAAGGCTACATTAATGACTCTATAACCAACAAAATCCACGTGTCGAATGTAATTTCGAATTCCATAGAAAATAAAAATAGTGAAGTGGTAAATATAAATATTCCGCCGAGTACATCGGGATCAGGACGTTCCAACATTAAAGAACATCAAGTGAATTTTAATAACTGCACTATACAAAATGTTAATTACTACTACAATAAATAATTCTTTCATTAATACTTAGTTTATTTGTATATACTCAGTAATGGATGATATTAGGTTACTAGGACTGGATGTTTTAATGTTAGCAGTAAGCTAACTATTTCAGAATCTGTTAAAGTGGATTCATGAGAGGATGCATGGGAGTAGATAAAGTCTTGTATGCAACTGTTGATAATTAGGTATTAAAACACTCATATGATAGATACTATTATCACACCACATTCGTGTTTTAATACCCCTCATTACACAACTGTTGCATAAATAACTATTAGTAAATAGGTAACAAAAAAGATGTCGTAACAACGGATAGGTAATCAGCTGTGAAATTACTGGCTTACGTGTGGTGCTAAATGGGTAGCGCCTGACAAACAATTCGAAACCCTATGAGATCTTCTTTCTTCTTCTTGCAAAATTTCGTGACTCTAGGTCAACGGGAAGTACCCTATAGGTTTTTATTTATTGGCGAGTGTCAAACTATGCATAATAAGCGGCATAAACGGCTATATCTTTTGATTGCGCTGACTTGGAAGCTTGATTTTTTTACAGCTCCCGCGACTTCGTCCACGTGGATTGAGGTTTTTTGGTTCCCGCGGAAATTCTTTGATTTTACGGAACAAAAATTTTCCAGACTATAATCTATGTGTGTCAAATTTCATCCAGATCCGTTCAGCCGTTCTGCCGTGATTGAGTAACAATCCTTCCATCGTTATCCAGCTTTCGCATTCATAACTTTTATCCCCTATTTTTACCTCATTTAGGGTAAAAATTTTACAAACTTTGAATGTCTTATTTATTTATATCTAATCAAAAGCCTAAAAAATAAGTTTCAGGCTTCTAGGTTTAAAAATGACGTGATTTCCATACAAACTTTCATCCTCTATTTCAACCCTTTACAGTCATTAAAAAGTAGTCTATGTCCTTTCTAGGCTCTAGACTAGACTATCTCTATACCTAATTTTATTTAAATCAGTTCAATAGTTTAGGCGTGATTGCGTAACATATGTACAGACAGAGTGACTTTCACATTTATAATATTAAGTATGGATCAATTAAAACTTGATACGTCCACGCGTTCCCAAGAAAAAGGGCGCTGAGGGTGAGTTTGAAGATGGCACCACGTGATGATGAATAGTGGTGAGACTGTATGTACACACTACACACCCACATTATGCAAGTAAAGAAATTCATAGTTTTCAGTGCGCGGCCAGAGTTATGTTCTGGTGATTTATGTGATCTTTAATTGTTTTTTGCGTGAAATCTTCTGAGAAGACATTCCGACAAACACGTAGGTCTAATATAAATGCTATACTTAAACACCAATTGGTGTAAAACTATTTTAGTACAATCGGTCACGATGCTATCGAATTACACGCAATTAGTAATTTTCTTGGTATCTAATTTGATAAATTTGACTTCCTTCATTTAATTTATCAAGTATCTGTAATCTATAGGAGAAATAGGCCGATTGGCATATCAACGTACAGCCACAGAATATAATTATGTTTGTGAGGATGCTGGATAATATTATATCCTAGGTTATTAGTTAGGATCAAACCAAGGAACTAAAGACATTTTGCAAGGAGGTTTCTTTTATAAAATAGACCTCCACTAAATAAGGAGCCCTTTTGTATCCTTTCGATTCGTACCTAACCTAACTCTATGTCCTTTATCAGAGCTCTAATTTAAAACTCACAAGGGCCTGCTGGTACACTTATTCCTAGCAAGGTATCCTTAGGCAGGGATTGGTGGAAAAGCCCTGAGTTTACTTGTCCCTGCTACACATAAAATTGGATTTCTCAACGAGGAAGGACTCAAGAAGGCTTTCGATACATAGATGATTATCGACTATTCAACCACTCCTAATAGTGTGAAAGAAAATGAAAAAAATAAGCCAATGAAAAGGCTTCGATATGATTTGGTCTGAAACAAATGTTTTTAAAATAAAGAAGGCTGTATTGTAAGAACCTCAAATCAATCTTAGCGATGTTAATCTCAAAATTGGTGTTTTAAAAAGTATTATTTTGATAAAATAATAAGGTGATTTAGTAATACTGGTCTTATCAATATAAAGTAATGCTCTACCATAAAGTTTAACGCGAAAACGAAAAAACATTCAAGACTCAGTTAAACTGAAGGTTTGAAAGCCGTTTAAAAATAAAATAACAACAAACGACAAATTAAAAAAAAGTAGAGTTCAACGTATCCTAAAAATAAATTAATCACCATCAACAAATCAAAACTAAAACATCTGCTCGGAAAAGTTATGACAACCGTTAAAAGTTAAAAATCTCATGACAGTAAAAACTTACCCCGTGACTAAAGTACACAACACTAAACTATAGTTGCACTAAACTAAGTTTACACGCTACACTAAACCTAATTATCTAGAAATGGACGTCTACACGATCCTAGTTGTAATATAGGTTTAAAATATAATATCCCGCCGCGTGACTCCAATCGTGAGGAAACATGAACTATAAATACAGTTTGGGATGGAACGGAACGAAACTAAAATCGAGTTAATGCGGACGTTTATGAAGACGCGAAGGAACGTGACATCGGATAGGTAGGTATAAAGTTCAATGTCCTTTATAGATACGTAAAAGAAATGTTGTGTCACCTTCGGGAAGAGTCTGTACTAGATGACGCCCGCGACTTCGTTCGCGTAGATATTTTTTTTTTAATTTCCGGGGAAACTCCTTATTTTTCCGGGAAAATGTCGTTTCCAGGGACAATCATATACTTAACCTACCTCTGCACCAAATTTCATGAAAATCTGGATGAAATTTGGATGAGGGGCTACCCCGATTCTGTACTGCATCAGGAATTTTTGTTTGCGAAATGCGCAAGATGCAGGCCAGGCTGCCATCCGTCAGCGTACGTACTTCTAGGTTTTATATCGAGCTGCCCAGACCTGCGCGACACGACGAAATGTGTTTCTCGTACGTGATAAACACGCGGTCGTTTTGCGCGGAGATTTCATCAAGTTCATAGTGTATTTTCTCCCTACCGTAGTTGAGCCCTTTTAGCTTCCATTTTTCCATTTTTATTTTAGAGTAGTGATTTAGAATTTTTTCTCCTTGATACCTTATTTTATTGGCTTATGTTCAATCTACTTATAATAAAAAAAGGACTTACCTACTAAGAAGTAAGAACCAAGCCAAGTAAAAACCTTATCGATATAAAAAAATTTATAGTTTCTATGCTTATTCTAGTTCTATTCACATCAGTTTGTACTTCAGACATCAGCCCCCCGATTTTCTTTAAGTTGCCGATCAGATCGTCAAAGTTCGGCGTCAAAGAAAAACAAACCATAACATCAAGGGGTTCGTTTAGGGTCCGTTTAGGGTATCGTACATACCTAAACATATGAGAATGGATACACAAAATTTAGCTCTAATTCAATGCTGTTATGGTTTATTTTACTTTGACGATTTGATCGGCAATTCTTACACATTCGCACCTCTGATGAGTTTAGAACGTAGATCCAGTATTAATAATATTTACCTCACCTCAAGCTTTAAAGTTTCATTGGCCATTTGATAAGTATATTGTGTGCATTCAACATTAATTGTTCATTAAAACACATGCACATGAAAGTATAAACCTCTTTATATTATACCAATAGTTCCTTTAAATAAAAAATAAAAATATTATTATTGCTAGATCTGAACAGTTAAAAAATATTCGTTCATATTTAATAAATGAATGAATTGTTTACAAGCAATAAAATTTATTAATAGTTGATAAATTCTTCTATCAGTGCGTAATTAAACCGTGATGAATATTATTATGACGTATTATTTAGCCATATTTTAGTGGAGAAAAATTTTTTGCTTGATTTAACCCAGTTTTCTCGCAATTTTACAGTTTCTTGGTGGAAAAAAATATTACGTGATATTTGCCGAGACTACCCTCTCCCCCACGTTAGATTGAGTGAGATTTCGCTCGATCCCCCTCCCCCCTAAACCCCTCACGTAATTAATGGATGCCCCCAAATGTCCTTTCTATCCTCTTAATCGCAGAACATTGCACAAAACGAAATGTATATTTTAGAATTTCTGATGAGGTGTTTTCCAAAGAACTCGTTAAATCTCTGAGATCTTGACCACTTCGCAACAAGTGCTGAAAATAACAGCGTTGACTCAGTTTAATAGCTCGCGAATCATTATGCTAGGTGGGTTAATATGCTTTGCCAACTCTACATCAAGTTAATAAAAATAGGAATCTTATAAAGTCTGTTTGAACAATAAAGGACAAGCCATTTATAAGCTTTTTTTTAACTTCACAAGTTGCAATATTTAAGCCTCACATAATATGTTCAAATATGGCAACTGAAAATGTTAGAAGTTAGAACAGTCCCCCAACTGGTAGGGTTGAAATTTGGAACACATGCAACTTTGAGGACATTCAATAGCATGGTACCATGGAGGTGGTCTTACGATGGAATTAGGAGGTGAGCATAGGGACTCCTTAAATTCTCTTAAGTAAAAACATAACTCCATCGTGTTTGGACGAATGAATGAATTTTTCTTGACAAGTACCTACTGTAGACGTAGGTGATAATTACCTATTCAGTCTCAGGCGTGATTGAGTAACATACATCCATTCATCCATCTCCAAACTTTCGCATTTATAATATTAGTATAGATAGATTTGTCTGTTTTGGCCGATTATTGTTTTTAGCGATTTAAGTTTCTTGTTCTTTGATTAATTATCATGGACTTCAAGGCAATACCTTCTTCTATCCAACATATTTTTAATAGTTCGTTGGTTTATAAAATTCTTAATTTAATTTATTATTGTGGGATATAACTGGGGTATAAGGCCTGCCATACACGGACTGCTCGAGTAGTTAGCCAGTGATCAACATACATAGCTTGAAGCTACCATTTATAACTGCTGCTAACCGCCCCAAGCAGTCGCAACTGCTCTAGCGGTTCTATGTGTGTGTGTACGTAGAAGACTGTAGTTCACTATGCAGTCGCAGATTGAAGCAGTCCATTCTGACTGCTTCAAGCTGTCCGTGTATCCGAGGCTTGAGACGCAACCATTGGATCACCTTAATCATATTTGGGTCACTTTAAACATAAACATATTCTTTATGTCTTGCTGTAAAGGATTCTGGAGTGTGGAGTTTTCCGGCAAGCCATCGCGGTCATTCGTAGACATGCGAAAGTAGAGAATAAATTGTTTATCTTGGCAGACCACTTGGACGCGTGTTATGATATATGGATATTCATACAAAAGTTATGCATTCCATTATTTGTTTATGAAAACTTTATTATTGTAATATTAAACACTTTGGAGTAATATTATTCGGGTTGAAAATTAATTATACAAGATAAAAAAAGAACTAAAGGTCTAGCCCTTTAGCCAAATAGTATTGCCGCTATACGTGCCGCGCAATGAATCTCCGTGCTGCATCGCTTAAGTGGGTCCAGCTCAACACAACCTCATACAAATAATACTTAAATAATACTTACTTGCCGCTACCTACCTTACCTACCTTAAACTTGGACCTTAAGAAATGAGTACGACGAAAATAAGGAAGGCTAGGCACAAGTATTGTGTACACAACATCGCTAGTATTGTAATCGCTTGACGGTGGTCTTTCCCAGTACAGTGGTAAGCCACGACCGAAGCCTTTCAGACCAGAGAAAATTCAAAAATTGTAAATTCCCGAAACCCACAGATATTTGGACAGTGGGACAATGAAGCAGGTACTCCCCACTTTATCCAACAGCACTCACCACTAAGCCATGGAGGTCGTGAAATTGCTAAAATTTGAGTTATATTGTTTAACCTTCCGATACGATGTATGTAATATGTATATGTATGGTATGGGTTTAAAATAACTGCCATATCCCTAACAGGTTACCACACCCGCTACCATCTTCACTTAAGATCAGGTGAGACCGCAGTCAATGGCTAACTTGTAATAGATAAGAAAAACTATCAACCACAGTCGAGCTAGATAGTGTAGATATTATAGTCCAGTAGGTACCAGAACGAGGCAGAGAAATTACGTGTCGAAAGGAAAATGATTTTTCAAGAGCTGTCATCAAATGCGTGATTTTGAACTAGAAATATATGGCAAGTCCTTGGACTACTGAACTAGACTTAATGTTCACACGATAGTTTATATCACCAGCCCAGTGCGTAAACACATAATATTATTTACCTGCTCTCAAAATAATTTTATATGAAAAACATTGCAATCCATACTAATATTATAAACTAGATGATGCCCGCAAATTCGTCCGTGTGGATTAAGTTTTTTATTGATTCCCGCGGGAACTTCATAATTTTCCGGAATAAAAAGCCTACGCTCTTCCCCGGTATACAACCTGTCTCTGTACTAACTTTCATCAAAATCGATTGAAAAGATTAAAGCGTAGCAGACAGACAGACACACTTTCGCATTTATACTGCAGCTGTACCTATTCTGTGATATGACTCCTCTGCTGACCAATTTTGACGAAAGTGCGGGATATATTATAAGACGCAATATAATGCGGATTTAATTACCTTCGAGCATAATTTGACCCATCGCTTCGGCTCATTGCCATAGTCCACCAAGCTGACCATGTGTAACATACACAAAAATCTTTGAAAACATCATAGATATTTTCTTCAATTTTCTCATTCTTTCAACAATCCGCCAATCTTCTATTTATCCCGGAAAATCCAAGAGTTCCCAAGCGATAAAAAACCATAGAAGCGCTTATCCGTGTTTGGCGGCGCACTCTCGAAAAGAGTCATAAATTCCATCCACAAGACTGACTTACTTCAATATAATAATACCTAAGTACCTAACTATTCGATTCGTCGTAAAGCAAATTAATGTCGCAAAATATCGTTAAGGCCAGTAGAAATTCTGATTCGTAATGATCATTACGCTGACTTATGGACATTTACGTCGTATTATATCAACGCTTATTATAGCTTTTCATTCTATTGCTCTTCCTGGATACCAAATAAGACAGTTTTATCTGGTTAACTAGATGATGGAGTGAAGCTGAACTGGGGCCATACTGCTAGCGCTTAAAGCCATCATTATTGTTCAATTTCGTGTTTTAGAATTATAATCCTTATTTTGGGAACGTCAAGGTACGTGACATGAAACTGTCATTTAGAGTAATATTGCTTAAGTATTGTTTTAAGCGTTGGCAGTATGGCCCCTGAGCGGTTACGCTATATGAGCGAGTGCATGTTGTACAGTCTGTTCCAATAGGAATGAGCTTTTTTTCAACTTCAGTATCGTCTGAACACGTAGTCTCATTTGCAATTCGACCTATAATTATGGGAATATTATCTTATATTATAGAAACTTGTCGTCTTTCAATACTCCCATCACTATTGGTCAAGTGGCAGATAACATGACATAATCAGATAAAAAAAGCTCATCTCTATTGGAACAGACTATTATGGTTATGACTGAGAGACTTATCACACACTACGCACAGGACAGTACGAAAATTTCGCAGAACGCCTACGTCGTGTTGGAAACACGTTTCGTCCTGTCGCGGTAGTCAAGGCAGTAGTGCACGTGTAGACTTTTTTTTACTCCAAAATTTTTGCCCACGGTGTGTTTTCTCCATGAAGAGGCGTAAAGATGTGGCGAATGCGCCTTTTTGTGAAAGGCGTAATCTACGCGTGCAGCACGCGAAGCTGTAAGCGTAGACTACGTAGTGCGATCTGTTCACGCGCCTAGCACTTCGTTTAGCGGTTAAACATAATAGGTATAGTGAGGGTACCTGCATGCCTGAAATTTCTGTATAATGTTCAGAAAGTCTACTAAGTATCTACTTACAGGTACTTGGCCAACGTGGTAGACCATGGTCTGCTCTGGTAGTGGGCTGGCAATAGCCTGATAAGACACATAGCTTCTTATTACGAGTGATATACCTATAGTATATATGAAGTATTGTGGCTGGATCCATCCAAAAGGCAAGTGTCACATTACGACAGAGTGGAGACTCGAGAGAGACAAACTATAAAACTATAAATAGCTACCCGCCAGCCGTCCAAGATATTAATTAACGATACGAAAATTCTATAACGGAATGCGATATTTTTATATACTTACTTCGCTATATTATGGTGTCATTATGGTTGCCACCATAATGACAGCATAATAATCGGCAGGGCGACCGCGTATCTTCTGCATCAATCATTGTTACAGTATCAACTGTTGTGATTGGCTGAATTGCCCAGCAGCTACCGACTAAAACTGATAGCTACAGTGTAACGATCGCAATCACCTCTGATTGGATAACACTCTTCCACTTTCGAACCAGCGGTAGAGTCAAAACATGACGTTACATAGACACCTGTATGTTCTACATGTTATAAATAAATTGAGTTTATAGAGTTCCTGTACCTACTTGCTGATAAAAATTGTTTTTAATTGGATGAATCTACACTATAGTAACCCTAATTTTAAGGAAGCTGTTTTGACTGGTAGGTACAGCTACACTCTAGACGCGTCCAACACGTCGTCCTAGATAATTTAGTGCTCTAATGTTTAATGGACCGTCCTAAGTGCACGCCATACCACGCTGTTTTCTTTTTACAGTCCAAAATTACACTCGTATGTTTTACACATGTAAGTCGCTTACATGAGTAACTTACTAAATGTAAACAAACTTGCAAATCGCGAATCGTTTGCAAAATATATCAGTTATGACAGTTACTTAGTTAATACTTTGTGTAATTGTAGCCTAGCGTAGGGACTAAGTACTTATATCTCACTAGCTGATGCTCGCGACTTCGTCCGCGTGGAATAAGTTTTTTTATTCCCACGGAAACTCCTCAATTTTCCGGGATTAAAGTAGCCTATGCCACTCTCGGTCCTCAAGTATACCCAAAAATCATGTCAATCACAAATTGGGACGGCATCAATACCGTTACTAGTAATTATAGTATTGATAATTTAGGTCGGCATCGAGTAATAAAGTTTCCTTAAAATACTTATAATGAAAATATTGTACACGCGCGAGTTGAATACAGAGCTAATGTATAGTGAAACATAACTCGCACGCGAACTATACCTATAGGTTACCAACTACTGTTTGGCTACTACTACCTATCATTGTCTTTATCCTTATTTAAGAAAACAGCTTACCTAAGTATATGTGTATACAAGCGGAAGCCGACAGCAAATATAATCAAAATTTATAGAGCAATGATAATAAATAGATAATCATATAAATGGCCATACGGAATGTCCCGGAAAGCGGCTTCCCGGGAAAGCTAACTGCTGAAGTTCAGCCGACCCACTTCCAGATGCTAATTAATTAGACAGACGACCAAAATTAGCCCCGACGCTGTGATACAAAGTAACGATCATAACTATGCATCACCATATTTTGAAATGTTAATTAAATGCATGCCTGCAATAAAGACCTTATGGCTTATATTTATTGAATGAATTTTCATTTTGATGATTTAGATTTAGATTTATTTTATTGTTTAGATTTCATTCCTTTAATTATCTTAATTATAGTATATAAATGATTATTTATTTAAACGACAAGAAATTAGAAATTAGTCGTAGCTCTGGTAATATGTTAGTTCATTTTAGGTTTGAATTTTGTGCGATGATTAATATTTAAAAACAACTAGGTACACTGCGGTCTTCTCATACAAAATTACATACACATTACATATCTACAAAAACGATGTTTTGTCCAAAATGTCTTAATAATAATACTGGCGGATAAAATAAAAAGATCTTATTAAACGTGTCGCAATTTTTCAGGAAGCCACTCCCGTGCTTTATCACTTTATTCCCGTTCCGTAGCCCACTTCCAGCTGTTAATTAATTAACGGGCCAGACACTACCGAAAATAATCTCACCGGTTATATTAATATTATACTACAATAATTATAACAACTAGCTAATGCCCGCGACTTCGTCCGCGTGAATCAAGGTTTTTTTGGTTCCCGCGGGATCTTGAATTTTCCGGAATAAAATGTATTCTATGTGTTAAAATGATGTAAAGAAATGCACATGGAAATTTTCAGTGCAAGTTTTTCAATACCAAATTTTTTTTAATAACAATTGTATTTTTACTAATATATAGACGGAGAGCTGGCGACGAATTTCGGGAAGGTCCTTTTGGCAAGCTGAAATTTTGAAAAAATATAATTTCGTTAATTTTGCGGTTATTTCATACGAATACATACTAAATGAGTACGTATTTTACGTACGTACGTTGGTATTTTTTTGCAAACAACATTTGCAAAAAAAATTAAAATCGGTTGAGTAGTTTTTGAGTTTATCCATTACAAACAAACAAATCTTTACTCTTTATAATATTAAGTTTAGACTAGCTGATGAAATTACTGTGAGATTTACCAATTTTCTTAATCTTCTCTCTATCTTACGACTTACGAGTAAGGATAATGTTTATTTAGCTGTTATTCTTCTGAAACTTGATGAGGCCCGAGACCTTGTCTTTGTGAATTAAGGTTAGTCACTTACATGGGATTTAGGAATTACGTGGGAACTCTTCGAATTCCAGGATAAAAAGTTTCCGTTGTGCAATCTATACTTATTTTTAGTTGAAATCGGTTTAATGGATGTAAGCTATGAAAAGATAACAGTCACACATTCTCATTTATAATATTACCTACTAGCGGATACCCCGCATGTGCTACTACGCTAAAAACAGAAAAAAAAACCATCTTCGCCTTTCAGATAATGAAACCGGTTGGAGGGTTTCAAAGTCTTTAACGGAAATAGGTAGAAACAATTTTCGTGTTTTATATTTACAGAAGATTAGATGTGAAACTGAAAGTAGGTAAGGATGCTGTGTAAGAACTTCATAAACATCTCTACAAGATATTTTCGGAGTACAATAGTGGCTTCAGTTTATTGCATGCACCGTTTGATATAGACAGGGCGTGGACTGCTGTCATTAGGTGAATATCTTTACGACACATATTGTCTGTGCACATCTCGTCTATAAAATTGTTGAAATATTTGTTTTTACGTTTTTTTGTCTCTTTTTTGTACAGTTCGCGCGCGAGTTGAATGCTGAGTAAATGTATCTGTTACCATACATTTACTCTGCATTCAACTCGCGCGCGAACTATAGGTTAGGTTAGGGTTTGACATAAATATTCAGGTAGTGCCCGACCGCCGGGCACTTAGGTTCTATCGGGTTAATTTAACTAATAAATCGCAATTTCCCGAAAAATAATGCGTTAAATTGTAAGCAGTATGTTACGGTTCACAATCTGTCGACAGTTTACAATATAACGAGTTAAAAAGCGTTAGATTACAATCTAACGGTTTTTACAATTTGACGGTGACATACCTATATATTTATTGGCTTTTATATGTAAATATTTTATGTTTTATATGTAATAAGTTCCTACTATAGGTATTACAGAAAAATCAAACATATTTTTTTTTGAAGTGTAACTTCTTTAGAATCGTTGTAATTTTAAAATTCGATGAAACGAAAAAGCGACACCAAAAAGAGACAAACATATTCATAACAGGATTTGCCTGAGAGAAATAAAAGTAATATTGATCGATTCTCTCGTAGGGTACTTTTCTGAAATTTCACTTCTGCCGTGTGTGAATTGCACACACACACATTTTTTTCTTTTTATCACCTACTTACATGACGTTTTACCATAAACTATTGTTTGGAAGTGTATCTACGATGTTTTAAATGACTGGCCTACTAACTTTTATCGTAACTTCCGCCCTAATGGCATTGCAACCTATTTTGATATAGTTAGTAAGCCCACCCATGCAAAGTCAGTGCAAATAAATCTAATTTCATTCTTATAAGCATATTTTCTACAAGATCTCAGATTTGTCTGATCCAACACGCGTCATCGACGCCACTTAAAGAATGCGTAAATCTTCAAGACTTTTGGCAAACCAAATCGAAGTTTTTAGAGCGTTTCCATACAGAAACTGAACCGATACGATACCATTTTTAAGCAGATACGGTGGCGTAAATTATATTATGAACTATATAATTTTCGCTGGATACCTACGCACTTTCAATGTACCTTTACCTACATCAGACGACAGGAAGTCCAGGAACCTAGGAATAAAGAAGTTGCAAATGAACGTCTTTCACTGTGTGTACAGTGAAATTTCATTTTACAAGCCTTGCTGACTGCTATGTTCTTATAAGTGGATAGTTCCATTGAATACCATTTATTTGGGTTAAAAAGTCCTAATGCCCCCTGGTCCTGGGTAGTACTTTTAACTTCAAATCCGAAGGAAGTGTCAAAAAAGGTGGGAATCTCATATAAAAGATATACGTCTATGTAAATATTGCCACACTGGTATGACTTTACCTAAGTATGTACATACCTATACTCAACTTATTGCTTTATAGGTCTCTTATAGAGACTTTCTCACTTTAATGCCTATAACCAGCTGCTGTGGACGTCTATCGTTTGATAACCACGACGGCAACACGGCTGTGACGATGACGGTTTTACCTAATGGTAGGTTATACCGGCACCGACTTAGAGCCCGTAACGATATCGTGTCGGATAATGTGCAATTCATTAGTTCTCAGTATGACTAACATTTAAACAACGCGATGCAAATCCGATATGAAAATATGCACAGATTAAAAATAATCACACTGTTCACGTCCTACGTTAAATATCGCGCGCGTTGGGAACTTTTACATTAGCGGATTCCGGGCTTAACCCGAAATAGCGAGGTTTGATTACCGATTACATCACGTGTTGACATTCTACTTTAGGGCTGGCTTCAAGTAGCTAAGGGGCATTCAAATCCGTTATTTATGTAAAAAGTTTTAGCTTGATAAGTGAATAGCCACATAAAAATAATAGACACAAATTAAATATATACTATCTATATCTATGCTAATATTATAAAAACGAAAGAGTGTCTGTCTGAATGTCTGTCTATCTGTCTGCTACGCTTTCACGGTCCATCTGTTCAACCGATGTTGATGAAATTTGGTATAGGGATAGTTTGTATCCCGGGGAAGGACATAGGCTACTTTTTATCCCGGAAACTGTGAGTTCCCACGGGAGTCAAAAACCTTGATCCACGCGGAAGAAGTCGCGGGCATCATTTAGTAAGTAATAAAATACGGTTTTGAGCTCGGAAGTCGGAACCTACCGACAATAAGGTTTGCTCAAATAAAAAATTTCAAAAATAGCAAAGACAAAATTGCATTATAAGGGAAGGGGCATTAAGGTTCATTTAATTACACAATTAAAATAAAATACTTGGGATCGATATTTAAAAAATATTTTATTTCTCACAAAATCAACTATTTATAGACTTTCAAAGTGGTCATAATAATATCAATAATTCAATCACAACCGTAACATGAGATCGATTATTGAAAGTTTTGGTCCTTATCGGGACCTTATCGTGTAAGATGATTGTGGTGTTGGGCAAGATGGTTCAGGACAACGCCGATCATTATTCCTCTTGACAATCAAGATAAGAAGGACAAGCTTCTTGAGTCCAATCCTTGCAATCTGAGCATTGTATTCATATTTCTGTTTGAGGATGAACCTAATATTTTCCTTACATACCAACCGTGCAATAATAATCACGAGCTGTTACGGGATTTTACAAATATAAAGGAGCATTCTCTTTTGAAGGAATGCTCCTTTACCAACGATATTACGATTTTTGGTTTTGGTCAACATTTACTGGAGCATAGAAGTCAGAATATCAGCTTTTGGCACTCTCTTTTCCTCTGTGTCTTTTTTTTACCTACAATACTTGGAATCGGACGTACGGACTCGAGAATTTGGTCAGCTGTTGTTTGGGGAGAAGTCATTACAAGAGGTATGGTACAGCAGATGCAAACGATGACTGTGTAGGTGGAAGCGTCTTATGATCTGACAATTGCAGATTGTAAGATGAAACGACCGCGTGAACTGGCTCTGGATCTGTAGTCTCAGGTTGGTGCGTCAGCTGGAGGGAACAGTATTAAATCGATAAATAAGATGCAAAGTCTATAGCAGGCAAGATGAATATGATTATATTCATCTTGCCCGATAGGTATATTGATGAATAAATAAATTAATTAAGTTTTTAAAAAAAAGCAGTATTAAGAAAATCTTAATGCCAACTTCAATTACATAAGTAAATATAACAAAAACAACCAAGACATAAAATATACGTGTTTCATCGAACAGAAAATCTTAAAACTTACCGTAATGAAATATTTTATTTTTGAGTACCCATTTTGTTTTTTGTCTCTTGAAACTCTGCACGCTTGAGATTTTCATGAACCGCGCCAATCGAAAAACATATAGGAGTGATTCGTGTTGCCCGCTATGTTCGTCTTGCCCTATCTTCCCCTAACTGTAGTCGGTTTGAACCCGGCAGCATATTGTGTGGATCCATCGGAATCCGTTGTCCTGGCTGTGCGGCAAAAGCGACGCGACGCAACGCGACGAGCTACAGCTGCATACAAAATGACAAACTTGTCTGTGCGGCAGCATAGGCCACGTGAGGGATCAGCTCCTGTTTGATACAATCACGTCGCGTCGTATCGAGTCGCGCTGTCGCATATGTCGCTCACGTAGGAGTTAGGACAATGCCTCACATTCGGCAGCCGTTAGCACGAAACTATATGCAAGCAAGATTGCATATAGCTTATATGAAATCCAGCGATACTGCCAAGCCCAATTTAATGTTTTCTGCGTAATAATCCATTTGTCACGACGCGACGCCCGGTCATTTCCAAGAAATTCACGCGATAAAGCTCTTCAGGAAAATTATTAACCTTCCTGCTTGATTGCAAAATGTTGCATACCACAATGTTGTTCAGAGATTATTTAGATATATTTAATTATTTAGGGTCCTTGGAATGGGATGTAGGGCCTCAGGCATATGTAGGTATCTAAGTAGTTTAATATCATTAGTAACGAATACCTTCAAGGTATGAGTGAATACCTACTACCTAGGCAACTTTTTGGCAAGCGCGCTCCAAACATGCTTACTTATGGATCAGGGGTAGGGCCGTCATCCTGTTAGCATTATTGGTCATCAAGCGCAAGCCTATCTTGAACGAAAATAAAAAGTTTACTTATTCTCCAAATAGAGCAAGCCTGCCAATTAGAGCAGCGTAGTGGGTCTAATTTCTAAGCTCTAATTTCCTCTCTCCTATGAGAGTGAAGGGCTGTGCCCAGCAGTGGGACGTTAATGGGCTGTAGTGGTGGTGGTGGTGGTGGTGAATTCTCCAAATTATTATAGTGTAACTTAAAGAGAGCTTCTTTACATATTCCAAATCTTACCTTTCGCTGACGATTTACAATCAACACAACACTCAATCAAAATACGACCGTTTGGCTGTTTATATGGATTCCATCGTCACTACGAATAGCATTACAAAAAAAAAGTTGCAATTTAAATGGCTGCCGGAAAAAGCGCGCGAAATCAACCGCGAAAAAGTTCACTCGGTTTTCTCGTACAGCGATTTAAGCAAAGCTCAATTATTTAACTAATTAATTGATATTATTCAATTTTAGCTTGGGTTGATTTTTATCGGCGATGTAGCTAGTGAACTAAGCCAACGAACATACGTGACTAAATGAAATTCACGTGTTTTAATGTAAATTATAAGTGGCTCGGTTGAAAATTTGCATGATGTATTTCGGAACGCGTAAATCTTGCTTTGCGTTTTCGCATTTGCATCGAATTATGATACGTTGAACTCCATGCTGGGATCAAAAAACCGTTACTGTAAGGATTTGTGTACAAAAAAATATTTCAGATTTAATGCCGTACTAAGACGAATCATGACTTCTGATTTTTCAAGATATTTTCTTCGTGGTCTCCTTTTGTCTCAAAAAAAAAGGGTGCTGAGCGGGATCGAGAACGTAACAATCCTTCTCTGAGACGGAGGCATCAGGGCGATACCGACCGACGACGCCCTGATCGAGATATCCGAAGGGACCTCGGAGTCGCGAGCGGCTGAAAGTGGGGCTTTGATGGTCGCTCATTCTGCATCTATATGCGACTCGACTAGGAAGACGGCGGATTTCTTGGGGCAGAAGCTTGTCATACCATCATAATTCATGATTGATGCAATAACGGATTACTATATTTCTACCCAGGACTAGCCCAATCGGCATCGCGCAAGGGAGTCTCCGCGCATGTTCTTTGAGAGTTCCCGGAGATTCCCATTATGCTCAGAGGATGGACACCGAGGGGGTTTTAGTGGGTAGAAATCCCACATCACCCGCACTCTCCACCAGGAGACGGGGTGTCTGAAGATTTCCCCCTCGTTAAAAAAAAGTATACTGAGAGAAAAGACTTCAGTACCTATCGTTACCGATACTTACAGGTCACTGTCAATTCGGAAAAGAAAAATCAGACGGGTTAACAGATATGGTCAACAGATTTACTCCTTGCTCTATCTCAGGCTCCACGGTGCTAGAACAAGTTATTCAAATATGCCTCAATGTGGTACTTTTTTTTTGCTAGTTAAGTTTGGCGACAGTCACGTATAATACAAAGCAATGGCTAGGTTGAAGCGCGCCCGCCTAGATGTGACTACACTAGCGGCACGCTATGATGGCCGGTTTGACACATTACAATAGTGATGTGGAATGTCAATTTATTCTCGAACAAAAAACAATTAAGTTTTGTTTTTGTACCTGATTAAATAGGTTTAATAAAACAAAAATGTATATGTTTATTTAATTTATTTGAACGAACTGAATATTTGAACGAAAATGAATATACATACTTTATATGCACACAAGAAACATATGAATACAAAAGATACCAAAAAAGGTGCCACAAAAGGCCATAATTAATCAGATTCGTCCATACTACTATTTTCACTGTCGTCACTGCTATCATCACATACATTAATAATTATATGTTCGTTTTCTATAATATTATCTATTTTCACATCTCTTTCATAATCTTCCCTTATTAATTTAACAGTTCTATAGTTTGCCGGAGGTAGTAGTTGTGCTAGCCAGCGATCCTATGTGACGATCGTATTAGATTCCATTTTTAAAAATTTATTGATATTTTTTTGCGATTTCAGAGGTTTGTCCACATAGTGAAAATTGTTCATATTCACAAGTACATTCACCCCTTAAATGGTGCAAACTGATTTTTCTACACTTGTATACATTTAAGAAATCAATTTAATAAATAAATTTTGAGTCCTAAACCTAAAACTACATTCGATAAAATTTATGAATCTCTGCACATCACTATCGTCAATAAAGTAATACAATTATTTCCTTCAAAGTCGTTATCAATTAATACGGAACTTCATGAGCGGACAAACGTCAAACCGGCCATCATAGCGTGCCGCTAGTTTAGCGCCTCTTTTAGGAAGTGTACTCTGAAGGAGTTGTTGTTATTTTTATTTTCAGTGTTCACCATGGGCCGACCAACTAAGTATAAAGAAAAAAAACTTTTTTTTCAAATTTATTTCTTAAACTTTGAGAACAACAATTGATTTGATGCATGATACTCACTACCCAAGGTGTCCTTATTACCTAAAAAAAGAATATGATAATATTTAGGTATTATATTATGTACCTACATTTTAATTTTTTTTCACACTCGGATTGAAAAAATTACAAGATATTCGAATATATGTCTCAAATCTCGATGTGGTTAGTGGTACTGTCCCATTGTCCCTCTGTTGTGTGACTAACGTCTCTCTTGGCAAGTGTTATCTGAAAGGTTGTACATATTTATCTATGCTGTTGTGATTTTTATTTTTAGTGTTTAACGTTGGCAGGGAAATTAAAAAGAAAATCTTTCTTCAACTATATATTTTAAAATAATACCATTATAATGTACGCTATGTGAAGAAATTTACTGCAGGCTGCTTCAGGCCAAGGAGTGTCTTTCCTCCATGACCCCACAATAATAGTATGTTGTTTTAATTCAGATTTCAGATTGCGCCATTTAAGTAGATGTTGGTTGTGGTGGTTGGTTGATGGCTGATTCGTGGTTGGTTGGTGGTGCCTCTACACCATATGTTACTTGTCTCTGCTCTACACTCGATCTAGTTTTAAAATTTATCAACAGAGGGCAGTAAAAAAGAACATCAAACATAGAGTAAATCATGGAGTAATCTTTGGGAGTAATCACATCTTCACTCTATGGTTAAAATTCCACAGCCTAAAAAAAAAGTGCCTTACTTATCTCTATGGTAAGAAGTAACTTTAACTATCCACGTTTGACCACGTTTACACAATGGACTTAAGATAACGAGGTTAATTGTGTTGTGCATCATCTCTGAGCTAAACTAAAATAACAACTCTATTTTGTAACCGAATTCCATAAAAGGAGAAGGTTCTCAATTCCGCGCGTATTTTTTGAAGTGAAAACTTCTTCAGACGCGTCGAGCACTTTTAAGTAGGGGGTAAAAATGTGAATTCCGTTTTCACTTGTATTCGACCTTAGTCTAATTTTTTTATTTTTTATATGTATGCTACTGCATATCTCAGTGGTTTCTAAACCGATTTGAAAACTTTTTTTTTTCAGTGGTTAGAGAAAGCTCGCGATGTGGTCCCATAAAAAATTCTGACTCCATATCCTTAAT
The DNA here is from genome assembly GCA_964035005.1 of Erebia palarica. Classification (NCBI taxonomy): domain Eukaryota; kingdom Metazoa; phylum Arthropoda; class Insecta; order Lepidoptera; family Nymphalidae; genus Erebia; species Erebia palarica. The sequence goes on from OZ035992.1 coordinate 5,122,893, forward strand.
CCGGATGCTGTAGATGTAGATGGTGATTTCTAATAGTAGGTATCAAGTCACGTGTATACGATTCAACTCTGAGTGCCTACTCCTCAACCCTGATGCTGTTCTGTTCTGTTCCCAAGCCGTGGGGATTAAAAGCACACTAAAAAGTTAAAAATAAAAATTCTTTCCAAAAAACCGACTTCCAAAGCCGCTGTGAAGTGAAAAAATCATTTTGATTTCTACTTCTTTCCAAAAAACCGACTTCCAAAGCCACTGTTAAGTAAAAAAAACATTTTGATTTCTATACACTATGTTGAAGTCGGGCAAGTATAACAAAGATAGGCAAAGTTGACGCGTCAGGCTCGCCCGTCTTCAACATACTGTGTAGAAATCAAAATTATTTTTTACTTTACAGTGGCTTTGGAAGTCGGTTTTTTGGAAAGAATTTTTATATTGCTATCCCTTTCATAGAACGCCCTGCGGAATGGCGCGGCACTAGATTTAGTTCAAAAATTATGTTTACAGAATCGGCCACATTAGTTTCAATAGTAAAATTTTTAGTATCAAAACGTACAACGCAACAACTCAAGCAATCTTAAGTTTAGAAGAAATAAAAATCAAAGGCATCGGCTTACCATCAGAAAGACCATACTAAACTGGACTAAAATACTTACCAATTAAAATACAACCTGCCATCTCATGTATATCACAAGGAAGGATATGCTACCCATATGGTTTTTCTCATATTTCATTCAACTTCCCAGCGACACGGATCTTTAACGTTTGTTAAAAAATAATTTTCCAAAACACACTGCACAGGATCTCAATTTTTAATATGTGCGTAATAATTAAATTTGTTCGCACGCAGTCGATTAGGCTGATCAAGTAAAGTTTTTTAGTTCCAACTATCAAAAAATATTATTAATGTATTTACACTAAACGTTCGGTTACAGGTGTATTAAAAGTATTTAAAGTAGGTATATTTCTAGGATTGTAACTTTACGTGACTTGCGATCTACGACACGATTGTGTAAACGTGTCACTTATGAAACAGCTGAATGCGTTGTGTTGTAAAACTTGTGCGAGTCTCGTCCTACTCGAGTACTCGCTCATATTTTTAACTTGTTGCACCTACTTTCAAAAATTTAAAAGTTTTACAAGTTTATGTGAGAAAGTGAACTTGTTATCTAATTAGCATGTTGTAATATTGGCTTTCGGATTGTATTATCTAATTTACCGTTACAGGGACGCGGTATGTGTGTTGTTTTCAATATCACAGGTATTTCGTTACGAATTACGATGCACCTGCAGTGTGGATAACATCGGGCGTTGATTAAACGTGCACCATTGATGAGGCATGAATGTGCAAGAAATTTTAATGTTATACTCGTCTGTATACGTGGAACTGCTTGTTAAAAGTTAAAACAAAAAAATATACCCTAATAACTTAGGATGGAAGTCATCAGTTGAGAAAAATGAGTCACAGTGAACAGTGCCTTTATTGTTTTGTTTTTGTGGAATGTATCCCGTTCCGATATGAGAAAAGCTCAAGGAATGCTGCAAATCAAGTGATGTGAAAAAGTTAAAAGTGCCCAATTCAAATTGGTATTACTATTTGGCGGGAACTAGTTTGTGTTCGTAATAGTTTTCGTATAATGTGCATAGTTTCATAAAGTGTAGTGGTTATTAGCAATGGCTCAGAGTTCAGTGGACTCGGATAGACTTTCTTCGGCAAATATCTCGACCCACAGCTCTGGCACTGCTGGCACAGTTGGGGGATCTGTTGTTGGTGTCAGGGCTGGTGATCCCAACCACAAACGAGAGGATGAAGATGACTATAACTTGGGACCATTGCCTCCAATGTGGGAGAAAGCCTTTACACCTTCTGGGGAAAGATACTTTATAGAGTAAGTATCTCTACATTCTTGGTACACTACATAAGATACAATACATTCATGGAAATAACAATCATTAACTCTATAGCATAGTGGCCTGCTATAATTTGGTAAATCATCTTTAAAGGTCGCTAAGTATGAACTTGGCCAAAATATGAGATGTTAGGTTGCAAGGATCCTTGGCACTTGTTTCAGCTTGTTTCATATTATAAGATCATTTATATATATGATGTTTAAATAATTATTATCAACCTTTCATATAGACAACTACATAATGCAAACATGAATTCACAAATCATGTTCTATGCAAATAACATTTTCATGAAAGTGAAATTTGAATAATGTTGGGTTCTAATCGTAAATCTATCTTAGATAAGCACATTACCAATTCAATCAGTAGAAAATGTGTATCCCATACAACTTGTTAGTGATGTTAACCAGCCTTCTGTGTAAGAGTTATAATGTAAATATTTTGAAGACTACCAAAAATAGACTTTCATTAATGTGTGCTGAAAAATCTCAGTTTCTTACAGTGTAGCTGCATATGTTATATCTTCTTAGTTATTAGAAAGTTGAATAAAATTTTAGGCTTTAACCTATTCAAGTAATTTAAAGAGTGTGTGGTATTAAGAAAATGTTATTGTGCTATTCAAAAAAGAATATCAACAGGGGGTAGTAGATATTTCATTTACTAGTTGTTAGATGCTTCTCACAATGTTGTTTAAATGGATTTAGGCTTTTGTTAATCCCCTGGAAATTTTATTTTCCTGGACATTATAGGTGTGCCAAATAAAGCTTTTTATTTTGTGTGATTAAGAAACCATTTGGCATGCAATACAAGTGTAAATACAGGTATATTATTTTGTAATAGAAAAGTATGTACCCAAGAGTGACCATAAAACCCACAACTTATTACAAATAATGTTTGTCAAGCAACTTTGTTAATGAGATGGAATATATTATTATATAATGAGTTTGTAGATTAAACTCATCATACTAATATTATAAATATAAAAGTCTGTTTGTTTGTTGGTTTGTCCTTCAATCACACCTCAACAGAGCTAAAGGTTCAATTTAATTTTTTGCATGGGTATAGTTGGGGACCTGGAAAATGACATAAGCTACTTTTCATCCCTGAAAATTAGGGACTTCCTGTGTTTGGGACCTGGAGAGTGACACAGGCTACTTTTTATCCCAGAAAATTTCCCATAGCAATCAAAAACTTATTCCACATAGTCGCAGGCATCATCTAGTCTAGTAATAAATAGTCAGTTTAATGTACTTAATAGCTGATGCCCGCAACTACATTCGTGTGGATTGAGGTTTTTTGGTTCCCGCAGGAACTGCTTAGTTTTCCGAGATATAAAGTAGCCTATGTGTTATTCCAGACTATAATCTATCTCTGTGCTAAATTTCATCCAGATCCATTTCAGCCATTCGGGGGTGATTGAGTAACAAATATCCAATATCCATCCAAACTTTCCCATTTATAATATAATAGTATAGAATAGAATATAATAATAACAAAACAAAAGACTCAATTCATTCTAAACTGTGCCACTTACTAATCAATTTAGTTAATGCTATTCAGGGTGTCAGGGCCAAATTTATACTCTACTAATCCTATGCAGATTACATGGCCAGCTAAATTTAGCACATAATAAATTGACTTCTTTGTTATTTGACACGGTATAGAGTATCTGTTACAATTATGTAACTATAATTAGGTAACTGAATATTTTTTATAAAGTTTCTTAAAAATTACCTATATTTATTTGTAAAAATATGGTCTACTTAGTGAAAATGACTATTCTAAAGTGTTTCACAGGAAATGCACTTATTATAAAAGTAAACTAAAATCACTTTGTTTATTTAGTTTTATAGTTATAGTATGTTTTGTGATTTAATCATTGTCACAGATAAGAGAAAAAATAAAAAAGGCTATAGCAGTTTTTAAAAATATAGTCGAGTAGTTTTTGAGTTTATCCATTACAAACAATCAAACAATGAAATCTATCCTCTCTATAATATTAGTTTACATTGTATACCTACTTAAATAGCAACTAGCTGATGCCCGTGATCTTGTTTGTGTAGTTAATTATTTTTTCTTTACAGCTACAATACTGGCACATCACATTGGTTAGACCCTCGACTGGCAAGAGTTAGGAAGCACTCCCTTGGTGAATGTGGGGAGGATGAACTGCCATATGGCTGGGAACGAGTGACAGATGAAAGATATGGCTCATATTATGTGGATCATATCAACAGGCGCACTCAGTATGAGAACCCAGTGTTGCAGGCGAGGAGGCTTAGAGGTAAGAAAGTGATAGACTTAACGCTACATTCTGACACCTTTTCTAGCGTGCAAACCGTTATGAATCGACCGATTATGATTGATTTTGGCGACCTCCCTGGTGCAATAGGTATGGTCAATTTGGGAATTTATAATTTCTGAATTTTTCCTGGTCTGGCCTGGTGGGAGGCTTCGGCCGTAGCTAGTTACCACCCTACCGGCAAAGACGTGCCGCCAAGCGATTTAGTGTTCCGGTACGATGCCGTGTAGAAACCGATTAAGATTAGGGGAATGGTGACGTAACTGCTATGCCCCTAACAGGTTAGCCTGTTACCATCTTAGGCTGCATCATCATATACCATCAGGTGAGATCCCAATCAAGGGATAACTTTTAGTGTATTAAAAAAAACAAATCTCATACAATAAAAAGCAAACTGCTGACTGTCACTGTGGACTGTTCCTATTCTAATGAAGACAATGTGCGATTTTTCGAAATTCCCATATATTAAGTGAAGCCATTTAATTGTTAATCGGTTGAACATGGTTGCCTATCTGATGACAGAAGGGCTGGCTTATTTTCTGTGCAAAGGATCAGCCTGAACTTTGGTGATCTTTGGAATGCAAGCAATCACTGTGCCAAATTTCGTCCAAACAGCTTACTTGTTAATAGCTAATTGTTACTTGCTAATGAGTTGTGACTGAATGACAACAGATATTCTATCTGAATCAATCTAGACAAACACACTTTCGTATTGCATATATTATATAATTTTTAAGTATGAATTTGACCCATCCTACAACAAATCTGTTCATAGTCCACTGACTGATTGCATGATATGATCCAGAAAAAAAAATATGGATTTGAAATGTGTATTTTTCTTCTAGCGGAAAAAATGGTAGCGGAAAACGGAAACAACAACCAGATGAATGGCCCTCCTCCCACAGGAGAGCTAAGAGGGGAACGGTTCACCCTCAACCTAACAAAAGGCACCCAGGGTCTAGGGTTCACACTGATCGGCGCCGAGGGCATACCGGAGACTGAGGGGTATCTGCAGATAAGAAGCATCGTACCGCATAGTCCTGCTTGGATTGATGGTAACCTCTATGAAAATAATATACTACCACTACAGCCCAATAACGTCCCACTGCTGGGCACAGGCCTCCACTCTTATAGGAGAGAGGGAATTAGAGCTTAGACCCACCACGCTGCTCCAATGCGGGTTGGTGGGATTTACTTTGGCGGGTAGACTATTATCATGTTAGTGATAATAACCGGGACCGATGGCTTAACGTGCTCTCCTAGGCACGGGGGTGAAACACCGACAATTTCCTACCTCCGGGCTAGTACTGAGAATTTTTAGTCAGAAAAACCCAATATTTAATTATGGCCCGAATTATGGCCCGACCCTGAATTCGAACCCGGGACCTCGTCGGCCGCAATCGAACATGCCAACCACTGGACCAACGAGGCAGTCATATATAAGTGGAGGCATAATATAATTAGTTAAAAATTTTTAAACTGGCCAAGTGCGACTCAGAATCGCCTATCAATCATGACTTTAGGGTCTAGACAGACAGACTGCATTAGGACTGCACACCAACTACAAAATTGCAGTTTTGAAGCAGTTTTTCTGCAGTCCCAGCAGTTATTCAAAAAAAAAGTGACTGTCATAATGTTACTACAATAAATAAAAATAAAATGGTAGTGCCCGCTTCTAGAATTTGAAAAATAAACTCCCAAAAGACATTGGAGATGTCTCTTAACAAGTTCAAAGTTTTTGTAAAACGCAAACTAATTTAAAAATCCTATTACAATGAAAAGGATTATTTATTTAAATGATAAAAGAACTGGTCAAGTGTGAGTTAAACTCGCAAAAGAGTTCCTTGCCAGCACACAATGTAAATTATTTTAGTAGCCGGGTCTGTCATATTTTGTATGGGCGTCGACCCATTGTTTAAATGATAAATGGGTTTGGAACCCTCATAGCTTTAGTTTTAAGATACCGCAACCAATTATCACCATCAAGTTTTTTAAGTAAGTAATTTTTAACGTCAATAAGACGTACCTACAGTGCACCTATATTGAAAAAATGATATTGAATATTGAGTTTTTGACGACCTCCGTGGCGCAGTGTGTTGCGCTGTTCGTCTTAACGTGCGGAGGTCCCGGGTTCGATCCCCGGCAGGGTCAATTTGGGAATTTATAATTTCTGAATTTTCCCTGGTCTAGCCTGGTGGGAGGTTTCGGCCGTGGCTAGTTGCCACCCTACCGGCAAAGACGTGCCGCCAAGCGATTACGCGTTCCGGTAAGAGCAGTGTAGAAACCAAATAGGGGTATGGGTTTAATATAACTGCCATGCCCCTAACAGATTAGCCCGCTACCATCTTAGACTGCATCATCACTTACCATCAGGTGAGATCGCAGTCAAGGGCTAACTTGTAGTGGATTAAAAAAAAAGTGTTTCAGTGTGTAGAAAGATCTGAAAACAAATTTCCTTAATCAGTATTATCCCAGATTAGTATTAGATAATTGCACAACCGATCTTAGCATGAGTAACATGAACTCAAATACATCACAAGAGCCATGCCCCTAACAGGTTAGCCAGCTACCATCTTAGACTGCAAAATCACTTACCATGAGGCGAGATCGCAGTCAAGGGCTAACTTGTAGTGGATAAAAAAAAAAGTAATATATAATTACGCTCTGATGATAGATTTCATGGTTCATTCGTTTCCCAGGTGCTCTTAGACCCGGCGACGTGGTAGTGGGCGTGGGCAACAGAGGCGTGCGTGGCTTATCCCACGCCCAGGTCGCGCAAATCTTCCAGTCCATCACACCTGGCACTGAAGTTACCCTGCATCTTGTACGCGGTGAGAACCATGTAACTTGTATAAAACCAACTCTAAAACTAGTGGTTCGCCCCGAACTGAGACCTCGCGGTATCCATATTATAGTTTTAAGTATTTATTGTAACTAACTATCTTTTAACATTAGACGCCAAAGAGCTATTGGAGAAATGAATAAACTTTTACAGAGCGCCATCTATTGACATCATTGTGAAGTTCTGTTAAAAATACTTAAAAATTAAGTAATTTCGTTTCCTTATAATATTTATCTTATTTGAGTATTTGTTGTTTAAGTACTGGATATAATTCAAATAATTATATATTTATATATATATATTTGCTGACTTGCTGAAAATTGAGAGTTCTGAGGTCAACTTTGGACATTAGAAAATCTCCACTTTGAAAGCCCCCTATTTCGTCAATTTTAGGGGAAAAATTAAAAAATAAAATTGTACTCTATTCCTAATTATCTTTAAAATGACATACCGCAACCCGCATATCTTTAAAATAATATTTTACTTCGCATTCGCTTCCATGAAATAAAGATTTTTGTAACTTTTAAGCCATATTCGGTTGGAGGCCATTGGTTTACATATTATATTTAAATTTGAAGTAATTACGTTCAGAACCTTAGTTCAGTACCTTCGCTTTGCTTGGTCAATAATACTGTAGGTCAATAATATGTATATATAGTATTAAACTAACAATTATTGACCGAGCAAAAGGTTAATAATTGTTAGTATAATACTCTCCGAGCTGGCGACTATACTAATATTATAAATGCAAAAGTTTGGGTGGATGGATGTTTCTTACTCAATCACGCTATAACGGCTAAACGGCTTTTATCCCGGAAATTAAAGAGTTCCCGCTGTAACCAAAAAACCTCAATTCACACGGAAGAAGTCGCGAGAAATTTGCTAGTTTCATTTCCAAAAACTGCGTGCAGACTTTTTTGAGGCGAAGCGAATTAACTAAAGAAACCTGTTTGAAGAAATGTACCCAGTTGTACATTTCAAGCATTTGAAGGTTACTTCGAACCTCGTGTGCTAGGCAGCTTAGTTCGCGAAGATGCTTAGATTTACGATAGTTTGAATAAGGATGATGACAACTCAATCAAATTAGCCACTCTTTTCTTATATGGAAGTTTGTATAAAATACATAGTTTTGTCGTCATCACAGCTCACTTATTTCCTTTAATATTATAGTTTTCATTAGTTATCAAACTTGAAACTAGGTAACTGATGATGTGAATTTAAAATGTCTCTTTAGATAATCAGTGAAAAATAATTTATTTTTGACTAGGCATCATCCCTATTCTCAAAAAGATTGTTACTGTAACACGAAATATTAATTCATTATTGGTGGTAGTCAAAATATAGCGTAACATAAGAGACACCTGTATGTCCTACATGTTATAAAAAAATTGAGTTTATTGTTTTCCCAAAGGTTACCCTCTGTCATTTGACTCGGAAGACCCAAACACCCGCGTTCTCAGCACTTTAGCAGTTGACTCGACAACGGCCGCTACTCCTGACGCTGTTGCAATGCAACAACTAACACGGGCTTTGAGGACCAGGTGAATTATCTGTATCTATATTAATATTATAAAGTTTGGATGGATGGATGTACGGTTGGATGGATGGATGTTTGATACTCAATCACGCCAGAATGGCTGGACGGATCTGGATGAATTTTGGCACAGATATAGACTAGAGTCTGGAATCATAGGCTACTTTTTATTCAGGAATTCCCGGAATTTAGGAGTTTCCGCGGGAACTAAAAAACCTCTAGTGGTTTGTATATTTTTCTTATTCACAACAGCAGAGTTAGCCTAGTGGTTTTAAAACCGCATTACGCATTATTGGTTTTTTGGACTTTTCTGTAACAATATTGACAGCTTCATTCAGTAAATTTGTATTTTAAAGGTTAAATATAGCCTTATACTGCAAGACGGGTCGCAATAGCAGAATTTCGCGCGTAGTATGTAGGTTGATATTGACAGTTTGTATGAGAGCTGCGCAAACAAGCACTCGCACCTCAGCTCAGAGACGACTAAATGATTGGTCCTAAATGGTGAATAAGTCGAGTTTAACTAACGAGGTCTAACTCTTAACAATCTTCTTAATATATCTGCAGATTTAACCTCGGCTCGCCAAATCACGTAGAGTCTCAAGGACGCGACGAAATTGACAACTCTGTACCCCCACACAGCCCCAACCAGAGGCGGCTCTTGTCCAGATCCTTCGAGCTGGACGAACTGGCCACCACCAGCGACCGCGACCCCGCACCGCCCAGGTGCCCCTCAGCCGACCATCTGCTGACCCTGGCCACTGGTGAGTACACACAACTCTGTACCCCACACAGCCCCAACCAGAGGCGGCTCTTGTCCAGATCCTTCGAGCTGGACGAACTGGCCACCACCAGCGACCGCGACCCCGCACCGCCCAGGTGCCCCTCAGCCGACCATCTGCTGACCCTGGCCACTGGTGAGTACACACAACTCTGTACCCCACACAGCCCCAACCAGAGGCGGCTCTTGTCCAGATCCTTCGACCTGGACGAACTGGCCACCACCAGCGACCGCGACCCCGCACCGCCCAGGTGCCCCTCAGCCGACCATCTGCTGACCCTGGCCACTGGTGAGTACACACAACTCTGTACCCCACACAGCCCCAACCAGAGGCGGCTCTTGTCCAGATCCTTCGAGCTGGACGAACTGGCCACCACCAGCGACCGTGACCCCGCGCCGCCCAGGTGCCCCTCTGCCGACCATCTGCTGACCCTGGCCACTGGTGAGTACACACAACTCTGTACCCAGCATTCTTATTGGATAACACTGAGAATCATGAAGGGTTAAAAGCGACTCCCCAAAACAAAATATCAAGGACTCTTTCCGACTCTATCTCCCCTGGAATTACCATTGTGCTGAATCCTGATGCTTCAGCAAAAAAAAGCTGCTGTTTCTTCGGGATAGATAATTAAAATGAATTATCAGAACTCCCTGACTGTTAGCGCGTTAAGGATTTTGTTTAACTTTGACAAATCAGAATGGCCACCAATAAGGCCAGAACACACAGGGATCGGGCGCGGCGAATTGAATTCCTTGTATTTATATGGAGGACATCACACAACACAATTAATGCGCAACTGGTGTATTTTAATGGCTTTATTAGCCTTTGATTAGTACGCGTTTATGAAATATATATGTCACCGTAAGATTGTAAAAACCGTTAGATAATAATCTAATTCGCGAAATTGCAAACTGTCGAAAGATTACAATTTAACGCATTATTTTTCGGTAGATTGTAATCTGTTGGGTATATTAACCCGATAGAACCTAAGTCGCAGGCCGGGCACTACCTGATTATATATGTCGAACCCTAACCTAACCTACAAGAAAGACACAAGAAAACGTAAATACAATTAATATTTCAAAAATTTACACTCAGAACATTGAACGGTTCACAATTTGTCGATAGTTTACAATTTCGCGAGTTAGATTATAATCTAACGGTTTTTACAATCTTACCATGACACATATAAATACAAGGAATTCAACCAGCCGCGCACCCGACCCGGCCCGTGCCCATCCCGCGCCCGCTCCCTGTGTGTTTTGCGCTAAATAACAACATCTAAGAATATATTACCACTAAGAATGTGCTGAAATGGAAATGTTTTCGAGCCATAGTTAACAAAAAAATCATCCATATAATCTAATTTTTTTTACAGACTCCCGGAATAACAACGGCACATCGAATGAACCAGGTCGAGAACTTGTTTTGACGTTGAGAAGAGGTGCCGCTGGCTTTGGATTTACTATTGCCGACAGCGTCCACGGGCAGAAAGTTAAAAAGGTATTGGTTATATATCCGCGAGAACTCCTTAATTTTCCGGGATAAAAAGTAGCCTATGTGTTATTCCAGGCTATAATCTATGTCTGTGTCAAATTTCATACAGATCCGTTCTGCCGTTCTGGCGTGATTGAGTAACAAACATCCATCCATATATCCAAACTTTCGCATTTATAATATTAGTATAGATTAACCAAGGAAGAAGCATAAAATCCGCTAAAACAGACAAATCCCGCTTCTAAATCAGGAGATGCTCTGGTTTCAGAGTTAAACATAATATGATGAGAGACTTTTTTAAGATTAGTGTAGTGTGGCATCTTGAACGTCGAAATACTTTGGCGTTAAAGAAATGTGCACATGTCACCGTATGATTGTAAAAACCGTTAGATTATAATGTAACTCGCGAAATTGCAAACTCTCGAAAGATTACAATTTAACGTATTATTTTCCGGTAAATTGTAATAGGCATATAAACCCGATAAAACCCAAGTAGCCGGCCTGCAGCCGGCCACTACCTCATTATTTATGTCGAACCCTAACCTAACCTACAAGAAAGAGAGAAGAAAACGTAAATACAATGAATATTTCAAAAATTGACACTCAGAACATTGAACAGTTCACAATCTTTCGACAGTTTACAATTTCGCGAGTTAGATTATAATCTAACGGGTTTTACAATCTTACGGTGTCACACACAACATAACAGATTACAATAATTAATGTGTTATACACCAGGCCCAGAATATGCAAATATTTATAACTAAAAGAAATTATGTTATTTGCTTTTAAATAGAAAGCTTAACCCTACATGTACATATATTTAACACCCCCATTTATTCTATACTAGCTGATGCCCGCGACTTCGTCCGCGCTGATTGAGGTTTTTTGGTTCCCACGGGAACTATCCTAAAAATAGCCTATAACACATAGGCTAGTAGGACAGACCATAATAATTATTATTATTATTTAACTCTATATTTGCACCACACAAGAAAAACAAAGACAATAAGGCATGAAATAAAATAAAGGATAAGGATAGGTTAAAAAGGCGGCCTCATCGCTAAAAAGCGATTTATAGCCATAATCTATCTCTTAGCCAGATTTCATACAGAACCGTTCAGCTGTTCTGGCGTGATTGAGTAACAAACATCCATCCGTCCATCCAAATTTTAGCATTTATAATATTAGTATAGGTGACCTTGATTTTTTTTACTACAAAATAAAAAAAATGATGTTTGATATGCTGGTTTTTTAAAAGGTTTTGGATCGCAGTCGATGTGCCGGGCTAAGGGAAGGGGATCTTTTGCTGCAGATCGGTGAAAACGATGTCAGACACGCGCCTCATCAACACGTTGTACAAGTAAGTAGGTTATTGGTTGCACTGGTGAAGATAATTATCCGGTTAAAATTTTAAATTGTTAGTATATTTTTTTGTATTTTTTGTATAAGTTTAGATTTTTTTTTGTAATGTAACTTTTAACTTTTAATTTTACGCGCATAAGCTTTGTATTAATTATTTTTTAGTGAATGATGTGGCACCTTTGATAAATTGCTCATTTAACAAGTGTCCTAAGTGTGTCTAGCTTTTAAGGTTTTTTTAATGTAACAATTTTTGGTTGTCCAAATAAATAAATATAATATAACGACGACCTCCGTGGCGCACTATGTAGCGCTGTTGGCTTAACGTGCGGAGGTCCCGGGTTCGACCCCCGGCAGGGTCAATTTGGGAATTTATAATTTCTGAATTTTCCCTGGTCTGGCCTGGTGGGAGGCTTCGGCCTAGTTACCACCCTACCGGCAAAGACGTGCCGCCAAGCGATTTAGCGTTCCGGTACGATGCCGTGTAGAAACCGAATAAGAGTATGGGTTTCATATAACTGCCATGCCCCTAACAGGTTAGCCCGCTACCATCTTAGACTGCATGATCACTTATCATCAGGTGAGATCGCAGTCAAGGGCTAACTTGTAGTGGATTTAAAAAAATATATATAAAGGATTCTTGAACCGGAGCGCGGTATGGTGCAGTATTTGAACTATTTGATGGTGAACTGTATGTACTCTTTCGCAGGTACTGAAAGACTGTCCCGCGATGTCGGAGACCACTCTGCGTGTGTGGCGACGGAACACCATCACTAGAGCGCCGAGAAGTCGATCTGCTACTCGGGTGCAACCCACTCCAAGTATGTATTTTTTTTTTTTAGGGTTCCGTACCAACTGGCTGTGCGGACTTGAGAGCATAAGCGCAGGGAACAAACGACGTGGTGAATGCCCAAAACCTTGTGAAGCGAATGCTGTCAAGCGGAGACACGTGGAGTCGGTACAGCCAAATGCTCAGGGCTATAATGATGAGGAGAGAAGATGAAGAAAAGGAAGAAAAGATGAAGATAGGTAACCAAAGAAGGACAGCACGAAGTAATGCCAAGCAGTTCCGTGCTGACCTTGAAGACAGGGGGAGGTTATTATTTTAGTCCGTGCAAGCCGGACATACCCTGCCGTCAGGCAGAAGTCCGTAGGGATTTTTTCTTCCCTCCAGGAAAAAAGGGTTCTGTACCAAAAGTTCCGTGCCAACGGGACCCTGTTACTAAACCTCCGCCGTCCGTCCATCTGTCAGCGGGACGATCTACCTAATACGATTCATGTATCTCATGAAGTCAAAATTTGCACAGAGAGTGTATTTGTATCGCCGCTATAACAACAAGTATTCTCTGTCCGATCATTTATTTAACTTTTGACACATCAAGTCAATGATGTTCTAAAGCGATTCGATTTTTCTAAACAATCGGCTTTATTTATGAAGCATTTTTAATCAATTTCACACAGTGATATTTTATTTTTAAACATACCCTGGTGTTTAAATGACTATTTGTATGTATGTATTGCAATAAATCATTTATGTAAAGCAGTACAGTGAATTTTACATTTACATTTTATAATTTGACTACATCAATCAGGCAGGTCATAGAACCCATCCTTCGCCAATGTTGTAGGTGTGGACTATTGTGCTTAAAGGACACTCAAGAGAGCCTAAGTTGCAGCTCTGTGACTTTTTAAAAAGGAAAGTCGTACTGGTAATTACTAAATGACTATACGAGTCTCCGAGTATATTAGGGCATGTCGCTTCACTAATGTAAAAAAACCGTGTTTATGGAGAACTTATTGGATTCTTAGTTGATAGTTGTCTGTCAATAATTAAAAAACTTCATAGGCGTGCATACGTCAAATGTACAATAAATCGTTGGACGGAATATATAAAATAAAAAATGATGGAGTTCCCCCAATACAAGATTGCTTACCTCTGTTTCAGGCGTATCAAATAACAATCAAATGGGCAGAAGTAAAACGCCGACTGCAGAACAATTGCGATCTCAGCCGCTTCACACTACCGATAATGATGTTAGAGATAGACAGAATGGCATGGACCCTGGTATGTTAATCTATACTAATACTAATAATATAAATGCGAAAGTTTGGATGGATGTATGGAATGTATGGATGTGTGGATGTATGGATGTATGGATGTTTGTTACTCAATCACGCCCTAACGGCTGAACGGATCTGGCTGAAATTTGGCACAGAGATAGATTACAGTCTGGAATAGCTCATAGGCTTATCCCGGAAAATTAAGGAGTTCCCGCGGGAACCAAAAAACCTCGATCCACGCAGACGAAGTCTTTTGTGGCTAACTGTGTTGCATAAAATCTCTATGTTTAATTCACTATAAACCCTAAATTATACTTTGTAGTAACCATCTCTATCTACACAAACACACACACACACACACACACAGGACAATAGGCCTGTTCAATTCTGTATAGCACTAATTCTAAACTATACTAAAATAACAGCATTAAAAAATTAACTTCATAAAACTCCCTTCGGAAAGGGACAGAACTAGATTTAAAGCTGTCATTTTAGTTTAGTTATTGTGCACTACCAAATCAGCCCCAGTGCTTGCTTATTTTGTATTTTCTTTAATTATCTTTAGTTTATCATTTTTTTTTTATTGCCAAGAAGGAAGAGTGTGGACCCTGAGATACTGATTACAGGTTTTTCAAACTTCAGGGTTCTCGAAAAATTGAGAAATGACGCATATTTTAACTAACTTCCAAAAAAGGAGGAATTTCTCAATTCGGCGCTTAGCTTTTTTTAATAATAAATTTGATTTTTTTCTCTACCTTGTCTCCTAGTTGAAGCAACATACGCAGTACCAGAACACAAAAACCGCGAAAACCGGGAAACGTTAATGGAGAGACGCCGCCGTAGTAGCACTCCCGGGGCAAGACTGACCCTCCCGGTCGTTACTCCTTGGAACGATCCCAATTTAAACAACATTAACCAGGATAACCAATGGCAACAGCAACCTTGGTTGGACAACTCTAGTAATGTACGGAACTGGGCTGAATCGCAAAAGTGGGATGAAAACGGACAAAAGTGGGAGGAAAGCGGACAGAAATGGGATGGGAATACAACTGAATACATAGGGAGGTTGGATGGGCCTAGTGAAGGGTGGGAGGGGGGGAGGTGGAATAATACTTGGGGGGAGGTGCCCACTCCTACGGTACATGTGGATATGAACGCTGCGTATTGGAGGGGGAACGCGAGCGTCGCTGATAGCAGCGATAATGGAGGTGAGGAGTTTTTTCTCAATCTACCATAGTTATTAGTTAGCCCTTGACTGCGATTTCAAGTGATGGTAAGTGATCATGCAGTCTAAGGTGGTAGCGGGCTAACCTATTCGGGGCATGGCAGTAATAATTAACCTAATCGGTTACTCAAGGGACTATGGTACTTTCCCCCTCTTTAGCAAATTTTACATTTTCAATGATTGTCAAAATTTCTGTGTACTTTTGTCAAAAACGGATGATTCAAGTCATGACAATATGATTGCGGTCATTTTAGATATATTTTTATTATAGTATACCTCCTTTTACCTACCTGGTTTTTGATGGAGAAAAATGGCGTAAACGGTTAGTATTTCTTATCGCCATCATTCTCGATACAGATTTACGCAAAGGTCGGAGGGGGGGGGGGGTTAGGGGGGGGGCATATTACTGGGGAGATCGGATTGGGCTAGTGAAGGGTAGTTGAGGAAGAAGTGGAACAATACATGGGGGCAGAACTCAGGCTCAAACAACTCTGCCTACTGACGGGATAACGCCTAGCCTAGAGTTTCTGTACCCCCTCACACATTCCAGGAAGGTTGGCTGGGTGTAGATAAATGTACGAGGGGGGACAAATAAACACTGAAACGCTCTCCGAAAGTTTTTTTTTTTTTTTTAAACTGACAGGTTAGGCGGGAGCACGAATAATGACTGGAATACTCTCAGATAATTTATTTTAAAAACAACTTAACTTACGTTAAAGTTTTTTGAGGATGACTAGTGTGATACCCACAATATCGATGCATGTTTATCTTGAACAATAAAAAAAAAAACTTTGACAGGTTTCCCCGAAGATGGCATGCTCCATTCTCCCCACACGGCCGCAATAGGCGGCATGTCACGGCAATCTCCTTCCACCAGCAGGATTAGACAGCATTCACCCTCAAATTCTACTGGTAAGTGATCTTTACCTGCCCTTTTAGGCATGCCGCTGTTAATCAGACATATCTTACGACTTCAATCTGGAATTCGTTCCCATGTGGTGATCTTTCAGGACCAAAGTTCGCTGACTTTTGCGTTTGTGTCATGAAAGCACCCTTAAATATTCACCTACTCAAGGACCCTGAAATTAAAATATGGGGGGAATGGAAAAAGTATAAAATTAAAAACTTCCTGTCGCATTAACTCTACGATGATCGCCCGATCCATTAAATCTAAGCAGTCTGCGAGGTCTAGTACAAAATATACAACCTTGACCTTCATCCAGCTGTGGACGTCTATTGGTTGAGACAACCAACCGATCAACGGTTAACAGGTTTGAAACATGTCTTATTTTACAAAGGGGTGAAATTTAACATTTGGTAGAACTTGAAGCTATTTTAATGCCTGTTTTAATTGAATTCTTTGCAGGTTCAAAGTTCTGTGTGATATTTTATTCTTAATTGACTTTTGAATTACAAAAAAAAAAAAAATTGAGTACCCAAAAAGTAGTTTACTACGTACCAGTTGAGTAATCACCCGCTTTCGTTCCCAGGTCGCATGAGAAGTCATTCCCCTTCAAACGCCAGCGCAACGGATAGACTGTTAACGAATTCACCCTCCACGCGTCTGCAGAGTCAATCGCCTTCCAACAACTCCTCCAATAGCAGAATAAAGGGCTCACCATTAAGGTATATACTACTTAATTATAAATGGAATAGGGTATAGTTCTTGCAATTCACGAGCGCGCGTGATCTTTACTTGTAGTTATTTTATTTTATTGATGTATTAGTAATCAACAGTGTTATATAATAAATTTAGACAATGGTAACTTATTGGATAGACAGTGACATTAACGTAATAGCAAATAAAGGCTTTTTATTTTATTTTATTTTTATTTTATTATAACTTATTGGATAGAAGCAGGCGTTGCTTTGCGGAAGTCCATCATAATGAAAGAACCAGAAATTTAATTCGCTATAATCCGCGACAACAGGAAAATCTATGTGGTGAGAACCACTGTACCACGTAAATTTTCCTGTTGTCCTGGATTATAGCGAATTAAATTTCTGGTTCCTTCATAATGGTAACTTAAGCATAATATAAAGCCATGGATGATTACATACTAAGTATGGCATTAGTTATGCACATTGCGTAAGTATGCGTGCCTCTCAGAGCCGTCATGAGTACGCGTAATCACGTACACGCACACATTTACACGTATACAAATGTATACAGATAGGACTTTAACACAACCAGGAGCACGTGCACTCTTGAATTGCAAGAACTATGTGAAATTCGAAAAAAACGATATCATCCCGAACGAATTTCGGCCACAGCGTCTAATCTCCACAAGGATGTGTCATCTGTGCGGGGATAATACACAAGTGTGTGCGCAAACACAGGTGCACTCTGTCATATACCCTCATAAACCGATGGGACGGAAAATCCAACACAACCAGAGTAAGATCAGGTCCGTTTTTGTTACCACGAACTAACAATGAAATCGTGACATGAAATTTCTGAAAGGAAATTTCATTCCACACGCATAAAGCGAAAATGTCACAGTTAGTCTCATTATCAATACTTCCATAGGTACTAAATCTACTACGCTTTCACGGCCCATCTTTTCATCCGATTTTGATGAAATTTGGTAAAGGGGTAGGTTGCATCCCGGGGAAGGACATTGGCTACTTTTGAACCCGGAAAGCTACAGAGTTCCCGTGGGAATCACCTATACTTAATCCACGCGGAGAAAGTCGCGGGCATCATCTAGTTCTGACTTTAACTTACATGATTACTATCATGAAAGTGATTTTTTTATTATATGAAAGTGATTTTTTTCTCCGATTTTGTCTAAAATATTTCTTTAATTAAATTCTAATTTCCATTTATTTACAAGCAAATTGTAAATGATAGTAAAGCGGAAATTATGCAATTTATTTTTACATAGCTGCCCAGGAAGATGTAAACCATTTACTATAGTCATTTACACTAAGTAAGTTTTGTGTAAACCTGTGTTGTGATTTTTTTGTGTTTGTGTGAAGGAATTATGTACACAATTTTTTCCCATATAAGCAAAATATGATGTTCACTCCCGTACTACTGCACTCCTATACGTGTCCACTCACAAAATTACGCTCATCTGGCCTCATACTCAGTGTACGGGCACGAAATCAGCGGTAGCGGGGCGATGCGATTAGTCGAAGAGCTGGCGACGAATTTCGGAAATAATTTAATATATTTATTATTTGTATTATTATTTATCGTATTACAAATTACAATTAATAATTATTATAGTAATACTTTATAAGCGACAAAAACGTCTGGGATATTTTTTTCGAAGTCTATAAGTACTAAATTTAAAGATTAAAAAATCAAGTTGCCAAAAAAATTAGTTTTATTTTTTGCAAATGTTATATGCTGCACAGTAGCGAAATAACATTTGCAAACGCTCTACCAGACTGGCAGGACTGGATTCACCAACTGACGAAATTATATTTTATCACAATTTTAGCTTGCCAAAAGGACCTTCCTGAAATTCGTCGCCAGGTGTCGGACCACATCGCTTCGCTGTCGCCATCGCTCGGCCGTCTCTAGTTTCGTGTCTGACGCATTAGGGTCTTTATACATAGTGATATTTTCACGCGCAATCATTCAATGCATTGAAAAATAGGTAGCATTGAATTTCTCTATTTCATATCATCATATTATCATCTGAATTTCTCTATATTTCAATTTATTGATGAGGAAATTAATTAATTATTTATATAATATATTTAGTATATTTGACTTCCAATCAAAAAGTTTAATAACTTATTAATATAAATAATTTTTACTTTATTATCTCTTTCTATAATTATTTTAATAATTTCAAATATTTTTATTATAATCTCTTTCATTATTTCGCTACTTTAAAAAATTTAATGTTTAAGTCCACTTTACTTGAAAATGTCTCCGTGTGCAAAGACACTAATAAATAACACCAAAGCACAATTTAGTTTTGATATTATTTTATGAATTTCTATAAATAGGGATGTTGCCTATGACAAAAATAAATTATTTCTTAGTCATTAGATACGAAATAGAGAGAATTCCAAAATACATAAATCGACGTCACTGATAGGCCTATGACAAAAATAAATGATTTCTTAGTCATTAGATTCAAAATAGAGAGTATTCCAAAAGACGTAAAATGTACGTCATCTGATAGTTTTAAGTTTGATAACCATATTAATCTAAGCTAAGCAAAAAGTTAAAGCTGATAACGTCATAAGTATGTATTTTACACTTTCCACACTAAACGCGCGTTGTGACGTTTGATAAAAAAATGCTGATTTGATTATTTGGCACCATCCCTAATTTAGATGGCATATTATGCGGAAAAGCTGTGTCAGAAATGATAAAACATTTTGTTTACAGGCTTCGTGAGCAATCGCCCGCAAGACATATGCACAGTCCTGCGCGATCGCCGTGTTATGAGCCCGAGCAACCAGCTTTGTATGTCGCCAACTACCCTCAGGTAACTTTGTCGCTTCAACCGATATACGTCCACTGTTGGACATATGTCTCTTGCAAGGATGTCCACAGAACTGCCGCTAGTATCAAGTATCATATTTGCTTTTTAAAGTTTTGTGTGGCAATAAAGTATTTATCTATCTATCTATCTATCTTCTCTCAAATCATTTTACACCATACAAGAGTACGCAAACCGTTATAAAATATGATAAAATGATAATATTTAGAGACTAAGTACCTACTTTATAAATTTGCAATGACGAACAATTTTTGTTCTTTAATTAGTTTGTGCAATGTTTAGTATTTAGTATAATTTTTAATGCAAATAAACGATTGGTTGATTGATTGATTGATCTCTGTGCCCAGTTCTCTTCTCGCAGTTGTCTGGAAGAGATCACTCGTAGTTAAAACAGTCTCTTAGTCTTTGTAACTCTTTTTTTTTCTTATATTTGGTAATTTTCTTTTTATTTAATACTAGATGATGCCTGCGACATCGTCCGCGTGGATTAGGTTTTTTGATTCCCGCGGGAATTCCTTGATTTTCCAGAATAAAATGTAGCCTATGACCTTCCCCAGGATACAACCTATCCCTGTACCGAATTTCATCAATATCGGTTGAATGGTGGGGCCGTGAAGCGTAGCAGACAGACAGACAGACACATTTTTGCATTTATAACATTAGTATGGAATTTGTGTGGTAATTAATTTCATTATATATTCCCACTTAGGACGTGCAACAGAGGCACAATCAATCTATCTATCTAGCTAACGACTGACTACGCTACTGTAACTATGTCAATTGATGAATTTCTTGCCGGCTCTACTCAGTAGAATGTTCTTTCTGAACCGCTGGTAGTGTCAAAATGTGACGTAACGAACCTGTATGTAATAAAAAAATTGTAAACTCTTTTGAATTTTTGGATCAAAATTAAATGAAACTGTAAGCTATAAGGCTAGCTTTTTTTTTATCCACTACAAGTTAGCCCTTGATTGCAATCTCACCTGATGGTAAGTGAAGATGCAGTCGAAGATGGTAGCGGACTAACCTGTTAGGGGCATGGCAGTTATAATTAACCCAAACCTCCCACCAGGCCAGACCAGGGAAAATTCAGAAATAATAAATTCCCAAATTGACCCTGCCGGGGATCGAACCCGGAACCTCCGCACGTTAAGACTGTACACACTGCGCCATGGAGGTCGTTAATAATCTATTCTATTGTAACTTTTAGGTAGAAGCGGGCGGTACGACGGACCCAGAAGCGGATGTTTTGGTGAGATTAGCTCGTGGTTCCGCCGGCTTCGGGTTCCGTATAGTTGGGGGCACCGAGGATGGCAGTCGAGTCGCCGTGGGATACGTTGTACCAGGTAAATACAGTTTTGTCGACAGGTCAAAAGAGCTCAGTAGGGAATATCGCTGGCTTTGAAAGTGTGTAATACAGTGGGCTAGCCTGCAACGAATTTATGGATATATTTGGCAGAAAAAGTGTTGTGTACGCCAGTCAATTTATCGCTTTTCAGGATTCACGCTGATACCACTTGTTGTCGTTGTCATGTTGCACTGCATCGTTGAATGATGACAATGGGGCTAATTCTATGAACTAAACTAAAATGACAGCATTAAAAATATTGCTAAGCCTTTCATAATACTTCCTGCGGAAAGGGACAGAACTAGATTTAAAGCTGTCATTTTAGTTTAGAGATTGTTCTGAGCAGCTACGTTCTATATTTTCTATGAATAGGTAGGTTTTTTAAATTATGAGACTTCGTCCGCATGGATGTAGGTTTTTAAAAAAAACCCTCAAATTGATTAAGCAGATGGGCCGTGATATGGTGACAGACTCTTTCGCATCTGGGCGGTCACTTTCGCAATTTTGTAAAATAAAAAAGAACGTAAAACAGTATGTGTGTGCTTTTCACAAACGGCAGAAGTGAAACTTCAGAAAAGTAGCCTACGAGAGAATGATACGAAATAAACATAACATGTATTCTATCTCATTATCTCGCAGGCTAAATCCTATATATGTTTGTCTCTCTTTTCTATGTCGCTTTTCGTTTCGTTGAATTTTCAAATCACAACGATTCTAAAGAAGTTTCACTTTAATAATTCCATTGGGTTGAAAATTTAAAAAGGAAACCTTTCTCCTAGGTGGTCCGGCCGACGGTTTGCTCCTTTTTTATGTCGCTTTTTCGTTTCGTTGAATGTTCCAAATCACAACGATTCTAAAGAAGTTTCACTTTAATAATTCCATTGGGTTGAAAATTTAAAAAGGAAACCTTTCTCCTAGGTGGTCCGGCCGACGGTTTGCTCCTTTTTTATGTCGCTTTTTCGTTTCGTTGAATGTTCCAAATCACAACGATTCTAAAGAAGTTTCACTTTAATAATTCCATTGGGTTGAAAATTTAAAAAGGAAACCTTTCTCCTAGGTGGTCCGGCCGACGGTTTGCTCCTTTTTTATGTCGCTTTTTCGTTTCGTTGAATTTTCAAATCACAACGATTCTAAAGAGGTTTCACTTTAATAATCCCATTGGGTCGAAAATTTAAAAAAAAACCTTTCTCCTAGGTGGTCCAGCTGACGGTTTGCTCCGGCCGGGTGATCTATTAACATCTGTGGACGGAATCCCTCTAGCGGGCGCTACGCACGCCAGAGCCGTGGCATACGTCTGCCAAGCCGCGTCTAGAGGACATGTAAGTTCTTCTTCTTCTTCTTCTTCTTCCTGCCCTTGTCCCACGTTACGTGGGGTCGGCACAACATATTTTCTTCTTCCATTCACTTCTGTTATCCGTCAATCTATCACTCACCCCTTTTATACGCATATCCTCTTTCACACAATCCATCCATCTTTTCTTTGGTCTCCCTCTACTCTTTTTTCCTTCCACATGCATATCTATCATTCTTCTCGTAATATGCCTGTCGTCCCTCCGCATTACATGCCCATACCATGCTAGCCTATTACTCCTCATCTTTTCTATCACTTGGACATGTAAGTTCTAGTTAAATAATTAAAAAACACGACTGCCCTGCCAAAAAAAACCAACTAAAAAGTTCAAAACCTAGATTAATCTAGTTAAATTAGAATCTTATTCAAAGGAGATCGGCGAAGTCCGACCCAGCTAATTTAAAAACCGTACAGATTCAGAAAGCATTTAATATTTTTTAATATATTTCAAAGTATTTTTCTGTGTAAACACCAAATTTTTAGAAGATGGGGATCAAAAATAAAAATAATTACGACACATTAAAAAAGTCATTTTAATGGCAATACGTAGTGTAATAGGTTTTTAATCTGAGGTAAAAGTAGAAACTAACGTGTCAAATGTCAATTATTGTCAACTCAATCAAATGTCATTCGTGGACTGTGGTAGAGATGTGCCAATCGAGGTCGCGAATCAGTCGCTGGTCTAGAATCTAGATATATCGGACACGTACCTAATTACGATTTTGCATTGGTATTAACGCAATACAGCATTGATACAAAGGCGATGCATTATCGATACAGTCTTGCGGTGTAGTAGGTACCTACCGGCACCCCCGCTCTTCTTTTACTCGATGTGGCCAGAAATAGTAGCGCGCTACTGAATCGATGGAAGAAGCCGCCGTGGGCGACCTCCCTTACCTAAATCTCTTGCATGAATTCTAGTTCTTATTATTCCCAATACTTCCAAATAAATAGTTATGGCACCATCAATTTGTATGGCCACGTTATGGATTACGTAGTATAGTTTTAACGTAGTAGGTACGCAGAAGCCTGTAGTGTTTTTAATGTACCTACCTACCTACATTAAAAGAAACCGTGTTCTCTTTGGTATATGGAAAGATAATAGGTCATCTGCAGTGCCTGATAGATTTTTAGAAGCTAATAAGTGGTCATCTGGCTTAAAAACAATGAAATGAAAACCTAACCTCACATAACTATCACTAAGAATATCTTTTTTCTCCCAGCTTTATTTGATTGACTTTGATAAACTTTTTTGTTGGTCTGGTTTAGTATAAAAAATATGAGAAGTTTGATGCGTGAACGTGACCCTCAAGCCTGGGTCGGAAACTATATGGGAGCTCGCCGATCTCCTTTTTATTAATTGTTTTTTTTTTGTGAATCACTGGATATTGAACTATATATAGTGTTATATATTTTTGGAATCTACTCATCATTTTCTAGATGATGATCATATAGTTAATCTTACTTTCGTTTTTTTTTTCAACTTTAGTTTTTTTAGGTGGGACCATGGTCACCCCATCAATTTTTTTTTTAATTTTACTAGCCTATGTCACCCGGAACAAGCTAGGGATTCTTCTTCGACACCTCATTTATCAAAATCGGTTCAGGTGTATAGAAGTTATGGTGGAATATACAAACTCACATACATACATGAACCCTGAAAACAATATACTCCTTTTTTCAGGCAGTCGTATAAAAAATGCGACAACATTTCAAATTGGCACGATTACTCAATACAATTTTTTTTACATCTATACTAATATTATAAATGCGAAAGTTTGTATGGATGGATGAATGTTTGTTACTCAATCACGCCAGAACGGCTGAACGGATCTGGATGAAATTTGGCAGACAGATAGAAAATAGTGTGGAATAAATCTTTATTTTGTTCCAAAATCCGTATTACATAGTTTCTTAAAATTACCCTGGACCCCCAAACTAGGACAGCCCGTGTCTTGGGGGTCAGAAATAACACTTAGGCTTTTTATCCCGGAAAATTGAAGAGTTCCCACGGGAACCTAAAAGACCGCAATCCACGCGCACGAAGTTGCGGGCATCAACTAGTGTAAGCCATACAGGTGTCTCTTATGTTACGTCGTGTTTTGACTCTACCACCTCACTTTGCACTATAAATAGGTCTCCCATTCGATCGTTGGTCTACAAATTCTGGAAGTACATGCCACCACCATTACATTTGTTGGCTCTAATACAAAACTAAACTATTATTCCTTTCAATTTAAGAAGTGTTAACACAATATTTTGCTTCGCTATTTTTAGGATTCCGTAGTGAAACAATTAAACCTATTAGTTTCGTATTGCCCCTATGTGTCACAACATTTTTCAAAATCAAATACGAAAGCTGTACATTTGAAATTAGGTGCAGTTAGGACTGTTGCCTCAGGCTTCTTACAAAAATTACCATCAACTTGACTAGTTATTATTTCTAACTAGTTGATGCCCGCGAATTCGTCCGCGTGGATTGAGGTTCTTTGGTTCCCGCGGGAACTCTTTAATTTTCCGGGTTAAAAATGTGTAGCCTATGTGTTATTCAAGTCTATAATCTATATCCGTGCCAAATTTCATCCAGATCCGTTCAGACGTTCTGGCGTAATTGAGTAACAAACATACATCCATCCAAACTTTCGCATCCATACTTATAATACTATAAATGCGAGTCTGTCTGTCTGCTATGATTTCACGGCTCATCCATTCAACCGATTTTGATGAAATTTGATACAGGGTAGGTAGGTTGGTAAGTTGTATCCCGAGGAAGGACGTAGGCTACTTTTATCCCGGAAAATTAAAGATTTCCCGCATAAAATCTTAATCCACGCGGATGAAGTCGCGGGCATTATCTAGTTTATAATATTACTATAGAAGAAAACGAAGAAATACATAAGTCATAACTATGGTGTACTTTTCAGGTAACATTAGGTGTGCGTCATAATAGAGCGGACATACAACCTCTAGGTCTGCCCAGCATACCCGTGCAGCACGCACACCAACCTTTACTCACGTAAGTCTGTTAGATTGCACCTGATACTCGATTCCCTCACTCTCATAGACCGATAATCCGACACGACCGTAGAGAAATCGGGCGCAGGATCGACGGCTTCATTGCTTCACCAGTTGTACCTATGATATAAATGGGACTGGTCAAAACAAACCAAATGAGCCCAAACTAAGGGTTTACTAGACGTCATTATTACATACATTTGCAAACTTATACAACATATAGAAATTGGTTATGTTCGACTTGATTCATTGATATGTTGAGATTTCTTTACATGCATACTTTGTTATCTATAGTGGAATTTTTAATTGCGCAACATTTTTGACGTTTCCAGTGCTACCAGATTTTTGTGAAACATAAATAGGGCTGGGGGGGGGGACAAAAAAGATTGACAATAATATGTGACATTCTGGGTCGACGGCACAATGTTATGACATCATTAGTTTACAATTTGGCATTAGCTAATGTCAAAACGTGTTGTCCAATCAAAAATTTGACTGTAGTTTTAAAAAGCCTAAAAAAGATAATTTTTTCATTTGGTCTGAACCCTAGACCTAATGATTTGCAGCTAAATAAGTTAGCCACTAGACCAACGACGTAGGTAGCAGGAAACTCAATATAAAAAAAATATTTTGAATGTTTGTCAGGGCGGAACCTATTCATCACGTACCGGCGGGATCCTATAACATATTGCATCCTGCGCCTCTCTATCCGCCTGCTGCACATTTACCTATGTAAGTTATATACTACACTCAAACCTATCACACCTTCCTATAACCTAGCACAGTCTAACTTTAAGGAAATACAATACCCGGCAGAAAAGACTGCATATCGATCTATAGAAAGAAATTATCGGTTGTTATTGATATTCGACCAATGAAAATGCTCTAACGGCGCTGATAGTTCTTTAGTTTAAGGTGATTCTTAGATGATGATAGAAAAAAACTAAATAAATTGGCAATCATCGGGTCTGCCGATAGAAGTGAAAACGAATATTTAAAGTAACAACACGGCACTTTTAAAATAATTATTAAAATATAAACCTTAATACTAAGGTATTAAAGTTTAATTACGAATGTACTATATTATTTATACTTAAGACCTGTTGTCTTAAGAAGAATGGTGTCGGTCACTCGTTTCCACATTTTTACCCCCTACCAAAAAGTGCTCAACGCGCCTAATGAAGTTTTCACTTCAAAAAACGGACTGAGTTTGTGGTGGGCTCTTCTCGGACTTGGGGGCATACTACCATCGCTTAAAGCAGTATTGTTTTAATATTGTTGGCGCTCTGGTTTCAGAATTATAACCCTTATTATTATTGTAGGGACGTTCGTTCGTACAATACTGCTTTAAGCGGTGGTAGGAAGCCCGCTTAGCGCTTTTGGAACCCGTTTAACTGATTACCATCATGTTTTAGAAGTTATTTGACGTCAAAAATGTAGTTATTTTAAAATCTTTAAAATAGTAATAAACATTGTATGTACATGGACGTGTTCGCAGGTACGGGGTCCAATACGACCCCAGTATATCCCCGGGGTGGTCGAGCGCGCCCTATGACGTCACGGTGACGCGCAACGAGGGCGAGGGCTTCGGTTTCGTAGTCATCTCCTCCACTAACAAGGCCACCAGCACTATAGGTATACCAATATAATAATTATTCAAACAGTTCACAGCGATTAACTGCGACATCTGGTGGCAGAAGGGCTGATTTTTTTAAAGAAAGAATCAGCCTGGCTGTTAGACGCGAAGATTCAGACAACATTGTTGCCACCATTCTACGCGGGCATGAGTTGTACAGTAATTATAGAAAAAAAAAGTACCCAGTGTGTTTATTCGTTGGTTTGACATTCCTGCAACGGATTTTTGTACATATATATGACGTAGTCTAATACCTGGAGAGTGATATAGGCTTCTTTTCATCCCGGAAAATCAAGGTATTCCTTCGGGGTTTATAAAAACCTAAAGCTTTGCGGAAGCAGTCGCGAGCATCATCTACTAATATTCAATTATTTTAATGATAGTTACAGTTGTATAGTATAGCTCCAAGCGCTCGTTCCTTATTCGAGTTATTCGCCCTTAGGTCAACTCATCCCCAATTCACCCGCGTCTCGCTGCGGTCGCCTTCACGTCGGCGACACAATAGTCGCGATCAACGGTCAGCCGGTGCGCAACCTGCCGCACCCGGACGTCGTGGCGCTCATAAAGAGATCCGGCACATCCGTCACCCTCACCGTCACACACCCGCGACAAGACTGACGCAGCGACAGCGAACACCAAGACTGAAGTGAGTACCTTATGTCGGCGACGCAACAGTCGCGATCAACGGTCAGCCGGTGCGCAACCTGCCGCACCCGGACGTCGTGGTGCTCATAAAGCGATCCGGCACATCCGTCACCCTCACCGTCACACACCCGCGACAAGACTGACGCAGCGACAGCGAACACCAAGACTGAAGTGAGTACCTTATGTCGGCGACGCAACAGTCGCGATCAACGGTCGGCCGGTGCGCAACCTGCCGCACCCGGACGTCGTGGCGCTCATAAAGCGATCCGGCACATCTGTCACCCTCACCGTTACACACCCGTGACAAGACTGACGCAGCGACAGCGAACACCAAGACTGAAGTGAGTACCTTATGTCGGCGACGCAACAGTCGCGATCAACGGTCAGCCGGTGCGCAACCTGCCGCACCCGGACGTCGTGGTGCTCATAAAGAGATCCGGCACATCTGTCACCCTCACCGTCACACACCCGCGACAAGACTGACGCAGCGACAGCGAACACCAAGACTGAAGTGAGTACCTTATGTCGGCGACGCAACAGTCGCGATCAACGGTCGGCCGGTGCGCAACCTGCCGCACCCGGACGTCGTGGCGCTCATAAAGCGATCCGGCACATCCGTCACCCTCACCGTCACACACCCGCGACAAGACTGACGCAGCGACAGCGAACACCAAGACTGAAGTGAGTACCTTATGTCGGCGACGCAACAGTCGCGATCAACGGTCGGCCGGTGCGCAACCTGCCGCACCCGGACGTCGTGGCGCTCATAAAGCGATCCGGCACATCCGTCACCCTCACCGTCACACACCCGCGACAAGACTGACGCAGCGACAGCGAACACCAAGACTGAAGTGAGTACCTTATGTCGGCGACGCAACAGTCGCGATCAACGGTCAGCCGGTGCGCAACCTGCCGCACCCGGACGTCGTGGTGCTCATAAAGCGATCCGGCACATCCGTCACCCTCACCGTCACACACCCGCGACAAGACTGACGCAGCGACAGCGAACACCAAGACTGAAGTGAGTACCTTATGTCGGCGACGCAACAGTCGCGATCAACGGTCAGCCGGTGCGCAACCTGCCGCACCCGGACGTCGTGGTGCTCATAAAGAGATCCGGCACATCTGTCACCCTCACCGTCACACACCCGCGACAAGACTGACGCAGCGACAGCGAACACCAAGACTGAAGTGAGTACCTTATGTCGGCGACGCAACAGTCGCGATCAACGGTCGGCCGGTGCGCAACCTGCCGCACCCGGACGTCGTGGCGCTCATAAAGCGATCCGGCACATCCGTCACCCTCACCGTCACACACCCGCGACAAGACTGACGCAGCGACAGCGAACACCAAGACTGAAGTGAGTACCTTATGTCGGCGACGCAACAGTCGCAATTAAATAAGGGAATAAATAATATTATACAATTAATTTTAATTACAGTAAAATTAACTTAGATTTACAATACAATTAAAGGACATGACCAGTAATTGCCCTCCGATTCGGGACAATGCACAGGATTTCCGTTTTTACAGTAAGGTTTAAAAATTCAAAACGAAATTATTATGGATTTATTATTCCAAATAAGGTCAGGGTTCAAATGACAAAAAAAAACAGTACGTTTATTGTTTAAATCTTGAGCGTCCGCTTTCCTCTTTAAGCACTACTTAATTTTGACGTTCCATTATATCCATGCATAATAATAATCTTGTAACCCTACATGAATACCATTTAAGTACCTTAGTCATTATATTATGAATGATTTATTTTTGATCAATTAAATATTAATGAAAAGGAAATATATGTTTTGTTTATAATTATTTTTATTTTTTGACAAGTCTCAAACTAATAGATCGAACAAAGCATTTTGAAATACTGCGTTTAAAGGAACGCCCTTTCACATTGCATATGCCGCCATTTGTGGTCGAATAGTTGAACTGGAACGCCCTTTCACATTGCATATGCTGCCATCTGTGGTCGAATAGTTGAACTTGTTAACCAAAAGTAGTGAGTAATACTTAAAAATATTTTCTAGACTCACCACAATACATAGCGCCATCTAGTGTGGGAAAGCAGTTTTTGGTGAAACTTTTTTTTATTTATTTTCTCAGTTTTCAGAGCCTTCAGACTCCTGAAACTTTTTTATCTGAAAACTATAAAATATAACAATTACAATATTATAGAAATAATACTTGAAAATATTTTTTTAGACTCGCTCGACACAATAAATAGCGACATCTAGTGTGGGAAAGCAGTCTTTTGGTGAAACTTTTTTTGTTCATTTTCGCAGTTTTCCGAGCCTTCAGACTCCTGAAACTTTTTTATCTGAAAACAGTGAAATATTACAATTACAATAATAAAGAAATCATTGCTGAACATTGATTTTTGACACCTAGGCAAGCTGCCATAGTTCCACCGGTCAAGTCCTTTAAGATTGAATTAGCAAATTTAAAAAAAGAAAAATATTTCATCAAATAAAGTTCTGGACTCATGGGGTATCGTTAGAATATTTACACCAACCCGAGTGGCACTGGCTATGAATTTTTTGAATCAAATTCAATATGCGAAGCAAATATTTTCAATTCTTATAAACATTTCGTGTTTTTAAACTGTTTTCAATTAAATTCACACGTTTACCTCTATGTTTTCTTTCAGAAACTCGAAATGGAATCAATCTGCGTTCAAGTTGAGGTAAAATTCTCATTTTCGAAAATTATTATGCATTAAGATGACTTACAGGTATTTAAATTAAAATTACCTAGAGTATTCAATCCAATAGCTTTAATTTAATATCAAATCTATTTTTAGGACATTTTCGAATAAGTTTTACTCTATGACTAGTTTTATTTTCTAGGCTTTACTGTAAAATATTAAAAAATATCAACTTCCGAAAATAGGCCGTCCAAATTATATACTTAAAGTGGTTAAGTTTTATGTACTTGGAGGCAAAACTCATAGGAGGTATTATTATATAAGTCTTATATTATAAATAATATTATACAAAAATATTTGTATGGATAACTATAAAAGTACACACGTTACGTCACATGAGGGCGAAATATTGTCGTTGAAGGTAAGTCCAAATTATATAACATAACTTGTTATATCTAATGGTTTTATTTTATGCGTGTGGTAGTCGTGAGCGTTCTATATTTTATGTCACCGTAAAATTACAAAAACCGTTAGATTGTAATCTAACTAGCGAGATTGTAAACTGTCAATACATCTTTAAAGTTTGAACCCATGTACACTTTTCGAGCGTCAAAATACGACATATTTTGTTATAAAACCTTTTACAAAGTTACAGATTCTTCGTATCGTAAATATGCACGGACATTTGTGTTTCAGTCATGTGTTATGTTATTGTTGTAAACTAACAACAACATAATATGGTTAATATGGTATTTAATGTGGACTCATCTCAATAAGTTTGCTCATTAGCGAGTTAATAATTATGGACACTTCGATCATTAAAATATATAATTAAGATAATTTATGCTATCGATACTCAAAAAGAGAAAAATATTGATTTTGTTAGTTCGTTTCTGCAAACGTCCGCGTGTATAAAATAGCGTCTAAAGATCTATCTCAGCATGCTAAGTTGCAAAAACTAAAATTTTGAAGAATTTTTAATTCAAAATGTGTTTACATTTGGTTACACTGTAATCAGATATTGAATAGAAGCAGGCGTTACTTTGCGGAAGTCCATCATAATGAAGGAACTAGAATCATAAGGAAGGAACTAAGTTTAATTCGCTATAATCCGCGACAACAGGAAAATCTATGTGGTACAGTGTGTATCCACACTACAGAAATCCGGGTTTTGGATTTATAGGCCTATTACAGGACCCTGTGGTAAGGGTGGGCGTGGCCGCTAGTTAGAGCGTCGCTTATTACACAGCAATGAGGACCTTCTAAATCTTATTACTCTACACTGATTCAAGTGTAAGTGTCCCTGTGGAAAATGCAGTGTAATAGGTCTGTTAGGTGCGGGATACACACTATACCACATTGATTTTCCTGTTGTTGCAGATTATAGCGAATTAAACTTCTAGTTCATTCATTACGCTGTAATCATTTATTATTTATATATTCTGTACCAGAAACTTAAAGATAAAACATAAACATGGGAAGGGCATGCACAAGGACAACTTATCTCTTGAATAGATTTCTTCCAGATGCCTCAGAATATGAGAACAATGAAATATATAAGTACACAGGTACATATTATATAAACAAGAGACACCATTTCCCGATTTACATTAAAATTAAGATAAGATATAATATCATGATTCTGAAAAAGCATAAGTACCTATAAACTAGAAGTGGACACGTATTCCATTTTGCATATGACTGCATATAATTTAATGATCGAAGTTTATGGTAGATAAATAAGATTACTTTATAAATATTTGACTGGAAAATTCCATATACTTCAACAGTATTGTAAATATTAATCTTTTTTTTCATGATAAGACTTAGGCATAATATTTGTTTCATAAATAATAAATTATTGTTATTAACGATTTCATCGATGTTAATCACGTTTTATTATCTACTACATTATGGGTGCGATTTCGTTTGCATGAATTTAGGTTTTGAAAAATCCCGGTGGCAAACATAGGATTTTTACCTTGCAAAATCAAAAAGGAAAAATAAGGTTTACAAAAATAAATCACACGGAAGATTTCGCAGTCAATAACTAGTTTACACAAAAAATCAGTCACAAAGTTTTTCGAATAAAGTACATACATATTCGTATCGATATAAAATCAATATCCGTTTCTATTACAGCTGTCGAAAAGCGAAAATACACATGTGAAGCTTTATTGTATGTTAATATTATAATATGATTACATTGATGATGAGAAGTGGTGTAAGTTTGTTTGTTACTATATGGGACCACCGAGAGGGTAGCTAGATAATAATTATACATTAATTATGTTATTATTATAATACATATGAAGTTGTTAGTATTAAGTAATGCAATAAACTGTGCCTTCGAGTTAGCTCTGTCTTGCCGTTATCCAATTGTTGTATATTTGTATAGTATGCGCCCAAAGATGCAAGAATCATATAAAAATCACTTAGATCTTAGTATAGTTGGCGCCAATTATTTAGTAGCTTATTTGCGCAGCTCTCATACAAACTGTCGAAGTCAACGTAATAGACCTATTACACTGCACTTATTACAGGGACCCTTACACTTGAATCAGTGTAGTGTAATAAAATTTACGGAGGAAGGGTCCCTAATTTGATCCTTATAGCTCTTTAATAAGCGATGCTCTAACTAGCGGCTACCACAGGGCCCTGTAAAAAGTGCAGTGTAATAAGCCTATAAATACTACACGCGAAAATATGCTATTGCGACCCGTCTTGCGGTCAACTTCAGCAGGGCGACCGCGTATCTTCTGTATCAATCATTGTTACAGTATCAATTGTTGTGATTGGCTGAATTTATGGTATTCTTGCTGGGTCAATGGATTTTGTCCAATAGTGGAAGAGTGTTCTTTATTATTTATAAAAACATGCCAGGGAAGACTTTACAGTCGCCCAATTCATCTTCCCTGGCTACAAAATTACCTACAACTACAATTACAACTTAAACAAAAATGTTTACTTAACTAAATGTTTACAAATAAAATTACAGTAGAAATATAATTAAAACCATGACAATAAAAAATTACCAGCTAAATTATTTCTAAAAAAGGCTTTATTTGTTTAATGAGTTGTGTTGTTGTTATCCAATCAGAGGTGATTGCGATCGTTACACTGTAGCTGTCAGAGATACGCGGTCGGCCTGCAGACACGACTAAATGATTAATAGGCATGATGACAGTAACCAAGAATCAATGAAATTATGAATTTATCCAATGAAATAGGATTCATGGATTATAAAAAACGTATTTATTTTTCTATTTCGAGTGAGATTGCTATTTATTTTGATAAAATTAAACTATAAAATACAGCAATCCGCCATAATGGATTAAACACCAAGAAGTGAATGACGTCACAATTGTTTGTTTTCGAGCTTTGACAATCACACTATTGTTTACTGTACACTGCACAGAGTACATTGGTAAAAACAATAGTGACGTCACAAACGGCGCCATGACACCGGCGAGCGTTTTGACGTGAATTTTAAAATTTAAATTTCAATTGCCAATTTTATCTACCAAACTTTATTTTTCTGCTGAAATAATATATTTTTTCGAAATAGTCCGAACATAATCTGACCATTTTTCAAAATCCGTCATCATGCCCATTATCGCCAGCAATACATACTGTTATTTCGAAATAATCTTGACGTACCCATGAATATTGTTTTTGTTTTTTAAATCGATATTGCTATTCTGGTAGTTTTTGTCACATATAATATTGTTTTGTTTTTAGAACGGACAATCACGCGCTCGCTTCGCTTGCGTTTATAGGTATTCATTGGTAGCTTCATACTTTGTAATAGTTTTTAAAAACTCTGAATACTGATTACTTTATTTTCAGTATCAGGTAATCTTGGTTTGTGTAAAATAATAAAAAAAAGCGATAATATTTTTAGTATCTGGATGCTACGGAGCTGTGGTTACTCCTCCCTCTAATAAAAATAATAATGGGATCTCATTTAGTGATGTAACCACTATTACGGGCAGCCGTAGTTTATCAAAATCCACGGTTACCGTTAAAAAACTGTTTTTTTTTGGAGCAGCTGTTTTCATCAATGTGTATGTTGACTTGAAGAAGCATTTAAGAATCCCTTTTACAAAAATATCTTTTCTTTTTTGCATCCAAATTTCTTAAGAGCGGAATCTCATATGGTGGGTACGTCCAGGATAATCTTACCAAAATTTCCAATACTTGCATAACACTAGATGTATAAAATTTAAGTCAATAATATAAAAAAAAATATTGGGCGTAATAAAACACAGAATTTACTAAGTAAATAAATATATATTTTTTTATAAATAACTTTTGTTTTATTTTTACAACATTCTGAATAAAGCCTACAGTGTTGATGAGTCACTATTTTTTAAACGCTAACAAACTATACAACGTGGCTGATTCTGTAATGCACAATCTCTAAACTAATCTAAAATTACAGCATTAGTAATAATATCGCTAAACTTTTCATAATACTCCCTGCAGGAAGGGACAGAACTAGATTGTAAGTCATCATTTTATTATCATTATTTGTCATTTTAGTTTTTTTTATCCACAAGCCCTTGACTGCGATCTCACCTAATGGTAAGTGATGATGCGGGCTAATCTGCTAGGGGCATGCCAGTTAATTAAGCCCATACACCTATTCGGTTTCTACACGGCATCGTACCGGAACGCTAAATCACTTCGCGGCACGTCTTTGCCGGTAGAGTGGTCAGACCAGGGAAAATTCAGAAATTATAAATTCCCAAATTGACCCTGCCGGGAATCGAACCCGGGATCTCCCGCACGTAAAGACAACAGCTCTCAACACCGCCGCGGAGGTCGTCAAAATTAGATTGAATCAGCCCCAATATATTACTATACAGTTTGTCATACGTACATTACAAAGAAATTAAACAACAGTGCGTCTAAGCGGCGTTTCACCAGTAGGGGCCACTGAGACCTCCATTATCCAGTCAGTGTTTGCGTCGACCCGGGTGAACACATCCGGGTAGTCGCTGTTTCCACACTCTTTGTAGTAGGACGCTACACCGATCAGCACGTTGTTATAGAGCATAGGTGCGCCGGAGTCGCCGAAACAAGTGCCGGCGGTTGCGTTTGATGCGCAGATTTGACCTGAAAATTAGAGGTGGTTAATATAACACGTAGCGCAATATAGCGCGGTGTTGTTCCATAGCGTGTATTACGTGCTATGTGAGGAGCCGCCATGATGCTACGGCGTTATGAATATCGCGCGTGGGGCCTCGTAGTAGTAGCGGCAGCCATTTGCCGCTCGCGTAACGCGCTGTTGTGAGTGAACGTCATCTTTGTGTGTTACGAAATTTAGTGTGCTGCAAGACTTATCGCGCCTGCCGGCCGCCCAAACGCTTTCTCATATAACAAGCGCGTTATAAAATAGCGTATTTAAAAGCATGCTAAACATTTATAGTCTATAGTCCGTAGCGTGCTATGGATTTATAGCGGTTTTGAACAACTCTACTGAAAATAAACTAAGTAGGAAGCACTGGGTCTTTTGTTGGAGAAGTCAGTACAGTTAAAATAAGGAGATGGAGGTAGTTGTCTTGTCGAGTCGTCGTTTTTAAATAAATAAAAATAATCACCTGTACCTATTTAATAACTATGAGGAGGAAGGGCTTTTTACGGTGATTTTGTAATTACTTAGGCTGGATGGAGGACACGTAATCTTTACATATGGCGCTAACGAACGTTAGTTAAATAGGGCGTTGATTCACAATTTGTACCATGAAGCAATAAAACAGACGTTAAAGTTCTTACGAGTGTTAAATTATAACGAACGTAAGCTACGATAACCAATGGTTTGAATCAACCGGCCCTTAGTCTGTCATTTATCTAACTATACTTCCATACTAATTCTATTATAAATGCGAAAGTTTGGATGGACGTTTGTTACTCAACCACGCTGGAACGGCTGAACGGATCTAGATGAAATTTGGCATAGAAATAGATCTCTGGACTAGCACAAAGGCTATTAGGCATTTTTAACTCGGAAAATTAAAAATTAATTCCCGCGGAAACCAAAAAACCTCAATCCACGCGGACAAAGTCGCAAGCATCAGCTAGTCTGTCATATATTTATACATCTTTTATATGATTATTAACAACCTTATAAAATATTGACTTATCGATTATTAAAAAACAACCTTTAGATATGTCACCGTAAGATTGTAAAAACCGTTAGATTATAATCTAACTCGCGAAATTGTAAACTTTTTAAGTTTTTTTTAAGTCCTAGTCCAATCCTACCAACCGTTGATCCCGCAAATTCACAATTCAAAATCTTGATGATACTATGAATTTGAATAAGATAAGATTGATTTAAGAGGCCGGCGAACGCCGCTCACAACTTCTATTAAACCCGCAAATATAAATTTGCCGTATATTGCTATCTCTATTTGGCTGATGACACATGTTCGCGTGCAAGCGCGATAGCAGTATGAGCGATCAGAATTTGTTATACATTTAGTCTTGTTCCGTAAATACTTGTTTTTAACTAAGTGCTATTATTCTGTAACTTGACAATATAAGCTATGTTCCTGATTAATTTGTACGTGAGATATCGTTGGTTTTAATATTAAACAAATAAGGAGAAAACATGTCATTTATGTCGTAAAAATATGCAAAACGCAATGCGCCTACATTTAAGTCTGGGAAAGTATTTTGTAAACATTATTATCCAGGGACCTAGATAAACACAAGTTCAGTCTAAATAATTGCTTAATAAGGTGGAAATATTTTCGAATTACAAATTATAGTGGTATTACGTTTGTATAGGCAATTCACCCTCCGCTGGCTTCTTATGTAAGACGTATGGATTTCTATGCTCCAATCAATGCAATAAACATTATTTAAAGCTAAATAAAGCATCCGATATTATTTAAAATTTAAATAGTACAAAAACTTAGTGTCTAGTAGGTATAATTTGAGCTTACCATCATCGATTTCAATATCTTCTGTATCTTTGTAGGCCTCTTCACACTTTTCCAAGTTCTTAATGGTAAGTGTGACAGCCCTCAGACTGACGTGCTGGGGTCCGTCCTCCTTCAAAAACAATAGGTTCAGGTCAGTTAAAATTTTACTGCCCGCTTCTAGACTTTGTAACATAATAGTAGGCTAATTCATTTGTCGGCAAAAGTAGGTATACGTTTTTATAATAAGCTCCCAGAAGACATATTGGAGATGTCTCTCAACAAGCTCAAAGTTTTTGTAAAACGTAAACTAATTAAAAAAAACATCGGAATAAATTGTTCCAGCGGCTAATTAATCAAATTGTATATAGTTCTACTAAATATTATACGATGTTTGTGAGATGATTATAATTTTTTTTAAAAACCCGGCATAGTTTCTTGTGGGCTCTTCTCAGGGCGTGTTTGGGACCCTCGTAGCTTTAGTTTTAAAGATACCGTAATTGATTATCACCATCATGTTTTATAAGTTTCGGACATCAATACCACCACCACCACTACAGCCCATTAACGTCCCACTGCTGGGCACAGGCCTCCACTCTCATAGGAAAGCGGGAATTATAGAGCTTAGACCCACCACGCTGCTCCAATGCGGGTTGACGGGCTTTAACGACTATTATCATGATAGTAATAATATAACCGGGACCGATGGCTTAACGTGCTCTCCGAGGCACGGGGGTGAAACACCGCCACCTTCCTAACTCCGGGCTAGTACTGGGAGTTTCTAATCAGAAAAACCCGATACCTAATAATTATGACCCGACCCGAGACTCGAACCCGGGACCTCGTCGGCCGCAGTCAAACATGCAAACCACTAGACCAATGAGGCAGTTACAATAAGTGTCAATCAATATGTTCCCGTACCTAATTCTATACTTCTTTCTATAGTTACTTATATTAATATTATACCTAAATGCTAAAGTTTGGATAGACAGAAAGGCATGGACCCTGGTATGATAATCTATACTAATACTAATAATATAAATGCGAAAGTTTGGATGGATGTATGGATGTATGGATGTGTGGATGTATGGATGGATGGATGTTTGTTATTCAATTCAGCCAGAACGGACCGGATCTGGTTGAAATTTGGCACAGAGATAGATTATAGTCTGGAATAACACATAGGCTATGGCTTTTTATCCCGGAAAATTAAAGAGTTCCCGTGGGAACCAAAAAAAACAAAAAACCTCAAATGGATTTTTGTTAGTCAATCATGCCAGAACGGCTGAATGGATCTGGATTAAAGGCACAGAGATAGATTATAGTCTGGATTAACTCGCAACTTATTATCCTGGAAAATTTAAGAGTTCCCGCGGAAACCAAAAAGTCTCAGTCCACGCGGACGAAGTCGCGAGTATAGCTATTTGAATAAATAAATATTGATTGATAATTTTTACTACTGCATGGGGATGGGGAAAGCTCTACTCTTGGTTCGTCGATCGAGAAGCCTATGATACGTAGCAGTTCTACAGCGTTTACCAAACTTAAAAATAGATTTAAAAATCTTACAGTTTCGAATCCCCAGCTTGCAACTGTGGTCGGCAGTCCGACGGGCAGGAAAGTGTTAGCGGGAGGGAGGTACACGATGTTGACAGTCTGGCTCATTGTCAGGGGCTGGTTCAGAAACGCCACCGCTATGTCCGATATGCGTGTTTCCCCGTCGTATTCTGGATGCTTGATCACTCGACGCAAGTCCCTACTTTGACCACCCGACATGCTTTCGGCGGAACCCGCGCTGACATGGAAGTTAGTAATGATTGCGCCGCTGGAAATAAAAAATTGAGTTTCATAAAAACGCATGGTTGAAAACTACTGTTGTCTATCTCTCTCTGCGTCGTATTCCTCTCTACTGAGGTCGTGGGGTTGTGACCCCTTTCCATAAATCAAATAATGGTAGGAGATTTCTTGGGATAATAATACAGTGGGCTCCCAGTTCCCACGTTCTTCCGTATAGGTACTAAGCATCGATATATATGTAGGTACTAGATGGGCGCTTTCATAGAAAAAAATTGGGCGTCCAACCTTTAGAGCACGCTCCTAACCTGTATAGCCCTGTCCTTGTCCCCACCATAGCGCTGTCCCGCTTTGCAGACTAGATGGCATTAGCAAAATAGGTCCACATTCTTTGTTTGACAGGGCCCGTCTATGTAAATTGAGGTCGTTGGTACTAAGAGTTTTTAACCACAGAGTACATTGAATATAATTTAAACTCTCAAGTGTTTTACAAAAACTTAAGAGTTTAAATTATATTATCGGATGTTAGTGATAATAACCGGGACCGACGGCTTAACGTGCTCTCCGAAGCACGGAGGAAACCAAAAGGCAAGATTTGAACCTCCAAATTCGGTCACCCATCCAGTTACCGACTTGGATCAACGTTGCTTAACAATCGCAATCGACTGATATGCGTTGTCACAACTAGGTCACTCGTACCTCAACTGTACACTATATATGAATGAGCAATTAATAATACGTATCATTAGACTTAACTATTTAAAGCCCTATTAAATAATTAATCCGCATAATTAATTTGTTTGTTTGTTAAGTACCGATTATCACAATTAATGCGCAACTGGTGGATTTTAATGGCTTTATTAGCCTTTGATTAGTACGCGTTTATGTAATATATACCTAACAATTGTTATATTTAGGCTACATGAAAATTATGACTTTATTTTATCATTTTAGGTAAATGTGCTAGTAGTTAACTAAGTGTTTTTTAATGAAATGAACATTTAAGAAGATACACGTGGTTATAAGTACCACTCCATTATAGAATCACAAAATACAAACTACCTATTAGGTACTTACCTACGTATACAATACCTACTATAGTCTAAACCCTACCCAATTGTTGGCTCTTAAGTAGGTACCTACTTTTACTAATATAAAGACAGTTTGAAAAGGTTTATCTTTTTACTACGGAACCCTAAAAAAGTAAAGCAGTTCAGCGGCAATTTTAGTACATTTTAAATACATTTATGATTAAAATATAAGTAGGTAATGCATCACCTCGATTGGGTTAAAAGTTGGACCCTCTATTCTATATGTGGCTATCAAAAAATGAAAGCCTGACATATTATATTTTTAATCCATTGAATATTTTCTATTAAATTTTATTTTTTTATTAAGTATATAGCAAACCTTCAATGGAAACAAAATATAAATGTCAGTGGTTTTTTTTAAGTTAAAGAATAGGGCACCTGATTGCAATGCAGTAGGCGTAGGATATTTATTATGTCACCGTAAAATTGCAAAAACCGTCAGATTGCAATCTAACGCTTTTTATCTCGATAGATTGTAAACTGTCGACAGATTGTGAACCGTTCAATGTTCTGAGTGTAAATTTTTGAAATATTCATTGTATTTACGTTTTCTTGTCTCTTTCTTGTAGGTTATGTTAATGTTCGACATGATTAATCAGGTAGGTTCTACCACTTAAGTGACATACGAGGCGCGGCTCGAGCGGTGGTGTGGTCTAGGTTCTAGGAAGTATGAAAATGAAAAAAAATTTAAATGATTTATTTCAGCATACATTTTAACAAATAATTGTGGCTGAGGCCTCCTGTGAAAGCGGCTTCAGCGCCTCGCCGCCTCTGTATACCTGGCGTCTCCGCGTCGCTTGGCCTGCGGGCCCTGCGGCTGGGCACTACCCTGTTCAATCGGGTTAATATAGATTACAATCTACCGCAAAATAATGAGTAAAATTGTAATCTTTCGACAGTTTACAATCTCGCTAGATAGATTACTATCTAACGGTTTTCACAATCTTACGGTGGCACATCTTCTTCTTCTTCTTCATGTTGATGCGGCTTTGCAGGGCTCTGTAGCGAGGCCCAGTATCACTTTGACCGTTGCCGATCTATTGTGATCGCCAATATCTAAAGTTCCTGGCCAATACTGCTTGTTGCTAGAAACAGCAGCAGCTTTTTGGCCGGGATGTTCTTTACCTCCTCAAGGTCTACGGAGTGTTTCCCTAAGAGGAGGTTACGTTTGTGCATTAAAGCGGGGCAGTAGCAGATAAGGTGCAAAGGCGTTTCCTCAGCCCCAGAGCAGAGCCTGCTCACATCTGTTTCTCGGAGCTTTAGGTTGAACATGTGTCTGTTCAGCCCACAATGCCCCGTCAGTGCCCGCGCTAGTATGCACAAGTTTTTCCTACTAAGCGCTAGTGCCGCTGCAGCGGCCTTCTTATTGAAGGATTTCACTAGCGCTTTGGAGTGTTTCATTCCTGGAAGATCTCGCCAGCGAATGAGTGTTTCATAATAGCAGTAGGTCAACAGGGTGAGGTTGGCTAGGCTCCTAGGTATGCCGCACACAGGCTCAGGTCCAGTTTGCCGCTCCCTAGCTCCTAGCTTTGCGAGTTCGTCGGCACTTTCGTTGCCGTCAATACCCGCATGCCCCGGGACCCAACGAAGAATCACCTTATTTGTGTTGGCTAAGGTGTTCAGTAGTTGCCAACAGTTTTCAACCAGCCTCGAGTTGAAGATCACTGAGGATAGGGCTGAAAGAGCTGCTTGGCTATCCGAGTGGATATAAATAGTTTTGTTGACAGTGTTGCTTTCCAGTAGGGTTTCCACACATTCTATTATGGCATACACCTCTGCTTGGAATATTGAGGCATATTTCCCAAGGTCCCGGTGCAATCGCACCTTGGGTCGCTCTCCATAAATTCCACAGCCCACTTCACTGCCTGACTTGGATCCATCGGTATACCATTTTTGGCTGCCCTGTCTCCAAGTCATTTGGTTTTTCAACCATTTATCCCTTTCAGGAATTTCCACAGAGTAGTTCCTCTGGAAGTGATATTTTGGGATCATGCTATCTGTTGGCATCCCCAAAATTGGTATCTCAAGCACTGAGTCATGGAGAGATCTCATTGCTTGTGATAGCCAGTTCACCTCCCTCTGGCTGACGATCCTGT
This sequence comes from Erebia palarica, assembly GCA_964035005.1. Classification (NCBI taxonomy): domain Eukaryota; kingdom Metazoa; phylum Arthropoda; class Insecta; order Lepidoptera; family Nymphalidae; genus Erebia; species Erebia palarica. The sequence goes on from OZ035992.1 coordinate 5,165,431, forward strand.
ACATACTAACCTTCGCCTCCTTTTCCAAATAAATGTGAAGAGGAGGCAGGTTCAGTAATGCATCCAGGGCAGCTCCCGGAGAGGTGCTCATGGCTCCTGTCCAGACCAGCAGTTCTTTTTATGCTGCTTAGCTTGCTTTGTGTGGTCTTCTGGGTCGCTTTCCTACTCCAGACCACGGAGGCGTACGATAGCGTCGGCCTCACTATGGCGGTGTAGAGCCAGAGGGCTATTTTGGGTTTGATTCCCCATCTAGTCCCCGCCAGCTGACTACAGATACCTAGGGCTTGTTTAGCCTTACTGGTAATACCCTTCACATGAGGGTTCCATGTTAGTTTTTGGTCTAGAGTTACCCCTAGATATTTAACCTCCGATGAGAAGGGTATTTCAATACCATTCAACCGGGGCGGCACGAGCTTGTCGAGTTTGCGCTTTTTGGTGAATGGAATCAATACGGTCTTACCCGCATTAACGTTCAACTCGTTTTCTTTGCACCATTTTTCAATGGTGCAGAGTGCTTTCTGCATGAGGTACGAAATGGTACCTTGGCAGCTACCTCTCACAGTGATTACCAGGTCATCTGCGTAGCCCTGGGCATCAAAGTGAAGGTCAGCCAGCCTGCTAAGAAGTTCATCGACTGCGAGGGTCGACAAGAGAGGCAAAAGAACTCCCCCCTGAGAACACCCCCTAGTCGTAAGCACTTCTGACGAGGAGTTTTTGAGCTCAATTATAGCTATGCGGTTCGAGAGCATCGCTTCTACCCATCTTACAGTGGTATGGTCTGCCATTTTCCTGGCTAGGCCTTCCACTATCGTACGGATGGGAGTATTATCGAAAGCGCCCTCAATATCAAGGAATGCCGAGAGGGCAATTTCCTTATCTTCCAGTGCCTTTTCGACCTTATCGACAAGGTTTAGCAGGGCAGTTTCAGTAGAGCGACCTCTGCAGTAGGCATGCTGGGTGCTATGGATGGGTCTCTGAATGAGAAGAACATCCCTGATATACCTATCCAGCACTTTTTCCATCGTCTTTAGCAAGAACGAGGAAAGGCTGATGGGTCTGAAGGCTTTTGGCAAAGCATAGTCCTTCTTCCCTGCTTTAGGTATGAAAATGACTTTTACTTTTGTCCAAAGTTCTGGTATGTATCCCCAGGCATAGCTCGTCCTGAAGATTTTTACCAGATGCGGAGTTAACAGCGCTGCTCCTCTCTGTAACAGGAGAGGCCCAACACCGTCAGCTCCGCACGCTTTATTCGGCTTGAAGGAGCTTATTGCCCAGTTTACAGACCCGGGTCTGAAGATTATGGCGGCTCTCCTCCAATCCTCTGGATGAGGCTTATGAGGTGTGCACACCGGGGATTCGTTTGCATTGCAGACTACCCCGCCGGGAAAGTGTGTTAGCGCTAATAGCTCCAGCGTCTCCCTCTCGTTAGTAGTAAAGGAACCATCTGGCCTTTTGAGAAGCCCGAGTTGATTAGGTTTGGCTTTAGCGAGCACCCTGTGGAGTCTCGCACTTTGAGGAAGATTATTTATTTCCTCGCAGAACCTCCTCCACGATGCCCATTTCGCCTTCCTAATTTCTTTACTGTATTCAGTAAGGGCCTTTCTATACACCTCCCATTCCTTGGTCTTTTTGGCCCTATTGAATAGTTTCCGTGTTTTATCTCTCAAGCGTTTAAGCTTTGAGCTCCACCACGGTACTTTATGCTTCGAAGTCCTGGTTTTGGGGGCACAACTCTCTCCAAAGGCTTGCACAATGCCACCTGATAGAGCCTCCACCGCTACATCCAGGCTTTCGGGCGTTCTTATACTTTTAGGGATTTGTTCCAAGTATCTCTCCAGGTTACATTGAAAATCTCCCCAAGAGGTGCACTTAGGATCCCTAAAAGTGACTGTTTCACTGATGGAAGTAGCTGTCAGATTAAAGCAGATGTGCCTGTTACGGTGACACATACATTTTGTATGAAATATGAAAGAACCTCGCCCGCGACCGTCGCCTCTTGTATGTCCCGCGCCGTAGGTAGGTACTCTTTCGCTTCTAATGTTAAAAGTTAACTATTACAATATACATAGTTAAAACTATGGAACTATATTATGGATAGCGCGAGGTCTCAGTTCGCGGCGAACCACTAGTAATTTCTCTTTAAAAAAGCGTAGAGACTGCTCAAACTTACGTGAAGCAGTAAGCGGTAGTCAGCACATGCCATGAGGAGATCAGCGAGCCAACGCATCGCTGGACGTAGATGTTCGGCCGCGGGTAGTGGTAGATCAGCGCTATGACCGACGGGAACCGCTGGATGGGGACGGGGGATCCGCCCACCAGTCTGTTTTCAGGTGCCGCTGACACTGAAAAGACAACGCTCCGATTTAATCACTCACCAAAAAAAAACTTTTGACCTTGTAAAAGTACTTAATTAGGGTACTAAGGCCCCAAGAACATGAGCTCAACATCGCCCGCTCGGAGACTTTATATTAAGTATATACCTAGTCTTAGTTAAATTAGTTTTTAATACTTAAGACCTAAGTACTCATTACCATCTGAAAGTGAGTATAGGTCCCAATAGCTCTAGTCCCTGGAAAATAATCTAATAACAAGAACATCTAGGTACATATTGTAAAGTTGTATTATATACTATTGAGTAGCTACCCTGGCAAGTAGCACCATAGCTCAGCATCAGAGTTTGATGCTTACTTGCGTCAAGTTCTCTGCATGTTGAGGAGGGTCGTAACCCCCTTAATAACAAGGTACTTACCAGCACAGAATAAGGCCAAGGCCAGGCAAAGTACTTTGGTAACCATGAATGCGACTGAGCACTGACACTGACCAAGACGGTCTAAAATTCTAAATTAAATTAGTACCGTTTTATATTTTCGGGGGTTCCTAATGAGGACTGATATTTTTATTTTTAATTGATCCTAGCTCACATACAGGGTGTTATATCGAGCCTTTTCTTCTGAACGCAACAAAGGGAACGGTTCCTTCCTATGGAATTTAAAAAAACCTAAATCCTAGCAGACGAATGGTTTTAGTTAATTTTTTTTTTTTTTCAAATTTCGAATTCTGACATTTCAACTAAGGCAGCAAATTAAATGGAGATAGGCTTATATACAGAAAATATCTATACTAATACTAATCTGATGCCCGCGACTCCGTCCGCGTGGATTGAGGTGTTTTAGAGGAATGAAAATTTGTTATAAACCTATTCTCATACCTACTGAATATACATATGAAATTTCATCAAAATCGGTCAAGCCGTTTCGGAGGAGTATTAAACACTAAAACCGTGACACAAGAATTTTATATATATTAGATTATAAATGCGAATGTGTGTATGTCTGTCTATCTGCTACGGTTTCATGGCCTAACTACTCAACCAATTTTGATGAAATTCAACAAAATTGGTTGAGCTGCTAGCATGATAGCTACCATGTGAACAGAAGTTCACGAACAGTGGGTACTCTTCTGTTCCAGAACTTGCGTTCACATGGGAGCAGAAGGTTCTGAATCAGAACCGACTGTTATGCTCACTCGCTATCTCCAGTACTTAACCGAAGATAATGCCTCACTGTGCCAATTGCCCTCGCGTACTTATGGTATTCATACCTACTAATATTATAAATACGCAAGTGTGATTGTTTGTTGTTTGTCCTTCAATCACGACGCAACCAAGCATCGGATCGCCATGATTTTTGCATGGGTATAGTTGAGGGAGAGTGACATAGGCTACTTTTTGTCCCGAAAAATTAAGGAGTTCCCCTGAGAATTCCCCTGCAAAACCTTATTCCACGCGGATGAAGTCGCAGGCATCAGTTAGTTAATTATAATTAAAACGTACACAAGAATACCTAAGTAGGTATACCTACTTAGGTATTCTTGTGTACGTTTTCTCACAATAAAATCACGCTGTATTAAGAACAGGAAAGCTTATAAAGATAACCCGGCGCGAATAATCCAGCACGTACGAATTATCTAATAGAAGTTACAATCACTCGATAAATAAGTTGGTCAGAGAGTCGAACCATTCCAGCAATGACGTACAATGCTGTTATATGCCTACCAAGTACCAACATACCAACAAAGTTGATATCCTTGACAAAAATGTGGGTTCCGTACCTCCACACAATATAAATTATTTTAGAAAGATATCATAACAAAACGTAATCAGCTGTAAAATAACTGGTTAACATATTATAGCGCTACACTGGTAACGCCTGTAGAAAAATATGACACCCTAGGTATAGGGTTTAAGTATAGGTAACCCTAATTATCGATTTTTGGATTTTTACAATACCTACTTGTGCAGACCTTGCTTCTTTCCCACGATTCTAGCTCAACGGGAAAAATCCTTGTTTTCATCTATTGGCGAGTGTCAAACTATGCAGCATAAACGGTGGTACGAGTATCTTTTGATTGCGTTGACTTAGAAGCTTGATTTTTTTACATCTTTCAAGGAACCGTAGACCATAAGTATTTGATATTAATTTCAACTTGATACCTCCATGTGTTCCCTAGAAAAAGGTGGTGTATAGACAGGCAGACGGACAACGAAGTGATCCTATAGGATAGTTAGTGGTTCGTTTTATCACTCGAGGTACGAAACCCTTATTAAAATGACCCTTGATAAGACAGAGTGCCCTAACAATGGTAATTTTTAGGCAGAGTAAAAATCCAAGCGGATCTTTCAGATTCGTTTCTTGTGAATGACGGGCTACAACAGGGTGATGAGATTTCCTGGTTGCTTTTTTTTAATATTATGCTGGACAAATGTGTGCGAGATTCAAATAGAAAAAGAGGGCACTAACTAACTATTTTATACAAATCTGTGGAAATCTGTAAATTAGTTAAGATATCATTTCTATTTATATAAACACTAAGTTGCTGATGCACAATGCGCTCAAGCACTTTGGATATGAAAGGAGGAATGGAGATCAGGCGAAAATGAGAAGGGATATGATGAAGAGGGTATGTGAAACGCATGGACGATATAAAAGCCCCAAAAACGTTGCCAGTATCCTTACTGGCAACTTTTATACTGTCCTCAGTAAACCAGAAGGCCGTAGCGGCCGAGGAAGACTCTCTAGGTAGGCCGGCGGATTGACGTAGTGGAGTGGACATGAGAGTTTTTGGAGTAGATACGGAGTTCGAGAGAGGCGGCTAATTATCGCCTCCGATGAAGAAGGCCCACCCAGGGCAGAAGCGCTTTGACTATGATGAGGTCTGGGGTAGGATACACATTTAAACAGAGGGGAATCCTTTTTTTTACGCATTTACAATAATAATGCCTAAAATACAACCGATAATATAGTAATGACAAACTCCATAGAGGCTATTAATAACTTTAGTCGCCTAAGCTAATCTATAACTACACATTAGCATGAGGAGTGAATAACTATTTTTTAACAGCAGGAATTCTCTTTTTCTTAGAAATTACGAATTGTAGAAAATTTGAGAAATGGAACGAAAACACATCTATAGCCTGTGACGCGATATTTCTTTGACGTTAATGTCAAAATGTAGGTAATAGAATTTTGGCATTTCATAAAAATGTTGCCATAACAAATAACCAAATAACACAAAGTTTTAAATGAGGCCGCCAGACTTCTTTCAACAACATTAGGTGTACAATAAAGTAGTTAAAGCATTATATTTCGTTTCATTCAATTATTTCCTAATCAATATCTCGTTATTAGCAGCGGAATAGCGCCACTTCAGACATCTCCGCAATAATATAATAGGGTCGGGGTTCAATTTAGATGGTACGCATCTAATAAATAGTACTCAATCCTAAATACTAATAGGACAGACGGTGATCATAAAAGTAACTATTTTAGTGACCGACTAACGAAAGTTGAGACTTGAGATTTGAATTTAGCAAACAGACAAAGCAAACGAATATTAAGAAGCACGACCGAGTAAAGCAAGCTTATAGCAAACATGTATTAGTAAGTTAGAGAAAAATTCCGAAATCCTTGTCCGAGAGTTCATCAAGTGTGTGAACTTGAAGTCTACAAATCCATTCTTGATCAGCGCGATGGACACACCCATTTCATTCTGCATTATTCTACTCATTAGCCAATAAATGATGAAATGATGATGATGAAATAGAAATCAATTTATAGGCCACTGCAGAATAAAATACTTAAATTAAGTTGGAATTTTTTCAAACATTGCTCAACGTATAATTTTTTGTCCCTTTTGGCGCCTCCCCTATGATGTAACTTAGTAGGCCCGTAGGCCCTACTCTCGCCAAAGAGCGGTGGCTTAACTAGTAGAGGCTCAACCTGAGGGCTCAGCAGAGGTAGGTTTTAATGGGTAATTGAGATTTTAATATGGTATCCCTATGCACAGTGGCGCGCCTTTAGCGAGAGGCGAGAGGCGAGTGTGTTCTACGTTATTTTTGTGTCGCTGCAAGTTTTATGATTGTATGTTTTTACCGAATTATCGTGGTTAATCCGTGTTATTATCTTGTGTAGACATTATTGTGATTATGTGTTATCAGTTTCCGAAGGCCGAAGCCGTGTGATAAAAGTTAAGGTAGGTAATCGTTTATTCATTTACACTGTAGGTACACATGTCAGGCGGTCAGACGGTGATTCTCTAGCATATTATTAAACTTTGAAATTGTAATTCCTATTTAGACTAATATTATTATTTATCACCTAATTTTTTGTTTTTATTAAGTTTACCATCTCTTGTCTGAACGGTATTTATCACTAATATTACTTTAATAAATAACTAGTAACTAAGTACAGAGGGCCCTGTATATGTTAAATTCAGATAATATCAGACCGGTTTTAAATATTTCACTTGAGCGTTCTAGTAAGAGTCTCATTAGAAAGCTAATAAGACTAATATTCTCAATGCTCATATATGATCAAGACTTTCTGAAGTTTTCCAGTTTTAGATCCATCCACTGAATTGAGGAGAACAACATAAGTATACATATTACATCCTTATTTATTTCTAGTAGCACAATTTGTGTCAATTGTGTGCTATATCTCAACTACTGTTTTGGAATGTAGATTCTACTAAAAAGAGCTTATAAAAAACTAGATTCACACTGAACCGATTTCTGCACTTAACACACTTAACAGGTTTGTACTTATTCCCTTATTAAAAAGTTGTAAAAGCATAGCAGATAGACAGCCACACCGATGCAGTTTTGCATTTATAATATTACTTTGTATGGATTAAAGATTCTGTGTGCTCCCTGTTGAAATTACTTGCTTAATGTGAAAACCATAAAAATTAAATGCTTCCTCAAATTAACTTTATTAGTCAATTGAATTTTATTAGTCAACTTAATAAAATTTAGTCTATTAGTTAGTAACTTAAAAAAGACTGTTTCAAGACTTAAGAAAGTTGTCTAGTTACAAGTGTCATCATCATTTCAACTTGTTGCCGGCTAACTACTGAACTACAGTGTAACAATCTCAATCCTCTGATTGGTTAACACTTTTCAAGTATTGGACAAAATCCATTGACGCAGCATGAATACCATAAATTCAGCCAATCACAACAATTGATACTGACACAATGATTGATGCAGAAGATATGCAAGCGTACTGCTGAGGTCTTATCTCAGACTGAGGAGGGTTTGTCATAGTCACTGGCCAAGTGCGGATAAGCAGCTTCACACAGCTTTGTGTACATTATGGAGAAATCTCAGGCATGTGGTTTCCACATGATGTTTTCCTTCACTGTTAAAGCAAGCAATATTTAATATGCATATGTAAGTGTTGCAAGCATTGTCTCGACCACTAGGCTATATTTAGTCACAGAAATGGGAAAGTAAAGTTGCTTGCACTAAAAGGCTTACTAGTAAACTGAAATAGTGCTAAAAAGTTAAATACATTATTTTACCAAGTAACCTAATTATGGGAGTAGTGGAACCAGCAAGCAACAATGTTGGCATACTTTCTTATAAAGTGTCAGGATGACCATTGTGTATGTATGTCCCTGTGTCAGTAACTATTTTGATCAGTGTGTATAGTTTAAAGTAGTGTTTGTTATTTTTTTTTGTATGCATTGCCTTGTCCCTTGCTGTGGGTGATGTACATTTTTGCAAATAAAATTATTGAGAATTGTCCCACAAACATATTTGACCCGGTGACAATGTCGCTGCTATTACATAAAAATTAAAACTAAACAGTCACAAAAGTTAGTTCAGATTTTTTCCACTTTTGTGGTGGAACTGTAACTGAATTCAGATTTATGTATTTTAATATAGTGGCCCGATATAAAATAATCACATCTCTTATCATAACTATTAACTACCTTATAGTTAGTATAATTAATGATAACATTTTTGTGCATAGCAAAAACATATAATTTGTATTTGGGTCAATAACTACCAGTCATGTTTTTTGTATCACCTTTAGCTATACTTGATTAATGTAGAAATATTTTTATATCTGGTGGGGTTATTATTATTATTGTTAGTTGAATTATTGAGTAGGTTCAGAGACCTAATTCAATTTAAAACTACTACTGCAGGAAGCAGCTATAATATGCTCCATAGGTCACTTAAATTATTACTTACTGAAGTACTTAATTTCTGCTTAACTGGAACCAAAAATAAAATAAATAACAAAACAGGTTTATCTGTTTGCTACGCTTTCACGATCCATCTGTTCAACCGATTATGATGAAAAGTACAGAGATAGGTTGCCCTGGAAAATTAAAGAGTTCCTGCGGAAATTAAAACCCGTAGAAGAAAGATACAAAATGATGCCTATCTTGTTTCTTGTTATGTTATAAAGTAAGTACTTAACATATTGACCAATCATAAAATCTGTGGTTTAATTAAACAATATTAGGTGTTCAACTAACTTAATTTTTTTATTAAAATCATGCTATCTTTCCTAGTTAATTTATCCGAATATTTTGTGAAGCATTTCAATTCTTAGCACTTAGATTGCAGTTAATTGCTCTAACTGGCAATTGGCAGTCGGCGCTCAGCACTAATTAATTGATTTGCCGTAGTTACATTGATGTTGATGCACCATATAGTTACACTAGCTGATGCCCGCGTCTTTGTCCGCGTGCAATTTTCTAATGCTTTTAGGGCTATAGAGCTTAGATGGAATGCCCCGTTTCTGTAGCGCATCAGGGATATGTGCTGGCAACAGAATATACCTAGTACCAGCATCTTCGCATTCGTGCGTATATTAGGTGTATCCCATAATGTGACATGATAATTTGTAACAACAGCTTTTATTAATCTTACTAGCTAATGCCCACGACTTCGTCCGCGTGAAACTCTTTAATTTTTCGGGATAAAAAGCCTATGTGCTATTCCAGACTATAATCTATTCCTGTGCCAAATTTCATCCAGATCCGTTCAGCAGGTCTGGTGTGATTGAGTAGTACCAAACTACGTTAAAATTGGTTTGAAGATGTGAAGGATGGAATTAGGTTTTCACAAATTACCTAGTATACCTATAAAGAATACCTGGTATAGTACTAAGAATTTCTTGTTAGAAAATCCCAATGCTTTCTCGTGGATCTATTACTAAAATAGATAGGTACTAGGTACTTACAGTTACTTTTGGAACGTAAATTGCCAAGTTACGTAAGGGCGTAAGATCTTCAAGAGGTCAAAACCTTGATGCCGTAAATGGTGCGTTTCGTAATTTTGTGAAATAAATGGCCAGTACGTTTTACGATTTAAGTAAATAAAAATAATGTTATTCTGACCGAATTTAGACGAATAGGCGCAGAACCGACGCTTTTACGGTCTCTCCAAGGCACGAGGGTTGTTGGCCCGATCCGAGACTCGAACCTAAAACCCCACGTTTACTGCCACTACCATACGAAAGTGTGTTCTGTTCAGTGTTCACTTTACATGGCTTATTAGTAATTATTGGGATTAATTAATTATAACGATCACCAAAATAACTTTGAGAGTTGAGAGTGTTGACTTGACCCATAAGCTTTCTTACCAAAATAATATACCTACTTAACTAAGTAAGTATTTGAAGACCAAGAAATGTAGTAAATGTTCACCAAATCTTGTTTGATAAGTAGGGGTATATTTGCCATAACCTAAAATTAGGTGAGTATCTAAGGTTAGGTTAGAACAATATTTGTTTTAAATAATTGGGTAAGCAGTTATACTTAAGCCATAATTATTTAACCGATATTGACTAAAGGTTCACTAACAGCTAATAGCCTGCGATTCGGCTATTTTTCCCGGAAAGTTACGAGTTTACAAGGGATTTTCAGAAGACCCATATTCCGCGCGGGTGATTTCGTCCGTCCCCTCCCAAAGCATTACCATACCAATGAAGGAACTAGCAGTTTAATTCGCTATAATCCGCGGCAATAGCTAAATCTAGTGGTGCAGTGTGTATCATGCACTTATACCTACCTATTGTCGCGGATTATAGCGAATTAAACTTCTAGTTCCCTCATTATCAGTGGATATTCCTCTAAGATTACGCGGGAACTCTTTAAATCTCCGGGATAAAAAGTAGGTGCTATTCCAGACTATGATCTATCTCTGTGCCAAATTTCATCCAGATCCGTTCAGCCGTTGTGGCGTGGTTGAGTAACAAATATCCATCCATCCATACATCCATCCAAACATTCGCATTTATAATATTAAGTATAGATTTAGGTAGGTAAATGTATTTTATTGAGGAAATATCTAACCATCAGCTAGCGCAAACCCAAGATTGACCAGAAATCGCCACTGCTCTTTATCAAGGACTTCCGCAAAATAATGCCTGCTTCTATCCAACATTACCATACCCACGCGGCCTATACTCAATCGTTGTCAAACTCAAATATGTAGCACTGAATTCAGTCAACAACTCGTTAAAGTTTCTAAGTGTATTCATCCTGAATTATTGTAGCATCAAAACATCCACTCAATCAACGCATGCCCTCTATTTGTACAACAATTAATTCCAAGTACCTATTGCATCGTTAGTGCGACAAAACTGTATGGTGCCGACGGCCGGCCTTGTCGCTAATTTTCAAGATACAGTTTAATAAACTTGGTACTTATAATAGGCACTACTTCTTTGTCGTAACGCTATTGTCAGAGCGGTTGTGATCGTCAATTCAGTGCTGTGGCGCGCTTGACTATGTGACTTACTCCTCTCTTCTCTGGCTGCTGCTTTCCTTAACACGAAATGGAACGGCGGTTTCTTCATTCAAATCATCGACCATAAAACCTAATTAAAACATATCCATCTGTTTTCTCCATGGATACCTAATTACAATAAAGAAAATATTCTTGCACTATAAAATCCATATACATCCGTGCCATATGTCCCTATGTTTTCCTTGTTTCGATAAATTAGGTACTTAATAATATTAAAAACAGGGAACCTTCAAAAAATGGCCCAGTTTTCGCGCCATCATCAGACATCCCGCAAATAGATTTGACGAATATAATCAAAAAAAAGAAAAACATACCGACATAGCCTGAGTCTTTCTTAAATTATTCTTGAAAAAAGAAGGAAAATCGGTTCAGTACGACGAAGATAACTACTCCAAATAAACATCAAGATTGTCCAATATATTTTATGGACGTACTTATTTTGTTAGTCCAATCGTCGTAATTTTTGTTAATTAGCATAGTTTATTTTTAATTAGTTCAAAACATCTTCAATTGGTACACTATAGTAAATAAATCTATGTTTTTCACATTGTTCTTACTTGTTTCGTTATGGGCTCTTAAATTCGCTGGCGAGCTAGGAGGTTACTACCATCGCTTAAAGCAGTATTACTTGAAAATGACAGTTTTATGTCACGTACCTTAACGATCCTAAAATAAGGATTATAATTCTAAATCACGAACGTCGATATTGAAATAATACGGCTTTAATCGATGATAGTATGCCTCCTGAATAGCGGCGCTTGGAGCGCACAACAGCCTCTTTGGGATAATGCCGTGAAGGTCTCGAGACTCGAGGCGCGTTTGTGTTACTTGAGACTTTACGCTCTACATTCTACGATGATACGTTGAAAGAGAGATAACTATAACGCCTGTAGCGCATCTCCGCTCCAAAATTGACGACCTCCCTGGCGCAGTGGTGAGCGCTGTTGTCTTAACGTGAGAGGGTTCATTTAGCAATTTATAATTTCAGATTTTTTCTGGTCTGGCCTTTTGGCAGGCTTCGGCCCTGACTAGTCACCACCCTACCAGCAAAGATGTACCGCCAAGCGATTTAGCGGTCCGGTACGATACCGTATAGAAAATGATTATAGGGTTATGGGTTTAATATACCTAACTGCCATACCCCTAACAGTTAAACCCACTACTATCTTAGACTGCATCATCACTTACCAGCAGTAAGATTGCAGTCAAGGGCTGATTTGTAGTGGCGTTAAATAAAAACTATAGGATAGAGGCCTATTGACTTAAACGTCAGCCTCCTATTCACCTCCGGCTCCTAGTCACTAGAACTCACGCCGTAGCCTCGGGGTCAGGAGCGTATAGACAAGACAAAATAGTTCAGAAATATTGAAACACGCGGCGATTTGAGTACCACTTTTTGTTGAAAGTCGGGGGACAATGTGTTGCATTAGCGTGTCTAGCGGCTCAAGCGACTTGACTATGCCTATTACTTACTATATCACTTACTATTTTAAAAACTTGTTTACTGTTGCTTACTATTTTTAAAAAAACGAGTGTGGTTTATATACCACACGACTGAAGTAAAACTTAGTAACTGGCTATGAGAGAAAGAGAGAAAGAAAATGTGTGCTCGCATCTCTCTCTCTTGCCCCTACAGTAATATACGAAACGTAACTCTCTTTCTATCTTCACTAACTTATATCACCCTCTCAACTTCCGTTCGCCTCGCCCGATCACACTTTTCGTAACGCTCTTGTCACGCACGAGTCATTCCCCAAGTCAAGCATGCGTAAAAAAGTTTTACTTCAATATAGTATTTAACTAGATTATGTCCTCGACTTCATCTGCGTACTTGCTTAGGTACAAACATGCAAACTTTCACATCTCTCCCTAATGTGAGTAGGATGTACAGGGATCGTAAAGCTACAGTATGTACATTCAGTTGTGTTGACTTACGGATGTTATTATCATACCCAGCACAGAGAAAGGCAAAGGTTACGGTTCGGGTCGCACTCAAGAAGCTGACGTGTGAGATTTATATGCATGCAGTACCTACTTTAGTTAATTAAGTAAATAGGTACATACCTATCTACTGTACAGATCTTAAAACTTAATTATGATTGAGTTGTTTGAAAGCAAAAACAATGAAGTCTTGATAATTAAATTAGTTTGATCTTCACTTAGTTGTTGAGAACGTTTCAAAAAGTTTTGATTAACTCGAAAACTCGTTCGCTCTCTTGACTTTGTTGAGTAATTTAACTGCCATGCCTCTAACAGGTTAGCCCGCTCTGCATCATCACTTACCATCAGGTAAGATCGCAGTCAAGGGCTAACTTGTAGTGGATAAAAAAAGGGGCTATAGAGCTTTGATGGCACTGTCCCGTTTCTGTAGCGCATCAGGGATATTTGCTGGCAACAGTATTAGCTTGTTCGCAATCGTGCGCATATTAGGTGCATCCCATAATGTGACATGATAATTTGTGACATCACCTTTTATTAATTTTACTAGCTAATGCCCTCTAATTCGTCCGCGTGGATTGAGGTTTTTCGGTTCCCGCAGAAACTCTTTAATATACCGGGATAAAAGTAGCCTGTGTTATTCCAGACTATTATTATTATTATTATTATCTCTGTGCCAAATGTCATCCAGATCCGTTAAGCCTTTCTGGCGTGGCGTGGCCAGCATTCATCCATCCATCCAAACTTTTTCATTTATAATATTAGTATAGATGGATATGAGGATCTTCAGTGGATTGGTATCCTTAGCATGGAGAAGTTGTAATTCACAAGTCATTTAGAAGCTAAAGATACCTAATAGTAGGGGAGCCCTAGACGGGATTTTTGGATTTACTCCAGCGCGGCAGATTAATATAAAGGGGGATTCTTTGGACCCTGTAGAGTACCTGCACCATATATGAACCCTGTATATCGGTGGGTCTGTCTAGAACAGCAAATCAGAATGCTAAATAGACCTAAAGGAGTTGTAGGTTTTTAAGTTTGTAACTCTCCAAGTCCTTTGGGTCTCTTTTACTTGATTAATTACACTTTTCAGCATGTAATTAACTAACTCTACCTTAATCTGACGCGCTCGAGTATTTCTGATGTTCGATTTTATTTATTTTGTATTCTGATCTGCTTTCCTAGACAGACCCACCAATATACAGGGCTCATATTATACGATGAAGGTACTCTACAGGGTCCAAGTAATCCCCCTTTATATTAATCTCCCGCGCTGGAGTAAATCCAAAAATCCTCTCTTGGGCTCCCCTACTATAATGCCAGAGTTTAGAGTTGTATAAACATTACATCAGAAAATGACACAAACGTGGACGTGCGAAAAAAAGAAAAAAAAGCAAACATAAACACTTTAGACAAAGGCAAGGTTGTTCCAGTCATCATCACTCATTGTGGACTTTTATGCGGATCATGAAAATTCTAGCTTTTCCTCAGTACAACTCGCTACTCGGTGTGAAAAAGTGTGTGATTGTATTAAAAAGTGAAGTTTTTACATAAAATATCTATATCTATATCAAATTCATTTTTTCCAAATTCAAATAAACTTTTACTTTACTAGTACTTTTGAATCCTCAAGTGAATCTACCACGGGTTCGGAGTGCCATTCCTACCGAGAAGAACCAGCAAGAAACTCGGAACATAATATCTATAGATTATTATCAAAAGTGTCATATATATCGTGTATAATTATTATAGTTAAATCTTTTTTTTATTAGTAGACTAGTGTTTGGCTGCAATCAGACTTGCTGGCGAGTAGTGATGCAGCCTAAGGTGGAGCGCGCTTGCAAAGGAGATGCCTATTCATTCTTGTTAAATCACACTTATATAGGCGCTTATGACACGAAGACTCAAACATCGGTATGAAAGCAGATACTACGGTGAAGTCTGTAAGGCTGTTACATCAGCTGCCTCCATCCATCCACTACAGCCCATTAACGTCCCACTGCTGGTCACAGGCCTCCACTCTCATAGGAGAGAGAGAATTAGAGCTTAGACCCACCACGCTGCTCCAATGCGGGTTGGCGGACTATTATCATGATAGCGATAATAGCCGGGACCGACGGCTTAACGTGCTCTCCGAGGCACGGGGGTGAAACACCGCCAACTTCCTAACTCCGGGCTAGGACCTAGAATTTCTAATCAGAAAAACCCAATACTCAATTATGGCCCGACCCGGGACTGGAACCCCGGACCTCGTCGGCCGCAGTCGAACATGCCAACCACTGGACCAACGAGGCAGTCAAAAATGATGTAATAAATAGGCGGCCCAACCCGTCTCATGGGTCGTTTCCATCGATATTTGGCCCGAAGTACCTATATTATGTTAATTTTGCCAACTTTGTTTATGGCAATCGCTAAACTAAAATGTTCTAGTTCTGTCCCTTTCCGCAGGGAGTATTATGTAAGGGTTAGCAATAATTTTAATGCTGTCATTTTAGTTTAGTTTAGAGATTGTGTACAACAGTATCAGCTTCAATATCTGATAAAGATTAATACATACATCAAACGATTAACATTCAATTTAATCGTTAACAGATTTTTGTTTATAGAGAACTCAAAATTTAACGCACATGAACGTTTGCGTCCTTGTTTATGTAACATTCACTGGAACGCTGAATTCATGGAACTAATGATGAGCAACCTGGAATCCAGGTCTAATCTGTGCTATCAATGATCTAAGGGAAAAGACATTCATGAGACTAGTCTTCAGACTTGACTAGAGTCTTGTTTCAAAAAAATGGTTGTTAGATATATTTTTCTTTGTATTTAAAATAAAAGATGACATCCGCGGACGGATTGGCGTATTATGAAGTATAATTTGGGGTTGGATTCAGGTTTTAAACGCGCTAAAGGAATTCTAATTTCCCAGGAAAAAAAGTAGCTTAAAGTACCCAATTTCGTCAAACCCAATTTCGTCAAAATAGTTTAAAAAGTTAACAGACAGTCAGACGGACAAACACAATTAAATTTCCTCTCATATTTCAACGCTGAAACGCAAAAAAATCCGCAGACGAAATCTGGTGGCCAAAAAGACAATAACTAGCATCTTGTCGGGTAGGTATTTAAGCTCGTAGATCTAGGTCAGTGGCTGTGTTAGCTCTTAAAGAAATTCTACCTAATGTTGTATGTTCTAGCGCGGAAAAATCTTAAGTACATAAAGATTTAAGATAATGCCCGCAACTTCGTCAGCATGGACTTAGGTTTTGAAAAATTACTTAAAATGGCAACTCTGATTTTTCGAAAAGAAAAGTATTTATACGACCTGGGAACTATATTCGACCTGGGATGCATCATGCAACTTATATATATATGTAAGAAATTTCGTTGAAAAAACTTAAAGGATAGATCTTAAAATGATAATAAAAGACAAACAGATGGACATACTAGCATTTAAGTATAATATTAGTATGGATTTTGTAAAAAACAATACGAGAAACGGTCTTATAGTTAGGGGTACTTTGGAAGTCCATGAGAAACAAGGACAAGCTATGAAAATCTCATCGGTACATGGCCCTACTGGCCCTTTTCTATCGTACCCCTTTTCGAACCCCCTTAATAACCAAATGACAGTGAATTGAAGAGAATTCTACGTCCTACTTATATTTTGAATGCGAAAGCGTGTTTGTATTGACAGTTTCTCCCTATATCCCGATTTTATAGTTACTTCACGGTAGCCAACGTCCTATTCGCCGTGCAAAGCGAAAACTCGTTGCAGAAAAAGCTTATTGTTTATATCTTAATATACTCTTTAATATAATCTTTGGTTTTACTTCTTTGGTTTTACTAAGGTAAAACCAAAGATTTAAAACGTATCAAAGCCCTATGGGTAAAACAGACTATACCTAGGCAGTATTAGATCTGGGTCAGTAAGTTTTCAAAGGAAAGCCACGGTTCAGTTGAGCCAGCTAAATATATCGAGCCCTTTTTCTTGCCTGATTACCTTTAGCACACGCATCTACTCCACATATCGATTGATCCCTCTATCTATAGACGTTAAAAGTTAGTAGCAGATAATACTCGATGTCTAAAGGCTGGGTTAGGCCTGACGGTTCTGTGTTATAAAAACTGTGATTCGGAACGCCTGTTTTTTTTTCATAGTGCACTGTAATCTAAATTTTAATCTCTAAGCACCATGCAAAAATATTTAAAACAGTAGGGCCTCTTTTACTAATGCAGTTGCTTTGAAACGGCTTTAGGTTACTCTAAATCATTTGTCTGTTGATTGTTTAACGTTCTTTTCCTTCTCGGACGCGTTGCTAGTTTTTCATATTATATAGGAAAGGGCATAGCAAAAGTTAGCTACGATGCCTTGGTCTGCCGCGCCGGCTTTCGGATGATTTCGAAAATGATGCTCAGCTGCTGAAAAGAGTTACAGCATTCTGGCAAGATCCAGGGATTGAATCCATGATCTCGTCATTCTCAGTCAAACGTGCTAACCAGAGGTTGTCACGATCGGAGAGAGATCAGGTGCAGGTCCGACGGCTTTACGTTCTCTCCGAGGCACCTGGGGAATCTCCGCCAATTTTTAACTCTTGGCTAGTACTGAGAATTTTTGTCAGGAAAACCCAACACTTGAATAGGTAGTACATAGGTCATGGACATACTTTAGTAAATGTTCTTAACTGAAATCGTAGTCAAGCGCAATTCCGGTCATTATAAAAACAATCTTAAACTTACTCAATATTCGTCTTTGCAGTGACGATTTTCCTCTATCGAATGTTGAGCTTGGAAGTCCCATACTTATCTTAAATATTTCCTACTTGAAATTCTTAAAAAAATCCTAGGGCCCACTTACAGATGGTTATAACTAAAGATCGTAAG
This sequence comes from Erebia palarica, assembly GCA_964035005.1. Lineage (NCBI taxonomy): Eukaryota > Metazoa > Arthropoda > Insecta > Lepidoptera > Nymphalidae > Erebia > Erebia palarica. The sequence goes on from OZ035992.1 coordinate 5,183,357, forward strand.
CTATTATGTTACTGTGCGTGTGTAGTGGCGTTAGTGCTCGGTTACTACCTTATAGACTTGAAGCGTGCTTTCTATAAACTGCTCCTGCACCTGTTTTACTTCGTATGCGATATGTTGAAACTGCTCATGAAACTTGTGGAGCTTTACTGAAGATCCTGTCGAATGCTGGTGAGTCGAAAAGCTCGTTTGAAACTTTTTTCATCCACTACAAGTTAGACTGCGATCTCACCTGATGGTAAGTGATGATGCAGTCTAAGATGGAGGCGGGCTAACCTGTTACTGGCATGGTAGTTATATTAAACCCATACCCCTATTCTGTTTCTACACGGCATCGTATCGGAACGCTAAATCGCTTGGCGGCACGTCTTTGCCGGTAGGGTGGTAACTAGCCACAGCCGAAGCCTCTCACCAGGCCAGGCCAGGGAAAGTTCAGAAATTTTAAATTCCCGAATTGATCCTGTTGGGGATCGGGAACGGGAACCCGGGACCTCCGCACGTTAAGACAATAGCGCTTAACACAGCGCCAGGGAGGTCGTCGCGTCGTTTGCTTGCATTATATGCATTTATTCAGGAATCAGAGGCCGTGACTCGTGGTCCAACTTCTCTGTCCAACCAGTTATACGCCTATGAATGCTTGATTTTCTTATGAATCTTCCCATTTAGTGTGCATTTCCACCAGAATTGTGCGAGAAAGGTAGACCGTGCGCAAGGACAACTTATTACCCTAACCTCGCTCAGCGCAGTTCTGGTAGAGACACACCATCTGTACAAACTCATATTCAGCAAATAAATTTCATTCATTCATTTAATTTCACCTTCATTATTGGCACTTAATAAAAAGGCAGAACCGAAATCAGCATTCTGCATATTGTTGCTACCAGAGTAAATTATGTAGGTTCCTAAGACTTCATTTTCTAAACTGTTGGATGGTTGATAGTTGGACGAACTTGACCCTTTCCCCATGCGATATTTGTGTTCGACAGTCCAATTGTCGCGAACATTGTCAAGTCAATAGCAGGCATGAGGTAATAGGTTAAATAAAAAGTTTTAGGTAATGATTCTTACCAAAGAATGTAAAGTCAAAGGTAATTTTAACTAGTCATACTGTGGTGCATAGTAGCACATATAAGTAGGTTAGTAAAATACCTTGCTCTATGTGAGTAGGTACATCGCGGATCCTTGACGATTTTACAATATCATATTATAATAGCAGAATACTCGTGTTTATAAACTGAAAACGTTAGTATACGCAGAGTCTATTGAAGTAGCCTTTGTTGTGCCACTAAAGACAGACTCGAATAGCACTAAACAGCATTTTTTTGATATTTGATAACAGCCGTCATACATTCCCGTGAACAAAACACATGGCTCATTGTTTAATTCATGAGAAAATAATAGGGATCTGAGAAAAAACTGGAAAAAAAAACTCCCCGGATGTTTTGACTTCATATTGTAGTGATTTATGGAGGGAGATTATTCAAAGTCGTAGTTTACCATAGATTAAGTACGTAACCAAAGTATCAAGACACGCGGAAGCGTGTCCAGCCAAAGTTCAAAAAAACTGGCGAGCAGCACCGTGTGTAATATTACACGAACCATTTGGAGCCACTTTTGACCCCCTCATAACTCAAAAACTATTTCACATAAACATGTCAAATTTGGCGCATATATTGAGACCCGTGAGATACATATGTGCTCCAAATTTCATAAGCACACCTCAAATGGTTATTTAGATATAAACGTACAAAAATCGTCATTTTTCTGATCTACCTAAGTATAGATCAAAACTCTGACACGGGGCATACTACCATTGCTTAAAGCCGTATTATTTTAATACTGTTGACGTTTATGTTGTAGTGTTATAATCATTATTTTAAGGACGTCACAGTACGTGACATTCAACCGTTATTTTGAAACAATACTGCTTTAAGCGGTGCTAGTAACTCCTTAACTATTGAAAATGACACATAATTATAATATAGTTGCATTAAAACCTTACCTACGTATTCATGCAGTTTGTGCAACGAAACGTCATTGACAGAAAAGAAGAAACGTATTTGAAGTCGTCAGTTCAAGCTGTCAGTCATTGTAATTTGTATTCATTGTATAGAGTGGTTTTAGTGATATCGACTGTTTACCGTGCTTGTTTTCAATGTTTCACTAAAAACTTTTGATTTTGAACTTTTGCAATCATAATTGATGAGATGTAGAAATGTGCTGTAGAGGTAGTCTGACCATAGATGTAATCTGTCAATGTCAGTGTAACTCTAGGTACACTATCGGCCGGTTTCTGAATTAGGCATTCAAGCAAAAATCAGCTAAGCTTTGCTCTAGACTTAAGTTAAGACTTAAGTTTTTTATGTTTCACAAGATAAAATTGGGATTTCCCAAATTGTAATTAGCTAAGTATTTCTTCAATGGTCCCTGAGTATTCTCCAACATTACGTATGCGTTTCGTTACACGTACGAAAACCGGTATTAACCGAAAATAAAATTATTTTCTAATTTTGTTAAATTTTATTATTAAATATAACTCAAAAAAATAGATTTTGTTCAATTTTATTTAAAGAATAATCCATTTCAAATTTTTCAAGCTTTTATATCATAAAAATCGTTGTTTTTGTCGTCGATTTTAAATCATCGCTTTATAGAATGAAGCGTATCAAATTATGCCAGTTTGACAAACGTCGGTTTTGTTTATTATGTCGAAATGTTTTCTTTTGGCTAATATTCTCGTTAAAATGTATAAAATGGAAAGAAACAAGAAAAAAAGATCTCCCTATTTCAGTTACGAGGAGAAAGAAAATCTTCTCGCATTCGTTTAAAAGTAAGTAGTACCTAATATTTTTTAATATATCAACTAGCTTATGCCCGTGACTTTGTCTGCGTGGATTAAGGTTTTCTGGTATAAAGTAACCTAGATGTGATATTCCAGACCATCTATCCCTGTGCCAAATTTCATCCAGATCCGTTTAGCCGTTCTGGCGTGAAAGAATAACAAACGTCCATACATCCATACATACAAACTTCCCCGTTTATAATATTAGTAAGGATTCCCTTGTATTGCTCGTAGGCCAGCTTTACTCCGTTTTGGTTCAGTATAATATCTTGTGGATTTCTTTGGCCATAATTCGTAGTTAGTAGGTACGTACTCGTACATGTAACTCTAAAAATAGAGAGTGCATAAAAATTCGTCGAGTATTCTATTCACCTAGTCACAAGACATACTTACCTGACTACTTACAAATTCCATAAAATCCAACCATCAAACTTAGAATAATGTCAATGTTTTCTTTGAATAACAGGCATATTTATGTGTTTTATATTATACTAGCTGATGCCCGCGGCTTTGTCCGCGTGGATTGAGGTATTTCGTGTCCCCGCGTGTTTTTTTAGTATTAATTAGTCATTTACATAATTTATTATTTCAGGACCAAAGCGAAGATGAGCTGATAAGTGAATCTTCACTTATCGCCACAACATCTGGTGATAATGTGATAATGTCATTTTTTAATTTCTACTTAGTAATCCATACTAATATCCATACTAGTAAAGTGTCTGTCTGTCTTTCTGCTATGCTTTCACGGCCCATTTGTTCAACCGTTTTTGATAAAACTTTGTACAGGGATAGGTTATATCCCGGGGAAGGTCATAGGCTACTTTTTATCCTGGAAAATTTAAGAATTTCCGCGGGAATCAAAGAACCTTATCCACGCGGACGGAGTCGCGGGCATCATCTTGTATCTAGTATTATACTATATTATATTCTGTGTACAATAGTATTAAGTAAAAAAAAATCTTTTCAGGCATTTATTTTTGATGAAAATTCGATTAAAGATTTCCTGATGAGAATCCTTTCGATGAAGCAGCTGAATAATTTAGTAAGCACTTCTTACTTGTAGGTACTGTTTAGCATATATTCTGACTTGAAAACCACCTACCTAAATTTATATTGTGTGATGAAAAATAAGCCACATTATTAGTTTTTTTAGGACTCTGTACCCAAAGGTTGCCAACAAGACCCAATTGCTCAGCCTCAGTAGTTTATCTGTCTGTCAGTTTCAATTTTCAGTGCTATATGAACTAATCTGCAAAACGTTTATGCATACAAATCTAAAATTTTGTACATACTCCATAGTATAGGATGGCACTTACTTGGAATTAGCTCTGGCCATTTAATTTACATTTAAACCCTAATTTTAAATTTGGTATTTATTGTGTAATGTAACATTATTTTATAGAAGACATAAGAAAGAATCGTGGAAGATCCAGTGCATTCACAAACGAATACAGTGCCAGAACCAAAAAGTTACTTTTCAAATGAGCTGCGTTCCAGACTGAAGGCAAAAAAATACAAAGAAGAATGAAGGCAATGTATGCATAAAAAATCTGCAGAGATGCTTAAAAAAAAGAATGAAATTTTAAAATTTAGAAATGAGCAGAAAAGGCATTAAATTCAAATGCAAATATTAAAAATGCAGTTAAGAAAGGTGGAGAGAAAATTAATGTGAAGTACATTTATTTCGATATTTTAATCCTAATTTTGGATGCATTAGATACTTATTTATAAGTTTTAATGACCCTCTAAAGAAATTTTTAAATTTGTTATTTTTTTAATAAAACAACATTTCAAAAACAAAACTTTTATTTCTTTTCAATATTTCTTTATTAAATTAGGCACACGTACTCATATTACTGTCCGAAATTTTAAGCCTATCTGTTATTATAGACAATAATCTCTTTACCAAATTTCATCCACCACTTCAGCCTATTAACGTCCCACTGCTGGGCACAGGTCTCCACTCTCATAGGAGAGGGAATTAGGAGCTTAGACCCACCACGCTGCTCCAATGCGGGTTGGCGGGCTTTAACGATTATTATCATGTTGACTCTCCGAGGCACGGGGGTGAAACACCGCCAACTTCCAACTCCGGGCTGGCACTGAGAATTTCATAATTGAAAACCCAATACCTAACAATTTTTATGCCCGACCGGGAATCGAACCCAGGATCTCGTGATCTGCAGTCGACTACGTTAACCGCTAGACCAACGAGGCAGTTTCATCCAGAAAATTTCATCCAGATCCATTCAACTTTTTTGGCGTGATAGAGTAACAAACAAGCATCCTTCCATCCATACATCCATCTTTCGTATTTATAAACCATATATACAAATACTAATATCCAAACTTAATATTATAAATGCGAAAGTGTGTCTGTCTGTCCGTTTGCTATGCTTTCACACCCCATATGTTCAACCGATTTTGATGAAATTTGGTACAGGCATAGGTTGTATCCGGGGTAAGGACATAGGTTACTTTTTATCCTGGAAAATTTAAGAGTTCCCGCGGGAATCAAGGAACTTTAATCCACGCAGACGAAGTCACGGGCATCATCAGTATTAGTATAAAATGAATCACGGTATCTTAAAACTAAAGAGGGTTCCAAACGCACCCTGATCTGAAAGAGCCCAAAACACACTCAGCCGGGTTTTTTTATTCTCACAAATAAATTACTAATTTTATTATATTTTGTATATAATTACCTGAAGGGTATTAACCGTATGCATTAGTAAAATAAGTTTCTACTAATGCTGATCTTACTACTACTCTCTTGTTGAGCTTGGGACAAAGGTAGAACATCATTTTGCTCTTCAACAAGTACATCTTTACAACAAAATCATCAAGATCTGGGGCCATGTTATGTAAAACTACACATGCTACAATAACCTTGTACACCTTGCCTAATTTAAGCTGCATCCCGGAATGAAGACAGGGGAAACGCCTCTTCAGAACTCCAAAGCATCTCTCAATTGTATTTCTAGTAGTAATCTGTGCTCTGTTATATGCTTCTTGTGCTGAAGTGGTAGGATTTAAAAATGGCGTCATGATGTACCTTAGACATGGGTATGCACTGTCTCCTAAAATTAGATATGACCCAAATCTTCCATCTTCAAACTGAGCAGCAAGTGGAGAATCATTCCAAATTGTTGTATCATGGACAAAACATGGCCAACGGGCGATGATACTTCTTATTTTCAAATTAGCGTCACATATGGCTTGGACATTTATTGAAAAGTTATCTTTTCTATTTCTAAACAATTCTGCCCTGTTGCCACCGAGACCACCACCAATTACTCTAGGGAATCCTGCTATCGCATAAATCCTGCAGCCACTGTTGGTCGTTCTTGAGCAGAAGGCATTTGCACGTATTGTGCCCTTAGCATCGCTATAGCACTGGATACTCTATCGGTTACCCGACACACAGTTGCTTTGCTTACGTTCGCCGTGTCTCCTACGACGGCCTGGAAACTGCCAGTTGCGTAATACCGCAATGCTATTAAAAGTTGTAACATTGGCGGAATGCAGTCGCACCTTTGGATTCTTGCGGGTAATTTGGTCTTTATTTTGCCAAAAACAAATGTTACAGATTCCTTCGAAAAGCGGAATCGGTCGTTAAATTGTTTGTTGTTGAAAGAAACAATGGGCGATTTCTAATAACTTGTCTCCTGTGTGGTTGTCTTTGTACAGGCAAGAATCTTCACTGGACATTGTGCAAAAAATGGATTTTTTTACAAAGGTTCAAACGAGAGTAAAGTTTAAGTAACTGAAATCCGTCACTCATCTATCACGTTGTCAACTCTGAGAAAAGAGAGCTTTGAGCACTGTCAAATGCGCTCTGAAACGCAATTTTGCTGTTAAGCAGAGATTTAAGTTTCGAAACTGTCAAATTTGAAAATTTGCAAGCTCCAATTCTCAAACCTTACGCAATATCAATTCAGAAACAATAATTTGCCTAAGTCGTTCTTAAGACACACTTAAGAAGTCTTTGAGACCGACTCAACATGAAATTCTTAATTCAGAAACCGGCTGTATATATTTTTCTTGAGAATTCTCGTCTTTAATTATCTTGTACAATGAGTCGTACAATAGAATTACTGGTGGGTGACACACTGACCTTAAACCGAATAATAAGTACCTACTAATGTAAAACGTAAACTAAACTAATAGAAAAGTCCTATTCCAGTGTAAAGGATTATTTGAATGATAGCAAGGCATTGGTATGAATTGTTACAGCGGCTGATTATGTAATGTTATATTATAAGTACATATATATAATTTCAAATATTTGTGAGATGGTGATAATAAAAAAAAAGCGGAGTTTATTGCGGGCTCTTCTCAGACCAGGGCACGTTTGGAACCCTCGTAGCTTTAGTTTTAAGATACCGTAGTTAATTCACACCATCACCTCTTATGCTCTGTAATCATGACGTTCAGAAGGTGTACTTTGTAGGTACATATTTTGAATAAATATGTTTTGAGTTTGAGATTGAGTTCAATAATTTCTGTACAAAAAGTAATGATATCCCATCAAAAACATAAATGTAAAATGAGAGCCAAGTTCAAAATTGTGATATATATGCCTTGGTTGTTGACTGCAGCGACAAAAGAAGTGAGATCTAAATGGGTGCCAAGTTCAATGGTCAGTCCTGCAATTTATTTATCCCATCAAAAACATAAATGTGAAATGAGAACCAAATTCAAAATTGTGATATATATGCCTTGGTTGTTGACTTCAGCGACAAAAGAAGTGAGATCTAAATGGGTGCCAAGTTCAATGGTCAGTCCTGAAATTTATTTATAACAACATATAATATTTTATAACAACTTAAAATATCATTTCTTCTTATAACTTAGTATAAAATGTTGAAGACTAAGGCTTTGGCTTGGCTAGTTTCCATATACGAATTATTATTAAGTAGGTACCTAAAAGTACAGTTTCTACCAGCTAGCCAAATTTTCGGAAGAATAAAATAAGAACTTACAGCTTTACAACTTGTGAAGGCTATAATTCGTATATGAAAACTAGCCAAGCCAAAGCCTTAGTCTTCAACATTTTATACTAAGTTATAAGAAGAAATGATATTTTAAGTTGTTATAAAATATTATATGTTGTTATAAATAAATTTCAGGACTGACCATTGAACTTGGCACCCATTTAGATCTCACTTCTTTTGTCGCTGAAGTCAACAACCAAGGCATATATATCACAATTTTGAATTTGGTTCTCATTTCACATTTATGTTTTTGATGGGATAAATAAATTGCAGGACTGACCATTGAACTTGGCACCCATTTAGATCTCACTTCTTTTGTCGCTGCAGTCAACAACCAAGGCATATATATCACAATTTTGAACTTGGCTCTCATTTTACATTTATGTTTTTGATGGGATCAAGCTATAATAAAGATTCATTTACGACAGAGCGTGAGACACGCGAGACAGTGGCATGGGAGCATTTACAGTTATTCAGATCGATTCAGATTTTGTCCATACAAAACTGTATTGTCGACAGACGCATACGCTTTTAGCTTTTCGCATCAATTCAGCTTTCGCAGCAAACAAACAATATACTTAATAATGACTAAGTAGTGAGTTTGCCCATATTGGCATCCTTGCGCATGCTTTCAACAATATCAGCGCTGATCCGACGACGTTTTCAGCCAAACCAGCTGGTCCTACTCAATCTTTCGCTTGAATTACTGAGTGACGTTCAGTTCCTTTCGGATAGAAGCGGAACTATAACCCAAATGGTCCAGCGAAGCTTGACTGGAGCTCAATAAGCGTAATAAGTCCCTAAAGGTCATTCCACGCCAGACCAACACAAAGCAACATTGAGGCATGCCAGGGCTGCATGTTACAATAATTTAAAATGTTGCAAGAATCTACGACTGACTGTCGCACCATAATATGCCCCACCTGGCTGGGGGGAAAAAGACTTATGCATGCCATATTGTCGCATTTCGTTGCTCCTACGCGATGTTAAATGGCTGTTATAAATTACTGCTTTTGCAAATTAGAGCAAAGGGGCTAATGCTAAAAGCTCGTTATTTAATTATTCCCTAATAAAATTTTCCCACTCGAAACAAGAAAGGCCTGGGCTGCCGATAAATTGCCATGTCTGAAGATGATAAGTTATTTTTTTTTGTAATTCTCCAAACAAATCATATCCGAAATATTCAACACACCTGCTTTGCTACTTTTTTAAACTATATATTTAAGGAAAATAAGGTATAATCTTTTATGTGGAATATAGAGCAACGGTAAATGGCGCGTTCCTGCAATATTTTGTGAAAACTGCATTTGTAATTATTTAGTGTATTATTGTGGGTCTAGCTGGTCAAGTTTATAAAAAATCGGATAACTGTACGGAAACAGGACTCTAAGTCAGTTGTTACTTCTGAAAATTCTTTCCAAATGGGGCTATACTTTACAGGAAAAACCTACATCAAAATATTATCATGTTTCTAAACCCAGCGGTTTGAGGTATTCGGTATATCAGTTTCCTCATCCTTTTACTATACGATTAATTTATCATGTGCGTGGATTTATGTTATTAATTTTTTTTGGGAACTCTTAATTTTCAACTTGTGTGGCATTCTTTAGATCTTTACTATATCCGTGCAAACAATCACAATAATTCGCTGCAGTGGGATTGAAGGGAAACCCAACAACCAAATTTTGTTTTTTTTTTCAACAGGAGTGTTTGCATGGTGGGGCTAAGGAGACCGTGGCAAGATGGGGGACAGCTTCCTACACCTGGGGGACATCGTGTCCCTCTACGCGGAGGGATCTGTTGCTGGCTTCCTCAGTACCCTGGGGTAAGATAAATCGAATATCTCATTGATTTTCTTTACAGGTCTTCTGTGTAACTTCATCTTTTTTTTTAATCCACTAAAAGCCCGCATCGCTCCTGGGAGGCTACTACCATAGCAATTTGATTTCAAAATTAAATGTTTATGTCATGTACCGTGACGTTACTAAAATAAGGATTATAATTCTAAAACACGAACGTCAACAATATTAAAACAATACGGCTTTAAGCGATGGTAGTAAGCCCCTGGTGGTGACTATGCAGTCTAATGATAGCGGACTGACCTGATAGGGGTTTGGCGTAAACATATATTAAACCCATACTTCTAATCGGTTCCTACGTGGCATTATACCAGAACGTTAAATCGCTTGGCATTTTGGCGTAAGGGTGGTAACTAAATAGCAACGGTCGAAGTTCCCACCATATCAAGCTGTTTTTTACTGATTGTGTACTGTTTAACAATAAGCTGAGGAAAGAGATCTCCAAAATGCTCTCCGTTGGGTCCAGGCCTATTTGGAAGTTTGGCGCTGTGTATATAATATAAACCTACTTAGACTTACCAAAGATAGAACAGGAATGTTTAAGTCCAAGATGGATGTTACACAATACACAAGCCGGCCGGCACACGCAAAAACCACTTCGTTGTATGTTTTATTGTGATTTTAAGATATGCAGAAAAAGTTAGTAAGTTTTTTGTTCCACCATTTTTTTTGACAGTATTCAATCACACACTCACTTTTTGGAGGGAAAAGCAGGGAATAATAATATTCAGGATGGACAATAGACATAGACTATATATAATAAATATAAAAGGTGGGTAACTTTAGGACCAGGTTAATAACCAAAATTAAACATGTACTGTGTACTAAAAAAGTGAAGGGTGTCGTGAGACCTAGACTTTCAGCATTACGATTTATCCAAGAATTTATTCAATCCATTATAAAATTAAAATAGAGACGTACGGTCCGTCATTGAAATAGATAACTTTTTTGGAAGAGCAGATTGTTTAATGATAATATTGTTTCAGGTTGGTTGATGACAGATGCGTGGTTTGCCCCGAGGCCGGCGACTTGACTGATCCACCGAAAAAATTCCGAGGTTAGACGTTCAGATGTGTACCTTGCTATAAATGTACTAGCTGACCCGCCTATGTCAAAATCACTTGTAGACGAAATTTCCAAACTTCCTAAATCACGTACTATTCCTATTTTCACAGACACGTCTATTTTTTTATTTTATTTGTATTTCGCAGCCCGCTTGACGACAATCATGCTTAGTGAAAAGCAATTATGAGGTCTAGATTGGATCGCGCTTGCCTAGAAGATACCTATTCACTTTTGCCTTGAAGGTATCTAAGTTACACGTGGCAGGAAACACGTGTGCTGGGTGGTTGTTCCACACCTTGGCGGTTAGTATCAGGAACGTCGAGCGAAAACGTTTCGTGCGAACAGATTGGACGTCAACCACATAAAGATGCCAATGCTGACGATTTCTCTCTGTTCTGTGGTAGAACGGAGTAGAATGAGCTATACTAAAATACCTATTAAAAATTTAAATTAGCAATAAAAATTTTTTTCTTTCCTAAAATTTCAAGGTGAAATTTTTGTATAATTAATTCAGATTTTTTTGTACTGTATCTTTCAATTTTACGCGCATAAGCTTTTTTTTTTTTAGTGAATGATGCGACACCACCTTCGATAAATTTTCCATTTAACAAGTGTCCTAATTGTGTTTAGTTTTTGAGGTTTTTTTAATGTAACAATTTTTGGTTGTCCAAATAAATAAATACAAATAAAATAAGTCACACAAAAAGGATTTAACCTATTGCAGATTGCCTGTTCAAGATATGTCCTATGAACCGCTACTCAGCACAGAAGCAGTTCTGGAACACAGCCAAACAGTCCGCCAACGCCAGCGCCGACACCGACACGGGCCTGTTGAAGAGGCTGCACGTAAGTACCACTTCAGTAAGGTTGTCTGTGAGGGATGGCTTTAAGTGATAAGACCGCCTTTGCATGCATAACTTTGAACTGTTTTTTAACTTTGTTAACTATCTATTCTTTGTAAACTATTTGTGTTAGTGTGCAATAAAGTATTAAGTTAATAAATAAACTTCAATATCTCATCTGGTCTCGTTGGTCGTATAACTAATATTATGAATGCGAAAACGTTTTTGGCTGTCTGCTACCTTTTCACGGACCATCCTTTCCATCCGTTTCGACGAGATTTTGGTACAAAGATAGCTTGCATCTCGAGGACAGACATAGGACTACTTTTTATCCCGGAAAATCAAAAAGTCGAAACTCTTTGATTTTCCGAGATAAAAATTTTAATATCCTAAATCCAGTAGCCATAATGTAGTTTAATACAGGCGTGTAATATCCTGAATCCAGAGGCCATACTGGGTGTTTTCGAATTATAATCGTTATATTAGGACCCGGATATAACAGACCCGGTTTTTACCATAGAATGACCGATATTTGAGAACCTGATCTTAGCTGATGTCGGTTTATTAATGCGGGCCCTAGTTGTGTTAAGTAAAGATTTTACAAAATGAGAGCGAATTTCTCAATCCCTAAAATAGAGTAATTATGAGCACAGAATTTGGCTCATTCACCATTCACCAATTGTACAGGAAAACTAAACGTGGCAATTGGCATCTAAATTTCCCAACGGAAATATGAAATCACAGTTTAAACAATGTAGCCCTTTGAAGCCGAAACAAATGACACCGGCCCGTTAAACTTCTAGGCCATAACTATATTTCTTATTGAGGTATCGTCTACGTGAAATATAAATAACCTGCATAGAAACAGAGGAATAAAACTGTGAGTTAACCACAGAATACAAAATGAGTATAGAAGTCACAAAATGTCGCATGCGTAGGTGTTTTCTGAAAAGTACTTTTAGAAATAACGTAACTTTGGATGTTAAAACTACTTTAAATTATTTTTGTCAATCATACAACAATTATTTGAAAGCCAGTTTTGAAACCCTGATTCCCCAGGGGCATGGGTTAACTATCTGTAGAATTTTTGTTTGTACTTATTCAAATTAACTTTTACAAGTTCTTTTGATGAATTTTCAAGTGAATCTACCAGTGGTACGGAACGCCATTCCCACCTCGAAGAACGAAAGAAAGAAAAGAAAAATAACAAAACAATAACGCTGAGTTTTTTCTTGCTAGTTTTCCCCTGTAAAAAGGCCATTCAAAACCATTGGCAGATTCACTTCGAAACACAGACGATTCGAAAGCACTTATTTGAGCTTTTGACTTGGAAGTCAAGTTTAAGAAAAGTGAAGCGTGTCATCTGCGTGACAAAACACCGACTGCCTTCCTAATGTATTTATTCTGCTGCCGAGTATGCGTCACATTGCACGTTCTAGTTTACGATACATCTCTTTAATATAGAAACGTCTGGAAAACGGGGTCCATCTATTTCTTTTCTTTCGTCTAAATGATCTGAAATGATACACGATTGACCTCCTTTATTAAATGGGGACGATCTCGAATGGCAATTTATATTGGCTATAAAATTCCACTCATGATTTAGAGCTAATAATCTATTTTTATGCTCATTTTCACGGTGTAACATTTGTCCTACAAGAGTCGATTAAAAAGACATCCCCGCCTCAAAAAAAATTGTGGGAAAAAAAACATTTAAAAAACTAATTGGTTGAAATTCTAGTCCAGTCTAGGTTTAATAGAGCTGAGTTCCTGTCATCACCTAACGACTGACTCATCATCAGACCCTGGTCACTGTCGGTAAAGTATTCATGGAGAGCAAATCGATGAGCAAACCACTACAAATCTTCTTGTAAGATGTTGAGGGCTCAGCTAGTCAGAAGAATCTCCTGGTTGCAGCATAAATCATAATCATAATAATAATATTATAAATACGAAAGTGTGTTTGTTTGTTGGTTTGTTCTTCAATTACGCCACAGCGGAGCAAAGGATTGACGTGATTTTTGGCCTGGGTATAGTAAAGGACTTGGAGAGTGACATAGGCTACTTTTTATCCCGGAAAATTAAGGAGTTCCCGCAGGAATCAAAAAAACGCAAACCACGCGGACGAAGTCGCGGGCATCAGCTACTTTACCATATTATGATACGGTCGGCAGAGGTGCTTAGTGTAACAAATTACGAGTAACAGACAGACAAAACGAAAACGGTCAAACACATAAAGTTCTTTTTTGTCCAGCATGCCGCCGAGATAGAGAAGAAGCAGAATGATATGGAGAACAAGAAATTGTTAGGATCAGTTGTACAGTACGGCAGCGTTGTTCAACTACTGCACGTCAAATCTAATAAGTACCTCACTGTAAGTAGTAATTTTACTTCTGCGTTTTTTTACGACTGCCTAATAAAAGGAGTGTATTGTTTTCAGGGTTCATGTATGTATGTATGTGAGTTTGTATATTCCACCATAACTTCTATACGCCTGAATCGATTTTGATAAATGAGGTATCGTTAGAATCCCTAGGTAGCGGGTGACATAGGCTAGTAAAATTTAAAAAATATTGATGGGGTAACCATGGTGCCGCATTAAAAACTAAATTTTTAAAAAATATCGAAAATTAGATCAACTATATAATCATCATCTAGAAAACGATGGGTAGATTCCAAAAATATATTATAACACTATAGTTCAATATTCAGTGATTCACAAAAAAATATCATTTAATAAAAATGTGAATAAGACTAATTTTACTGGATTAATTTAGATTTTTTTTAGTTCGTTTTTTGGCAGGGCAGTCGTGTTTTTTAATTTTGTTATTTATGACTTGTTTATGAGTGTGTATCTTTGGCATTATATGGTGTGTATATTATGGTGTTTAACTGTCTCGTTGGTCTAGTGGTTAGCATGTTCGACTGCTGCCGACGAGGTCACGGGTTCGAGTCCCGGGTCGGGCCATAATACAGTATTGGGGTTTTCTGACTAGAAATTCTCAGTACGGGCCCGTAGGTAGTTAGGAAGTTGGTGGTGTTTCACCCCCGTGCCTTGGAAACCTGTCGGTCCCGGCTATTATCACTTACATGATAATAGTCGTTAAAGCCCACCAACTCGCATTGGAGCAGCGTCTAAGCTCTAATTCCCTCTCTCCTATGAGAGTGCCGTAATTTTGAGTATTTTTTTAAATTGGTTTGATCTTCTCTGGTGGGAGGGCTTTGGCCTTACTACTTCATAACGTATCGGCAAGCACGTACCGCCTAGTAAATTAGCGTTTCGCTACGGTGCTGTATAGAAACCGAATAGGTGTATGGGTTTAAGTATACTGCCGTATTCCTAAGTTATCCAGTTTCCATCTTAGACTGCATCGTCACTTACTATGTAAGATTTCAGTCAGGTAATACAAGTACGTGCCTCATGCTATGCCATCTTCCATGCGATCCTGGAGATTATTTCTCCGGGCTTTTATTCTACATAACTACTTATTCGAACTTTTTGCGTTCAGGTAAATAAAAGACTACCAGCGTTGTTGGAAAAAAACGCTATGCGTGTGCACCTGGACGCGAATGGAAATGAGGGGTCTTGGTTTTATGTCATACCGTTCTACAAACTGCGGTCTACTGGTTAGTATAATGTGGTGTATCGCATTTTCCTTCTCATTCTCAAGTATAAACCGATTTTATCGAAATTTTGTAAAGAGATTGGTTTCGTCTCGGGGAAAGGACATAGTCTACTTTTTATTCACGAAAATCCCCGAACCATCGTTCAAACCGGATTTTTAAAACCTAAATTCATGCGAGGATAATTGCAGTTGGCAGGCATCATCTATTGTAAAATATATTTGTTTTCTAGACCAATTTACAGACATAAATATATGGTCTATAGATGCCACTTTTACCGCAAAATTCATTTGCGCAGAAGCGCAACCTAACAACGACTAAAACCGAATGTGAACACTAATTAAATACAGACCTTATTGCTTGGCGTTAAGATTTTAAACATAGCGAGTGAATTCTGAAGCGATGCTGTTAAAGTCAGAAATGGCTAAAACTAATTTCTGAAACATGATCGTATTTATTTACTTTTCATTTAATGAATCTTCATTATCTTGTGCAGGAGACAATGTGGTGGTTGGAGACAAGGTGATACTGAATCCTGTAAACGCTGGTCAACAAGTATTGCACGTATCCTCGAACCATGAGTTACCAGACAACGCTGGGTGTATGGAGGTAAGGTTTTTAGGTCAACGCTGTTAGAACATTCTACATATTATATCCTAGAGACAGAGACCCTAAGTTTTTTTTGCGAGATAGGCTTGCGCTTGACAACGATCATGCTAAGTGCAAAGCAATGATGAGGTCTAGGTTGGAGCGCGCTTGCCTAGAAGATGCCTATTCACTCTTGCCTTAAATCTTAAGAATCTGGAAAAAGATGTTTATTTGTTAGCAAGACCTGTTTTCTGCTGTAAATGCTTGTGTATATGGACTAGATTTTACTCAGCTTAAGCCCCTCGTACAATTTATTTTTGAAGTGGAATGGACCTTTCCCAAAGAACCCAAGACCAAAATACCAGATACCAATTTAAATAATTGTGTGTTAATAAATTTTGTATAGATTTTCATGTAATTAATATTATCCATAACTAGATGATGCCCGCGACTTCGTCCGCGTGGTTTAAGATTTCTTTTAACTCCTGGGGGAAACCCTTAGTTTTCCGGGATAAAAATTTGGCATATCTGTAGGTTACATCCCGGGGAAGGACATAGGTTACTTTTTATATCCAAAAATTATAGAGTTCCCGCGGGAATCAAAAAATCTTAATCCACGCGGACGAAGTCAGCATCAGCTAGTGTAATAAAGTCTCTGAAAGTAGATTTTGTAGGGAAGTTTCTACATAAACAGACGTTATTTACACACAATTTAGCAAAATAAATGATTTATGACGTTATTAATTGTCATAATTTTGTTCTTTAAAGGTGAACGTGGTAAACTCCTCCACATCCTGGAAAGTGACACTATTCCTCGAGCATAAGGAGAACCAGGAGGAAATGCTCAAAGGTGGTGACGTGGTCAGGCTGTTCCATGCCGAGCAAGAGAAGTTCCTCACCATGGACGAATACCGAAGACGTCACCACGTGTTCCTGCGAACCACGGGCCGGTCGAGCGCCACTGCTGCCACCAGTAGCAAAGCTTTGTGGGAAATTGAGGTACGCTTTCAACTCTTCAATCTCCTATTGCCCAGGGTTAGGAGTAGGAGAAATATAGTTTTTAGAGCGTTAGGAAGATCCCAAAGGAAGGTTACAAGGCAAGGCTGTTCCATGCCGAGCAAGAGAAATTCCTTAACATGGGCGAATACCGTAGATTCACCACGGGCCGGTCGAGTGCCACTGCTGCCACTAGTAGCAAAGCTTTGTGGGAAATTGAGTTACGCTTTCAACTCTTCAATCTCCTATTGCCCAGGGTTAAGAGTAGGAGAAACGTATTTTTTAGAGCGTTAGGAAGACGCCAAAGGGAGGTTACAAGGTAAGGCTGTTCCATGCCGAGCAAGTGAAATTCCTCAACATGGGCGAATATCCATGCCGAGCAAGATAAGTTCCTCACCATTGACGAATACCGAAGACGTCACCACGTGTTCCTGCGAACCACGGGCCGGTCGAGCGCCACTGCTGCCACTAGTAGCAAAGCTTTGTGGGAAATTGAGGTACGCTTTCAACTCTTCAATCTCCTATTGCCCAGGGTTAAGAGTAGGAGAAACGTATTTTTAGAGCGTTAGGAAGACGCCAAAGGGAGGTTACAAGGTAAGGCTGTTCCATGCCGAGCAAGTGAAATTCCTCAACATGGGCGAATATCGAAGACGTCATCACGTGTTCCTGCGAACCACGGGCCGGTCGAGCGCCACTGCTGCCAGTAGTAGCAAAGTTTTGTGGGAAATTGAGGTACGATTTCAACTCATCAATCTCCTATTGTCCAGTGTTAGGAGTAGGAGAAATATACTATTTAGCGTCAATCTGATGCCAAAAGGAGGTTACAATTTACAAAGTAAGGCTGGCCATGCCGAGCAAGAGAAGTTTCACACCATGGACAATACCGAAGACGTCACCACGTGTTCCTAAGAACCACGGGCCGGTCGAGCGCTACTTCTGCCACCAGTAGCAAAGCTTTGTGGGAAATTGAGGCACGCTTCGAACTCATCAATCTCCTATTGTCCAGTGTTAGGAGTAGGAGAAATATACTATTTAGCGTCAATCAGAAGCCAGAGGGGGGTTACAACTTACAAAGTAAGGCTGGCCATGCTGAGCAACAGAAATTTCTCACCATGGACGATACCGAAGACGTCATGTCTTCGGTATTCGTCGGTATTTCTAGTATTAACATTATGACAATCACTTTTCTTCTTGAATTTAATTTTATGTTTATGAACGAAATTTTTTTTAACTAAAATTCTGGTGAATAAACTATTTTTTTTTTCTTTCTAATATTAGTTTGGATGTTTACGCAGGTAGTACAACACGACCCGTGCCGCGGTGGCGCTGGACACTGGAACTCCATATTCCGTTTCAAGCATCTCGCCACGGGACACTATTTAGCCGCAGAAGCTTGCATCAAACAGTAAACACTTTTTTTTGTAATATTCATATTCATTTATTTTGCATCCCAATAAGAATAATTAAACTGAATATGAATATTCATGAGTAATTAAAATGAATATGAATATTCATTTAAATTATTCTTATAAGTAATTAGTAATGACATAATGTCAATAGATATAGTTTATATTGCAATATTGGAACCCGTGGGGAACAGCAAATCATTGATTTAGTAGACAGACGGGTGCTTTATTTATCTTTAAAAGAGTCATTTATTAGGCTTTATCTATTAGATATTTTTTTTTGAGTGAGTTAACAGACGCTATATTAATTTCCAAAGCTTTTATATGGGCTGGAATTTTTGAAAATTTTTACACACATCGGGTGAGGACCATCCCCAAATGATAATTTATTGTTTGTTGTTGTTGTGTATACCACATTTAAAAAAATTGTTGCACATTTTTAAAAATCTGATACTTGATTTGACCTTTCCGGAAATAGGCAATTTTCAGAGGGTTATAACTCGAACACTCCACGCACTATACAACAGTTTTTGAGCATTCCTTGACTAGACAATTATTAGTAGTAGTAGTAGTAGCAAATCATTCGATTTTTTGGAACGAAGTCCCTTATGGAACGATGCGGAGGGGTAAAAAACGTCCGTAACGAAAATGAGTAAGATATTTTTACGAAGACTAAAGGTCTTGACTATAAATATACTACATTCGAATTTAAACTTTAATGCTTTAGTGGTAAGGTCTATATTTTAATTTTTATTTATTAAAAAAAATTGTGTAAAAAGAACTTTGAAATAATATTTATGTAATAATGATACTTCGTTCCTACTGATGTCTCACGACACCACACGTTTTTTATCTAAAAAGTTTGCCAAGTTATTTCTATAATGGGCATGTTGACTATATCAAAAATAAATTATTTCTAACTGATTATTAAATAGAGGATCTTCCAAAAGACCTAAAATTCACATCCTCGGTTAGTTTTGAGTTTGATAACCATTTTAAAATATAGAATAAAGAATAAAAGTGCGTTGAAATTTGATGACGTCACTATTGTGAATTTCATACAACTTCCATACTAAAAGTGCGTTTTTAATTTTGTTAAAGAGTTGCTGATTTGATTGAGTTGTCATCATCCCTATTAAATCGTGTCATAGGGAAGGTGCCGGCGATGATACCGAGGGCGAGGAACCAGCCTACCAGTTGATATCAGTGCCTCATTCATCAGAAATCGCCACACTTTTCGAGTTGGACCCTACCACTATGACACATTCGGACACGCCTGTACCGCAAAGCAGCTACGTGAGGTATCTATCATAATTTTGCAGGGTATAGAGTTATAGACCATAGTCCACCGCGCTGGTCCAGTGCGGATAAGCAGACTTGACACACCTGTTTTCGCATTTTGTTAAAGCTTCCCATCCAATATTGTTCAACTCAGATTTTGTTACTAAATTTTTATCTGAATATTGCAAATGGTAATCACCATATCTATTATCCCGAACGCAAAGTTCGTAAGGGCACAGTGAAACTTTTTTCTTAAAAAAGTGTGTCTGTGTGTGTGGGTGTGTGCAACTATAATTGCACACACACACACACACACACACACACACTTTTATATAACATACGGCACAAGTGAAACTTCAGAAAACGAGAGAATGATATAAATTATACCCTTATGAGCACAATGGAGCTGTAGGGCGACTTAATATCGTACAGCCCCATCTTATGGTCGTGAACATATAACTTGTATTCTATCTCATTCTCTCGCAGGCTAAATCCTATTTACTTATGAATACGCTTGTCTCTTTTTGGTGTCGCTTTTCGTTTCATTGAATTTTCAAATCACAACGATTCTAAAGAAGTTTCAGTTCAAAAATGTATCCATTAGTTTTGATTGCACATTACAATTTGCGTGAAGTTTTCCGTACGTGCGTAAAAATTCGTTTTCTACGTAATGATTTTAATTTCCAGGTTACAACATTTATGTACCCACACGTGGGTCCACTCAACTTCGATACCTATTGATAAGGAAGAAGAAAAACCTGTTATGTCGAAGGTATGTAACATGGCCTGAATTACTTGTGTACATGCTAAAGGAACAGGTTTTAAAATAATGAATTTTCAATTATTTGGGTGCTTCAGTTCTTTATCATACTTCTAATATTATAAATTCGAAAGTGTTTGTTTTTTGGTTTGTCCTTCAATCACGCCACAATGGAGCAACGGATCAATGTGATTTTTGGCATAGTCATAGTTGAGGACCTGGAGAGTGACATAGGCTACTTTTTATCCCGGAAAATTAACGAGTTCCCGCGGGGATCAAAAAAACTCAAACCACGCAGACGAAGTCGCGGGCATCAGCTAGGCTAATAAATTTATTAAAAAGAACATTTACTGGCAATTCTTATAGAGAAAACACTTTTGTTTCCGTCACAAAATATTTAACAGCTAAGCAGTCAGACTGTTGGCAGTTCCACTTATCGTGATCATTTTTTTTTTTAAATCAGAAGACTTCATTTCAGGTAGGGTGTTCAGTGATCAAAGAGGACAAAGAGGCTTTTGCTCTCATATCGGTATCGCCCAGCGAGGTTAGGGATCTGGACTTTGCCAACGACGCCTGCAAAGTGCTCTCAGCTCTTTCCACCAAGCTTCAAACTGGCAGCATTGAGCATAACGAGATGAAGTGAGTTATCCCCCTTCATACAGATAGATATTGTGTTTTATCCACTACAAGTTAACCCCTTCATACAAATAGATATCTTTTTTATCCACTACAAGTAAGCCCTTGACTGCGATCTCACCTGATGGTAAGTGATGATGCAGTCTAAGATGGTAGCGGGCTAAGCTGTTAGGGACATGGCAGTATATTAAACCCATACCCCTATTCGGTATCGTACTGGAACGCTAAATCGCTCGGCGGCACGTCTTACCCGGTAAGTAGCCACGGCCGAATCCTCCCACCAGGCCAGACCATAGTAAATTCAGAAATTATAAATTCTCAAATTGATCCTGCCGGGGATAGAACCCAGGACCTCCGTACGTTAAGACAATAGCGCTTAACACTGCGCCACGGAGGTCGTCAAAAATAGATAGATAAATTCATTATTGCCACATAAACATAAAGATATAAAGTAAACACTAAACAAGTACAGAAAACAAAGTGCGCAAGGGCGGTCTTATCACTAAAAGTGATCTCCTCCAGACAACCCATCCATTATGAATCTTATAAGATTTATAAACAATTTTTTGTATATAAACAAGTAAATTAAATTACTATTACTTTATTGTCGTTGAAGAGAGAATTATTTTTGGGTGTTTCTCATGAGCTAGTCAAAAATTCGTTTAACACTTAAAACAATCTATCCATCCTCTATTCAATCAATGAAGTAGACTGGAAACAATACCGTCACCTCCATGGCAAACTTATCAAACAAACGAATCTGCAGTTTTAGTGAAATCAATATTTCGATGAAAAATCGTAACCGTAACCAAATGTAGTACTGCACACCGTAGTAAAGTTATATATTTCTGTCACTGATAGTTAAATAATTAAGAATCAAACGAACTTACCTTGTGATGTTTGATATCTAATTATACGAGCGTCTTGACCGAAGATGATTACAGTTTACATGCAGCAGTACGCCAGATTATGCTGTCCTAATCACACTTTTAGAGTTATTTTTCCAATAAAATATTAATATTATTATTTATTTATTTTTAAATTAGTCGCTTTTTGACTTCGGACTACGTCCCACCACTATAATTTCTCCCCGCCACATTGAATCCTGTCTATTGTCATTTTTTAGAGCCTTATTTTTTCGATAGGTCTAGGGATTTTGACAAAAACAGGGTGGGTGGGTTTGTAATCATCTTCGGTCAAGACGCTCGTATAATTAGATATCAAACATCACAAGGTAAGTTCGTTTGATTCTTAATTATACTTCGCATCTCTCCCGAAGATGATTACAGTTTACATGCAGATGTTTAGAGCATCGAAAAAATACAACAATAATACACAACACGATCATCATTATTTATTATTTGATCGTTATGAATTATTGTATACAATAGTTATTAAAAAAATTAAATGAACTTTATATATAACTGGGAAAAAGAAAATTATAATAAACATTTACATTTGTGATCAAACAGAAATCAACTTTACTTATACATATTAATAATTAATACAATTAGGTAGATATTTATTCAATAATGCTGTTTCGAAATAATGTGTCTGCAAATTCAATTTGACCTGGTTTTAATACTTCTTTATTGTAATATTTTAGAAATACATTTGATGATGCAGTCCAGCCTGCTGTTTTTCGGATAATTTCGAGATTAACACCTGCCCTGTGAGCAGCTGATGTTGACGCGTGTCGCGTGCTGTGTGCGCCGAAAAGTGATATGTCTATGCCACTTTTTTCTAGGATGGACTTAACCCAATGAGACAAGGTCTGGGACCCTACCTGTTTGTGTGGTTTTTGATAACTTATGAACAGAAAATCACTTTGTGCACGTAACGAATTAGTCCTTTCCAAATAATTTTTGAGACACAAGGCTGGACAAATTTGAGGGTTTTCTTGAATATATGGTAAAATAATGATTGGTTGAAAGACATTTGGCCTTGAGGTTTTTACGAGATTATCTATTTTAATTTGAATTTTATCGGATTCCAATACAATATTTTGAACTTTTATAAGACTAAGCGTCTGCATTCTTTGTGCAGATGCTAATGCCAAAAGTGTTACAGTTTTTTGAGAAAGGTCTTTTAGTGAGATCAGATCATTGGGGTAATAGGTATGTAGATAATTTAAAACTAAATTTGGGTCCCAAGTGGTATCATATTTCGGCGCCGGGGGTTTTGTACGGTAAACGCCTTTAAAAAACCTTTTTACGGTGTCATGACATGTAATTTCCTGGCCTAATAGAATAGATACTGCAGAACGATAGGTATTTAATGTACTATAACCAGCACCTGAATTAAATTTTTCTGTCAAAAATTCAATCAGCTGTGTATTATTTGAATTAAAATAATTATAACCTTTGTTCTTACAAAATTGCCACCATGACTTTAAGGAGAAGTTATATTGATTTATAGTATTATCAGAGAAAGAGGCCATTACTATGTCAAGTGACGCGTTGGGGACTCCGCGTCTCAGGACCGATTGCCTGATAATTTCCCTGCCATCAGGGTCAGATCCGCATGGAGAGGATGATGCTCCCTGGAAGGACAGATTAGTAGGTTTTTATCAGGCTGAAAATATAATATTTCTGAAACCAGCAGGTTGGTCCATATCGGATACCAGGGTTGAGTGGGCCAGTATGGAAGTACCACAACGCCCTCTGCCTTATCGCTTTTAATTTTGTGTAAAACTTTAGAGATAAGACTAAACGGTGGAAAGGCATAGAAAAATATGGTTTTCCATTTGAACGTAAATGCATCAACAATTTCAGAATTTGGGTCTAATTTCCATGAAGCGTATCTCTGACATTTGTTATTTTGATTACTGGCAAATAAATCAAATTCAGGTATGCCGAAAAAATCTTTTATCTGCCGATACGCGTAATCAGCCAGTTCCCATTCAGTGTCTGTATTGAACTTTTGACGAGATTCAAAATCTGCGACTACGTTCATATTTGATTGGATGTATGACGCAAAAATATGTAAATTTCGATTTTCGCACCATTGCCATATGTCACGTGCAATTTTATTTAGATGTGTGAATTGTATTCCGCCCATTTTATTTATATAGGCGATAGCTGTAGTATTGTCTATTCGTAATAAGATATTGCAGTTCGTAAGTCGTGACGCAAAAACTTTGAGGCTATAAAATGCTGCAAGTAGTTCAAGAGTATTTATGTGCAATGCTAGTTGCGAATGATCCCAGTGGCCGCGAGCTGTCTCGTCGTTACAAGCTGCACCCCAGCCCGAACGCGATGCGTCACTGTACACTACTAGTGAATATTCTTCATATTGAAATGAACGACTTGCAGCATCGATGTGATCCCTCCACCATATGAAATCATTTTTTAAATGTACCGATAAGTTCATATATTTATTGTAGTTTTCGGAATAGTTAAGTGCCAAGAACTTTTCTCTTTCGAACATTTTCGTATAGACCCATCCGTAGTCGACAGCCGGGCACGCCGATGTCAACAAACCAACATAACTAGCTAATTTCCTGATCGTACATCTTTTTGTATTTAGCAATTCGATTGTAAATAACTTTATACGTTTTTTCTTATTTTCTGGTAAAGTTAAGCACATTTTAGATGAATCAAAGAGAAAGCCCAGAAATAAACATCTTGTTTGTGGGCAAATTTGACTTTTTTCATCGTTGATTAAAAAACCTAATTTTAAAAGTAAGTTCTTGGTTGTTTCTACATTATCTAAACAGCTGTTAAACGAACTTCCGATGCACAAAAAATCGTCAAGAAAATTTACTGATAAATATGATGATGAACGTAAATAGTGAAGGACCGGTTTTAATAATTTTGTATAAACATATGGCGCAGTGCAAAGTCCAAACGGTAAAACGTTAAATTCAAAAAAATTATTGTTCCATTTAAATCGAAGATATAATCTATCACTTTCAGCAACTGGTAATAGAAAGTATGCATCTTTTAGGTCTAAGGTGGCCATAAAACAATCTTCATCAATTAATTTTAATGCGGTACGATGGTCTTCCATTTTGAAGTGATTGACACGAATAAATTTATTTAATTCTTTTAAATTTAAAATAAAACGATATTTTCCGTTAGGCTTAGGAACTGCAAAGATTGGTGATATGAATTGTTTTTCGGACGGAATACAAATCGATATGTAATTTGATTCTAATAATTCTGTAATGCATTCATTTATTATGTCTTTTTCTTTGGGAGAATATGACCTACTTTTGACATCCATTTGACATGGAGCACTAGTAAAGGGAATTTTATAACCTTTAATCCAAGACAAGATAGTTTTATCATTGGTAATATTAAGCCACTCGTGAAAAAAATACTGGAGTCTGCCAGCGATAGCTAAATGCATATCTGTGTTATGTACCTGTGACGAAGCGGCTAGCGGCGTCGCGGTTGTGCGTACGACCTCGAGCGATGATTCGTCGTCGGTGCTGGCGCTCGGCGGTGATTGCGCGGCACTTGTGCTGATGCTCGAGGCGGCGGCGGCGGTTGCCGATACTGACCCGGGTACACTCGCGTCTCGGCGGCTGGTGCCCGCGGTGCACCCCGTGCGTTTAAAGCTCCCGGGTTTCGAGTCGAAGTGCTCGCCTGTGGCCTGAACTGGTTGGGTTTCAACTCTGAAGCGGAGGTTGAAATAGCCTTTGATGATTTTAGGTGCTCGGATAGATTAGAACCAAACAAATGGGTATCTATTTTTGTATTTTTTAATATATCTCGCTTTTGTTTGCTAATGCAATTAACGATAGCATATCGCCTCGAGAGAGATTCTCTGTAATGAGTGTCGCATAGCAACCGCCCTGCGTCACTCAGCATTTTTATAATTTCTTGAGGAACAGTATCTTTATGTTTCAGACTCAAGCCAAGTGCTTTGCCGATTGCTGAGAGACCGCTTGATATTTGATTTTGCTTTTGTTCGCTATATAAATCCCTCTTGACGTTAATCTCCAATAATGCTGATTTTGTCTCGGGATTTAGAATGGGTGCTTTCATATATGCACAATTTTCAGCAGGTAAATATTTTTTTAGAAGATCGATCTTTTCTTCTTTAAGGAATCCGTTAGTCAAAATATGTTTCCAGCGTGTGGCCAAATCTTTGTGTATGTTTTCTCCGAAAGGCTTGTCTTGCGTTGGGTCTGAGCCCAATAGCTGTAAAATCTCCGGATCTAATTCGTCATTTTCGTCAGTGATCTGTTCTTCTATCAATGTCTCAGATGAAATCTCGTCTGTAAAGGCGTATCTTTATGTAAGTAGTTAGCTAATTTTTGATCTTACAGGGAAACCTCACACACGCTATGCGTCGGAGGACCTAGTTAAACTAGGTAGGTGGGTATAATTTAATCCACACACAATATATGCCGGGATAATAGTTTCCACACACGATATACGTCGGGATATAATATTATGTTAAAACATAGTCAATAATACAGAAAACTTATTTTCAGCCAACCACATTTGTTTTTTTTTTTTTTTTAAAGAGGGTAAGCAGGTAATAAGAATGAGTAATCATAACAATTTTTAGCATTCACTGGGTAAAATGATGGATGGGTTTAAATTTTTAATTTATTCATGTAAGGGAAATATTTTAGACTTACCTTGTAATTTTCCGTCACTCGCTATTTCTTGGTCTTCATGATTATCGCGTGCCAATGAATTACCATGCCGTTCATGGTCGGATGAATCGTTGGATGCCGAAGATGATGATGATGATGACCTGATTCTCCTCCTTCTTTTAGCTAATTTTTTTAACACTCTTTCAACTATTTCACGTTTTCTTTTTCCCATTTTATTTTTGGGCGACGTGTGACTCGGACGACACAAAAATACGTAATGACAATAGACAGGATTCAATGTGGCGGGGAGAAATTATAGTGGTGGGACGTAGTCCGAAGTCAAAAAGCGACTAATTTAAAAATAAATAAATAATAATATTAATATTTTATTGGAAAAATAACTCTAAAAGTGTGATTAGGACAGCATAATCTGGCGTACTGCTGCATGTAAACTGTAATCATCTTCGGGAGAGATGCGAAGTATAATTCAAATTCAGTGACAGAAATACGTAACTTAACCACAGTGCTACATTCGGTACGGTTTTTCATGGAAATATTGATTTCACTAAAACTGCAGATTCGTAAGTTTGGCATGGAGGTGACGATACAATACTAGCGACCGTCCGCGGTTTCGCTCTCGTGACAAATCCGGCCCTTGAATCCGACAGTTGGGTATGGGCTGAGGCATTGATGAGAAAATCAGTCAGTGTGCAAACTCAGAACTTTGATTTATTTGTATGAGATGATATGTTAAATTTCCTTTTTTCAGGGCACTAACCTGTCTCCTCCAAGACATCGTATACTTCATAGCCGGCTTTGAAAACGAGCCCAACAAGTCCAAAGCTTTGGACCTGGTGGTGGAAAATCCTAATCGAGACAGACAGAAACTTCTAAGGGAACAGTACATATTGAGACAGCTGTTCAAAATACTACAGGTAACAGTGGCTTAGAAACAATTAAAAATCTTTTTCAGTTTATGAACTGGCAAACTCCGCTCCGCTCTAATCTTCTGCTCCTGGTTGCAAAAAAAATTACTACCTACTAAATAAATCGATCTTTTAACGATTATTCGAATCAAAATGGCGGATGCCGTTAGTCCCTATGCTCTCTTTATTTCATCAAAAAGGAGCAATGTAGTTTTGCTTAAATATCCTACCAACTTGTCTTGATTTTTCAAAACAGCAATTTTATCCTATGCTAATATTATAAATTTGAAAATCAGTCTGTTACCCTTTCTCCGGTTTCCACGGGAACTAAAGCTTCTTAAATTAACTTAACTTAAATCTACGTGGATGAAGTCGCGAGTATCAATAAGTTCCTTTATATTCCAGGGTCCGTTCCAAGAGTCATCAGAAGGCGAAGCGTTTCTCAAGATCGAAGAGCTCTACGATCCGCGCTACGCTCCTTACAAGTTCATCTTCCGACTGTGCTATCGCATCCTACGTCTCAGCCAGCAGGACTATAGGAAAAACCAGGTATGTACTGAGATTTGGATCAATGCAGACGTCCAGTGCTAGAGTCGTTGAGACACACAGCAACCCCCTAGTTTCTTGATGGCTCTTCTCAGTAGGAATGGCATTCCGATAGATTCACAAGATATTCTACAACACTTGCAAAACGTTATTACATCTACTTTTAAGAAACCTATCTCCAGCAGTAGATCCGGCGGCGGCGAACAGATTTTTTGTCCCTTGTATCCAGTGACTTGCCTGAAATGTAGAAATGGGATGTCTTTTGACCTTTATTGAATCAAAGTCGCCAAGTACCTTAAGACCCAATGTCTACCACCATATATCTTCGAAATATGTTTCCTAGAGTACGTCCAGTGGGTAGGTGGCGGATGAGTGGAAAATAGCAGATTTAAAAAAAAATACTTGTTTTTTTTTTGTTTAGCCATTAATTCAATTTCTTTAAATTCAATTCAATTTATTTTGAGGGGAAGTTGGGACGTTATGGCAAACGACTGTTCATTGCTGAATACCTTTTATTACTAATAACTTACGATCTAAGAGATACATCTTATATTATAATCTAACCTACGTCATAGTCACTACACCTCAATTTAAAACATGTAGGACATACAGGTGTCTCTTATGTTACGTCATGTTTTGACTCTACCAGATGAGTTTTGTATAGCAGTGTTTGCCAGTATCCAGAAATCCGACTCCCAGCTTTCACTAGATAAACTTATGCGTTATTTAACCTTTTCGCTATCCCCCAGGAATACATAGCGAAGCACTTCGGCTTCATGCAGAAACAGATCGGTTACGACATCCTCGCTGAGGACACCATTACCGCGCTGCTGCACAACAACAGAAAACTGCTCGAGAAACACATCACAGCTTCCGAGATTGAGACCTTTGTTGGTGAGGGAATCATACTAATATTATAAATGCGAGAGTGTGTTTGTTTGTCCTTCAATCACGCCGCAACGGAGCAACGGATCGACGTTATTTTTTGCATGGATTGTGACATATGCAACTTTTTATACCAGAAAATTAAGGAGATCCCGTGGGCATTAAAGAAACTTATTCCACACGGACAAAGTCGCGGTCAGTAGCTAGTCCTAATTATAAATTATTAACTAAATTAAAAAAAAAACTAATATTATAATACATGCGAATGTACGCTTTCATGGCTTTCATGGCATCTTTTCAACTGATTTCGATCAAATACATTCATATGTCGCCTGAGTAGATTAAAGAAGCATACAAACAACATTTTTTGTAAGAAGTATCGTTTAAAGCGTTGTCCTTTTCAAT
Organism: Erebia palarica; assembly: GCA_964035005.1. Taxonomy (NCBI): domain Eukaryota; kingdom Metazoa; phylum Arthropoda; class Insecta; order Lepidoptera; family Nymphalidae; genus Erebia; species Erebia palarica. The sequence goes on from OZ035992.1 coordinate 5,212,566, forward strand.
AGAAGTAGCTAATTAAATCAGTAACGCTTGTATAGTGTTCGGGGGAATGATACAACTATATGATCTTAAGTAATTCTTATCGGCTTTGGTGGTACTTAATATCTCTTCAATTCAGGTTTGGTGCGCAAGAACATGAAAACGTGGCAGTCTCGATTCCTGGATTACCTGAGCGACTTGTGCATCTCGAACAAAAAGGCCATCGCCGTCACACAAGAGCTCATCTGCAAGAGCGTTCTTTGCGCCAACAACGCTGACATACTCATTGAGACCAGGTGACCTTGCATCTCAGTTTCCAACATTGTTTTAAGCCCTTATTGTATAGCGAATCACTTGTACCAATCAGTTAATCAGTCACTAAATAGGTTTGTACCTTCCATCTGTGCGGTTGTACGTTTGTTTGTTTGGGCACTGTTTTGTTACCATTTTCCTGGAAAACTATTGGACCGATTGTGATGCGTTTTTTTTGCATTAGATATATATAATTTCTGGGAAGATTCTCAGATATATATTTAATGGCCATAGTCCACCAAGCTGCGCTGCAATCGAGTTTTTTAAAAAATATGATACAATTTTCCTGAATAATTATAAGGCCGATTTAGATGCGGTCTGTTGCATCAGATATGGATAGATCCTGGGAAGTTTCTTAGATATATTTTAGGGCTATAGTCCACCACGCTGTGTGGGGGTTTTTAAATTTTTAATTTTGTTACTTGTGTCATACAATAAAATGTCCCCCTAGATTGGTGACGACGAAATATCAGAGCCTTTCGGAGTCTGACGACGGCAGTAAGGTCTCGGTCGAAGATGACGTCATGCTTCTGTGGAACAACAAAAAGGTAAAAAGCTTATAGCTCTACTTTGCACCATTACATTAAATGTGAATAAGTTAAATATTCTTTTCATATATTATTTCTAGCCTGTGTTTTATTCTAATGCTTTGATCTATAAAATTGTGGTGTAATTTTGTTAATTTTTTTAAAGGCAATTTTTTTAAAATTAAAAGCAATAAATAAATTAAAATAAATTCCGTATTGGTTATTTTTTTTGTCCTGCATTAAAAATAAATAAATAATATTTGAACACACTGCTTCTCTGAAATGTAATAGGCATGATGACTGATTTTGAGAAATAGTCAGATTATGTTCGGAAGTTTCTACTATTTCGAAAAAATATATTATTTCTGCATAAAAAAAAAGGTTTGGTAGATAAAATTGGCATTTGAAATTTTAATTTTAAAATTCGCGCCAAAACACCCGCCGGTGTCATGGCGCCGTTTGTGACGTCACTATTGTTTTTACCAATGTACTCTGTGCAGTGTGCAGTAAACATTAGTGCGATTGTCAAAGCTCGAAAACAAACAATTGTGACGTCATTCGCTTCTTGGTGTTTAATCTAATATGGCGGATTGCTGTATTTTATAGTTTTATTTTATTAAAATAAATAGCAATCTTATTCGAAGTAGATAAATGAATACGTTTTTTATAATCCATGAATCCTATTTCATTAGATAAATTCATAATTTAATTGATTCTTAGTTACTGTCATCATGCCTATTGCGTGTCCCTAGTGTTCAAGGCTGCTGTCGGAGCTAGCGCGCGAGTCGGCCGAGGACCCGCGCAGCGAGGCGGCCGCCATCTTGGATTACTATCGCCATCAGTTGGACCTGTTCTCCAATATGTGTCTCAACAGACAGTATCTCGCGCTCAACAGTCTCTCGCAACAGCTGCATATCGATCTCATACTGAAGTGAGTTTTTTTTTTGCATGAAACCCTGTGATATATTGTTTTGTATTTCAGAATAAGGTAAAGTGTGTACAGATTACAGAACCTGAATCCTTTGATATTCGTTTTGGGGTTTATTTGGGAGCTGATTGCATAAACGATATCCTTTTTAAAACAAATATGGCGGACATATTTTTAAATAAAATTGATTTTATTTGCGTCATTTTCTATGTCATGACTGTGTCGATTACTCAGATCACATCCATTTTCAAATTTAAAATAGCCATCACACAAGTGAAGAATGTATAGCGTATAGGGGTAGCGCCTAACAGATATTATTAGACTCATAAGATATTTTTTTTTTGTACACAGGTGCATGTCGAACGCGTCTCTATCGCACGAGCTTCGCGCGTCGTTCTGCCGCCTCATGCTGCATCTGCACGCCGACCGCGACCCGCAAGAGCCCGTCACGCCGGTCAAGTACGCGCGGCTCTCGGCAGAGGTCGCCGGCACCATACACGTGCACGAGTCGGTATACTCTGTTTGTTCTCTAATATCGCACGAGCTACTCTCGTCGTTCTGCCGCCTCATGCTGCATCTGCACGCCGACCGCGACCCGCAAGAGCCCGTCACGCCGGTCAAGTACGCGCGGCTCTAGGCAGAGGTCGCATACATGTGCACGAGTCGGTATACTCTGTTTGTTGTCTAATATCGCACGAGGTACGCGCGTCGTTCTGCCGCCTTATGTTGCATCTGCACGCGGACCGCGACCCGCAAGAGCCCGTCACGCCGGTCAAGTACGCGCGGCTCTGGGCAGAGGTCGCCGGCACCATACACGTGCACGAGTCGGTATACTCTGTTTGTTCTCTAATATCGCACGAGCTACTCTCGTCGTTCTGCCGCCTCATGCTGCATCTGCACGCCGACCGCGACCCGCAAGAGCCCGTCACGCCGGTCAAGTACGCGCGGCTCTGGGCAGAGGTCGCCGACACCATACACGTGCACGAGTCGGTATACTCTGTTTGTTCTCTAATATCGCACGAGCTACGCGCGTCGTTCTACCCACAAGATTTCGTCACACCGGTCATATGCGCGGTGTATTCGTGTTTTTGCAATCTACTGTTAGACTGAAATTGACGGATCTATCTATGGTCCATCTATGGTCTGATTCCCTCTACAGCGCTCTCGACCGTGACGGGCGATTGGAGGCGTTTAGAGGGAGATCGGGATGTAATGGTGGTACATATTAATCTATGATGGAATGTAAAAGATGGCTGTACAGTGTTTATGTGTAAATTGCTAATAAAGTATGATTAAAATGGTTATCGGGTGTTTGTACTTAATACTACCATAACAAATTTGGTTTAGAGATTGCTTGCACCCTGGAGCCGCATATTCATACAAAAACTCTTAAGTTCTTACGGTAGTTTTAAAATGCCTAAAAACACGCGGATGAAAAGTCTGATTTTATAATCTGACGCGATGGACCAATGCCAAATAAACTGCAAACTTGTTACTAAATACTATGGCCAGTAAATTACTCACATTTAGTAGGTAGTTTATTATATTTAAACTCATTACATACCAAAATTATCGCAAAAAATCATTCCTCTTTTCGGGATAATTTGGAGCCAAACTGTATTGTAAGAAAAATTTGTGAGTCCTAAAGAGCCACAATCTTCCAGTTACCAATGCGTAAAAGGAGTCCCCGACGCTACGAGGGAGATAGTCAAGAAGCAATTCGCGTCAACCATACGCTTCGTGGAAGACTACCTGTGCAATGTGGTGACTGGGACGTGGTACATAAGTGATCATGATCAGAACAAGTTGACCTTCGAAGTTGTCAAACTGGCTAGGGAGCTGATCTACTTCGGGTTTTATAGGTGAGTTTTTTTATAATGTTGATATTATAGTAATTTTCGTAAGCCATGCGCTTCGTAAAAAAGTAGATTAATTCCTGTTTATAATATGATAATGATCCTGTTAATGTTAATATAATAAATCTGTTAGTAATTGTTTTATACGTTCAATAAGTTTTTTAAATGACCCAAAAATTTTTGGTTTAAAATTTAATAAAAACCCTAATTTTGGGCTAGAATCCCTTGGTTTAATAACGGTGAAATAACTTTGAAATTACTTGTGGGGCCGTTAAGATAGATACCTATTTATGTACACTAGAAGTCTTGTTTCAATCTTATTCTAAACATACTGCCAACTTAGACCAGCTTGGCAACTGGTTTCCATCAAGGGGGCTGATCCTGAAAAAAAATTTAAAAAAAACACCTTTCTTCCCTCAGCTTTAGCGATCTACTGAGGCTAACAAAGACGCTACTAAGCATCTTGGACTGTGTGACTGCAATGGATTTGTTGAATGAAACCCACAACCTTACGGGTGAAGTTGAGTGTAAGTTAGCTTTTATGTAATTTTTACGGTTCGGTTATAATTAAGAATCAGTACAGCATTGTGTTTGATGTATTTTTATAATCGTGTTGAAACCTGAGATCCCTGAGAGTTCTCCATGGTGGTCTCAATGGTGGGTGAAGTCTATACTTGATCAGTGTGATGGACTAATGCCAAATTATTTCTCATTCTGAGAAGAGACCCGTGCTCGATAGTGGACCGGTAATGTTTTATCGACTAAGAGTACGATGATTTATTTAGATATCTTTATTGCACACACAAAATATACAGTATACAGTTTAAAAGCAGTAATAACTAGTAAAACTACATAGAAATGTGCAAAGGCGGTCTTATTGCTAAGTCAATCTCTTACAGACAACCTTTGGTGAAATGATAATAAACCGGAGGGCGGGACGGTGCTGTATTTTAAAAATAAATAAATAAGAAATGCATTCACGATAAAGTACAGTATCTGAGTATGATGATTTTGTATGTTGCGCAAATTATACATTTTAAGAGTAAAAAATGTATGTGTTCTATTGTTAATTTTAAATTGCAAGCAGCACCGGATGTCGATATCGTGCAACGTAAGTGAAAACTAACTAATAAAAAAGTCAGAATTCAAAATTTAAAAAAACAAGACTGCCCTACCAAAAAACGAACTAAAAAGTTAAAAATCTAAATTAATCTAGTTAAATAGAATCTTATTCACATTTTTATTAATTTATATTTTTTGAGAATCACTGAATATTGAACTATAGTGTTATATGTTTTTGGAATCTACTCATCATTTTCTAGATGATGATTATATAGTTAATCTTATTTTCGTTTTTTTTTTAAATTTTGGTCTTTAATGCGGTACCATGGTCCCCCACCATTTTTTTTAAAATTTTACTAGCCTATGTCACCCAGAATAAGCTAGGGATTCTAACGATACCTCATTTATCAAAATTGGTTCAGGCGTATAGAAGTTATGGTGGAATATACAAACTCACATACATACATACATGAATCCTGAAAGCAATATACTCCTTTTTTCAGGCAGTCGTATAATAAACCATTACTATGGCAGAACTTTACAAAGAAATGGGAATTTTGATCGCACAAGCTAATTTGTTTATCTTTGTATGTAGCGGAGGGCGGCGTTTTACGCAGCATCGGAGACATGGGTGCAGTGGTGACGTCTATCACTCTCGGATCTGTACCACGTAATGTAAGTATCTATACTAATATTATAAATGCGAAAGTTTGGATGGATGTATGGATGTCTGGATGTATGAATGTATGGATGTTTGTTACTCAATCACGCCCCAACGGCTGAACGGATCTGGCTGAAATTTGGCACGGGGATACATTATAGTCTGGAATAGCACATAGGCTACTTTTTATTCCGGAAAATTAAAGAGTTCCCACGGGAACCAAAAAACCTCAACCCACGCAGATGAAGTCGCGGGCATTCGCTAGTTTTACTATATTTAATAACCGACTTCCAAAAATGGGCAGGTTCTTAATCCATTACGTATTTTTTAAAAATTCAAAAGTCATTAATTGCATTAGGGATATATTGCGTCTTCGGGCGTGCAACACAGGTACAAAAAAATGCTTAAAAAGTTATAAATATGACATAATAATGTTAGCATACCACTACAGCCCATTTACGTCCCACTGCTGGGCACAGGCCTCCACTCTCATGAGAGAGAGTGAATTAGAGCTTAGACCCACCACGCTGCTCCAATGCGGGTTGGCGGGCTTTAACGACTATTATCATGTTAGTGATAATAGCCGGGACCGACAGCTCCGAGGCACGGGGGTGAAACACCGCCAACTTCCTAACTCCGGGCTAGTACTGGGAATTTCTAGTCAGAAATACCTAATACTTGTTATGGCCCGACCCGGGACTCGAACCCGGGACCTCGTCGGCCGCAGTAGAACATGCCAACCACTAGACCAAAGAGGCAGTTAATTATTGTCGAAATGTAAAGATTAAAAATATCTGAGTTAAAAAAAAATCGTGTTATAAAACGAACTATCTATTAAAAAGTCGCATAATTTATTTTTAAGGATTGTCATCTCGAAATCTTTTCTTAGTCTTCGCCTACGTTATTCAAAACCTCAATTTCCTAGACCCCGCTAGACCTGTATGTCTTTCTTTCACACACAAACAAAAATTGCCTGACCCGGATATAATATCTGAGGTGCGATTATGTAAGAATAGGGATGATGACTATATCAAAAATAAATTATTCCTAACAGATTAGTAAATAGAGGCTCTTCCAAACGACCTAAAATTCACATCCTCTGTTAGTTTTAAGTATAATAACCATTTTAAAATATTAATTAAAGAAAAAAAGTGCGTTGAAATTTTATGACGTCACAATGGTGAATTTCATACAACTTCCATACTAGGAGTGCGTTTTTAAGTTTGATAAAGAGTTGCTGATTTGATTGAGTTGTCATCATCCCTATTGCCGATCCAATCGTCTAAGTTCGGCGTCAAAGTAAAATAATACAATAACAGCATTGGATTAGAGCTTAATTTCGTGCATCCATTCTCATACGTTTATGGTATCGTACATACCTAAACGTATAAGAATGAGTACACGAAATTGAGCTCTAAATCGATAATGTTATGGTTTCTTTTACTTTGACGCCGAATTTAGACGATTTGATCGACAGTCCTTTTACAATCGGGGGGCATCGGAGCTGAGATCATGAGATGTGTAATTGCTTAAATTTAAAGAATCTTGTGTAATATGCGTTGTGAAGGGGCAAAAGGGTAACAGTAGCGGCGGTGCGCAAAGGAGCCCTTCAGCACTGGCGCTGGCGAGGAAACATCCCCTTGTCATGGAAACCAAGCTCAAGATAATAGAAATATTACAGGTAAATAAAGACCCCCTATTGTTTGAAGATTAGTGGTCAGTATATTAATTTATTGATCCAAGTGTCTAAGCCAATCGTATTCATTTGACAGCTCATAACGTATAACTCGAACTTTTAAAGGAGATACATACATGCGTTTTGACGTGCAAGCATCTATGACCTCCTTAAACAGGTAGAATTATACGTTTGACAGACTATTACGATTATGATTTCCTTACATAATCGGGGGGGCAGATCTGCAGGCCGATTCAGAACCTTTCGATAACATACCGAATCGATACGATTAGGTATCGATCTCGAATCGAAAGTTTTTTGTCGTGCAATTCAGACCGTTCGGTTTGAGGATACGATTCGGTATCGACTACGTTTTCGGTATCGACAAGTTACATTGAGATTACATGTGCATTTACAAAGATTGTTATTTTACCAAAATTTTACTCTTTATTAAATTCATTTTAAGTCATAAATAAATAGGTTTTAACCATTTTCTAGGGTACTAGAGTCATTATTTATAATGACGACCTATGAAGTTATTGATTACAATAGAAAAACATCGAAATGTACTGCTAAATATTTTAAGTTTTTATTTTAGTTATCCTCGTAAATACCACTCAAACATTAATATATGTCAATGTCAAGTTTCAATTTTGAGATTTGACTGACTATTTGCACATTCAACGAGTGTTGGGATTTCCTGTTGATATATATTTCCTCATATGCTATGGGTCTCCTTATATTAACATGAGTCCCATCTACAAATCCCAGTACTCCAGGGAGTGAAAATAGTTCATAATGCCTGTAAACAATATAACGATTTGAAATCAATTGCTTGTTCTTTTAGGCATGTGACACAACATTAGATATTTGCTTCAAAGACACTTCGAGCGACCAGGATAATATATACCTACCTTCTTAATATTTTTAATTCTTACTTAACTATCAGACGCCTTATTTCTTCACCATTGGGGAATTTTATCCATTTATTTAGGATGGAGAATTTATTTAATGCTTCGGTAACCTCCTTTATGCATCTGCACAAACTTGGTTGGCTCATGGCAATGTCATGTTCACCCGCAATTGATTTTTGAGCACTGCCATGAGCAAAAAAATGAAGAGAGGCTAGAACCTGTGAATTTTGAACAAGTAGTTTCTAAATAATTAGACAGCTCATTGATATTATGACTATTATTATTATATATATATATATATATATATATATATTGATTATTGATATTGAACCATAATTTGTCCTATCACATAAAGGTACCTAGATAATACTTATAAAAGACAGACTTAAGTTTTTGTAGTAGGTTATCCCGATAAACCTACCTACCTAAATAGGTAAACAAATAGTCACACATAAAAATCTACTTACATAGATCATATTTATGTTGTGGAGAAATAGAATTTGAGAACTCACCTTTAACTCTGGTGCTATAGCAATACTGTTGTTGCCTCCAACTCTTATTTCATTTGCTAAAGACAATGCCAAGTCTTGAGACAAGCGATATTTTCCAATAAAAACTCTAGCATTTGCCAGGAATGGGTTAGATACATCTCTTTGAGTACGCAAATCTTGCATCCACCTCTTCAATGCGTCTTCGTCTCCTTATAATTGCTACTCCGATCATTTTTTCGCAAAAAAACAGAAATCGACACAGTAAACAAACAGATATCGGATGCCCTGTAGCTTTCGATAAGTAACCCACAAAACTAATCGGACGTTCGGAAAATCTTATTCGATTCGGTTGTTGTGAATAGCGTTTGATAGCAGAAATCGAACGATATCTACGCCGGATCGATTCGGTTTCGATATCGGCAATTTCGCTGTCGATACGATTATTCTGAATTGAAAATACATCTTATCGTACGATAAGAAACCGAATCGATCGATAATTAAGATATCGAAAGGTTCTGAATCGACCTGCTGATCCGATAACGAGAACTCAATATCTTGATCTGAAACTCAATATTTAAATAGCCGCGGTTTGATAGAAACGAATCTGCGTGTGTCTATGAATTTTGCAGATTGTATGTTACTATGTTAAAATATTATGTAACACCTGTAATATATGTTCTTCAATATGAGTAAATAAATAAATGAGATGACAGGTAGAAAACCCGTGGATTTAGTCTACCTGTGAACAACAAAACTCTACCTGTTCAAGTTGTACCTATATAAGGTCTTTAAATGGATTTGCGATAGCCTGAAAAGCGTTTTAAGCGTTAAATGTTACGGCATCCTTTAACAGCATAACACACTTAACATTTAAGACACCGTATAACGCAAAAAAAAAGTATCCTTTGTAAGTGGAAATAAGTATGTTGGCTTCGTCATTTCTTTTTAATCTAGTCCCGATCCTATTAAGAACATGTCACCAAACTATATAATATGTTCGTTTATATACAGTTCATCTTAGACGTGCGGTTAGACTACCGCATCAGTTGCCTGCTGTCCATATTCAAGAAGGAGTTCGAGCAATCAGGCGATAAGACCGACAACATCGGCCGTGCTGACGTAGAGGCTATCGGCTTACAGGCTGAAGGCATCTTTAGTTGTCGGTGAGTTCATGTCTTTATTGAAGTGAAAACTTCTTTAGCCGCGTTGAACGCTTTGGTAGGGGGTAAACTTGTGGATTCGCATCACCGACATGTTCGCGAACAGCGACATGTTACGAAGAAAAAATATAAATATACTACATTCTTAATTAGACTTAGTGTCAAGGTTTATATTTTCATTTTTATTAAAAAAAAATTAATATTCGATTTCACTTCTATCGGCAGTCCCTATGACTGCCAATTTTTTTTATCCTGAAGGAGTAATATTCAGTGTATAACAATGCATTCGTACCCAATAATACCGGTGAGAGTAGCGTTGGCAGACACATTTGGTGGATAGACGACTTTAAACGAGTTACAGAGAGACTTTGGATCCTGGCAATCTTAACTTGAGACTTAAGGCTTGATCTGTCCTTGCAAAAACCACGTATGGTGCTTGGAATCTGGGGTTGAGGAATGTTTGCTCCCAAAAGAATTAAAAGACAGATCGATTTTCGCGACCTTGGAGCGTAGAGAAACTGTAATATAATATAAGGCTGTCTAACAGTGGATGTTGTTAATAAGTGCTGTGTAACCGTGAGAGACACCTCGCGTTGTTACGAAGACAAAAGATCTTAAATATAAATATAGTACATTCATAATTAAACTTTAATGCCTTAGTTTTAAGGTTTATATTTGAAATATTTTTAACTAGAAATAAATATTTAAATATTTGTTTTCACTTCTATCGGCAATGCCTATGACTGCCAATTTTTTTTTTTAGAATTTTTTCATCTTCTAAAATTATAAATTAGATTTCGGAGTACTTACATAAACCATGTAGCAATGATCAGTGTACTGGCTTATAAAATATCACTTTTAATCGGAATGTGATCCCTTCTAGAATTTAGACTTTAATGTAATGGTTTAGAGCCAGTTTCACAACAGGCGGTTAAAGTTTGATAAAATTAAACTTGCCTATTAAGGAACAGGCTAAGTTGGTGCACTAAATTTATACCTTAATGTATAAGGATAAGGGTACAACTCTTGTCATAAGTCAACGAACCCTGATTGAATTTGTGGTAATTTCAACCGCAGGATGTGCAACTGGCCATAGAAAAATAAGCATTGTCACTAACTTAACATTGGGAATCTGGTGAATTCTAACATTCTTCTTATATGTATTTTATCTTTACTTTTCTAGATCTTAATTTAATTTAAGATATTTGGTATAAATGCTATTAGAAATGTGTCATTAAGGTAATTCGGTGAGAACTAGGTACAGATTTTTAAATTTATATCAATGAATGTTTTAATACGTTGTTAATTCTAAATGTCTATTATGTGTAATTTCGGCCTGGTGGGAGGCTTCGGCCGTGGCTAGTTACCACCCTACCGGTAAAGACGTGCCGCCAAGCCATGTTCCGGTACGATGCCGTGTAGAAACCGCATAGGGGTATGGGTTTAATATAACTGCCATGCCCCTAACAGGTTAGCCCGCTACCATCTTAGACTGCATCATCACTTACCATCAGGTGAGATCGCTGTCAAGGGCTAACTTGTAGTGGATAAAAAAAATAAAAAAAAATAATGTTAACTAGCCATGTGCTAAAATTGGTTTTTGTAAAATTTGTAAATTAAGATTTACTATTATTTTTTTAGTTAAAAATTTAAATTAATACATAATATGGCATTATTTCAGAACGATACAGACTGTGCCTGACCACTGTCTTCCAAAAAATGTAGATTTGTTAGTAAGAACATTATATTGCATGGTGCACGATGTGTAAACCACGCCACTAACCGTGTTCAAATAAAGTTGTTTTTGCTTTGATAATCCATGCATAACCTATGAACCTTTTTGGTTTAGCACAAAGAATACGATGATTGTCCTATCCCAAATAGTAAAACGTCCGTATTTGTCATGTTTTTCTTTAAACTATAAATTATATTCTAACATTCAAAGACTAAAAATGTTTTTGTTAAGCAAAGGATATTGCAATAATTGGTGTGAATTTTGGTTTCAATTAATTTGGTAGCGTAGGGTAACAAATATACGCGAACCGCGCACGTCTTATTTTTACGTTAACCCTTACACAAATATAACTCGTAGGTATGTGTGTAATATGCTTTTCAATGTTTGGCATGATTGTTTTTCAATTTATAACTCACTAATTTCTTGCATGTATGCATACTTGTAGTGCTAATGGGCCTATTACACTGCGCTTTTCACAGGGACCCTTACATTTGAATCAGTGTAGTGTAATAAGATTTAGTGAGAAAGGGCCCCTTATTGCAGCTAGCAGCCATTATTATTAACTAGCAGCCACGCCCACCTTTACCACAGGGCCCTGTAAAAAGTGCAGTGTAATAAGCCTATAAGGCATGAACCATCATTCTTAAAAAAAACGTTATATTATGTCTTGACTATCAGACCTCATTGTCTTTGCTTTACTCAATTTTGCAACATAAAGCACGATTGCACGAAAATGATGCTACGACGTGCTGCCACCGGGAATTTGTCAGTTTCTCAGTAGTTTTACGCTTATTCAAGTATGGCCACGGTCTGGCGATTTACTCCAACATACTATATGCACCCTATTTCATTTCATTGATGCAATTTCTCCAATTATTGGTAACGGCTAACCTAGCCTAACAAAAATGCCTCTTTCTCAACAATTTATTGATTGACTAACTGATGCCCGCGATTAAGTCCGCGTGGATTGAGGTTTTTTGGTTCTCGCAGGAACTCCTTCGTTTTCCGGGATCAAAAGCTAATGTGTTAATCCAGACTATAATCTACCTCTGTGCCAAATTTCATCCAGATCCGTTCAGCCGTTCGAGCGTGATGTTGAGTAACAAACATCCATCCATACATCCATCGAAACTTTCGCATTTATAATATTTATTTGGTTCAACTTTTCTAATCATTGTTAACAGGTGCGCCACAGCCTAGCAAACATGTATTCTAATTTCTAACGTATATGCACCCTATAACAATATTTCATTGAGTAATTCAAGTTTTCTTATCTCAACACCTGTTTTGCAGTAAGTGTCCAATATTACACCTTATGCCTACATAATAATAAGATCCACCCTTGTTCCCAGAGACGGTCTGGATTTGGACGGTTGCGGCGGTCGTATGGTGTTAAGAGTGTTACTACAGTTGTGTTCCCAAGGAGCATCAGCGGCTTTGGTCTCCGGAGCCCTGGCGCTGCTGTTCAGGCACTTTAGCCAACGCCAAGAAGTGTTGGCGGCTTTTAAACAGGTAGGCCCTGTTTTATAATAGGGATGATGCCTATATCAAAAATAAATTATTTCTAACTGATTATTAAATAGAGGGTCTTCCAAAAGACCTTAAATTCACATCTTCGTTAAGTTAAGTTTGATAACCATTTTAAAATATAGATTAAAGAAAAAAGTGCGTTGAAATTTTATGACGTCACTATGGTGAATTTCATACAAATTCCACAGCAGAAGTGCGGTTTTAAGTTTGATAAAGAGTTGCTGATTTGATTGAGTTGTCATCATCCCTATTATAGAACTCTTATAAAAATCTAACTAATTTCAGGATAGTCTAAATCTCTCTTCTATGTTTTATGGCTTTTAATAGTTAGCCACGAAAAGAGTTACTATAGTTCTTAAAATATATCTTGATTAGAATAACAGCTGTCACTAATGTGACTACTGTAGAGAAAGAAAGATAAAGAAGCACTAGTTATAGAAGTCATTCTGATCAAGCTTAACTTTAAGGAAAAATGTAATTTTGTGTGCTGGCGCATTGTTTCAATAGAAAAAGTCCTTTTTTAATAATTTTTTTTAAAGATGAGGTTAATCAATTTAATGAGCTATAAATAAAAATCCTAGCGTTTGATATTTAGCACATATTCTTGTGATATATTCCGCTTTCATTGGCGTCGTTCAACACGCTCTTGGACATTATAATGCTCAATGGGATTCAATGACAAGTGGACAACCCTGGTTTTTGAATTGTTAAGATACTCTGAGAGCATAGAATAACCTTGCTTAAAACATTATTGTTTATAGTTATATGTTCTTCTTCTTCTTCTCTTTTTTATTTTATTTATTTGTATTACTTTGTTAATTGTTAATAATCATCTAGTTAGTGTAAGGCATTGCCGTTCTAATTAGATGTAAAAAAAATATTGGTAAATATAAAGTAAAACATTTTAGGTCCAATTGCTCGTATCAGACGCAGATGTCGAGTCGTACAAACAAATCAAAGCAGACCTTGACATCCTACGGCAAAGTGTGGAGAAATCCGAACTATGGGTGTTCAACAAAGGGCGCAACGGTGCATTAGATGACAGTGGTACGTACTCGTATCATAAGATGTTATATGGGGTAATCACAGATATTATAGCCGAAATGCTAGGAAAACAATCCGTTTTGATTTTTCTTTATTTAGATTTTTGAAGGAAAGCATTGTCCACACCTAGCTAGCTTTGCTACTGTCAGGAATAGAAATGCATAATAAACATGAATATATATGTCACCGTAAGATTGTAAAAACCGTTAGATTATAATCTAACTCGCGAAATTCTAAACTGTCGAAATATTGTAAACTGTTCAATGTTCTGAGTGTCAATTTTTGAAATATTCATTTTATTTACGTTTTCTTGACTCTTTCTTGTAGGTTAGGTTAGGGTTCGACATAAATAATCAAGTAGTGCCCGGGCACTTAGGTTTTACCTGGTTTAAATACGCATCAGATTACAATCTACCGGAAAATAATGCGTTAAATTCTAATCTTTCGACATTTTAGAATTTCGCAAGTTAGATTATAATCTAACGGTTTTTACAATCTTACGGTGACATATACGTATTCGAGTAGGTTGAACTCGCGACGATTACGTGCCGTAATTTAGACTAAAACTGATCGTGTATATTTTGACAAAATTCATTACTAAAATCGAGTCCCTCATGAGTGGATACAAGTATTATATTGTTCTCGTATTTATACAAGAAAATTTAGTATATTATATTTGAACAGATATCAAAGGCACAGTGGGCCCCGGAGGTGCAATTCTAGAGAGAAACGCGTCACTCGATAATGTGCTCGATACGTCCAGAACAACTAAATATGATCACATGAACGAGTACAAGAAGATCAAAGAGGTATTTTTTAAGAAAATCATTAAATTTTAACCCAAAAAAGCTTTTATGAACTTTAGTCAAACTTGCTCGGAAGAAGTTATTCGGAAGCATGCTTTGAAATAAGGAGCACTAGGTCGTTTTACTTATGGATCCATCCTCTGATAATATCATCCCGCACTAACTCACTAAAACCATAATACTTTTGTAGATATGCAAAATGAGTAAGGGTACTTAAACGAGATATATTCCAACCTAGCAATATGCTCATTTCATTTCATCAAGTATTCATGTGTTTGTAAACATAGCTTCAATCAATCAACATTAATTTATTCAAATTAGGTACACTGTACACTTTTAGATGCCTAATAACTTATTAAAAAATGGTGATTATAAATTACGGTATTTTAAAACTAAAGCTATGAACAGCCAAAAACAAATAAAGACAGGGGTTTTTTTTTAAATTATCACCATCATTATTTCATCATTTATTCTTTTTTAGTGTACACCGTCATCCAGTATTTCTATTATTATATTTTCCTATTTAGGTTGCCTTGGAAGAGATCGCTTCTTAGCGATAAGGCCGCCTATTTTACAGCTTCTTCCCTTTTTGTTTTGTATCTAGTTTGGTGTACAATAAAGGGTATTTTCATTTCATTTCATCACACAAATCATCTTAAACTAAAGAACTATCAGTGCCGTTAGAGCAAATTATTGCCAAGCTTCCTTCCAGCATAGTAGTTGTACATGGAAATATACCAGGATACTTTTTCACTTGAGATATGTTTTTCATAGATCCTGGGTCGCATGATAAAGTACTGCACACAAGGTAACAGCAATGTGGAGGGGATAACCGGGGAAGTGCCCCCGGGTCGCCCAAGGAGACACGAACAGCGACTCTTGCGCAATATCGGTGTGCACAACATCGTGCTAGACTTATTGCAGGTAAATTGAATCTGGCTAGTTCGTACCCAGAATTTAAACTTGAAAAAAATTTGAGAAAAACTTGTAATATCGAAATGGTAAATTACCAGTCGCTAAAAAATTAAAATCTCATGCAATAGATAAAAAGTCCTAACTCACTCAGACTCACTGACTGACTCTTCAATGCCCAACCCAAATCCTTGGGCCATCCGTCCGTGAATCCATGCATTCATGGTGGCGGAGATACATTTTTTCTATGACGTAACGTGCGATAAGAAAACAGGGAATGTGGTATTGGATTAAGTAACTCCTTAAAACACCCCCTGTTGTAGAGACGAAAGAACAGACACAGAGAACTGACATCTCTTCGGTGTTCCAGGTACTCCAAAGAGTACAAAATCATTTTGATTTTTGGGTTGTTGAAATGCCCACTTTCGTATCCGGTCAAAAGGTTTTGGGGTGCTACAAATCTTAAATCGTTTATTCCCTTCAGGTCCCTCACGACGAAAGCGACGCGGCGATGGACGAACTCTTAGCGCTAGCGCATGAGTTCTTGCAACACTTCTGCCACGGCAACCAACAGAACCAGGCCATACTGCACAAACACCTGGATCTGTTCCTCAACGCTGGGGTGAGCATTTGCACCTTATATCTACGTGTTCAAAAACAACATCCGCCCACCACCGCCAACAAAAGCTTTGCCCACCACCACAAACATCACTGCCCATCACCACCGACAACTCTAAAAATAAACATCCGCCCAC
This sequence comes from Erebia palarica, assembly GCA_964035005.1. NCBI lineage: Eukaryota > Metazoa > Arthropoda > Insecta > Lepidoptera > Nymphalidae > Erebia > Erebia palarica. The sequence goes on from OZ035992.1 coordinate 5,228,910, forward strand.
AACCACCAACCGCATCATCCACCAGCACCAACAAAAGCTTCGCCCATCACCACAAACATCACTGCCCATCACCACCAACAGCTCCGCCCATCATCAAAGCTCCGCCCAATACCACCGGTAGCTCCGTCCGCCACCATCAAAACGACCGCCCACCTATTCTCAACCTTATCGAACTTAGCAACTTTTGCGGTAACATATCCACTGTTGGATATAGGCTTCTTTCAGATTTTGCTAAAGTTGCCTATCCTTTGCTTATAGTGATCTAATAATCTATTTTAATTTTGTAATTTTATTTGTTAATATAATAATGTATTTGATTTAGTTACATCAACTATAATGCCAATGTTGCACACCATTTGTTTGGCAAAATATGTCAGACATAACAATTCAATTTCCATCCTACTATTTTAATATGTTTGGAAACATAAAGAAAACACAAGAGTTCGGTATAACATATTATGTATTAGCTAGGGAGCTTGACACGACCTGACAATGGCATACAATATCGCAACCTACCCACTTAAGTTCACTTTGTTGATAAACAAAGTAACCAAGTACCCTCACCAAAATACATATCTAAAACATTTCATCACAGCGATACTGTATACATAACATATTTCAACTGACGTTTAGAAAAATAAAAACATTTGTATTTGCGTCCATTTTATGCCAGCCGGATGCCACTGTTCCCTAGCCTAGCCGAGGGACGCTTTGTTTTGTTAAATTGCTGGCTCTATTCGAGGATTAATATGGTTTTCGTTTGCTATAGATACGTGAAGCGCAAACTGTTTGTGCGATCTTCGAAGAGAACGCAGCGCTATGCGCCCACGAGGGCAATGAGAAAGTGGCTGCGCATTTTGTGCATTGCATCGAGTCCCATGGACGGAGACCGGCTTATTTGCGGTTTTTGAGGACTATCGTGAAGGCTGGGGGGCAGCATATACGACGGAGTCAGGATTTGGTGATGCAGGAGGTCAGTATTACATGTTATCAGATTTACTAAAACCGGTAGTGAAATAATGTCTATTATTGTTTCTAAGTTTCGAAAATCGTTGAATAAATTGTTTGTTCAGATTATAGATAATCTTGACTTATTTGCGTCAATATTTCCTAAAGAGCAGCCCAGACCGAAAGTTTGACTGAACAATGTCATACATGTGTGTGTGTATTGCCAGTGGGAAAAAGGCCATCTGACCGAAAAAACAAATAGGTAAAAAAAATTACGCCAGTGCTTCAGGAAAACTACCCAGTCCTTATTTCACGCAAGTTAGCAGTAGGGGTCTTCAAGCGGGGGTACGGGTCTCGAAGCCTGGGTTCATTACCCGGATGTGGCGCGGGGTAACTTTATACCCTAGTGAATGTATTTTAGCCTACGCAAGGTGCAGATAGCCTTAATAGTAACCGATTTCCAATATGAGATGGCACTATGTGTAGAAGAAATGAGTTCAATTAAAACAAAAGTCATACTGACGAATATGAACTGAAGAATAAGAGTTTTTCAAATTACTGGTCTTGCGCTAGTCAAAAATCTTATCAAAACTTGACAGTTAATTTGTGTATCCTTAGATGGTGAACTCAGGGGAGGACGTGCTAGTATTCTACAACGACAAAGTCACGTTCAACTACTTCATACAAATGATGCGGACGTACAAACGGACGGGAGAAATGCCCGAAGCTTTGACGTAAGTGGCTTTCTTCATAATAGAGATAATGATGTCACCGTAAGATTGTATTTTTTTTATAATCTATCTCGCGAAATTGCAAACTGTCGAAAGATTACAATTTAACGCATTATTTTTCGGTAGATTGTAATCTGTTAGGTATATTAACCCGACAAAACCTAACCTACTACGCACTACCTGATTATTTATGTCGAACCCTAACCTAACCTACAAGAAACAGACAAGAAATACGTAAATACAATGAATATTTCAAAAATTGATACTCAGAACATTGAACGGTTCACAATCTTTCGACAGTTTAAAATTTCGCCAGTTAGATTATAATCTAACGGTTTTGACAATCTGACGGTGACAATGACAACTCAATCAAATTAGCAACTTTTTATCAAACTTAAAAAAATTCTTCTAGTACTCGTGCTTAAGTTTGTATGAAATACGTAGTTGTGACGTCATCAAATTTCACCGCACATTTTTGAAGTGAAAAGTTTTTGGTAGGGGGGTTTGGGGCTCGCGAACAGCGAGAACAGCTCGCGTTGTTACGAAGACAAAAGGTCTTAAATGTAAATATACTGCATCTAAAATTAAACCTTAACGCCTTAGATTTAAGGTTTATTTTATACTGAATATTTTCGTACATATTTTAAAAATTACTTTTTTTTTGGATTGAAAGGTTATTCCTACGTTTTCTCTGATGACAGCACGTCTTAAAAATTATCATTTTCCAATCGTAATGTAGCTTTATGTGTTAGTCCTAAGCAGTGGCGTGCACATGTTTTGAAATTTAATATAATACCTTTTTCTACATTTCCCAGTCAGAAACTCGAATGTTTAATGTGAAGTAATATTTAGTTTTCACTTCTATCGGCAGTCATAGGGACTGCCAATTTTTTTCTTCTATCTATAAATTTAAATGGCTATTAAATTTAAAACTAATTGAGGATGTGAATTTAAGGTGTTTGGAAGACCCCAAGACATCGCCCTTATTATAATAAACCAAAGGACCAAACATTAAGTATATTGGCCAAATAAAATAAAATAGGTTATAAATAATAAGATATTGAAAAAGATCAACCCAATCTTACTAATATTAACTATACATGTGAAAGTTTGGATGGATGTATGGATGTTTGTTACTCAATCACGCCCCAACGGCTGAACGGATCTGGCTGAAGCTCGGCACAGAGATAGATTTTAGCTTTTAGATTTTATTTTTTGGAATAGCACATAGGCTACTTTTTATCCCGGAAAATTAAAGAGTTCCCGCGGGAACCAAAAAACCTCAAACCACGCAGACGAAGTCGCGGGCATTTGCTAGTTTCACAATAAAGTAATTTGAATTGGAACTATACGGAGTGCAAAGTATTCCTGAAAAATGCACGTATATTGTTCCAGATATCACATCGATCTAGTAAAGTTGCTGACGTGTTGTACACTAGGCAAGAACGTGTACACAGAGATCAAGTGCCACAGCCTCCTACCGTTGGACGACATCGTAGCTATGATCACTCACCCGGACTGTATCCCTGAGGTATAACGCTTTGGTTTTTTTAAGTTAGCCCTTGACTGCGATCTCACCTAATGGTAAGTGATGATGCAGTTTAAGATGGTAGCGGGCTAACCTGTTAGCGGCATGGCAGTTATATTAAACCCATACCCCTAATTGGTTTCTACACGGCATCGTACCGGGACGCTAAATCGCTTGGCGGTATTTCTTTGCCGGTAAGGTGGTAACTAGCCACGGCCGAAGCCTCCCACCAGGCCAGACCAGGGAAAATTCAGAAATTATTAATTCCCAAATTGATCCTGCCGGGGAGCGAACCCGGGACATCCGCACGTTAAGACAATAGCGCTCAACACTGCGCCACGAAGGTCGGTTTCTGTTGACGTAAGGGGAGGTGGCGTTACATGTTATTTTAGTAGCTAAGATGTCATAATATTGTGATACGTTACTCTAACAACGATGATTTTAAAATAGTAGATCAATATAATATAGAGGAAGATAGCAAAATAAAAAATTTGAAAATCTAGAAAATATATGTTAGTGATAGTAACCTCAAGTGTCTCCATACTCTGTTGTCTCTCTGGTTAAAATTATCAGAAATTGGGGCTGATTCTGTTGTACACAATCTCTAAACTAAAATTCAAGCATTAAAAATATTGCTAACCCTTTCCATATTATTGCGGAAAGGGACAGAACTAGAACGTTGTATGGTGGTGTAGATGGTAAAAAGCTGTAATTAAGACCTGTAATGTATCTACCTGCAATCGAGCAAATAAATTATTATGATTATGATGATTTAGATTTAAAGCTGTCATTTTAGTTTAGTTAAGAAATTGTGTTATGACAGAATTGGCCTCATTGTTATTCCAACACAGTAAAGAGAAAGTATATAACTATACCAGATAGATAACTATAAGCTTACTGACTATTGGCAGGTCAAAGAAGCCTACGTAGGGTTCCTAAATCACTGCTACATCGACACTGAGGTGGAAATGAAGGAGATCTACTCCAGTAACTACATGTGGGATCTGTTTGAACGGTCCTTCTTAGAGGACATGAATTCTATACTGCAGCCTGATCTGCAGATCTCTGTACCTGGTAAGAGATATATCCCTCTGAATACTTCCTTGAAAGAAGCGGTGGTAGCCTACAGGTTTAAACACCCGGCCTCCTGCATGGTATCGTGGGCTCGATTCCCGGGTATCCTTTAAGATTTCGGTGTTATGTGCTGTATAAGAAATTAATCGTCACTTGCTTCAAACGGTGAAGGAAAACTTCGTGAGGAAAGCGTTCCTCATAATGTTCTCGAAAGTGTGTGAAGTCTACCAATACCATAACTGACCAGCGCGGTGGACTATAGCCAAATCCTTCTCATTCCGAGAGAAGCGTGCTCAGTAGTGAGCCGGGCATCATCTAGTTAATGTCAAAACGTTTTTATCTCCGTAAGAGTCGATGATCAAGTAAAAGTAAAAGTATGAAAATTTATGGGGATTAAAATCAAACTTTCTCCGTTACGTTATTTACTTTATGTTTTAGAGGTGTTAACATATCGCTAAACGCTTAAACGGCTAATGGTTGAAACTATTAGTAAACAATCTTTACTCCTGTGCACTAGCGAGTGAAAAAGAATCATTGTCTTTTTACTACCGTTTGTTAAACGGTTAGCGGTTAACGGTAGTAAACGGTCTTTACTCCTGTGAAAAGAAAACATTGTTTTTTTACTACCGTTTACAGCCGTTAACCGTTTAACCGCTAAGCGATATGTTACACATCTCTATTACGTTTCCATGGTAACACTCTTCGTTCGTGAGGAGTAAACTCCAGTCGTTCGTCGGAGCTGATACACATTTTTTTTCTTTAAAAAGACATTTACCTAATAAAATCCTAATTTACCTAATAAATCTACTATCCCATTTACCATTGAAATCTAATATCCCAGGCTCATCAACCGAAGTAAGGCCAATCAAAACGTCAAACAGCGCGAAGCAAGCGTGGGTCAACTACGTCACCGATGTGCTGATGCATACCATTTGCACCTTCTTCAACTCTCCTTTCAGCGACCAGAGTACCACTGTTCAGGTGAGGAATCCATTCTTGTATTACTAGCGATCCGCCGCGGCTTCGCACGGGTAGTACTTATCATCATAATAGTCCATACTCAATATTTGTATTTGTATTTTTTTTTCGGATGAAGATTTGATAATATGTATTGTATGATTTGTCCATTATTGAGTGTAATAATAATTTTGAATTTAATTGACCAATTTAATTTTGTTATATAATTTAATTAGTATAATTTAATAATGTTTGATATTAATAATTCTAAATGTTGTACGCCAGAAATGGCAGAATGCATGTTAATATTGTGTTCACAATAAATAAATCAATATGCCTGCGTCAAAACTAATGTCAACACTAACTATGCCTGATGACCCAGTGCCCACCAGCCACTCCAGGCCGTGGTCGCGCAATTTTCTGTTGCACTTTACTTTATTTCTATGATTTTCGTAGGGATCTTTTTTTTTCAAAACAAAATATAGCCTATGTTACTCGCTGATAAAGTAGCTTTCTATACGTGAAAGAATTTTTCAAATCGGTTGAGTAGTTTTTGAGTTCATCCATTACAAACAAGCAATCAAATCTTTCCTCTTTATAGTATCAGTTTAGATAAATGCTGTACGTTTGTCTGTCTGTTGACTTTACAGAAATTCGGCTTGCATTGTTAAGCAGATACAGCACGCTTTGTATCTTGACTTTTTTTAAATCCCGTAGAAAAAATATAGATTTTCCTGGATTAGTTCGGAACCGTCTGATCGGATTCTTCAGGCGCATGATAAATAATTAATTACAAATATTGTAGCAGAAACAGTAGATTTGTAGATGAAAACAACTGTACAAATCGATCAAGCTTTCCAATAAAACCAATCTGATGGGTATACAAATTTTCACGTTATTTAACTTTTCAACAATTTTCTCCTTTCAACGACTAGTACGTAAATGCAACCGTGTTTATTAAGAAGAAAATACTTTAATTATGAAACAGTTAGAGGAATTTGGTTCTAAATGCCGTTTTACGTATTTACAAGGTGACAGAGGACATAAAAAAAACGAAAATAGACACTTTGTTGATATACGAGACGGCGCGAGTTCCTTTTGGAGATCCCGTAAGTGCGTTGTGGGTACATCGCTAAAAGATTTGAATTTTTATTACACTATGGGATGTTGTTAATGCTGCATCTTGCTATTTTCTGGTTTCTTTCGTCATATCCTACACGTTATTCATTAAGAAATTTTATTTAGGACTGACTTTGCTAGATGTTTCCTCTGTCAAAGCGTAAACGTTCTCATAATCTTAACTTCGAAGTACTTTGCTAGAATACATTTTGTTGTAGCGTATGGTTATTGCGATGGTGGCGAATTCAATTTCGTTGATAGATCATTTGTACGAACGCTCGGAATATTCGAAATATCTTATATCAAAAATTATAATCATCTAATCTAATTAATACCTTTGTTTTATTTTGCTGCTATGGATTAAATATAACGTAAGTAAAATGTATTACGTGAGTAATTTCCCAGCATACGTTCCTTGCAACGGTTTTGGTATCGAAACTCAACCTATATTACCTAGAATTATATTGAAAGTATTTGGCATCCCTTTTTAGCAACAGTTTTCCTATAAAATTAAGACACCAGAACCTTCCTAAAACTCTGTATCTGTTCTTAATGTAAATGTTTGCCAACAGACCCGGCAGTCGATCTTCGTGAAGCTTTTACAAACAACATTCAGCATCTACAAATGTCCCTGGCTCACACCTCCACAAAAACTGAACGTAGAGAAATGCATACGGACCCTAAGTGAAGTGGGTAAGTGTTGAAAGCTTGTTTATTGGTCCCTTGCTTTTACAGAGTCCGAATGATTATAATTTCTTTCTGTTTTTTATTCTTTCAATTTAATTGTAATTTTAACTACAATACTTTCGGTAACGCGCTTATCTAAAATCTTAATATGAAAGAACATTATGGTTTAACAACTTTCGGTTTTTGTGTCCTACATAAAATACCAATATAATAGAAGAGAATACGCATTATATAGGTTGGGCTGGAGTGGATGGAGGATCCAATATGAACTCATTTAAAATCTCAAAATTATGTCGCATAGCTTTAACTGGAAAATAAACCTTTCAGCCAAAACCAGAAGCATAGCAATCCCACTGGAATTAGAAGCCAAAATACAAACCGTTTTTGAGAAGGCCGCAGCATTATCGCGGCAGACCAGCAAATGGCTTCTGGCCTCCAAGACCGCTAAATTGGAGAAGATGGCTTCTCAGGTATTATTAATATCCTTTCAATTATTTAATCGTCGTTATCATCTGATAGAGGTCTACAGCTGGACATAGGTCTCGTTCATGTATCCAGCGTATCCTTGCAAATTTATTTGATTTTGTCTCTTCACCTAGTGAAGGATCTAACACAAATGAACCGGAGCGTTCAAAGTGCGCTTTAATAAACTAGATATTTTTACGGTGTATGTCTTTTTATGTATTTGAAGCAGTTAAAAAAATAACGCAAGTCTAACCACCAAAATTTGGCTACAAATAAATATGTTCAACTAGCCTACTCCCGCGGGAACTCCTTAATTTTCCGGGATAAAAAGTAGCCTATGTCACTCTCCATTTTCTCAACTATACCCATGCCAAAAATCGCGTCGATCCGTTGCTCCGTGATTGCAGGACAAACCAACAAACAAACACACTTAGGCATCTATACTTCTATACTAATATTATAAATGCGAAAGTTTCGATGGATGTATGGATGCATGGATGTATAGATGGATGTTTGTTACTACATCACGCCCGAACGGCTGAACGGATTTGGCTGAAATTTGGCACAGAGATTATAGTCTGGAATAGCACATAGGCTACTTTGTATCCCGGAAAATTAAGGAGTTCCCGCAGGAACCAAAAAAACCTCAATCCACGCGGACGTAGTCGCGGGCGTCAGCTAGTTTATAATATTTCTTCAATGAATGATTTTACTGGACGTTTGCAGGCAAACTTTCAAAACGACCGATCGGTAATGGAAGGTTTGCAAGAAATCGTGGCGCTTCTAGAAGAGCAACTCAGACCGTTACTCCAAGCGGAGCAGTCGCTTCTAGTGGACATCCTGTACAAGCCGCATCGTTTGTTCACTAGCTCGGGGGAACTGTCACATCCAGACACTAGCGGAATTTTTATATCCAGGTAACTTGTAATAATACTCATGACAAAAAAAAAATATGCATCTTATGCACAGTAAAGTCAAATATGTAGAAAAACAGATAAGCTGAGGCGCAACAGGGCACCATAAATGCTTGATATTTGGAAGGGAACTTTAAGGCAATAATATGCCTGTACCTCGATTGCATACTCTCGAAGGAAGTCCCGTGGAGAAACTAAGTCATTTGGACTGATACCCGGAGTGGGTAAAATCTTTTTCATACATTGAATACACTTAAGTCAAGTGACTTACAGTCAATGGTTACGTTAAACATACCGAGAACTTCCCTTGGCATGTTCTAACTTGTGAGAACAAAAAGATCCAGTCTGTAAAACGGTTAATACTCTTTTGACGTTTAAGGCCCCTTATACAGATATCATACTTTTTCAAGTACCATTTATAGATAAATGGAATAACAGCTGTTGGGATATTATGGTATTAAATTAAAGGTAATGGTAAGGTAATGTTCATCTCTAGTTAGACCCCATAAAAAATGCACACTCCCATACAAATTTTCGGAATAAATACGTTTCTACGAACGCAAGAACTGCTGAAAATGACGAAAAATGGGGTCTGGATAGGAACCCATAAAGCTAGATCAGCTACATATTTTAACTTGAAAATAACAAAAGAGTGGGGCTTATATAGTCCTCTACCCAAATGCTGGAACATTATGCATACAAATAAATACTTTGTCATTTATGTGTCAACACAAAAAATTCTTCATACATTTTCTATGGAAAGAAGCCATCCGCTTGGCGTTTGGCGCTCAGTACGCGCTGAGACGCGCTCGTGAACGGGTGGGTGTATCGCTTTTTTGCATGAAATTTATTACGACAAAATTAACACCGTGTTGTATACTGCGCTTGATAAAACTTGATATTGTTATCCGACACAAAGAAGAAAGTTCTCAATTACCCTTTTTTTTACCCGATTACAGCAAAGCCAAAAGGAAAGGGTACGAGATTAGGAGTCTATGTATGCCTATGCGTGTGTGTGTGAGTGTGTATGTATGTTGGATGTATGTATGAATGTATTAATTGAAGTCTATGACACTCCAGAGCCCTTAACTACACTCAATTATTATTATAGCCAACTATACCTATGCAAAAAATTAGGTCAATACGTTAGTCTGTTACGGCGTGATTGAAGAACAATCCTACTAACAAACTTTTTCCCAATAATTTTAGTACGGTAAGCGCCATTTTGAAATTCTTTTTTATCGTCCTGATTTCGTTCAAAATAGATATCTGGTGTTCCCTGGGATCACTGAACAGAAAACTTTACCCAAAATTAAAAAAAAGTCAGCGCCATTTTGAAATTCTTTGTTATCGTACCGATGTCGTTCAAAATCGATATCTGGGGTTCCCTGGGATCACAAAATAGGAAACTATTACCAGAATTTTAAAAAAGTCAGCGCCATTTTGAAATTCTCTGTTACTGTACCGATTTCGTTCAAAATCGATATCTGGGGTCCCCTAGGATCACAAAATATGAAAATTTTACCAGAATTAAAAAAAAGTCAGCGCCATTTTGAAATTCTCTGTTATTGTACCGATTTCGTTCAAAATCGATATCTGAGGATCCCTAAGACCACAAAACAGAAAACTGTTACCAAAATTTTAAAAAATCAGCGCCATTTTGAAATTCTTTGTTATTGTACCGATTTCGTTCAAAAGTGATATCTGACGATCCCTGGGATCACAAAGCAGGAAACTGGTACCAAAATTTAAAAAAAGTCAGCGCCATTTTGAAATTCTTTGTTATCGTACCGATTTCGTTCAAAATCGATATCTGGGGTTCTCTGGGATCACAAAACAGGAAACTTTTACCAGAATTTTAAAAAAGTGAGCGCCATTTTGAAATTCTCTGTTATTGTACCGATTTCGTTCAAAATCGATATCTGGGGTTCCCTAGGATCACAAATTATGAAACTTTTACCAGAATTAAAAAAAAGTCAGCGCCATTTTGAAATTCTCTGTTATTGTACCGATTTCGTTCAAAATCGATATCTGAGGATCCCTTAGACCACAAAACAGGAAACTGTTACCAAAATTTTAAAACCTCAGCGCCATTTTGAAATTCTTTGTTATTGTACCGATTTCGTTCAAAAGCGATATCTGACGGTCCCTGGGATCACAAAGCAGGAAACTGGTACCAAAATTTAAAAAAAGTCAGCGCCATTTTGAAATTCTCTGTTATTGTACCGATTTCGTTCAAAATCGATATCTGAGGATCCCTTAGACCACAAAACAGGAAACTGTTACCAAAATTTTAAAAACTCAGCGCCATTTTGAAATTCTTTGTTATTGTACCGATTTCGTTCAAAAGCGATATCTGACGGTCCCTGGGATCACAAAACACAAATTCAAAATGGCGCTGATTTTTTTTAATTTAAATACCAGTTGCCTGTTTTGTGGTCCTAGGGAACCCCAGATATCGATTTGGAACAAAGTCGGTACAATAAAAAAGAATTTCAAAATGGCGCTAATTTTTTAAAATTTTGGTACCAGTTTCCTGTTTTGTGATCTTAGCGATCCACTGATATCGATTTTGAACGAAAACGGTACACTAACAGAGAATTTCAAAATGGCACTGACTTTTTTCAAATTTAAATACCAGTTTCCTGTTTTGTGATCTTAGAGATCCTCAGATATCGATTTTGAACGAAATCGGTACAATAACAGAGAATTTCAAAATGGCGCTGACTTTTTTTAAATTTTGGTACCAGTTTCCTGCTTTGTGATCCCAGGGACCGTCAGATATCGCTTTTGAACGAAATCGGTACAATAACAAAGAATTTCAAAATGGCGCTGACTTTTTTAAAATTCTGGTAAAAGTTTCCTATTTTGTGATCCCAGGGAACCCCAGATATCGATTTTGAACGAAATCGGTACGATAACAAAGAATTTCAAAATGGCGCTGACTTTTTTAAAGTTTGGTACCAGTTTCCGGTTTTGTGATCCCAGAGAACCCTAGATATCGATTTTGAACGAAATCGGTACGATAATAAAGAATTTCAAAATGGCGCTGACTTTTTTTAAATTTTGGTACCAGTTTCCTGTTTTGTGATCCCAGGGATCGTCAGATATCGATTTTGAACGAAATCAGTACGATAATAAAGAATTTCAAAATGGCGCTGACTTTTTTTAAATTTTGGTACCAGTTTCCTGTTTTGTGATCCCAGGGATCGTCAGATATCGATTTTGAACGAAATCGGTACAATAACAGAGAATTTCAAAACGGCGCTGACTGAAATCGGTCCAATAACAAACATTTCAAAATGGCGCTGATTTTTTTAAATTTTGCTAACAGTTTCCTGTCTTGTGATCTTAGGGATCCTCATATATCGATTTTGTACGAAATCGGTACAATAACAGAGATTTTTTTTTTAATTTGTTACCAGTTTCCTGTTTTTTGCTCCCAGGGAGCCCCAAATATCGATTTAGAATGAATTTAAAAAACGATAGTTCCGGTTTTGTTGAAGCAGAGTTCAAACAGCCGTATACTACGCAATACACTCCTTGCATTTTTAAAAAGATCGCGGAAATAGATTTTTACGTGACCACTCGTCATGACGCGGCAATCACTACTGACGGCAATGTCGATGCGCATGTTTGTGTGAGTGAGCTGTTTCGAACGTTTCTAGGTAGTTTCATCCGTTTACTGTGGTAGAGCGTAGAGTATACGTGCTTGCAGAAATATTTTGTATTGTGGCGAGTTAAATACCTACAGATTTTTACTATAGGGATTTAAGAAACACGTGTTTCAGGATTTTTGGAAATTCGACCTCCAAGGAATTTTTAAAAATTTCACCCGAGCGAAGCAGGGGTGCGTCTGCTAGTATTTACTATAATAATGTGGCGCGGAGGCATAGATAATAATATGTAGTAAATAAATAATCAAATATTTCAAGTTACAAAATTGATTAGTTGGCTATAAAATCGAGTGTAGAGCGTAGTGCTATATATGCGTACAGATATATGCTGTAGTGTGGCGAGTTATATACCTAAAGTTGGCTGCGGCCTGATTGTATAAGGACCCTTAAACTATCGTGAGTGACATTCATTATAATTTATAATTACACATGTATGACCGCTAAAACCATATGATCTGTATTTTGTATATTTTTTGAAGTGAAAACTTCTTAAGCCGCGTTGAGCACTTTTTGGTAGGGGGTAAACTTGTGGATTCGCGTCACCGACATGCTCGCGTTGTTACGAACACGCTCGCGTTGTTGTTGTTGGTCTTAAATATAAAAATACTACAATCGTAATTAAACTTTAATGCGTTAGTTGGTCTAGCGGTTAGCGTAGTCGACTGCGGATCACGAGGTCCTGCGTTCGATTCCCGGTCGGGCATAAAAATTGTTAGGTATTGGGTTTTTCAATTATGAAATTCTCAGTGCCAGCCCGGAGTTGGAAGTTGGCGGTGTTTGACCCCCGTGCCTCGGAGAGCACGTTAAGCCGTCGGTCCCGGTTATTATCACTCACATGATAATAGTCGTTAAAGCCCGCCAATCCGCATTGGAGCAGCGTAGTGGGTCTAAGCTCCTAATTCCCTCTCTCCTATGAGAGTGGAGGCCTGTGCCCAGCAGAGGGACGTTAATAGGCTGCAGTGGTGGCGTTAGTTTTAAGGTTTATATTTAAATTTTTTTTTTATTGAAAAAAAATAAAAATTTATAAAACAAAAAACGTAAAAAAAATTTTTTTTTTAAATATTCGTTTTCTCTTCTATCGGCAGTCCCTATGACTGGCAAATATTTTTTTTTATAAAAATCCTTTCGTATCGTTTTTTATTATAAAGCTTTCTTTCAGATTGATCCGGCACACAGAGAAGCTTCTAGAAGAAAAGGAAGAGAAGTTATGCGTCAAAGTTTTGCGAACGCTGCGGGAAATGATGGCCACAGACCCCGAATACGGAGAGAAGGTGAACTTATTGAAATATTTTTCTACAAGTTAGCCCTTGACTGTGATCACACTGGTGATGGCTGATGATGCAGATTAAGTGGACTAACCTGGAATGACAGCTATATTGAACCCATATTCGTAATAAGTATAACCTCAAACTGACTAACTCAAAAATTCTTATCGTTAAAGTTACACTAGCTGACTTGCCCCGGTTTCGCTTGAGTGAAATTATTTCAAATCTATAAAAATTTCAAAAATTTATAAACACTTATTTCTTTATTTTTGACAGAATGCCCATATACAAATTTTCCTAAAAAAAAAACATAATTGTTCATCCACAATTTAGGATTTCAAAATAAAAGAGAAAACTTTTAGCGAGTGCAATAAAAGTCAAAACTTTTATTTTCTAACGCCATCGCTGTGCGTTGATAGATCAGAGGCCCAATTGTCTAAGCCAATCGTATTCATTTGACAGTTCATAACGTATAACTCGAACTTTTTAAGGAGTACATACATGCGTTCTGACGTGCAAGCTTCTATGACCTCCTTAAACAGGTCGAATTATACGTTTGACAGACGAATACGATTACGATTTCCTTACATAATCAGGGGGCAGGCAGTTTTTGTAAACACAAGTTTTCATATGTGTTGTTGCAGGGAAACCAGTTGCGTAGCGAGCTTTTATCGCAGTACTTCGTCGATCGCAAGTCCGAGCCTAAAATACAAAGCCCGCCTAACCTCTTGGTTACCCATGGACCCGGTGGTAAGTAAACAAGTCATAATTAAAAAAAATAAAAAACACGACTGCCCCCCCAAAAAAACGAACTAAAATGTTAAAAATCTAAATTAATCTTAATAGTTAAATTAGAATCTTATTCTAATCATCATTTTCTAGATGATGATTATATAATTAATCTTATTTTCGATTTTTTTTTTCAAATTTAGTCTTTAATGCGGAACCATGGTAACCCCATAATTTTTTTTTTAATTTTACTAGCCTATGTCACCCGGAATAAGCTAGAGATTCTAACGATACCTCATTAATCAAAATCGGTTCAGGCGTATAGAAGTTATGGTGGAATATACAAACTCACTTACATACAAACTACATACATACATACATACATACATACATACATACATACATACATACATACATACATACATACATACATACATACATACATACATACATACATACATACATACATACATACATACATACATGCATACATACATGAACCCTGAAAACAATATACTCCTTTTTTCAGGCAGTCGTATAAAAAAAGACAAGGAAGCTTGGCAATAATTTGCTCTAATGGCTCTGATAGTTCCTTGGTTAAGATGATTTGGGAGATGGTGATAGTAAGAAAAAACCCGGCTGAGTTTGTTGTGGGCTCTTCTCAGACCAGAGCGCGTTTGGAACCCTCGTAGCTTTAGTTTTAAGATACCGTAACTGATTATCACCATCATGTTTTATATTTGAACTTACTGATTATCACCATCATGTTTTATATTGAATAAATGAATACTTTATTCAATCTGAAAAACATATTTAGAATGGTCTATATTAGAGATGGGTTGTGTAGGGTTACTTTACTGGTAATAACCTCTTAAGCTCTACTTATCTACATGAAACCGGTCCGACCGCGCCGTAGAATAATGCCGTCCTAGAGTAGCTACTTTAAACATCTTTTTCTTGTATGAAAAATTTTTTTTTTCATCAGATTTTTTTGAAAATACTACATACATCATTAGTATTTTAAATTACATATCTCCATAAATGCATACTAAGAAATAAAAAAAAGTCATTTTACTGCGCTGTTTGGTATGCATCTCTGGAAATAGTTTGTATCTAGCTCTCGGGTGACATTACAATTAATGGAAAATCAAAGAATTATGCTAATAATCTATCAATTTCTGGAAGCAAAAAATTCTCACATGTGATTCTATACTTTATACTATTCACATTAGATGCTTTAATAGTGTAGCAAAACGTTTGGTTTTTTTTCACGACGCATGCTCTGCAGAAAATGTGCCACAGCAGCCGAAGAGAGGTGGGTCCATGGCATTTAACCCTTCTCATCCGCTTTATGTGTTGTAGCATTTAGTTCTAAACAGTTAAAAAAATACCAATTCCTCTTGTGACCTCTATCATAAAGTGAAAACTGAAGCTTTAATTCCTTGCAGAGAATAGTCTACCACAAAGAATCTTGTATTTTGAACGAAAAAATAAAATAAAAACCGACTCCACTAATAACTAAAAAGTAAAAAAAAAAATTTAATTTATTACATAATTTGTTTGAACAAGCTTTAAAAAAAAATATTTTTTTGGAGTCGGTGCAAGAACAGTGCAGCGTGCCAGCGTCCAGACGTGGTTGGCGGTTGGGTCCTCGTTTAAAATATTTTTATTTTCCTTTCGAGCGGTTCATCAAAATCGGTCCATTAATTTAGGCGCTACGGTTGAACATACAAAAATACATAATACAACAATCGATTACTAAATCAAATCTAAGAAACAAAGGTTTCCATGAAAGGAAAAAATCCATGTAGCCCCTAAAATTACCATACCATACCCTAATGCAGGGATGGCGAACCAATGGCACGCGTGACATTAATGGCACATGACACAATATTTTGGGCACGTCACTGGTCACAAAATTCAGTATGCACTTAGAAAAAAAGTGTGAAGTAGGTATTATATGACGAGCGGACGCGAGTAATATAAGGTCATCTAATCTACAAATAATTGAAGTCACACTAATTTTACTTTATTTACTTTTAAATTACGCGTATAATTGAGACATTGCAAAATGTATTTTTGTCCCAATAATCACAAAGTAAAAATTATTTGATGGCACGTCTATGACCTCATTAAACATTTCTTTAGAAAAAATGGCACGTTGATACATAAAGGTTCGCCTACCCTGCCTTTTTTTTCGAGGGGGAAATCTTCTGAAGATACCCGATTTCCTTGGGGAGAGTGCATGGTGTTGTGGGATTTTTACCCACTAAAACCCCCTCGGTGGCCATCCTCTGAGCATAATGGGAATCTCCGGGAGCTCTCAAAGAACATGCGCCGGAGACTCCCTTGGCCCCTTGCCCATTGGGCTCGTCCTGTGTAATGTAATCCCTGATTTCATACATCAATCATGAATAATGGATTCGCATATGTTTTGACAATGAGCGGCTATAGCCCCACTTAAGCCACTCGCGACTTCGAGGTCCCTTTGTGCCCTAATGCATCGAATCACAGATCACCATTTACATAGGTATTGTTACACTGAAGGGCTGATTCCAACGGTGTCTGTACAGCGAAAGTGCTGCTGCGTACGGGGCAGAGCCTGGCGCAGGTCCAAGCGCACCTGGACAAGGAGGGCGCCTCAGACCTGGTGGTGGAACTGGTCATCAACAGCACCAACAGGCCTGCCATCTTCCTCGAGGCGATACAGTTGGGTGAGGGAATAAATTAATAATAAATAGATCTTTATTGACCCATAAAACAAAGACTAACAAACAGAACAAACACAAACTGCCTCGTTGGTCTAGTGGTTAACATGTTTGACTGCGGCCGACGAGGTCCCGGGTTCGAGTCCCGGGTCGGGCCATAATTAAATATAGGGCTTTTCTGATTAGAAATTCCGAGTACTAGCCCGGAGTTAGGAAATTGGCGGTGTTACACCCCCGTGCCTCGGAGAGCACGTTAAGCCGTCGGTCCCGGTTATTATCACTAACATGACAATAGTCGTTAAAGCCCGCCAACCAGCATTGGAGCAGCGTGGTGGGTCTAAGCCCTAATTCCCTCTCTCCTATGAGAGTGGAGGCCTGTGCCCAGCAGTGGGACGTTAATGGGCTGTAGTGGAGGAAAACAAAGACTACAAAAACATTACAATAACAAATTCATTACTTATAGTAAGTAACTGTGTTCAGTCACGGTCAGAAAATGTTTACCACCTTTAGGTTCATAATTGCATCTGTGTCAGAAGGTCATTATGTGGTTTGTTAGGCATATATCATTCAATGTTTGAAAACTTTTGATAACTTTGAAACGTAATAAATACCTTAAGCTTTAAAGACCGTGCACCCTGTGTTTTAAAGAATCTAATTCGAAAACTGGTGAACATTTTCAGCCCGCGACCTGTATACCTACTTTATTTAAAACTAAGTGTGGTCAATGGGCCACCTCCTGAGCCTGTGCCAAAGCATGATAGGTATGTACCTGCAACGCTGATTTTCAGGATGGGCCTAGTAGTGTAAGTCTATTGTTAAGGTGGCGTGGTAACCAGTCTTTCCCTCTTTCTCGCAAATTCTCACATTTTTAACGATTGCGGAAGTCTCAGTTTAGTTTTGGCCAATATGGCCGATCAAAGTCATTACAACAAAATTACGGACAGTTTAGATTCTTTTTTTGATACAGATAAAAGAACTTAGCATTAAGTCGTAAAAACTTTAACAATATACTTAGTTACTGTTTATTAAAGGAATCGCACTCCTGGAAGGCGGTAACCCGATCATACAGCGCAGCATCTTCACCAAGTTACAGAATGGCGAAATTTCAAACGCATTTTTGAAGGTACTTTCAATTTTATTCGCCCCTTGACATACGTTTAAACATTTAATGTTTTATCGTTAAAAATATTAGGGATAGGGATGGGGAAAATCATAACTAACAGAAGCAAATATTTTCTAGCTCTCTCATGTGGGAACATTTCATGCTGTACTGCCAAACTCATAGGTGGGTCTTCGCTAACCACCTACCTATTTCTCATTCACTCACTCTTTGCTTCGCTTACTTATGAATATCTTGCTCGCAAAATAAAACTATAACGGTGAAGGAAAACATTGCGATGAAATCTGCATACCTGAGACTCCGGCACAGATTTCTCACGGGATGTGAAAATGCATGGAGTTATGGTTGAAATGATTAAATTCCAACAATTTGGTGCGTTTCATCGCCGCTTAAATTACCATTTTGATGGATATGCACTGCGTACATATCAAAATGTCACTTAAAAGGCTTCACTCAAAAAAAACATTCTTTTATCTCAACATAAATATTCATAGGTTTTTTTTTTGTACCCACATATTGTATTGTTATTATTATGTTTATTTTTATTATTATTGTAAAGAAAGAGCGGAGTCTTCTGCCATAGGGGAAACTTTACTCTTAAAAGAAGACTCCAACCTTCTTTAGTTTCTTTTCTAGAAAAGAAATTATTTTTTTAATAGGTTTTCTACGATAAAATGCGTGAGGCCCAACAAGAGATTCGCTCGCTAGCCGTGAACAGTACCACCACGACCACCACAGACAAGCGATCTTCATCCGTAGACAAGCATAAACCCAACCATATTGATGGTAACTATCCAATGACATTACTACAAATTTAAAATTATAATACAAAAGCATACTATACAGTCGAAGATTATCGAAATGTCGTTTTTGCCTCCTATAATATTAGTATCTTCAAATCAAAAGTGAATATGCAACTTCTAGGCAAGCGCCCTCCCCCAGGCTGTATCTCTACTTCCAGCAAGTCTGATTGCAGCCACACGCTAGTCTATAAATAAATAAAAAAAAGATTATAAGTCATAACTGGGAAAGTGCTTGTCAGAATACGCATAAATTAGGACTTTTCAAAGTAAGAAACTTTAAATGCACTTTGCACAGATTAATCGGTTTAATATTGTTATTTGAATTCTCAATTCAATTAAAATGAATCACTTCTCGGAATATCCTGGTTCTTCTTAAGTAAATCCATACTTACCAATATTAAAAATTCGAAAGTGTGTCTGTCTGCTACGCCTTCTCGGCCCACCTGTTCAACTGATTTTGATGAAATTTGGTACAGGGATAGGCTGCATCCCGGGGAAGGACATAGGCTACTTTTTATTCCGGAATATTAAGGTGTTGCCGCCGGAATTGAAAAAACTTAATCCACGCGGACGAAGTCGCGGACATCTAGTTAGTTATAAAAAACCAATGGGGCATTTGACTACTAGTGAAATATACTTTTGTAGTGATTAATCATAAATCATAAATCATTTACTTTGCAAAATTGTGGGTAATAACAGCTGTATAATATAAGTAGAATCTTCCCGTACACACAGAGACAGTGTGCAAAAATTATATTACATTAAAATTTCTATATAATATCAAAATTCAAAATATGTCTATTTTACAAAATATAATTTAATTAAATATTGGTCCAAGTAGATAGAGAGAAGAAGATTAATAAATAAAGGATCTCCCAAAAGTCGTAATATCCACGACCCCTGCTAGTTTTATTTTGAATAACCATTTTAAACTATCGAATAAAGTAAAGTAAAAAGTGCGTCGAACTTTGATGACGTCACAACTTAAAATTTCATACAAAATCCATACTAAGCACGCGTTTTGACGTTTCAAAAAAAAGTTGCTGATTTGACTAGTTGTCAAATACCCAATAGGCATGATGACTGATTTTGAAAAATGGTCAGTTTATGTTCGGAAGTATCTACTATTTCGAAAAAATATATTATATCAGCAGAAAAATAAGGTTTTTAGATAAAATTGGCATTTGAGATTTAAATTTTAAAATTCACGCCGAAACGCTAGTCGGTGTCATGGCGTCGTTCTTGACGTCACTATTGTTTTTACCAATGTACTCTGTGCAGTGTGCAGTAAGCAATAGTGTGATTGACATAAAGCTCGAAAACAAACAATTGTGACGTCATTCGCTTCTTGGTGTTTAATCCATTTGGCGGATTGTTGTATTTTATTGTTTTATTTTGTCAAAATAAACAATCTCACTCGAAAAAGAAAAATAAATACGTTTTTTTTATAATCCATGAATCCTACTTTATTAGATAAATACATAATTTCATTGATTCTTGGTTACTGTCATCATGCCTATTGTATTGTGTGGATGCTGTCAGGTAAGCCGGCGCCCGGGCCTATGGTGGTGGGCGAGGACATGGACGATGAGGTGGCCAGTGCGTGCGCGTCCGCAGTGCACGCGTACTCCGATATACACACCATGTCGCATGGTACGCACACTTTGACATTTTTGACACTTTCATATTGTTTTCAGGGTTCATGTATGTATGTATGTGAGTTTGTATATTCCACCATAACTGCTATACGCCTGAACCGATTTTGATAAATGAGATATCGTTAGAATCCCTAGCTCATTCCGGGTGACATAGGCTAGTAAAATTTAAAAAAAATTGATGGGGTGACCAAGGTCCCACATTAAAAACTAAATAAAAAAAAATCGAAAATAAGATTAACTATATAATCATCATCTAGAAAATGATGAGTAGATTCCAAAAATATATATCCAATAGCCAGTGATTCACAAAAAATGTCATTTATTGTTTTTAACTTTTTAGTTCGTTTTTTGGCAGGGCGGTCGTGTCTTTTAATTTTTTAAATTATTGCTTGTTCATACTACTGTATCTTTGGGGAAGTAACTCAAAAACAACAAACTAGAAGCTTAATTCGCTTTAATCCTCCGAAGCAGGCAAATCTATAAGGTACGGCGTGTTGTTTGCATGTTGCTTGCACGTGTGGCTTGCCATCACACCATATGTAGTGGTTACCACTATAGTGTAAACTAAATGGCGCTCATTGTATCTACACCGCAGGAAAGAAAGTCTGAAAACTTATAAGTTACATACAAGTTTAATCACGATATCGAAGTTTTTTGAGAATAGCTATATATATGTCACCGTAAGATTGTAAAAACCGTTAGAATATAATCTAACTCGCGAAATTCTAAACTCGACCTAATGACTCGACCATGATTCATTGTCGGCGGTGAATATAGCTTCGGCGGGTTATAGCGAATTAACTTCTTGTTTCTTGATTATCATGGACTTCCGCAAAGTAACGCCTGCTTCTATTCAATTACTTAAAAACCGTCTTCTGTACCGACTTACGATACGATATTTGCCCCTTAATGTATTGGAACTTGCAATAACTACGAAACAGGTTCTTGTTTTGCCTAAACTATATTATAAAGGTAGATTTTAAGGTACGCGACCTTAACGTGACTATGAAACGTGTCTATCCTTTCTACGTCTCTATTTGTGCCCTTGTGCAACAATGTGCCCTAATTCCGGATATCTATACTTCTATACTAATATTATAAATGCGAAAGTTTGGATGGATGTATGGATGTGTGCATGGATGTTTGTTACTCAATCACGCCCCAACGGCTGAACGGATCTGGATGAAATTTGGCACAGAGATTACAATCTGGAATAACACAGGCTACTTTTTATCCCGGAAAATTAAAGAGTTCCAGCGGGAACCGAAAAAAGCTCCATCCACGCGGACGAAGTCGCGGGCATTCGCTAGTCTTTCCATGAAATATAATGGTTCTAGGTACAACAGTCCTAGAAGAGATAATGGCGGAAAAGAAACGGGAGACAGGCAGCGCTGATGTTTTGCCGGCCAAGGTCGCTGTGATGAAGCCGATTCTGCGCTTCCTGCAACTGCTCTGTGAGAACCACAATCCCAATCTGCAGGTAAAAATCCGTCAGCTCAATTTATTTCCGGTGCTCGGCTTTATAGGTCTATTACGACTGCCTCGTTGGTCTAGTGGTTGGCGTGTTCGACTGCGGCCGACGAGGTCCCGAGTTCGAGTCCCGGGTCGGGCCATAATTAAGTATTGGGTTTTTCTCACTAGAAATTCTCGGTACTAGCCCGGTGTTAGGAAGTTGGCGATGCTTCACCCCCTTGCCTCGGAGAGCACGTTAAGCCGTCGGTCCCGGTTATTATCACTAACATGATAATAGTCGTTAAAGCCCGCCAACCCTCATTGGAGCATCCTGGTGGGTCTAAGCTCTAATTCCCTCTCTCTTATGAGAGTGGAGGCCTGTGCCCAGCAGTGGGTCGTTGTGATTGTGTAGAAGGCCTATTACAGTGCACTTTTCTCAGGGACCCTTACACTTGAATCAGTGTAGTGTAATAAGATATAGGGAGTAAGGGTCCCTAAATGGGTCCTTATTGCTGTGTAATTAAGCGACGCTCTATTTAGCGGCCACGCCCACCCTTAACACAGGGCCCTGTAAAAGTGCAGTGTTATAGGCCTTATACCGAGGGCGTGCTGCCTCAAACACCCTCGACTTGACGTTTCTGAGATAGCTTGCTCAAAAACAAAGTAGACCTCCCTGGCGCAGTGTTGAGTGCTGTAGTCTCTGGAGGTCCTGGGTTCGATCCCCGGCAGGGTCAACTTGGGAATTTATAATTTCTGAATTTTACCTACCTTACCGTGGCTAGTTACCACCCTATCGTCAAAGATGTGCCGCCAAGCGATTTAGCGTTCCGTTACGATGCCGTGTTGAAACCGACTAGGGGTAATGGTTTATAATTATGGTCTAATATAACTGCCATGCCCCTAACAGGTTTAGCCTTCTTCCATCTTAGACTGCATCATCATTTACTATCAGGAGAGATCGCAGTCAAGGACTTACTGGATTAAAAAAAAGTGTTGCAGTATGTAGAAAGATCTGAAAACATATTTCCTCAATCAATATTATCCCAGATTAGTATTGGATAATTGCACAACCTATCTTAGCATGAGTAACATAACACAAGAGCCAATTTAATAGTTAAATTTGATTTTAAAAAACACCTTGATTCCTTTGATAAATATATAATAATCGCAAGAAACTTAATAAGACGACTAGTTTTCTGTAAATACATGTGTTCTCAATTTATTTCGCTTCCAGAACCTCCTTCGCAACCAAAACAACAAGTCGAACTTTAACCTCGTTTCCGAGACGCTCATGTTCCTGGATTGCATATGCGGGTCCACCACTGGAGGCCTGGGGCTCCTGGGACTTTATATAAACGAGGGAAATGTGGCGCTTATCAATCAGACTCTGGAAACCCTCACGGAATACTGTCAGGGTATGTATGGGCTTCTATTATTTGCGTATTACTAGCTGTTGCCCGCGACTTCGTCCGTGTGGATTGGGGTTTTTTGTGGCTGCAGGAACTTTTTAATGCTAACCTATCTATAACTTATCTATAGATCTATCTATAGCCGTTCGGGCCTCATTGAGTAATAAACATCCATCTATCCATCCAAACTTTCGCATTTATAATATTAGTAAGTGGGCAAGGTGTTTGGTGATATATAATACATAGCGAGAAAGCTTATTCAAATTATCCATTAATCCTTAATCCTGAACGGATTTGTGGGCTATAATTTTATTTTTATCATACAGTGTAATTATTTTGTATATCATACATTTTACAAATTAAAATAGTAAACTGAAAAAGGTGAAGGTTCTCTCTAAAAAAAATTTCTTTGAGCTAACTACAAAAAACTAAATCCTTTTCTTGAGAATGATTCAAATATGATGATAGATTAGGCGAACCTTCTTTTCGTACTGACATCTTATTAAACATGAAAAATTGGTCTCCATATAGTTATAATCAAGAACGCGTGCAAAGTATCTTTGAAGTGAAAAATTTCTTTTGAGCACGCGTTGAGCACTTTTTGGTAGGGGGTAAACTTGTGGATTCGCGTCACCGACATGCGTCATGCTCCGCGCCGACATGCACGCGTTGTTACGAAGACAAAAGGTCTTAAATATAAATATACTACATTCAAAATTAAACTTTAATGCCTTACTATTAAGGTTTATATTTAAAAAATAGTTTTCACTTCTATCGGTGGTCCCTATGACTCCCAATATTTTTTAAAAATGTAAACGGCATTTTTGCCAGGACCCTGTCACGAAAACCAGAATTGTATAGCGATGCACGACAGCAACGGCCTGGATATAATAACCGCTCTAATCCTCAACGACATCAACCCCCTCGGCAAAACCCGCATGGACCTCGTGTTAGAGCTGAAGAACAACGCGTCCAAACTTCTACTGGCCATTATGGAGTCAAGAAATGATTCCGAGAACAACGCTGAGCGGATTCTTTACAATATGAACCCTAAACAATTGGTAAGTGTATTTTTGAAGTGAAACTTCTTTAGGATCGTTGTGATTTGAAAATTCGATGAAACGAAAAAGCGGCACTAAAAAGAGACAAACATAGTCATAATAGGATTTGGCCTGCGAGAGAATGAGATTGAATACAAGTTATATTTGTCTCATTCTCTCGTAGGCTACTTTTCTGAAGTTTCACTTCTGCCGTGTGTGAATTGCACACGCTCACTTTTTTTTAAGTAGTTTGCATAACACAAGCAAATTATTAGAATTTGTGCTTCTCAAAATTAGCATTAAATCCAAACTCCTACTGGCCATTATGGAATCAAGAAATGATTCCGAGAACAACGCTGAGCGGATTCTTTACAATATGAACCCTAAACAATTGGTAAGTGTATTTTTGAAGTGAAACTTCTTTAGAATCGTTGTGATTTGAAAATTCGTTGAAACAAAAAAACGATACTAAAAAGAGACAAACATATTCATAATAGGATTTAGCCTGCGAGAGAATGAGATAGAATACAAGTTATATTTGTCTCATTCTCTCGTAGGCTACTTTTCTGAAGTTTCACTTCTGCCGTGTGTGAATTGCACACGCACACTTTTTTTTAAGTAGTTTGCATAACACAAGCAAATTATTATAATTTGTGCGTCTCAAAATTAACACTAATTCAAGAGTATACGCTCAACTCGTCGAAGTCATTCAAATGACGTCATTAATGTACGCTTAATAGTTTGTAGGAATAATTACCATCAATAGAATCGATATCATTATCAGTTTGTCTAAATACGAGAACAAACTTATTTTCCTTTTTATACGACTGCCTGAAAAAAGGAGTATATTGTTTTCAGGGTTCATGTATGTATGTATGTATGTATGTATGTATGTATGTATGTATGTATGTATGTATGTATGTATGTATGTGAGTTTGTATATTCCACCATAACTTCTATACGCCTGAACCGATTTTGATAAATGAGGTATCGTTAGAAGCCCTAGCTTATTCCGGGTGACATAGGCTAGTAAATTTAAAAAAAAAATTGATGTGGTGACCATGGTCCCGCATTAAAGCCCAAAATTGAAAAAAAAATCGAAAATAAGATTAACTACATAATCATCACACATCTAGAAAATTATGAGTAGATTCCAAAAATATATAACACTATAGTTCAATATTTAGTGATTCACAAAAAAATATCATTTAATAAAAAATGTGAATAAGATTCCAAAGGCTATATATTAAAATCGCTTCTTATGGAGGTAAACTCCAAAATTAATATGGCAGGGCAGTCGTATTTTTTAATTCGTTAAATCAATTTCACTTTTATATTATTTGTGCAGGTTGATGTCGCATGCTCGGCTTTCCATCAAGAAAACTCAATGGACGCGGACTCGGATTCTGAGGACGATGCGCCTATACAAGGCGTATCTCCTAAAGAAGTAAGTAAAACTGAAATACATGGTTTTAATTTCTTACTATTTAATTAAAGATCAGTATCAGTATTCGTCGAGTCAACATAGAGTTCATGAGATTGAGGCAAAACCAATAGATTAGAGATTACTAAATGAAATGAAATTTGTCGTTCTATATTTTAAAATAGCCGTACAATGTTGGCAAGAAGTCTGCATTTCATCCAGTTTAAATAACTGGATGAAATGCAGAAATGTCCGTCGGTCCGTCCGCGGCTTAGCTCAGTAACTGTTAGTACTATAAAGCTGTAATTTGGCATGGGTATATTAATCACGCCGACAAAGTGAAAAAAAAAAATTAGGGTACCTCCCCTTCACGAAAAGTGGAGATTTTTTTTATATCGTTTATCCCATTAAGTAGGGTGCCGACTGTCATTGTCTGTCGTTCGTTCAAAAATATTGTGAGTGTGGGACGGGCAACTACGGGACCCTACAATGCGCGTGGCTTGACACTCACTTGGTCTGTTTTATTGTCTTAGAAGTGTGATTTATAGTTCAGGCAATAAAGACTTAAATAATTAACCTTAACGCGTAAACGCAGTTAAGGTTTGATAATAAAATCGGTTTAAATATCGATGTTCATGCTTATTTCGTTTGATATTTCGGTTTTTATTATTTTAAAAAGAAATCGAGAAAATATTCAGTTATAAATAAGTTTTAGGTATAAATATCTAACTTCCGTGTGTTTTTTTTTTGGATATTTTTGTATAAGTTTTGGTTCATGTTATACTACAACCCTGACAAGTTTCAACGACTGAGGATTTAATGCGAGGGTCTCCATACAACGAACCGCCCCGTTGCCTAGACTATTATATTGGATACTGCTGTTTTGATGCAGGTTGGGCACAACATCTACATCCTGTGCCATCAGCTGGCGGAACACAACAAGGAGTTGGCTGCACTGGTGCGGGCCTCACCCTCCGGCCCCGCTGCGCCTGCGCTGCAATACTACCGCACACATACCGCGCAGATCGAGGTGGGTATATTAGACGATACATTCTTCAGCCAATTTCGTTCAATATATAGAAGGAAAGAAAAGAAATTTATTTCCAAATTGTGCCATACATAACAAGCATACCTAAAGAGGTAGATCACCCCTGCACCTCAACGATCTAAACAAGATCTATAATCTAAACAACAATCGATGAGGCGCAGGGATGAACCATATCACGCATGGCACAACCCAAAAAATGGCCCAGGCTCAGCATAATGCTGTATGTCCAGTGCAAGCACTAACCATTCAGCGCTGATTTTCAGCCCAAACCCTGTTTCAGGTGACACCACGGAAAAAAGCTACGTAGCTGCAAGCTAGTAGGATACTTAAAAAACTACTTATAGTTATACTTATAGTAATAGCAAATCTATCTAACTAATTATCTATCTATCAAATTAAAGTGCTACACATCCACGAAAACGACCACAAATGTTCATCAGTACTACATACAATTCTCATATCTATGCAATAAAATTAACAATTGTACTACTAATAGGTACTATACTACTATAGATATATATATATATCTGATAGAGGCGATAATATTTGCTACCCTAACATTACGCAGTCTTTGTACGCATTATTCTTTTTTTTTATCCACTACAAGTTAGCCCTTGACTGCGATCTCACCTGATGGTAAGTGATGATGCAGTCTAAGATGGAAGCGGGCTAACCTGTTAGGGGCATGACAGTTATATTAAACCCATACCCCTATTCGGTTTCTGCACGGCATCGTACCGGAACGCTAAATCGTTTGGCGGCACGTCTTTGCCGGTAGAGTGGTAACTAGCCACGGCCGAAGCCTCCCACTAGGCCAGACCAGCGAAAATTCATTCATTAATTATAAATTTCCAAATTGACCCTGCCGGGGATGGAACCCGGAACCTCCGCACGTTAAAACAACAGAGCTACACACTGCGCCACGGAGATCGTCAAATCGGTAGTTAATTTCGTCAGTCAGTATTGGTAAAGCTGACAACAAAAGCCGCTTTACACACATATTTTTTTCCTCCCCCAAAGAAAAAAAAGACATAATTTAGGTAGTCATTGTTGTGGAAATCCTTCGTTCTACTTATTCTTCTCAAGGATATTTGGTTATTTTATCGAATGAAATTTTCTGAATCAGGTTTAAAGTAGGGAGCTAGTTGCGACGCCCCTTCATTATTTAGAAAATGCAACTATATTCTGTCGATATAGATAGTCCGCAAAGACCGAAGCATGGAGCAAATCGTGTTCCCGATCCCGGAAATATGCGAATACCTTCCCGCGGACAGCAAAAGCAGAGTCTTGCAAACCGCTGAAAGAGATGAAAAAGGCAGTAAGGTGGCAGACTTCTTCTCGAGGCTAGACAATCTGTTCCACGAGATGAAGTGGCAGAAAAAGCTGCGCGGTAAGTATTCTAAAGGTACGGGGACACTGGTTTACACGTCGACGTTTTGGTTTGCGAGCTTGCACTTAGCCTATTCGCACGCACGTACGCACACGCACGTGCGTACGCACACGTACAAACCACACATGCGTACACATCAACTTCTCATGTTGCCAGCTTACACTTAACTAACATGCACGCTCAAACGCACACGCAAACATGCGTACACCCTCGCACATATACAAATATCATAATACATATTAAGATAGGGCTGGATTGAGTGATTTAAGGAGGTTGTAAGACGTCATTGTTCAAACCGTGACCAAATATTACATATCCGCCAGCATGGAGGCTTGCTATAAGCTACGCTAGTCTAGCCATTCCGCCTTTCCATGTGCATGGAAGAACGCGATCTAACATAAAAATAAACTAGCGATTGCCCGCGACTTCGTCTGCGTGGTTTGAGGTTTTTTGGATTCCGCGGGAACTCTTTAATTTTCCGGGATATAAAGTAGCATATGTGCCATTCCAGACTATAATCTATCTCTGTGCCAAGTTTCAGCCAGATCCGTTCAGCCGTTGGGGCGTGATTGAGTAACAAACATCCATACATCCATCCAAACTATCGCATTTATAATATTAGTAAGAAGTAAGATATATTGTCTGGGCGTTATTGCAGAGTAATCATTATGCTTTATTAATCTCGCTGAACTCTTGATGAATGTGGTAAAGAATTTGTAATCATAAATTACAATTAATCATTTCATAAATGAATACTGAGTATATACTGTCTGTCTTTTCAACTGGATCTCTATTTCTCTGGATAAAAATGGAACAAAGCAACTTTTTGTTTTCTCAGGTCAACCTTTCCTATTCTGGGTGTCATCCTACATGTCCCTATGGAGCAACGTGTTGTTCAACTTTGCGGTGCTCATCAACGTCATCGTCGCCTTTTTCTATCCCTTTCGAGAAGAACACCTCGGTAAGTTGACTGATTTTCTCAGCTAAATTATAACCTGATTTTTTCAACTCGTATAGTTTATTCATTATGCATATTATTTATTTATGAATACTTTATTGCACACAGAAACAGGAAACGGGTTACAAGAAATAAACTAATTTTAATAAATTAAACTAAAATTTAATTTACAAGTCATTTTACAAAATATACATTAAATTTATACTTTTAAAAATTTCAAGTCTGTCTTGATATGACTGAGGGTCCCGAAGGTCTTTTCATTTCGTTACGGACAAAACATTCATCTAAATCTAGAGTGAGTGGCGTTCAGGATTTTAAGGCATAAAAGAACCGCAAAGACTAACTTATGCCTACCCTAGTTTCTAATCCTATGTACACCACTGTATAGAGGATATCTAATCCTCAAATTTGACAGACTAAACTAAAAAAAAGCAGTTAAGTATCTCGTTGAAAGATAGGATATATTTAAACCAACAACCGACTAAGCCGTGGTCCTAACTGAGCGACAAACGCAGCAACGCGAATCGACAATATCAAAGTAACTAACTGACCCTTCACGTGGCCTAAGTTGTTGCGTAGACAAGTTTGTCGTTTTCTATGGATGTACCTAGCTCTATGATAAAATATCTAGCTTATAATAAGTACATGCATGTATCTAGTAATGAGTCAATATTAATAAATCAGTCCTATACCAACTCTCGGGTCGTTCGCTCACTTACATCGCCTAGTCCCATCCTTAGAGTAACGGGTAAGATCACGTTGGTGTGTTAATCGACCATGATATACAATGCCCAGTTATATTTGTATATTTTTGACGACCTCCGTGGCGCAGTGTTGAGCGCTGTTGCCTTAACGTGCGGAGGTCCCGGGATCTATCCCCGGCAGGGTTTGGAAATTTATAATTTCTGAATTTTCCCTGGTCTGGCCTGGTGGGAGGCTTCAGCCGTGGCTAGTTACCACCCTACCGGTAAAAGACGTGCCGCCAAGCGATTTAGCGTTCCGGTACGATGCCGTGTAGAAACCGAACAGGGGTATGAGTTTACATAACTGCCATGCCCCTAACAGGTTAGCCCACTTCCATCCTCGACTGCATCTTCTTCCATCAGGTGAGATCGCAGTCAAGGGCTAACTTGTAGTGGATAAAAAAAAAAAAAAGGTTTTGTTCAGAACTAGGCCAGCACCTCTCGCTCGTGGTCTGGTGTGCGACACTGGCGGCGGGTGCATTGGTCACGTGGCTGCCTCGAAGCTCAGGCGCGAGAGCATTGTTAGCTACGGGAATAGTGCGGCTGCTTTTCTCAGCCGGGCCGGAACCCACTCTGTGGGCGTTGGGGATGCTTACTGTGAGTATGAAAGGGAAAAAAAGACATGGACATTTTCCAAAAAAAAAACAGCTATATATATAATTTTCTTATTTCTTATGTGCAATGTTACCCACACTAGGTAGGTATGAAAAAGGGGTTTCAATATTTTGGCGTACCTACTGTTCCGACAATTTATATTTGACAATTTGAGTAACTATCAAAGCTGAGCTGGCGGTGCCATCATCGAGTTGACTAAAACTACTTTGATAGCTTATATTTCGGAAACATGACGCTTTAGGAGTTTTTGTCTCATAAAATACTTGTTTGTATTGATGCCAACTATTGATTAATACAGGTTGTATGAGTGACCATTATTTTGAAAAAAAAATGACGGAAAGTAAGGTAGGTCAGGCTCCATGCAAAAATATTCTAACCCCCTTTGTTTGTAGACTATTTGACTGTATTAAAATATGTTCACTTTTAGGGCTCACATAACCGCGATGAGACAACGCATACTTTTAAACTGTAGCGCTTCGCAAGAATTATTTGATTCTCATCACAAAAATCATGAAGGATGTAGTCTCGGGTATTATCTTGTTACACACTAGTATTAGGCATTTATATCCTTCACGAGGTAGTGTTCAAGCCAAAGTTAGCGTATCACACCAAAGTTAAGCCAAGGCTCGTAAACGTGAGGAATATCTTCCCATTTATGTAAGAAATCTGTTTTCAGATAGTGGTGAAAGGCATCCACCTGGTCAGCATCATGGGCAACCGTGGCACATTGTCCAAATCGACACGCAGCGTGGTCACTGACCCAGAGCTGTTGTACCATGGAGTCTACCTCATCTTCTGTTTCCTGGGCATCTGCTGCCATCCATTCTTCTTTTCTGTTTTGGTGAGAGTCCTGAATCTCTCAACTCTGCATCTTATTCCTCATTGATCTGAATCTGAGAGTACTACGCTTTTGCTGAGATGCGGTCTCCACACCAGAACCTTTCGACTTCTCCAACTCACGTGACCAGACCTTTTAGGCTTAACAACTTTGTCGGTTACTTTGGTACTTCAGTGAAACAATTTAAATTTATTTTATTAAATTTTATTTATTTTGTCTATATTATTACACAAATTTAAAAATAAAGCTGACGAAACACAAATATGAACACAAAATTAAATCATATCGTTACTGACTTCAGGAACGATATGTCCTGTCTCAGTACCGAGTACTGACAGACTCTTAAACTCATATTTCTGTTTGTCAGTTGCTGGACCTCGTGTACCGTGAAGACACGCTACTGAACGTGATGCGCTCGGTGACGCGCAACGGGCGCTCGATCCTGCTGACGGCGGTGTTGGCGCTAGTGCTGGTGTACATGTTCTCCATCGTTGGCTACATGTTCTTCCGCGACCACTTCCTCGTCAACGTGGACCGACTGGACGGCGAGTATATTAGCTGTGTAGAGGCCGCGCTCGGTGACAACGGGCGCTCGATCCTGCTGACGGCGGTGTTGGCGCTAGTGCTGGTGTACATGTTCTCCATCGTTGGCTACATGTTCTTCCGCGACCACTTCCTCGTCAACGTCGACCGACTGGACGGCGAGTATATTAGCTGTGTAGAGGCCGCGCTCGGTGACAACGGGCGCTCGATCCTGCTGACGGCGGTGTTGGCGCTAGTGCTGGTGTACATGTTCTCCATCGTTGGCTACATGTTCTTCCGCGACCACTTCCTCGTCAACGTCGACCGACTGGACGGCGAGTATATTAGCTGTGTAGAGGCCGCGCTCGGTGACAACGGGCGCTCGATCCTGCTGACGGCGGTGTTGGCGCTAGTGCTGGTGTACATGTTCTCCATCGTTGGCTACATGTTCTTCCGCGACCACTTCCTCGTCAACGTGGACCGACTGGACGGCGAGTATATTAGCTGTGTAGAGGCCGCGCTCGGTGACAACGGGCGCTCGATCCTGCTGACGGCGGTGTTGGCGCTAGTGCTGGTGTACATGTTCTCCATCGTTGGCTACATGTTCTTCCGCGACCACTTCCTCGTCAACGTCGACCGACTGGACGGCGAGTATATTAGCTGTGTAGAGGCCGCGCTCGGTGACAACGGGCGCTCGATCCTGCTGACGGCGGTGTTGGCGCTAGTGCTGGTGTACATGTTCTCCATCGTTGGCTACATGTTCTTCCGCGACCACTTCCTCGTCAACGTCGACCGACTGGACGGCGAGTATATTAGCTGTGTAGAGGCCGCGCTCGGTGACAACGGGCGCTCGATCCTGCTGACGGCGGTGTTGGCGCTAGTGCTGGTGTACATGTTCTCCATCGTTGGCTACATGTTATTCCGCGACCACTTCCTCGTCAACGTGGACCGACTGGACGGCGAGTATATTAGCTGTGTAGAGGCCACTCCACCACAGCCGATCCGGGTCTTTAGATTTTTAGTGTCGAAATCCGGGTTTTTTTTTAATTTGCTAGAAAGTATTTATCCATACTAAACTTATTAACCCGTGTTTTGGTTTGTCCTTCAATCACGTTACAACAGAGCAACGGATCGACTTTATTGTTTGCATGGCCACATTTGAGGACCTGAACAGTAACATAGGCTACTTTATTTCCCGGAAAATTAAGGAGTTCCCGTGGGAATCAAAAAAACTTATTCCACGCGAACGAAGTCGTGACTGGTGGCCATCAGCTAGTTACCAATAAATACCAATACCTTACCGATAAATACAATTACCGCACTGATAAATAAAATAACAGCCTTATTAAAGACGTATTCATTATTACAGATGACGACGACCCACGTTTTGAGCCCGACAAATGCACGACAAGTGACGACCCCGCAGCCAAGTACCAACGTACCGCCACTCAGCCTCACTTCATATCCGTGGGGGGTGAACTGAGGGAGAGGACCTGTGACTCCCTCATCATGTGCATCATCACAACCCTCAACTTGGGTCTGAGGAATGGAGGAGGCATTGGAGACGTTCTACGCTCGCCTGCTAGCTTTGTAAGTGCACTGCCTTTATTTGTTTCAAAAACGTCGTTGATAAATAAAAATCATAAGTTCTGTAGGTATCCCCACATTGCGATCAAACAACAACGAAATGAAATGAAATGATTTATTTATTTCACGTAGGACAACTTGTGCCACTTATGAAATGTCTCGATTCTACCACCGGTTCGGAAAACAGATTCTACTGAAAATAACCAGCAAGAAACTTGAAAGAACAAAGAAAACTTGCTACCGCGATTGCATGCCAGGTTGTATGTGATTCCAAATTGAGACATGGCTGTCGATGAGAAATACGTCATCTTGAGGATGTCATCAAATCACCTCTCGAATATTTTCTTTATCAAAAAATTACGTCTTTTAGAGTTTAAAATTATCATCGCATCCAACTAGCATGAAGTTAAGTTTTAAATTCGCTGCTAAGAAGAAATAATCAGCGTTTTTAAACTGCCGGTAATTTTACATTTCGCAATTATAATTTTCCCAACTGCCAAGAACAGCTTTGTTCTTAAGCACAAATAATTACGAATCGATGTTAAAAGTTTTTTAGAAACTTCTTAAAATCCCTTTCAAAGTCAAAATATATTTATTCAAAGTTGGTACTTACACTACAAGTACACTTCACGAATGCCAAGTATGCAAAGTATAACACGTGATGGTGATATTTAACAACGGTATCTTTAAACTAGTGATGTGCCGGATATCCGTATCCGTTACTTTTTTGACGGATCTTTTACCTCATTAATTTATCGTAGTGAGTTTCAAGGTCACGCGCACCAACACCGATTGGGTAAGAAATTCAAAATCTATATCCGTATCCGCGGATCTTGACACCAAATATCCGTATTCCGATTCGTATCCGTGGATATGCATTTTTAACGATCCGGCACATTTCATCACTACTTAAAACTAAAGCTACGAGGTTTTTAATAGCCATAGAATTCTCGCCTACAAATTCAAATTCAATTTAAAATGTTTTTTTATTCAAATAAACTTTTACAATTACTTTTGAATCGTCGAGTGAATCTACCACTGGTTCGGAATGACATTTCTACCGAGAAGAACCAGCAAGAAACTCGGCGGTTGCTCTTTAAAAAATTACAATTTCATTAATTTGTAGAGTACAGTAACAGCTGTCCTTAGCATTGCTGGAGCGAGTCAAATCCATGCTCCTTTGTAATTTTTTTTTATCCACTACAAGTTAGCCCTTGACTGCGATCTCACCTGATGGTAAGTGATGATGCAATCTAAGATGGTAGCGGGCTAACCTGTTAGGGGCATGGCAGTTATATTAAACCCATACCCCTATTTGGTTTCTACGCGGCATCGTACCGGAACGCGTAATCGCTTGGCGGCACGTCTTTGCCGGTAGGGTGGTAACTAGCCACGGCCGAAGCCTCCCACCAGGCCAGACCAGGGAAAATTCAGAAATTGTAAATTCCCAAATTGACCCTGCCGAGGATCGAACCCAGGACCTCCGCACGTTAAGACAATAGCGCTACACACTGCGCTACGCAAACGTATTTACGTAATTACGATTTACGTAATCTTCAACTGTATAATATAATTAAAGCCTCGATTTAAAGTCATAAAACCTGGTTTCCCAGGAGCCGCTGTACGTGGGCCGCGTGGTTTACGACCTCGTGTTCTACTTCGTGGTGATTGTGATCGTCCTCAACCTCATCTTCGGTGTTATCATCGACACCTTCGCCGACCTGCGTAGCGAGAAGCAACAGAAAGAGCTCATACTGAAGAACACGTGTTTTATATGCGGTGAGTATTTTAATTTAATTTATTTATTTAAGGACATCCAACAGGTTACAATAGAATAACAGGAAAAATAAAGCTACTTAAAAGAATAATATGCATTATTGTATTTTATATAGTGCTAGCTGATGGCCGCGACTTCGTCCGCGTTGATTGAGGTTCCCGCGGGAAGTCTTTAATTATCCGGGATAACAAGTAGCCTATGTGTTATTTCAGACTATAAACTCTGTGCCAAATTTCATCCAAACCTGTTCAGCCGTTCGGGCGTGATTGAGTAACAAACATCCATCCATCCAAACTTTCGCATTTATAAATATTAGCATAGATAGCAGTAGGCAATTCTATCATGTTTTAAAAACAATCCCTAAAGCAGTAAATCTATTTGGAATTCAACTAACTTGTGGGTTACTGGACGCGAGGCCGGTTTCTTCCATGCAACTTTGTCAATAAGGAAATCATCGATAGTATAATAACCTCGACTGAACAAATACTGTTTAGCAGTCTTTTATAAGTTACTACGGG
Organism: Erebia palarica; assembly: GCA_964035005.1. Classification (NCBI taxonomy): domain Eukaryota; kingdom Metazoa; phylum Arthropoda; class Insecta; order Lepidoptera; family Nymphalidae; genus Erebia; species Erebia palarica. Next base: position 5,264,613 of record OZ035992.1, read on the forward strand.
ATACCCCTCAGTAACTTATACTTATTTTTTACTTAGTACCTATTTTTTTCTTATTTAACACATGAAATGAACGTCTGCATATTATTTTTTCTTAGGACTGAATCGCTCCGCCTTCGACAACAAGAAAGTGGCCTTCGAAGAGCACATAAAGAGTGAGCACAATATGTGGCACTACCTTTACTTCATGGTGTTGGTGCGGGTCAAGGACCCCACCGAGTTCACCGGCCCCGAAAGCTACGTGCATTCCATGATTAAGGTAACAGTTACTCCCCTATTCCTTACTGACATATAACTTTGATTATTCCAACTTTTGCTGTTTTAGAATTAAACAAAGACATGACTCTTACTAACTCTCTTAAAGCAGTATTATTTTAATATTGTTGTCGCTCTTGATTTAGAATTATATGGATTTTAGGGATGTCAAAGTGCGTCATATAAAACTGTAATTTTAAAATAGTACGCCCCAAGTTATCGATTTATCTAATGTCAATGCCTGACTACTATAAAAAAAATATTTATTTTGACAATTATGACGAGGGGAATATAATAAATAAATAAATATAAATAAATCATTTATTTGCTGTAAATTGTACAATTAAGATGACAATGACCAAATCTGACCAAACATATTTCGTCATTACTGAAGGAATCTTACGAAAGCCGTTGTAAAATCTGACAAATTCATTATTAAATCGCAAAGCGTTAAATCGGAGCAAATTTAAATATAGATCTCAACATCACATTCTCAACCTTACGAATGTGCACAGAGTAACAACCTGGACTGGTTCCCGCGGCTGCGAGCGTTGTCGCTGATGGGCGGCGGGCAGGGCGAGGGCGGTGAGCTGGAGTTGCGCAACCTGCAAGCGCAGCTCGAGCGAGCGCAGACCGCCGTCAGGGTGCTCACAGACCTGCTCACCGACCTACGCGACCAGGTAACGACTGAGAGCGTTGTCGCTGATGGGCGCCGGGCAGGGCGAGGGCGGTGAGCTGGAGCTGCGCAACCTGCAGGCGCAGCTCGAGCGAGCGCAGACCGCCGTCAGGGTGCTCACAGACCTGCTCACCGACCTACGCGACCAGGTAACGACTGAGAGCGTTGTCGCTGATGGGCGCCGGGCAGGGCGAGGGCGGTGAGCTGGAGCTGCGCAACCTGCAGGCGCAGCTCGAGCGAGCGCAGACCGCCGTCAGGGTGCTCACAGACCTGCTCACTGACCTGCGCGACCAGGTAACGACTGATAGCGTTGTCGCTGATGGGCGGCGGGCAGGGCGAGGGCGGTGAGCTGGAGCTGCGCAACCTGCAGGCGCAGCTCGAGCGAGCGCAGACCGCCGTCAGGGTGCTCACAGACCTGCTCACCGACCTACGCGACCAGGTAACGACTGAGAGCGTTGTCGCTGATGGGCGCCGGGCAGGGCGAGGGCGGTGAGCTGGAGCTGCGCAACCTGCAAGCGCAGCTCGAGCGAGCGCAGACCGCCGTCAGGGTGCTCACAGACCTGCTCACCGACCTGCGCGACCAGGTAACGACTGAGAGCGTTGTCGCTGATGGGCGGCGGGCAGGGCGAGGGCGGTGAGCTGGAGCTGCGCAACCTGCAAGCGCAGCTCGAGCGAGCGCAGACCGTCGTCATAGTGCTCACAGACCTGCTCACCGACCTACGCGACCAGGTAACGACTGAGAGCGTTGTCGCTGATGGGCGGCGGGCAGGGCGAGGGCGGTGAGCTGGAGCTGCGCAACCTGCAAGCGCAGCTCGAGCGAGCGCAGACCGTCGTCATAGTGCTCACAGACCTGCTCACCGACCTGCGCGACCAGGTAACGACTGAGAGCGTTGTCGCTGATGGGCGGCGGGCAGGGCGAGGGCGGTGAGCTGGAGCTGCGCAACCTGCAAGCGCAGCTCGAGCGAGCGCAGACCGCCGTCAGGGTGCTCACAGACCTGCTCACCGACCTGCGCGACCAGGTAACGACTGAGAGCGTTGTCGCTGATGGGCGGCGGGCAGGGCGAGGGCGGTGAGCTGGAGCTGCGCAACCTGCAGGCGCAGCTCGAGCGAGCGCAGACCGCCGTCAGGGTGCTCACAGACCTGCTCACCGACCTACGCGACCAGGTAACGACTGAGAGCGTTGTCGCTGATGGGCGCCGGGCAGGGCGAGGGCGGTGAGCTGGAGCTGCGCAACCTGCAGGCGCAGCTCGAGCGAGCGCAGACCGCCGTCAGGGTGCTCACAGACCTGCTCACCGACCTGCGCGACCAGGTAACGACTGAGAGCGTTGTCGCTGATGGGCGGCGGGCAGGGCGAGGGCGGTGAGCTGGAGCTGCGCAACCTGCAAGCGCAGCTCGAGCGAGCGCAGACCGTCGTCATAGTGCTCACAGACCTGCTCACCGACCTGCGCGACCAGGTAACGACTGAGTTGTTCAAAATTGCTATAAACCCATAGCACGCTACTGACCATAAACTATAAATTTTTAGCATGCTTTTAAATACGCTATGTTATAACGCGCTTGTTATAAGAAAGCGTGTGGGCAGGCAGGCAGGCGCGATATGTCTTGCAGCACGCTATTCAATTGCTTATTTGCAAGAAACATTGTACAATTAAGATGACAAACTAAAAGAAAAAACAAACATGTTTCGTCATTGCTGACACGCAAATTTACAAAGTAACAATCTAAGTACAAACAACAAACAAATAACAATTTAAGTAATACAATCTATGAATCATTAGGTTAATAACATAATCCAAATTACGTTACAAGTGCTCCGAGGTGCCCCGCGCAATCGCGTGATATTCATAACGCCGTAGCGACATGGCGACTCCTCACATAGCACGTTATCCGCGCTATTTAACAATAGCGCGCTATGATATTGCGCTACGTGCTATATTAACCACCTCTAGAGCTAACTCTTATACAGTTGAGCTCTGAGGAATCGGGTGCCGTCGACGGGTTGCGCCGCCGTAGGTCACTAGGTAGGTAGGAAGGCAGGTCGTAGGTAGCTCTTGGATCACGTGACTAAGAGAGCCAGAGGCGTTAGTATACCGGTTTTTGTTTTTAAATATAAATTCTAGTGAGAAACTGCCGCTTTCGATGTGACGGCATCCTTTATACTGTTTTAAATTGTGAACTGTTCTTGAACTTAACTTTGCATGCAGTCGTATGTCTTAAAAACTACATATTATAAGAACAAAATTTTTAATTTTAATTTTTTTTTCTATAGTAGTACACCGGTTAGTTGTTGGGATTACGCTCAAAAACTAATGTTCTTACAGATGACAGAGCAACGGAAGCAGAAGCAACGCATCGGTCTACTGAACTCCACGTCTTCTTACCTGCAGACCATGCAGATGAATCTACCGCCGTGAGAGATATTGTCACTAATATAATAGGGATGTTTGCTCTGTCAATAATAAATTACTTGTTAGGACCGCTTGCACCAACCCCTAAAATGTGTTTGAGATAGTTTTCTTATATCTTAATACCTCGGAATAATAAACTGGTCAAAAAGTGACAGCATCACTGAATTAAACTAAATAAAAAGCATTATTAAATAAAGGGGTCATCCAAAATATGTAAAAATCCACGTTAGTTAACCATTTTCAAATATCAATTAGCTACAAAAAGCACGTTAAATGTTTATCAAGTCGTTGGCAATAGCCCTATACGAAAACCCATCCTTATACACTTAATCTGGACTTTTTCGTAGCGTAGCTAGTAGTTGGAGATCACTTTAATATACAAATACATATCAATAAATGTATAATATTTGGATAGAAGCAGACGTCACTTAGCGGTAGTCCATGAAAATGTAGGAACTAGAAATTTAATTCGCTATAATCCGCCACAGTAGGTAATTCTATGTGGTACAGTGTGTATCTTGACCGACACCGGAGCATCTTCAGATGTTTTTTTTAATCCACTACAAGTTAGCCCTTGACCGCGATCTCACCTGATGGTAAGTGATGATGCAGTCTGAGATGGTAGCGGGCTAACCACAGTCGACACTCGACAATCGTGCATTGTTGAGTCAACATTTTTTTGACGACCTCCGTGGCGCAGTATTGAGCGCTGTTGTCTTAACGTGCGGAGGTACCGGGTTCGATCCCCGGCAGGGTCAATTTGGGAATTCATAATTTCTAAATTTTCCCTCGTCTGGCCTGGTGGGAGGCTTCGGCCGTGGCTAGTTACCACCCTACTGGCAAAGACGTTCCGCCAAGCGATTTAGCGTTCCGGTAGGATGCCGTGTAGAAACCGAATAGGGGTATGGGTAAATAACTGCCATGCCCCGAACAGGTTAGCCCGCTACCATCTTAGACTGCATCATCACTTACCATCAGGTGAGATCGCGGTCAAGGGCTAACTTGTAGTGGATACAAAAAAAACATCTCCTGAAGATGCTCCGGTGTCGGTCAAGACACTGTACCACATAGAATTACTTACTGTGGCGGATTATAGCGAATTAAATTTCTAATTTCGTTATGTATAGTATTTTGAAAGCTGAGAAGTGAGTGTGAGATGGTTTCTCGTATATATGTCACATTAAGATTGTAAAAACCGTTAGATTATAATCTAACTCGCGAAATTGTAAATTGTCGAAAGAACCGTTCAATGTTCTGAGTATCAATTTTTGAAATATTCATTGTATTTACGTTTTCTTGTCTGTTTCTTGTAGGTTAGGTTAGGGTTCGACATAAATAATCAGGTAGTGCCCTGGCACTTAGGTTTTATCGGGCCAATATACCTAACAGATTACAATCTACCGAAAAATAAATTTAAATTGTAATCTTTCGACAGTTCGCAATTTCGCGAGTTAGATTATAATGTAACGGTTTTTCCAATCTTACGGAGACATATACAGTTAAACTATAAGCCTCACTGATACGGAAATGTCATTGCGATGTGTGTTGCTCCCAAAAAGATTAAACTTTACCTTGATGTTATATTATTACATGAAAATCAAGTTGAAGTCTCTACTCAACATCAATATTTCACTGTTTAATGTATTTTCTTTAAAGTCAACAAGTTGAAAAGTGAGCAGGGACTTTCAGCAGCCCTTCTTTTTTTAAATTAAGGTGTGATTTTTCCAAAAGTGCACTAATTTTCCATACATATCTGTTTTCTTTGGTTTTTCTTCTTCTTTTTCTTATTCATTATCCTTTGTACAGTTAAAAAAAACTAGTCAAATAGGCACATATTTGATATTATTACAAAAATCTGGGTCAAATGAATATGATAGGAAACAGCGTAACTCCTATACTTTTGATACTGTTTTTTTTTCTTCAATCAATTAAAACTTCTTTATACATATAATGAAATGTCAGTTTTGAAAAATCACTTCTGAAATAATAGTTAAATATTTAATTAATTATTTTTTTTGGGTCTTCTGGGTTTGTGTCTTTACACAAAAGCCCAGCGCGCTCGGCGAATACATTTGGCCAATTTTTACTGGAGACATTAGGAATAGATCGTAAATATATCATTAAAATAGTCACTCAATATAAGTTATATGTTCCGCTACATATTTTTTTAGTTATGGATCGCATAATTATACCATTAAATAATATGAGATTCTTGCTCACGACACGAGGTCGCTTTGACTTTCGTATAAGAATCAAATTAGATATGTATGAAGTTCTAAATATATTTAAATTACGTCATTTGTGTATTCGGTTGTACACAAATCTAAATGTAAAAGTCTAATAGTAAAGGAAAGGGAATATTTCGAAATGAATATCACTAATTTTATTGTGATTAGGACTTGGTAAAAATCTTTTGTTTGAAAATGATGCCCTAATCTAAAACGTGATCACTTTCATGACGCATAATATCATGAATTTTTATAACATTTATTTGTGCCAAAAACTTGTAAGAATAAGTAGTAAAATATATCTACTTTAAGCGATCCCTACCAGATACCCTTCGAATTGGGGGGAGTAAAGAAATAATAGTTCAAAAATTATTATTTGAGAACATATTTGATTGTTATCATAAAACCTAAATCCATACAATGAACTATTTTAAAAATCCCTTCTGATTTGGCTGTAGTCATTTTTTTGTTATGGATATTTTTTTTATTTCAACGATTTTGGTATAACCGAAATGACTTTATAATCTCATAAAAGTATAAATAAATATGTGTGTAAAATTATTGTGTAATTGTGTAAAATTTTCAACTAGATCTGTAGTAATCATGTGATGTAAAGGATTTGATAGTGAATATTTTACTGTTTAGAAGTTAATAGATTTATCTACTAAGTTAGATGGGTGGGGTTGTATTGACGTATAATTCCCTAAGAGAGTTTGATTTTATACATTCAATATACTTGTTAGACATTTATATTTTGACAATCTTAACTTTTATTAATTATTTCTTATTATGTTATTTTCGTAAATCTTATATAAAATATTATCTGTTTTTACTATAAAAAAATTTACAGTACAGTAGCTTTATAAAAATAATTACCTAACTAGCATCATTTCGGTTGAGTTTTTGATAATTTATTCTTAGTCGGTTCTATAAAAAGCATGCATTAAAAATTGCGGCCATTTTCCATTCAATTAAACACAACTAAAAATAAGCAATAATAATTTTAAAATATTTTTTTATTAAATTGTAACTCATTCTATCTTTTATATATTACAATCACAATGTTTTATATAATAATATTAAAATATTTTTTAGTAAAATTGTAACTTCTTTTATATATAGTGTTTTATAGCGGTTATAAAAATAGCCGTAAAGCCGTCGGTCCTGCGCCTGATCTCTCTCCGGTCGTGTCGGATTTCCGTCCCATCGGGCTATGAGAGTAAAGGAACAGAGAGTGCACCTGTGTATGCGCACACACTTGTACACTATAATATCTCCCGCGCGAGATTGGCCGCCGTGGCCGAAATTCGGTCGGGAGGACAACATCATATAGCCCAGTAGCATAGCCCGCACATATAGCCCGCGATATTCATATTTCCTTAGTTGCCTATTAGATTATTGTAAAAAGGGTTTTCTTCTTTTCTTATTGAACTTTTCTGTTATACGATATTTTAAGTTGAAAGTTTCGGCCCCCTAGCTATTGACCACACTACTGAAAAAACCGTGCTGCCAAGTTATTTAGCGTTCCGGTACGATGTCGCGTAAACTGAGTAGGAAAACAGACACTGCTTTATTTCTGTGTTGTTTAGTGGACACCTCACGATTTGTATTATTTTTCTAGTTCAACTTTTTTTTTAATGTCACGTACCAATACTTCAGGCCGCTTGTGCTCCCCTAAAATTACTTATTTATCATAAGTGCAATATTTTATAGCTCAAAGTACGTTACTAGTAAACTGTAGTTAGACGAAATTTTGAATTTTATTTAATGTTTTTATTAGAGATCTTACGATGTTTCATGTATTTTGATTATTATTATATTATCTTATTGTACAAGGTCTGTAGGAACGGGTGTCAGTATATATTAATCTTTATAAACACTTCCTACTTTGAAACCATAAACAAAAAGTTTTTGTTTCATACAAACATGTCCATATCACTCGACAAAGTGTATGGACCAATGATGCCCGCGACTTCGTCCACGTGGATTTAGGTTTTTTTAAACTTATAAACCTAAATCCACGCGGAAGTCGCGGGCATCATCTACTGATTGATTCTATCAGTATTCATTTAAGTTTTATACCCCCCTTTTCCTATAGACCTTGTACTATGTTTTTTATTGTCATATTTCTATAGATCTTAGTGTATAGGATTTGACGAAATATTTGTTACTACTAAATGACGACCGAAGACGTTATACTTACCCTTAGAAAGAGCTTCGAAATCTTAGGTCTTAATCTGTAGTTATAACTTAATACATATCCAGATGATTTATTTAATGAAGATCTAAGTCTTTATTTCAACTTTGGTCCTTTTTTTTTAAACCTTTCCATGCGGAATCATATTTTCAATGTCTATACGGACGACTTTGTATGAGAGGGTTAAAAGTACGTAGTTACTGACTTCAAATAATGTTGACAATTGATAAAGATTGACTTTTTTCAAACTAATTTTTTTCAAAAAATTTCATAATATTTTTGAAAATAAATCAACCTGTATATAAGCGTTCATCAGACGACAGGGACTGTTAGACAACTGACAGTAAAACCTATCGTCTAATGGACGCCATAGGACAACATTCATTTAAATCTATTCTGTAAACTTATTTCTCGTTTGTTAATTTAGAACAATATCAAATATTTTATTATTAATTATTTTAAAATTTTATTACGGTTTGATTGGATTGTTCAATGAAATAGTGCCATTAAAATAAGTACCAATAGTTTTTAAGGTTTTGAATGCAGTTCTAAGATTTTCCTTTGTCACCAAAAGCAGACATACTTTATAACATTATTAACTACTTTATAAATACTCACGTTTTTCAGACCTAGTGTAACTTTTCGAGTGAAACGAATGTGATATTATCAAATTGTAATCGCGATTTGTCAACAAAATTATTTTTCAATCTCGTATTGAATTTTGAAAAGTTACAACAAAGTCGCAAGTCATATTCTGTACTGTACTTACTTATGTGTTAGTGAAATGTTTTCTGTATATTATAAATAGAAAAACAATACGAATATTTTCGTTAAATCGGCTTGTAAAGTGGATTTTATATACATATTGTATTAAGTATAGATAAATCATTGTAATATCTTTTTATGATTGATTTTTATATTATGTACTTAAGTCATTCGGTTATTTTATAGTCAAAAAAATTAACCCATTGTTATTATTTTCAAAAAATCTACACTTTTTAAAGTTACATATTTTCCGTTAATACTAATTTCGACATTCCTTCTGCAATTATTTATATTCATAATTGTTGATCTTCAATATTAATATTTTGTTGGTAATGTACAAAATAAATACAAATATATATACGAGTATTTAAAAAAGTGTTCTACAAAATCTATTGTCTATTCTCTATTTTATATAACTTTTAACTAATACGAATTTAAAACTTCTGTGACTGACCAAAATTTATTTACTGCTTTCTCTTAGAATTTTTATATAAATATAAGTTTTTTACTACTTTTAATGTAATCTGTCTTATTAACAAATGTACCCATTTGATAAGTGAAACAGTGTGGCTAATTCTGTTATACACAATATCTAAACTCATATTTCATCGTCATATTTTTGTCCTTTTCCACTGGGAAAATTTTGAAAGGGATAGCTATAATTTTAAAATAAGTCCTGTCATTTAAGTTGAGTTTAGACTTTTTCGAGGTCCTGTTGACGGAGACCTACATTTTATAGGCATACATTTATTAATAAGAGATGTTCAATAGATGATCTATTTCTTTCGCTATAATCTATACATTCCCAATGTATTTCATATAACATTTTATAAATAATTATACATTTCAAAGGATCTGTCTTGGAATCTTTTTATAGTTCTCAATTTAACGAGTAGATAGAAATAGTAGTTAAATGTTGTTATTATGAAGTAAGCAGTTTGTTGCAATGCGTGTAATTAGTTTTTGTTTATGGAAAAATAAAAATATGGCACAAAAATTATATATTTTGGTTTTTCTTTAAGACATAAGCCAGTGGAAAAAATACTTTTCTATAATCTGTAGCCGAGTTGACGCAAATAAAATTAGTAGACCGAGACGTTATCATACTAAGTTAACCCTCTTTAAGTTATTTATGATAAAATAAATGAAAGAGTATGAAATCACTACGTTGTAGGTAGTTATACGTTATAGGTGGATTTAATTTAAAAAAGTGTTCAACTATCGTTGACTTAACTGTTTAACTGCAATGGAAACTTTAAATTGAAGTCCTGAATTAATAGGTAAGGTTATTGTTTCCCCGAAAATGGCTAAGCGGAACGGACTTACGCTTCCACCAACAAAGAGTTGCTCAATTGCTCATGGGACACTTGAACTCTGCTCGCTCAGTCCTTTCCGCTATTTGTTGGTGAAAGTGCTTGCATGCAGTTTCCTCTGCGAGTTAAACCGGAGTCCATGGAAACCCCGCTTTAATATTTTCCTCGCATATCTGTGAACCTAAAGTTTGAACTCTATAGCTGCCATTTAGAAAGGAAAATAGGACTAATAACAGCTGATACTGATTAAGTCAATAATATTAATTAGAAAGGTATATTGTTATCTCTTTGTTTTGTAATGTGAATCATCAATTGAAGAGTTTTATCTAGGGAAGATGCAAAAGAATTGGTTCAGGTTTGATATCAGCTGTTATCAGGTTACGAGTAACTCGTGTACCAGAAGACAAGGTTAACAAAATCAACGTCCCATGACTTCTAATCGGGCTGATCAATACTTATTTAGGCTGCCTTCAAATTCAAGCACACACATTGTAATTTTATATACCTACTAGCGAATGCCTGCGACTTCGTCTGCGTGGTTTGAGGTTTTTTGGTTCCCGCGGGAACTGTTTAATTTTCCGGGATAAAAAGTAGACTATTTGCTATTCTAGACTATAATCTATCTCTGTGCCAAATTTCAGTTAGATCCGTTCAGCCGTTGGCGCGTGATTGAGTAACAAACATCCATACATCCAGACATCCATCCAAACTTTTGCATTTATAATATTAGTAAGTTTAGTAAGTAGTATAGATGTTTTGGGTTTAAATGTGAAATGAATTAGTTTACATTAAAATACTTAGAAACGCATTTAGAAACGAATACATTAGTTACCTACGTCTTTATGATGACACCTCGGTTACATTTTTGATCAAGTGGTCCGGTAAATTGACAGGGGGAAAAGTTGTGCAAGTATCTACAGCTGCTCCCCAGTGATTGGACGCGACGTTGATCGGCTATCTATCGATAAGAGACAACACGATCGACAGTCGATGATTGCTGATCGCGAACATGTGGCGTTTAGGTGTACTTTCGATATTTATCGCGAGTGAGTATAATTAAAGATTAATTACTTATTTGGCGGGGTGCCACTAGTGCGTAGTGACGAGATGGAATGGATGGATATGTCACCGTAAGATTGTAAAAACCGTTAGATTATAATCTAACTCGCGAAATTGTAAACTGTCGACAGATTGTGAACCATTCAATGTTTTGAGTGTAAATTTTTGAAATATTAATTGTGTTTACGTTTTATTTTGTCTTTCTAGTAGGTTAGGTTAGGGTTCGACATATATAATCAGGTAGTGCCGGCACTTAGGTTCTATCGGGTTAATATACCTAACAGATTACAATCTACCGAAAAATAATGCGTTAAATTGTAATCTTTCGACAGTTTGCAATTTCGCGAGTTAGATTATAATTTAATGGTTTTTACAATCTTACGTGACAGATACACTATATTTTGGAGCCATGGTACTAAGTAGGTACGATTTCTTTATTAAACTTCTTGATAGGACCAGTGATCCTGTGCAAGGTAGGTACTTAGGTAAATTCTTTTCCAATGGACATACCTCATCATAATTATTATAACGTATATATATAAAATACGGTTTCGGAAAATGTCGTTTTAAGTTTTGATTTTAAGCACCATTTTCAAGCAATCTTTTCTTACTTACTACCTACTCTAACGATTACCACGGCAGTGTGTTGCGGGAATCCATGATACACGAGGAACAACAGGTTTATTTCGGTATCGTAATCTGTTTGGTACAACGTTCAGATTACGGAGCACCTCCTGCTACATGCGGGAAAAACAAGCAATGGAAACTAAGTGTATGCGAACGTACACGTAGTAGTAAAGTTCGTAGGTAGGTTTAGGTATTATAGGTACGTTGCAATCTGACACCAGAGCATCCTCAGGAGAAATTACCTAAGTAGTCTACTCTAAATTGCACAATTTTGCTTCAACATTTAACCGATTAGACGGCCGACGCGATGTGATGGACCTAGCCCTGCTGCTGTAAGTAAAAATGTATGCATGGAATACCTCTTGCTTCTCATAAGTAGTTTTTTTAGGTAAGAACACTAACAGCTCGAACGAGTCATTTTCATCCACTCGAAACAAAAAAAATTTCCTCGAGCTATCATAATTAGATCGTAAATTCTTTGTCCTTACTGTACTGTAGGAATTTAGACTTTATTGTAATATGGATTTAAGTAACTAGTTATTTTGCATTACAACCATTTACTTTTAAAATACATATAATAAAGTCCACTCCAACTGACAATAAAGATTAGCTATCAAGTATCTTGTAATATGGGATTTTCTCAAAATTCTAAACGCGGTGATACCTAAATGGATGTTAACTCAAGCAAAGCATTATTACTGGTACTTATAGTACATCAAACATAACTAAAGTAAGTAACAGCCGGTTTCTGAATTAGGCATTCAAGCAAAAATCAGCTATAAGCAGATACAGATTCCTTCGAAAAGCGGAATCGGTCCTTACATTGTTTGTCGTTGAAAGAAACAATGGGCGATTTCTAATAACTTGTCGCCTGTGTGGTTGTCTTTGTACAGGTAATAGAATCTTCACTGGACATTATGCAAAAAATGGATTTTTTTACAAAGGTTCAAACGAGAGTAAAGTTTAAGTAGCCGAAATCCGTCACTCATCTATCACGTTGTCAACTCTGAGAAAAGAGAGCTTTGAGCACTGTCAAATGCGCTCTGAAACGCAATTTTGCTGCTAAGCAGAGATTTAAGCTCGGAAACTGTCAAATTTGAAAATTTTCAAGCTCCAATTCTCAAACCTTACGCAATATCAATTCAGAAACAATAATTTGCCTAAGTCGTTCTTAAAACACACTTAAGAAGTCTTTGAGACCGACTCAACATGAAATTCTCAATTCAGAAACCGGCTGTAAGTATATAAACTCACCGGCATATATATATAACGGAACATAAAAAAAAGGTCCATAATTTAAAAAATATGGTTTTATTTTAAAATCTACTTACCTACTACACTTCTTTTGTTATTTAAAGTTTCATTTGTTTTACTTAAAATGAGATCACATTAAGAACAGATTTTGCGAGTAAAGGCTATTTGTGAAAAATGGTACATTTTTGAACTTTTCATGTAACCGGGAAAAGTGAAATTTAATATTAAAATAACAATTAATTAAATAATTAGAAAAATGGTGATTAATATCGCGTATTTCCTCCACGTGCTCTTATTAAAGTTAGAACCCGTCTAGGCATACTGAGAATGATGTTATCGATGGTCTCCTGGGATAGTCTCCGCCATTCCTCAACTACAGTGATTCGCAGTTCTCCCACGTTGGCAGGAGCTGGAATTCTGGACTTAACTTTTCTTTTCAGCAAGTCCCAAACGTGCTCTATTGGGTTCATATCCGGTGATCTCGCCGGCCACTCCATAACAGATTCATATCATTAAGATAAGCTTGAGTTACCCGAGCGGTATGCGGCCGAGCATTATCCTGCATAAAAACAAAATCTTCACCGATATATGGGGCAAACGGTACGACATTTTCTTCTAAAACTTCTCTGATATAGCGGTCTTCAGTCAGACTCCCTCTGTCAATCACTACCAAGTCTGTGCGAACTCCCAAACAAATGCCCGCCCAAACCATTATTGATCCACCACCGTATGCAACTGTAGTTTCAAAATTTGTCTGAATGTATCGTTCTCCTTTGCGTCTGTATATTCTTTGCCTGCCGTCAATTTGATTTAAGAGAATTCTGCGCTCATCACTAAACAATACCTTACTCCTTTGGTCCGCGTTCCAAAGTCGATGTTCCTGAGGAAAAGTTAACCTGTTTCTACGATGATTTACCTCGAGCCTTGGAGCCTTGGCGGGCACAAATGAACCAAAACCAGCTTCTTCGAGCCTTCTTCGTACCGTACGCTCACTTACGGTTACACCCCGCACACCTCGCACGAAGCGGAATGAAACGATCATCCCTACTCGAAGTGCGTCTTTTTCTGCCTTGTCCTGCTCTTCTCACATAAGTACCGGTCTCCCTGAACCGTTGGATACTGCGATGGATCGTTGAAACTGGTCGACGAAGATCTCTGGATATCACTCTGTAGGTTTGACCATTTCTTCGCATTTCGAGTGCCCTGGCAATCTCCGTTGGGGCTAAGTCAGGCATAATTCAGTCATTAACTCCAGAAAGATACGCGATTAAAAAAAACTAACAAAAAACAGTATTTCAATGAAATTTTAAATCAAACTCAGAAGGGAGAAATACTCGAAGTTCGCTCCAGATATGGTGTATTTGAATAAAATTAAAACAATTGCATAAAATGTGATGTTCAGTTGTTTTCTTAATTTGAAAATATTTCTTTTTAAATTAAATGACGTATAAACCAGCCAGCAACCTTATATGATACTGATATCAAACCTTTTTTTTATGTTCCGCTAAATATGCCGGCGAGTTTATAATGAAAAAAATAAAAATTGGCAGTCAGAGCGACTGCCGATAGAAAGGAAACGATTGTTTTTTTCAAATTAAAAAAATAAAAATAAAAAGTAATAAAAATATTTAAAATATAAACCGTTAAACGAAGGCATTAAAGTTTACTTACGAATGTACTATATTTATACATAGGAAGAACCACATTTTTACCCCCTTGCCCTACCAAAAAGTGCTCAACGCGCATATAAAAGTTTTCACTCCAATAAAAACTAAACAGGCTTAAAAATTAGTTCTAATTTTGGCCACCTGTTTCGCAATCGTCGCAATCGTAATGGTTTGTCAAACGTATAAATTGACCTGTTTACGGAGTTCATAGATGCACGTAGAAAAGCCGTAGAAAAGCTGTGCATGAACTCCTAAAACAGTTCGAGTAATGTGTTTCAAGCTGTTAAATTATTACGATTTGCTTAGAAAATTGGGCCTGTGGTCAGATATGTTTTGACGGACTGTACTTACGTGCAAACTTTCTTAAACATTACAGCACTGCATGCGCAAGACACCATCGAAACGTCAGAGCTGTCGTCCGCTGTCGAGGACCCCAGCACTAGAATTATTGGTGGCAACGCTACCACTATAGAGAAATATCCTTTCGCTGTACAGGTGAGGGCTCGTCTTTCGTTTTAGTTAAAACGAATTTTTGGTCTACTCACTCAAGTTAATATTGAAATTCTTGATAACCACGCAATTTTCGAATGACTAGTTTTGAGACCTGTGATTATTTAGGGACTAAATGTAGGAACTTATCCAGGTAAACAGATTTAAATACATAACAATAGTGGATTGGATTAGTCTGAGCATTCTGAGTTTTTTAATAGCTGTCTAGTAGAAGATAGTTTAGTTTTTCTGCCACCAAATGTACCTATCTGAATAATGTCCAGGTCCTGTACAACTCTCAGCTGTCATGCGGCGGTTCCTTGATCACCCGCAGGCACGTGCTGACAGCCGCGCATTGCTTCATCGCCACGTAAGGGTTTCTTTCTTTCATCCACTACAAGTTAGCTCTTGACTGCAGTCTTTTTTTTTATTGCTTGAGACGCGCTCGACGACAATCATGCTTAGTGCAAAGCTATGATGAGGTCTAGACTGTAACGCGCTTACCTAGATGCCTATTCACTCTTGTCTTGAAGGTACTTAAGTTATATGTGGCAGGAAACACATGCGCTGGGAGGGTGTTCACCCTAGCGGTTCGTATCAGAAACGTCGAGCAAAAACGCTTCGTGCGAGCAGATTGGACATCAACCACATAAGGGTGCCAACCCTGACGGTTTCTCGCTGTTCTGTGGTAGAACGGAGAAAGAAGGAACAAGGTTGTAAAGTTCCTGAGCACACTCCCCATGGTATATCCGATAATCTCATTTGATGGTAAAGGTCAGATAAGTTGATAGCGGGCTACCCTGTTGGAGGTATGGCAGCTACAGAAGAAGACTCCGTGTATTCTTGGGCGAATGAACGAAACAAACATGAGAATTTTCTGAAATAAGCGCGTATTTCCGAAACTACCTCGAAACACGCACGATTTTTCTTCCTTTCCAATCTCGTGCTCCTCGTAAAAATTCCCAAATTAATCCTGCCGGCCATCGAACCCGGAACACTCGTTAAGACTAACAGCGCTCACCACAGCGCCAGGGAGGTCGTCGGGTACCTCTTTCAATAGAAAATAACAGAAAAGTTTCGAATTAAATTAGTTTTCTGAAAAGAGCTTTCGAAATCCACCATTGTTTGAGAATGAACTACCTACCGAAAAAAACCAACAAGAACAAGCGGTTACTCATAAGATTCTAAATGTTTTTCCATTCATTGTATAATGCAATTCGCTTATTGATCATCCGTTTGAGTTGAAACTTCGTACAGTTGTTAACACTTGCATGAAGACTGGAGGGATTTCTTGATGCAAGGGCCTAGTGTGCGAATTGCATTGCGATTTCCAGGCATCAGCTACTTTACTTACCTACTTAGTAGTTATAAAATATATACGTAAGTTAACTTAATTATATTAGATAATATCCTTTCAGAAATGGTCAGCAAGTCAGCCCCGTGTACTTTAGTGTCAGAGTCGGCTCGACGGATCTTAACAAGGGTGAGTGATTAATGAATCGTTTTGATTAGATTATTCAACTAGTCCGTCGAACTTATCTGACCCGGTGGCCAAAATTGGAACAAATTTTTATGCCTGTAAAGTTTTTGTTTTTATTTTATATACTTGTGACGCTGTCACCGGATCAGATAACGGACAGACTATTAATCTAGGTTATATATGCCTAGTTTCTATTTTGATTTTTATTTCACAACTATAGATGAAGCCCGCGACTTCGTCCGCGTGTATTAAGTTTTTTGATTCCCGCGGGAACTCTTTAATGTCCCAGGATAAAATAGCCTATGTCCTTCCCCGGGATGTAATCTATCGATGTACCAAATTACATCCAAATCGGTTGAACAGTTGGGCCGTGAAAGCTTAGCAAACAGATAGACAGCCACACTTTCGCATTTATAATATTAAGTATGGATTTGAATTGCTGTGATTGAGTAAATTGTGGATTTACATGAATCAATGATTAGCTACAGGCTGCTCTGAGTAGCTGTCAAATTCTGCAAATCGCAATCATCTCAGCAAATTACAATAATGACGATTAGCGCAATAATTCATAATCACATTCACAATTTTTGGGCTAAGGAAGCTTAACATTTGGCGCCCTTCCAGTTGTAGATTTTCGCCCATTTATTCTTTTTCGTCGTATCCAACGGTCGTATCGCTCTTGATAGAGCGGTCGTGTTCGTCACTTTGTTGTTGTGGCACACTTAACACAGTGAACCTTGCGAGTGAATTCGTGTAAGGGGGCGTCCACCGCAGCCCTCACTTGGTCTGTCCACCTCATTTCTCCTATTTGCATTGTTTCAAAATACAACAGTGCTACAAAATTATTTTTCTAGGTGGGACAGTACACTCGGTATCTGAAGTCATAGTCCACCACTCCTACAACACACCCGTCCGCGACTATGACATCGCCGTCATGACGCTGTCATCGCGTGTCACACTGTCCAGCTCTGTTGGCACGGTGTACATACCAGCTCCTAACGTGCGCTTGGCGGACTATGCGCTAGTCACCACTGTGGGATGGGGCAGGACTAACGTGAGTATGATGCGACTATGACATCGCTGTCATGACGTGTCACATTGTCCGACTAAGTTATGGTGATATACTGAAAGACCAATACTGAGCCAATTTATAATTATTAATTACATGCAATAACATGCAAATTCCTGACAGATCTACGCCCCAACACACATATAGAAAACTGTTTGGTAGTGTAGGTGTTTGGTGGTGTAGGTACCTAGTCAATGAAAAAGGCCTGATATCTCGAAATTCCCATGAAAGCAAATCCTGGTTTATACCATAGCTGGGGCCTAGGGGCCATGGTATATGTAAACCAGAAACCAACATGTCATAATTCTTATGCCATACAAAAGTTTAGAACTTACATTGCGTTTCAATCTCTGTTTGTTCCCTGGAATAAGTAGTTAGAACGTTTACAGGCATCACTATCGGGAGCATCCCCGGTGCTGAACGAGGTTCAAATCTACAAGGTGAATCATTCCATATGCGAAACGCGTTATAAGTACCTGCAGCAGATCACTAGTGACCCCTACCCCATCAGTGACAACATGCTCTGCGCTGGACTCATCGATATAGGAGGTACTCATTAAGCTAGTTTTTTTTTAACTAATTGTTATAGTTAGCGCCAAACAAGTAGTCATCTCTGAGCTGAGGTGCGAAATTGCGAATGCTTGTTTGCACAGCTCTTATACAAACTGTTGAAGTCAGCGTAAAACTACGCTTAAAAATATGCTATTGCGACTCGTCTTGCAGTCTACTTCAGACGCGACTATTTGTTTGTTGCGAGACCAAAATTTTTCTATTTTATATAGCGAGCAAACGAGCAGGCAGGTCACTTGATGCTGTGATTACCGCCGCCCATGTACATTTTTTTTATCCGCCCTTTGAAGAAATCCATATTGTAGTCATGACGGATCACAGAAGATGGATCCATAATTTTCTGTGAAACTTAGATAATTAATTAGTCGCGTATTAATAAACGTCTGCAATAAACAATTGAAGTTATACATAATTATGCAAAATTTCATTGTTCGGGTTTTCCGACCAGAAATTCTCGAATTTAGCCAACGTCAGGAAGATGACTGTATGTCTACTATGTATGTAAATCTGTCGGCTCTGGACCTGACCTCTCTTTATTCGTGTCGCTTTGCCGTCCCATTACACTATGAGAGTAAGAGAATGAAAGGGTACTCATTTTTGCCCACACACTTGTGCACTACTCTTTGTGGAGTATGACCGCCCTGACTAAAATTCAGTCGAGGACATTAGACCAATAAGATGGACGATGGTACGTGGACATTAATAACCTAGTTGTCATACGCTGAGTTTCACGAAACAAATTTTAAAATTTAAGTGATAAGTACTAATTCAATCGCAAAAATTGTATGAAGTACCTATCAACACTTAATTTTTTTAAATTGTTTCGTGCAACTCAGCGTTAGTTTGTTGTTTTACAAGTCGCGGGCATCCACGA
Source organism: Erebia palarica (assembly GCA_964035005.1). Lineage (NCBI taxonomy): Eukaryota > Metazoa > Arthropoda > Insecta > Lepidoptera > Nymphalidae > Erebia > Erebia palarica. Next base: position 5,283,541 of record OZ035992.1, read on the forward strand.
CTTCGCGAGGTTTCTCGGGAATTCTTTAATTTTCCGGGATTAAAAGTAGCCTATGTGTTATCTACCTCTGTGCCAAATTTCATCCAGATACGTTCAGCCCTGATTAAGTAACAAACATCCATCCCTCCATCCAAACTTTCGCATTTATAATATAAGTATAGATTGATTAGCAGCATGTTGTTGTGTGCCAGGCAAAGACGCGTGTCAAGGCGACAGCGGCGGGCCGCTGATTCGCGGCAACGTGCTAGTGGGGGTCGTGTCCTGGGGCTGGGGATGCGCTCAGCCGCTATTCCCCGGTGTCTACACTCGAGTGTCTGCGTTTACTACGTGGATTAACAGCACGGTTCGTATGAAAGAACCAATTGGACCCCATAGGCCTTATTTCAGGATAATATGACGGACGAGAGGTGCATAGCAATAGTGAAGGACTAGATTGAGACAGACTGAAGCATTATTATTATGGTATCTGCCAGTGGCGTGCACAGGGCTTGAAGCTAGGGTAGGCATCAGTTAGTCAGAATACTTGTTTACTGAGTGATATAATGAAAATGAACATGGACGTATTTCCATTTGGGTAAGCAGTGCTTTTATGCCTCTATGAACTGCATGCTACTGGTATCTGCCAAAATTATCATCCTAAATAAGACAAAATTTTGTCCAGATACGTTTATTTACCGTGTTCACCTTAATAATGACTGCAAAGTCGGAGTAATATAGACCTTTATGTGATATTTTTAACGTCGTTTTTTGTTGTATACTAAAAATATGTTAAAATCGTATACTAACCCTAATCACAGAAAATAGCCTGACATGTAGTACCCAAAGATTGGACGAATCCTAACTCTATGGTAGCACCACAATAGAACAAGTCCGATATACTTATCTGGCCCGGTGGCCAGATTATAATGCCTGTTTTTGTTTTTTTACTTTTCATATAAACTAGCGACGCTGTCACCGGGTTAGTTACATTTGTGGAACTTTTGTACACTGTACTTGTAAAATGAGGTTATTAGTATGATGCGATCAATTATTTTTAACGGTTCAACTGTCATGAGTGATATTCGTTATAAGTATATGTCACCGTAAGATTGTAAAAACCGTAAGATTATAATCTAACGCGCGAAATTCTAAACTGTTGAAAGATTGTAAACTGTTCAATGTTCTGAGAGTCAATTTTTGAAATATTCATTTTATTTACGTTTTCTTGTCTCTTTCTTATAGGTTAGGTTAGGGTTCGACATAAATAAACAAGTAATTGTAATCTTTCGACAGTTTAGAATTTAGCGAGTTAGATTATAATCTAACGGTTTTTACAATCTTACGGTGACATATATATCATCGGTTGTAACTCACTGGTTTTGTCGGAAAAAGCCCACCTATTTCCTTAGTATCAATGATTTTTATACGTTACGGTCAGTAGCGTGCACAGGTTTTGAAGCTAGGGTAGGCATTAGATAGTCAGAATACCTATTTACTGACTGTTTTGATGAAATATTAGCATTGACGTGTTTCCATTTGGGAAAGCTGTGATTTTATGCCCCTATGAACTGCACGCCACTAGTTTTTTTTATCCACTACAAGTTAGCCCTTGACTGCGATCTCATCTGATGGTAAGTGATGATGCAGTCTAAGATGACCTAGCGGGCTAACCTGTTAGGGGCATGGCAGTTATATTAAAAACCCATACCCCTATTCGGTTTCTACACGGCATCGTACCGGAACGCGTAATCGCTTGGCGGCACTTCTTTGCCGGTAGGGTGGTAACTAGCCACGGCCGAAGCCTCCCACCAGGCCAGACCAGGGAAAATTCAGAAATTATAAATTCCCAAATCGACCCTGCCGGGGATCGAACCCGGGACCTCCGCACGTTAAGACAACAGCGCTACACACTGCGCCACGGAGGTCGTCAAAACATCAGGTTACGGTAATACAGTATATCAGATCGCAAGGAGCAATGACTTTAAAATCTATCACAACTATTACCAGGTGTCGGGGGTCCCACAAGCTCGTATCAACGCTGCGGCGTCCGTGCAACTCAATTTAATAATATTTACATTTGGACTCATTGTGGTAAGTGCGACTGTCTCAGCAAAAAGCAATTAATGTCATTATTATTAACTAGATGATAACTGCGTGAATTCGGGAGTTTAAAAAACCTGTGGAAACATGAGTTCCCCAGGATTAAACTAGGTACACCCGTAAAGTAGAAGATCTGGAAAGCGACAAAGGCTACTTTTCATCATTCAAATCAGATAGCTCGTGCGGGAAATTTTGAAAACGCCAATCATCTAGTTAATAATGAATAGTATGGATATCTATATATCCACTTGACTCCCTATTAACATATATTTCTTGCTATAAAAAAATTGACAGTCATAGGGACTACCCAGTGAAGTGAAAACGAATATTTAAAATAATTTAATTAACAACACAGCACTTTTAAGATAATTAAAATATAAACCTTAAAACTAAGGCATTAAAGTTTAATTACGAATGTAATATATTATTTATACTTAAGACCTTTTGTCTTAAGAAGAACGCGTTTCCACATTTTTACCCCCGACCAAAAAGTGCTCAACGCGCCTAAAGAAGTTATAGGCCTAGTACACTGCACTTATCACAGGGACCCTTACACTTAAATCAGTGTAGTGTAATAAGAGTTAGGCAGAAAGGGTCCCTAATTTGATCCGTATTGCTGTGTAATAAACGACGCTCTAAATAGCAGCCACGCCCACCCTTAAACCGGGCCCTGTGGAAAGTGCAGTGTAAATAGGCCTATTATCACTTCAAACATTCGCCTGCATACCTGCATTTCTTCGTCATAGTGTATTAGGTAAGGTACAAAATGAAAGCACAGTACAGGATATCACATATGAATATTTAATTAATTAATTAACGTAACGTTGTAATGATATAGTATAGTATAGACATAGTTATGTATGGTTGTGTGGCGTTATGGTACACAATAAATATGTTTGTATGTTTGTCTCTGTGTGTGTGTGTGTGTAAGGTACGAGTGACACCACGTGCGCGCGTCACGAGCGAGCCGCGCGCACGCTCACCAGCACCAGCTGCCGGCAAAGCGCTGCAACAAACAAACATGGCGATACTTTACTGACTTATTGACCGAGCGAAGCGAATCAATACTCAATATAATTTATTCAATATAGGTACACTGTAGCAAAGAGCATAAAGAACCAGGGGTAGAGGTACAACTCCATATAACGGGTACCATAGTTCTAAAATAAATTCTAGATGGCGTTACTTGTCTCGAATAAGTATAAATTTTGTTTAAATCAACAAAATCTCGATGAAAACATGTATTTTGTTGTTTTACTTTATTTTACCTATTTATTTATTAAGTTTAATTAACTATTAAATATAAAATTTTCATAAAATCCGATACCAAAAAGTTTATTTCAAAGCTTTCGTTTTAACGCCATCTAGAGCTAAGCAGAAGAACTACAGGGTATCAGCGATGATAAGCAGATTTTTTAATGCTTATTGCTTATGTATGGAGTTGTACCTCTACCCCTGGTTCTTTATGCTCTTTGACTGTAGGTACACTTATTGACGTTAAAAATTACTTACTTATAAAACATGATAGTGATAATTGGTTACGGTATCTTAAAACTAAAGCTACGAGGGTTCCAAACGCGCCCCGGTCTGAGAAGAGCCCACAACAAACTCAGCCGAGTTTTTTTTATTATCACCATCTCACAAATCATCTTAACTAAGGAGCTATCAGAGCCTTAGAGCAAATTATTGCCGCCTTACCGTTCGTTCACTTGTTCGTCCGTCCGTCCGTCTGTCGGAGCCTTATTAACTTCTGAATTACTGAACGTAATTAGTTCAAATTTAAAATATAAAATGTAAACCGATGGCCTCCAGCCGAATATGGCTTAAAAAGTTTTAATAATTTCAGGGGGCTCATATAAGCGAATTCGAAGTAAAATATTTTTTATAGCGTTACATAGGGTTGCGGTTATATCATTTTAAAGATAAATAGGAATAGAGTCCAAAAATATATATTTTTTAATTTTTCTCCTAAAATTGACGAAACGGGCTTTCAAAGTTGAGATTTTCTAACGTCCAAATTGACCTCAGAACTCTCAATTTTCTGAAAGGCTGAGCCTGAAACTTGATCAATTATTTTAATTATATTCTGTACTTGAACAAGAAATACTAAAATTAGATAAATATTATAAGGAAACGAAATTATTTAATTTTTAATGAGCTTCAGTATTTTTAACAGAGCTTCACAATGATGGCAATAGATGGCGCTCTGTAAAAAATTATTCGTTTCACCAATAACACTGTAGCTCTTTTGCGTCTAATTTTAAAAGTTAACTGTTACAATATATAGTTAAAACTATCTTATAGATACCGCGAGGTCTCAGCTCGGGGCGAACCACTAGTTTACTTTTTGTTGATGGGGGTATCCCCCTAGGAGATCCGGTATCTTAAGATACCCGATCTCCCAGGGGGGAGACCGGGTTATGTGGGATTGTACCCACTAAAACCCCCGTGCTGACCATCCTCAGCGCATGATGAAATGCTCCGGGAACTCTTGAGAACTTGCTGACCTACTTTGACAGCTAGTAAATAAAAAAAACTGTATATTTTTATATGTGCAAGTATGCAGCCGACTATATGCTGATATTTGATTGTTAAGAACGTGCATAACTCTATTTTTTTCCCATTTACAGATTAGATAATGGAGGATTCAAGAGCATTCAAGAGTTCCTATTAAATTTCAAGTAAATACTTAAATAAAATAGGTTTTAAAATAAAATTTGCTCCAAATTGAGATTCTCATTTTTGGAAGTTGGTTAAAAGCGCTTCATCAATGAAGAGTTCGGATCGCTACCGCAGTGGGTTTAGTCCCATTGGCACTATAACCCCTCCCAGCCATTATAGGCCTATCACACTGCACTTTCCACAGGGCCCTGTGGTAAGGGTGGGCGTGGCCGCTATTTAGAGAGTCGCTTATTACACAGCAATAAGGATCAAATTAGGGACCCTTTCTTCATAAATCTTATTACACTACACTGATTCAAGTGTAAGGGTCCCTGTGAAAATTGCAGTGTAATAGGTCTATTAATCCTAACCCTGCGCTTACGGAGAAGATCGCGCTAACATTAGGCGGCGTGAGATACGCATCGCCTAATCGCGTATTAATAGGATGACGCCATTTTCTAGACTGCCATCTCTCTCTCACACATAAAAATATAGTCACACAAACTTACCTGACCGGTGACAGCATCGCTAGTATCTATGATACTATCGATCGCTCGTAACTAAAAAAAACAAAAACTAAACAGGCATAAAAGTTAGTTCCAATTTTGGCCACCGGGCCATATAAGTTTGTGGGACTATACATAAGATAGAGAAGAACTTCACTTTGTCAATGAGCGCTTGGTCGATGAAGAAGGCCCCCATTCCCGTTCACTTCCTAACACCGCGCTTCAGAAGGAAAGGTGCGTCAGGCGTAAGTGGATTCGTGTGAGCACGTTCTCTCTTTCTCTCACAAACATCTGGTCATAAGTTAGAAAAGATCATCACCTTTGTCGGTGAGCGCCTCGTCGATGAATGGTATCGCGTGAGCACGTTCTCTCTTTCTCTCACAACCATCTGCTCATAAGTTAGAAAAGATCATCACCTTTGTCGGTGAGCGCCTCGTGGATGAATGGTATCGCGTGAGCACGTTCTCTCTTTCTCTCACAACCATCTGGTCATAAGTTAGAAAAGATCATCACCTTTGTCGGTGAGCGCCTCGTCGATGAATGGTATCGCGTGAGCACGTTCTCTCTTTCTCTCACAACCATCTGCTCATAAGTTAGAAAAGATCATCACCTTTGTCGGTGAGCGCCTCGTCGATGAATGGTATCGCGTGAGCACGTTCTCTCTTTCTCTCACAACCATCTGCTCATAAGTTAGAAAAGATCATCACCTTTGTCGGTGAGCGCCTCGTCGATGAATGGTATCGCGTGAGCACGTTCTCTCTTTCTCTCACAACCATCTGCTCATAAGTTAGAAAAGATCATCACCTTTGTCGGTGAGCGCCTCGTGGATGAATGGTATCGCGTGAGCACGTTCTCTCTTTCTCTCACAACCATCTGGTCATAAGTTAGAAAAGATCATCACCTTTGTCGGTGAGCGCCTCGTCGATGAATGGTATCGCGTGAGCACGTTCTCTCTTTCTCTCACAACCATCTGCTCATAAGTTAGAAAAGATCATCACCTTTGTCGGTGAGCGCCTCGTCGATGAATGGTATCGCGTGAGCACGTTCTCTCTTTCTCTCACAACCATCTGCTCATAAGTTAGAAAAGATCATCACCTTTGTCGGTGAGCGCCTCGTCGATGAATGGTATCGCGTGAGCACGTTCTCTCTTTCTCTCACAACCATCTGCTCATAAGTTAGAAAAGATCATCACCTTTGTCGGTGAGCGCCTCGTCGATGAATGGTATCGCGTGAGCACGTTCTCTCTTTCTCTCACAACCATCTGCTCATAAGTTAGAAAAGATCATCACCTTTGTCGGTGAGCGCCTCGTCGATGAATGGTATCGCGTGAGCACGTTCTCTCTTTCTCTCACAACCATCTGCTCATAAGTTAGAAAAGATCATCACCTTTGTCGGTGAGCGCCTCGTCGATGAATGGTATCGCGTGAGCACGTTCTCTCTTTCTCTCACAACCATCTGCTCATAAGTTAGAAAAGATCATCACCTTTGTCGGTGAGCGCCTCGTCGATGAATGGTATCGCGTGAGCACGTTCTCTCTTTCTCTCACAACCATCTGCTCATAAGTTAGAAAAGATCATCACCTTTGTCGGTGAGCGCCTCGTCGATGAATGGTATCGCGTGAGCACGTTCTCTCTTTCTCTCACAACCATCTGCTCATAAGTTAGAAAAGATCATCACCTTTGTCGGTGAGCGCCTCGTCGATGAATGGTATCGCGTGAGCACGTTCTCTCTTTCTCTCACAACCATCTGCTCATAAGTTAGAAAAGATCATCACCTTTGTCGGTGAGCGCCTCGTCGATGAAGAGGTCCGCCCGCAGGTCCGCGGCGGCCGCGTCGCGCAGCAGCCGCGGGGGGTTGGCGTCGGTAGCGCAACCCCCCTCCACCCACCCGCCGCCCTCCACCTCCCGCCATTTGCCTAGCTCCTCGCTTACGGACACCTGTAACAAATTTTCAATTGTTAAGTAACAAGAAAAGTTACGTTAAGTTAGTTGTTAAATATAGAGATTGTGTTCAACCGAATTAAACAAGTGCAACAACAACTTTGACTATGACAATTTATGAACAACAAATCAGCATTTTAATTCTATTTTTTGACATTATTTTACTCGATACCCGCAGTCACGTTTTTAATAACTAATTGACAATTGAAATGAATGGAAGTTTGACATTATTTTTGCTATTATTTGTAGTATTGTTTAGATTTATTATTAATTAAATTATATGTATTTTAATTTTGGACGTAGGGGCGCCATTAAGGATGCGTCATGGGTCATTGCATGGTGTTTTAATAATATATGATAATAGTAATTACTAGATTAGCACTCTGAGAGATATACTTTATTATAATATGCTCGAAATTTGTAAATTGTAATGAAGCGAAAAAATTTGTACACCACACTGTGGTAGAATACATGATACCTTCTGCAATACTAAAATCTTACCTACTTACTGTATTCACAAATAAATTAATTTGATTTGATTTGAATTGCTTGATACGTGGTTAATTGGGTTGAACACAATCTCTATCAAACTAAAATGTAATTTTTTTTTCCACTACAAGTTATGGGCCTATTACACTGCACTTTTCTCAGGGCCCTGTGGTAAGGGTGAGCGTGGCCGCTAATTAGAGCGTCGCTAATTACACATTAAGCATTCGTTATAAGGACGTCACCGACATCGTTCGCATTAAAATATTATTACACTACACTGATTTAAGTGTAAGGGTTACACTTACCACCATCTCACCAGATGGTGGTAAGTGGTGATAAGTGTTAGTGTTAGTAGTCTAGTGTTAGTGGGCTACCTGTTAGGGGAATGGTAGTTATATTACCTAAACAGACAGACAACAGCGCTCAACACTGCGCCACGGAGGTCGTCGAAATATGTGGAGCTTTATGTATATATTTATTAATTGTTATCCCTTTCATAAACCCCGTTTGAGGTAGCTTTCCAGTTTTGTTTTTCACGATTGTAAATCTGCCATTTCTTGTTTCCAATAACACTTGTTTAATAAATCGATTGCACTACCAAGACAAAACATTTCGCTGCGGGAAAACAACCACCAAAATTTTTGTGTGAACCTTTATTGTTTATATTCAGCTTTCTATTATAAGACACTTATAAAGTTGCCATACGTTATTTAATTGATAGTAGATTAAGAAAAAAAACATTTTGTAATAAAAATTGAATATATATATTTTATCACAAAAAGGTTGCATTATTAATTTAGCACTTCAATTATTGTGATTATTATTATCATCAAGGCCGTACAAGACGTACTGCAAACAGATATATGATTTTCACTGATGCTTAGATATTCATAGAACGGATAAATATGAATCTGAAATTGAACCCATGTTGAAAGAATTAAATTATCATTCGATTTGGCTTCGTCATCAAGACCGAATCTCTTGCTCTATTGCTTAGCGTAAAAACGAGACACTAATTTGAGTGACAGAGCTTCGAATTTGAGCTTTACTACTTTAAAGATACAGTCTGTTTAACCTTGTTTCTCCAACGCCAAATTGTTTCGCCGCCAGAATTCTACCAATATTAGTGAGACTGAGATCTCCTGACATCTCACAGGGAGTATTGTCAAATCAATCATATCGGTTCCCAATTCTCATAGGCTATTTTCCCTGTTTTTTCAACCCTGTCCCTACTACCAAAGGTTAACTGGAAGAGAATACCTCTAGGTATTAAATTCGCCTTTGTACATTGTATTCTATGTGCAATAAAGACTAAAACAAAAACAAACAAAAGCTATGTTCTCGTGAAGTGTCATTCTCTTACCTTCTCTCCCTCGACGGGCGTGGGCTGGTACCTCTTCTCTACAAAAGGCAGGAACTCCTCATCTAAAGCCAGCGTGCGGTCGATGACCGTACACGTCATATCCCGGATAGGGTCCAGGATTAGGTAGCTTCGATCCCGCTCTTCTGCTACTTCCGCAGGACTCTGTTTGGACTGTTACAGATAGAGAAAAAGTGTAAGACGTACAACAGTACTCTTGTCCAATCATACTTATATTATAAATGCGATAGTGTGTTTGTTTGTTGGTTTGTCCTTCAATCACGCCGCGACAGAGCAACAGATCGACGTGATTTTTGGCATAGTATAGATGAGGACCAGGAGAGTGACATAGGCAAGAGTTTTATCCCGGAAAATTGAGGTGTTCCCGCGGGAACAAAATAACTTAAATATCGCAGACGAAGTCGCGGGCATCAGCTAGTTATTCATAAATCAGGCCATTTAGTGATGTTTCTGAACGTTCATGAACAAATGAACATATCAAATGTCTATTCATCCCTTATACCACCCATCCCGCTCACTTCCTATACATCAAGACTATTAAGTTGTTCGTTAGTAAACCCATCTCAGACAATAATATTGCATTTTCAAAATCCTTCATTTTATTGTCAACTAATACAAGGTCATTGTGGCTTTTGGAATTGAAGAAAGGTTTTGTTTTTCTATTCCATACCCACCCTCTACAGAAAAACACGGATACACCAAGAGCCAATGAACTGACTAAAAAAAACGTCAGCATAATCGGTGGTGAGTCTACGAGGGCAACCAAAACTATAAGTTACTAACTGATGACCGCGACTTCGTTCGCGTGGATTGAGGTTTTTTGGTTTCCGCGGGATCTCTTCAATTTTACAGAACAAAAGAAGCCTATTAAGTATAGATATCCAAAACTATATCTAAACGCCACGTCCGCCAAAAATAGCTATTATGGGTGTAATAAAGTCAAATTACCCTACTACCCTATTAATTATCCTACCGACTGCGCCATGTAATAAAGTCCAATAAAAAATTGTTTGGTCTTCGGTGTTTTCTTTATTTCAACACTTTCTTATTATTTAGTAAATTAATATTAAAATACACGTCTGTCCACAAGTGATACAAGTTAATGAGAGATATGGCAATCTGACAACTGTCAGAACCTGACGTTTGACAACTTACATTGGTAACGTTGCGATACTACAATGGGTCCGCCCTTTTCGAAGAAGTATCCAGTGATTTAACGTTTAAACTATGTATCGTGAGAGATATTCATTATAAATATACATAACAACACGTGAGTGTATCCGGTTTATGTATGTCACGGTAAAATTGCAAAAACCGTTAGATTGTAATCTAACTAGCAAAATTGTAAACTATCGACAGATTACAATTTAACGCATTATTTTTCGCTAGATTGTAATATGTTAGTTATATTAACCTGATAAAACCTAAGTGCCCGGCCGCAATGAATATTTCAAAAATTTACACTCAGAACATTGAACGGTTCACAATCTTTTGACAGTTTACAATTTCGCTAGTGAGATTACAATCTACGGGTTTTTGCAATCTTACGGTGACATATATTTATAAAGTATAGAGAACTTTACTGTCTATATGTCACCGTAAGATTGTAAAAACCGTTAGATTATAATCTCTCACATATAAACAAACTCGCTATATAAACTCGCGTAATTGCAAACTGTCGAAAGATTACAATTTAACGCATTATTTTTCGGTAAATTGTAATCTGTTAGATATAGCCCAATATATTAACCCAATAGAACCTAAGTGCCCGGAGTGCGGCCGGGCACTACCTGATTATTTATGTCGAACCCTAACGTAACCTACAAGAAACAGACAAGAAAACGTAAATACAATGAACATTTCAAAAATTGGCACTCAGAACATTGAACGGTTCACAATCTTTCGACAGTTTACAATTTCGCGAGTTAGTTTATAATCTAACGGTGTTTACAATCTTACGGTGACATATAGACAGTAAACCACTACCCTACTAACCTACTGAGGACTATATATATTTATTTAATTTAATTATAGGAATATTATGTATTTAAAATTGGTAATTGGTCCATGAATTTTTGGAACAAATGAATTTATTTATTTATTATTTATTATTATTAATCTAACGGTGTTTACAATCTTACGGTGACATATACAAAAAGTAAATGACAGAACGAGTGTTGTACTCACCGCGGCGAGTCTCGGCGCCGGGTCGAGGATGGTGTGCCTGCGCGAGGCCAGAGCGTCCTCCAGCACGTAGCACCTCGCGCGCGCGCGGTCCGTCAGCACGTACGTCTCGCAGTCCTCCGCCTCGCTCTCGCCCGCCTCCCCCTCCGCCTCCGCCTCGCCCTCCCCCTCGCCCTCCCCCCTCGCGCCCGCCTCGCCGCCCTCCTCGCACAGCGACGTGTTATCGCACGACAGCTCGTCCGTTTCGCCCGCGAATTGCGTCTGCGACATATCGAGTTTCTCTTTCCCTGCAAAAAAAAAGCTTATTATGTACTGTTGAAGATTATATAAATGACTAGCGACCCGCTCCGGCTTCGCACGGGTGCAATTCTGATACTAAATAGCCCCCCGGCCGGTACCGCCGCAACCGCTATGTCACTGCATTTTAAATAGTGACGTAACTACAATAGTTAGACACATGGTCTCGCGAAGTTTTTTGTAGATATTGATATATTCTATAATATTGTCGAACATTTTTTTGTCCTATCATTAATACTCTTCGCAGCGTATGCGATGAAAGACATTTTATGGCTAATTTTTTTACACCTTCGGTTGGTTTTAATAAGAATTTCTAAAGATTTCTATAGTAATCTAGTACTAAATATAGCCTATGTTACTTAGTGATTAATAATTCTTTTTTCATTAGAAAGCTACATTAGTAGCTTTCTAATGAAAAAAGAATTATTAAAATCAGTCCAGTACTTTTTGAGTTTATTCGTTACATACAAAAATACAAATCTTTCCTCTTTATAATATTAGTGTAGTTAAAAGTGCATGGATTTGACTCGCTCCAGCAATGCTTACAGCACTATTACACTGCACTTTTTACAGGGCCCTGGTAAGGGCGGGCGTGGCCGCTAGATAGAGCGTCGCTTATTACACGGCAATAAGGACCGATTTTGGGACCCTTACTCCCTAAATCTTATTACACTACACTGATTCAAGTGAAAGGGTCCCTGTGAATAATGCAGTGTAATAGGCCTATTAGGACTGCGTTATCTATGTATCTTCACATTATACAAAGCTACATTAGTAGCTTTCTAATGAAAAAAGAATTATTAAAATCAGTCCAGTACTTTTTGAGTTTATTCGTTACATACAAAAATACAAATCTTTCCTCTTTATAATATTAGTGTAGTTAAAAGTGCATGGATTTGACTCGCTCCAGCAATGCTTACAGCCCTATTACACTGCACTTTTTACAGGGCCCTGGTAAGGGCGGGCGTGGCCGCTAGATAGAGCGTCGCTTATTACACGGCAATAAGGACCGATTTTGGGACCCTTACTCCCTAAATCTTATTACACTACACTGATTCAAGTGAAAGGGTCCCTGTGAAAAATGCAGTGTAATAGGCCTATTAGGACTGCGTTATCTATGTATCTTCACATTAATGTAATTGTAAATATATATTTTTTCAAAAGAGCAACCACCGAGTTTCCTGCTACTTCTTCTCGGTAGGAACAACCGCGGCATTCCAAACCAGGGGTAAATCCAATTGACTGTTCAAAAGCACTTGTTGTATTAAAAATATTTGTTTTGATTTGCAAACGTCCAATCATTTCGTTTATGACCAGCCGGGCGTAAATTGGTGTTAATGAGTAACATAATTTGGCAGTTAAGTTTTAAAAGTCATTACTAAACAGGAAAATCATTATAATTTATTCTTTATGATACTAGTTTAATTTTAGTAATGACTGTTAGATATTATATTTTACCATATTATTGGGTGAATTTGAAGTAATTGTGTGCATTCATACAGTATTTGGGGATTGTACATTTCACTATCTACACGCATAGTTGCAGAATCTCCTCCTCTCTCTTGCTGGTATGGCAATATGGTGGTCGGAGATTCGTTGAAAGATCTGACAGATTCGACGACCTCCGTGGCGCAGTGTTGTACAGCGCTGTTGTCTTAACGTGCGGAGGCAGGGTCAATTTAGAATTTATAATTTCTGAATTTTCCCTGGTCATGCCTGGTGGCAAGGCTTCGGCCGTGGCTAGTTACCACCCTACCGGCAAAGACGTGCCGCCAAGCGATTTAGCGTTCCGGTACGATGCCGTGTAGAAACCGAATAGGGGTATGGGTTTAATATAACTGCCATGCCCCTACAGGTTAGCCCGCTACCATCATAATCACTTACTATCAGGTGAGATCGCAGTCAAGGGCTAACTTGTAGTGGATAAAAAAAAATCTGACAGATCGATGGCCGGACCGTATCAAAGTCAAAAGATCTCTACTCAAATTAGGTACATTGTATTATTTTTGAAGGTCATTAAAGTATATGTGTATTGTATTATGGTGAGTAGAGAACCATTGTTTCAACACTCACCATGCGCGAGATGAGCAGCGTGTTCGGGTAACAACCTGCATAGAGCATAACTACGCAGCGGCGTCGCACGGGATACCACCCACCGCCCGTCCTTTTCTGCAAACAGATTAAAATATGAAATATAAAACAAGTGTAAGAGCACTTGTTAATAAAAAACAGAACAGAGGTAACACGAATCGTGACCAAATTTACAACTTGTTACGGTGTAAAGGCGGCCTTATCACTACGAGTGATCTCGTCCAGACAACCTATAAGAAAGGAGATAGGTTGAAAGGATATCTCCGTTAGGGTACACACGTGTAAATTTCTAAAAGAAAAAATTATAATAAGTAGGAAGTAATTATTACAATATGATAAACTTACATAACAGTACATACTGTTATTATTAATTACATACTATTTGACATATAATTATATGACAATTAAAAAATAACATAATATTTACTCAAATAATAAATATGGTATTATAAACATACTTACACGAGCTTTACACAGATATTTATATTTGAGTTATAATCTAAATAAGAAAAAATTGTCTTGCCTTCGTTATAAGTAGGAACAGCGGTGCCGGCGATGTCGCCCCCTAGAACTTCCTCCCCGTGCTCATCGAACGCGTCCTGAGAAAACAAGTCAATGTATTTCAAGAAATCCTCTTAGGAAGAGTATTAAGGACAAAAAGTTTAAGGCAATTTGATGTATCTCCTTCGTAAATTACCCAATTTATATAAAATAGACATAAGGCATTTGGTTGTGTCTGTAAATTCGAAAAATTTTAATCGTAGGTATTGTTTCGATACCTGTACCTGTGAATGAGAACTTTTGAAAATAATGTTATTCATACCAAACAAATATAAAAACATCATTCGTATTATGTATTTATTATTTTCAAAAGACCGGTCAAACTCACGCACAAAGAGTTCCGTACCCAATATAAATTATTTTAGTAAATGACAAGAAAGATGTCATAACAACACGTAATCGTCTGTGAAATAACTGGCTTACATATAGCGGAACCCTAAATATCGATTTTCGGATTTTTTCTTGCCAAATTTCATGATTCTATTTCAACAGGAAGATTAGCAAGGGTACAAATATGCGATCTTTTGATTGCGTGATTTTTTTTCAGCTCTAAGGGACCGTACGCGTAAGTTTTTGATATTAATTTGAACTTAATACGCGTTCCCGAGAAAAAGGTGACAGACAGACAGACAGACAAACAGACAGCCAGGCGGACTACGAAGTACATAGTTCCCTCTTTCCTCTTGAGGTAGGGAATCCTAAAAATATCTCTTCATATAAATGTCTGCAGCTAACGTCACCTTGGGCGCGCTGTGCTTGTAGTAGGAACTAATCTTGCTAAGCTCGTGCTCCAGGTGCGCCACGCGTGCCGCGTGCGAGCCCTCCGCCTCCGCGCCCTCCGCCCCCTCCGCCCCGGGGATCGCCTCCGCGCCGTCCAGGATCGTCCGCTGCACACATTAATTATACTGTTTTTGTAGGCTCTTAGACCTGCAGCCCTATTCTGTAACTCAGTGGTTATCAAAAAATAAAAGCCACTGACTTATATTTTTTATCCATTGAAGATTTGCTATGAAATGTTATTTCATTTTTTCAGGAAGGAAGGGTCTCTAAATTAGTGCTTATAGGCCTTATTACACTGCACTATTCAAAGGTACGCTTACACCTGCAACATTGTAGTGTAATAAGTTTTAGGGAGTAAGGGCCCCTATTTTGATCCTTTTTGCTGTGTAATAAGTGACGCTCTAACCACGCCCACCCTTGCCACAGGGCCCTGTGGTAAGTGCAGTGTAATAGGCCTATTACACCTGGACCCTCGTACGTCTCATCATGTCTTTAGTTAGATTAGTCTCACCTTGTGTGATAGGACAACGGGTTAGTCTCACCTTGTGTGATAGGACAACGGGTTAGTCTCACCTTGTGTGATAGGACAACGGGTTAGTCTCACCTTGTGTGATAGGACAACGGGTTAGTCTCACCTGGTGTGATAGGACAACGGGTTAGTCTCACCTTGTGTAATAGAACAACGGGTTAGTCTCACCTTGTGTGATAGGACAACGGGTTAGTCTCACCTTGTGTGATAGGACAACGGGTTAGTCTCACCTTGTGTGATAGGACAACGGGTTAGTCTCACCTTGTGTGATAGGACAACGGGTTAGTCTCACCTTGTGTGATAGGACAACGGGTTAGTCTCATCTTGTGTGATAGGACAACAGGTTAGTCTCACCTTGTGTGATAGGACAACGGGTTAGTCTCACCTTGTGTGATAGGACAACGGGTTAGTCTCACCTTGTGTGATAGGACAACGGGTTAGTCTCACCTTGTGTGATAGGACAACGGGTTAGTCTCACCTGGTGTGATAGGACAACGGGTTAGTCTCACCTTGTGTAATAGAACAACGGGTTAGTCTCACCTTGTGTAATAGGACAACGGGTTAGTCTCACCTTGTGTGCGATCGCGTGCAATTGTCGCTGCGTAGGCGACAGCGCCGGACTGTACTCAAGCGGGGACTGCGGAGACACGGGACCCTGACAATACAATAACCACCTTCAGTCCACCATCAGAGATTTTAACGACATCCCTGGCGCAGTGTTGAGCACTGTTGTCTTATCGTAAGAGGTCCCGAGTACGATTCCCGGCAGGGTCAATTCCGAAATTTATAATTTCTGAATTTTCTCTGGTCTGGTTTAGCAACGGCCGGTACCCTATCGGTAAAGACGTACCGCCAAGCGATTTAGCGTTCCGTTACCATGCCGTGTAGAAACCGACTAGGGGTATGGGTTTAATATAACTGCCATGCCCCTAACAGGGTAGCCCGCTACCATCTTAGACTGCTGCTACATCACTTACCATCAGGTGAGATTGCAGTCATGGGCTAACTTGTGTTGTGGCTAAGTGGCGCAATAGACCTTTCCGAAACAGTTTATTTCGGTTGTAATGACAACCGACACATTTTATAAGGCGCTGGCAAATGAATATACAAAAATAAACTGACCATTAAATATATCGTTCAGTAGGTCGATTCTACATTGGACGATATAATGGACGATATGTGAAAAACAGTGTTAAGGTGAATTTCGGCTGCGTTGAACCTGTCGAGTTCACGTTTGTCACACCAGCAGGGCGACCGCGTATCTTCTGCATCAATCATTGTTACAGTATCAATTGTTGTGATTGGCTGAATTTATGGTATTCTTGCTGCGTCAATGGATTTTGTCTGAATCTGTCTGATGAATGATAGTGGAAGAGTGTTATCCAATCAGAGATGATTGCGATCGTTACACTGTAGCTGTCAGAGATACGCGGTCGCCCAGCTGTTGTTACAATAATGACACTTACGCTGTAGGAGGTAGAGGCGAGTTTGTTCTGCAGCGTCATCATGTACTCGTTATAGGACTGGCTCTTATTGGGTGAGCCGGGCTGCGTCGAACCTGTCGATTTCACGTTTGTCACACCTGTTGTTACAATAATGACACTTACGCTGTTGGAAGTAGAGGCGAGTTTGTTCTGCAGCGTCATCATGTACTCGTTGTAGGACTGGCTCTTGTTGGGCGAGCCGGGCTGCGTAGAACCTGTCGATTTCACGTTTGTCATACCTGTCATATTACAGTAATGGTTACGTTAGGATACGTTGATTTGTGTAATAAACTTGCAGGAAATCATAGCTATTAGTAGGTATAGGTTATCACTAATTGTACGCCTTCCATTAAACATAAGACTAAAATGAATGAGACCGAGAATAAAATGATATCAAACATAAACTGAAGAATTTAAAACAATCAATCACTAGGAATAGCAAAAAACAAGCAAAAATTCTACTTATTTTTAATAATATCTTAAGAACGGTATTAGTGTAAATGTGTTGTATTGGTAATTGTGCAATTTGCACCAGTTTTTCTGCATGTATAGTAGTGGGCCTTGCGTAATGGTAACATTCGACCGTATAGATATAGTTTGTCCAAATTATAGTAAATCAAGGATATTCTTCGAATACAACAAGGGACTTACCTATTTCCATATCAACGGCTCGTCTCGCCAAAGCGTTTTGTACCGCCCTCTGCGCCACCAAGTGGCCAAGGTTCTGCCCCATCAGCGCCAGGTTCTGGCCTCCGAGCCCCAAACCCTGGCCCCCCAGTGCCAGGCTCTGACCCCCCATGAGATTCTGACCTAAACCTAAGTTCTGGCCCCCTAGGCCTACGGTGGAAAATAGCAGAGTTAACTACGTTATAGATAGAAGCTTACGAGCTATGGACTGTCATGGGCGGAATCTGGATAGGTTTGACGTAAAAGATTTTATTGAAAGAAGTTTCTATAGGTCATCTACTGATGAACAAAATATAAAAACTCAAATACAACTATCAAAATGATAGCACAGTACTTCGATCATGAGGTACAAGCCCACTAGACTTATGGAAAATGGTAACAGGTGGACTGGGTCGATTAGTACTAGCAATATACACTATATGGTCCCTATGCATAAAGATCAGTTTCTGAATAGCCGACCGGTAGCGCTTGTCCGAGCGATCCCATGTTCTGAAAGCCAATACATTGTGATCTAAGGCCAATGATATTATATACCATAGACATGTTACATGGCTTATTAAATGCGATAAGTAAGAGACAAAATTCACGAGAGTAGAAAGGATCACAGCGCTCTAGAATTGTGAACCAACTCAGGTAGTTTTTTAAGCGCATATGTAACATATCTACTTCCTTTTCATTTGTTATAATATCATTTTCTAAGGCACTAAACACACAGAAGCCAGAAGTCGCGAGGCTTGAGCCAATATTATGCTTAGAGATACACTATTCTGACGCCTTGTGACGTGTCTCTTTCGAGTAATTATTAGCGTATTTTAAGTAATTTTATTACACCCGTCTATATATTCAATCTGCCTATAAGTAATAAGTTAAGTAAGCAGTAAGTAAG
The DNA here is from genome assembly GCA_964035005.1 of Erebia palarica. Classification (NCBI taxonomy): domain Eukaryota; kingdom Metazoa; phylum Arthropoda; class Insecta; order Lepidoptera; family Nymphalidae; genus Erebia; species Erebia palarica. The sequence goes on from OZ035992.1 coordinate 5,302,096, forward strand.
TCTCGATAAGAGGTTACAAGTGTCTTGAATATGTGGTTACTGGTTAGTACTCAGACATAAAACGTATGACTCCGATCTTAATGTCACAACACACCACAAGTGTCATCCGCTATGACGATGTACCAAAAACGTTAGGTCCGGCCTTTGTGTATTTAAAATTTTGACCCACTAGACTTACTGAAGACTTTTAGCCAAACTACTAAGCTAAGGTAAAAATTTATATTGTGTTACATATAACACATTTACAATACTATTTTATCAGACAAGCGTTATTAAACCCTTTTTGATTTACGACGGGAATTTTAGTAACAAATTCTTGAAAGGATAAAGGATGCAGTTTTCATGGTCAAATATTTTGGGCATCTTATAATGCGTTCTTTCTTTAGAATAGGAATAACTAACTGCCATTTTATGACATTACTAACAATATATTTTTACAATCCTTACAGTAGTAATGAAAAGTATTTTCCTTACAAACCATAAATAGTTTTAATGTGTCACTTGACGATACAGGCTTGGCTTTCCTATTCATATTTTGAATGCATTATAAATTTTGTAGCTAAAGTAGGCCCAAATTTGAGTCTGTTTTGTCTGCATTCAAATAGTGTAACAGCGAAATGTAAATGGCCTACCTAAATTCTGTCCCAGATTCTGTCCCATAAGGTTCTGGTTAAGGGCTAGGTTTTGAGTGGCGAGGCCTATGTTCTGCTGGAGGCCGAGATTCTGTGCGCCGAGGCCGGCTTGCAGGGGAGACCCGAGGCCTAGGCCTAGGCCGAATGCGGGGCCCATTGGTTGGTTGAATTGGTTTACGGATGATTGGAGAGCTTGCTGTTGAACTGGAAATAAAATTGAAATTCAATTTTAATTTATTCAAATAGACTTTTACAAGTGCTTCTGAATCGTCGAGTAAATCTAGCACTGGTTCGGAATGTCATTTCTACCAAGATGAGGCAGCAAGAAACTCTATGGTAGCTCTTTTCAATCAAAATTTACAGTCATTATAAGGATACAAGTAACTGCAGTCCCAAGCATAGCTGGAGCGAGTCAAATCCATGTTCTTTTATCGTTTACATAATCTTCAGCAATGTAACAAGTTTTATTAAGAAGCATACTCTTACTTGAAAATGTTGTGGTTCCTTTTTGTACCCATGTCATTCGTATCTCACAACAACTGGACAACCATTTTATCGAGTCTCCCTGGACCTAAATCTCATGCCCACGAATGCGGATAGAACTTCACATCCATATCGGACCCAATGGTAACTTTTTGGGAGCACAAATACCCAGTACACAAAAAATAAGCTCAGGACACATCTTCGTGGAGAACTAAATATAAGGGTGCTTTTCCACCAGACATGTGCTATGTTGCTAAGCTATGTCTGTGTATCAAACCCACCAATAGTCCTGACTGGATCCACCAATTCAACAGACATCTAGCGATCTTAGCTATGAAAATCCAGCGCTCGGGCTAGGTCGGTTTGATACACATCCTTAGCTTAGCTACGTTGCACATCTTTGGTGGAAAATCTAATAGGCCTATTACACTGCACTTACTACAGGGCTGGGCTACTGTAGTAAGGGTGGGCGTGGCCACTAATTAGAACGTCGCTAATTACACAGCAATAAGGACCAATTTAGGGACCCTTTCTTCCTAAAACTTATTACACTACACTGTTGCAGACGTAAGGGTCACTTTGAAAATTGCAGTGTAATAAGGCCTATAAGACATGATGTGACGTACGAGGGTCCAGACGTTGTTTATGACACAGCAATAAGGACCAATTTAGGGACCCTTCCTCCCTAAATGTTATTACACTACACTGATTCAAAGGTAAGGGTCCCTGTGAAAAGTGCAGTGTAATAGGCCTGCATCTATCCAACAAATAGTTACCTATTAAGTCGTTCGCTGTAGCCAGCATCGGTTGATAGTACCGTTGTGGAGCGTACGGCAGCCGACCAACCGCGCCTGTACACACGTGCTGTTAGTTACACGCATACGCACACGCACGCACGCACATTCCAAGGAGATTAACTCAGTGGCAAAAGCCTAAGAACGTTTCCAGATCATTCGATTCGAGTAAAATGTATGAAACTAGCTCTCTCGCTCACGTTATGTCTGGTTTTCATACCAATTTAAAACCGCTATTTTACCCATTTAGGGGTTGAATTTTCGAGAATGTTTCTAATAGCGGATGCCTATGTTATAAAAGCTGTATGCCAAAATTCAGCCCGATCCGTCCAGTGGTTTAAGCTGTGCGTTGATAGATCAGTCAGTCAGTAACTATTTCCTATTATATTTAGATATCCTCCGATATCAGAGCGGACAATCTGAAAGGCACTTAATAATTTATAAAGACTTGTCCCAATATTGCTATTGGACACGATATCCATAATAGGATCGGATAATCTGTAAACGCTCCAACAATGGCTTTTGCCCAGAAGTTGCAATAGACTTATAGGACTTTAGCATCTAGGTTTAAAAATAGGGATTAGTTAATTCAGATTTCATGCAAATAAAATCGCGGGTAACAACGAAACTAGTCAGTCAGTAAAGGAATAATTGTGTAGTAATTTGAACATGATCTAGTTAACTATTCATATATAAGGGGATTGTTAGATATTATGTTGATTACCAAAATATCTAACTAGCTATGGCCCTCTTTTACCTCAATATAATATGATCTGAATTCAATTTAACAACAAATAACTTGATGCGTTAGATATTAAAAAAAACACAAATACAACACTCAACAGAAAACCATAAATACATTATGTAAGGTTATACATCAATTTATATTTGGTCAAGGTTACGTACCGGGTTGTGTATTGAGCAGGTTGTTGTGAAACCCTAGATCAGGTTGCGGGAACTGCGGTTGGTTGAGCAGCCCTAACAGATTGGGGCCTTGGAGATTCTGCTGTTGGCTGTTAAACATTTTTTATTATTATTTATAAATTAACTACAATTGGGTATTTGACAACTAGTCAAATCAGCAACTTTTTCTCAAACGTCAAAACGCGCGCTTGTATGGGATTTTGTATGAAATACTGAATTGTGACGTCATCAAAAGTCAACACACTTTTGTACTTTAATCGATAGTTTAAAATGGTTATTCTACATAAAACTAACAGGGACATGGATTTTTGGGAGATCCTTTATTTAATCATTAATTTGACTAATAGTCAAATACCCAATTTCCATTTATACACGACTAGCAGATGCCCGCGACTTCATCCGCGTGAAATAAGTTTTTTAAATTCCCACGGGAACTCCCTAATTTTTCGGATTAATATATAGCCTATGACACTCACAAATAATGTGGCTTTTTATTGGTACCAGAATTTTCGAAATCAGTTCAGTAGATCCAGAGATTACCCCCTACAACCTCACAAACTTTACCTCATTATAATATCAGCATAGATGATTACATTAGAGTTACGAACTTTTCACTTTTCTGCTGTAAATTGTGCCTCAGACCGCAGTCTAACTTGTCATAGAAAATTTTTTTTTAATATAAAACTCACTTGATAATGTTCTGCTTCAATAGCATCCTCTGTATATTTTCAGCATTCGCCAGCGTTTCATTCAGCCCCGTGCTCGGCGTCAGGGTTGGCTGCCCCAACTGGAGCCTACTCAACCCCATAGGATCCATCAACCCTTGGGTCACTTGAGCCAACCCGAGGTTCAACCCTAGATCCCCGCCAACTACCGGAGTTCCAACTTGACTTAACCCTAGCAAGGGCGTATCTGTTGCTATTTGTAATGGAGTCGTTAAATTTGTTAGACTAGGTTGTAGCGTCCCGTTTAGTAGCGTTTGGTTTATACTCTGGAACGGTATCGTTTGAGGGATTGTGGACTGTAAGTTGTTCGTCATAGAGGTGGTAATCGGCTGCGTTGTGCTCTGAGGTAGTTGCACGTTTTGTTCGCTCGGCATCGGTTTGACTTCTGGCCTGTGGTCGGTTATCGTTTGAGGGGTGTGGGATAGTTGTGAAGGAAGTGAATACTGGTGTGTAGGAACGAATTTTTCTGGAACTGACTGTGTGATTGGCTTCTGTATTGGTTCCGGCCTTATTTCCTGCAACATATCGATAAATAAGTAAGCTTCGATTCCAATTACCTAGATTGATGTTTTCAAAGTTCTACCCCAGACAATACCGGCCAATAACAAAGTGCAAATGAACAGACATTAAATTCATGTCATTTATTACAATTAAAGCAAAATTCTGAAATTAAGATTTACAGGCAGTTCTGGCTGCATGGTTATTGGTTGTGCTATGGAACGGAGACTAAGAAATTTTATGAAAATTCCTCCAACAGAACATTTTAATTTTAAGAAATCTTATTAATTAACAACTAATCGGATAAAAACATACACAGTTTATATGCATTAAATCTCTCTTAAATTATATCATGCAACCAAGAACAACCTTTTTATTCACAGAAGGCCTTTTAATTTCAGTAATAATAGACACAATAATTTGTCAGAAATGTAATGACGGACCGAAACAAATTGAATAATTGTAATTCCATGCATTTTTCATAAAGTTCAAAAGGAAGCACTAAGGCCGGACCTGTCAAATTAGTCTATCACCGAATAGTCTCAATATGTTTATGTCCACTATCCACTACAGCCCATTAACGTCTCACTGCTGGGCACAGGCCTCCACTCTCATAGGAGAGAGGGAATTAGAGCTTAGACCCACCACGCTGCTCCAATGCGGGGTGGCGGGCTTTAACGACTATTATCATGTTAGTGATAATAACCGTGACCGACGGCTTAACGTGCTCTCCGAGGCATATTTATGTAAGTGAAATAAATAAACAACTTACGGGTTGCGCTTCGGGCAGCGTCGGTGCCGGCTCCGGTTCGGGCAGGCCGTTGACTTGCTCCCGGGGCGGTTCCCTGGGTGCTTCTTTGGTGGGTTCGGGCAGCTTGGGGGCTTCGGCCGGCCGCTCCTCGGGCCGCTCCCCCCGCTCCTCCGGGACGTCCTCGCCGCGGTCCACGACGGGGCTGACTAGAAATCTCGATATCTTACGAGTGGGTTTATGTGATTTCCTTTCGCCGTTCGACTCTGTGCTACCCGACCGGTCCGCTAGCGACCCACCGTCGGATTGATTGGAACCTGTGGAGGAGTTAAAATTATTTTGAGCTTCCAAACTTCGAAAGATTTTAACATATGCTTATTTTATTGTGCATTACACTTAGGTTGAAACAAGCTTTAAAATTTTTTGGGATATCAAAACGGAGAATAGTTTCACGCGATTTTTTAAATATAAAATTTTTAGCAACCTTTCTGTACTGTTTCGCTCATTTGTATGGTTGTCCATGAGCGCTTCAACGCCACGTTGGTAAGTGCGTCCGTTAACTTCGTCGCGATTTAGGTCCACATCTAAAACATCAGTTAGGCTAAGAGGGGTTTCGGGTTATCACGAGGGGATGAGAGGGGGAAAAGGGGGGCGGCTCGGGCTCGTCGCCCAGCTCCACTAGCGCAACACAGTCCTGTGACGCGGTGGGGGTGGCGCATTGCGAGTGTAGTTACCTACGGAAGACGCGGTGCTGATCTTGCGCGCGACGGCGGGCAGCGGCGAGGGGGGGCGCGGCTCGTGCGCGAGGGGGGGCGGCTCGGGCTCGTCGCCCAGCTCCACTAGCGCAACACAGTCCTGTGACGCGGTGGGGGTGGCGCATTGCGAGTGTAGTTACCTACGGAAGACGCGGTGCTGATCTTGCGCGCGACGGCGGGCAGCGGCGAGGGGGGGCGCGGCTCGTGCGCGAGGGGGGGCGGCTCGGGCTCGTCGCCCAGCTCCACTAGCGCAACACAGTCCTGTGACGCGGTGGGCGGGGCGCATTACTAGTGTAGTTACCTATGGAAGACGCGGTGCTGATCTTGCGCGCGACGGCGGGCAGCGGCGAGGGGGGGGCGCGGCTCGTGCGCGAGGGGGGGCGGCTCGGGCTCGTCGCCCAGCTCCACTAGCGCAACACAGTCCTGTGACGCGGTGGGCGGGGCGCATTACGAGTGTAGTTACCTATGGAAGACGCGGTGCTGATCTTGCGCGCGACGGCGGGAAGCGGCGCAGGGGGGCGCGGCTCGGGCGCGAGGGGGGGCGGCTCGGGCTCGTCGCCCAGCTCCGCCAGCGCTATACAGTCCTGCGATGCGGTGGGCGTAGTGCATTCCGAGTTATCCTGATTGGAGTCTGTTAGGTTCTCGTCTCGCTCCGTCGTTTCGGAATCGTAGTCCGACTGAAATTAATATCAGGCTTATGTTTCCCATTTCAAAGTGATTATGGACATAAAACACGACGTGACGTATACAGTAATCAGACTAATATCACTCAGATCATCTACAAAACAAATTACGCACATATTATTATTTTACTACCCTATTCGATAGATTTAACTCAACAGGTCAAGAATTATCCCTTTTACATCTGTGGAGAAAAAAAGCACTATTTAAAGGCCTATCAAATTAATTTGTTTCAGAATGTGGCCAGTTCTCTAGTAAACAATCTCTCAACGAAAATGAAAGCACATATTATTTTGGAAAAAAGATTCATTAAACATTGAACTAAATTGACAGCAATTTACTTTAGAGAACTTGTACGTAACCGCAATTAGAGAGAAACACTAACATATGAACTTAATTTATGTTGTTATTACTATTATTTTTTATTTATGTATACTTGTGTTAGTTATGTACGACTTTGCCAATGTGCATGATGTAACTACCTATAATTTGAATTGCTTGTTACGTATTGCCTAAGCGATTCAACATTTTGTATACCTACTACTTGTAATTCTGTTGGTAGTTCAAATAAATTAAATTTAAATTCAATGAATAAACCCTATTTTTCAGGGTTCATGTATGTATGTATGTGAGTTTGCATATTCCACCATAACTTCTATAAGCCTGAACCGATTTTGATAAATAAGGTATCGTTAGAATCCGTAGCTTATTCCGGGTGACATAGGCAAGTTCAATTTTAAAAAAAATTTATGATCCCGCACGGGGGACGGGGTGACCATGGTCCCGCATTAAAAACTAAAGTTGATTTTTTTTTGTTTCGAAAATAAGATTAACTATATAATCATCATCTAGAAAATGAGTAGATTCCAAAAATATATAACACAATAGTTCAATATCTAGAAAATCACAAAAAAAATATCATTTAATAAAAATGTGAATAAGATTCTAATTTAACTAGATTAATTTAGAATTTTAACTTTTTAGTTGGTTTTTTGGTAGGGCAGTCGTATTTTTATTACCGAATCTTTGAGTATTTCGGCAGTGAAAGTATATAAATTTGTCAGTAATTCGCTCAAATTGGGATTGATTTCGAATTAACCATAGTTAGATTTTATGTATGTAGCGTGTAACGATAGGGCTGACATATAGGTCAAGCTGAAATATCAAAATACCTTATCTATATTGAGCCTCAGGCGCTCGGGCGGCGCGAGGGGGGGCCGGGCAGAGCCGGGGTCGCGCATCTGTCGCACGATGTCGCCTATCAGCTCCATGAATGCGCTGCTCTGCCATTCGGGTAGCAGGTTGTTCGCTACCTGTATGCACATATTTATGACTAGCTTTTGCCCGCAGCTTTGCTCACTTTATACTAATTTTAAACCCCCTCAGGGATTGAGTTTTCAAAAATCCTTTGTTAGCGGATGTCTACGTCATAATAGCTATCTGTATTTTTTTTAAAATATCCACTACAAGTTAGCCCTTGACTGCGATCAAATTTCAGCCCGATCCGTCCAGTGGTTCGAGCTGTGCGTTGATAGATCAGTCAGTCAGTCATCTTTTCCTATTTAGATTTTATTTTTATGGCTTCCACCAAAATCGTGTGCAGCACGTTTATGCAGATATTTTCATCTCGAGTGGATAGGAAAACTTTGAGAACATGTTTGCTTGTCCTTGCGTACGAGTCAACCAAGAGAAACATTTGTGCCGCACATGTACATAAATAAACGTACTTGTACATTAGTATTGAATCATAACAGTTACGCATCTTTTTGCGTTGCTCTAGAACGCATATTCCAACCCTGAAATTTCTTGAACTGAATAATTTTCTTATCCACACGAAAAATATTAAAAAATAACACTTATCCAGACTGTCACAATTTCTTAACCTGAGAACCCTACCTCAAACCACCAATAATTTTTTTGCACTCGGATAACCCTCTCTTCGAGTCACAAGTTTTCAAAATTTGTAATACAAGGAAGTTTTTGGCCTTAAGGAGACAAGTAATCTGCTGCCATGAAGACGCGTTTTCAAGGCACACTCATTTCATATTTATCTCAGATCAATTCTGGCCATCGGATTCACGAGCATAAAGTTATGAAGACAGCATTCCTGTGTTCCTAAAAACTAAATAAACTCACGAAATTGTTAGCCAGCTCCTCAGGGTTGACATCAGGTACATGGAACTTGAAGGTGACAGTCTTGGATTTGGACTCGAGCTGACATTCAACGACTGTGTTGTTATCGCTGACGGTGAGGACTGTGAGGCGCGGGAATTTCTCCTTCTCCCGGGAACGCTTTTTCGAACCCCGGGATTTCTTCTCTCCCGAAATGGGGGAGGGAACTGCTGTACCCGCTGTGGAATTGACAGTTTGTAAATTACTAGATAGAAGATATATGAATTAATCTTTTATGATCTTAAAAAAGTGTACTTCCACCTTCAATTAAAATGTTTTTATAGTCCAATCAACTTATCTGGCCCGGTGGCCGAAATTGGAACAAAATTTTATGCCTGTTAAGTTTTTGTTTTTATTTTATTTTCAATATTTACTTGCGACGCTGTCACCAGGTCGGATAAGTTTGTGGGACTATACTTTTCTAGAAATATAAGATCTAATTATAAACAGGGATAGAACTTTACACAGTTCTTGATTTGGTTGTACACAATCTCTAATGGGTAGGCCTTAAAGTAGTGCTAAAAGTATCTTTCTTCACTGGAACATAGTAAATGAACACTACCTTTAAACCTGTTAATTAAGTAGAGATAATGTGCAAACAAATAAGCTCGACTTAAAATCAAAAGCCAAACCATACTTATATCTTCAATTTCAATAATATATGCAATAGCGATGATGACAACTCAATTAAATGAGCAACTCTTTATCAAACTTAAAAACGCGCTTCTATTTTGGAAGTTGTATGAAATTCATAGTTGTGATGTCATCAAATTTCCACACACTTTTCTTTTTACAGGCATCATCCCGATTATGTTAATAACAGGTGATTTTTTTAAAAATTCAATATGAGTAGACGTGCTAAAGTAACCATTCAACAAAATACTCAGTTTCTAGCTGAGCCCTTTTAAATGGTTTTCAAATCAATGCAATCGGACAACTTTCGATTGGCTCGCACTTCCACTTTGGATAAAAAAAATCCAAAAACAAAAGTGCAACACGAGTTCGTCCAATAAGAAAACGCAATAAACTTCGCAACACTGCCGATAGTAATATCGTTAATAAATAATAGATATAACACAACATCAACTCACCCTCTTGTTGCTGACTCTCTGCCTGTTTTTCCTCCACGGAACTCAATTCAGGTTGCCGAATAGCATCTTGATGAGTAGCGCCGGACGGAAACTCCGTCATTGGCGTGTGGAATTGTTCCTTTTGCCCACCATTGGTCAATCCTTCCTCCACAGGGATGTTGAGTTTTTGCGGCACCATTTCTGCAGCTTGGCTTGTCTGTAGAACCTGCTGATTTGGTGGGGGCTGACTTGTCTGAGGAACCTGATTTGTTGGGGGCTGACTTGTCTGCGGGATTTGACTTGATGGTTGCTGATTTGTTAAAGGGATCTGATTTGTTTGAGGAGGTTGATTTGATGGTACTTCCTGCTGAATTTGAGCGGACATTGATGCAGGAAGTGATTGCGAAACGTTTTCAACTTGTTGATAATGCGGCGCGGGCTGATTCTGAGGTAACGAACTAGGAACTGAGTTTGCGATTGACGATTCTACTTGATATGCCATATTCGGCATGTTTTGTGCAGGTTGATTCTGCTGGTACATCTGCAGAGGATTGGCAGGGTAATTCTGCACGGGAGTGCCTTCATGACTAGATATCTGCCTCTCATTCTGCTGTACCAGGTTGAAGTTTTGGACAGCCATATTATGCGGTAGGGATTGACCCTGCATTTGATGAACTTGGTGGTACTGTTCATCAGATGGCTGTTTTTGCATCTGCTTTTCAACAAACTGCTGCTGTTGCTGTTGTTGATTTTGGAATTGCATTTGATCTACGGACATTTGAGATTGCAGAGGCGCATTTTGCTGATACTGATCCGAGACTAACGTTTGCTGCTGATCGTGAACATCTGCAGCACTCATCTGACTCTGTTCGGATCCCTGTCTCGTGTACATGGGCCGCTGCGACCGTAACATCTCCTCAACCTTCTGCTGCTGCTGCCCCATCAACTGCTGCTTTTGTGTCAACAACGCAAAATTCTGCTGATCCAATAGGTTCTGTTGAGTTTGCAATTGCATCTCCTGCTGTGTTAGATATTGCTGCTGCTGCAAGTTTCTTATGTGCTGCGGTGATAACGTTTGTCCCGGCATCGTTAACTGTTGCTGAGCTAACAACTGTTGCTGTAAAACGAGTTGCTGCTGTGCCAACATTTGCTTCTGCATGTTCAATTGCTGCTGAGCATGCGCGACCTGTTGTTGCGCTTGCGCAACTTGCTGCTGTTGCACCAAGATGACCGGGTCTACAGCCGCTTGTAATAAACTCGGCTGAATAAACTGCTGATTTGGTTGGAAATTAATATTCTGACTAGTGGGAAGTTGAACTTGAGCGTTAACAAAGTTTTTACTTTGCTGGGCAGCATCTGCTTCCTGCTGAGATGTCTGTTGGACATCTACGTTTTCTGTTGTCTGCTGGCTGACGATTTGCTGCTGCATGGATTGTTGCTGCTGCTGTTGTTGCTGCAGATGCTCCGACTCGGAATCTTTTCTAGCTTGTAACGGATCCGGCCTTTGTATGATTTGAGCTAGTATGTTTTGTAGAGTCTGAAGGGACGGGTCCAATACTTGATTCGCAACGAGATTCGGTTGTGGCCCGGCCATCATGTTCTCCTGAGTTAGCTGCTCCTCGAGCTGCTTCTGCTGGATGGCAGCAGCCTGGTGGGCGATGATGTTCTGCTGCTGCTGGATGATGTGCTGCTGCAACACCTGGTTCTGGCTGTTGATCTCGTTGGCTACGAACTGCTGGTTGAGCAGCGGGGGCTGTTGCTGGTGCTCGCGCAACTGGCTGGTGTGGTCCAGCATATGCTGGTTGAGGATATTCTGTTCCATCATCACCTGCTGTTTGAGGTTCTGTTCGAGCAGCTGCTGCTGCTGCTGGAACAGCGCCTGGTCGGCGGCGAGGCTGGGCGACACGCGCGCCTGCATGAGGTTCTGCTGGAAAAGCTTCATGGCCTTCTCCTCGTTGCTGAGGTGCTGCTGGAACTGGTGCTGGAACAGCTGCTGCTGCGCTTGCAGCAGTTGCGACTGCTGGTCCAGTCTGTAACAATGGAAGGACTCCGTTTTTATATTTCGTCGTTGCCCAAATACTCAAGTCCTAGTAAATTATTTATTTCATATAGGATATATGTCTCTTATGATATGTCTTGTTTTGGGTCTACCACCAGTTGGGAAAACAGACACTAAACTAATAAAGAAAATTTGGATGACAATAAGGACGAGAGATTAAATAAACAGTCATAATATAAATAATCAAGAAAATAAGAACTAATACTCACTGCACAGATGTTAAGTTAGGCTGTGAACCCACGCCGTTGAGAAGTCCGGATTTTACTTGGTCCACGGGGCCAGCTTGCTGTTGGTTCTGGATCATTTTAACCTATAAATATGAAACTATTTGAAAAACATTTATATGGATAGATCATTGTTCTCTTAGTTTAGTTTAGTGAAGTCAACAGTTTAGTGTAGTATCTAATACTTCTGATGAACATTAACAAGTTGGTACTCTTATCATATAACAATAGATCAACAATATCAGTCAACCCGAAAAAGACTTGAGCATCTGCATAGCTATAATATTATATGCGAATGTGAGTCTGTTTGTTACCCTTTCACGACCCATATTTTCAACCGATTAATGAAAATTGGTGACGAAATTTGATACATACATAAGTTATGCCCCAGGGAGGGACATAAGACTCCTTTTTATTACGGAAAATTAAAGTTCCCATGGGAATTAATAAAAACTTACACCAAGCGGAAAAAGTCGTGGGCAAGAACTATTTCAGATAATAAATAAAAAACAGTATTTGCTAAGTTCGATTATGGCAAAAAAATACAGTCATCGATATATATGTAGGTACTAGTTGGGCCCTTTCACAGAAAAAAAACTTTGGCGTCCGACTTGTAGGGCGTGCCCCTCACCTGTATAAGCCTGTCCTTGTCCCCGCCATATCGCTGTCCCGCTTTTCAGACTCGATAGAATAGTGTACTACATAGAATATTTTAAGCTTAGCTTTATGTTTGTTGACGTGTAATATTATATTGGTTGAAAGCAGATGCGACGTTCAACACTATGCTTAGCTTTTAGTAAGAACATAGAAGAACTATTTGGAAAACAAACCTGTCTCAACTGCTGCTCCAAAAGCAGTTGCTGCTGCTGATTCTGCTCATTGATAATCTCCTGGTTGAACAGCATTTGGGCCTTCTTCTCACTTCTCTCGCTGTAACAAATAATTCCATGTTGCAGAAGTAGTTTTTAACCACTTTCCAAAAAAGTTTTTCAATGCAGTTGTTTAACGTTGTTTTATTAGTATATTACATATTTTTAGTTTTGTTCCTACCAGCTACCTTACAGTAACAACAACAAAAAATTTGTGTTTTTGAATCCTTATTAAGGATCAAAAATTAATTCTGTAAAGATTCCAGAGATAATAATAATAATGGTATTTTTAAACGTCACTGGCTGATGCCCGCGACTTCATTCGCGTGGATTGAGGTCTTTGGTTCCCGCGGGAATTCTTTTACTTTCCGGGATAAAAAGATGCCTGTGTTATTCCAGATCCCTGAGCCAAATTTCATCCATACATCATAACTTTCGGATTCATAATATTAGTATAGATGATATTGAAATTGATACGTCGATATATAGCGGGTGTCGTAATATTAAACGTTTGCCACTCCGTTTCAACTTCTCAATTAATATCCGGTATTTGACCCAAAAACCAAGCGAAATCTCCTCAAGTTGGACTTGAGAATCTATTCTCTTTTATCGAAGGGCATTGACCGATACAAGTACGTATTACATTCCACATGGCGGTAAAATCGTGAGCGAGGTCTTAATATTTTGTTATTAGCATAATTGTTACAAAAGTACATTCAGTAATTGTCCGATCGAGGTAGGCACGCAAGGTTTACTCTTTTCCAGTTATTTGAATATAGATTGATAAGAAATCTATATAAATTTCGGTCTATGACTCTAGGAGGTCTAGAGTCTAGGAGAGTCTATGTCATAGACCACTTTTATCGACTTTTTAAAAACGTGCGCAGCAGGCGATATTGATAATATTATAATGTAAAGTTACGATTTAAATTTACTGATATATAATAATTTAATATAACACAACAACAAATATTACATCTTGCCGTACAGCCTATATACCTATAATATTATGTCTAGCTCATAGGCAAAACTGTCAGTATTTGAATAATATACAAAATGTTTTTTGACTGCGGTCTGTGAGGCGAATAGAGGATAAGAAAATTAAAACGATACGCAACTATTTTCAAACTAGATGATGCCTGTGACTCCGTCGCGTCGATTAAGTTCTTTTTATTCCCGCGGGAACTCTTTAATTTTCCGGGATAAAAAGCCTATGTCCTTCCCCTAGATACAACCTATGCCAGTAACAAATTTCATCGAAATCGGTTGAACAGATGAGTCGTGCAAGCGTAACAGACATATAGACAGACAGACACACTTTCGCATTTATAATATTAGTATGGATGATCTCAGAATCAAATAGAGCTTTAATAGCATTGTACAACTTACCATATTCAGATAGTATAAATGAACCAAATAACAACCGTGTTTGAGCTGATATTTTCACAGAAACTGCTTGAAGTAAATAAGTTAATCCTTTAATTTTTCACCAACGTATAGAATAGGGAATGTTTCATCCGAGGTTGTCAAATCAAATTCAACCGTAATTGTGAATTAAGTTTTACAAAGTAGGTATAACGGAACTTAAGAATAAGACCCATTGCACGCAAGGTTAACAACTGATTGGCATTTATCGTACAAAATACTACACGGTTCTCGTCGTCATGGCAACGCACAAGTTTGTGAACTCTAGATTGTACTTTTCCTACAACTATTTTCATAACCTTGTTATTGTAATTAGATACGAAAATAGCCGTAATTAAATCAATTATTTTTAATTTTTCAATTCTGATCCACAGATTCGAATAAATTTGCATATTTCCTTAAATCTGCAAAGAATTACCATAGTTAAAAATTTTGGGTCAAATAAAATCGAAACAGTGTTTAGATTAATCAATTTATATAATACATTAATTTAGTTCTGATTAATGATTATGTTGCACACCAAAATTGGCGAACGGTAGGTGCCTTAATATTATAACTATTAGATAAGAACTTAACTGTAACAGTTTATGCAATAAATGCAATATTTGAACCACTTTTTTGAAGCGGTAGTACGGATACCAGTTTCATAGTAAAGAAGATGTTGAGGCGAAGGTATGACTTATTGTGAGAATCATCTCCATTAGTTATATCTACGCATTATAATGGTATGGGTTCTTGAAAATGATGAATGAATGAGTTTAAAAAGCCTTCAAACATTACTGGCACAACCGTACTCCAGGAAATTTCAAGCGTTCCGATACAATATTGTTAGCGTTTCGGCTAATGTCGAGTAGGTGTTTTGATTAGAGAGAATTTAGAGTTAAGACGAAATCCATAAAGCATTTCCTCAGATCAGACGAGACCAAAGATAAGAATTACAAAAACTTATGCATGGTGTTAAAATTGAAACATAACAGAAGAGTATGTCAATGGGCGCCCACTATCATCAAACAAAAGAGGGAGATAAAAATTTTACTTACGTCACTGTCACCTATCTGCTTATTACGATACAAATTAAACCAAACACAACATCAATAAAATTCACAGCATGCCTGTCGTAAACCATTGCCAAGAATTACACAGCACTCAAAGCACGTGGCAATAATATTTATAAAACCGCTTATAAACGACCTCGTATATAGAAAAAAAATATAATAATTGTATTTAAAAAAAAAACTAAAGCGTTGTTTTACCGGCCGATACGTCGTACAAATCCGCGGCATACAATATTATGTCAGTGCAGTTATATCACGTCATAGCAATTAATTGAGCGCATTGGAGCGTCGAAATGGGCATTCGAAATATGTAGATGTTATGCGAGAGTTGATCGAGCGCGTCGAGTGATGGATTCCAAACGTATATTATTTATGTGTATTTCACGAATTGACGCGGACAGGTATTTTTAAGTGACATGGCGACCTCCCTGTTGCAGTGGTGAGCTCTGTGGTCTGTGGTATTATAAGTGGGACTATGTCAGAGCAGAAGACATAGGTTTTTTTTAAATATTTGTTTGTTCGCGAAATGCGTTCACGCATCGTCCATCTGGTTTCTGCCATAGTCATAAACGTGAAATGGATGCTACGCAAGGCTGGAGACGAACTGCAATAAGCTAGTATAATAAAAAATTGATCTTTACTGCATTGAGCCATCAAAGATTACGTTTATTAGTACCCGACGTGATTAGAAACACGAATTCAGGGTCGCGATTATTTATACGCCTTCACTGATTTATACCATCAATAGATAATATTTATTATAATGACATAACATCCATTGACCCCTGTTCGAAAAACTGGTATCTTTCTCGAATAAATCCATCACTGAAAAGCACACGATTTCTAAAACTGTTACTTACCTATAAGCTGTTACTTAAATACATTGATCGATTTTAAATTTTATCAATAAATTGGTTCTTAATGGCGATTAGCGACTAATATACAAGTTATAGATTGATTTAATTGATCCATTGATTTTATTTTCAAAACTTACGCAACGATATACTATGAATGCTATTAAAAACAATCGTTACTAATAAAGCGATCGATGTTAATCAAAGTTAGCGATATATTAATGGTATTGTTTTGCTTATATTTATGTTATATGAATGAGACATCAATTCGGTCTTATCTTATTGGTACGCTTTAAATTATTTCGTGATTCATTATACGACAAGATATCGATTCGAAGAAAAAAACATTCACTAGTTATTTTTTTGTCCTAACTCATTTTATACCCTTTTTCAATTAATTTTATCATAATCATAGTCATTTCTTGCCGGTTCTTCTCTGAAGAATCAACTTTCCGAACAGGTAGTGGAATCTATCTTATGTATATATCTAGTAGGGTTAATGTTGATATATGCATATTCAGTAGGTCTCGGCTATAGGCTACTATCTATTTTTCATACCCCTAACACACCTCAATCCACGCAGACGGAGTCGCGGGCATCGGCTAGTATTTTATAACATTATGCGAATAAGCAAAGAAAAACTTTGTAAGTAATGTTACGATGTACAACTGTTTAACAAATCGGCCTAGACATTGCGTAAAGATCAGCATGGCGTGTATAGAATAAGTTATGTGTATAGACTGTACTTATTAACATTTTCTTATCGTAGATATTCTAATAGTGACATTTATATATACTATTAGTTGCGTGCGAATTCTGTTTAGTATTTGCTTTCTTTGAAGGCTAAGAAAAACAATAAAGAAAATACTTTGATAAAAATAACTATGTCGGTTTGATTAATTTTACATATCCAATAAAGGCCAAAGGTTTTTTGCCATGTTCTTCTTCCTAGTATATGACACAGTTACTTACCGATTGAGACTATGAAGCTGAGACTTGAAGAGTTCGGTAACCATACAGACATTTTCGACCATGTTGAGACCAGCCTGGACCATATTTTTGGCCAGGTCTTCTTCCTAGCACCAAAACTATGCTATTTACTCATCGATAAGACTTATATAAGCTGCGCGTTGAGTAGCTTGGTGACGATACGGTGATTTTCCTACATGATTACACCAACCTTGACCATTGTCTTTGGCCCTGTTTTTCCTCCTTTGACCTTAAATAAGACAGTTACTCACCGATTGAGAATAATAAGCTGCGACTTGAGGAGCTCAGTAACCATACAGACATCTTCCACCATGTTAAGACCAGCCTGGACCATATTTTTGGACATGTCTTCTGCCTAGGACCAAAAATATGACACAGTTACTCACCGATTTGACTAAAACCTGCGCGTTGAGGAGCTTGGTGACGATACGGGGAATTTTCTAAATGATTACACCAGCATTGTCTTTGACCATGTATTTACTCCAATAGCCTAAAATAAGACAGTTACTCACCGATTGAGGCTAATAAGCTGCAACTTGAGGAGCTCGGTAAACATACAGGCATCTTACACCGTGATTTGACCAGCCCGAACCAAATCTTTGGCCATGTTTTCATTCTAGGACCTATAATATGACAGCGTCACTTACCGATTGAGACTAATAAGCTGCGATTTCAGGAGCTTGGTTACGATACGGGCATCCTCCTCCATGATGAGACCAGCTTTGGCCATGTCTTTGGCTACTTCTTCACAGTCATCGTTCTCCATATCGAATTCGAATTGTATCGCCTCGTTTTCTTTATGAGTGTACGACCTTGAAAGAATAAAGAAAATTTATAAAGTCCACCATTTGGAGTGAATGTAACAAAGATATGATGTCATTCTCGTGTCTTTCTCTTAACTAAATTTGGAGTATCTGCATATTGTTCTTGTTAAATATATTGTGATATACCTACGTCAAATTGAAATACCTTGCTCAAGACTGTCAAGGTCAAGGTCAGCTTTATACAAAAATTAGTTTGTCTCTCCTTTTCTTATAACGTAGGCCTAAAAAAGATGCAAGTACTCTTAATGTTTAGTTGACCAAGGCCAGTATATTTTCAGTCAAAAAAAGCATGACACATGACAAAAAAGTGAGAATTCTTTACTTTGACAAGGGTTGATCGAACATCCTAGTAAATCCACACCCTCTATCGTTATCATTTTCAATTCAAACAAAGCCAAGAAAACACAAAATCTTCCTGAAAGTCTTTAAGTGTATATTGGTATGTATGGCGTTACAAGGCTGGTTAATCCCTGAATGATAAATACGTAGTCCCAGAAAAAATGAGTTGGGCTAGTCATTTAAGAGACTAAGGGAAAAATAAGCAAGATGATGAAGATGAAAGTGGGAATTTCCGCTAAAGTTTTGGTGAATCACAAAAGTGTTGTGTCAAGTTGTGACAAAAGTCACAAGAGTGACGCTTTGCTTTGACGCGTATTTCTTACTCTTATCTTGTGCTTTTCTTACTCTTATATGCTCCAGATGTTAGATTTATATATGTTAAATAACAAAGCTAATATTTATGATGCCATCCATGTATTTATGATCTTAGCACAGATGTGAGGCATATTTTTAAAGAAAAACAAATCATTGTTCTAGTCCCTGAGACAGGTATTTACACATTTGAAGATATTTGCTACATAAAAACCTTTTCTTGGGATCGATGATCTTCAACCGGAACTGAATCTTTGTGATGTCTGAAGACGTGACTAGGTCCCGACCCACGATCTCTAATCGCAGGCCAATATCCTCGCCGAAAAACTCGTGATTGAGCAGGTCTTTCACTTTCGGCCTACATTTTGAAGAGAAATATTACAATCAGTATCTGAAATCATTTATTGGTCCATGTATAAGAAAATAAATTAATCATTGTATTACAATGGTAATTAAGTACTACCTGTCAGCTTTGTTGGGCCTGATGCAGGACTCAATGATGTCCCTCACTTCTGGTATCGTGACCTTCTCTAAACTTTGCGGTTTTACGCCCTGGGAAAACATATCAACTTTAAAAAAACCAAAGTTATATTTCATGCTACCTGATCCTTGGAAGTTAGAATTTATAAATGGCGTGGCAGCTCTTTGATTTGGTTTAGACTAGATTGATCCAATTCGCATTTGTGTGATTCGCAAATGATCCAATTTTCGAATAATGTGATCCAAAATCAAATTTTGGATCGTGCTACCTCAACGCCGGGGTTGAAGGGAAAGGGGAGATTATAAGATCCCACCTTTACTAACCCCGCTTGTTTAGAAATGACCAGAATTATAGATGTTCCTAAGATTAGGCTAGTCATTTAATTCCCGACAAAGTCCCGGGCATCATGTAATGTAGATATGTCAGATTGTAAAAACCGTTAGATTATAAACTCGCGAAATTGCAAACTGTCGAAAGATTACAATTTAACGCATTATTTTTCGGTAAATTGTAATCTGTTAGTTATATTAACCCGGTAGAACCTAAGTGCCGGGCACTACTTGATTATTTATGTCGAACCCTAACCTAACCTACAAGAAAGAGACAAGAAAACGTAAATACAATGAATATTTCAAAAACTGACACTCAGAACATTGAACCGTTTACAATCTTTCGACAGTTTACAATTTCGCAAGTTAGATTATAATCTAACGGGTTTTACAATCTTACGGTGACATATACATATCATTATGAATGCGAAAGTTTGGATGGATGGATGTTTGTTACTCAATCACGCCAGAAGGTCTGAACGGATCTGGATGAATACACAGATATAGATTATAGTCTGGACTGGAATAACACATAGGCCCCCGGAAAATGAATGAGTTCCCGCGGAGACCTAAAAACCGCTTGGCTTCCTCGTACATCTCGGGCGCCATAACCCCTGCATACAACAAGTGAGCTCACTCACCGAGACCACTTTCTTGTAGATCTGCGCGGGGCCACTGCACTCGCTGTAGGGGTACTCGCCGGTGGCCATCTCCAGCATGCACATACCGAACGCGTACACGTCCACAGACTCGTCGTAGTGTTCCTCGTACATCTCGGGCGCCATAACCCCTGCATACAACAAGTGAGCTCACTCACCGAGACCACTTTCTTGTAGATCTGCGCGGGGCCACTGCACTCGCTGTAGGGGTACTCGCCGGTGGCCATCTCCAGCATGCACATACCGAACGCGTACACGTCCACAGACTCGTCGTAGTGTTCCTCGTACATCTCGGGCGCCATGAATTCCGGCGTACCTGGAACGGACAAGCCGTGAAAGTCCTGTATGTATAAGGCTCGGCGCAAACGGGCCACCGACCAGAGCCACTGCTGACTGTCACGCTACTTACACTACTGTAACGCGTGGCCGCCACCGACCACACGTTTGCGGCTAGTATATACAAAAAGTATGAAAAATAATGTTAACTGCTTGTCGCCAAGCCACCGCGCCCTGTGGCTGTGGTCGGTGGTCTATTTGCGCCCAGCCTAAGGCCGCAATAGGGGGATGATGACAACTCAATCACATCAGCAACTCTTTATCAAACTTAAAAACGCACTTCTAGTATGGAAGTTTGTATGAAATACACAGTTGTGATGTCATCCGACACTTTTTCATTAATGTATAGTTTAAAATGGTTATCAACCTCAGAACTAACGGATGATGCGAATTTCAGTTGTTTTGAAAGACCCTCTATTTAATAATAAGTAAGAAATAATTTATTTTTGAGATAGGCATCATCCCTATTACACTTGTAAGTTTTTACGTAAGTAGCATACATAACTAACATTTGCATACATACGAGACTTACAATACTGTTTATATTGCGTAAGTCACTCATATAAGCGTGAGTATGTACGAGAAACGAGATCAGCAGCAGGCTGAACAGGTGAATATATAGCTATCTCACTCGAACACAGGCGGTCTAGTCCCATGTGCGAATAAGACAGTAAAATGGTATAGACACAGTTCAGTTCATACACATAGTTTGCACTAATATTAATACTATTCGGGCTGGCCATAGTAGTATTTCCGCTAGGAAAATAATTATGAAACTAAGTGGGTAAAATTGGGCCGGATTGAAATATACCAATCAAAATAGAACTTAACGTGAGCGAAATCGCTGGCAGCATCTAGTATGGTCTAATTTTTTATTTGAAATCTCAGAAGTTATGTTTATAATAGTAGATTATTCAACACGAGGGTTATGCAAGGTCTTAAGTTACGGGCGCTGGGATAAACCCCAAGTGCAACAAGGGATTGTAGAGTATATCCCGAGCGTAGCGAGGGTGTTGCATATAGAATCCTGAGTGAAGCGCGGGGTTTAGGGGCGCCCAAAACGAAGACAGCATTACCCCTGCTTACTCTAATTTTCTAAAAACATTATTCAATGTATTATCTTATCATATCTATTTTAATTGACTAAAAATCCCAATGAATGAGTAAATAAATTATTGATAGTTCTTGAAAGTAAACTAGCAATACCGCCTCTGAAATTAGGCAATTGGCACCTTTGGTAGTTTTCCATTTGCAGAAATCTTCGTATTTTTTTAATTAACTGTCTTCAGAAGGCTCTTGGAGCAAATCGTTTATTATACTTTGAGCATCCATTTTAATAGTTTCCGGAGTTAAATTACTGCATCTATCTGCGTCATTCAACATTTGAAATATTTATTTAATTTAGAATTCAAATTTCTAAATTAAATAAATATTAACCCCAACATTCAACTATAAGAATGTTATGACATACTTTACCTTTAGATAACAGGTCTTGTAATAAAGCGTTGCGAGTTGTGTGAAAAAATATAAGTTAATTTCCTTTGTATCCAGGCTCAGCAAGTGGCGGTGAGGCTAGAGGGTGACGTCATCACGGCGGACGGGGCAGTACTACGCGGCGTCGCGAGAGGCACCCGGATGCCTGCGCCTTCTAGACTCATTAGAGCTGGTCAGTATCCATACTGTGTCCAGGCTCAGCGAGTGGCGGTGAGGCTAGAGGGTGACGTCAGCGAGTGGCGGTGAGGCTAGAGGGTGACGTCATCACGGCGGACGGGGCAGTACTACGCGGCGTCGCGAGAGGCACCCGGATGCCTGCGCCTTCTAGACTCATTAGAGCTGGTCAGTACCCATGCTCTGTGTCCAGGCTCAGCGAGTGGCGGTGAGGCTAGAGGGTGACGTCATCACGGCGGACGGGGCAGTACTACGCGGCGTCGCGAGAGGCACCCGGATGCCTGCGCCTTCTAGACTCATTAGAGCTGGTCAGTATCCATGCTCTGTGTCCAGGCTCAGCGAGTGGCGGTGAGGCTAGAGGGTGACGTCATCACGGCGGACGGGGCAGTACTACGCGGCGTCGCGAGAGGCACCCGGATGCCTGCGCCTTCTAGACTCATTAGAGCTGGTCAGTATCCATGCTCTGTGTCCAGGCTCAGCGAGTGGCGGTGAGGCTAGAGGGTGACGTCATCACGGCGGACGGGGCAGTACTACGCGGCGTCGCGAGAGGCACCCGGATGCCTGCGCCTTCTAGACTCATTAGAGCTGGTCAGTACCCATGCTCTGTGTCCAGGCTCAGCGAGTGGCGGTGAGGCTAGAGGGTGAGTATGCATTGTAATCGTGGCCTAAAACTACGAAATATACAATACGGCTATTCTCCACTTCTTAAATTCATTCTTGAGTCCTATGTATCACTGATGCCAAAAGAAATATTTTGTTCACAAAACTCCGAAAAAAGCGCTGTGGTCAGTCGATGAACTGTCGCTTTATTGCGGTGCCAAAGTAAACTTTCGCACGAAGGATTCCATGCAGTATGAAAATATATTTTTTTATCAACGGCAAAAACCATGTACTTGATAATATACAGCTAGAGAAGATCACGGTCTCAAAATAACTGATCTATTTGGATATATTTCAAATATGGTCGGAAGTAACGCGAAAAATATCGTTCCATTCCAGAAAGCTCTGAAAAAACTCTCAAGCAACGGCTATTTAATTACATATAAGATACATACCAATAACGGACTTGGCGAAACTCCTATTCTTAAGAGTAGCGAGTCCAAGGTCGCCGATCTTCACGCTGCCCGTCCCGCCCGTTATGAAGATGTTGTCGCACTTCAGATCTCTGCGAAATATAATGTATATTAGAAGGCTAAACAAATTCGCCTAAAAACTGACACATTCCGAATTCTGCTTTACACAATCTTTTAATTGACAGTATTACTATATATCTGTAACCGTAAGATTATAAAAACCGTTAGATTATAATCTAACTAGCGAAATTGTAAACTGCCGAAAGATTGTAAACCGTTCAATGTTCTGAGTGTCAATTTTTGAAATATTCATGGTATTTACGTTTTCTTGTCTGTTTCTTGTAGGTTAACCTTAGGGTTCGACATAAATAATCAGGTAGTGCCGGGCACTTAGGTTCTACCGGGTAAATATAACTAACAGATTACAATTTACCGAAAAATAATGCGTTAAATTGTAATCTTTCGACAGTTTGCAATTTCGCGAGTTTATAATCTAACGGTTTTTACAATCTGACATATCTACATTACATGATGCCCGGGACTTTGTCCACGAGTTAAGTTTTTTTTTGATTCCCGCGGGAACTCCTTAATTTTCGTCGATAAAATGTAGCCCATGTCCTACCCGGGAATGCAACCATCTCTATACCGAATTTCGTATAAATCGTTTGAAAATATGGGCCATGAAAGCGTAGTAGACTGACAGACAGACATACTTTCGCATTTATAGTATTAGTTTGGATTAATTAGATCGAATCTAATCTAATCTAGCCTATGCTGTCCCAGGACTAGGCAAAGGCCTCCCTCCGATTCTTCCATGTTTCCCTATTTTGTGCTTCTATGGGCCACTGAACTTGAAATTTATCTAGTTCATCACGTCATCGTAGCCTCGGCCTACCGCGCTGGCGTATAAATATATTGCTATGCCTTACATAGTACTTGCTGTGGAACAATACATCACTAGACTTAGTCCTGTCAATTCAGTTTAGAGCTTGTGTTCAACAGAATTGGTCACATGGTTATAGCATAAGCTAGAAGACTCTTGGTTATACCTTGACTTCTTACCTATGAATGATAGGCGGCGTTCTAGAGTGTAGGAAATTGAGGCCTTTGAGGATCTGCCGACACCAAGACTTGAGCACCTTCGGGTTTATACGCTTGAAGCGACGGAGATAACTGCAGCAAATAATGAATACAATGTTTTGATAATAATTATTATATCACTCAATGTTTTTTCTCAAGTGCTTTCTTGCAAAAACTTCTTTAGCCGCGTTGAGCACTTTTTGGCAGGGGGTAAAAATTGTGGAATCAAAGACGAAGACAAAAGGTCTTAAAAATACTACATTCGTAATTAAACTTTTATGCCTTATATTAATGGTTTATATATATCTTTTTTTTAATTTGCTTTAATAATAAAAACCGTTTCCACTACTGTTGGCCCATGACTGCCAATTCTTTTTTTGTTTTTTTAATAAATATAACAGTATTATCAGTAGACAACGTCAACAACAACGTAACTACTGCTACGTGCTGGTTTGACAATGTATATCCAGTTCCCGACTAAGGTCTTAGCCGGGAACTGGATGAGTGACTTTGCAGGTCCGAATTAAGCCTTTCCATTTCTTTTTGTCTCGAAGAGCACGTAACGCCCTCAGGCCTGCGCCTTATTTCTTTCCAGATTTTAGGTTATTGAAAAGTCCCGCCCCGAAAACTTTGTTGTTCTGGTCTATAAAGTATAGGCTATGTGTGCAAGTTCAATGCAAAAATGGGTCAAATGGTAACCTGTTGTTCTACATCGCGACAAACAATTATTACTTAAGCTAAATGTATTGTTCAAGAGGCATGTGCAGTACCCAGACAAGCCGACAAGGCTTAAAGGGCAAGACAGGCTTAACACACAGGGAGCGGGCGCGGGTCGGGCGCGGGTCGGGCGCGGGTCGGGTTGGGTGCGCGGCGGGTTAAATTCCTTGTATTTATATAGACGACACCACACAGAACGCGGCCGCGGGTCGGGTGCGTGGCGGGTGACTTTTTATATGGATGACATCACACATCTTCTTAATATATATAAATCTCGTGTCAATGTTTGTCCTCAATGGACTCCTAAACCACTTAACCGATTATAATAAAATTCGCACACCATGTGCAGTTCGATCCAACTTGAGAGATAGGATAGTTTAAATCTCAAATTATAGTCGCAATTTTAATTTATTGCTAATTATTTGTCTGTTATTATTTGACAGTCACAATTATCTGTTAACTCCAAATGATTCTAACAGATGTCGATACCTTTCGACTGGGTTGAGTAAGTAATCAATAGATGGCGCTGCTATGGTAAATCTACGAACGTGTCATCTAGGCTACATTTTAACAGCATAATTACCACGTGTTGTTGACGCTATAAAATTAATTAAATTTATTTTGTAGTGAACGAAATACCGTATAATTCAGCTAATTATTTGTCTGTTATTATTTGACAGTCACAATTGTTTACTATAATGTAATATAACAAAAACTTTAGCCACAGCAACGCGTGGCCGGGTCAGCTAGTGACCATATAAAAAGGAATTCAACCAGTCGCGCACCCGACCCGGCCCGCGCCCGCTTCCTGTGTATTTTGCGCTTAAGGATGTTATGAACCCAAGTAAAAAAATACGACTTGATACGACGCAACGCAACAGTATGGGCATGAAATCCTAGTCACAGTCAAACTAGTTAGGATTCAGACCCAGCCACCCATGCAAATGGCCAAATTATTCCGGTGTAGTTTACTAGTAAGTAAAATGTAAATTATATTGGTGTGGTTTGTGTGTAAGTTTTTTGGAAATAATAAAATAAATTGAAATTGAATTGAGAATCAAACGGTAGCTGACCCTTCACATGGCCTACGTTTTCGCGAAGGCAAGTTTGTCATTTTCTATGGCGACGTATCGCGTCGCTTCTGTCGCTCATCTAGGACAGTAAGTGTTGTGAAAGCTGAAAGCTAAACACTTGTAATTATAATATTACTATAGATATTAAATACGGCTTATACTCACGTTTTGAGCGTGCCGGAAACCATGAGTTCGGTGATGAGAACTATATTCTTCTTCTTAGCGACCGTGCCCTCCCAGTAGTTGTAGAAGCGCACGATATTCGGATGCTGTAACTTCTTCAACATATCCGCCTCCTCTCGGAATCTGAGCCGCTCCGTTTTGTTAAGTTTCTTCTCCTGTAGAAATCCCATCCGCCGTTAATTTCAACTCAGTGAATGAAAGTTTTGGGGTTTTAACTTTGAGACGTTTGAAGTGTAATCTAACTCCTTCAGCGCAATTAGACGTTTTTCAAGTGAAAACTTCTTTAGCCGCGTTGATCACTTTGGGGAAAATCTTATAGGTTCGCGTCACCGACATGCTAATGTTAATTGTATATGTATCTATTTTATACTATATATAGCTATACTGCGCATGCGCAGCGGCCTGTGTACACGAATACATATATATACCTATACACGTACAACACATCATATATACCTGACCGTATGCTGTGCGCGTTAGACGCATTTTGGATGGGTGAAATCTTGTGAGTTCGCGTCACCGACATGCGTAATATTAGTATATCTGTAGTTGTGCTGTGTATATCTTTAAGTAAAATTGAATGGATTTTGTTTTCACTTCTTTCTTCAGTCCTTATTTTATATATATATATATAAGTATATTTGATATGTTATTCATAACTAAACAATCTGGATTGGCTATTACAATCTCCAAGCGGCGGACTAAGCCTTTCATAGGTCTGGGACAGTATCTAAGGTACGACTGTATAATACCCACCAGTAGTCTGGTAATAATAAAGGCATATTTTGCATATTATAATTCTTGTAATGACTACATACCAACAGCTCGCACCAGGCTACAGCGACTCCGGTCTGCGTGTCCAGACCGTGGTACACTGTTTTGAACGACCCCCGACCGACTTCTTTATCGTACTTGAAAAACCTGAGAAAGGGATGAGGTTATCATAGTATCATATCATGTATGATCCGTGTCACGAAAGAAGTCCCCTGGAGGCGGCACTAGTCGCATGTTTACGCAATGGGGGCTACCGCGTTCAAATTCGCCGCTAGAGGCGCTAGTGTAGAGTGAGGTCTCCCAAATGTCAAATAGATATTATCACTGGGCCTTTATCGCGGGTCTAATTATTTCATTAATGTATTTAGCAATCCCATCAAAAACATAAATGTAAAATGAGAGCCAAGTTCAAAATTGTGATATATATGCCTTGGTTGTTGACTTCAGCGACAAAAGAAGTGAGATCTAAATGGGTGCCAAGTTCAATGGTCAGTCCTGAAATTTATTTATAACAACATATAATATTTTATAACAACGTAAAATATCATTTCTTCTTATAACTTAGTATAAAATGTTGAAGACTAAGGCTTTGGCTTGGCTGGTTTTCAACAAACAAATTTGGAGCACATATGTATCTCACGGGTCTCAATATATGCGCCAAATTTGACATGTTTATGTGAAATAGTTTTTGAGTTATGAGGGGGTCAAAAGTGGCTCCAAATGGTTCGTGTAATATTACACACGGTGCTGCTCGCCAGTTTTTTTGAACTTTGGCTGGACACGCTACCGCGTGTCTTGATACCGGATTAATTAATGAAGATGTAAGATACGTGTCAATGAATGTCACTGCTCTGCGCATTGAAAGCGGTGCTAAGAAAAAAAAGTGCAAAATTAAGCTGGTCTAAAGGAGAATTCAGAAGTTAGTATATTATGTCCCTGGTTCCTGTGTGCTTACTATTTAAAAACGTATTTTTTGTTAAAAGTATGCTTGTTTACCGAATTTACAGCTACACTAAGGACCTTACTCGCTAATGGCGCCAATTAGTGAGTCTAAAAACGGTAGCCCTCAATGTATTATTAACTAATTGTCACGGGGATTCTATATTATCAGGGACTATCGTATAGATTACTATACTATAACATGGGTCACCATTTAATGTGTGTAGTCACGCCACTAATCAAGGACGACATCACACATCTTTACATTTATTGAAGTTGACCACTTTTTGGTAGGGAGTAAAAATGTGGAAATGCGAGACTTTAAGACCTTTTGTCTTAAACAGAACGGTGTCGTTCTGCTTAAGACAAAAGGTCTTAAGTAGTACATTCGTAATTAAACTTTAATGCCTTTGTTTTAAGTCTTATATTTTAATTATTTTATAAGTGCTGTGTTGTTATTTCAAATATTAGTTTTCGCTCTTATCGACAGTCCCTATGACTACCAATTTTTTTTTTGACGGCCCTCTCAGCACACACATGCGTTGACAGTTTTATTGGTGCTTTGTAAATACTTTCACACATACTTTTAAACGTTTTGAATCTTGGAAGTTAAATAAAATATTCATTTATACAAATTAGGTACACTGTAGGTACACTTTTTGACATCAAATTACTTATAAAACATGATGGTGATAAGCAGTTACGGTATCTCAAAACTAAAGCTACGAGGGTTCCAAACGCGCCCTGGTCTGAGAAGAGCCCACAACAAACTCAGCCGGGTTTAATTTTTGGAAGGGTGGACCATGTTATCGTAGTTAATCTCTAGTAGCAAAAATAGTGTCTACAGAAAGAAATTTCATTTTGTTTGCACATAAAAACACTGGATAAAAGATGGTAGCCTCAAATCAGCTGTTTTGTTCGACGGCCGAACGTTACTCCTGTCAGGCAAAAGATCTAAATTATGTACAATTGGTCTGAGTTTTTACATTCAAAACTTCTTAACTTTTTTTCTAACAACATTAAAGTACATACCTTCCACAAGGAGACACTCCAATCGGTTCTTCCTCATCTTCTTTGTCGATCTTTTCTTTGTCTTTATCTTCTAATTTCTCTAACTCGAACTGATCGTATACTCCTGCAAAGACATTGGTTTCAGTAAGTTTAAAGCAGGTTGAGTGGGACGCCTGGTTCAAACTTTAAGGCCGTGTTGCACAACTCTGATTTAGTAAGTTTTGTAGTACTGTCACTTTTTCGCAAGAGTCATAGTGTCGCTAAACAGTGACAGCATTACAAAATTTAACCAAATCAGTTTAAATGTCCATATGCAAGCTCCCCTAAGTGCTTTAGACTTAAGAAGCACTAAGACACATCTCATATACACTTTCAGGGCAATTGTTAAGATATGCATAAGCCACAAATCGCCGACGCGTGCGACTAAAATTGTTGCTAATTCTCGTGTAATGGCGCCATTTACTAAAAATTGAATAGCGATGAACTGAATATAAACAAAAATCTGCTTTATATACACAAAAATATGCACATAGCCCCTTTTATGGGCAACACATTCCCTGAACTATTGTCTTGCCGACTATGCACATAGACCCTTTTACTAAACCGAGCCAAACTAAGGATAGTTGTAGGTATGATAACAGGACACTTCCCTCTAAATAAACACCTATTTGGATATAAGCAGGTGTCACCTTGGAAGTCCATGACAATGAAGCAACTAGAAGTTTAATTCGCTATATTCACAATCGTGCATTGCAGAGTCAACATCTCCTGAGGATGCTCTGGTGTCGGAATGAAGCGTGCGTTGAGCGTACTTTTGAGGGTTTATGTGGTGTGGTGAATGTCGAGGGCATCAAGTTCAAGATACGCACTGTACCTATAGATTTGCCTTCTGTGGCGGATTAAAGCGAATTAAACTTCTAGTTTCTTCATAAACACCTATTTATTCTAGGTATCACCAACAGCCCTCAATGCAGTCTGTCGAGTGCAGCGGTGTTTCCACCCAACGAGAAACCTACATTGGCTCCCCAGCAAGACTAATAGGCCTATTACACTGCACTTTTCACAGGGACCCTTCCCTTGAATCAGTGTAGTGTAATAAGTTTTAGGGAGAAAGGGTCCCTATTTTGATCCTTATTGCTGTGCAGTAAGAGACGCTCTAACTAGCGGCCACGCCCACCCTTACCTCAGGGCCCTGTGGAAAGTGCAGTGTAATAGGCCTATAAGTCCTAGCCGACCTGGGTGTCCTGCTTGGATTCTGGATTGAGCTGGCTGGAGTGATCCAGCGGGGAGTCGCACCAGCGGTTTCACACGCGCAACGGAAAATAATCCCAGGACACGAAGAAGAAGAAGGCCCTTTTACGGGAAACGCAATCTGTACTCTATGACTCTTGCCGAAAATACTTACTCGTGCGGCCTTAAAGATAAGCACTATTGTATATGACACTACGCAACTCACGTACCATTCTGTGGTTTCTCCTGTTGTTCTTCTGCGGTGTCGGTCGGGGCGTGAGGTAGGCCCTTTTCCGTGGCCTCTATGTTCTCTTCCTATAAATAACAAACCACACATGAAAACCTGCTAAAAGGCAAGCTTATTTGAAGTCTTAAAAAAAACTTTGGGCATGTTTAGGGGACGAAGAACACGTTCATCCCTTAGTTCAGTTAATGAGGTATATTGTGTTGTACACCTAAACTTAACTAAAATGACAGCTCTTATCGCTATCGCTTTTACAATACTCCCTGCGGAAAGGGGCACCACTACATTTAGGGCTGTCATTTTAGTTTAGTTTAGACATTGGTTACACAGAATTGGCCACAATGCCTGTTCAAACCACGCCTAGTTGATATAAGACAGCACATTTCAAAACATTTTGTCATTATATTTGATGACCTAAAAAAGAAAGATTACGGGTTCTTATGTTTTAATGTACTGAAATATTGACTTTTTATGTACTGACGGAAGCCAATTGGATATTTGACAACTAGTCAAATCAGTAACCTTTTTTCAACATCAAAATGCGCGCCAAGTATGGGATTTTATAGGAAATACTGAATTGTGAAGTCATCTAAGTTTGAAGCACTTTTTTACTTCAATCGATAGTTATTCAACATAAAACTAACAGGGAACGTGGTTATTACGTCTGGAGATCCTCTATTTAATAATCACTAAAAACAAAATGCGTGTGTCATTATCTTACTAATATTATAAATGCAAAAGTTTGGATGGATGTATGGATGTTTGTTACTCAAGCACGCCCCAACGGCTGAATGGATCTGGCTGAAATTTGGCACAGAGATAGACTATAGTCTGGAATAGCACATAGGCTACTTTTATCCCGGAAAATTAAGGAGTTCCCGCGGGAACCAAAAACCTCAATCCACGCAGACGAAGTCGCGGGCATTAGCTAGTAAAGTATAAAGATTAGTAAATGAACGCATTTTTTTATATTACTGAAAGCATGCTTGATAGATTTATTTATATTCATTAAATTATTTATATCATCAAAATACATTACATAGTCATGGAAACATAAACAAGTGTTACCATGGAAACAAAGTCAATAACGTAACGGAGAAAGTTTGATTTTACTCCCCATACATTTTCGTACCCCGGGCTTATACATGACAATCGATTCTAAAGGAGACGAACTCCAAAAATATGATTATATTTGACTAGTTGTCAAATATCCAATTCTCTCGATTTCACAACTACCGCCCAACGATCGCACTTACCAGATCTTGTTCAGAGATGAAGGCATCGTCCTCGAGCCTGGCGACGAGTTTGTTTCCACTATCGTCTAGCTCCGGGTCGCATATGGCGCCCTGCCCCGAGCTCCGTCGCCGGTACCCGCCCACCACTGGCTGGCTGGCCTGAAATACATACACGATATTTAAATACCCCTTCTTCTTTTTTTCTTTCTGTAGACCTCCCTAGCGGAATGCATTGAGGGGGTTATAGGCCTATTACACTGCACTTTTCACAGGGACCCTTACACTTGAAACAGTGTAGTGTTTTAAGATTTAGGGACAAAGGGTCCATAGATTGGTTCTACTGTGTAATAAGCGACGCTCTATTTAGCGGCCACGCCCACGCTTACCACAGGGCCCTGTAAAAAGTGCAGTGTAATAGTCCTATTACTAAGGTGGTGGATTAAGGGGGAGGCCCATGATTCAAACCCCGGCAGGGGCAATAGGGACTCAATCAAACCAGCAACTCGTTATCAAACTTAAAAACGAGCTTCTAGTGTGAAAGTTTTTATGAAATACACAGTTATGATGTCATCAAATTCCAACACACTTTTTTATTAATTCGACAGTTTAGAATGGTTATCAAACTTAAAATTAACAGAAGATGTGAATTTTAGGTCTTTTGGAATTATTAATCAGTAAGAAATCTTTGACAAAGGCATCATCCATATTTAGAAAATTATAATTTCTTAATTGTCTTTGGTCAGGTTGGAGGCGTAGCTAGTAACCACTCTACCGGGTAAAATGGGACGTCATGGGATTAATCGTTCCGTTACGATGCCGTGTGGAAACCAAGTAACCCGCTACTATCTTAGATAACATTATCATTTAACACCCAGTGAGATGCACGTAAAGGCTGTACTCGAGTAGGCACTTTTTTACATTCGTATCTGAAGAGCAAAACCACGAGATTTCTCAAATACAATAATTTACTTATAATCGTTTTCTGGTACTTGAAGATTCAAGCCGTCTTCTGTTCGCAAATATTATGTTTTTTTTTGCTGATTGTTAATAGACAAGTACTTAGATTTGCCGTAATCATTTTTACAGGGTCAATGGGCGACTGTGCAACTGCAAAAATTGGCTTGGCCATTTAGGTTAAGGCCATTCTAAGGTTTTTTTCTTTAGTGAGAAGCCGAAGTGCTAAACGTATATAATCACATAACAATCACAGATATGTTGTAGCAGAGAAAAGAAGAAAAATGTTAGTAAAATTTATGATTGATTTTTAAAAAGTTTTTGGATACTTGTTTACCTAAGGATTGTGCTGTGGAGGAAATACACCAGTAGTATTGGGGAACGTCCAAATAAGGTGACCTAAACAAGTTATCAAAACGAGTATTGATGGATGAATAATTGATGATGATTGATGTGTCAATGCCCAGCAGTGACTGCAACCATGTTGATGGATGGATGAAACATTAGATCGATATTCACAACGCTGGTAGAGTGCGAATTCAGCATAACGAAGTTGTTGCTCAGATGTTTGTGATGATGGGTGAAAATGCCTATGACAACGAAGCTAACATGCTGATGAAACGTTTGGATGGATGGATACTCACAACGCTGGTGGTGAGCGAGTTGAGCATATCAAAGGTGTTGCTCTGTTGTGTATGTATGATCGCCAGCGCGTTGTACGGCCGCGGGCCCAGCACTGGGGTCTTCATAACGCCCACCTCACCTCCGACTACCACCTGCGAAATTAACACCAATTGGCTATAAACCTACATAATTAGTGAATTAGGCTTTGCCGTTCTGATTGTAATAAAGTAGCAGGCATGCCCGCGACTTCGTCCGCGTGAAATAAGTTTTTTATATTCCCACGGGAACTCTCTAATTTTTCAGGTTAATATATAGCCTATGACACTCAATAATGTGGCTTTTATATTGGTACCAGAATTTTCAAAATCGGTTCAGTAGATGCAGAGGTTACCCCCTACAATCTCACAAACTTTACCTCTTTATAATATTGACAACTTGTCAAATCTGCAACTTGTTTTAGAACGTCAAAATGCTGTTGTAAAAAAATTGTGACGTCATCAAAATTAGACGCACTTTTTTCTTTACTCGATAGTTTGAAATGGTTTTCAAACACCAGCATTTGCCACTGGCTTTGCTCACGGTAGATTCGATTTTCATACAAATTTCAAAGCCCTATTTTTGAATTAGGTATAGGTATCTAGGTATCTGTAAGCCAAATTACAGTCTGATCCGTCTAGTGGTTTGAGCTGTGCGTTGATAGATCAGTCAGTCAGTCTTTGCCGTTTATTTATTTGTCTAGTGTATGGACTAACTCGATCCATAAAGCTATTATAAATTAGCCTCTATCATTAAAATTGTCAAGTAAAAGCTATTTGTATACCTACTTTATCATTTTTGCACCTACTTTTAACATTTTATTGGCAATAAACTAGGAAAGTAAAGGCCCTCGGCCTCTGATAACTATATGGAAAACGATAACATCAAGATTTATTGACTTTCATGGTACGCTCGTATAATATAGTAACTACGAAGTTATTATTCCTTTCGAATCAACATAGTTTTCTCATCTTGACAAAGATAAAAAAGACTGTGTGAGTTTTTTAAGATGAAATCGTACCTTAAACAGGCAGGACACATGTGTGGTTTAAATAAAAAAATTAGCCAATTATTATTGTATACAGAGACACAGAGTTAGTTCGATGTGGCATTAACTCTTGCAGCTATTTTGAATTACATTTTGGGATTTAGTTCATTATCAATCTATCAACGAAAATTGCTCGAGCATTTTGCTGCTCGGCGTACCCTGATACCGGCGTATCTTCTTAAGTTTTCCAGGGAAAAAGTATGATAATTTAATTTATTTCAATTTGATAAATTCGATTAATTGGGTTTTTTTTACTACAAATTCTCAGTAGTTAGCCCGGAGTTAGGAAGTTGGCGGTGTTTCGCCCCAGTGCTTCGGAGAGCACGTAAAGCCGTTAGTCCCGGTTATTTTAGCACCGTGGTGGGTCTAAGCTCTAATTCTCTCTCTCTCCTAAGAGAGTGGAGGCCTGTTACCAGCAGTGGGACGTTAAAGAGCTGTAGTGGTGGTGGGTAAATTTGATAAATAAGTTTAGTTTAGTTTTAAATTCATAGACCCAAGTAGACTCTATTACGAATTCAACACCTCACTTCGCTGATCCAATACAAACATCCGTCGCAATACAATACCTTGAATGTCTTTTCCTTGCCATGCACGGTTTTCTCTTTGGCCGGCAGTACGGTGGAGTCGAGGTGGTGCGCCGGCTGCGAGATCTGATGCCCATGGGCATGCAGGCCCGATGTCATCTGTAAACAGAGAAAAAATTCTATAAATAAAAGGATTGTGGCGGTCTTCGAGGTCCGCACATAATGCAATAGATGGCACTACTAGTAGCGCATAAACAGCCCAAATCACGATTACAAAGTTTTCTTTGAGTTACGCTATATTATATACGACCTCCAAAGATGAACTGTCGGACCAGTGGTCCCCAAGCTCGGAGGATGATCATCGAGCCATATCATTACGGTCGAGCCATATCACCTGACTATACCGACAAACTACAACATCAGCGTGGATCTTGCTGGGTATAGAAACTTGAAATTTGTGCTTATTCTGTAAATAAAACCTAAAAAACGATCTTCATATCGCACTGCGTGCTTTTGTGGATACGATATTACGAAACGAAATTAAAAATAAATCTAGTGAAAGCTGAGAGTGCAAAATTGAAGGAAAATTTAAGTAAATAAGGAATAAATCCTGAAATATATTAGAAATATTCTTTTTTTTTTGTCTAGCCTTGACTTTTGTATGGCTCCAGTGTTTCCAGTATGATCTAAAAAAGTTAAGTAAGCGCCACGGCTTTCAGAAGAAAGTCTATCTGCCCCCCGATTGTGTAAGAAAGTCGTAATCGTAATCGTATGTCAAACGGACAATCCGACCTGTTTAAGGAGTTCATAGATGTCTCCACGTCAAAAAGCATGTATGAACTTCTTAAAAATTTCGAATAATACGTTTTAAGCTCCCAAATAAGTAGTATCGACAGATTACAGACAGATTGTCTCCTATGTGTTTGTTGCTATTGTACCAATTTTAATTGTTAAGATGCAGCGCTTCAACTGCACTGCACTGCGTAGGTTTGTGGTGTACTTTACATACAGGGACAATATTTAAAGCGCAATTCAGTGGTTGAATTGAGAGCAATTTATTGTAAATATCGAATATCCTGTTTACAACTATTCCTCGTGTATTCGAGGTCGATGTCGAGATGATTTTGCTCGGGTTTAAATTCGCTCGAGAAAGGATCTCTTAGAACCCATAGTACGAATTTGCATATCTCGATAACTTTGAATGATTTCAAAAGCCTTTTACAGTAACTTTTAGTGGGTGATACTGGACAATTTTTAACGTCGTAAAAGGAATAACAGAGATAAAATTAATGGGTAAATAGGTAAGCTATTTAAAAATAAAGCTACGGATGTAAAGCATGCACCGTGAACTATTGCTATGAGAAGAATAACACAATACAGTCAGCCAGATATTTTTTTGTGCTTTGTTCTCGAAAACTATCAAAGTTGTCGAGATGTTGCGAACTCGTAGTAAACCCTACAGGACTCAATTGACAAAATGTCTATATTTATACCAAGGGGCAGTGAGTTGTCACATTACTAAAGCAGCAGTCCAGCAAAATTACAAGTTAATCAGGTATTCGTCTTTCAATAAATTATGGTCACTATCCTGCCGGTCCTCCATCGTTGTTTGATAGCTACAAAAATAAAGCATCAATCTACGCGGATGAAGTCGCAGGCATTATCTAGTAAATCTATACATATAAAAGGATAAACTGACTGATTTCAGTAACTGCAGTTTAAGCCACTCGGTTCAAAAACTTTTACAGGCAGATTTTGCTTATGGTTTCAGATAACGACTCCAGCAAAGCCGGGTTAGTAGGAAGAAGTCAAAGTATAAAAATGGCCACACATAATGTTGATGACTGCATTCATTACAAATCACTTCCTAAAATCAATTAACGAATGAGTCATCAACAGAATAACAATGAATAAGTAAATAAATGAATTTAAGTAAATAAATAGTTAATACCTACCCAAGAACATTCATCCAAAGTTCAATGAAACACAAACATTTTGAACTGCAGTGCACAGATGTCCTTATTTACTTGCACGTTTATTTCAAGCACTGAAACTTATTAACCTTTACCGCTCATTTATAAAAATAGTTGTCAGATATCCGAACACTTGGTTTGTACTGTATAAGAAAGAAGTGTTTCCAACTATGCAGTTCAAAATTAAAAATATTTTTTTATATTCTGATTATATTCAGGAAAATATAATTCACTGTTATCATTTTCCGCTTTTATTACATTTACATTTATTCTGGCTGTATTATTTTTTTTAAAAACATACTTTTTTGTAGCAAGAGTTGAGCACTCGTACTCAAAATAATTGTCCTGTTTGTAGCACTCTTCAGGTTGGTGCGTACTAAAAATAAATTAATCTTGTTTATGTTTACTTTTCACTTACTAAGGCACAGATACACAAAAATATCCTTAAATAACTAGTTTCACATATATTTCGGTGTTTTATCACAAACTATATTTGTAGCAAAATTTTTAACACATCTTTTTTTCGGCCAAAGCTTTATCGCGTATATAAAAAAGAAAAAGAAAAAAGCGCGCGAAATATCAATCCTAAAACGAGCAGCGTTTATGTGACACTGGTTCATACTTCATTCATAACAACGGCGATAAAGGTACAGAAAACGCATAGCGTGTAAGGCGTTTGACGCACTGAGCGGGAAAATGTTTATCATTCATTAAAGCGACCTAAGCAAATATACATTTATTTATAAACATGCTTATAACAGCAGTCAAAAGTCCAATTAATCGCATAAGTCAGTAGTTAGCAAAAAAGCTAGACAGATAAATAAGGCTGTCTGAAGACTCAAAGGATGTTCAGGCTAATTTGTTTAAAGTCTATAATTGGGAGTTATTGGTATGGCTATCCCTTTTCGCTGGAAACATTGTAAAATCGATAGCACTAACTTAAGACCTGTCAATTTAGGTTAGAGACTAACAGCCAAATTAGCACGAATGTCATCAGTACTTACCTTTAGTAAATTTTCATCTTTATGAATTTTCAAATCCCTACATGTTTAATATCGAAACAGGAAACTGGATGTAAATTAAAATGGATCTAATGGAATATTATGTGATACATTCAGTGCTACCATTGCCAAATTTATTTCGCTTGCTGCGCTCTCTTTGAATCTCTTCGATTTATTTTTGACATTTCAAAGTGGTCAATTTTGTTGAACTAAATTTTCTATAGTCCGTCAAACTTATCTGGCCCGGTGACTAAAATTGGGACAAACTTTTACGTCTGTTTATTTTTGTTTTTATTGTATTTTAATAAATATAGTCGCGGCGCTGTCACCGGATCAGAGGTGCGATTGTGTAAGAATTGCCGATCAAATCGTCAGGTTCGGCGTCAAAGTAACATAAACCATAACAGCATTGAATTAGATCTCAATTTCGTGTATCTATTCTCATTCGTTTAGGTATGTACGATATCCTAAACGTATAAGTAATAAGTTTGACGGACTATAGAAATTTCAAGAAAATTGACCACTTTGAAACTTTATTTAATCACAGAGAGGAAAATGAAAAGGATAACAATAAAAATTACAATTATAGCCCTGTAATTTTAGTTTAGAGATTGTGGACAACAGAATAAATCACAAAGTTTCTCTATTCGAAATCTACCAACATAGTTAAGAAAGAAAAACATTCAGTCCTCGACTAGCCTAGTCTAGTTGAAACGGTGCATTATGGCTGGACGGAGGCTATGACGGTTCTGATAAGGCGTCAGAGCTACCAACTCTATCGCTCGTGATGTCACGGCATTCCGCGCCGCTGACTTCTAATATTACGTGGTGTTGGCGTAATTAGGATTTATCTGGCTATAAATAGACGATAACGTTTTGGGCCGCATTTCGGCTTTGACTTTGTAAGTTTGTGCACACTAGGTAATATATCACCTCTAATCTATCGCCTGACTCTAGCCTACATAAAGAAATAAAGGAATGCAGTTTATTCGCCAGTGGTGCTACAGAGAAAAAGAAAGATACAAACTAGATGATGCCCGCGACTTCATCCCCGCGGGAACGCCTATGTGACTCTCTAGGTCGTCAAATATACCCATGCTAAAAATCACGTCGATCAGTTGCGGCGTGATTGAAGGACAAATTGACAAACACATTTGTAATAATAGTATGATATAACATTAAGTATGATTATGTACTTTCCATCCAGACAGCCAGGGTTATCCAGACAGGGTGTATATGTCACCGTAAGATTGTAAAAACCGTTACATTATAATCTAACTCGCGAAATTCTAAACTGTCGAAAGATTGTAAACTGTTCAATGTTCTGAGTGTCAATTTTTGAAATATTCATTTTATTTACGTTTTCTTGTCTCTTTCTTGTAGGTAAGGTTAGGGTTCGACATAAATAATCAAGTAGTACTTAGGTTTTATCGGGTTTAAATACCTATCAGATTACAACCGGAAAATAATGCGTTAAATTCTAATCTTTCGACAATTTAGAATTTAGCGAGTTAGATTATAATCTAACGGTTTTACAATCTTACGGTGGCATATACAAATACACGAGTTGGCGTATTTTTGATAAGTAACTAAACTCAGTTTTACATATTTTGACATACTTACTCATCGTTGATGCTTGATTTGTACCTATATTAGAAGCAATTGATCGACAAACAACCCCCCCCCCCCCCTATTCGCTTATGAAAATATTAAATTGGACTCCTCCAATCTTCCGCCTACTTTATGGAAACTTATAATTACTTTACCCAGCGGTTTGTCATTAAGTTGTCAGTACTTAAGTTTATACTGTTATATCAACAGAAGTAAAGGAAAATTTATATAAAAATACTAGTCGGCCCGGCAGACGTTGTTCTGCCCTATCTTCCTCGCAATTTTTCCATACTTTCTCACCGTTTAAACCTTCCCTGGACTACGACAAACATTTTAAAACTAAAATCAGCTAAATCGGCCCAGCCGTTCACGAGTTGTAGGGAGATAAACGAAAACCAATTGTTTTTTATATATGTATATAGATATAAGGTTTTACTAAGAAACATTAACATATCTAATGTCTATGCTCAAGTACGTGATCGAAGGCTGCAAGCGTAAACGATTTCCTAAAATAGTATAATTAATTACTTGGTGACTGATATCGGAATTTTTGACGACTCATTTATTCAAAGCGTGTTTGACATCACGTGAACTTCTTGATAGAGGGGTACTGACAAAATATAGTATAAAAAATATAAAGTAAAAAATTTACAAAAGTAACTATATTATAAATAGAAGATGCCCGCGACTTCGTCCGCGTGGATGACGGTCTTTTTGATTCCCGCAGGAACTCTTTAATTTTCCGGGATAAAATGTCCTTTCCTGGGATCTTAACTATCTCTATACCTCTTTCATCAAAATCGGTTGAACAGATGGGCCGTGAAAGCTTAGCAGACAGACAGACACACTTTAGCATTTATAATATTAGTATGGATTAAGAACGGACTTGAAAAAATCCATGCGGACGAAGTCGCGGGCATCATTTAGTCTACTATAAAATAAGGATATCCACCTCCACCACCACCACCACCACCACCACTACAGCCCATTAAAGTCCCACTGCTGGGCACATGCCTCATAAACGAGAGGGAATTAACGAGAATTAACATTTTAGTGATAATAACCGGGGCCGACGGCTTAACGTGCTCTCTGAGGCACTGGGGTGAAACACTGCCAACTCCTGAGAATTTCTAGTCCGAAAGACCCGATAATTAATTATGGCAAATAATAAGGATATACATAATTATTATCGTAGGTACCTTCAGTTATTAATAGGTTAACAATATAATGAGCAATTAATTTATTAATAAACAAAGTTAGCGTACAGCTTATAATATGCGAACTGCGGTTGTGTTGCGGTAAATCGACGCGACGCCTGGATTCGGTTCAAAATGATGTAACACCTTCGAGAGGCAAGCTTTGACCTAGAATTTTCAGTTTTTCCCGGTATCGACTATTGAACCTGGAGCCTTGTTACGGTAAAATGATTGAAACTTTGTAACGATCGCAATCACCTCTGATTGGCTATGTTACTTTGCTCTTATAAAATTTGCTACCGTACCTATCATGAATATCATAAATTCAGCCAATCACTGCAATT
Organism: Erebia palarica; assembly: GCA_964035005.1. Taxonomy (NCBI): domain Eukaryota; kingdom Metazoa; phylum Arthropoda; class Insecta; order Lepidoptera; family Nymphalidae; genus Erebia; species Erebia palarica. The sequence goes on from OZ035992.1 coordinate 5,342,872, forward strand.
GAGATTGTTTCAAAGATTGATTCAGCTCTTTCGTAATAGGGCTATGCAGCTCTTTCGTAATACGACTACATCTTCTGCTAACTAAACCAAATTGCCACATAAAATGTACTAGACAGTAAGCCAATGACAATACATAACTACTTTTTGGTAACAGGGAACCCATAAAGTATCTTCCAGTTCGTCTGTCCGTGTGTGCGAGACTCAGGCATTTTAAAAATCATTACTTTATTTTTTTAACCAGTACAAGTTAGCCTTTGACTGCAATCTCACCTGATGGTAAGTGGTGATGCAGTCTAAGATGGTAGCGGGCTCACCTGTTAGGGGCATGGCAGTTATATTAAACCCATACCCCTATTCGATTTCTACACGGTATCGTACCGGAACGCTTAATCGCTTGGCGGCACGTCTTTGCCGGTAGGGTGGTAACTAGCCACGGCCGAAGCCTCCCACCAGGCCAGACCAGGGAAAATTCAGAAATTATAAATTCCCAAATTGACCCCGCCGGGGATCGAACCCAGGACCTCCGCACGGAGGAGGTCGTCATATGAGGGGTAGTTTGTTACAACTAGCATCACTACTAGAAATTGCTATTGGTGGTTCTTTGTAAATTTTAGGATACCTCCCCTACACGTAAAGTGAGGATGATATTATTTGTGAGTATTCTAATAATCGTGTGGGGTGTCATAGAATAGCAATTTTTGAGGTGTCCTTTTAGTTAAGAGATTCTAAACAACTCAAAATTACGCTTTACATTGTAAGTTCGTGCTACTTAAGATGCGACAGTTAAGTTTAAGTTAGCCAATAGGTCATCAAAGTATTCAGAAATTGACAACATTATATCATTTTGTAGTGTTTTACGATGGGCTGTCATCTAATAAAGTCGTAAAACTCTGTACCTACTGCGCCAGACTTACATGACGCAATACCCTTGAAGAAGGTACGGCGATTCTTTTAGTCGTAAAGCTAGTTTAAAAACATAAAAAAAATCGAATCAACTCTTTTTATATACTAGAAAGGAATAAATCCATACCAATTTTTTTAAAGTTACTTCCTATGTAGTATATATTATATTTATTTTTCCACCTTTGCGAGCTATTTATATCTCATGTAAATTCTATCTGTGAATACTTGTCATTGGCGTTATACTTATTCTTTACTTATGTATTTGTCAGCGTAAGATTGTAAAAACCGTTAGATTATAATCTAACTCGCGAAATTCTAAACTGTCGAAAGATTGTAAATTACTGTTCAATGTTCTGAGTGTCAATTTTTGAAATATTCATTTTATTTACGTTTTCTTGTCTCTTTCTTGTAGGTTAGGTTAGGGTTCGACATAAACAATCAAGTAGTACTTAGGTTTTATCGGGTTTAAATACCTATCAGATTACAATCTACCGGAAAATAATGCGTTAAATTCTAATCTTTCGACAGTTTAGAATTTCGCGAGTTAGATTATAATCTAATGGTTTTTACAATCTGACGGTGACATATCCACTTCTGTTGTAGCTGTAAGTTTTCTGTACTAAATAAAAAAAATTATACATAAATGGGAAAGTCTGTCTGCTCCGTATTCACGGTCCATTTGTTGACATCCTGGGGATCCTGGGAATCATCCAAGGACATAATCTATTTATTAGCCTGCTTAACATCTCCGTTCTAGTGGATACTGGACCTTATAGTACTACCGACTCGCACTAGTCAACACCTGTCTTTGCTCGAGTAGAATTTCTAAAGATCATTTCTTGACTATATAATTAGCATATGTATGCCAGTCATTATATTTATCTTATGCCCCATATATTTATAGGTTTTGTACAAAAGGTGTTTTTTTATCCACTACAAGTTAGTCCTTGACTGCGATCTCACCTGATGGTACGTGAAGATGCAGTCTAAGATGGTAGCGGGCTAACCTGTTAGGGGCATGGCAGTTATATTAAACCCATATACCCCTATTCGGTTTCTACACGGCATCGTACTGCGTACCTGAACGCTAAATCGCTTGGCGGCACGTCTTTTACCGGTAGGATGGTAACTAGCCACGGCCGAAGCCTCCCACCAGGCCAGACCAGCGAAAATTCAGAAATTATAAATTTCCAAACCCTGCCGGGGATCGAACCCATTAAGGCAATAGCGCTCAACACTGCGCCACGGAGGTCGTCAAAAAGGTGTGCGGTTTTACCCAGGTTGTCTGCGCTGGAAGGCCTAGTATTATTTTATACTTGTATATGTCACCGTAAAATTGTAATCTAGCAGTTTTTATCTCGATAGATTGTAAACTGTCGAAAGATTGTGAACCGTAACAACTGCTTACAATAACGCATTATTTTTCGGTATATTGTAATCTGTTAGGCATATTAACCCGATAGAACCCCTAAGTGCCTGAGTAGGGTACTACCTGATTATTTATGTCGAACCCTAACCTAACCTACAAGAAAACACAAGAAAACGTAAATACAAAAAATATTTCAAAAATTGACACTCAGAACATTGAACAGTTCACAATCTGTCGACAGTTTACAATCTATTGAGATAAAAAGCGTGTTGATTGCAATCTGACGGTTTTCACAATCTTCCGGTGACATATGTATGCTTTAATAAGATAGACACGGCGTATGGCGCCGCATCGCGTGTGACGTCACATCCCGAGAGGCGCATTGTTGTTTCATAAATGAAATTGAATTAGATTCAATCCCCAGACGATTTGTTGCGAATGAAGTCTTGTTGGTCCAGATTACTGAACTATACATTTGTATACAGGTAGCTATGTTTATAGGTCATATTGGGATAAATATAATCCAATCTTGCGAGGGTAAGCACTTACACCCTAGGTTTAATATATACATTTAATGAATAGTTTTAAGACTTGATTAAGAATTTAAGTCTGGTCCAAGATAGCCTCTTACCTTTTTTAAAAGAGCATTGTACACATTGGAATATTGGATCGATATACTGGCCAATGTACTTGGCGGACGTATAGGTACAGGACCCGATACACGTTCGCCAAGTGCACAAAAGTTAGTGAAAAAGTGCAAGCAACTACGCTAATTTGAATATCGGATAGAAGCAGGCGTTACTTTGCGGAAGTCCATGATAATGAATGAACTAGAAGTTAAATTCGCTATAATCCGTCACATTAGACAAATCTATGTGGTTACAGTGCGTGTCTTTCACCTGCAGCATGCGACACCCACACCACACAAATCCTCCAAATTGACAGCACACAGATTTGTAGCGAATTAAACTTCTAGTTCATTCATTTGACGCCAATTTGAATTATAAAAGAGATAAAAATACAAGAGGTACCTACATTTGGACGGCGGCGGAGCTGTTATTTAGATTGTTCGTAATTAACCCACATTCGGTTTAAGAATCATTATTTCTCATAAAGCTGAAAGTTCCCATATAATTCTCTTTTATAATATTACCGCGTAAATTAAGTTTTTTTTATTCCGTGATGTCCTTCCTCGGGATACAACCTATTCCTGTACCAAATTTCATCAAAATCGATTGAACATATGGGCCGTGAAAACATCGCAGGCAGACACACTTTCGCATTTATAATATTAATATATGGATTTTCTTTTATCATAATTTGTTTCATTTATTATTTCTAATATAATCTAATTCTCATCTGTATATTATAAAGAGTTTGTGACGTTGTAATGGGTAATCTCTGGATCTACTAAACCGATTTTGAAAATTGTGGTACCTATAGAAAGAAGCATTATTTCGTGTGTCATGAGAGCCATAGGCTATATATTATCCGAAAAAATTAGGGAGTTCCCATGGGAATTTACCAAACCTATTTCACGCGGACAAATTCATGGGCAAGTCTGCTAGTCTTACTAAATATTATAAATGCGAAAGTTTGGATGTTTGTAACTTTGTGTTTTTCACGCCACAATGACTGAATCGATTTGACTGATATTTGAAATGAAGATACTTTATACATAGGCCACATTTTATCCCTGAAAATTTAAAGGGCAAATAACAGAATTTCACGCAGTCTAAGTCGCGGGCATCATCTAGTTTCTTACAAAGTGATAGGTAAACAGTCTCATAGATAGTAGATACCCTACAACATAAGATTCTAAACAGCAAGATCGTGTACTGAATAAATATGTTTTGGATCGTTTGTTTACTATCGCGGACGTACGATGTTGTTTGGTCAGTGGACTCATTTGCCATTAGATGTAATTTTAGCGTGCGATTTACATAGTACAGTCAATATTATTGTGTAAACAGTGGCATGTACAAATTTTACTGTTAGGCGTAGATATTTTTATTTTATTTCAATTGTACGAATATTTTGGGCATTTTGTTTATTTCCGGGTTGTTACAAAGCTGTGCCAATTTATTACCACTACAGCCCATTAACGTTCCAATGCTGGGCACAGGCATCCATTCTCATAGGAGAGGATTAGACCTTTAACCCATCGCTGGTCCAATGCGAGTTGGCGGGCTTTAACGACTATTATCAAGTTAATGACAATAGCCGGGACCGCCGGGACCGAGGCCTGAGCGTGACACACGCCTTCACACACTTCCTAGCTCCGGGCTACTAAGTACTGAGAATTTCTAGTCAGAAAAACCCAATACTTAGTTATGGCCCGACCCGGGATTCGAACCCGGGACCTCGTCGGCCGAAGTCGATGATGATAAACACTAGACCAACCACAAATGTTTATTACCTCCTGTGTTAATTAATAGGAGATAGTTAACACAGTGGAGGGCAGAAAAGTCACCAAAGTAAAACACACAACCCTTCTCGCGAAGATTTATGTAAGTAGTGAAATCATTAAGACTGTATTACAAGTGTGTTTCGACCCTTATCATTCCCTTAATAGCGTACTAATAGAAATTAATCGTATTACAACTATAAACTAACGTCAAATAACAGCATTAAATGCATTCGCTCTTTCTTGGTTTCCTAAGCCGTGTATCAAATGAGGTTTCGTATAGGAATGCCGATTTATTGTTTCATATATAAAAAAATTATGTCTTAGGAAATATCTGCGGAGTAGGAAATATAAATGTAGTAGATTTTAAGATTTCTTTTGGCATTTGGTGTAGGTTGCCATACCCATCTATTACCTATTCTGTGGCCATACGTCAAGACTCTACCAACAGTTCGGAAAGCAAGTTTCGAATAAACGGTTCGGAAAAAAAAGAAACTGCACTTACTCATACTGGAAAAAGTGATAAAATGCATGTATTTTACACAAATTTACAGAGAAGGAACGGTCAAAAAACTGCAGTTACTTATATTAGGAAAACTGATAAAATACGTACAATTCAGTACTTTCTAAGTCATGTGAAAATCTTTATTTATGATAGACGAAAGATAATAAGTGCGGTAAACAGATCAGATAAGAAAATCACCGATTACTACCGTTTGACTGATAGTTATTTAGTTGACGATTTCGAAGCACTTCTAAATGTCAATGCCTATTACAGATTTTAAAAATTCCATATATACTCAACCACCTTTGGAACTAAAAATGAATGTATATGGCGGTCGATAGTCTGAATAAAGAATTACTTGAATTTGATACACCATTAATTAATGTCCCCGTCATTCCTATCACACCGCGCAGCTACTACAAATACTAACGACCTCCCTAGCGCAGTTGTATTAACGTGTGGAGATCCCGGATTCGATCCCCGATAGGTTCAATTTCTGAATTTTCACTGTTTGGCTCGGTGGGAGGCTGCGGCCGTGGCTAATTGCAAAGACGTGGCGCCAAGCGATTTAGCGTTTCGTTACGATGCCGTGTAGAAAACCGATTAGGGTTATGGGTTTAATGTAACTGTCATGCCCCTAACAGGTTAGCTCGCTACTGTCTTAGACTGCATCATCACATCAGGTGCGATCGCAGTCAAAGGCTAACTTGTAGTGGGGAAAAAATATGCCGATAGAAGTGAAAACGAATATAATTTATTATTTATTATATTTTTATTTTTTTTAATAAAAATAAAATCCTTAACACTAAGGCATAAAAGTATAAATTTCGAATGTATTATTTATTGTGTCTTCGTAAAACCGCGAGCATGTCGGTCTTCGCGAATCCACAAGTTTAACCCCTACCAAAAAGTGCTCAACGCGGCTAAAGAAGTTTTCACTTCAAAAAACGTTTAAAAGGTACCTAAGCCTACCCAAAAAGGATAGAAGACTCACCTGTCCATATCGCGAAGAGGCCAGATGCACGTTGCGGTTCTTCAGGAAGTCGGGTCGCTTGCCCAGTCCATAGGTGCTCTTGTTCTGCGATAGGAACTTCTTGGGCCGGTCCAGGCGCTCGGTGGAGCCGTCGGTGTCCTCATCGCGCTTCGACGTGGACCCCACGCCTCTGTATGCGCCTCTTGTACCCCTATTAGTTAAAAAAAATAGAACTAGATGATGCCCGCGAGTTCATCTGCGTTGTTTAAGTTTTCCGGGATAAAAAGCGTATGTCCTTCCCCGGGATCTATACCAAATTTCGTCAAAATCGGTAGAAAAGATGAGCCGTTAAAGCGTAGCAAACAGACAGACGGACGGACAGACACACTTTCGCATTCTTAATATTAGGTATGGATTAACGGATGAAGGGGGACACCCCTATATGCACCTCTTGTCTTGTACCACTATTATCTCTGTGCATTTCTTTTCAATCACAATTAATTGATTAAACTGCAAGAGGAGACCAGAGGCGAATGTATGAAAAGGTTACTGCTTACAATATGTTAAATGTGCCATAAAGTCGATTAAAAATGCTGTAAGTTTTCAAGTTAGTTTTGTTTTTTTTCCATGTGATTTAAATGAATTTTTGCAAGTAGCTCAAATATTTCCTAAAGAACGTAAGACGCTTTTCGGGAACATAACGGTGTACATTTTTAAAAACGTTAATCTACGCTAACCAAAGACGCGCACGTTAGCCTAGTATTTTACACTAGCTGATGTCCGCTTGGATTGTGGTTTTTTGGTTCATGCGGGCACTTCTTGATTTTCCGGGATAAAAAGGAAGCCTATGTGTTATTCCAGACTATAATCTATCTCTATGCCAAATTTCATCCAAATCCGTTCGGCTGTTCGGCCGTGAATGAGTAACAAATGTCCATCCATCCATCCATACATCAATCCATCCAAACTTTTGCATTTATAATATTAGTATAGATTTACCTTATAGTCTTTTCTGGGCTCTTGTCCTGTTTCCTGGTAATAAGGTTGTCTTTCCTCTTGCTGCGTAAAGACATGTTGGATGACATGTTGTCCATATTGCCCCATCAAGAAAATATATCACAAACTATCACGCCCGGCATACATTGTGATAGGAATAATCTCAAATTATAAGTTATTTACTAGTTACTACTAACGATAACTTAAATCAGCGAAAAAATAATCGACACCATCATCACAAACTCAACGTTTTGAACATTTGAAATTCCATCGTTACTAATTTAATTTTATCGATAACTTGTTTAAATAAAAAATAAATGGGCTAAAAGCTATTTATCAATTAAATATTATATTAAAATAAATAAATAACTAGTTCCGTCTTTTTATTCTCTCTCGCAATGTTGGCATTCTTTTCTTGTTTTTTTTTTTTAGCTAGAACTTGTTCGTACCCTAAATTACTAGAACTGAAAAAAAAACCTAAACTATAAACAGTCTTGAGGATAATTTTGGAAAGTTATTGCAGGATTTGTTTAGTTTTATGTTATCTGAAACAAAAAGAAAAAAAAATATCAAGTTTGCATGTCATGTCCATAATATCATGCCTTGCCAGTTATGAACTGTTAAAAACAGATACGGCACGGAACACGAGTAAAGACAGAAGCAAGGGTAATGCTGCGTGCGTGTTGCCAGTAATGACTTACGGATCCAAGACACGGCCGTAAACTGTATGAGCCTGGAAAGAAGACACGGGTTCACTTTCGAGGCCTATGCTGGGAGTATCCCTACGTGATCAAATCAGAAATGAGGAGATCCGTAGGAGGAACAGTCACCGATATAGCTCGACGAGTTGCGAAGCTGATGTGGCAATGGGCGGGGGCACATAGCCTGAAGAAACGATGGACTTAGGGTTCCCGAAGTGCAGAAATGGCGACCTCGCTCGCTCGCTTGATCAGGTGGACGGCCGACATCAAATGAGTCGCAGGGAGCCTACGCTTTATGCAGACTACGCAAGGCCGCATCATTTGGAAGACCCTATAAGAGACCTATGTCCAGCAGATGTCTATAGTTTGACGACAAGTGTGTTTAGATTTCAAGATTCAAACTTGTGTGTGTAGATTTCAAGACTCAAACTTTCAAGACTCTTGAAGATGATGATGGCAAAGATGATGTAATTAAGTCAAAAGTCCATTAAATGTAAGAAATAAACTGAAATAGTCAAAGGTATTAAATATTAAGACTTTATTAATATTATATAAACTGAGATTATGTAAAACATCCACAGAAAGACAATAGAAACCACAAATCTTGATAGTCACAGTCTGTTAAATGCATGATTTCAACAGATATTTCCATTATGCCAGTACCATTACCACAAGATTTTAAATCGAGCGTCGATACATTTTGGCGTCAAGAGTAATATGGACCGGTTTTCATTTCGCTTTCGGAACATATTCGCTTGAAGTGCTAGTTGTGGACGTATGGGCGAACTTGGTCTTAAACAATGATGTTAAGGTTTATTTTACTTTAACGCCAAAATGTTTTGATGCTCGAATGCGTTCATTGTCGCCCAATATGTTTAATCTAGTGGTAAGGGTACAGCTACTTGATATTTTGCAATGAGTCTATCTACTCTAATAATACGAATATTATTATAACTTAATAGAATGAAAATACGAATAACTACATGTCTGTGATGAATAACTACTTGTCTGTGTTGTTTAATTGAGCAAGTAAAAAGAGTGTTTAAATAATTAGTTTTGACTAGTTTGACACCTAAACAGGAGGCAAACACTTTTAAACTTAGAATAATTATTTTTATTCCTGGTCTAATAAGTTATTCTATAAACACATTAAAAAGATTAGATAACATACTAGTCAAGGAAAATCTAAGATGAAACTTTTCTGAAGCCAAAACCAAGTCGAAAATAAACCATAACATGTTCCAGCATACATATTACATAATCTAGGAACATAATCATTTCAATCAAAACCACTCACCGTAAAATGATAATCAATCAAATCAGTGTCAACTCTACATGTATAGGTATGTATGTACACTATACAGTATACAGATTCAGTTTATTTTGGTCCAGATGAGATGCAGATCAATTATGTGATAAAAGACTGACGGCAGCTGTGTGGTATATCTTGGTGAATGTGTATCTATGATTCACTGCGGTGCTGTAATTTTAGGAGATTGTGAGAGCAAATATTTAGGCTAAATAACTTAAGCATGGATAAGGCTGAAATTATGTGGGCATAGTTAATTGTCAGGCAATGGAGGGGTCCATTAATTCTAATTGCAAATATAAACAGACTCCACATATTATTTTGTTGGAAAGACTAGATGTTTAGACCTAATTGTGGCTGGTATCTTACCAAACCTTGTTTGATTGTGTGAGTCCATCAAGAGACATTTGTGTTGCACACTGTGCAGCACAATGCCCCAAAGGAAAAACCTCATTGACTGACATAACTATGTAGTCAATGAGATTTCTCCTTTTATAAGTACATAGGCTAGATGTCCGCACCACTTATCCGCATGCCTTAAGTTTTTTGTTAATTCTGTGGGTGGGTGGTCTTTTCCAACATGAAAAGTTTACACAAAACGCAACCTATCTCTGTACCATAGTTATATCAAAATCGATTAAACAGATGGGCCATGAAAACACAGCAGAGAGACTGACTGGAATGGATTATCATTTTTGATAAAAATTGTATACCACTAGTTCAGTGTATCACTTGCTCTTACTATCAAACAATTTTATGATTATGAAAGCATAGACTGACATCACTGGTGAATGAAATAATAGAACAGTGGGCAGCAACACAACAATGATCACCAAAAATAAGAAACGGAAAGCAGATTCAGTGCCTATGAGATTTCAGTCCGTCATTAAAAATATTTATTAAGTTATCTAATCATGTACTCGATTTTTGTATTAGAATTATGATTATATCAGCAAGCAATATAAAAGATTTATATACCAAACCTACTTGATATCTTACTAGTTAATTACCATCTCATATAATGATAATCACAGCTATGTTACTACAATGAAATAGTATTGTGGGCTTTTTGAAACTGAAATTTAAACATTTTACTATCATACATAAAGATGTAAAAGTTGCATAGCTAAGGTGATTGACATTTAACAATGAAAACGACTGATTCATACTGCAAATCCTGTCTTTGATACTGTCTACCTTTGTAACTTTGTATACACTGAATCAGGTGGCGATATTTGCAAAATAATACACAAAACACATGTTGCTTCGTTCATAGGAACCGATTGTACGATTCTGTACTTCACTCGTTTGTCTCCAGAAGCGCGATTGCTCGAGAGGTCAGCACACTACTTTCGTCACGTACGTAATAGCAAAACAGTGCATACGACACACAATTAACTAAAACTAGGTGCCGGCAAACTAGATATGCAAACCGAGAAAACACGACGTCCAACGTTGCTCGCCCATCGTCTCCGTCACTCGGAATTTTTATCAGTTTCACTCACTTTACTTGGTATTTTAATCGCACAGGATCTAGAACTTGCATACATCGCCCGTTTTATTGCAAAAAGAATGGCGCATAGCTGAATCAAGCTGAATAAATAGAGTAAAAATTGCATTGACAGTCCGTCAAGCGCACAAAATATGCATTTTTCTGGCGAGGGTGTATGTTTTGTACCTTGGAATCTGCATCGTCGAACGCGTGTACAGTTTTGTGATCTCATGAACGTTTCATCAACTAAATTGTAATCGATTCTTTTATTACTTACAAATAAAAATCTGGAATCACACCATTGTTTTTTCATCTGCACAATCAGTAAATTAATGTTGCCTGATTAAATAAAAAATGTGGTGCAGTAAAAATTGGGTCATCGATCAGTCTGACGCGGCATTAAATTATTTATCTTTCACCGAACTCTTGCTTGGTTTGATAAAATAGTGTAAAGCGTCTACTGATTTGCCACTTATTTTATACTTGAACTCATTTTAACACAGGTTTTTCTAAATATTTGCGGATTCTCGAAAAAATTTAATTTATTGTCTGTGACCTTAATTTTTTTTGACGTATAGTAAAGTGAGGTAACACAGAAAACTTCTATTCTTTTCTATTTTTTTTAAGTATTCATTTTATGCAGCATGTGTGTAGTAAATGAAATAAAAACAAACTATAATAATTTTTTCAACCGACTTTAAAAAGGGGGAGGTTCTCAATTCACCGCGTATTTTTAAATTTAAATATTTGGAACTAAAGACAAAATTGCTATTAATTTTTACTTACTTAAACTGTTCATTTAAATATATTGTATTGAAAATGCTTTGATTTATCTGTATGTAGAGAATGGAACGTAAAAAGTGGTTCAGAAATTTGAAACTGCAGTAAATCCATCGAATCAATGTAACTTCATAGATATATATATTTTGCAAATGTACTTTTATCAAGCTTTTTTCTTTTTCATTGAAATTAATTCAATTATTTAAAAACAAATATTCTACATTATAATATTATTCTATTAAACACTGTAAAATTAAACAAATGTCAAATTTTGAGATTATCGAACGAAAGTTGTGCTGTCCAGATAGATGTTACTTGTCTCTGCTGTCCAGGTGCTGTCGATCTGCTGTCGATTCGATTGTGTACATGGCAAATTTTTAATTTGTGTATTTTTTCATGAAATATGAAGTGGAAAACTAATTAAAATATTATCAAAACATGGCTTTCGTCAGCGCTGTTACCGGTGATGATTCCACAAAGAAATTTATGGATGTCCTACAAAATGACTTTAAGACTTTGAGCTTGGAAACCAAAAAGAAATATCCTCAGATAAGAGAGGTATTATTTTTATTATTTACTCATTATTTTTAACATTGGTTCATTATTGGCGAAAGTAAACACATATCAGCATTTGAGATAAACTTTCGGGAAAAAAACAGGATGAACACCATCCTGTTGTTTCTTCTTCTACGAAGTTAAAAACTTAATATTTTTTTATTCATAAAATGACTATTTTTATAATTTAAGGCTTGTGATGAAGCTATAGACAAGCTGTCGTTGGCGGCAAATAATCCTCAAGCATCTTTATATGGAGTGGTGAATCAGATCTTGTATCCTTTAGTACAAGGATGTGAGTCGAAGGATGTTAAAATTATTCAGGTAATTATGAAATAAACCCACCTTATTGCACATGATTGCTAAGGTTTTAATTGGTGTTATTGACGAGCAAATTTGATTTCTGTACATTTACTATTCTACTGATAATAACTAGTGTGATATTTAACTTGGTATTTTATCTTTGTCTTTGTGCATGTATTGATATGTGACAATCCAAAGTATTGTAAAAGGGCCAGTTGTTCTGTTGTAAATAAATAGTATAATTTCACAAAGTTAAACAATATGCTGGCTTGTTTCTCTGTACTGCTGTGCATCGCTTTATATGTCAACTTTTTGCTTCAAGTACTGTATCGCAGCAATATACAATATAAGCTGATGCCTTTGGCATTGTGATTTTAGTTTTTAAATTCCCACTGGACCTTCTCCCAGGATAAAAAGCCTTTGTCACTGTCCAGGTCCTTAATTATATCCATGTAAAAATACCATGTCTATCAGTTGCTTTGTTGCCATGTGCTTGATGGACAAACAAACACACTTTCCCATTTATAATATTAGTATGAAGTAAAGGTGCATCCAGGCTAAGGTTAATTAAGAAGTCTAATGCAACATCAACTGTGTAACATTAAGCAATAATTTGTTATATCTTTATTATATGTTTATGTTCTAGTTCTGCTTGGGAACAATTCGGAGGCTAATAGCCCAGCAGGGTATAGACGCTAAAGGTGCTAGACATGTAGTCGACTGCCTCTACAACCTGGGCCAAGCCAACATGTTGGAGTTGAAGCTTCTACAGACAGCAGCTCTGCTGATGACCACTTCTGATTTGGTGCATGGCGACACTTTGGCAAGGGTAAGAACAATAGTTGTTTGTGTTGACCTGTGAGTAGTACTACAGGATATGTTAGCTCTGTCGCCAGTTGCACCCAGGCGACTATACGTTGTGTCATAAAGTGCACAATAGTCCCCCTTTAACAAAATAAAATAGTGTTATATGTATTATGATAATTAATTCTTACTTTAACTGGCAGTGCACAGTTAACTGAAACTCAGCATTATTTATTTTAGCATCTGGTTGAAATTAGATTGAATGAAAATAAAACCGCTTTGACCAATTCCTGTGTTTTATTGTCTTCTGAGATTAAACTTTGGACTATAAAATAAATTGATTTGGGTCCGCAAATTGAAAAATTTAGGCCTCACACTTACATCAATATTACATTCAATTGTTGTTCCATGCTATATGACTGCATCTTATGGGATTCTTACAGCTTGTCACAATTGTGACAGAGACTTGAGCCTACAGGATATGATCTACAGAGAAAAATATAGATTGGCCACTTTTCCTTCGTTTATTAAGTCCTCAGTTAAGATAAGATAAGCCTTTATCAATAATTTTACATAATTCTTAACTTAAATCTACGATTACAATTTCCATAAAAAGTTTATTATTGAAGTTGTTATTAGTAATAAAAAGGCACTGATAAAGATAAATTTTATTGTCTTGCTTCCTAGCAAAGGCCTCCCCAGGCGCCTCCACATTTAATTTTTCGTTATGATGCTTAAATTATTCTTTGCTGCTTTTATTTTATATCTCATCAATAATTATACTTCAGCATCCAGTAGACTGCAGATTAACAGAACAGTTTATCGAAAGTGTGGTTTATTTTTTTTGTAGACAATGGTGATGTGTATTCGCATGGTGACACCCAGTGAAACCCGAGACATAAGCACCAGTCACGCTGCCGCAGCCACTGTCAGACAACTAGTTGCGCTTGTGTTCGAGAGAGCACTAGCAGAGGCTAACGGTATACTCTAATTCTTCTTATCTCACAAACAACATTCATTTAACAAACTTGTCCTCCGACTGCACTAAATGATTTGATTGATATTAATGTAAATTGTGTCTGTTAGTTACCGTTTTACTGAGACCAATTCTGCTTAGCACAATCTCAAAACTAAACTAAAAAGACAGCTTTAAACTTAGTGCTGCCTCCGTAGGGAGTGTTATGAAATGGATAGAAATATAAATAGAGCTATCATTTTATTTTAGTTTAGAGATTGAGCTAAACAGAATTGGCCCCATTGTCTATACACTTAATAGATTTGGGTGAAATTTACACTGAGATAACTTGCATCCCGAAGAAGGCCACATAGCTTATATTTTATCACAGGAAATCACATGAGAGGACAAAAGGGTAAAAAAATCTTAATCCACATGTAAATTGCAGGTATCAGCTACTTCTTTCAGAAATTATAAATTCCCAAATTGACCCCGCCGGGGATCGAACCCGGGACCTCCGCACGCTAAAACAACAGCGCTCAAGACTGCGATAGGGAGGTCGTCGAATGAACATTAGTGGTAACTAATGCAGCCCCGCTTGCGTCATACGAAGCATTTCGCAGTCGGCGAAATGCGATCGCATGAGCTTTAATGTGTGGCTACAAGTTGAAATGATGGATGGATGATGATGATGATCTCTGAATCTTTTATAGGCACACTAAAAGTGAACCCAGCAGATGTTAGATTACAAGCGAACAATAAAGCACCAAAGGATCTCAAACCATGTGCAGTGGATGCATATCTCATTTTACAGGTAAATTCTATACAGTTCGTTTACAAATCATGTCTTTTATATTAAAATCTTAATATTTAAACCTTATACTCACCAGGAGATAAATGTCCAAAAGACAAAAGGCTTAATTTGAAAACTTAAACTAAGTGATAAACTGAACGTCAGCGAGAACAGCTCGACCATTTCGGCAATTTTTTTTCGTATGTTCCGTATGGCACACGGAAAGTTTTAATAAAAAAAATGATTAAAAAAAAATTGCGTGGAAAATAGTAAAAACAACCACGCGGACGAAGTCGCGGGAATCCGCTAGTAGTATAATATGTCAGATTCATTTCATTCTGGTGTATGTTTCGTCTTAAATAAATAAATCAATTTTTTATCCACAAAAACTTGAATTTTTAAATGTACTATTGGTAAATTGCTTGGGATATTCTAAAATGATTTCTTAAATGTTGTGACTGTTGATCTTGTTGTTTTTAATCACTTTTTTTTTTCATATTTAAATAAACAATACATAGTTGTAGTAGATTTCTTTAAAGATATATGCAATACATACTTTTGCAGGATATTATCCAACTAATAAATGGTGATGCAGCGCACTGGTTGGTTGGCATATCAGAGGTACCAAAGACATTTGGGCTGGAACTGTTAGACACTGTATTGACTGACTTCTCTGATGTTTTCTTTAAGGTATGTTAAAAACTATTATTAGACTAAGGGTCCATTTACAACCGCCAAGTACATCCTAACTGATGAATAAATGTGATATTTTGACAGGTGTTGTACAGGAATTCTGTCAAAATTTCAATATTCATCAGTTAAGGTTTACTAGACGATTATGAAACTGGCCCTTAATTAACAATACTCTAAATAACAAATATATTGGCTAGTGCTCTTTTACAGTCTTTTACTCCATATTAATATTATAAATGTGAAAGTGTGTCTGTCTGTCTGCGCTTCGCTTTCATGGCCCACCTTGTCAACCGATTTTGATTAAATTTCGCGAATAAAAGAAAGTTCGATTTCAGTTAATAGATTGTGAACAACAGATATGGGCACAATTTTTTTTTTTTTTGTTCCTTCCTTTTTTCCTCCGACATGGCGATCGGAGACTGTTCTAGGTCGGTACTCTGAATGACTTTTTTTTTTTTTTTTCTTGCCTTTCTTTTTGCTTTAATGAATTTGTGCTACCACACTTGCGTGCAGTGCATCAGGGACTTGCAGAGAACTATACTATTACATGTTAGAGTTATTCTTTTTTTTTGGCTTTCATACACTTTTCAATGTTTTTTTTTTTGTGTAACCTTTTTTTTTTTTATAATCATACATAATTTATACAATATGCAGATTATATAGCTATTATATATGTACTTATCTATTCAATTTACATTTACACCATTTTCTTACAAACATCAATAGAATGACATCATAGAATGTTTAACATTCTATCATTAACTGTCTATTAATCGTAATGCTTTAGCCTTATATACATTGGTAAGTAATTACATTTTCCATATATCCTGCTAGATATTGCATGCGCTTTTTTTGATTAGCGGATGTTCATTACATTATGAACACTCACTATCCAAACTTAACTATCGTGGTCATTTATTACTGTGTAATTAAACACAGAATTTAGAGCCTTTTCTAAGTTAATATTTACTGGAAAATCTTAATTGAGTTACCTTATTATGATTATTACACAATAAGTAATATTATTGTATTTTCTATTTATTGTGCATTACAATATACATTGTTTTCTTTTCACATTATTACTTTTTTATTTTTTTATTTCTTTTTTTTTTTAAATGTTTTTATGTTTTATTTTCCTGTATTGTAACTTTTGCAATACGTGTACAAAATTTTATAAATTTAGGTCTCATTCTGTTATCGCTTATTAACTCATTTAAAGTGTTTATTTTTACATTTATACCTAATTCTATTTCTAAATCGTTCCTAATATTGCCAAATCTCGGGCACTCTGTCAATAAATGTGGTACGTCCTCGTTCAGCTCTGTATTACATTTGCACGCAGGACTATCTTTAATTTTGAACCTATGTAGATAGTGGGAAAATCCACCATGTCCCGTCAGTACTTGCACCATTGTCGGATCTAACTTTACCTTCCTTATAATTTGGTAAGCTTGTTGTACGTTCGGCAGAAATAATTTCGTGATGCTGGCCGTAATACCACTAGTATATCGTTCTTGCCATTTTTCTATTGAGTCTATCCTTATTGTCCGTTTGATATATGATAATGGACATGCGTCGTAATCAGCTATCGTCTTCTTGTAGAGAGCTGCTTTTTTTGCGAGGTAATCTGCTCTCTCGTTACCTTCGACACCTATGTGAGCTTTAATCCAATAAGATTTAATGTATTTTCCTTGGTCACGTATTTTGGCTAAATTTTTCCTAATCTCATGAACTAATGGATGGTATGAATTTTGGTTTCGCATTAAATCTAATGAAGATCTGGAGTCGCTTAAAATACAAGCTTCTTTTTCTTCTCTTTCAACTAATAGTTCAACCGCTCGTTTCATTGCGTACAGCTCTGCTTGAAATACCGTACAATATTGTTCCAATTTAAGTTTTTTGGACTGAACTTCCACACCATTTTTCCATAAAGATATCGCTGCACCCACTTTTCCCTGAATTTTACTACCATCAGTGAATAGTAGTAGGCCTTGAACGCGATGCTCTTCCATAGTATTAAGTTCTAGATTATCAAGGCATGTATATTCGATTTTGTATCTCTTTGCAGGGTGTTCTAAATGCATAAAAGTAACTTTCCACTTTGATTCTAGTTCGCGGTCATCAGGCAGGAACCTGATTGGTCTTCCTCTTTTAGTTTCATACAACAAGGCGTGTTCCTGTACTCTAAGGTCTAGTGGAACGAGCCCTGCCAGTAAAATCGCAGAATGCAATGAAACTGTTCTATATGACCTACAAATTTTTTGTGCAAACCCCCTTTGTATTGTATTCAGATGCTTTTTTATACATACTTTGTTTGCCGCTATTGCCCATACGCTGGCTGCGTATAAAACTATGGGTTCGATCACAAAATTTATACAATTTAGCCAATTCTGTTGTATACAACCTCTTAATTCACAGGACTAAATCTGGTGCTATCCCTTTCATAATACTCCCTACAAAAAGCGGTAGCACTAGGTTTAGAGCTATCATTTTAGTTTTGGTTAGAGATTGTTCTTAACAGAATTGGCCCCACTTCATCACTAATTTTAAACAACCTTAACCAAGAAAAAAAGCGTTAAAAACTGTTTAACAGAGTTTTGTGGTAAAATCGGGAAGTTAGGTGTTATTTCGAGGTCATTTTAACTTGAAGCATTTCCTATTGGAATATGGATATGGATATGGATATTTATATCGATTTATTTCTATTTCAGATACCGGAATTTAGATTTCTACTAAAAGAACACGTTTGTGCATTGATCATAAGGTTATTTTCACCCAATGTGAAATACAGGTAAGTTTTACTTAGTTTAGGCCGTTCATTTGTTAGTAATATCAGGGCTGACAAATAAATAACAAGAAACAATAGTTTAAGTTGTATTGAATTTGTCATATCTTCTATATATATAAAAATCAATTGCTGTTCGTTAGTCGCGCTAAAACTCGAGAACGGCTTGACCGATTTTGATGAAATTTTTTGTGCATGATTGGGTGTGTTCAGGGATGGTTTTTATGGTTAATTGGACCCAGTAGGGGGCGTCGCAATCGGGTTCTAGGTTAGGCAGGACACCGCCTGCCGGGCCCACTAGTTTTAAATATAAATGAAATGTTGTTTGTTGGCGAGCGCATAACTTAAGAGCAGTTGGACCAATTTAGCATTTTTCAATTTTATTTTAGAATATGAAACGAAATGATTTATTTCACATAGGACAATTTGTGCCTCTTAAAGTCTAGGCAATAAAGCTAGTCGACCCCAACAATAATTACTCAGGCTTCGAAACTTTACAGTATGATAAAGTATCATGAGTTAAACGTTAATTATAAATATCCACCAAAAATCAGAAAGGAAGTAAGGGTTTTATGCTATACCTAATTGTTAAAGCAGGAAGGTACCTTATCGCGTAAACGCAGTTTAGGTTTGATAATAAAAGCGGTTTAAATATCGATGTTCTGCATGATTATTTCGTTTGATATTTCGGTTTTAAGTGTAAATATACTACTCATATTGTTTTAAAGAGAAATCGATAAAATATTCAGTTATAAATATTAAGTTTTAGGTATAAATACCTAACTTCCGGTTGGATTTTTATTGTTGGATATTTTTGTATAAGTATTAGTTCATACCATACTACATCCCTGCCAAGTTTCAACGACTGAGGATTTAATGCGGGGGTCTCCAACATCATAGTCATACAACAAATCGCCCCATTGCCTAGACAATTATGAAAAGTCGTAAGATTCTACCACTAGAATTGTAAAAGTTGAAATTTGAACAGGACAACATCTGTTGGACCAGCTAGTAGTGAGATAAAAACGCAAACTCATACTCATATTTTTTTTATTCAAATAAACTTATTAAAGGTGCTTTCGAATCGTCAAGTGAATCTACCACTGGTTTAGAATGCCATTAATACCGAGAAGAACCAGCAAGAAACTAGGTGGTTGCTCTAATTGAAATTATGTAAATGATAGTGGAACATAGATTTGATCACTCCAGCAATGCTAAGGACAGCGGTTACTTATGTATATGTCACCGTAAGATTGTAAAAACCGTTAGATTATAATCTAACTCGCGAAATCGCAAAGTGTCGAAAGATTACTATTTAACGCATTATTTTCCGGTACATTGTAATCTGTTAGGTTTATTAACCCGATAGAACCTAAGTGATTACCTGATTATTTATGTCGAACCCGAACCTGACCTACAAGAAACAGACAAGAAAACGTAAATACAATGACTATTTCAAAAATTAATACTCAGAACATTGATTGGTTCACAATCTTTCGACAGTTTTTACAATCTTACGGTGACATATACATAAGAAACCGCTGTCCTTAGCATTGCTGGAGTGATCAAATCTATGTTCCACTATCATTTACATAATCTTCAACAGTATAATAAACTTTTTTCAAGAGCATAATTTTAATGGATTTCTTAAATTTGTGTATAGGCGAGTTTAAAATAGGTTGTGGAATTTTGTTATAGAAAAGAATGCAATTCATTCCCACGAATGACCTTCTGACTTTTTAGAGGCGGAGCCTTTGTATCCATTACCCACCCAAGGCTTAAATTATTTAAAAAATACAGGGCAGCATTCACTTCCCCCCACATCCCCGGCGGCGGGGCCCCTGCAGCGGGGGCTGGAGGGGCCCCGGGGGCCGCGGGCGAGAGGCCCGTCTTCCCTGTCACCATGCGCCTTCTGAGACTCGTGTCCATCATCGTGCACAAGTACCACGCTGTACTCGTAAGTTTTAGTAAATCATAATCATACCAATATTATAAAATATGCGAAAGTGTGTTTAATTGTTGGTTTGTCCTTCAATCACGCCGCAACGGATCGACATGATTTTTGGCATGGCCATAGTTGAGGACCTGGGAAGAGACATAGGCTACTTTTTATCCCGGAAAATAAAGGTGTTCCCGCGGGAATAAAACAAACTTAAACCACGCATACGAAGTCGCGGGATTTAGCTAGTTATTGCTATAAAAATGCTTGCGCGCTTCGCTCGTGGATTAAACAGGTGTCTTTTATAAGGATAGGATTTCCACACCTCTCGTTTGAACACTATACTTAAAATATCATTAAACTTACTTATTGAAGTTCTCAATTTGGCAGAGTTTATAATTGTTCTTTATTTTTAGGTGACAGAATGCGAGATCTTCCTATCCCTGACGATCAAATTCCTGGATCCGGACAAACCGCTGTGGCAACGCGCGCTTGCGCTCGAAGTGTTGCATCGCATGACTGTACAACCAGGTAGTTGTTAGGCTGAGATTTGTAGAATGTTTTTTATAGCAGTTACCCATACCCATACCTCTTGTTGGTATCCACACGGCTTCGTACTGGAACGTTTAGTCGTTATGCGGTACGTCTTTGCCGGTGGTGTGTTAACTAGCCATGGCAGAAGCCTCCCACCTGACCGGACCAGTGAAAATTCAGAAATTATAAATTCCCAAATTGAATCTGCCGGGAATCGAACCCGGTACCTCCTATGTTAAGACAACATCGCTCAACGCTGCGCCAGGGCGGTCGGCAAAATATGACCGCAAACAAGTGTTCCGATTTTAATTTTGATTTCCAAATTAAATGTTATGTAAACACAAATAAAAGCTGTCTTAAGGCTGCCATCTTTTATCCAGGCATTTTAATTTACCAGATGAGTGTAAAATTAATGTAATAATGTTCGTCATAGATTAAAGGTTCCATTTTTATACTAATTTTAGCACTTTGCAGGCTTATTTTCAAGAATTGATTGATTGATTGATTGATTGAGTGATTGATTGATTGATTGATTGATTGATTGATTGATCACACTCTTTTATCAGATCTGCTGAAGGCGTTCTGTGAATGCTACGACATGAAGCCGCACGCCACAAACATATTCCAAGACATCGTCAACGCCCTGGGTGCATACGTGCAGAGTTTGTTCGTCGCCTCGCAAGTCAACACACCTGCCGGTTAGTGAACGTCTTATACTAGCTTTTGCCCGCAGCTTCGTTTACGTTTAGTTCGATTTTCATACAAATTTTAATATATTTTATCCCTCTAGGTGTTGAATTTTAAAAAATCGACCTTTCTGCCCCCCAATTGTGTAAACGTTGCCGATTAAATCGTCAAAGTTCGGCATCAAAGTAAAATAAACCATAAAAGCATTGAATTAAACCTCAATTTCGTGTATCCATTCTCATCCGTTTAGGGTATCGTACACACCTAAACTTATCCGAACCGCTAAGGTGTGGAACACCCTCCCAGCGCATGGGTTTTCTGCCACGTGTAACTTAAGTACCTTCAAGGCAAGAGTGAATAGGCATCTTCTAGGCAAGCGCGTTTCAACCTAGACCTCATCATTGCCATGCACTAAGCATGATTGTCGTCAAGCGCAACCCTATCACAGAAAAAAATCCTTGGATGCCTGCGTCCTAAATGCTATCTGTGTCCCAAATTTCAGCCCAATCGGTCCAGTGATTTGAGCTGTGTGTTGATAAAGTAAAGTAAAGTAAAAGTAAAGTAAATATTTATTTGGGAAAATATGGTACAGACAGTCAGTCATTCACCTTTTCCTTTATATATTTAGATTAATAAGTTTTATTTTAGCTTAGTTTTACAATAATGTTTTTGTATTTACTACTATTACTTTTATAAATATAAATCTTTAGTAACCAAATAAAATTTTTGAGAGGAGAGTTGGGGGTTGCAGCTGTAACGAACGGTTGGACTTATAATCAAAGTTTTTACAATTTTCGCACGGAACCCTAAAACCGAACTCATAAGACCTTCATAGGAATATAGCCGGTAATATAAACTGCCATACTCCTACCATGTAAGCCTGCTTCTATTTAGGACTGCTGCTTCTCTTACCGTCCAGGTGAGATTACCTCGATGGAGGAACTTATAGTAGAATTAAAGAAAATACAAACAATGATTAAATTTTTACACATTTTAATCATGAATCAAATCAAGATCATCATTCTCTATGCTCTCCACAAAAACATCATCAATGTCGACGGTCACAGCCCAGTCATCATCAACGGGATCATCTAAGACGACCGGCGCAGGGCCATTGAGATTGTCTTCGATTTCCGGATCCTTGTCGTCTTCTTTATAGTCGGTACTGTCTTCATCGTCGCCTGAATCACGTCTGCCTGATCGGTCTAATGGAATGTTTGAGCATAATAAAAACGAATGTGTGTCTTTCTGTTGCCCTTTCATGGCCCATCCGTTTTACCGATTTTGTCGAGTAGGTACATATATATGGATAGGTTGTACATCGATATTATACTGGGGACAATTATTTTTATGTCCTCGGATATAAGGCTCATAATAAGCTCGTGGGGTTTTTTTAAAAAGCTTAATCCATACGGACGAAATCATAAGTATCATCTACAGTATAAATGTAGGTATAAAGCCGATTCACAGCTGTATTTATATCGCTATCCCTTTAATTATACTCCCTGCGGAAAGGAGCAGCACTACATTAATAGCTGTCATTTTAGTTTAGTTTAGAAATTGTTCTATACAGAATTGGCCACAGTCTCGCAATATGAAATATAGCTTTATTGGGCGCATAAAATGCTTTATTGACTATTATGTTTCTTAACTACTTAAATTATAAATGCGAAAGTGTCACCTTTTAACGGCTTAGATACTCAAGGTTTAGCCGCGTTGAGCACTTTTCGGTAGGGGGCCAAAACATGGATTCGCGTGACCGACATGCTCGCGTAACCGACATGTTCGCCTTGTTACGAAAACAAAAGGTCTTAAATATAAATACACTATGACTGCCAATTTTTATTGCAACATAGGCTTCCGCTTAACAAACATGCTTAAAAAGCAATGTTGAGGTCTAGGTTGGAGCGTGCTTGCCTAGAAAATGCCCATTCACTTCTGCCTTCAAGTGAGTCCACTCACACTCAAGTCATACTTGTCAGGAAGCACGGACGTATCACGCGGACGAAATTGCGGGCATCAGCTAATATTTAATTAAAAGTCAGAATATCTTACTCCACGGTTGTGAGCGTATATACTCGGACAGGTTTTGTGTGTCCCGCGCTAGGATCTCTGTGTAAAAGTCGACCAGCGGCTTGCAACGTATCATGCATCTCTCGTACGTGGTGAATCGATTCGTGCGCCAGTCCTGACGACAACCGTAGCGTTCACTGAAATACATGATTAAATCCGACCTAAATAAAGTTTATATAGTTCTTGCAATTCACGAGCGCGCATGGTTGTGTTAAAGTCCTATCTGTATATGTCACCGTAAGATTGTAAAAACCGTTAGATTATAATCTAACTCGCGAAATTCTAAACTGTCGAAAGATTAGAATTTAACGCATTATTTTCCGGTAGATTGTAATCTGATAGGTATTTAAACCCGATAAAACCTAAGTGCCCGGAGTGCGGCCGGGCACTACCTGATTATTTATGTCGAACCCTAACCTAACCTACAAGAAAGAGACAAGAAAACGTAAATAAAATGAATATTTCAAAAATTTACACTCAGAACATTGAACAGTTTACAATCTTTCGACAGTTTAGAATTTCACGAGTTAGATTATAATCTAACGGTTTTTACAATCTTACGGTGACATATACATTTGTGTACGTGTTAGTGTGTGCGTGTACGTGACTGTGCGTACGGGAGGCACGCACACTTACGCAATCTGCATAACTGCAAGTAAAGTTCACGCGCGCTCGTGAATTGCAAGAACTTGGCAAGAACTAAACAAGTATGCATCTCGATAGCCATGTTAGAATTGTTAGTTTTCGAGTATCGAAGTACTACATTGTCAAAGACGAGTGGACCTTGTTGCAAGTCTCGAGTTTCTCCATGTACAGATATCCAATGCCTTGATGTGTGGTTTGATGCAGCTCGGAATAGGTATATCTTACTAATAAAACTATAAAAGGTGTATATGTCACCGTAAAATATAAACCGTCAGATTATAATGTAACGGTTTCTATCCCGCTTCAATTGTAAACTGTCGAAAGAATGTGAACAGTTCCAATGTACTGAGTATAATTTTTTTAAATATTTATTGTATTTACAGTACTTGTCTCTTTCTTGTACAGTTCGAGCGCGAGTTGAATGCAGAGTTTTATGTGTCACCATACATTTACTCCACGTGCAACTCGCGCGCGAACTATAGGTTAGGTTAGGGATTGACATAAATATGCAGTTAGTGCCCGGCCGCAGGCTGGGCACTTAGGTCCAAAGAATAATGCGTTAAATTGTAAGCAGTATGTTACGGTTCACAATCTGTCGACTGTTTACAATCTATCGATATAAAAGGCGTTAGATTAAGTACAATCTAACGGTTTTACAATTTTACGGTGACTTGTATAATAATTGCTGCAAAATGTGGTTTTACAGCTATAATTTATTAGTGACTTTCACAATAACCTTTTACTGGCAAAAATGTACATTTGCAACAAAGTTCAATCAATCGCGTTCGCGCTAACCTCCTTGTGTGTTAAGTACTAACGTGCAGTTCTGTAGTTGAAACACGAACGTCCAAACAGACTTCACGGGTTCGATGCATAGTCCGGGCGTAAAGCGACGTGTGCAACGCACGAAGTAGTTGCAATTGGTCCTCTTCGCTGTATTGACATATGTTATTTGATTTAATTTATTAAAACAATATCCTCGGTACGCTTAGCAATGCCAAAACGCATACCTGAGTCAGAAATTACAAAATATCATCATTAAATCATACTTATAATATTATCAATGCGAAAGTGTGTTTTGTTTGTTGGTTTGTCATTCAATCACGCCGCAACGGAGCAACGGATCGACGTATTTTTTGCATATAGGTGTAGTGAAACCCTGGAAACCAATATAAGCTTTTTATTCCGGAAAATTAAAAAATACCTCGGGGATTTTTAAAACCTAAATCCTTGTGGACTTAGTGGCTCGACTTCGAGATTAAGTTACCTTTTTAATTTTATAAAATTAATTGGATTAATTCAAAAATGAGTATGAGTTATAAGGCAATATGAAATTAACACTTACGTGTTGATATTTTCACAGTCACATCGCTATTTCCATTCAAAGATGTGATAATTGCAAGAATACACACAACGATTCTGCCGATATTGCGATTTTTCATTTTACACCTTATATTTATTATTGAATGATCGTGACCACATAGATTTTAAAGAAAACATTGTCGCTATAAGTAAAAAAGTAGCCTATATTCTTCCGCGGGATTCAACTTAACTCTGTACCAAATTTCATCAAAATTGGTTGAAAAGATGAGCCGGGAAAGCGTAGCAAACAGACACACTTTCGCATTTATAATATTATGTATGTAATTAAGTATGGATGCTCTACGCCAATGTGAGTATATTTTATTTCAGGATCATCCAGTATCCCTCAACAAGCAGGATTCTACTGGAAAGGTGTATGGCTTCCTTTATGCATCACTTTCGAGCCTGGGACTGCGAAATCAGTTTAGTAAGTGCATTGTGTACAAAACCCTAAGCCCGATCATATTATTCTCAGCTGATGGAATAAGGATGATGTAGTCATCATACTTATTCCATCAGCTCAACTTACTCAATCAAATCAGCAACTCTTTAAAAAATTTAAAAACGCGTTTCTACTATAGAACATGTATGAATTATACATTTGTGACGTCATCAATTTTCGACGCACTTTTTATAAAAATAGTTATCAAAAATAAAACTAACCGAGAATGTGAATTTTAGGTCTTTTGGAAGACCCTCTATTTAATAATCAGTACGAAATAATTTATTTTTGACATAAGCATCGTCCCTATTCGGGCGTTAGATGGAACTCCTCATACATTTGTACTAGACCCGGCAGACATATATTTTCAGACATTTTTTAGATCGGACGTACTCTTCTACCGTTCGTAGAGTGAGAGGGACAGAAATTTTCTAACAGAAATTATTGATACTATGCGGCCGGGCTAAAGCCAATGTCAACAGTTAGCATTTTGACTGCTACTAAATTGCAGTATGGATGAAACTTTCATAGTTTTATAGATCATAAATTTTCACCCTAAAGTTTTATCCACATGAAGCCTCACGGTATCTTGGTTACTTTTGAAATCATACCATGTGATAACAAAATAAATCCTAAATATAAGAGCTCATTTATAAGAGTCATTTCGCCGTTTAGACGTTTCCTCTTGAACTTTCCTTTGGAATTCTTATTTGTATAGTTAAACACATAAATGTTTATGTTATACCCAGTATAGAGATGCTGGATCGAACTGAGGCGCCAAGCATTCAAGAGGGTTACGGCATCTCAGTGGCGTACGCATGTCTGATCGAGATTATCCGCTCGATTGCTATCACATTGGAAGGCAAGGAATACTTTAGGTAGGTCTTATGAACTTAGATTATTTATAATAATAATGTCCTCCCGACCGAATTTCGGCCACGGCGGCCAATCTCCAGATGAATTAGCCATCTGGGCGGGAGATATTATAGTGCACAAGAGTGTGCGCAAACACAGGTGCACTCATAGCCCGATGGAACGGAAAATCCGCCACGACCGGAGAGAGATCAGGCTCGGGATCGAATATTATATAAGACTGCATTATCTAGATGTGATTGAAATTAATTGCTAACTTATGTTAATAGAAGAGAATTTTGACTAGCCTTTATGTTAAATATATCTTTACTTTCTTAGATTGCAAGAACTATACGACGATTCTCAGAACGACGGAGAGGAACAAGAAGAGAACTCAAATGCTAACAAAACAACGAATAACCATAAAGGTCAGTATAAGTGTAAATACTAGAATAGGTATTAATTTCCGCCATATTGTATGGAATACGTTTTAGGAACTTTTTATATTTGTTTGGCTTTCCAAAACAGCAAAGCTGAATGGATTTTTTATTTCGTTTATTATATAAGCACAGTATGTGTGCGATTGAATGCATTCGGGCCCTGAGTTAAAGCAAAGATAAACTTGTTCTGCCGTCCGCAAACCTTTCTCATCGTTTTGCTAATTGCAAAATGATGTCCTAGACATCTTTCGCACGCTTATCGATAACTAGATTCCCTACTTTCCCTAATTAGAACTCCCTATTTTTTCGGGATAAAAAATATCCTATGTCCTTCCCTGTGATACATCCTATCTCTGTACCCAACCTCAAAATCTGTTGAAAACATGGGCCGTTAGACAAACAGACACACTTTCACATTTATATTATTAGTATGGAAGTAACTATTTCTGGAAGTTGAAGCGGACGATGACTAGTTCTAACTCAGGGTCCGAATGCATACAAAGTTGATATGTAATGTGCAATACATTGAGTTAAACTCTATTTTCAGGAACAGAAAGCTTAGACAATACAACGGAAATTACTAACAACGGTCACACAGGGGAAGCGGATCAAAACTCTAATGTCGTTGAGAAAATAGACCCTGATGCTGAGGATAAGGAGAGGCAACTAAAACTACAGGTAACTAACTCAGCACAATTATTTTTTCCTATTATTGAGTACCAGCGAGGTACTCATTTAACTATGATCTAGCCTAACTAATTGGCTAAAGAGTATAGCACAATATGCCACAGCAAAACAGAATGAACAGAATAGCAGATCAGAATTTCACTTTTGTTCATAAAATAGACCTTGAAATTAAGGGTAAGGAGCGGTTACTGATACTGATACAGGTAACGCAGAACAATGTAATTCACTGCTAAACTGATCGAAGAAGATTGTCACTGACTGATTTGTATACTTACGTGTGATATTAGTACAGTCTAAGAATTCTTTCCTACTAGTCGTTCGTATAGACAGTAATGCTTCGGGATGACAGGGACGTAGCGCAGGAAACTGGCAGAATTTTTAATACAATATTCTGACACTCTATTGTCAAATTTGTATGCAATACTGTCCTACCATCTCTCAGTGTGAGGTTACCCTCTTCCTCCTCCTCCTAGAGCTCCTAGAGCTGTCATGTATGTGGCTGTAGCACCTAGAGGTAATTTAATAATAATACGGTTTTTATTAAATTAGGTAAGTACTTAAATTTATTTTCTAAAAACTTCCCAAAAGTTGTTGTGCGCCTTGAAATTTACAATGGGGCCCCAAGATTGCTTCACTTCCCTCCCTTCGTCCTCATTTAAATGAAATTAAGGCTCACGTATTGTATAGCAACCTCGATATTTGTATGAATATTAGTACATTACTGCAGCGGCCAGCAAAAAAGGCATTGAAGGACGAACGTGTAAATGTGGGCCGAGGCGAAGCCGAGGCACACATACGTGAGTTCATCAGTGCCTAGTCGTGGCCAAGTGTTTGTATAGTACTTTTCTCAAATAATGCGCGGAAATTACCTCCTTGGTTGCCATGTTTCGGAGTAAAAGATCGTTCCTTTTTTAAATTACTCGACCGATATGAATTTACTATGAAATTTATATGGCTATACCACGACAGATATGGATTTTCATACAACTTTTGCCGGCCGCTGCTCGCATGTATTTGGCCAGTACGGCAATTTCGATTTATCGCGAAGAAGGTTGTCAAAATAATGCTCAAATTTCCAAGCACGTTTAAAAAATGTATATTTGCAGCTAATAAAGTCGTCCTGGTGCGGCCTCGTATGGGGCCTGTCGGTGTTGGCCGAGGCGAGCATCGGCGAGCTGGAGAATATCCTGCGCGCGCTACAGACGCTGGCTAGAGTTAGCGGCAAGGTAGGAATTTTGTTTCTGTAAAGCGTTAATAGTGTAGACGTTCACAATTTCTGTAAGGCTATTTCACGGATCCTGCCTCTTGTTCAGGGAGTTAACTTGCAGTTATAGATAATTTAATCATTATATGATTCTTGTTAGTTCTGTGGATCATCGCGTGATTTTAAAAATCACTCAAATACTTACCTAAAATACTCTACCCTATGTTGCTCTCCATGTTAAAATCGCGTCGTGTCGTCGGTTAAGTAGGAAAACCCGATAAAAAAACACACTTTTGCATCTCACTTTTAGGCGAGTTAATGTGTGTGTGTTTTTGTTACTGTTTCACGCAATTTAACTACTGGACGCATTTGGCGGAATTTTGGACTAGAGATTGAGTGTACCCTAAATTAACATTTATACGCTACTTTCTATCCCGGAAAATTAAAGAGTTCCCGCGGGAACTCTTTAATTTTTCGAGATGAAAAGTAGCCTATGTGCTATTCCAGACTATAATCTATCTCTGTGCAAAATTTCAGCCAGATCCGTTCAGCCGTTGGGGCGTGATTGAGTAACAAACATCCATACATCCATACATCCACACATCCATACATCCATCCAAACTTTCGCATTTATAATATTAAGTAAGATAAGGAGGAACCAAACAACCTCAAACCACGCAGACGAAGTCGCGGGCATTCGCTAGTACATCCATACATACTTTCTCGTATATCCAAACTTTCGCATTTAAAATATTAGTATAGATAGATAGATAGATAGATAAATACTTTATTGCACACATGAAAAATACAAGGTAAAGTTAACTATAAACTAGGTATGCAAAGGCGGCCTTATTGCTTACTGAGCAATCTCTACCAGGCAACCTTTGGTGAGAGGATCGAATAAGATGTGTAGGGTAGTGTGGCACAATAGAATACACGTTATTATTAAGTAAGTAAGTACAAAATATAAAACATAATAAACGTATTGTATATATACATTACATGTAAATAAAATACATAAATATAACAATAAAAATGTTATGCATAAACATACACAAATTACACATTTAAATATAAAAATATTAGTATAGATAGTATAGATTAGCACGGATATCTGGTCACAGATGGGGGTGACGAACGCTCGGGACGCGTGTATAGGCGCGCTGTGCCGCTGTGCCCTCCCCGCGCAGTACTGCGTGCCAGTGTTGGGCGCGCTGGCGGCGTTGGCGTGCCCGTGGCCGGCCGCGCGCCCCGCGCCCGCGCCCGGCTCCGATCTGCGGCACCACGTCGTGTGGGTGGGGACTCCCCTGCCGTGCTCACAGCCCACTGGTAAGATTCTTTATTATTTCTAACTAATAGGCCTATACCCAGTGGCGTGCACAGGTTTTGAGGCTAGGGTAGGGTAGGCATTCGTCAGTCAAAATACCTATTTGCTAGCTGTTTTGATGAAAAATGAGCCCATTTGGGTAAGCTGTGCTTTTACGCCTCTATGAACTGCACGCTACTGCCTATACCGTGCGGTCCCGGTGTAAGAATAGGAGTTAGGACCGCTCCATATCTTCCCGGGGATGACGTAGGAGGCGGCTAAGGGACTTTTGCGATTAATAAGGGTGTACCAACTAAATCGAACTCTATCGAACCGAAAGGTGGCGATTAAATACAAGTATACCACTAACAAAACATTTTCCACACGGCCCGTCGCGTTGGACCATCGTTTATTACACAGCATTAAGGATAAAATTAGGGACCCTTTCTCCCTAAATCTTATTACACTACACTGATTCAAGTTTAAGGGTCTGTGTGAAAAGTGCAGTGTAATAGGCCTATAAGGCTCGGCTGGTGGCCATCGGTTTACATAATTATTATATTTAAATTTGAAGTAATTTCGTTCAGTAATTTAGAAGTTATTAGGCTCTGACAGACGGACAAGTGCAATTTCACTCAAGTAGACTCAGAGACCTTCGCTTCGCTCGGTCAATTATTTCGTCGTCGTCGTCGTCGTCGTCTCAACCTATAGACGTCGACTTCTGGACGGAAGTCTCCTGCATGGATCGCCACAGAGCACATATATTTAAAGAAAAAACTTCAGGAGATGTTGACCCACAAAAAAAATGTACATTTTGGTGTAGGTCTGATCTGGATAGTAATTTGTTTTTTTTAGTCCCGAATGACCATTGTTCTTTCAACGTGTATATAGGCCTATTACACTACACTTTTAAAAGGGCCGCGAAAAGGGTGAGCGTGCTCGCTTTCGCTTCTTACACAGCAAAAGGACCAATGTAGGGACCCTTTCTCCCTAAATCTTATTCCACTACACTGTTTTAGGTGTAAGGGTCCCTTGAAAAAGTGTAGTGTAATAGGCATATTAGTAGTTACTATTTGTGCGGGCCTCACTTTCAACGTTTATCAAGACAACGTTTATTAGGTCAGCAGCAGTCGTTCGTGATGGTGACGTCACGCCACGTGACTGCGATGCGCGCGCTGCTGGCGGCGGCGCGGCGCGACGGCGACGCGCTGCAGCACGCGTGGCTGCCCGTGCTCACCACGCTGCAGCATCTGGTACTGCCCTACTGCTGACATACCCTGCCCACTACACGCTGCAGCATCTGGTACTGACCTACCGCTGACATACCCTGCCCACTACACGCTGCAGCATCTGGTACTGACCTACTGCTGACATACCCTGCCCACTACACGCTGCAGCATCTGGTACTGACCTACTGCTGACATACCCTGCCCACTACACGCTGCAGCATCTGGTACTGACCTACTGCTGACATACCCTGCCCACTACACGCTGCAGCATCTGGTACTGACCTACTGCTGACATACCCTGCCCACTACACGCTGCAGCATCTGGTACTGACCTACTGCTGACATACCCTGCCCACTACACGCTGCAGCATCTGGTACTGACCTACTGCTGACATACCCTGCCCACTACACGCTGCAGCATCTGGTACTGACCTACTGCTGACATACCCTGCCCACTACACGCTGCAGCATCTGGTACTGACCTACTGCTGACATACCCTGCCCACTACACGCTGCAGCATCTGGTACTGACCTACTGCTGACATACCCTGCCCACTACACGCTGCAGCATCTGGTACTGACCTACTGCTGACATACCCTGCCCACTACACGCTGCAGCATCTGGTACTGACCTACTGCTGACATACCCTGCCCACTACACGCTGCAGCATCTGGTACTGACCTACTGCTGACATACCCTGCCCACTACACGCTGCAGCATCTGGTACTGACCTACTGCTGACATACCCTGCCCACTACACGCTGCAGCATCTGGTACTGACCTACTGCTGACATACCCTGCCCACTACACGCTGCAGCATCTGGTACTGACCTACTGCTGACATACCCTGCCCACTACACGCTGCAGCATCTGGTACTGACCTACTGCTGACATACCCTGCCCACTACACGCTGCAGCATCTGGTACTGACCTACTGCTGACATACCCTGCCCACTACACGCTGCAGCATCTAGTACTGACCTACTGCTGACATACCCTGCCCACTATAATGACCTCCTGACGGAATTTCGGCCACGGCGGCCGATCTCCAATACTCAATACTCATTACTCAATATTATTTATTCGATATAGGTACACTTATTGACGTTAAAAGTTACTTACTTATAAAGCATGATGGTGATAATCGGTTACGGACACGACTGAAGAGAGATGGGACGCAGAACCGGCGGCTTGACGTTATCCCCGTAAATTAAGGAGTTCCCGAGGGAAAATCTACGCGGACAAATTCGAGGGCAAAACAGCTAGTTGAAAGTAAAGTTGGATGGTGCGTATAAACGCAACTTAAACTACGTATAGTTTCACGTTACGCAGTGCTTTTGAACGCACTTTTATATCGGTTTCTGTGTTTGAAGATTGCGTTTACCCCTAATAAAAGACCAATTCATGCCACTGGAAGTTTTTTTTACGTAATCAATTTATTTTTAATATTTACTCGAAGCGAAGGCGTCCCAATTCTCTGGCAAATAGCCTATTAACCGTGCAAACACTTAAGCGATTAAAGCGGGCGAATGTACTTGATACTGTACAGACTTGAGAACAGTGGCCTTTTAGTCTGGCAAAGCCATTGTAAACACAACAAGCCTGTTTATAGTCTGTCAACTGATTGCAACTACCAATCATAAAAAAGAAATCTCGTATATAGTTTTAATGGCTGTGTTTTGTGACAAGGTATGGATCCTCGGCCTGAAGCCGTCAACAGGCGGCAGCATGAAAGCGAGTCGCGCTAGCGCAGACGCGAATGCTGTTATGAGTACTTCTGCTGTCATGGCTGACCTTCCTGGTATGGAACCTATTTGATTTATTGAAAATTTGACTTAAAAAAAACTTCTTTACGCACGCTTGACTTGGGGAGTAAGCTGGTGAATGCGTGACGAGAGCGTTACGAAAAGTGTGATCGGGCGTGGCGAACGGAAGTTGAGAGGGAACTATAAGTTAGTGAAGATAGAAAGAGAGAGTTGCGTTTCGTATATTACTGTAGGGGCAAGAGAGAGAGGTGCGAGCACACATTTTCTTTCTCTCTTTCTCTCGTAGCCAGTTACTAAATTTTACTTCTGTCGTGTGGTCAGCACACTCGTTTTTTTCCTTTAAAAAATACAAAATTACACCAGAATTTTATAGACCAAATATAAAATTGTGGTGTCATTTTGTCAATTGATTTAAAGTTAGTATTATGTGTCTTAACTTACCAAAAAGTTAGACAATTAGCTTCTCGCGGTAAAACGTAAAAAATTGCGCTATATACGGTATATATACTGCATAGGACGTCGTTACCGCGAACTAAAGATGAAATAGGGATGATGCCTATGTCAAAAAGAAATTATTTCTTACTGATTATCAAATAGAGGGTCTTCCAAAACACGAAAGATCCACTTCTTCTGTTTTAAGTTTGATAATCATTTTAAACTGTCGATTAAAGAAAAAAGTGTGTTGAAATTTGATGACGTCACAGCTACGTATTTCATACAAACTTCCATACTAGAAGCGCGTTCTTAAGTTGGATAAAGATTTGCTGATTTGATTGAGTGGTCATCATCCCTAGTGCGATACGAACTTGAAAAATCTAACTCGATAACGTCTAAAGCGCTTGGTTACTCGTTTGCCCAAAAAGGGTTCTTTCATGAGATAATATCATCCCCTTCAAGTGCTAGTCTATCTTGCAATTACAAAAATGTCTATCTGTTACAATTTGCTTAAACTTAACACGAAATTAAGTAATAATCTAGATAAATTTTATCCCGAAAAATCTCACGAGAATTTGGAATTTTTTTGGGTATCGGGTATATATACTACAGTACTACTACACTAGCGGCACGCTATGATGGCCGGTTTGACACATTACAATAGTGATGTGGAATGTCAATTTATTCTCGAACAAAAAACAATTAAGTTTTGTTTTTGTACCTGATTAAATAGGTTTAATAAAACAAAAATGTATATGTTTATTTAATTTATTTGAACGAACTGAATATTTGAACGAAAATGAATATACATACTTTATATGCACATAAGAAACATATGAATACAAAAGATACCAAAAAAGGTGCCACAAAAGGCCATAATTAATCAGATTCGTCCATACTACTATTTTCACTGTCGTCACTGCTATCATCACATACATTAATAATTATATGTTCGTTTTCTATAATATTATCTATTTTCACATCTCTTTCATAATCTTCCCTTATTAATTTAACAGTTCTATTCACAACCTTTTCCCAGTCTCCTTTAGTCACATGTTCACAAGCTTCTTCTAATAATTTTAGCATTTTTTTTGTGGTAAATGGGGGTTCTGTATTGTGTCTTGCAGCATATCCCTTAATTTGAGCCCACACCAACTCAATCGCATTATACTCACAATGGTAAGGCGGTAACCGTATAACTCTGTGCCCATGTTCTAATGCTATTTCGTCAATGACGTATCGGATCTTGGTTGGTTTGTTTTCTTTTAAAAGACGTACTAATTCCGCTTTTAACATATTCATGTTTGCATCTACGCCATTTTTACGAAGCCATGCGACGATATCAGCTTTCTTTTGGGATTGGGCAGGTGGCTTGTCAATTTGCATCGAGTGGTATGGGGCGTTGTCCATAATTATAATAGATGGTTCAGGGAGGCTACACAACATTGAGGTAAACCATTCAGTAAACTTTTCTCCATTCATGTCTTCATGATAGTCTCCAGTGGTTTTTGACGCAAAAGCCATGAGAGAACCTTCGACAAACCCGTTGATGGTTCCGGCGTGACAAATTATAAGTCGCGATCCTTTTCCTGCAGGAACTTTGGAAGTAGATGCTGCTGTGTCATCGTTCCAAGAACGGCCTACAGTATGGTTAGCATTAAGCCATGTTTCATCCAAGAACACAACATTTTGCCAATTTTTGATTTCTTTCACTTGCCGTAAAAAAGTATACCTTGCCATCGCTATATCAAATCTTTCCATCAATATTTTGCGTTTGTTACATTTTTTGTATCGAAATCCAATGGTCTTCAAAATCTTCGTTAAAGAACTTTCCCCACCGAAGAATAATCCAGCTTCCTTCAGTGAATGCACCAACTTTTTTCTTGTTGGATACTCCTTCTGTAAATAGTAGCCGTAAACATGTCTTCGGATAGCATCGGCATCAAAGCTATCGATGCCTACGACTGGTTTTGCTCGTTTTCTCTTTTTTGGTGTGTGAAGTTTATTTTCTTCTGTGCCAGTCTCGCCATATTTTTTTTTAGTTATCCGTCTAACAGTTCGTTGTCCAATATTAAGCGCATCAGCTACGCGTTCAACCACTGACGTTATAGGTAAAATTGGCCCTCCATTTTGAGCTTCACGATCGAAATAGTTACGAAGGCGTATTACGAACTCACGTGTCTGACTATTTAGAACAGTTCTCTGCGTACGTTCGGTCATATCGACGAAATCCACAACAAAGGGCTTGAACAGAGTCCAAATTAACGAGCAAGGGTCAACAGTAATGCAGTATCAATATTTGAAATCCAAAGCCAGGTCAAAACTATATCACAATCGCATTGCACTGACAGTTTATACTTTTCGAAGCAACGTCAATTCGAAACTGCTTTGTTTTGCATTGAGCATTGACGCGAGTTTGCCGGAGGTAGTAGTTGTGCTAGCCAGCGATCCTATGTGACGATCGTATTAGATTCCATTTTTAAAAATTTATTGATATTTTTTTGCGATTTCAGAGGTTTGTCCACATAGTGAAAATTGTTCATATTCACAAGTACATTCACCCCTTAAATGGTGCAAACTGATTTTTCTACACTTGTATACATTTAAGAAATCAATTTAATAAATAAATTTTGAGTCCTAAACCTAAAACTACATTCGATAAAATTTATGAATCTCTGCACATCACTATCGTCAATAAAGTAATACAATTATTTCCTTCAAAGTCGTTATCAATTAATACGGAACTTCATGAGCGGACAAACGTCAAACCGGCCATCATAGCGTGCCGCTAGTTTAATTAACTACAGTAGTAAAATTGAATATTATTTTGCGTAGAACAATACAACGATTAATCCTGGAAAAAATCGAAATGTAGTAACAGTAATATTTAGCTTAAAATCATCTATAAGTTTATTTTCAGCCCAAAGTTATTTTCCGAAAATTACTAACAGACCTATAGTCGCGGTCTGTCGTAGTCAGTAGATTCTTTGTATCGACCTTCTGACAGATGTGTGCATACGGTTACGAACCTAAAAGTGCCTACCTTTTCAGACCGCGACTGTATATTCACTAATATCCCAAGAGTGGAGTGGAATAGATCGCAGCCCTCAGCAACGAAGATTCAGATGCAGAGAGTTATTACTATAGAATCGGTGTTGTAATAACAATTTTTTTCAGGTCAGCAAGTTCCCGTGGCGGAATCGCTCGGAGTGATGAGTGGTATACAAACCGTGATTTATACAATGTTCTGTGTCTATTTGGAATGAGTCTCGCTGCCTGCTTTTATGTAATCATCACTCATCATGTTATACTCAAAAGTCATATGGAATTTTGTTCATTGTTTTATGCACAGCACTAAATAAAATTAAAAAAAAAAACTGTGAAATATCATCAAAATTGTAATTTAAAAAACTGAAACGGCTCTAACTTTTGGTTTTCCTTGGAACTTTGGCAAGGTACTAAGAGGTATATTAATTAGGTATACCCCCTTTAATCCTTGCCAGGCCAGGTTATTATAGAAGGCACAAATAACAAGAAAGAAGGAAGCACAAGCACACGCAGTAGGCACAGAGGTAATAAGTCATAAGTTTCAGACGAGTAGAGAAGATAGGATAGAAGTGAAGTACAAAATCATGAGAGCCAACCTAAGTTTTTGTAATATATCACACATTAGGTCAGATGTATAATACATACCATCACCTGGTTGTCTTTCCTTCGGATTTTATCTACCTCCAGTTATTCTAACTCTTAAAAAATCCAGTCCTTTCGCTTTTTTTCCCTTTATTTCCCATCGATTTCTAAACTTCTAACCCATTATCGGTGAATTTCACCTCGTAAACCACGCATAACCGTATTTCAGAAACCCCGTATATATAATATGGTCGCCTGGCATCATTTTACTTACCTTTTTGTTTATTTTGATATTTCTATACATTGTAGCATTAATACGAGTTTTTACAGATACAACCTGTTTTTATCCCTAACAATCAGGTCAATATTGTAAACTTACGTATGAAAGGTTATCTTTATTATATCGCGGTATTACCTTTTCGTGAATTTGAAAAACGCATAACAAAAATAACCAAGAAATCCAAGTTCTACTAAAACAACGTTTGACATTTACATGTTCCATCTACCATGACCTGTTAAAAAATTCCAAATAGACACACATTTTGGGACTTTGGTATTCCAAACTTTTTGGTAAGGCATTGTAAAATCGTCTTACGTGGTACGCAATAAAGTAGATTTTACAATGTGGGAACACGTCTTACCGCTAGGGTTCGCTTTTGTCCGTCTTCGCGCTCTGGGATGGAGCTTGCTGGCCATGTTTAATTCTTTAAGGCTTGATCAGATAACGGCGTTATGCCAGCGACGCTTCACGACAATTTTATTGCTCTTCAAGCATATTCTGTAGGATTAGTATGACTTTCAACCACTTGACAAAGTTAATAGATCATCGATTATATTGAATCACGATGAAGTCAAGAGTAAAATGAAACTTATTGGCTTGAAGAAGTTTTTCCAGTTCTACCGATTTTGACGCTGGCGGTATATGTATGGACGTACTCAAACCGTAAAACAATTACCCTTAGGCCTATTTTTCTCTGATTTATATTTCTTTGTTTGATAATGTTTTTTAAGATATTGGCGAATTGTTTATACATAGTTTAACAACATCCTAAGGAAGTTTTAGTTCAGCATAAAAATACTTTTGAATTCATCTGTGTTACATTCGCGCTACGTTCGCGCGCGTTGTATAATCAAGCCTTAATGTTTTGTTTATCTTGCACCAATTTTTTTTATATTGCCTTCGCATACAGCAAAATGTTTATCAATTTTATTCACATGTGTAATCGGATATTGTATGATTGTGGTCTATAAAGACGTCTACAGGCAGTAATGCCTTAGGCACAATACACATCGGCAGAGTGGAGTGTAGCTGAGGAGAGTCTATATTTCCATATAACTCTACTCCGGTTGCGTTACGTTGACAACGTAACTCCTGTCGAGAGCTTATCTGGGCTGGTGCAACTTCAAGTCGATCCAATCATACCATATCAGCTAAGAATACCTCACTCAAAGTTCTATAATTTTGACACACTCAAAATTTTTTTGACGCACTCAGCAAATGTGTGTTAAAATACTTCTATTCAAATGCTAACACGTGCGTTCCTGCGTCTCTTGCTAACTTCATTGAAAACTCTGTTGCTCGTGTTTGTCTATTTAAATGCTGAACGTGTTTTTAAATACTGGCAACATTGGCAACAAAAAAATATGATGCATTTGGGGATACTGGACCTGACTTTTTATCTTTCTCACCATTTCGCATTCTTAGCTTTCTTCTAGACTGGTACAAATGAGATAATATTTTCAGAGTACCCACTTTATCACATTTGTGAGTGAAGTTAACAATAGCTGCAAAACCGAGACTGTTAGAGTTTGAATAATGGTAATTTGTGTTTGACAGAAGGATATGTTCGGAGTTACATTTTTAGTAGTATAACTCTTGTAATAACTTAATTATCGGTGAATGGCAAAGGTTCTCAAACACAGTGCCCTAACGCTTCTGATAGCAATCCGGTACACTTTCGGTGCTTGGAGAATGAGCATGGCATTTGATTGAATATCCAACAGCCAATTATGCACCAGTATATCGCCGCCGGTTATTAATCTAGCAATCAGCTTTCACAATTAAAATATACGATCGGTGTGTCTTGCAGCGTTGTCGGCCATGTTGTCGCGAGTGTTTGAGGCGTCGAAGAATCTAGACGACGAGGCGCTACATCATCTTATAGATGCGCTGTGCAAACTATCCAATGAGGCTATGGAGCTAGCGTATTCCAATAGAGTAAGTACAAGTAAGCCCTTTACGGCCGTCTCTTTCGGTGAATTTAGATATATAAGTTGGCTCTCGGGTAACCGAATATGACCTAGTTTCGCCAGAAAACAAGAGTTGAAAACAGATGTAATGTAAACATACAGCTTAAACCGCTGACTCTGGGGTCCCGGGTCGGGCCATAATTAAGTATTGGGATTTTCTGACCTGAAATTCAGTACTAGCCCGGAGTTAGTGTGTTGTTTCAACCCCGTGCCTCGGAAAGCACGTTAAGCCGTCGGTCCCGGTTATTATCACTAACATGATAATAGACGTTAAAGCCTGCATTGGAGCAGCGTGGTGGGTTTAAGCTTTAATTCTCTCTCTCCTATGAGAGTGGAAGCCTGAGCCCAGCAGTGGGACGTTGATGGACTGTAGTGGTTGTAGTGGTGGAACGAAGTCAGAGTGAGTTAGCTAGTCCCGTCTAAGATTAACGTATTTAAAATGGTTTTGTTTATACTGTGTCTATTTTCAGGAGCCTTCGTTGTTCGCCGTGGCGAAACTTCTGGAAACAGGGCTAGCGAACATGCACAGAATAGAAGTTATGTGGAGGCCCATTACCAATCATTTGCTTGAGGTGTGTTGTTAACTGATTTTAAAAGATTCTTCTCAATCACAGTTCTTGTGGGACCACAACTTTCTAAAGTGATATAATAAAAATCTCTTTATTTGTTATTGTTCTAAATTTTCCGGTTTCCGAACCGACGGTAGTAGAGTTTAGACAAGACGTGGTAGAAGTTACACCAGTTATCCTAAATGAATAACAAATATATCCTGACTAATTTTGTTGTATGTAATCTTGAAACTAAACTTAATTCACAGGAATAAATCTAGTGCTGTCTTTTTCCGCTGGATGTTTTATGAAAGGGATTTCAATATATAGCTGTCATTTAAGTTCAGTTTAAAGATTCTGTTGAACAGAATTAGTTATTAGCAAAGGTTTTAATTCGAATAAAATTTATAATTTTATCATGACTAAATCTCTTAGAAGCTGGTTGGTACCTAAGGGCTACGACTTATAAGTTATTTGTTATTTTTAAAATATTTTAAAAATAACAAATAGCTTTGCGCGCGCTTACACACACACACACACACACACACCCGCACAC
The DNA here is from genome assembly GCA_964035005.1 of Erebia palarica. Taxonomy (NCBI): domain Eukaryota; kingdom Metazoa; phylum Arthropoda; class Insecta; order Lepidoptera; family Nymphalidae; genus Erebia; species Erebia palarica. The sequence goes on from OZ035992.1 coordinate 5,383,781, forward strand.
ACACCCGCACACACATACACACACACACGAATGAACACCGTAAATAAGTAATTAGTTTTTTAGTATTATATTAATCCTGTATCACTGGAAGGAACTACCCTCTGCAACACAGGTTATCCTCATTATTATTATTAATTATTAATGTGTGATAAATTTGTAACACACTATAATTACTTCGTTAACCAGGTATGTCAGCATCCTCACATTCGTATGCGGGAATGGGGCGTGGAAGCCATCACGTATCTGGTGCAAGCGGCCTTCCAATACCACCACAACAATCCGGCTCTCGTCACCGAGGTAAGGATTGTTTCATTTGAGAAAAAAAAACGAAAATCCTTTCTAGAGTAGATGTCGAGTACTCTAGCGTGTGGAATGGATGCGCGATAGTTTGAAGATATGATAGGATTGAGGGTGGCGGGAAGATGTTGGATGAAAGGATCTGAGGGCATGGTAGCTCTCACGGAAAGGCGTATATAATATCACACTCTACCAGGGTAAAAAGGCCTGGCCTTCCTAGTACCCGTAAGGCCCATACCCACTTAAGGGCCTATTACACTACACTTTTTCAAGGGACCTTTACACCTGAATGAGTGTAGTTTAATAAGATTTTGGGATAAAGGGTCCCTATATTGGACCCTATTGCTGTGTAATAAGCGACACCAAAATTAGCGGCCACGCCCACCCTTTCCATAGGGCCCTTTGAAAAGTGCAGTGTACCCTTACATTTGATTCAGTGTAGTGTAATAATATTTAGGGAGTAAGGGTCCCAATTTGGTCCTTATTGCTGTGTAATAAGCGACGCTCTACCACGCACGCACGCCCACCCTTCCCACAGGGCCCTTTGAAAAGTGCTCTGTAACAGACCTATTATAGGCCTATTACACTGCAATTTCCACAGGGCCCTGTGGCAAGGGTGGGCGTGGCCGCTATCTAGACCGTCGCTTATTACACAGCAATAAGGATCAATTTAGGGCCCTTTCTCTCTAAATATTATTACACTACACTGATTCAAGTGTAAGGGTCTCTGTGTGCCGTGTAATAAGCCTATTAGCCCTTGCTCACCAAACACAGTCTCTCTCTGTCGTTCATTAAAAAAAAAAAAGGTGATTCTTTCGCTCAGGCTCGCGAGCGCCTAGTGCTGGAGCCGTTGGCAGAGCTGTGCGCAGTGAGGCATTGCGACGTGCGCGCGAGGCAGCTGGAGTGCGCCGCGCGTCTGTTGCACTCGCGGGGCGACCAGCTGGGTGCCGCCTGGCCCCTCATGATGGAGATCATCTCCGCTATCAGTGATCATCACAGGTAGCTTTAAGCTAGCTTTAAGTTCTATTATTATTTACAATAAATGTTATTTAACTATTAAAAGAAGTAGATAACGTGGACTTTTCGAACTTGTTTTTCGCTCTAAAGCCTAATCTGTCGCGATGGCCATGGTATCACACTGTTTTTATACGACTGCCTGAAAAAAGGAGTATATTGTTTTCAGGGTTCATGTATGTATGTATGTATGTATGTATGTATGTATGTGTGTATGTGAGTTTGTATATTCCACCATAACTTCTGTACGCCTGAACCGATTTTGATGAATGAGGTATCGTTAGAATCCCTAGCTTATTACGGGTGACATAGACTAGTAAAATTTAAAAAAAAAATGATGGGGTGACCATGGTCCCGCATTAAAGACCAAAATTGAAAAAAAATATTCGAAAATAAGGTTAACTATATAATCGTCATCTAGAAAATGATGAGTAGATTCCAAAAATATATAACACTATAGTTCAATATTTAGTGATTCACCAAGAAAATATCATTTAATAAAAAATTTGAATAAGATTCCAAAGGCTATAAATATGCAAATCGCTTCTTATGGAGCTAAACTCAAAAATAATATGGCAGGTCAGTCGTATTTTTTAATTCGTTAAATTAAGTTCACTTGTTTCAGTTTTTTTAATCCACTACAAGTTACTAATCAGGTTTTTTTAGTTCACTTGTTTCAGGTTTTTTTAATCCGTTAGCCCTTGACTGCGATCTCAGGTGCTAGATTTTCTAACATAATCAGTGTTCAGTCAAAAATGGGGCGTATAAGCGCTTAAAGAAATGAATCTTTTGATGGTTCAAACAATAATTTCGCAATCTTAGGTATCAGTTTTGATGCCATTTTCGAAAGCAGTACTCTCAAAGACCTTGACATGCAAAAATTCTTCCAAGATCTTTTGAGAGGAAGAGAAATGTCCTGACTCACTCACTAATCAACGTCCACCCCTTTTTAGATACAAAAACTAAAATTTAATTTTCATAGCTTAGATCGCAATATGTTAGAACAAGCGCCTAATGTTAATCCTAACGGTGGGTTTCTCATACATCCGTAGCTAAGAAACGTAGCACATATCTGGTGAAAAGGCACCCTATAACTGGATTCCTTGAATTAGCCACGGGTGTGAAGCCGCGGGCGATCGCTAGTTAAACGTCAATATCGATTCTTGAGTTTGAAAATGGATGTAAGTTTTCTAATCAACACGCCCAAAAATTCATTTTCAGTGAACAATTAGTGCGTTCGGCATTCCAATGTGCGCAACTAGTGGCTGGGGACCTGCTGGGCTGTGCGGGGCCGCGCTGCTTGCGACGCGTGTTGGCCGCTGCGGCCGCCTTCGCCAGGCAGACCAAGGAGCTCAACATCAGCCTCACGGCCGTGGGCCTTATGGTGAGTGGAGTCTACTCCCTGTGGGCAACTGGTGCGTTTGGCATTCCAATGTGCGCAACTAGTGGCTGGGGACCTGCCGGGCTGTGCGGGGCCGCGCTGCTTGCGACGCGTGTTGGCCGCTGCGGCCGCCTTCGCCAGGCAGACCAAGGAGCTCAACATCAGCCTCACGGCCGTGGGCCTTATGGTGAGTGGAGTCTACTCCCTGTGGGCAACTGGTGCGTTTGGCATTCCAATGTGCGCAACTAGTGGCTGGGGACCTGCCGGGCTGTGCGGGGCCGCGCTGCTTGCGACGCGTGTTGGCCGCTGCGGCCGCCTTCGCCAGGCAGACCAAGGAGCTCAACATCAGCCTCACGGCCGTGGGCCTTATGGTGAGTGGAGTCTACTCCCTGTGGGCAACTGGTGCGTTTGGCATTCCAATGTGCGCAACTAGTGGCTGGGTACCTGCTGGGCTGTGCGGGGCCGCGCTGCTTGCGACGCGTGTTGGCCGCTGCGGCCGCCTTCGCCAGGCAGACCAAGGAGCTCAACATCAGCCTCACGGCCGTGGGCCTTATGGTGAGTGGAGTCTACTCCCTGTGGGCAACTGGTGCGTTTGGCATTCCAATGTGCGCAACTAGTGGCTGGGTACCTGCTGGGCTGTGCGGGGCCGCGCTGCTTGCGACGCGTGTTGGCCGCTGCGGCCGCCTTCGCCAGGCAGACCAAGGAGCTCAACATCAGCCTCACGGCCGTGGGCCTTATGGTGAGTGGAGTCTACTCCCTGTGAGCAACTGGTGCGTTTAGCATTCCAATGTGCGTTACTCGTGATAGGAAACGTATTGGGGGTGTCTGTCTGTCTGTCTGCTTTCGCCTTTCAAGACCCATCCGTCCAAACGATTTGGACAGAGTTGGGCTGCATCCTGGGGAAAGACATAGGCTACTTTTTACCCTGGAAAACCAAAGAGTTCATACGGGATTTTTCAAAAATCTAAAGTCGCTAAGGCTAAATATTTTTAGTGACGGTATCAGCTCTCTTAAACCTGCCTAATCGAGCGAGCATTATTTAGCATCGTCTTGTTCTGTCGACAAATTAGAATTTTACCACAATATTTATCGTGTTATATAATGAAATGTTAAAAATATTATTTATTTACCAAAAACCCGGCTGAGTTTGGTCTGGGCTCTTCTCAGACCAAGGCGCGTTTGGAACACTCGTAGCTTTAGTTTTAAGATACCGTAACTAATTATCATCATCATGTTTTAAATGTAAGTAATGGGCGTCAATATTACCAATAGTGTACCTAAATTGAATAAATGAATTGAATTGAAATTTGTTTTCTTTGGATAGATTTTTTATAACAGCAAATTCGCAAAAGAAATAAAGATGTCAAAGTACTTTAACACTTTACATTTTACAATACAATAAAACGTCATATTCACTTATGGGCCTATTACACTGCACTTTTCACAGGGACCCTTACATTTGAATCAGTGTGGTGTAATAAGATTTAGGGTGTAAGGGTCCCTAATTTTATCCTTATTGCTGTGTGTAGCGACGCTCTAACAAGCGGCCACGCCCTTACCTCAGGGCCATGTGGCAAGTGCAGTGTAATAGTCCTATTATTGTTACTGATTCGTTGATACTGTTTGTGACCAGTGGAACATATCAGACTACCTGTACCACAATCGGGACAAGCTGTCCGCGGCGTTGAGTAGCGAAGCTGTGTCGCTGCCGGACGCGCAGCCCGACCTACCGCCGCTCGACCGACTGTGGATGTGCCTCTACATACGACTCAGTGAGTCTTTAATTTTTATACTACAGGGTTCATGTATGTGTGTGGGTGTATGTGTGTGTGTGTGTGTGTGTGTGTGTGTGTGTGTGTGTGTGTGTGTGTGTGTGTGTGTGTGTGTGTGTGTGTGTGTGTGTGTGTGTGTGTGTGTGTGTGTGTGTGTGTGTGTGTGTGTGTGTGTGTGTTAGTATGTATGTGAGTTTGAATATTCCACCATCACCCCACACACAGGGGTCTTTAAAGCTACTTAACCCCAACAATAATTCCTCAGGTGACGAAACTTTACAGTATGATAAAGTATCATGGGTTAAACGTATATTATAAATATCCTATAAAAAATCAGAAAGGAAATAAGGTTTTTTATACTATACGCAATTTTAAAAGCAGAAAGGTACATGATCGCGTAAACGCAGTTTAGATTTGATAAGAAAATCGGTTTAAATATCGATGTTCTTCATGATTATTTCGTTTGATATTTCGGTTTAGAGTCTAAATATACTTACTACCTACTATTATTTTAAAAAGAAATCGATAAAATATTCAGTCATAAATATTAAGTTTTAGGTATAAACACCTTACTTCCGCATTTTTTTTTGGATATTTTTATATGCCAAGCAACTCTGCCAAGTTTCAACGACTGAGGATTTAATGCGGGGGTCTCCATACAACAAACCGCCCTGTTTCCTACACTAATATGCTACTGTTTATCTCGAAAAATTAAGGTATTCCCGCAGGAATCAAAAAATCTTAATCCACGCGGACGAAGTCGTCTCCCTAGTTTTTCTAGTTCCTAATAATTAGCAATAACTCAGGTGAGCTGTGCACGGAACCGCGCGCCCCCGTACGCCGCGCGGCCAGTCAGACGCTGTTCAGCTGCATCGGCGCGCACGGCACTCTGCTCAGCAAGCCCGCTTGGAGGGCGCTGCTGGCCGTCCTGTTCCCTATGCTGGACCAGGTAATATGCCTTCACTGAGCAATGCCTCGGGTGAGCTGGGCACGGAGCCATGCGCCCCCGTACACCGCACGGCCAGTCAGACGCTGTTCAGCTGCATCGGCGCGCACGGCACTCTGCTCAGCAAGCCCGCTTGGAGGGCGCTGCTGGCCGTCCTGTTCCCTATGCTGGACCAGGTAATATGCCTTCACAGAGCAATGCCTCGGGTGAGCTGGGCACGGAGCCATGCGCCCCCGTACACCGCACGGCCAGTCAGACGCTGTTCAGCTGCATCGGCGCGCACGGCACTCTGCTCAGCAAGCCCGCTTGGAGGGCGCTGCTGGCCGTCCTGTTCCCAATGCTGGACCAGGTAATATGCCTTCACTGAGCAATGCCTCGGGTGAGTTGGGCACGGAGCCATGCGCCCCCGTACACCGCACGGCCAGTCAGACGCTGTTCAGCTGCATCGGCGCGCACGGCACTCTGCTCAGCAAGCCCGCTTGGAGGGCGCTGCTGGCCGTCCTGTTCCCTATGCTGGACCAGGTAATATGCCTTTTCTGAGTTAGCAATGCCTAGGGTGCGCCATCTAGTGTGACAGCTTGAAAACATGATACGGTCATGCGCATGTTTGCGGACAACGGATCGTACGAGCCCCTCCATACGATCGCCCCCCTGACCACCCGACCGCCGACCGGGCGTCCACTGTCCCGAGAGCTCCTGCGATCGCTATCACCTGCGCAGCACGCAGGCGATTGTAGCGACGACGATGACGCGACAACCACCGGACTAATTGACTTCAGCTCCGCGCGCGACAAGGGCCATATCGCATGCAGCGAGGAGCGCACCGGACTTGACATTATAACAACATTTGACGAGATAACAGGATTTGACACGGGTCCCGCGCGTGATGGCGATGACGTCACCCGCAGCGAGGACCCAACCCCGTGGCCCCGTGGCCTGTAACCAACAAGGCAGGCACTAGCCGATTCACGGCTAGAAGACATACACCGGGGTACAGAATTACCCCGCGTCCCGCCCGGATAAGGAGGCCATGCCTCGAGGCCCGTACCCGCGTAGAAGACCCGCGCTGCCGTGTAATGCGTCAACCAAACGCTTGTTCAAATTGAAACCTGCACATCAATGTACTCTTTGTGCATGATAAACGTTAATGTAACGTTTTTATATTTAATTGTTGATACTTTATTCAATCTTTAACAAATACGACTAAAACTTTTCAATTAGTCTTTTAATCTCTCGCCAGGTACAAAAGCAGTCGAACATCGCCAGCTCAGAAAAGGTGGACACTGGAGAGCACATACTGATCCATCACACGCGCAACACTGCGCAAAAACAGTGGGCAGAGACACAGGTACTTTTACCACGGTATATGGGTGTTATATTTTCTTTATCTTTAAGCCAGGAATCCTTCCATAACCACTTCAATTAGAACTCGGCGGTTCAGCGATGAAATGTCCTTGGAGGACACCCTCGCTAAACTGCAAAGTTGTCCGCTTCAGTTTTCAGCTTCGCGAGGGTGCTCTCTAAGGACACTACTCTGATATTCCTAAAGACTTCATGGACACCGTGACACTTCTCTACGATTTCTGAACACTTGTCTGACGTCGTGACATTGTATATCTGAATACTAATTGTTCGACGCCGTGTCACTTCTGTGTGAGGAGATGGCGTCGTCTTCGTGTTTGACTTCGTTCCGGATTAGAGGTGTTAACATATCGCTAAACGTTTAAACGGTTACCGGCTAATGGTTCAAAATATTAGTAAACAATCTTTACTCGTGTGCACTAGCGAGTGAAAAAAAAAACATTGTATTTTTTACTTCCGTTTATTAAACGGTAAACCGTTAACTTTAGTAAACGATCTTTACTCCTGTGAAAAGACAACATTGTTTTTTTTCACTACACCCGTTAACGTTTTACAGCCGTTAACTGCTTAGCGATATGTTAACACCTCTATTTCGGATGAGGTGTTTTCTGAAGAGCACGCAGTATCATCCAAAGTTATAGTCGCTTCAGTCACGGAATTGCCGTGTGATAATATAACGTATAATAAATGACATCTTAAATTGATTTTATTTTATGTATACTCAAATGAAAGGAATGTATTGTAATGTATAAGTAAAATAATGATATTGATTTGAAAAATTGATGAGTGACTAGAAGATCATCTAAATGTATCTAAATAATTCATGTATATGAAGTCTTTAGTTGACTATGCTGTAGTCTGTTTGTGAAAGTGCTTTATTATAAATACTTTATTAAATTTTAACATTATAATTTCCTTGTTATGTTAAAGCTTGTTACCCATATTATTTGTACGCCACACTGTGGTAGGATACATGACACTTTTATAATTCTTACACCTTTTTGTACCTACTGTATTCACAAATAAATAAATGAAATGAAATGAAAAAAAAAAAAAACTGGAGCAGGCCCGGGCCCATAAAGGGGCCGGGCGTACTTTGACTTGGCTCAGACTTTACTTAGAGTTAAAACGAGATGGGATTATGTGAGGAACATAAATCTGTCTCGTTTTAAAAATGTCTTAAGTCTAATAGGCCCATTACTGTACTTATTACAGGGCCCTGTGGTAAAGGTGGGCGTGGCCGCTTATTACATTAAGGACTAATTTAGGGACCCTTCCTCCCTAATTCTTATTGCACTACACTGATTTAAATGTAAGGGTCCCTGTGAAAAGTGCGGTGTAATAGGCCTATAAGCAAAGTCAAAGTTCGTTTATAGATCTCAGCATAAGACGCGGGCATCAGCTAATAATGAGGAAAACCAGCGCTGAGCATTGTTGCCAATGCTCGGCAATGCTGAGGTTGTCTCCAATTGTTTTGTTGTTAGTTTTATTTGTCATTAAGTCTTAAGATAAATTGTGCTCAACCGCTAACAATTATGTAAACAATAAAGCTTTTTATTTATTTATTTATGTGTGTTTTTGAAAAATTGTGTTGCAATATCTGTTAAAGTATATAATGCTATTCCCAAATCAATAACTATATTACCAATTAATAAATTCAAGAATGCATTAAAAAAGTGGCTAGCACAAAATGCATTCTATTCTATTGAAGAATTTATGCAATTAAAAAACAAAAAATTACTGATTAAATTGTAATAAATTCTGACTATAATAATTTATAATTTAACTATTGACATATAATTTAAGCATAGATTCGGTATATTTGACATTTTAACATTGACATTTTAATTTATGAAGCAATAAATACTTACTTATTAATTTATTATTACTATGACATTATAGCCATTCATTATATTGTAGCATAGACTTATTGTAAGATTAGGTAATTTGAATGTCACTTGGTCTACAAAATCTGATGTTAGTTGTAATTAATTATTCAAGACATTATTTATTTATTCAATGTAATACCTGTGAAGTGTTATCCTAATAATAGAACATACTTGTACTATGCTATTTAAATATCTAACTACAAAAAAAAATTGTACGTCAGGGTTGCCTGACTGGGTATGCTGGAACTTTTCATACTGTAACCATCATTGTAACACATATTCAGACAAATAAAATTATTCTATTCTATTCTATTCTGTGCATCCAGGTGTTGACACTGTCCGGTGTGTCGCGGGTGTTCCACTCGCGGTTCCAGCTGCTGACCACCGTTGGAGACTTTAACAGGTCGTGGGCGGCTTTGCTCGACTACATCACCGACTTCGCTCTGCGACGAAGCCATGAGGTAACTTTTTCTAGTGAAACGTCCGAGTTATTTTAATTTTATTTATTTAATTATATATTTAGACCTAACTTAAAAGTAAATATAAAAATTTAAAGGACATGTACAAGGACAACTTATCTCTAAGAGATTTTAGATACCTTTAGGATTCTTCTTCTTCATGTACCTCTCCATTACTGAAGGTTTAGGAATAGTTTTCCGACTGTTTTATTCCAGTCCACTTCCCTATGTTACGTAGCGATGACTACTTCTTTCTTCCTACCCCTGTTTTGTAATTAGCATTAATTTTTATTAAATACCTCCTATGAGCTAAGTGGATGAGGGAGGGTGAGGATCGGGTATGGTAGCGCTCTTCAAGGAAGGCCTACATTAGCGGTAGTCGTCATCCAGGTAAATGAAATGAAAGGGATAGGCCGAAAACCTATACTTCTATACTAATATTATAAATGCGAAAGTTTGGATGGATGTATGGATGTTTGTTACTCAATCACGCCCCAACGGCTGAACGGATCTGGCTGAAATTTGGCACAGAGATAGATTATAGTCTGGAATAGCACAAAGGCTACTTTTTATCCCGGAAAAGTAAAGAGTTCCCGCGGGAACCAAAAAAACCACAAACCACGCAGACGAAGTCGCGGGCATTCGCTAGTATTAAAGAAATACAACCATTTACAGCTAATTTAATGGTACAAATGGAGTCACACAAAAATACATGTGTGCATTCTTCAGACATTAGCAGAAAGAGGAGGTTTTGTAATCGACGTTCGACAAGTAAGCATGTTGAATTGACTACATGAATTCGGAGATAAATGAGCGTAGGTAAAATATCCATACTAATATTATAAATGCAAAAGTGTGTCTGTCTGTCTGTCTGCTACACTTTCATGTCCCACCTATTCAACCTATTTTGATGAAATTTTGTACAGGGATAGGTTAAATCCCGGGGAAGGACATAGGCATTTTTATCCCGGAAAATTAAGGACTTCCCGCGGGAATCGACAAAACTTAGTCCACGCGAACGAAGTCGCGGGAATCATCTAGTGCACAATAATGGTTCATTTACACTTGTATTCCAACATGAAATGATGAATACGATAAGATGGAGTATTGGAATGATTGCAGGTGTCGGTGGCAGCCCTTAAATCATTCCAAGAGGTGGTGTCGGCTGCGGGGCGCGCGGAGGGCGAAACGCCGCGCCGCGTGTGGTCCGCCGCCTGGGCTGCTTGGACCACTATTGCTGAGGGGCTGCCCCACAGCACGCCTGGTAATGACACGTTTGCAGGTGTCGGTAGCAGCCCTGAAGTCGCTCCAGGAGGATAGGAGGTGGCAACCCTGAGGCAAACCACCATCTCTCTCTGCAATCTTGCGGTTATATGGAACGAAGTGTGCGAGGGTACCAATGCTCTAATTGGCATGTTCACGGTTCTTGACTCCTTACACATTATTACTTGTTTCTTTTTTTAAATTCTTTTTGTATAAAATATGTCTTATTATCTTAGTTTTACCTAAATTCCCATATGACGTAACGTTGGTGGACAGAGACATCGACCGAAGGATTATGCCCACTGGCAGAAGCCGGTAACTTTTTTAAATTATTTTGCTAAGTAGTGGATCAGTAATCGTTACGGCGGATCCACATATGCCGTCGTGGTGAATAAATCCTCACACTTCTACACCACACATGTGTGTATCCAGTGATAGTGCTACTACTTTTGACTGAGCGCTGTTGTCTTAACGTGCGGAGTTGACGGGTTCGATCCCCAGCGGGATCAATTCGGGAATTTATAATTTCTGAGTTTTCCTTGGTCTGACCTGGGAGGCTTCGTAGCGGACGTACACATGCCGCCAAGCGATTAAGCGTTCCGGTACGATGCCATGTAGAAACCGACTAGGGGTATGGGTTTTATACAACTGCCATACCCCAGCAAGCTATCTAGACTGTTGTAGTTGAAGTTCTGTTGAGTGGTGTTGTAGTGGAATAAAAAAAAACTTATTTCAAAAACCCGCCATAAAAATTTGCGTGGAAGGTCATTATTATTGTTAAACTAGCTAACGCCCGCGACTTCGTCCGCGTGAGTTGAGGCTTTTGGGTTCCCGCGGGAACTCTTTGATTTTCCGGGGATAAAAAGTAGCCTATGTGTTATTCCAGACTAATCTACCTCTGTGCCAAATTTCATCCAGATCCGTTCGGCCGTTGGGGCGTGATTGAGTAACAAACATCCATCCATACATCCATCCATCCAAACTTTCGCATTTATAATATTTATTTGATAGTACAGTATATTTGCAGCGGCGGAGGACGGCAAGCCGATGGAAGCGTACGCGCCATCGCTCAACTTCCTCACCACACTGGTGCAGATATTCCCGCTCATCTTCCAGCATATACGGTCCACGTATGTACACTCTAGAGGTGTTAAACTATCACAAAACGTTTAAACGGTTAACGGTTAATAGGTTAGTTATTAATACAGAAAAGATCGTTTACTACCGTTTTGAAGTGAAAACTTCTTTAGGCGCGTTGAGCACTTTTTGGTAGGGGATAAAACTGTTATTACGGTTATTTTAATTATTTTTCTTTTTTTATTAAAAATATTTAAATATTCGGTTTCACTTCTATCGGCAGTCCCTATGGCTTTACGGCTCTGGATTCCAGCCCTTCTGAGCCTCGCGCCACTCCTCTTTACGCTCAGTCTAACACTATGTTGTGAATGCTCTTCTTATGTATTGCAAGGCATTCAGCATTATGCTGAGCTGATGCCTTCTTTCAGGTTGTGCTATAAACGACAAGCGTTATCATGGTGCTTCTATGACTTGACCATGAGTTTAATGCTCAAGTACTGGAGGCGCCATGGTAACATTTACCCTTAAGGTATTGTAATGTATGGCACAATCGCCTGGCCCCGTCTCGCATCCACTGACCCACAAGTCAGTATAATACTTGTAATGTATGTGTTTTATTGTTTAGATAGATAGATAGATGGATAGATGAACTCTTTATTGCACACACTTAAAAACAATAACAATAAAGAAAAGCTTAAAAGATAAGACAGAAGGGTGCAAGGGCGGTCTTATTGCTAAAGCAATCTCTTCCAGACAACCTTTGGGGAGAGGAGATTATAAAAATAGAGCGCGCGATAGTGCAACAACTAAAAATTAAAATATATAATATATATGTACATACATGCATACATCCATCCATACATACATACATACATACATACATACATACATACATACATACATACATACATACATACATACAAAGATACATATAAACATAAATACTAAATAAATGTTTACTTATTTTTACCTTTTTCTTTTTTAAGAAAAGAGCAACTGCTGAGTGTCTTTCCGGCTTTCTTACTTGAGTTTCTCAGTAAAATAGCTTATTGAACCGGTGGTAGTCTTAATGTATCATAAGTGACACAAATTGTCTTTTTTTTATATGTATAGCGAAAAAACAAGCAGGCGGGTCACCTGATGGTAAGCGATTACCGCTGCCCATGAACATTTGCAGCACCAGAGGAACCGCAAACTGGCTTTTGAGATATTTGTTTATCCGCCCTTTGAAGAGCCCCATATTATAATCATGAGGGAACACAGAAGATGGAAGCTGGTAACACAATTTGCGGATACGTGGCAGAAATGACCTGGAATAACGGGCGGTGGAACCTCGACATCCAGGTGGTGAGGGTGAAATTTGTTTCTGCGATGTAGGGTGCGACTAGAGAACACGGAAGGTGGTATTAGATTGAATAACTCCTTAGAGCACTCCCCATTATAGAGACGATAGAACACACCTAGAGAACTACGTGAAATAAACAAATCATTTATCATTAGTGGGAATATTCTTTCTTATTTATCTTATTTATAGCAAAAATAATTCATAATAAAAATAATATATATAATAAATGTTAAGGTAAATAGATGTAACAACATTAATTGTCCAATAGTAGATATTCTAGTAACTAAGTATAAATTTAATATTTGCACGCCTTTCATATGGCAAAACATGTTTGGCATCATTATGTATAATTATTGTAATCATCTATCTATAATGTAACCCATGTTTCAAGCAAATAAATGAATTCATAATTATTATTATTATGTTGTCTCAACTGCCTCGTTGGTCTAGTGGTTAGCATGTTTGACTGCAGCCGACGAGGTCCCGGGTTCGAATCCCGGGTCGGGCCATAATTAAGTATCGGGTTTTTCGGATTAGAAATTTCCAGTACTAGCCCGGAGTTAGGAAGTTGGCGGTGTATCACCCCCGTGCCTCGGAGAGCACGTTAAGCCGTCGGTCCCGGTTATTATCACTAACATGATAATAGTCGTTAAAGCCCGCCAACCCGCATTGGAGCAGCGTGGTGGGTCTAAGCTCTAATTCCCTCTCTCCTATGAGAGTGGAGGCCTGTGCCCAGCAGTGGGACGTTAATGGGCTGTAGTGATGATGATGATTATTATGTTGTCATTAGGTTCACGGCTGCGGATGTTCAGAAGCTGGGCGCGTGCCTGTGTCGCGTGTGCAGCGTGGAGCCCTCGGCCTCCGCCATCGACGGCATCGGGGGCGGAGCGCCCGTCAGCCTCCACGCGCTGCATTGTCTCGACACGGTACACAAGGTGCGCCCCCTCTAGCTCACGTGCACAAGCTTGCCATTACATTACTATATTCCTTCAACCATCTTACTTCTTACTATCTTACTATATACTATACTATAATCTATATATATATAATAATATATATGTCACCGTAAGGTTGTAAAAACCCTTAGATTATAATGTAACTCGCGAAATTGTAAACAATCGTGGTGGTGGTGGTGTAAACACAGCCCGAATCACTACTATTACAATCGTTGACACCAGGAAGCTCTAAGTCGTCACGAGCTGCTGCCAGCGATGTTCGCGGCGCTCACTGCGCTCGCGGGCGCCGCCAAGGAGCAGCCGGCGTCCGCGGCGCGCTGCCTCGCCGCCGCCGCCGCGCTCTACCGCGCCGCGCCCGCGCCCAGCGCACACCAGCTGCCGAGTCTGATTCAGGTGAGCGTTGAGCGCCTGTATCAACACCAATTTTAATCAGTTTGAATCAATAGGCATGATGACAGTAACCAAGAATCAATGAAATTATGAATTTATCTAATGAAATAGGATTCATGGATTATAAAAAACGTATTTATTTTTCTATTTCGAATGAGATTGCTATTTATTTTAATAAAATAAAACTATAAAATACAGCAAGCCGCCATATTGGATTAAACGCCAAGAAGCGAATGACGTCACAATCGTTTGTTTTCGAGCTTTGACAATCAAACTTATGTTTACTGCACGCTGCACAGAGTACGTTGGCAAAAGCAATAGTGACGTCACAAACGGCGCCATGACACCGGCGTGCGTTTTGGCGCGAATTTTAAAATTTAAATTTCAAATGCCAATTTTATCTATCAAACCTTATTTTTCTGCAGAAATAATATATTTTTTCGAAATAGTAGATACTTCTGGACATAATCTGACCATTTCTCAAAATCAGTCATCATGCCTATTCTATGCGTGTGGCCCGAATTAATGTGTGAACACCTTTACAGGAATACATAATATTAAACACGGGATGGTTTATTTAGAAATGTCCAACTGTGTAGATTTGCGACATCTCAATTCCGCAAGGCAAAATTAATTATAATATTTTTTTATTAATTCTATCAATGAAGTATAAAGAAGATATTTTAATGTTTTTGTACAACTATTATTTGAATTGTTCATAAAATTAATAAAAAATACGACCTTGACGACCTAAATGGCGCAGTGTTGAGCGTTGTAGTCTTAACGTGCAGAGGTTCCGAGTTCGATTCCCGGCAGTGTCAATTTGGGAATTTATTATTTCTGAATTTTCTCTGGTCTGGTCTGGTGGGAGGCTTCGGCTGTGGCTAGTTACTACCCTACCGGCAAAGACTCACGATTAGCGATTTAGCGTTCCGGTACGATGCCGTGTAGAAACAGAATAGGGGTATGGGTTTAATATAACTGCCATGCCCCTAACAGCTTAGCCCGCTATCATCTTAGATTGCATCATCACTTAGCCTCAGGTGAGATCGCAGTCAAAGGGTTAAACTTGTAGTGGAATAAAAATAAAAAGAATTAAGAACTAATGTGTGAATAGCTTTACAGGAATACATAATATTAATAAACACAACGGTTTATGTAACTATGTAGATTTGCGGCAACACAACTTCTCAAGGCGAAATTAATTATTGTATTTTTTATTATTTGTATCAATGTAATAGTCTAAAGAACATACTCTATTTTTTTTGTACAACTATTATTTGTATTGGTCATAAAATTAAATAAATAGCTAACTGCTAACTGCTAAAGTCGAAGAACCATTGCATGGCGTTGAATTGTGACCTCGCACCGGGAAGCGTTGGACGACCCCCTGTAATGTATTAAATGAAACACGGACTATCGCAGACTGATTTAATGGCGGACGTAAGAATAGATTGACAACTGAATTGTTTGACTACCTACATAACACTGCTCCTCTCTTAAATTAACTATAGGTAAGTTAAAGCTAAATATAATGATAGGAAGAGAATAGGTATAACAATCTTGACAGGTTTACAAAAAAAAAAAAAAACAAACAAACAATATTTTCTTATACAAGCTAATACACACATTAGGAGTAGAATAAAAACATTATAAACATAAGTGCTAATGGACTAATTAACTTAAATAAACATATATTACAGCTTCATTATTTTTTTAATACGCGGTCTTAATGCCATGCGATAAGGTTCATTATTGGGACTAATATCCATAGTCTTTTGAGAAGGTGAAGGTGCCTTTTTAGCAATACTTTCAGCCTCTTTATTAGGTGTTGAAGCGATTTGCGCGTTTTCGGTGCTACCAATGACCTCATTACCACTTCCGCTTCCCTCCGGATTTTCGCTGTCTGTACCTAATAATGAGTACCTAGATTTTCTAACGCCTTTGTGTAGAATCTGATCGACATGTCTTCTACTAGTGCGGTTGTCATCGTTAGTTTTAACTACATACGAGACTGGTCCTGTTTTATTAACTACCACACCCTCTTTCCATTTAACCAAATTATCATTATAATTACGGACGAGAACACGATCGCCGGATTGCATTTCGCGCAATAAGCCACCGCGACGTTCCTCTTGAAGAAATTGTTTATCGCGAACGACATCTCGAGTACTCGGTCGCAATAAATCTAATCTGCCGCGTAGCCTATGTCCCAACAGTGCGACGGAAGGCTCTTTTTGAGTGGTAGAATGCTCTGTATTTCTGTATGTAAATAAAAATTTACATAAAGCTCTGTCTAAATCCTCATTTTCAATTGTCGCTTTCTTCAAGACTAACTTGACTGTTTTAACAACGTTTTCAGCCGCGCCATTACTGGACGGATGATATGGGGCCACTAAAATTCTTTTAATTCCATTTTTAGTTAAATATGACAAATATTGTGACGAGGAAAAAGGCGGACCATTGTCACTGCAAATGACCTTGCAAAGACCTAGTCGAGCAAATATTTTGCGCAGGCAAGCTATAACAGTCGCCGCGGATGTGTTCGATACTGATTCTACTTCTAACCATTTCGAATGAGCGTCTAAAATAACTAAATAGTATTTATTGCGGAAAGGACCTAGAAAATCAACGTTCAATCGCGACCATGGTTCCGTCGGCCACTCCCACGTGTGTAGCGGCGCAGGCGGCGGCTGTGCGCGCTGCGCGCTGCACGCCACGCACTCGCGACAAACGCGCTCGATATCAGCGTCCAAACCGCTCCACCATAGGTAGTTACGCGCCAGCTGCTTCATCTTAACGATACCTATGTGTCCTGAGTGTAATTCATTCAAAACTGCACTATGCAAGCTGGCCGGTATGATAACGCGGTAACCCCAAACTAAACATCCCTGTTCTAAGAATATATTATCTCGTCTTATGTGATATTGCCTATAACATTCATTTTCTACTTGATCGGGCCATCCGAATTTAACATACCTCATTATCTTATTCAAGGTAGTGTCTTTAACCGTTTCCTTTTTAATTTCATGACATGTAATAGGTAACTTGTCTTCGATAAAAAATAAATAACTGTTGTTGCCACTATCCTTTGGTGCACTATATCGACTGCTAGAACATTCGACTAGCGGCAGACGAGACAATGCGTCTGCGAAACAATTCTTTGATGAGGAAATAAATTCGATATTAAAGTTGTAAGCAGCTAGGCGAACTGCGTATCTCTGTAAACGGCCTGCCGCAGTTTGTGGAATACCTTTATTTTTGCCGAAAATATAACTCAATGCCCGGTGATCACTACGCAAAATGAAATGCCGACCAAAAAGATACTTATGATGCCTAGTAACTCCAAAAATGATAGCTAAAGCTTCTTTATCTAGTTGCGAATAATTACGCTCGGCATCATTGAGTGTACGCGAGGCGCAACTGATAAGGCGTTCCGAGCCGTCAGGATAGCGGTGCGATAGAACCGCGCCTAGGCCGTACGCGCTACTGTCCACTGACAACAACAAAGGCAACTTCGTATCGTAGTGAGCTAAAACCGGTGAACTACTGAGGATTTTTTTTACTTTCGCAAAGGCACTTTCACATTCCGGACTCCAATTCCAAGTTACATTTTTCTTTAGCAAATCGTATAAAGGTTTCAACACAGAACTCATATTCACACAGAATTTATTGTAAAAGTTAACGAGACCTAAAAAACTTCTCAACTGCGTTACATCGTTCGGTGATGGTGCAGACACGATGGCTTCTATCTTATTAGCATCAGTGTGTAAGCCCTCTTTATCGATTTTGTATCCTAAATACGTTACACTATCTTTAAAGAACTCACACTTAGACCAATTTACTCGCAACCCGGCCTCTTGTAATCTAGCTAAAACAGCACGTAAATTTTTATAATGTGTCTCCCTATCCTTGCCCGTTACACAGATATCGTCTTGGAAAGCTACCGTAGAAGATAAACCACATAAAGTTTCTTCGATCAGTTTTTCGAAATATTCGGGAACACATTTTATTCCGAAAGGCACTCGCTTGTAAACAAAAGTACCTACATGTGTAGTTATAGCCGTCATGGGTTGCGAGTCCTCTGTTAACAAAACCTGCTGATAGGCATGGGACAAGTCCAATTTAGAAAACTGCTCGCCACCCCCGAGTGTGGCAAATATATCTTCGATTTGTGGAAGTGGATAATGAAAATCTTTTAACAATGGATTAATTGTTATCTTATAGTCTCCACAAATACGAATATCGCCATTTTTTTTAATAATAGGTACAATAGGTGTCCCATAATCTGACC
Organism: Erebia palarica; assembly: GCA_964035005.1. Lineage (NCBI taxonomy): Eukaryota > Metazoa > Arthropoda > Insecta > Lepidoptera > Nymphalidae > Erebia > Erebia palarica. The sequence goes on from OZ035992.1 coordinate 5,402,225, forward strand.
GATCTACCTTATAAATGACGTCATTTCGCTGCAACCGCTCCAACTCTCGCTCGACCGGGCCGCGGAGGGCGAGGGGAAGCGGGCGCGATTTAACGAATACTGGAGTCTTATCGGCTAGATGCAATTGCATTCGAGTTTTAAATGTCCCTAGCCCATCAGCGAATACATCTGGGAATTCCTTTTTTAACGATTCAATATTATTATTGTTTTCACGCTTCTCGGATAGATTATGACAGTTAGTAACATCAATTTGTAATAGCCTGATCCAAGTGCGACCCAATAAAGGAGGGCCACCGTTTCCTATTACAAACAACTGTAACTTTTGTGAACTAGATTTATATTTAACATTTACCATAATATATCCAAGAGGTTCAATAACATTACCGGTGTAAGATTTTAACCTTAAATTCTTATGTTGAAGACATAAATTCGAGAAATACTTATCGTATAAACATTTCGAAATTGCAGATATCTTACTACCAGTATCTATTTCAAATTTTACTACTGACTTTTCTACATTAAGTTTTAGATAATATGGGCCATCACTGCCATCACAGGTTATATTGTAAAACCCTACGTCACTGTCATCGGAATCATTTAAAAAAAACTGACCTTTGGGATTCTTCTGGTTCGTCGAATCACTACACTTATCACCATTTGTACAAACGGCCTTGAGGTGGCCCCTGGATCCGCAAGTATCACAGGTATACGACTTAAACCTGCACCTGGAAGGCGGGTGTCCGCGCCCGCAACGCCAGCAGCCGCGTCTCGAGGACTCGGCCCCGTCCGCCTGGCTGCCTGCCTGGCCTCCTCCGCGCCGCTCCGTGCGCCCGCGCTCCCCACGCGCCGTCGAGGGTCTGATGCGGTGCAGCGCTTCCGGGACGACAGCTGCGCTCGCCCCGGACGCCGCCTCTGCCGCGTGCCTCTCCGCCGCCTCGAGCGCCAACGCGAGCTCCACTGCTCGCTTATAATCGATGTTCCGCTCGGCAAACAGTCTAGACCTCATGTCTTCGCTATGAAGACCGGAAACGAACTGGTCTCTTAGATTGACCTCAAGACTATCTCGAAAGTTGCAATGTTTAGCGAGATGCTTCAAACTTTTCAGATAATCACTCACTGCCTCCCCTTGTAACTGTTTCCGCTGCCGGAACATGTGCCTCTCTGCGATCTCCGACCTTTGTGGCTCCAAATGATCCTTAACAATTTTCACTAATTGTTCGAAGGTTTTGTTTTCTGGTAATTCCGGTGAGCATAAATCGCACATCAACTCGTAACACGTAATGCCGACGTGCGTGACCAACGTGGCCACGTGTAACTCTTTACTTATGTTATTTAACGCAATAAATTGCTTCACCCGTCGACAATATGCATCCCAGTTGTGGGAACCGACGTCAAAAGGTTCGATTTTACCAAATGGCATTATTTTAATCACAAAACCGAACTGCGCCAAATGTAATGTATTAAATGAAACACGGACTATCGCAGACTGATTTAATGGCGGACGTAAGAATAGATTGACAACTGAATTGTTTGACTACCTACATAACACCCCCCAGTAGGTATACAGATTTAAAACGATAAGCTAGGACCCGCTAAAAGCAAGCGGCAGAAGCCCGTTTTCCGTTGAGATCTATACAGGAGAAGTCCAGCAATGTCTATTGGTTGAGAAGACGTCGATGAACTGCTGAGTTGCCTAGCCCTTCTCGTTAATTTGTTTTTGCTCGACGTTTCTGATCCGAACTGCTAGGGTGAGCAACACCCTCCCAGCGCACGCATTTCCTACCTCGTATAACTTAGGTAGCTTCAAGGCAAGAGTGAATAAGCATCTTCCAGGCAAGCGCGTTCCAACATAGACCTTATCATTGCTTTGCACTAAGCATGATTGTCGCCAAGTGCAAGCCTATCTCAAAAAATAAATATTTTTTATCAGAAAGCCCCATAGTTTTTTTTAACTCTAAATGTGCAGGCGCTTCACGAAGCAGTGAAAAAGTGTTCACCGGATAAACGTCGGCGGAACAGCGACAGAGAGAGGGACCAACCGGACGAGCCCACACAAATCGCGTCCCTACTCCTTCAGGTAAGGATATTTTACACTAGCGCAGGATATATTACACTATTGACGACCTCCCTGGCGTAGGGTGGGTCGTCACTAGTGTAGGTAGTGTCACTAGGGGTCTAGTGGGAGGCTTTCGGCCTGGGATAGTTACCACCCTACCGGCAAAGACGTACCGCCAAGTGATTTAGTGTTCCGGTACGATGCCGTATAGGAACCGATTTAATATAACTGCCATATCCCTGACAGGTTAGTCCGCTACTATCTTAGTGCATCGTCACTTACCATCAGGTGAGATCGCAGTCAAGGGCTAACTTGTAGTGGAATTAAAAAAAAATGGATACTAGAGAAATCATTTGCGTCGCGTTTGGTTCGATTCTCATTTGATCTAATATTCGGGTTTGGTCCAATTCGTGATTCTTCTCAACTTCTGCGAAACGGACTATCCGCGAATTAGACTAATTTCGAATTAGATGTGATTGGTACCAATTGAACCATATGAGAATAGAATCAATCGTGGCTAAACCAATGTAATGTAAAGAGCTACAAAAGTGCATCTGCATGTTCCCAGGTGTTAGCGACCGGATTGCCCTTAGCGAGAGAGAACCCCGACGAGTACAGCGAATTCTGGGAAATTCTGCCGACTGTGTTGGAGACGTTTATGTTTGAGCCACCGTAAGTTGAAAACTGATATATTTTCTATATCTATACCTGATATTATAAATGCAAAAGTTTGAATGGATGGATGGGATGGATGTTTGTTACTCAATGACGCCGTATGACCCGAATGGACCTGGATGAAATTTGGCACAGATATAGATCTTAGTCTGGAATAAAAGGGCTACTTTTTATAAAAAAAACTTCTATCTACGCAGACGAAGTCGCGGGCTTCAGCTAGTATTTGTATACATTTGATAGTTTATTTGGGATGTTTCCTATGACAAAAATAAATGTGTTTTAGTGTAGTGTTAAATGAAAATTCTACCCCCTTATAACGTCCAACGACTTGCGCCTTTGGCGACCTGGAGCTCTCCTGCCTGCAATCCTTCCTTCCAAAATTAGTCTTGGAAGCGAGAATTGGGCTCCTCTTTGCAGATGTTCGAAAAAAATCAGTTTTCTCCGCATGATGGTTGACATGAGTTCTCTGTCTTTGTGGACTAGTTCCAGTACCTTAGTGTAAGGTGTAAAGCTGTTCCAGTAGTTAAAATATCACTTTAGTGATAATACCACCTTTGCGCATTACCACAGTTCCTGTCTTTTGTTTTTATAAGACTGCCTGAAAAAAGGAGTATATTGTCTTCAGGGTTCATGTATGTATGTATGTATGTGAAGTTGTATATTCCACCATAACTTCTATACGCCTGAACCGATTTTGATAAATGAGGTATCGTTAGAATCCTTAGCTTATTCCGAGTAACATAGGCTAGTAAAATTTAAAAAAAATTTATGTGGTGACCATGGTCCCGCATTAAAGACAAAAGTTGAAAAAAAAATCGAAAATAAGATTAACTATATAATCATCATCTAGAAAATGATGAGTAGATTCCAAAAATATATAACACTATAGTTCAATATCCAGTGATTCACAAAAAAATATCATTTAATAAAAATGTGAATATTATTCCAAAGGCTTATATATGCAAATCGCTTCGGAGGTAAACTCCGAAAATAATATAGCAGGGCAGTCGTATTTTTAATTCGTTAAATTAAGTTCACTTGTTATATTGAAAGATTCAAAGTTCTTTTATTTTCCAATAATGTATCGCATGCAGGACGGGCGGCAGTGCGCAGGCGCGCGAGGTGGTGGGCGTGGTGCGCGACGAGGTGTTGCGCGGGACGCCGCGCGCGCCCGCCCGCCACGCGCGCCGCCTTCTTGCGCTCGTGCGCGCCGGCTCGCTGCACCACCACCAGCCGCACGCGCGTCAGTACCGCCACAGATCACACTAACACTATGCATAGTTCAGTGGCGTGCGTATAGAGGCATAAAAGCACTGCTTACCCAAATGGACTTTCTATTTTTACTTAAATACAAACAAACTTTCCTCGTGTGTGAAGCACTGTAATAAAATTATAAAACTAGTAAAACGCAAAATGTGTCATTCTTCAAAGAATTCCATATGAGCCTTTGAAAGTAGTTTCGAGCGCTACTATATCAGCGGCACGCTATGATGGCCGGTTTGACACATTACAATAGTGATGTGGAATGTCAATTTATTCTCGAACAAAAAACAATTAAGTTTTGTTTTTGTACCTGATTAAATAGGTTTAATAAAACAAAAATGTATATGTTTATTTAATTTATTTGAACGAACTGAATATTTGAACGAAAATGAATATACATACTTTATATGCACACAAGAAACATATGAATACAAAAGATACCAAAAAAGGTGCCACAAAAGGCCATAATTAATCAGATTCGTCCATACTACTATTTTCACTGTCGTCACTGCTATCATCACATACATTAATAATTATATGTTCGTTTTCTATAATATTATCTATTTTCACATCTCTTTCATAATCTTCCCTTATTAATTTAACAGTTCTATTCACAACCTTTTCCCAGTCTCCTTTAGTCACATGTTCACAAGCTTCTTCTAATAATTTTAGCATTTTTTTTGTGGTAAATGGGGGTTCTGTATTGTGTCTTGCAGCATATCCCTTAATTTGAGCCCACACCAACTCAATCGCATTATACTCACAATGGTAAGGCGGTAACCGTATAACTCTGTGCCCATGTTCTAATGCTATTTCGTCAATGACGTATCGGATCTTGGTTGGTTTGTTTTCTTTTAAAAGACGTACTAATTCCGCTTTTAACATATTCATGTTTGCATCTACGCCATTTTTACGAAGCCATGCGACGATATCAGCTTTCTTTTGGGATTGGGCAGGTGGCTTGTCAATTTGCATCGAGTGGTATGGGGCGTTGTCCATAATTATAATAGATGGTTCAGGGAGGCTACACAACATTGAGGTAAACCATTCAGTAAACTTTTCTCCATTCATGTCTTCATGATAGTCTCCAGTGGTTTTTGACGCAAAAGCCATGAGAGAACCTTCGACAAACCCGTTGATGGTTCCGGCGTGACAAATTATAAGTCGCGATCCTTTTCCTACAGGAACTTTGGAAGTAGATGCTGCTGTGTCATCGTTCCAAGAACGGCCTACAGTATGGTTAGCATTAAGCCATGTTTCATCCAAGAACACAACATTTTGCCAATTTTTGATTTCTTTCACTTGCCGTAAAAAAGTATACCTTGCCATCGCTATATCAAATCTTTCCATCAATATTTTGCGTTTGTTACATTTTTTGTATCGAAATCCAATGGTCTTCAAAATCTTCGTTAAAGAACTTTCCCCACCGAAGAATAATCCAGCTTCCTTCAGTGAATGCACCAACTTTTTTCTTGTTGGATACTCCTTCTGTAAATAGTAGCCGTAAACATGTCTTCGGATAGCATCGGCATCAAAGCTATCGATGCCTACGACTGGTTTTGCTCGTTTTCTCTTTTTTGGTGTGTGAAGTTTATTTTCTTCTGTGCCAGTCTCGCCATATTTTTTTTTAGTTATCCGTCTAACAGTTCGTTGTCCAATATTAAGCGCATCAGCTACGCGTTCAACCACTGACGTTATAGGTAAAATTGGCCCTCCATTTTGAGCTTCACGATCGAAATAGTTACGAAGGCGTATTACGAACTCACGTGTCTGACTATTTAGAACAGTTCTCTGCGTACGTTCGGTCATATCGACGAAATCCACAACAAAGGGCTTGAACAGAGTCCAAATTAACGAGCAAGGGTCAACAGTAATGCAGTATCAATATTTGAAATCCAAAGCCAGGTCAAAACTATATCACAATCGCATTGCACTGACAGTTTATACTTTTCGAAGCAACGTCAATTCGAAACTGCTTTGTTTTGCATTGAGCATTGACGCGAGTTTGCCGGAGGTAGTAGTTGTGCTAGCCAGCGATCCTATGTGACGATCGTATTAGATTCCATTTTTAAAAATTTATTGATATTTTTTTGCGATTTCAGAGGTTTGTCCACATAGTGAAAATTGTTCATATTCACAAGTACATTCACCCCTTAAATGGTGCAAACTGATTTTTCTACACTTGTATACATTTAAGAAATCAATTTAATAAATAAATTTTGAGTCCTAAACCTAAAACTACATTCGATAAAATTTATGAATCTCTGCACATCACTATCGTCAATAAAGTAATACAATTATTTCCTTCAAAGTCGTTATCAATTAATACGGAACTTCATGAGCGGACAAACGTCAAACCGGCCATCATAGCGTGCCGCTAGTTTAGATGGCATAAACAGTCACGTTAAAAGACTGGATTAAAGATGCACATTTCAAATTACGGCATTGACGGGTAGGTGAACCGTGGTCTAGTGGTCAAAAGCGCTCAGGGCGCGACGAAGTCACAGGCATCAGCTAGTATTTTGTAATTCTTGGATCCTTTATTTTCAAAGGCGAATACGTATCATTTTAATAAGGTATAGTTATTTTACTATGGGCCCCATAAGAAAGCTCAGAGTCACTCAGCGTTCGATGGAGAGAGCAATGCTCGGGCTTTCTTTGCGCGAACTAATCAGGAATGACGAGATCCGCAGAAGAACGAAATTAACCGACATTGCTCGACGCGTTGCGAACCTGAAGTGGCAATAGGCGGAGCACATACAGTCCGCGCGCGAGTTCTGAGGAATCGGGGGCTGAGTTAGCGGGCGGGTGCGCCCCGCATGCGACCGTCGCTTCATACCCCGCACACTCCCATACTAGTGCCGACCGTGACGCGAGAGTACGCTATATCGAGTCATGTTTTTATTTTTGCAATAGCAGGGTTATATTGCACTATAAATAGTAAAATACTTAGTTTCTTTGTATGTGCAAATAGCTGTTTAATTTTTAAATTCTTTAAAGTACTGATTATTCTGATTGATACAGTGATTAATTAGATTTTTCGTTGTTTTGTACAGTTCATTATAATTAAATTTTAAGATGCAATTTGTTTTTTCTTCCCTATTGCACCTACTATACTTACTCATAGAATTATAATTTCATAATGAATTCAATGCACGCGCACAGATACTAAAGATGTGTTAGTATCGATAGCGTAATATCGACTAAATCACAACTCTATCTCATTACGTCAACATTCCTTAAGATTCCTCGGACCTCGCGCGCGAACTGTAGTTCGAAGAACCGACAGATGTTGGGGTCCCAAAGTGCTGGAATGGCGCACTGGGAAGCGCATGAGCAAAATCCTTGCAAGAAACTTATGTCCAGCAGTGGACGTCTGTCGGCTGATAATGATGATGATGATGATTGTTTTGGTTGTGACAGAGAGCGAGCAAGAGCTTAAAGAGCGGGAGGAGTTCGCGCGGACGTGTTTCGAAACGCTACTGCAATTCTCCATGCTAGAAGATGTGGACTCCTTCACTGCTGGCGACAGTGAGTACATTAATTGAATTTCTTATCCGATATTCGATTTCGGGTCAACATTCTATGCCAAAATATCCAAAACTGATAAATGTAGTTTCATACAATCTCGCGACCGAGCTTTATTGGGTTCAGCGAGGTTGATATATGCATTATTTTCTAAGGTTGGATACTAACCATTTGGGGCCAGAAGTGTTTATTGCAGTTCTTGAGAGAGAATCTTGGAGTTTTATTTCTAAGATTATATAAGTTACATAGAGGTTCAAAGTTCATCAAATGTTGTCTGGATAAACGAAACCGTATTTTCTGGGATGTTTATTTGTTTTCCTATATAATTCAATTATTCACTGTTGAAATTTAAAATACTGTAATTTATTTGATACCTGTTGGCTGGTGCAAACGACTGCCAATTGTATACATCTCCTTTCCGGTCCGTAACTAGGTGTGACAAACAGACAAACATTAAAATGGTTTCGTTTTGCTTTCCTTCTACGAAACCGGAAAAATAGAGTCCTTTTTTTCAGATGACAGCGACCCTCTAGCGATCATGCCTCTACTAGACCGGTTTCAAGAAGTCATATCGAAGTTCAACGCGAACGAAGACAATGCGGAACCGCTGCCCAGGTAATAAATAGACAATTGTTAAAAACTATGCGTTTCAATTAGAAGATTGCAATATGTTGGAAACACGACATTGTTTCGCACGGAAACATATTAACGTCTAAAAATTTGTGCGTCGCCATTGGTCAGACATTTTAGTTTCTTGAACTACTCTAATTACACTTGTGAAGCTACAAGCTCTATTGTTTTAATCCTACAACGTAACCACCTCCCAAGTTATATAGCGCCCTTGTTAGGGTTGCCAGATTGGAAGACCAAAATTTGAGTTGAACCGTCGTGGGTAAAAATAAAAATGTATAATGTAATAATATATATATGTAGGTACTAGATGGGCCCTTTCATAAGAAAAAAGTTGGTCGTCCGACTTGTGGTGCATGCTCCTCACCTGTCTTAAGTTTTTTTAATTTACCCAGGTTCTGGCTTCAAGCCCTAGAATAGTCCAGCCCAGTACAATAAAAAAAGGCAACCAAGATTAGTTACAGCATAGATGGAACGGACAATAGGCATTGATACCTACCGAGACGTAGGTAATATTACCTACACAGGTATCTATATTTCTTGCCAGCTCTTCTCAGTAGAATTAAGCTTTCCGAACCGGTGGTAGAGTCTTAACGTTTCATAAGTGACACAAGTTGTCCTACATGAAATAAATAAATCATTTATCATTTATACGGTCTAACAATATAGTTACTAAATTAAGTTCGACATTCTGTGTTCGACAGGGCCCGTCTATGTAGATTGAGGTCGTTGATTGTCATTGACGGAGTTACTAAATGAAGTTCGACAGGGCCTGTCTATGTAGATTGGGGTCGTTGATTGCCATTGACGGAGTTACTAAATTAAGTTCGACATTCTGTGTTCGACAGGGTCCGTCTATGTAGATTGAGGTTGTTGATTGTCATTGACGGAGTTACTAAATTAAGTTCGACAGGGCCCGTCTATGTAGATTGGGGTCGTTGATTGCCATTGACGGAGTTACTAAATTAAGTTCGACATTCTGTGTTCGACAGGGCCCGTCTATGTAGATTGAGGTCGTTGATTGTCATTGACGGAGTTACTAAATGAAGTTCGACAGGGCCCGTCTATGTAGATTAGGGTCGTTGATTGTCATTGACGGAGTTACTAAATTAAGTTCGACATTCTGTGTTCGACAGGGTCCGTCTATGTAGATTGAGGTCGTTGATTGTCATTGACGGAGTTACTAAATTAAGTTCGACAGGGCCCGTCTATGTAGATTAGGGTCGTTGATTGTCATTGACGGAGTTACTAAATTAAGTTCGACATTCTGTGTTCGACAGGGCCCGTCTATGTAGATTGGGGTCGTTGATTGTCATTGACGGAGTTACTAAATTAAGTTCGACATTCTGTGTTCGACAGGGTCCGTCTATGTAGATTGAGGTCGTTGATTTTCATTGACGGAGTTACTAAATTAAGTTCGACAGGGCCCGTCTATGTAGATTGAGGTCGTTGATTGTGATTGACGGTGTTGCAGGCACCAGGCGTCGGAGATATCGTTCGTGTTGCGGGCCGTGGCGGCGCTCGCGGCCGCCATGAAGCGCGCGCCGCCCGACCGTGTGGACGCCGCCGCGTGGCACAGGCTGATAGGTGAGGCGCACTGAGCTGCGGTCACTTGTGCTCTTATAGTAACCATGATCATTTATATTTTGATTAGTTAGCAGCTATATAGCATCGGCAGGTTTTTAGTATTTAAGACTAATAAGTCCTTAATGCTGACTTCAAAAACTTATAACCTTCATAAGAATAAGAATAAGAATAATATTTATTTTCATAAATGATTGACATGATTAAATAACGGTCCCTACCCTCTACGCTAGGATAACCTGTATTGCAGAGGGTAGTTCCTTCCAGTGATACATGTGAAAATATAACTAAAAACTAATTACTTATTTACGTGTGGAAAACTGAGCGTATCTGCGTGTGTATGTGTGTGTGTGTGTACGTGAGTGTGTGTGCATGTGTGCGTGTGTGTGGGTAGGTGTGTGTGTGATAGTGCAAGTGTAAGTGCGCGCAATGCTATATTGTTATTTTTAAAATATTTTCAGTTGCATCGTAGCCCTTGGGTGCTAGCCAGCTTCTAAGAGATTTAGCTAGGTTCAATTTATTAATTTTATTCAAATTTATTTCTTTGTTAGCCCTACTAAATATATTATATGCATATGATGAGCTGAATTCAAATTGCGATTGGGCAAAACTTGTGTTAGCAACTGATAATGGAAATTTTACTACTCTTTTGTTATTATTTAGTGCAGTGATCAAATTTTGAGTGAAAACGTAAAATTATTGAAACTACGTAATGTTGACGAACGTTGAGTAGACTGCATTCTCTGTAATAATATCTTCTATCTCATGTAAGCTTTCAACCCCTATTTCACGTCCTTTGGGGTGGATAATCGTCAAATTGCTTATGCAGTTTATTATTACTTAAATTTAATAACCTAAATCCTGATTTTTAAGTCTAACTACAAAAACATAGGACTTGCATACAAATTTCACCCTCTGTGGGGTAGATTTTCGTAATATTGCTTATGGAGTTTATTATTACTTAAAACTAATAACCTTTATGCTGGTTTTCAAGTATCTAACTTCAAAAACTGAGAACCCCCATTTCACCCCCTTTGGGATGAATTTTCGTAAAATTGCTCATACAGGTTATAATTATTTAAATCTAATAACCTAAATCCCGACTTTCAAGTCTCTAACTTCAAAAAACACAGGACTTTCATACAAAGCTACAACCCCCCATTTCACCCTCTGTGGGGTAGATTTTCCTAAAATTCTTTATACAGTTTAACAACTAACCTAAATCCCGATTTTCAAGTCTCTAACTTCAAAAACTTAGAACCCTCATATAAGCTTCCAACCCCCATTTCACCCCCTTTGGGGTGAATTTTCGTAAAATTGCTTATACAGGTTTTTATTATTCATACTTATTTGCCAATTTTCATGTCTCTAACTTTAAAAACATAGGACTTTCATACAAACTTCCAACCCCCATTTCAACCCCTTAGGGGTGAATTTTCTAAAAACGTTTCTTAGCGGCTGTCTACACCATAGAAGGAACCTATCTTCCAAATTTCAAGTCTGTATGCTTCATAGTTCCTGAGATATCGTGATGAGTTAGTGACCTTTCGCTTTTATATATATATATATTTAGATTATATTTTATTCTGTAGATGACACACTGCCACCTTAGCATTGCTCACGCAGGCTGCAACGCCATTTCGGCTATATTGCAGCACGAATATTGGGTTTTAGCATGGCGACGCAACACGATGCTCGGTTTAACAGAGCCTACCTGTGCGTTTTGTATGTTTCTAAAATAAGGTGGCCCATTTGGAATTTGTGAGTGCCCTAAGCACCTGTCCTTCGTAGTCACGCAAGGTGGAACTGCCTCGTCGAGGATTGCCTGACCTGGTCTGGACTTGTAGCGGTCCTAATTGTTAAGGTACCTGTACTGGCCCATAGAGATGAGGCGTATATACTAGAACAGATACAGGGACTAGGTATTTATCGATACTAGGTCGCACCTGTTGCCAACTTTTAAAATACTCGATCCACCTAGTCCCAGAGAGGCTAGGTAGTACTTGTGGTCTGTGGTACTTATAATGACGCGGCACCCGTGGCCTATTCGAAACGTGTCATTTGAATTTGAACCATATTTCGATACATAATTAACACGAGGCGCACTCTTTTTACCTTGAAATATGGTTCAAATTCAAATGACTGAATGAATGACACAAGAATTATTTAGGCAAACACGAGTGCGTGTCGCGTTAGTTTTAATCTTATTGAAATATGGTTCAAATTCAAATGACTGACACAAGAATTATTTAGGCAAACACGAGTGCGTGTCGCGTTAGTTTTAATCTTATTGAAATATGGTTCAAATTCAAATGGCACTTATCCAGCGGGCCAAGTGCAAAAATATACTGTCCTTTTTTAACTATACCACTCCGCAGTCTTTCTATCTTTGCCTGTCACTTGTCTTCTTTGTCACTAGTCGGGACTTTACGAAATACTAAGTACTAAATAGTATCCACTAGTTTCTAGTTTTGTGATGTGACTAGTATCAAGAGTATCAAGTACGGTACGGACGCGTGCAAGCCGCGCTCGCCGTATTGATACCTACTCGACGACGTCGTAATCTGTTACGCGCATCGGAATTAATAATCGGTTTTCATAAAGTTTTGTAATGTGGTTAAAGAACTTTGTTAATAAGACATTATAAGACACGTTACTACGACACGTACTATGTACTTTAAATACACGTACTTTATGGACTAGGTGGAACAGGTATTTGGATCGAGTATTTCTACGGAATTGGACTAGGTGCACCTAGTACAAAATTTACCTAGTACGACTCATCTCTACTGGCCCAGGCTCCATGATCCACTCATAAGGGTAAATGACACGACTCCGTAGTGAACGAAGAAATTTATTCAACATTCTTACACAGGTCTTATATTACAAGGGGTGCCAGTCGATACCGCGATGTAAATTCGTACGGCGCCATCTAGTGTTTACATTGCACACTACACTGATGCTATAATGATACTAGCACGGATATTCTAATACCAAACAGTACATATCCGCTATGGGCCCCGGGACGAGGCCACGGGTTTGCGTTTCGTTGAGCTAGGTATAGCCAGAACACCCTCTATTTAATAATCAGTAAGAAATAATTTATTTTTAACATTGGCATCACCCTATTAGTTTTGTTTCGTGTGTCTTAGACGTGTACCCGTCGCTGGTGCGGCTGGCGGGAAGCACGCGGTGCGGCGCGGCGGGAGCGGGCCCTGCGCTGCGGGACGCTCTGCTGCAGTTCGGCGCGCTGCTGAGCCCGCCGCTCTAGCGCCGTCTGCTCTACACCGTGCGCATATAGAGCACGCGCCTGTAGCGAGCCGTGAGTCCCTCCACATATCTCTCTATGCACGCTGCGGGACGCTCTGCTGCAGTTCGGCGCGCTGCTGAGCCCGCCGCTCTAGCGCCGTCTGCTCTACACCGTGCGCATATAGAGCACGCGCCTGTAGCGAGCCGTGAGTCCCTCCACATATCTCTCTATGCACGCTGCGGGATGCTCTGCTGCAGTTCGGCGCGCTGCTGAGCCCGCCGCTCTAGCGCCGTCTGCTCTACACCGTGCGCATATAGAGCACGCGCCTGTAGCGAGCCGTGAGTCCCTCCACATATCTCTCTATGCACGCTGCGGGATGCTCTGCTGCAGTTCGGCGCGCTGCTGAGCCCGCCGCTCTAGCGCCGTCTGCTCTACACCGTGCGCATATAGAGCACGCGCCTGTAGCGAGCCGTGAGTCCCTCCACATATCTCTCTATGCACGCTGCGGGATGCTCTGCTGCAGTTCGGCGCGCTGCTGAGCCCGCCGCTCTAGCGCCGTCTGCTCTACACCGTGCGCATATAGAGCACGCGCCTGTAGCGAGCCGTGAGTCCCTCCACATATCTCTCTATGCACGCTGCGGGACGCTCTGCTGCAGTTCGGCGCGCTGCTGAGCCCGCCGCTCTAGCGCCGTCTGCTCTACACCGTGCGCATATAGAGCACGCGCCTGTAGCGAGCCGTGAGTCCCTCCACATATCTCTCTATGCACGCTGCGGGATGCTCTGCTGCAGTTCGGCGCGCTGCTGAGCCCGCCGCTCTAGCGCCGTCTGCTCTACACCGTGCGCATATAGAGCACGCGCCTGTAGCGAGCCGTGAGTCCCTCCACATATCTCTCTATGCACGCTGCGGGATGCTCTGCTGCAGTTCGGCGCGCTGCTGAGCCCGCCGCTCTAGCGCCGTCTGCTCTACACCGTGCGCATATAGAGCACGCGCCTGTAGCGAGCCGTGAGTCCCTCCACATATCTCTCTATGCACGCTGCGGGATGCTCTGCTGCAGTTCGGCGCGCTGCTGAGCCCGCCGCTCTAGCGCCGTCTGCTCTACACCGTGCGCATATAGAGCACGCGCCTGTAGCGAGCCGTGAGTCCCTCCACATATCTCTCTATGCACGCTGCGGGATGCTCTGCTGCAGTTCGGCGCGCTGCTGAGCCCGCCGCTCTAGCGCCGTCTGCTCTACACCGTGCGCATATAGAGCACGCGCCTGTAGCGAGCCGTGAGTCCCTCCACATATCTCTCTATGCACGCTGCGGGATGCTCTGCTGCAGTTCGGCGCGCTGCTGAGCCCGCCGCTCTAGCGCCGTCTGCTCTACACCGTGCGCATATAGAGCACGCGCCTGTAGCGAGCCGTGAGTCCCTCCACATATCTCTCTATGCACGCTGCGGGACGCTCTGCTGCAGTTCGGCGCGCTGCTGAGCCCGCCGCTCTAGCGCCGTCTGCTCTACACCGTGCGCATATAGAGCACGCGCCTGTAGCGAGCCGTGAGTCCCTCCACATATCTCTCTATGCACGCTGCGGGATGCTCTGCTGCAGTTCGGCGCGCTGCTGAGCCCGCCGCTCTAGCGCCGTCTGCTCTACACCGTGCGCATATAGAGCACGCGCCTGTAGCGAGCCGTGAGTCCCTCCACATATCTCTCTATGCACGCTGCGGGACGCTCTGCTGCAGTTCGGCGCGCTGCTGAGCCCGCCGCTCTAGCGCCGTCTGCTCTACACCGTGCGCATATAGAGCACGCGCCTGTAGCGAGCCGTGAGTCCCTCCACATATCTCTCTATGCACGCTGCGGGATGCTCTGCTGCAGTTCGGCGCGCTGCTGAGCCCGCCGCTCTAGCGCCGTCTGCTCTACACCGTGCGCATATAGAGCACGCGCCTGTAGCGAGCCGTGAGTCCCTCCACATATCTCTCTATGCACGCTGCGGGACGCTCTGCTGCAGTTCGGCGCGCTGCTGAGCCCGCCGCTCTAGCGCCGTCTGCTCTACACCGTGCGCATATAGAGCACGCGCCTGTAGCGAGCCGTGAGTCCCTCCACATATCTCTCTATGCACGCTGCGGGACGCTCTGCTGCAGTTCGGCGCGCTGCTGAGCCCGCCGCTCTAGCGCCGTCTGCTCTACACCGTGCGCATATAGAGCACGCGCCTGTAGCGAGCCGTGAGTCCCTCCACATATCTCTCTATGCACGCTGCGGGATGCTCTGCTGCAGTTCGGCGCGCTGCTGAGCCCGCCGCTCTAGCGCCGTCTGCTCTACACCGTGCGCATATAGAGCACGCGCCTGTAGCGAGCCGTGAGTCCCTCCACATATCTCTCTATGCACGCTGCGGGACGCTCTGCTGCAGTTCGGCGCGCTGCTGAGCCCGCCGCTCTAGCGCCGTCTGCTCTACACCGTGCGCATATAGAGCACGTGCCTGTAGCGAGCCGTGAGTCCCTCCACATATCTCTCTAGTCTCTATCCATCAAGCCAAGCCAACAAAAGTCATCTTTTTTATCAACATATTAGTAATATACTCAATTTCACATTGTGGATTCATAATATTTTACGGAGAAAAATCCTTTCATAGGTATCAAGGCCATAAGTGGATGAAATCATTTGTGATGACATCTTTTATGTCGTAGTAATAGGTTCATAATAATTTTAGTTCTGTTGTCCATTTTAGACGTGCGTCTATGCCAAAAAATCCATAAAAACTGACAAAACCGTGCAGAAATGACATGACCAGTAACTGCCCTCCGATTCGGGACAATGCGCAGGATATCCGTTTTTACAGTAATGTTTAAAAATTACAATCGAAATTACTATGGATTTATTATTCCAAATAAGGTCAAGGTTAAAATGTCTAAAAAAAAACAATACGTTTATTGTTTAAATCTTGAGCATCCGATTTCCTCTTTTAGGCACTACTCCATTTTGTTCTACTCCACGTTCCGTTTTATCCATGCCTAATAATCATTTTGCAACCCAACATGAATACCATTTAAATACCTTAGTCACTATAATATTTTGAGTGATTTATTTTTGATCAATTAAATAGTAATGAAAAGGAATTTTTCTTTATATTTATTTTTCCTAGTTGACAAGCCTCAGTGAAACGTGCAATTGATCGAACAAAGCATTCTCAAATAACCACTGCGTTTAAAGGAACGTAACGCCCTCTGGCATTGCATCGTCTGCCATCTGTGGTCGAGTAGTTAAAAAAAACTAGCTAACCAAAACTTTTAGCGCCATCTGCTGTCGAATAGTTGAAAAGACTCGCTTCCTAAAACGTTTAGCGCCATCTAGTGTGGCAGCAGTACAATGTAGCGTGATTATTATTCTTATTAGGAATTACATAATTCTTGAAAATACAGGTTTATTATTCCAGTATTATCCTCATTCCATGCTCAAATAATGCAAAGCTTAATTATTTTCCTGAGAAACGTGGTTAGCAATAATTGAAAATATTTTTTTAGACTCGCTAACCATAACAATTAACGGCGTCTAGTCTGGGAAAGCAGTTATTTTGTGAAACATTTTTATTTATTTTCTCAGTTTTCAGAGCCTTCAGACTCCTGAAACTATTTTATACGAAAACTATAAAATTTAAAAATTACAATAATAAAGAAATCATTGCTGCGCATTGATTTTTGATCTCCAGGCAAGCTCCCATAGTTCCGCTGGCCATTTCCTTTATTCGCAGTGCGAACGTAGGTAAAATCTATACGCGAAATACAAATCGCGCAAATATTTTTCGCAGTGCGAACGTAGCGCTGCGTAACTGTACCAATAATAATGTAGCTTTTTCTCCTTTTTTTCAGTGTCGCCATGATGTCGAAGCGATCGCAATCGAATCTGTTATAAATAGAAAAGTTATGGTACATAATTGAACCTTATGACTAATACGTTAAGGCCTGTTTTATAATTTACTCAGTGCACAGTGAGTTGAAATTGCGTAGCAACATTTTGTACATACATTATAATTTTAGTTAACTAGCGTATATAAAAATTGTGTCATATAAGTATTTATTATACGTAAAATATATTTACTAACTAACATACATTTATTATACGTAAAATACTAACATTTTAAATATTGGATAGAAGCAGGCGTTAGTTACTTTGCGGAAGTCCATGACAATGAAGGAACTAGAAATTTAATTCGCTATAATCCGATGTCGAGTCAACACCTGAAGATGCTCCGGTATCGGAGTGAAACGTACGTTGAGAATGGTTTCGGGGAATTTCTGTGGTGTCGTGAATGTCGCAGGCTATAAGGTCCGGGATACACACTGTACCATATAAATTTGCCTATAATTTTTTTTTTTATTTTTTTTTATTTAATTGCCTATTTTCCTATATGTGCGGGCATACACACTGTACCATATAAATATGCCTATTGGCGCGGATTATAGCGACTTAAACTTCTAGTTTCTTCATTACATTTTATAAGAGCAAGACGGCTAATGCATTGCTAAGATAAATACATCAAGAAACCTCGGGCTGCGATAGGCATGCTGCCCTTCGGTAATGCTTCAGAGCATCAATAGGGATGTTTCTTATATCAAAAATTTATTCTTTTTTTTAATCAAAAATTAATAAGTATAGGTAAAATACGTAAAATCCATATCCTCTACCTAACTCTGATAGCCATTTTAAACTCTCTCTTAAAGTAAAAAAGTGCGTCGAAAGTTAATGACGTCAGTAGTCAGTATTTTATAGTACAAGCATGCGTTTTGAGGTTTGAAAGAGTTGCTGATTTGGTTAATTGTCAAATTTTCTTTTGGGATAGGTTGCAAAAGTATGTAGAAAAAAAAGTGTGTGTGTGTGCAATTCACACACAACTGAAGGGAAACTTCAGGAAAATAACCTACGAGAGAATGGAGATAAACATAACCTGTATTCTATTTCATTCTAAAGAGAAAGAGAATGAGATAAAAGTTATATTTGTAATACAAGTATTATTTGGCTCATTCTCTCGCAGACTAAATCGTTTCATCGAATTTTCAAATCACAACGATTCTAAAGAAGTTTCACTTCAAAAATAGATTTCGCCGTTCGCGGCCTGAGGCTGCTTATATGAATCGAAACGATGATCCCAGTTTTCCCATAGTTTTCCTCATTGCTGGAGGTCGTGACCGCTATTTAAATATCATATAATGCTAGAGTTTTTTTTGGAATAGTAATGTTTAATTATAACCATGCATAGCAATACTAATAAGTTTAATAGGTACTAATAACGTACCTCCATAGTTTATGCTAAAAAGTATTTTAGAGCCAAATGATGTTTTAGATAGGTTAGTTAGATAAATATTCATGAGATTATTCTAAGAAGAATAAAGCATTTTATTTTGGTATATATGGCGAAAAATAAAGTTAGTATAGGCCAAATGTTATGTATGTACTCTGAGCTTTTTTGACTTTGTTCAGGCTTAAGGTCTTCGCACATTATACAGACTCGACACCGACTCGACTCAGATTCAATTCATATTAAAGCATGCTAATCTGAATTGTATATGTCACCGTAAGATTGTAAAAACCGTTAGATTATAATTTAACTCGCGAAATAGTAAACCGTCGAAAGATTGTGAACCGTTCAATGTTCTGAGTGTCAATTTTTGAAATATTCATTGTGTTAACGTTTTCTTGTCTGTTTCTTGTAGGTTAGGTTAGGATTCGACATAAATAATCAGGTAGTGCCACTTAGGTTCTATCGGGTGAATATACCTAACAGATTACAATTTATTGCACAATAATGTGTTAAATTGTAATCTTTCGACAGTTTGCAATTTCGCGAGTTAGATTATAATCTAACGGTTTTTACAATCTTACGGTGACATATATAGTGTTCGTATCCGTAGAATTTTTAACATTATAACAAACCGGTCGGGGATGGCCATTAGTGTAGTGCGTGGTCAATTAAAATATGTTGAAAATCCTACCGTAAGAACAGTTAACGTTATATAATACGTTATAGAGTTCACATGTGTACGGTCCACATTTACTTTGAGTTGAGTCGAAGTCGAGTCGGGAGTCTGTGCGAAGACCTTTACACAGTTATAACTATACACTATTATTTATTTATTTATTTATTTATGTATTTATTGATACGACATAGCCGATAGGACCTTACAGTTTCCCAATACGTCTTATCAGGCTACAATAGGTATTACATACTACAATTACATATATTACTAAAATTACACATACATCCCAAACAAAAACACTAAAAATAGAAAAACAATAAAATTATGTATCTATAGACAGGTTTATCCGTCTTTTTTTTTAATATTTATAAGTCACGCGTCTTTACGGGATCGTCTTCGGTAGGTATAACTCAAACTAAGCTTTGGGTACTTTGGCGTAAATGTATGAAATATTGGTTTACTTCTTGTATCACATAACAGTATCACATTGTAGTAGCGAGTTTTTATATTTTATATCCGGTAAGGAAACTTATTGTAAGTGATGTTATTATAGTATTTTTGTATATAATACAATATTGCTTCACTACTATCTCTCTCATCGTATAGCTGCTGCATGACAACATTTAGTACCTTCCTACTCCCCACAACTTTCCTATAAATTAGGATTAATGTTTATATTGTAATACTAGTTGATGCCCGCGACTTCGTCCGCGTGGAATAAGTTATTATATTAAAAAGTAGCCTATGTCACTCTCCAAGTCGTCAACTATACCCATGCAAAGATATCACATTGCGGCGTAACACGACAAACCAACAAACAAACACCTTCGCCTTTGTAATATTAACTTAGTATAATTATTGTGTTCTCTGTAAGTGAATTCCGTAACAGTTCTTTGAGAAAATAAATTCTTTAACCTGACATGTCATTTAATAAATACAGATGAGTTAAAATAAGTTCTTATTTGTTTGTACACAAAAAAGAGAAGATTTTTAAACGTTAATCTTGTATAAATTAATAATTAACTTTTATTATTGTATAAATATAGTAATAAACGATATGTTATGTGTATATTTTGAAAAAAAATAACCGTTAAATGTAGACTGAGAAGTGAGAACCTTTAGAAGTTTAGAGTATAGACTATGCGATTTTTATGTCTCCATAAAAATATATTTTATTCTTATTAATCGGTCTACAGTATTAATTATGAATAATTAACCAATGCGAAAATTACAGCTTCCATCGTAGATTAAATCTTAAGATGAAGTACAGACTGTAAAAATTATGAAAATAAATGATTCTAATATGTGAAAATGACTTGTTTTATTTGTTTGTATTTAGGAGATAAATATTTGAGTGTTGGAGACTACTACTTAATATCTCGTATTTGAGGTGGATATCTTACTAATATTATAAATGTGAATGTGAAAGTTTGAATGGATGTATGGATGTTTGTTACTCAATCACGCCCCAACAGCTGAACGGATCTGGCTGAAATTTGGCACAATTGATAGATTATAGTCTGGAATAGCA
Source organism: Erebia palarica (assembly GCA_964035005.1). Classification (NCBI taxonomy): domain Eukaryota; kingdom Metazoa; phylum Arthropoda; class Insecta; order Lepidoptera; family Nymphalidae; genus Erebia; species Erebia palarica. The sequence goes on from OZ035992.1 coordinate 5,422,689, forward strand.
CATAGGTTACTTTTTATCTCGGAAAATAATTAATAAATATATTAATGCACTAATGGTTCAGTTTCATTCATGGGTTTATTTCGCACGTCTGTGTAGCGCAATGTTCCGATAAACACTAGGTAGATACAGTTCGCGCGCGAGTTGAATGCATGTGTCACCATACATTTACTCTGCATTCAACTCACGCGTGAACTATACTTAATTATTGGTGGAATCACCCTTTCTCAATATACATACCAAAGGAATCACCTACGGCGGGGGGCCGACTCCTGACTGGGCGTCAGGAGTCTTGTTGCACTATGCATGTGTCCCTACAAGTACACCCAGTTATTACCCGTGACTTTTTTTATATGCATAAGTAAACGGTAGAGGACACATCGTGATGAATCCTGCATGACTGAGAATTCTCCATAATGTACTCGAAAGTTTGTGCAGTCTGGAAATCTACTCGGCCAGCGTGGCGGACTGGGACCTAAACCCTCCACATTCTTAGAGAAAACTCGCTCAGTGTGGGCTGGCGATGGGATAAACATAGATGTAACGTCACGAACGACTCCATGACACTGGCCAGCGTTTTGGCGTGAATTTTAAAATTTCAAAATATGGCAATTTTATCTACCAAACCAGTTTTTCTGCTGAAATAAGTTTTTCAGCAGAAAGTTTTCGAAATAGTCAAATACTTAGTAGATACTTCCGAACATAATCCAACAATTTTTCAAAATCGGTCATCATGCCTTGATAGATAAGGTTTAAAAAAATACGCAAAATCATCGATATCTTTTATATTTCTTTATGTAGAACATTTTTCAGAGACTCGATGCAACTTAATTACTTAAACAATTTGGCATTTTATCATTTTACTTATTGATATAATTTATTGACTACTTTACACCTTTCCATCGCTGCCATAACCGCACCGATAACCGCTGATCTGAAACCTGGAAATAAAATAAAGAACTGGTCAAGTGCGTTGCGACTTGCGAACACATTAAGAGTCTTTTTTTTTAAATGATAGGTAGAATCCGCAGTGGATCCTGCAACAGGGGATGAGACGTTATCCTCTACTATGAATGCAAGGCCGACCACAACGTATCGTCGGCTAGTTTCTTTTAAGACCGGACTTGAGAAAAGGGTCTTATACCGTGCTTCTTCAAGGCGTGATAGGTGCTCTCCACAGTGGGCCCTGCAGGGGACGTGACGTTGACCTTCATAGCAGCCAGATGGCATATTTCCGAACTTCCTAACTCCCGTGCTGCACAGTTGTTCGCTTTATTGCCTTGAAATGAGCACGCGAAGAAAATTTGGCTTACAAACCCGTGCGCGTTTCGAGGTAGTGTGGTTTGAGTAGACAGGTCACGGGACAGACCACAACATGGCAGTGTCCATGTTGTGGTCTGTCCCGTGAGTTAGTGATAATTTAAGTAGACTCGAGAAGATCCTCATACCGTTCTTCTCCAAGTGATAGGTGCCCTCCGCAGTGGACCCTGCGGGAGATGTGACGTTGTCCTTCATAGCAGCCGGATGTCCGCCGCTACGCAACATGGCCGCTGAGCCCAGCGTGGTCTGAATGGCCAGACGCAGCGCTAGGTCACGCGGCAGACCGCAACGGACTCCACCGTCGGCTAGTGATTCTATTAGCATGTAGACCTGAACAGATGATAATTATAATAGTAGGTTACAGCAAGAATACCAAAAATTTGCCTGGTGGGAGGCTTTGGCCGTGGCTAGTTACCACACTACCGGCAAAAACGTGCCGCCAAGCGATTTAGCGTTCCGGTACGATACCGTGTAGAAACCGAATAGGGGTATGGGTTTTTAATATAACTGCCATGCCCCTAACAGGTTAGCTCGCTACCATCATAGACTGCATCATCACTTACCGAAAGGTGAGATCGCAGTCAAGGACTTACTTGTAGTGGATAAAAAAATTAGTTATGAAGTTTTTAATTAGTCCCCCTTATAATACGCATGCCCATGTCCTCATCGAGAAGACGCAATTATAAATACCTCTGTGAATTTCGTCGATTTTTTAAGGTAGCTTTTATAATAGCAGTTTTTTTTATTTTTTAATAGTCCAGTTTTATGGACTATTAAAAAATAAAAAAAAACAAAATAGAAAACACCATTTAATAAGCCTACTCTAGCGGCACGCTATAAACATTACAATAGTGATGTGGAATGTCAATTTATTCTCGAACAAAAAACAATTAAGTTTTGTTTTTGTACCTGATTAAATAGGTTTAATAAAACAAAAATGTATATGTTTATTTAATTTATTTGAACGAACTGAATATTTGAACGAAAATGAATATACATACTTTATATGCACACAAGAAACATATGAATACAAAAGATACCAAAAAAGGTGCCACAAAAGGCCATAATTAATCAGATTCGTCCATACTACTATTTTCACTGTCGTCACTGCTATCATCACATACATTAATAATTATATGTTCGTTTTCTATAATATTATCTATTTTCACATCTCTTTCATAATCTTCCCTTATTAATTTAACAGTTCTATTCACAACCTTTTCCCAGTCTCCTTTAGTCACATGTTCACAAGCTTCTTCTAATAATTTTAGCATTTTTTTTGTGGTAAATGGGGGTTCTGTATTGTGTCTTGCAGCATATCCCTTAATTTGAGCCCACACCAACTCAATCGCATTATACTCACAATGGTAAGGCGGTAACCGTATAACTCTGTGCCCATGTTCTAATGCTATTTCGTCAATGACGTATCGGATCTTGGTTGGTTTGTTTTCTTTTAAAAGACGTACTAATTCCGCTTTTAACATATTCATGTTTGCATCTACGCCATTTTTACGAAGCCATGCGACGATATCAGCTTTCTTTTGGGATTGGGCAGGTGGCTTGTCAATTTGCATCGAGTGGTATGGGGCGTTGTCCATAATTATAATAGATAAAACAAAACTATATCACAATCGCATTGCACTGACAGTTTATACTTTTCGAAGCAACGTCAATTCGAAACTGCTTTGTTTTGCATTGAGCATTGACGCGAGTTTGCCGGAGGTAGTAGTTGTGCTAGCCAGCGATCCTATGTGACGATCGTATTAGATTCCATTTTTAAAAATTTATTGATATTTTTTTGCGATTTCAGAGGTTTGTCCACATAGTGAAAATTGTTCATATTCACAAGTACATTCACCCCTTAAATGGTGCAAACTGATTTTTCTACACTTGTATACATTTAAGAAATCAATTTAATAAATAAATTTTGAGTCCTAAACCTAAAACTACATTCGATAAAATTTATGAATCTCTGCACATCACTATCGTCAATAAAGTAATACAATTATTTCCTTCAAAGTCGTTATCAATTAATACGGAACTTCATGAGCGGACAAACGTCAAACCGGCCATCATAGCGTGCCGCTAGTTTAATTCCAGAGCTTATTTCACTTGCGCGGTGACCGTGCCCCCGTTATTACGTTGAGGGTGGAGTGCTGTATTCTGGGTAATCCCCAGTGCAAGTGCAGTGTAGGAAAATCAGTTACCCACAATAGAATAATTAGGACTCTTGAGCTAACTTCACACGATAGAATAACTTAATTATCTTCTTCACATAAAGAATTCAGATTCAAAATATTTGTGCCTAGAACTTACATAGGCTGGACCGCTCCCACTGAGAGCAGTTACAGCATCCATCTGGTACTCCGGCACTTCATCGCAGGTGCCAACAGCACGGAACAGCTGTGCTGCCAACTTGGCGTCATCTTCTGTGGCTCTGGACCCTCGGCTCAGAGCAGCCGCTCCTTCTTTGACTAGAGCTGGAGTGTTAGGCATTACTCGAACCACGCGAGCTTCAATTGGCAGAGCCTGAAATAATTTAAATTAAAAATTATACTTAGTAAGCAGCTATTTTATAAGGGATGTATCAGGAAGAGAGCAATGCTCCGGGTTTCTTTGCGTGATCAAATCAGAAATGAGGAGATCCGCAGAAGAACTAACATAACCGACATTGTTCGACGTAAGTTGCGAAGTGGCAATGGGCGGGGCCACATAGAAGAACCGATAGACGTTGGGGTCCCAAAGTGCTGGAGTGGCGACCACGCACTGGAAAGCGCACCCTTGGCAGACCCTCTACTCGCTGGACAGACGACATTAGGCGAGTCGCAGGGAGCCGCTACATCTAGGCGGCGCAAGACCGCGACGTGTGGAAATCCTTGCAAGAGGCCTATGTCCAGCAGTGGACGTCTATCGGTTGAAGATGATGATAGTATCAGGAAGGGCTACAATTAAAATTTTAGAAGTTCCGTATGGCCTGCTTATTATTCATAAAGAATGTTTAAAACTTACCTTTTCAATAGTTCCAGTCGACACTCCCATAGCTACCGAGATGAACAGCTTATTCTTAGACGCCGGGAGGTCCCTCACATCCTGGAGAGCTGGCACCACCACGTCAGGTTTGACTGATACGATCACCACCTCTGACCTTTCCACCACTTGCTTGTTTTCAAACAGGGCTGTTGCTCCTAATTTCTGGTACAAAAATAATTATTTCTTTGTACAAAATAGGCACGTCTGTACCTATACATATTTAACCTCAACCAACCCTTGGAATGTGATTATGTAGCATTGGGTGTTTGTCTAGGATTATACTTTTATTGTACAACATTTTAAATAACATACCACCAATATCACTCGCTCGCGAACTCTGAAGATGCCGCTGGCAAATTAAACATTTCCGATGACATTAAAAAATGACTTTCTGGAGAGACCTCAGATTTTTTTATATCTAATGAACCTGGCGTCACCATCACCATAATCAATATGCGTAAGGATCTGGGAACCCCCTGCTTTAAATCCCTTCAATATAAACCCCAGCATTATCTGATTAGTGAACCGCTGCTAGACCTCAGTGTTAAAGTATACGACACGGAGATAGCTCGTCAATCAGCATTGACGTATTTAAGGTACGTTGAATTGAGAGGACAGAACATGTGGATATATTCGATCCCTTGAGGCAACCACGGCTATAGCACAGGTCTTCAACCATTACCATACTACACGGACGAGTAGTGTCTGGGAAAGATGCGACGGGCTGGTTGTAGCCTGTAGGTACTGTTAAATGGTTAATTTATCCTCCTCTAAGCATTTTCACCAAATAGGTATATATTTATGTTGTTATTTGTTATCTTATTCTATAGTACCTATTTGTAATGATGAATGTACGTGGTGCGGTTTACCTTGAATGCCTCAGCAGAGACCAGATCGGATGGGTGACAGCTCGCTGTGATTTCATCTGCTTTTGCCAAACCTGCATGACACACAAATTCATAATTATTTTCCTTTTTAAGTAAGTGTTATGGGAACATTTGATTTTTCGGTATTAAAAGTATCGTAAAATAATACCCTTCCCCGGGATATTTAAACCTGTAGCTTTCGACGAAATCGAAATCTTCGAACAACCATAAGAGATCGCAGTTGTTTATATTATGGAATAATCCATACTAATATTATAAATGCGAAAGTGTGTCTGTCTGTCTGACTGTTACGCTTTCACGGTACATCTGTTCAACCGATTTTGATGAAATTTGGTACAGAGGTAGGTTGTATTCCAGGTAAGGACATAGACTTTTTTTCACTTTTAGCCCGGAAAATTAATGAGTTCCCGCGGGAATCAAAACACTTAAACCACGGACGAAGTCGCGGGCATCATCTAGTGAAGGAATAAATTGCGCAACAATTAGTTTAAAAACCGGATGAAGATGAACCCAAAGTAGAAGATGCTTCCTTGATGTGCTCCTCAGCTCTGTGGACTTAATAACCAGCTACTGCAACCAGTCAAAGATAAATTCCATAGCACTTCTCTAAATAGAGAAGTGCTAAGTTTGGTAACTCCAGTTCGCCCTTCGATAAATTCCGAAAATGCCATTACAGTGCTAAGCCTGCGTCGCTTAGTACTGTCAATCATGATTCAAGATCTTCATTATAACTATTACGTTATGCAAGTACCAGGTTATGTTAATTTCGTCATTTTTTGTTATCTTTTAACCTAATAATAGACAGCAGTTTACAAACATGGAAGATAAGATACCGAAAACTATTTAGTAAGTTATTCGAGGATTCTTAGGAATAAGTCGTAACCTAGGTAAGGTAGGGCCAATGGACTTAAATTAAATTTAGGTAACAATACAGAAACATCAGGGCGTGTTTCATTGCTTGTTGTAGGAAAGATGATGAACGGTGGAACCGTTCTAGAGTAAACGCTGTTGAGCGCTGTTGTAAAACGTGGGAGACCCCGGGTTCGATTCCCGGCAGGGTTAATTTGGGAATTAATAATATCTGAATTTACTCTGACCTGATCTGGTGGGAGGCGTCGGTCGTGGCTAGTTAATACCCTACCGGGAAAGGCGTGCCGCCAAATGATTTATCGGTACGATGCCATGCAGAAACCGACGAGGGGTATGGTTTTAATTTAACTGCCATACCCCTAACAGGTTAGCCAACTACCATCTTAGACCGCATCATCCCCATGATTCGACAATATATTACAATTTGTATAAACTTAGCTTAGCTTAATTTGCTTAACTTAGCGGTGAATGATTGATGAGGAAAGCTGATAACAGGGTGCGGTGGCGCTTTTTGGGATAAGCCTATGGTTCAGCAGTGGACATAGACTACAGGCAGATTGACGATGATGCTATTTATCTACTCTTGTCACCGTTCAATACTTACCAGCTGATATGAATCCGCTTGCCAACGCATACGCCAACTTTCCTCCGCCAATAAAACCAATCTTCATTGCTTCCTTCAATGATACTGAAACAAACATGGGGTGAATTTACTTTGAGAGCTAGCACATTAAAAGTTTGACAAAGAAGTAACAGCATAAACCTGGATGCTTTGTGTCCGAAAAGCTGTAAGTACTTATCATATCGAACCATATCTGTGGGCGTTGTCTCAGAAGGTACTGAGAGGAGTTTTTTAACCTTATAGGTAAGCCACGCGAGCTTTAGTGAGAACTGGCAGACTTCACAAGCTCATACACACCTTTCTGAACTTCGGAAATCTTTCATGCAGGGTCATATTTTTTCCTTCACCTTTAAAAACCAAGTCATATTTTCTCATAATAATATCTTATAGGTACACTTACACTTACACTTTTTAGTGTAGTGTTTCATGGTAGTTTCTATCTACTACCAATTAACTAGGTACCTATTTAAAGTAATATATTATTTATTATACCTACATAAAACACGCATTTAATATGAACTGACTTATTAGTTATGTACCTTTATATTCTTAGTTATTATCTAAGCATTTCTAAGGGGATAAAGATAATTATTAAAGACAATGAGTTTTATAATCCGATGAGCTGTTTTCGAGAGCTAACTATAGCCATGTATTTAAACAGTCATGCAAAATACTTGAACACTATTTACGATCGAAAGTTTGTGCTTGATAACCATTAAAGGGCACCGGGTTTTTTTTTAAATTTATTTATTGATCAAAGAACTAGCTGATACGGTGGCTGACGCTTTTATAATAATAATAGAGCAGTTACTAATAGAAATTATAGAGTTGACAAATAATTTACAAGCAAATTCTTGGAGAGTTTTAAACATAGATCATTCACTTAGGAGCATATTTAAATATTTGGCATTGATGAATGAATGTAGGTATATATTTAGCATTTGAAATACAACGTGCTGCCAAATATTGCTTATTCTACAGGACACAAAAAAGTCAACTCAAACTCTAAACTCAAACACTTAAATATTAACAGACGGAGAGGAAAAACTAAAAGGGTCGCGATATGTGTCACTACGGAACCCTAAAAAGTACGGAGTAAGACTTTTTATGCCGATCAATATAATATTATTTTTAGGTAGATAATTAGGCACTAACTAACCTATTTATTTAAATGAAGTTTAGAAATGATATGTAAGATTTGAAAAATTGTGCCAATAACACTAGCTGCATTCCTGTGATGAGCAGCCAGGCTGATTATTTATGCGTAAATAAAATTAGGTAACTATAATAATATAATATACTTAATTATATTAGGTATGTTAGCTATAGTTAGAACCTACAATTTTAAATAAAAAATAGTAAAAAAATTATATAGTTACCTACTTCTTCTTATTATCTTTGCGTAAAATACAATAAACTTACATCACGCTTGGCACAAAAATAATAACGACGTGCTTCTATAACTGAGCTATTTCGCAGACTGCTCTGAGGTTATCGTTATCAGTTGTACGATTATATTGTGTACACTGAACATAATAAAAATACCGGTCAAGTTTGTGTCAGACTCGCCCGCCGAGGGTTCTGTACAAGCTTCGATATGTATTATTACTAGCTGATGCCCGCGTGGATCGAGGTGTTTGGTTCCCGCGGGAACTCTTTGATTTTCCGGGATAAAAAGCCTGTGATATTCCAAACTATAATCTATCTCTGTGCCAAATTTAATCCAGATCCGATCAGCCGTTCTGGCGTGATTGAGTAACGAACATCCATCCATCCATTGGTACATCATGGGTACATCACTACTCAGTGGAGTCAGTAGATATTTAGTAGGTATATATGACGTTGGTCAGGAGCAGAGACCATACAACCAATAGGTTAACTACTCGGTGGTCAGGAGACAATTATTAGGTAGGTATATGACGTAGGTAGATATCATCTAGCCATCCACAGTCACAGTAGATAGTACCCAATGTCTTAATAATATGTTCGTATTTACCTTTGGTCTATATGTCTTATAATAACATATACCTCGGCATATGTTTAAAGTCAATTTATTATAATCGACCTCGTCGTTAATTTACTTTGCACGCTGCGACGAGTGATAATACGAATGCACGCGACTACTGTTTATAAAGTGCATATTAAAATAGACTAAACACTTGTCTACTCCGTAGGTAGGTATAGTGGGTATGTTCAAAGAACGGTTCTATCTAAATATTTTACCTACTTCTACCACTGTACAGCCCACTGCCACAGTAAACAGATACAACCTGTTTACTGTGCCACTGCTAAGCACAGGCCTCCACTCTCATATGAAAGAGGGCTTAAGACTTTACAATAAACATTTTTGTGGCCGACCAATTAGTCCTTCTCAATAGATTCTATTGAGTTTGATTCTATTCTACTCTTATTAGATTATATTGTCATCATTGTAATTCATACCTACTTATTTACCTAACTAGATAGGTCCCCAAACTTTTAAGAAAAACCTCAAATATCAACAAATATTTTCTTTAGACAGAAACATTTTATTTTTATTATTTAGGTATTTACCACAATCACAATGCACGAACCACTACGTAAATAACAGTAACGCCGGGTTAGGTATCCGGCTGCTACTTCGACAGAATTCGTATTTTCCTAATTTGATATAAGTTCTGTCCAAATTTCAAATATATTCCTGGGAATATTTATTTATTCCTTATTGTATATAGGTACATAGGAATTATACATAATATAAAGAGCCCTTTACTCGACGAATGATGACCGGTCGTCAGACCGAGTTATCTTTCGTGATTTACTTTTCAATTCATCATCATCATCATCATCAGCCAATATGCATCCACTATTGGATATAGGACTTTTCAGTTAATGAGCCCCTATTAAAGTGGCGATCATTGGTATAATTTATATGACATTGAATGATTGAACTATATTATCACAGTTTCAAATAAAGCAGCGTACCAGATTAATTTTACCTTCCTTATTTATAAATTATGTAGAGTGAAGACGAATCTGAAATCTGAATACGGTGTGATTTCAGATTCGTTCTAGCTAGCTATACCTAGTCAATCATTATTTTTAACATTATATGTAAACTATTATACCTAAGTAGGTACCTATTTTATATACCTACCTAGCTATATTTCGTGGTAAATGTAAGCTCAAAAAAACCGGCCAAATGCTAGTCGGACTCGCGCACCGAGGGTTCCGTACAAACCTGTAGTAAGTTTAAAATTACTAAAAATATTTTTATTATATGATGTAACTAAAAATTTATGCTTTTCGCAATTTTTCCTTTATCTGTGCTTTAAGACATTGCTTCGTACCAAATTTCAAGATTCTGAGTTCACGGGAAGTACCCTGTAGGTTTTGATTCTCTTGCGAGTGTCGAAAATTTGCAGCAAAACAACAGCTGTATCTTTTAAATTCGTTGGCTTAGAAGTTTTATTTTTTCACAGCTCCGAGGGACAGTAGGCCTCAGTATTTGCTATGAATTTCAGCTTGATACCTCGATGCGTTCCTGAGAAAAAGGGTCATGACACACAGACGGATGGACAACAAAGTGATGCTATAAATAAGGGTTCCGTTTTTTCCTTTTGACGTATGGAACCCTAAAAATGTTTTCTAAAGAAAATATTTGCACATCCCTAAAGCAATCCTAAAGGTAAGTAAGAGCCTGTAAGACAAATCAAAATAGTAGTTTTTGTAGTTATGTTGCACAGTTAAAATAACCTCAAGACCAGCTGGACATAATTAGCAGAAATTCGTACATGGAAATTCTCTCCAGCGTTTTGCCGCGAACATGTGGCACTTGCATTGATTTTTTTCCATGCAACGCATTCGAGAAAACCCGGACTTTTATTTCTATTTGTCTGTCTATCTGTTCATCCGTCCGTGCGCTTTCGGTCCTTCTTACTCCCATTTTGGAATTAGGTTTAAATGTTATGGTTCACAAACTTTTCAACAATTGACGAAGCTTGCGAGCACGGTTATAATATTTATAATGGTTAATCATTATTATTTAGTTTTGTAAATATAGTAATGATCTAAGCTTTCATGGAGTATTATTTGCAAGGCCGTCGAGATCTAATGACGTGTGTGCAAAGTCCAGTATTTATTTGCATATTAACGATGCACCAGGAATAATTACCGAGTAACTAGATACATTTAGATTATATACCTAGACTATAATCTTTAACTAATTCGTTTTCGAAACATTTATTTTAATCGGTTATTATTATACGAGTAGTGTTTTGTCGACGTTAAAAAAGACGTGTGTTTTCCTATGGAACTAAGTTATCCCGATTGATGTTTTCCAGTTTTTCCCAAAGTGAAAACCTTATTAAGTAGTACAGGTAATCAATATTGTTTTTACGGCAAACAAAGGATTATAGATAGACCCGGCCCCCGGGTCAGTTTGAATTCCCGAGTCATTTTTAGATTTTTCCATATTTTTTTATCTTTTGAAAGTTTAAAATCAGTCCTGAAAAGGAATACGTACAATTTTTTTTATGTACCTACTTAAGTACTGCTTTACACTAAATTTATTAAGACCCAGATAATACTACTATATATACTAAGATACTGTGAGAAATAGTATGTTTTTAAACATCAAAATAATCATCCAACGTATTCACATGTTTTTCACGTGTTACTTTGATTGGCCAATAAACATTGTACTTAATTGATTGGAACACCAACTTATTCTTTTTAATCTTTATTGAGGTAAAAGTCTCCATTAACACAATCTACATATTTTTATATGAAAATATATTTATAGATTTTACCCAAAAGATAAACAAATTATTTGCGACATGGCCTATTGTTATATCTTGATAAAATATAACATTCACCAAAATAATACGAAAATAATGTTTCGATGTCCTCAATTACTTATACAATAATGTGATACTCTATTTAGTAAACAAGAAAATTAGTTGATCTACAGTGCGCATTTTTTTCTTACATTTGACGAAGCATAAAAAATGCCTTTACATGCAGTAGAAACTTAGTGGAGACACTTTTTATACGACTGCATGAAAAAAGGAGTATATTGTTTTCAGGGTTCATATGTATGTATGTATGTGAGTTTGTATATTCCACCATAACATCTATACGCCTGAACCGATTTTGATAAATGAGGTATCGTTAGAATCCCTAGCTTATTCCGGGTCACATAGGCTAGTAAAATTTAAAAAAAAAAATTGTGGTGACCATGGTCCCGCATTAAAAAATAGAGTTGAAAAAAAACATTCGAAAATAAGATTAAGCATATAATCATCATCTAGAAAATGATGAGTAGATTCAAAAATTACATACACTATAGTTCAATATCCAGTGATTCACGAAAAAATATCATTTTATAAAAATGTGAATAAGATTCTATTTAAGTAGATTAATTTAGATTTTTAACTTTTTAGTTCATTTTTTGGCAGGGCAGTCGTGTTTTTTAATTTTTTTATTACTTACTTGTATTTCAGAAGAGGTTAACACACGGCACTTTTTGACAGGTCAACTATGGAAACCTATGACTTTAATCTAAGTATATCAAATAAAGTGCTACTATCAAATAAATACTAAAGTTGCAAGTTGAACCGAATGATTGATGGTTGCCAAATGGAAATTATAAAAAAAAAAAGTTTTGTTAATATGTTTTGTTATTTTCTCTGTTCCTTTACGAAAAGCTTTTAAAATAAAATATTAAAAAGTAAACTTACGAGTGATCATTTTGATGTTGTGTATCCGTTAAAAATAAATAAGTATTTAAATATAAATTAATTAAACAAAATAATTGTCACAAATCAGATCTTTGTTACGAAAAATTCAATGCTTAAATCGAGACTTGTCAAAGTTGTCACATAAATAAGTATAATTTAATTTAAGTTGATTTTGATTTTATCGTTTAATGAGACTTTTCATAATTGTTGTCTAAAATATGCGTATCGATTGATAGTACAGTGTGCACTGTTGAACGAGCTCGTCATATTGTGTGTCCTCATCGGGTTAGGTACAGACGAGGAAAAACGCTTTACACTTAGGTATTATTTAACAGTAAAGCTATACTACCTATGTATTCTATCCATAAAGAGACAGTCCTTCCGACCGAATTTCGATCACGGCGGCCCATCTCCAGAGACTCAGAGAGATTATCCATCTGCGCGGGAGATTTATAGTGTACAAGTGTGTGCGCATACACAGCACTCTCTATTCCTTTACTCTCATAGTCCGATGGAACGGAAAATCTGACACGACCGTTGAGAGAAACCGTTGAAACATCGCCAACTTCCAAACTCCGAGCTACTATTGAGAATTTATCTTGCTAGAGAAATCCAATACCTGTTATGGCAAGACCCGGAACTAGAACCCGGGACCTCGTCAGTTGCAGTCAAACATGCTAACCACTAGACCAACGAGGCAGTCAAATAAAGAAAAAGCATGATCAAAGTAACAAAATCGTTTTTTTTGAAAAGTCAAAAACCCAGCGGGCGGGCTGATATGATTGGGATATGGCAGACGGCAGTTGCGTTTGAATATTTAGGTACTTGCCCAAATAATAACAGGCGTTATTATTTGGGCAAGTAGAAGGGTGTATTATGTTTTTCTAGGAACTTTCCAGCTAACATTCCAACGCGTGTTTTTTTATCGATCAAGATTTTCAAATGCATTTGAAATATGCTTTTGAAACTCAATTATGTAGATCGCATGCATTCAGTAGACCGTGGGAATTTTTTATGCAGGTATTATTTTTTAATTTAAATGTTTATAATAATGTAGGTACATTTTAAGGAAATCTCATTGATTTTTCTGGATGAATTGCAACATCTGTCCGTCTTCGGAATATAAACTATGTAGGTATATCTTTTCAAAATCGGCTAAATGGATACTACCATGAATAGGTAGAAAAAATAGACAAAGGGACTGCCGATACAATTGAAAATGAATATTTAAATATTTTTTTAATTATTTAAACGTTTTTTAAATTAAAAATATATATATATACGGTCACGGTGTCGGTCACGCATTTTCACATTTTTACACCCTACCAAAAAGTGCTCAACGCGCCTAAAAGAACACTTTTTCACTTCAAAAAATAAACAAACAGCCTGATAAATATACTTTCCCTTTTATTGAGGTAGAGTTCAAAATACTTCAATATTTGTAGGATTCGATGTGCAGTTTTTATCTGACTGTACCTGATACTAATGTATGTTGTGATAAAGCGTGTTATCTATCAGAGGACTGCACGCACCCGGCGTGTGGCGGTCATCGACGAGTGAAATTCAAAAGGTTCCTGTTAACCAACCCGTGTTTGCTGATGATTACATCCCTTTTTAAGTGGTTGACAACCCTTTGATTGATGATGACATACCTTTACAAGTGACTTTTTAATGATGGCCGCGACTTTATCCGCGTAGAACTCGAATTCGATGATTTTTCTGGATAAAAAAAAGACTATGTTCACACCGAGATGAAAGCTTTTCGTCAAAATCGTTTGAATGATTTATTTATTTCACATTGGACAACTTGTGTTACTTATGATGAACAGATTTGAACAGATGGACTGACTGTAAACGCGTAGCGTAGCGTAGCAGACAGACTCAGACTTTCGTATTCATAATACGAGCAGTTGTAAGGATTAGAAAGCTGAGAGTCGATTTTTAGTTAAGTTGGCAACATTATGTTATTTATGGGGATAAGTACTCCACCTAATTTTGTACAGTGCAGCCTTTTGGCGCTCTTAACTTTTATTATTACAATTTACAGGCTCTCATTGCGAAGGCGCGTAAACTGCGAAGCCGTCCGCCTGGATTTAGGTAGGTATTATTTAAAAATCCCGAGAGAACCCTTTAATCTCCGGGTTAAACCTATATTTCTTAATTACACACAATCCATACTAATCCATACCTTCCATACTTCCATACTATCCATGCTTCCATACTATCCATACTAATATTATAAATGCGAAAGTATGTCTGTCTGTCTGCTACGCTTTCACGGCCCATATTTTCAACCGATGTTGATGAAATCTGGTATAGAAGTAGGTTACATCCCGGGGAAGGACATAGGCTAATTTTTATCCCGGAAAATTCGCGGGAATCAAAAACCCTTATTCCACGCGGACGAGGTCGCGGGCATCATCTAGTTAGAAAGTAATTTGTACAGAAGGTACATTTTATATTTCTATTTTAGAGCTATTTCTGTACGTACTAATTTCGTTGAAATTAATAAATAAAGATAAGTAATTACTACATTTGCACATGATATCCTTAAAAGTTTTCTATAAGTACCTACCTAGGTATACTTACTAAGTTAAGTGCAATAGGCCAATGCTAGGCTAAGTTTCACCGCTATTCTGAAATCTGGAGGGTTATTTTATTTTTGTATTATTGATGATCTTGTTTCAGAAAAATATAATCCTTATTTTAGGCCATAATTTTATTATAAAACTGCATTTTTTTTAATAATACTGCTTTTAGCGATGGAAGTATGTACCAGTAGTAACACAACTACCAACCAGTTAGAATGAGAAGCATTTAAAATTAATATAATACCTATATCTTTGTACTGTTAGCGACCACTGTGTGTTGCCCCGCATATGTCCTATTTACTTATTATGTAAATATTTGCAAGAGGTTTTCATTCGTCAACAACAAAACTGGTGTTTTGGAGATACGAGTGAGATAAGACTGGCAAACATTTACCTACTCAAAGAAAATCCTTTTAATTAATGAATACAACTAGTTTATGACACTGACGAATACGATGGCGTGTTTTGATAAGTAATTAGTTATGTTTTAAATTGACCTTTTACCAAAAGACAACCTATTTCTATGCAGTTTACTTAATTATTGTAAAGTTGTATAGTATCTTGCACAGAATAGGTAATAGGTAGTATGAGTGTATCATCTATAGTAAGCTCTTAGAGGTACTTAGATACCTCTTCGTTCTTCATAAAAAAGATGATTTTATCGTAGTACAATTCAAAGAACTTTAAAAGACTTATATCTGACCAAAACAATCGTACATACTTGTCCGAATGATTTTATTGAAATGAAGTAAATTTTGGACTTTATTATTGTGTTACGTTACAATCAATATTTTAAATGTTTTTAAAATAATACAACGACTGCTTGTTTTTGTAATTTATCGATATGATTGTCAGGAATAAGGTCACAGCACTAGCACATTCCTAAGCTTTCGCATTCAACTCAGGTGCGAATACTTTAGTAGATAATATGTCATCGACTTGAGTGGGCCGATTTTATGGTCGATTTGCTCAACGGTGGGTCGGCTACCTAGTCATTTTAAATTAGTAAATTATAAATTCACTTGGCATACGTAATCCTCGGTAGTATAGTGGTAAGTATCCCCGCCTGTCACGCGGGAGACCGGGGTTCGATTCCCCGCCGGGGAGAGTATTTTTATCTTGGGAATATTTTTTTTTTAATTCTTTCCAGCCTGTAAAGTCCCATTGTTGAGCAAAGTTCTCCCTTTCCTCTTACCATTTACCCCGGTCCATAGAATTTTGCGGGGGTCCATAGAATTTATATATATTTGGCTAATTAAGTATAATACTTACTACTTTTTTTACAAATAAAAAATAAAAATGTGTATTACAAACAGTAAGAACTTAGAATAAATTAAATTAATAATAAATTCTCTGAGTGCAAATTACAAATTTTCACTAGAGTGACCACACACAATAATTATTATTATTTGTATAGGTTCATTACTTAGTAAGTTTAATTTTAGTTCATTTTGAAATTAATTGGTTTGAATTAATAGGTGGTTCAATTATTTGGTGGTGAAAACACACGTTTTAGGTATTATTTGAAAACAGCGCCATCTATGTATAGCTATTGGAACCAACATATCTCATGATTATAGCACAGCGACATAAAATAAAATAAGATTTTGTATTGAAAGGACTATTAAGTATGATTAAACCTTCTGGATATTTAGTAAATAAAATAGTTTATAACTTTTATAACTATTTCCCATTATTTGCAAACTTGCTGTAGACATAGTCTGTTGAAAATGTCAGATCAATGTCAAAGAAGCTCAAAGGAGGTTTTAATCTCCGATTTTTCATTTCATTCTCGCTCGACGCGCCGGCAATATATGATGCGCAATGCTGCTTTGACGGCCGGTTCACGGTTGTTTGAGTGAATTCTCGGTGTATTTAAGGATCTGTGAAATAAAAGGAATTATTTTATTTCTATGTATGAGAGTGAATAAAATAACTATTTGAATATGGCTTTGGAGGGTGTGAAAAGTGAAAAAAGTGAGGAAAGCAACGGTAACGTGCCGGACGGCAAGGGGAATGGTACGGACAATAAAAATAAACAGGTAGGAATCGTAGAGGATTTCTTTATTTCTTTTAATGTTTTCACGTATCATTTTCGTTATTTAATAATTGAAATTAACGGGAAGAAAGAAGCTTTAATTTCCTACATCGTACATTAATCTGTTTTTGTCAAAGCAGTGTAAAAACTGGTCTAGAAATTCGATTCGCTGAAGCTGAGTCGAAACGGCATAATTTTTGCGCAGCACTCGTCTACTGCGGATTTCGACTGGGGCACCTCGATATAGGTGTCACTGAGCACACGGATGTGACCTATTTTATAAGTTTCGAGCTTATTTTGAGCCCACTAAATATAATGTTGGCTATATTTATTACTGGGTTGTTGTAAGTAGTAAAAAGACCCACTACATTCTGGATACTAACAATTTAGAACTCTATCGTGCTAAAAAAACATGACAGGGGGCTTGGTTCTCAGCTGTTATGTAATGCATCAATAAAACTGATTGAATTGGAAAACAATGTTAATAAATAATTTTCTTCAATCTTGGTTTCAGTCTTTTCAGTCTTAACTTTGCTAAATAAATTTAACTTACTTTTACTTGAATAAATACTTTACTATAATAAATAAATTTTCAATTCATGATAATGGGCCTATGTTGTGATTGAGTATGACAACATACCTAGGTCCAAATTAAAATATTAAATTTCATTAATAACTTAGTAACTTACTTTAGTTAAAATCATAAATTAATATTTGAGAAAGTTACTAAATATATTCTTTAACTTTATCAGCTAATTCTTGCCTATTACTTAGATAAATCTTACTTTTTATTAGGTGGTAATTTAGTAAAGTAAGTACCTACTAAAACTATAATTTTCATAATAAAGACCAACTATTTTTATTATTAAGTAAGCATATAGGTATACTTATTTATAATTTTATTTATTATATTTAGACAAATATAATAAATAAAATTATAAATAAGTATATACTTACTAAGTACAGACAGACAGACGTCTGTCTGTACTTAGTAAGTATCTAAGTAGTTAAGTACTTACAAATAATAATAAAAATATGATACAATTACTTAGCCACTACTTACTACATTAGAAGTAATGTTTATGAAGAACACAACAAGATGGAAATTCAAGGTTGAATTATAAACAATTTTCGCAGTCAAGTGTTAATAAGGCCACATTGATTGACCTGGTCTAGTGGCCCAATTAAGCCATTTTATGACACTCATACACAGGAACATTAACATTTTAGATCTGAATATGTGTTGAAGCTAACATGATGATAGTTGATAAAGCCTGACAACCCACATTAAAAAGAGGATTGTTCAAAATCCTGAATCCAAGCAGATGAAGTTGCATACATCATTTAGTGAAAAATATTACATAAGTATGTTGATTATTTGCTACTAACTAACTACATAGTCCACTAATCATATAGGCCCACTAGTTAAGTAATATCTGTAGTAAGTAATATTGTAAATGCGAAAGTGTGTCTGTCTGTCTGCTGCACTTTAGCGGCCCATCTTTTCAATTGATTTTGATGAAATTTGGTATTACTAAAGTTAGCTGTTACATCCTGGGAAAGGACATAGGCTATATTTAATATCCCAGAAATCTAGAGAGTTCCCCCGGGAATTTAAAAACTTAATCCACGTCATCAAGTCTATATACTTACTTCAATCTCTTATTCAAATTAATGTGTGCTTTTGAATTGTCGAGTGAATCTACCGCTGGTTCGGAAGACCGGAAGAGTAGTATGTCGACACACATTTTAATACATACATACATACATTTACATACAATCTTAATATAAGATATCAGTATAGTTATCTTCCCTTATCTGTGCCATTGGCTAACTATGCTCTTTGCCAAATTTACGTCTAAAATTTCGCGGAATAATAAACGCATTGTAAGAATTAATCAGTATTATTTTATCCTCATTGTATCCTCGCTATTATCACTGTATCCCCCTCCCATTCCATCCTAGTTGGAAGCGAAGCTGGGGTACGCAAACATCTGCTGCATTACAGTGGAATATTTACAATAGCACGCTCTAACTGTAGGGCTGGCGCATACCACACACCTGCGTCCCAAATAAATTGTCGTGAAATTCGCCCAGGAAATCCCACTAATATAAGCTTTGTATGACAAATCTATAGAACTGCGTTACGTTCCTTATGTATGTCACCGTAAGATTGTAAAAACCGTTAGATTATAATCTAACTCGCAAAATTGCAAACTAACGGTTTTTACAATCTTACGGTGACATGTACATATTGAAAATAAGTTAGCAGGCAGTTTTATTATACAGTTAAGCCGAGTTAGGGAATAATGCGTGCGTAATTGTGAGATGGTGATAATAAAAAAAGCAGGTTGAGTTTTTAGTGGGCTTTTTCTTCTCACTTTTGGAACCCTCGTAGCTTTAGTTTTAAGATACCGTTGCTAATTAGTGACATCACGTCTTACACTTTGTATACTTTTGAAGTTCATTAAGTGTACTGTGTATGTACCAACTCTATAAATATATTTTGACTTTGCGAAATGACACCAGTAAATTAAGCCTACGTTTGAGTTGAGTTAGTTATCACAACAAGGGGTCTCGTGGCTCGTTCAAAGTTAAAGCTAATTTTTGCATGTAGTATTTATCTAATCTATAGATTACACTTGTATTTACAAATATATAGATCTTGTCTGAAGAAATCTGAGATTCTATTCCTATACCTTGTTCCGCCGACTATTAATTTGGCCTGAATGTTAAATGGAGCGGTCATGGAGCGGTCAATTTATAAAATAGTTTGTTTTAATTTTAAAAATACCTAAGTACTTAAAACCTTGTGACAACCCTAGGCGTTCAGCTACGTTACGTTGCAGTGTTGGGCATGTTTGCAATAATGATACGTTTTGTGTAACGGGAGAATAGGAGAAGAATAGTCAGGTTTAATTTTTACAGTTGTTTATAATGTCCCTCGTGCCTGCACTATATAAACCTGCACTATAAAATACTGCTATGTAAATTATCTGCATCTGCTTAAGTAGGTACCTAGTCTAGCGGCAAAGAATCTACTTCAAAACACATCCTCCCGACCACGGCGTCCAATCTCCAGAGCGATTAGCCATCTACGCGGTGCATATTATTAAATATTAGTGCACGACTGTGAACATACACAGGTGCAATCTCTGTTCCTTTACTCTCATAGTCCGAAGGGACGGAAAATCCGACACGACTGGAGAGAGATCAGGCGCAGGACCGACGGCTTTATGTGCTCTCCGAGGCACTGGGGTGAAACACTCCGGGCTAACTAGTAAGTACATTCTGGGGACTCGAACCCGAGACGAAATGTTAGCATTTTACCTATTCCGAAAAAGCTGCATCAAGTGGCAAGCGACGTCAACAGATTTCACTTTTCAAATAATTTTAATTATGCTAGGTAGCGTATTAATTAAATAGTTGGATATAAAGCACTCACATACTCGTACTTACGTGTTTTTTAATTTTAACCACTACAAGTTAGACCTTGACTGCGATCTCACCTGATGGTAAGTGACGATGCGGTCTAAGATGGTAGCGGGCTAACCTGTTAGGGGCAAGGCAGTTATATTAAACCCATACCCCTATTCGGTTTCTACACGGCATCGTACCGGAACGCTAAATCGCTTGGCGGCACGTATTTGCCGCTAGGGTGGTAACTAACCACGGCCGAAGCCTCCCATCAGGCTAGACCAGGGAAAATTCAGAAATTATAAATTTCCAAACTGACCCTGCCGGGAATCGAACCCGGGACCTCCGCAAGTTAAGACAACAGCGCTCAACACTGCGCCACGGAGGTCGTCAAACGTGTACATAATGTGGTGCTAGTTACTTTAAGAGAGGGGTCAATATTCTACTACGGGTGTAAATTAGTGTTCAACGCAACCCTCTGAGCACATGACGTAAATAGGGCATTGACTGAAGAAGCCTTATGAATCCATTCAGCCGTCATTTGATAGCGAATACTTTATGTTAATTGAATAACATATGATCGGGATGGCAAATGGCAATGGCATAATTTATATTAATGCCATAGTGATGTTTTCGTAAGGAACATGATGCCTGCCTTACTTAACATTGTTTACGTAGAATGGAGTGACCTTGATATTTGTTATCTTTCGGCATATCGATCCTAGTGATTCTGCGAGATAGTATTTGAGGGCAAAAGAAAAATTATTTTAACAAGAAGAACAGCAGTATTGTTTCTGATTATTTTACTTTATGTTTAGTAAACCTTAATCCACTCGGACGCCATCATGTGCAGAATCTAGTTAGTAATCTAGTCAAAATACCTACTTAAAAACAAGACTATGTAGACTTTCAACAAGGTTACTTACCTAAGTTATATATATATATCTGTGTTTACTAAACCAGTCTATTTCCAATATCAATCTAAACTTTCACGTTTGTATACGAACGCGAATGAGACCTAGCGTTGTAGGCAAGCTCATAAAAGTCCTCAAACACGTACTTAACGAAATGCAAGGCAACGTGTGAGCATGATGTCAGCTTCGCAATTATGTCATGTTCACCTTGGGTGGAGCACAAAGAGATTTATCCAACCAGTAGACCGGATATTGAGGCTAATTCTGTTCTACACCCTCTCTAAACCAAACTAAATTTAAAACTCTCATTATATTGTTATCCCATTCATCATATTCCCTGCAGAAAGGGTCAGCTCTAGATTTAGAGCTGGAATTTTAGTTTAGAGATTGTATTATACAGATTGGTTTCATTACTAGCATTTAGGGCTACAATTTTTATTTCATGTTCAAACTATTTATTCTCTTAGTATGTGATGTAAACAACTTATATGCGAAATCAAGTTTACGGTAAGTGTAGCTTCCTGCAAGATACTCCAATGCATTGAACGTTAGGATGGTTGGCGACGACTATTACAGACATTTTCTTGGCTTGTATTATAATAACTTTGTCGTATCTGTTACGCTTTAATATGACATTTGAGTATCTTGTATAAAACATTGGAGCTTCGAGCTTCGTGCGCCGCGGGGCTTCGGTTCGGTTTCATATCGGGTTGCAGGAAATAACCCTGTCGTGTTTCCGAATTTAATGCGCGATCTACACTCGCATCGCAAAAGTCAGCGAACTTCGAGAAAAATTTGACAAAACTCTAAACTCAAACTCAAATATATTTATTCAAATTAAGTACCTACAAAGTACACTTTCTGAACGTCACGTTTACAAAGTATAAGACGTGATGGTGATAATTAACTACGGTATCTTAAAACTAAAGCTGCGAGGGTCTAAATATCAAGTTCAGTCAGTGGCGTGGACGACATTGAGGCGTAAAAGCACTGTTTAGTGCTTACCCCAGCAAAAAAAAGTTCAATTCTTGTTTTTCAGCATTCCCCCCCTTTAAATAGGTATCTACTATGTATCTACCCAACCAGTGCCTACCCTGACTCCTAACCTTGTGCACGCCACTGAGTTCCGTTCCGATCCGTCGTCGGTTCTGTCTTTAACAAAACCGACAACGGACGGCGGACGCAGCGGAGCCACCATTAACAGCTTTGCTAACTTATGATAGCATGTGGCTGAGATGCCACCACCTATTAAAAAACATCATTTCGGGATAAACAAAACATTGAATTTGTTAGTTCCGCATTTCGCCACACGCACAGATAAGTTTGCCGAGCTTTACACGATTGTTTAGCGGCTTTTGCGCCGCAAGTGTAAAGCAGGCTTAAGAATACGATACATGGAATTTAATTTGTCACGGTGAAATACCGTTTAGGTGAAGGCGTTTTCTATTTCGTATAGCTCTTGTTTTCTGAATGGCTTTTTATTTTTACTGCTTGATGCCCTCGAGCGAGTCCGCTTGGATTTCGGTTTTTTTTAATAAACGCGAGGCGCAAACTTTAATATCGGAGTCGCAGGCGAGGGTATTAAATAGCGCTGGGAGTTTAATTTTCACACGTGAATATATATGCGTTAAATTTTAATCTTTCGACACTTTGCGATTTCGCGAGTTAGAGTATAAACTAACGGTTTTTTACAATCTTACGGTGACATGTACAACACACGCGAAAAGGACCAACGTATAGCCCTTAAATAATATAGCGTGGTTGAGTAAATAATGCAGAACATTTATATTCTCTTCACGTATGTCGTATACCTATCGTAAACACGCAAATCGTGTCAAGATTGTGTGACCAAGAGGTGTACAAGTCCTTCATAATCATAACAAGTTCCGTAAAGAAGGGTTATTCAAGACCCTGTCCCAAGAGGCTGACGTCACTCTGTGGAAAGCTTTTAGCGGAAAAAAGAGAGTCGAATGAGATTCCTAACACTGAGAAGCTGGTACAGTGGACAGATTCAATACAATTTACAAAGTTTATAATATCAAGGCGATAAGGGCGAAACCACTCTACAGACAGGACAATACAAAACGTCAGCGCGAATCGTCTACGTTGTATATGTCACCGTAAGATTGTAAAAACCGTTAGATTATAATCTAACTTGCGAAATTGTCGAAAGATTTTGAACCGTTCAATGTTCTGAGTGTAAATTTTTGAAATTTTCATTGTATTTACGTTTTCTTGTCTTTCTTGTAGGTTAGGTTAGGTTTCGACATAAATAATCACTTAGGTTCTATCGGGTTAATATACCTAACAGATAACAATGTACCGAAAAATAATGCGTTAAATTGTAATCTTTCGACAGTTTCCAATTTCGCGAGTTAGATTATAATCTAACGGTGTTACAATCTTACGGTGACATATAAGGCACGTTTCAACGTTTCGGGCATGTTTGTGCAGTTCCATATAAAACTACGCGCGTCGACGTTTCGCGTTAGCGTTTTGTATTGTCCTGTCAGTGCTAGTAGTGTGTTTTCGCCTTAAGAATCGCCGTAGTCCTTCAAATTATCCGTTATCTTTGTTCAGTGTGCTCAATACCCTCTCCCAAGAGTCTTCACTTTGTTCGATGCTTGCATGCAGTAGGTACCGTCTTTCACACAATAAGAGTACCTTGAACTTGGAAAAATTCACGATAGTTAAGACGCTTCACAGCTCTAACATTTCTAGTACCTACATATCAGACAGACACACAGACAAACTTATCTAACCCGGTGACAGCGACGTGGTATATACATATATGTATATGGTAGTATCTATAAAAATAAAATAAAAACAAAAACTAAAAAGACATAAAAATTAGTTACAATTTTGGCCATCGGGTCAGATAAATTTGTGGGACCTTACTACATTAGGTACACTCCAAAAAAATTCACGACTCAAGTTAATCAGTAGGGTCAAGTGCCCAACAATGAAACACTAAAAATTCAAAGTCTAATAACCTTTTGTTTTTACAGATAGAAATCTAATTTTTTACAGGTAGGTAGATAGGAAATTTTATTAGGCATCGGATGTTATACATATATATTTTTTTTGATTACTGTGTAATGAATCAGCAAAAAAATTAAAATCCGAAAATGGAAAATGTTTCACGGTGTCCGCATTGGTGTAAAACAATGAAACACCACAATTTCAATAAATAAACAGAATAATTCATAGTGTCTGTCTCATATTTTGTATAATTTATGGAGATGGAGATAGTAAAAAAAATGCTTGAGTTTTATCAAAAAAGGTTTTATCCTTAATTTCACTTTATTTTGGTTTCGCGTCGCGGCGCTTTCCAGTCCGTGGATGAGCCTTCAATGGAGTTATAAATTCCGTCTTTTTCTTCTTTTCGGATCGTTTCTCAAGTTTGCATAAATAGTAGGTAAGTAAACACGTACTGTTTTATGCAATGCAATGTGTTATCTTTTGCATATATTATATATCTATCAACTTAACTGAGATAAGATTACCTTGATCTTGGAAATATCCACGTAAACTTTTTACGGCTCTAGGAATGAGTTTACCTAACATCAAACGATTTGCAGAGATGTGTGATGAGATCGACCTTATACCCGTGTCTATACTATGTGTTCTCAATCTGTTCACATAGAGGGGTTTTAACACCCTATCCAGTCTCTTAAGAGTATAACGTCACTTTGTTGAGAGCTCGCAGAACCACTGACTCCCCTACAATAAGATTCCCTCGACCTTGCAAAATGTTTATTGAAGCACTTTTCAAGAGTAAGCCCCGCGTTTATTCGACTTTGTACAGTTTTTTATACAATGTTTTTACTTTTTTTCGGGTATATATGTACCAAGTTAACTATAATTAGATTAGGATTGTCTACAGTCGCCCAAGAGTATTACGTCACTTTGTTGAGAGCTCGCAGAACCACTGACTCCCCCACAATAAGATTCCCCCGACCTTGCAAAATGATTATTTGAAGCACTTTTCAAGAGTAATCCGCGCGTTTTTTGGACTTTGTACAATTTTGTGTACAATGTTTTTACTTTTTTTCGGGTATATAATGCACCAACTTAACTATGATTAGATTAGGGTTGTCTACAGGCGCCCAAGTTGAAAGCTTGCAAAACCACCTGACTACCCCACAATAAGATTCCCTCGACCTCCCAAAATGTTTGTTGATAGCACTTTACAAGAGTAAACCACATTAAACCTTTATTTTCATTATCTGCTGTAAAAAAACCAGCATAATTGTGATAGTTAAGTGAGTCATACTTAATATACTTGTTTTGGTATCTTATTTCCTTTAATTAAAATCCTAAATTATTTCCGAACTGCGGAATACAGTAAAACTTGATAAAACCTTAGGTAGGTGTACAATTACTT
Source organism: Erebia palarica (assembly GCA_964035005.1). Taxonomy (NCBI): domain Eukaryota; kingdom Metazoa; phylum Arthropoda; class Insecta; order Lepidoptera; family Nymphalidae; genus Erebia; species Erebia palarica. Next base: position 5,448,482 of record OZ035992.1, read on the forward strand.
TTAAAGAACATGTTTTTGCGACATTAGAATGCTGTTCATATTGTCATTATCACTTCAATGCATTGCGGGGCTCACTACTGAGCTCGAGTCTCCTCTGAGAATAAGAAGGGCTTGGCCATAGTCCACCACGTGGCACGTAAGTGCGGATTGCCAGAATTTATACACTTTTGAGCACTCTAGCTGATGCCCGCGACTTCGTCTGCGTGGCTTGAGGTTTTTTTGGTTCCCGCGGGAATTCATTAATTTTCCGCGATAAAAAGTAGCATATGTGCTATTCCAGACTACAATCTACCTATCTCTGCGCCAACTTACAGCCAAATCTGTTCAGCCGTTCCGGCGTGATTGAGAAACAAACATCCATCCAAACTTTCGCATTTATAATATTTGTATAGATATAGATTATGAAGAATACTCTGGCATGAAAGCTTCCTAACGATGGTTTCCTTTACCGTTCACTCACATACTTACCTGATACATGTAAATTGCAGAATTCTTACATGCTACGGTACAATGGATATTTGATAGCTCGAATATCAAATATAGATTTTACCATATGCCTCTACATAGAGTATGAGGAGGTACACCGGCATAACGGGCCGCGATAACGATTTTTCCAGTGAATAAACCACAAGGTGGGTCGGCCACGCCTTGTGTTGTGATGAAAATACGGCGTAATTCGGTCATGTTGTGCCCAACCGTGACCTTGGATTTTTATAATACACTAGATGATGCCCGCGACTCCGTCCGCGTAGATTAAGTTTTTCAATTCCCGCAGGAAGTCCTTCATTTTCCGGGATAAAAAGTAGCCTATGTCCTTCCCCGGGATATAAACTATCCCTGTACCAAGTTTCATCAAAATACGTTGAACAGATGGGTCGTGAATGCGTAGCAGACAGACAGAAACACTTTCACATTTATAATATTAGTATGGATTTATGTCTTACTAAATGCCTTGAACTATAGACTAGCACTGACTGATCTATATGAGAGAGTATCAGATACGTTCAAATAAAGAACACTTGTAGAAATAGAGTCATAAACAAAGTCAGGCTTTTTAGTTAGTTAATAAATTAATACCTTATACCAATTATATTCTAATTATCGCGATTTATTGCTGAACTGATTATAAGTAGTAATTTTGTGTGCAAAATAAGTCTTTAGCAAGGAGTTTTTTTTATTTTATTTTTTCGAGTTTTTTTTTGCACTTGACGACGATCCTGATCAAGCGAGATAACATGACACCTATAAAAACTTGTATTATTTGCTTGAGAATAAAGTTCCCTTCACATAAAGTAATGAATACACCGTATATTGTGGAGAAAGACTTAAGTAATATTTCAAACAGTGGCTGTCCATCGGCTGAGCCTTTTCATAACAGCGAATGTAGGCTTTCTGCTGCATCACGAAAAACTAAAGTAAACTTAATTATGTAAGAAATTATTAACTAGTTAGTTTCGACGACCTCTCTGATGCAGTGTTGAGCGCTGTTGTCGTAACGTGGGATATCCCGAGTTTGATTCCCGGCAGGGTCAATTTCGGAATTCGTAATTTCTCTGGTGTAGCCCAAGCGATTTAGCGTTCCGATACGATTCCGTGTAGAAACCGACTATATAACTGCCATACCCCTAACAGGTTAGCCCGCTAACATTTTAGACAGCATCTTCACTTACCATCAGGTGAGGTCGCAATCAAGGGCTAACTTGTAGTAGAAGAATAAATAAAAAAGTTTACTCTATTTTCCCCCGCGAAGTTTGACCATTTTACAACTTGCTATTGAAGGCAGCGATACGATATACAATTCAATCCCGCACTAATCCCAGTCAAACATGACCTTGGTTCCAATATTTGACTGCAAATAACCCAAAGGAAATGACCGGGTACATCGTCTACCCGACGTGCCCCCTTGGCGAGTCCCAGAGGTTATAAATAAAATATTCACTAACAAAATCGAATGTTTCGTTGACGATACAATCAAATTATAAAAAAACATTTGAGAATGAATACAGGAAGCCGATGTAAAATGCTTTTCTAAGCTTTTACGTTTCAATTTTCAAGATGCCTCACAAATAATGAGACTTTCTATTGGTACCAGAATTTTCAAAATCGGTTCAGTAGATCCAGAGATTACCCCCTACAACGTCACAAACTCACAATTCATAAACTCACAAACTTTATCTCTATAATATTAGTATAGATTTTGTGGTGTTAGGTAGTTACTGAGTCGACAAAACAGTTATGTGGTATTAAAATTCAGCAACGCTTCGAGAACCCTCTGGAGTGGGGTTCCGTAGAATCTGAACGGCTCAGGCAATGCAAATTGGCTCCATAATCTCTAAGGGGATTAAATAGATTTTGCATACACTAAGGGACGTCGGCATTTGACTCTTTAGGTCCACTAACTGCAGTATGCATATCAAGTTGCCCGTTATAAATGCTTATTTATAATCGGCTGACTGCATCGTAAATCATATGATCGGCTGCAATTAACTGCGGTCCGTCGGAGTAGTTAAACGAATTTGTCAGCGTGTACCATTTAAGCTTTGAAATTCTAGCGCTTTACTTTACCGTTTACCGCCCTAATAGAACGAACAAATGGAATTATAGTTATCTACTATAAGAGAATAGGGAGAGGAATATAACTTTTTTATTTCAAGGCACTTTACACTTGACGACAGTCATGACTTATGGTAAGCAGTGATGACGTGAATAGGTTGTAGCGCGCTTGGCCGCTTGCCTAGAAGATACCTATTCACCCAATCCTTGAAATCGCATCATCGCCAGAAATAGCACTGTCGCCAACCTCTATTTTGCTGATGTTTTCGGCTTAACGTGCTCTCCGAGGCACGGGATTTGAAATACATATTACATGTAATACATAAACATATTTTATATGCAAATACAAAATGCAAACTACCTATTTTAATTTCTTACTTAATGACTTCACAACTTCAAAATGTATTTGAAATGTTTTTTGTGAAGTTCCATGCTGTTTTTCAGCAAGAACATAGTGAAACTGAGTCAGAATTAGCAATGGATCGTTGCATTCACAATGAAATGGTAACCACAGTTCATAATAAATCAACATAAGGGTTATTGTGCTTGCAACGACCGTGCGACCCTATGCCCACACGATTTATATAGTTCACACGTAAACTTAGAGATTGAAAAAAGGACCACAATAGGTGGCAATTTAAATGCAGTTCGCCCTTCAGTGGGAAATACTTAACAGACAATTTGCTTGAATGAATCAATCTTTTCAATTGATCCATTGGTGGCGAAACGAGATGTAAACGCGGACTAATCAATACGAGGGACATTGTGCTCGTGACGATTGTAGTTACTTAACCCTGTTATTGAAAATTAAAAAGTTCCCGCGGGGACCAAAAAATTGCAATCCACGCGCACGAAGTCGCGGACATTACCTAGTACGTAATAAAAATGAAAAATGTTAATTCGCAGTGTAGGACGACCTCCAGCTCGCTGGCCCGATGACCTAAAGAAGGTGGCGGATGGATGAGGAAGGCAGAGGACCGTGTTTTGTGGGCGCTCTCGAAAAGGCCTATGTCCAGTAGTGGATGGCTGGCTGATGCCGGCCGGAGGCTGATGAATGATGGATGGATGAATAAAAATGTTCGAATGCGAAGGAAGGTTAATAAGAGAAACCCGCTGATTTTCAAAAGGAAATCCATTGAAAAGGGTATTAGATTCTTCCATTGACGATTAGAAAGATCTATTGATTGACTTAGATGCGATGCGATGTTGGCGCTGCGTGTGGCATACTTAATGTGCGAGCAGCATTATTCGTACGCACGTTACGATTTATATCTTGTCATTAGTTTATCGATCTGTGCCGATGGTGCCGTACGATTTGTAAACAAGATTAGCGTGATACATATATAATAACAGATCCTGTATGATAAATGATATTAAAAATAGCTGATACTCATTAATTGTGCAGTGCGCAGATGTGCGAATGAGGAATTAGGAAACTATGTTTGTATTTACTTAGTCATGGTTAGGTTAGAAGTGCTGGTAGGTAGGTTTTATTCGATGCCAATTTAAATCCCTTCACTGCAATCTCCTCTGGTACATTGACGATGCATTCTGAGATGGAAGCGAGCAAACTTTGAGTCTCTCTCCAGTCGGTCCCTCATATTCATATCACGTCGCAAACTTTTACCTACTGTTGTACTATTTCGCAACTGTAGTGCGAAATCGAACGACGTCGCCCAACTTTTGTCACGACTCGTGGGACATTTGTGTCCCGTGAATACGAGGCTTTAATTCTAACCAGCTGATGCCCGCAAATTCGTCCGCGTGGATTGAGGGTTTTTGGTTCCCCGGGAATTCTTTATTTTCCGTTTTCCGAGATAATCACTATCGATTCCTTTATTAAAAAAGCAAGCTCCTTATTCAGCCACTTTTTGTTTATTTTCTAATATACACAATAAGATTCAGTGAAAGTTTGAGCTTTCGCTTTTGTTTGAAGATCGAGACTTATAAAGATTTATATAAGTACGATGGAAGTGAACGGCTATTGAGAATTTAATTAATATTACAGAGCAATTCCGACACCATATTCTAATAGAATGTATTATAAATATGGTATTATGGTGTCTAAATTACTTTTAAATATTGATGGAATAACTTGATTTGGACCTTATTTTTTTTAGGAAATGCAAGTTCTATATAGGTACCTAGATAGCATAATAACTAAAATAATTATTATGAATAATAAAATAATTGGTAGCAATTATTGCATTCCCATGGGGAAGGACGAAGGCTATATTTATTCTGAAAATCAAGGACCGAAAAGAAGGAGAAAAACCAAATGCGGACGAAGCCGCGGGTGTTAATTTGTAGGTACTGCCTATACTCTTCTAGGTATGCCATTGAGTAAATTGGAATACCTATATTTACACTGTAAAATGTAAATACAAATCATTAAGAGGTAATGCCACGCCAGTTTCCCCATACAATCGTATTAGTCTGTTTTCTCCGTGGATAATTACAATGGAGAAAGTATTTTTGCACCGTAAAACCCATAAAGGTGTCCGTGCCATGTGCCTACGTTTTGCTTTTTTCGATAAATTAATAATTTTAAGAACAAGGAATCTTCAAAAATATTAAAAAGGGGCTCAGTTTTAGTATAATAATCTTTACTTAATATTATAAATGCGAAGGTTTGGTTGGATGTATGGATGTTTGTTACTCAGTCGCGCCCCAACGGCTGAACGGATCTGGCTGAAATTAGATTATAGTCTGGAATAGCACATAGGCTACTTTTTATCCCGGAAAATTCAAGAGTTCCCGCGGGAACCAAAAAACCTCAAACCACGCAGACGAAGTCGCGGGCATTCGCTAGTGGCAATATAATTGTTCAATACCTATTCTAAAAGTTTCCCATTACCTCTTAAATAAAGCGCTTACTTACTGAACCATCAAAACGCCTGTAAAATATAATGCCTTCTTGTTACTGTAACGAAAATAACAGTTATTTCCTCAGTATTTCCTACGGAGTTATTTCTTAGAAATACCACAGATTTAAATTCCGTTCCAGTTAGGAACAAGTCTACGCCGAAAGTAGAATCAGCTTGATTTGCGTTTGCTATTTGGTAATTAGGAAGGATATTTATAAACCGCATGCTTTCAAAGCCATAAATTTGACTATCCCTACCTACCTACTTAATATTAAAAATGTATCTGTATGTCTGTCTGCTACGCTTTCACGGCCCATCTTATCAACCGATTTTGAAGAAATTTGGATTATGTCGAGTTAGGTTGCATCCTGGGGAAAGACAGGCTAGTTTTTAACCCGAAAGTTAAGGAGTTCTCGCGAGAATTAAAATAAAATGGAGGGTAAAATGTCTACTTACATGAAATTTTTTTAGAAAACCTGCTTGAGTTGTTAACAATCTTTATCATAAATAAATAAAATAGTAGCACTTTGAAAACCTAAAATTTGTAAACAATTTTCAGAAACATTTCATAAAAAAAATCTATGGAATACAGTTATATGTTCGAGCCAAAGTAAATCAGAATTGAGTTAGCTTGGTTTGAGTTGTATCAAAAAAGTCGCAACGTCTTGGCTCCTCTGCATTCTGCCGGTGTATGTTGAGCCTAAAGTGTGAATGTAAAACAGATGATTCATTAATTCATCGATTAACTTTCATGCAGGTACAAGTGGGCATTATCGTGATGTGTTTAACAATTGTTTTTGTGGAATTAGTTAATGTTAAATTGTTGAATATAAAAAAATCCGCTACAAATTGCGAACCTTTTCCTTTTAGCATGAAGGACACTGACTAAGTCTAACTAAATGTTAGATACTAGCTGATGCCCGTGATTTCGCCCGCGTGGATTAAGTTTTTTATTCCCGCGGGATAGCCTATTTTCTTTCCCGGGATACACCATATCTCTGTACTAAATTTCATCCAAATATAAAATATGCGCATCGTGCCGAGAAAGCGCAGCAGACAGACAGACGGACACACTTTCGCATTTATATTAGTTAGAAGTGCCTGCCTACACTCGAATCCTTGCCTTCCACAATTGGAGGTTGTCGTCGGCACTTCAAGGTTATCAACCCACATTACACTTACTTATTAGCCAAATAGTCTGGCTAGATTGCATAATTATATTGAGCACCTTTCATTGGTACTGGATAATAGGGGGAATAGTACATTGTTACCCTAGGGATGAAAGTAACTTATTTAGTCCCGAGACGGGGTTTGGCGCCCGAGCGTAGCGAGGGGGCCTATAGTTCGAGGGACTAAATAAGTCTTTATCCCGAGGTAAACACTGTGCTTTTCATTACGAATATAAGGAAAGTCAAAATAAAAATAGAAATTAGCTAAAGAAAATTGAGTGAACTTTATTTTACATAAATCAACAACTTTGGTGAGATATTTATTTAAAGTTTATGTTAAAATTAGAACAATTAGTAATAGTTAGTGAAAGGTTTTTGCCGGGTATATTGATATTTGATATTTTCTGGGAAACTTGAGTTTCTACAGTATCCAGAGATTCTTGGGTGAATGTTGGCGACATTGGTATTGGTGTCTTTTCTTCAGCTATTACAGTTATATTGTTGGATTCCACCCGATAATCTTTTGAAGTGCTCGGCTGTGGGGTATCAGTGGAGTGCAGATTTATCATTTTTGTTACTATGTGTGATATCTTAGTTTTATTTTCCACTGACTCTTCTATGTAGCCTTCAGCTACTTTACTCGACTTCCAACCTCCATGTCTTTTAATGACAGTTAAATCGGCACCAGAATCGGCTAGCAAAGTTGCCGATGTTCTGTGAAAACAGTGACCCGAATATAGATGTGAGTTTGGCAAATTAAGGTATGTGGCTATCTCTTTAGGAATACTCGACATCTTGTTTTTGCCAATTACTTGCCGAAGACACTTCCCTTTATGATAGTTTATGAAAAAACGGTTCGTTTCTATACCACTTGGTCGTAACTTTTGGTATTTTTCTATTATATTTACAAATTCTTTTTTAATGACGAAGGTTCGGTCAACTTTGGTTTTAGTGCCACGTAAATTCACCAATATTATATCACCTTGTTTTTCAATGTCATCAACCTTCATATTTACTAGCTCGATACTTCTGCAAGCGCCACTTATTGCCAATATTAACACTACCTGCAAAAAAAAATATTTCTCTAATAGATGTATAAATATATGAGAGCAGTGATAGCCTAGTGGTTCAGTCCTCTGCCTCTCATCAGGAGGTCACGGGTTCGAATCCCGGGCACGCACCTCTGACTTTTCGAAGTTATGTGCGTTTTCGAAAACTCAAATATTATTTGCTTAGCGGTGAAGGAAAACATCGTGAGGAAACCTGCATGCCTGAGAGTTCACATAAGTGTTCTTAAGGGTGTGCGAAGCCCACCAACCCGCACTTGGCCAGCGTGGTGGGCTATGGCCAAATCCCTCTCATTCTGAGAGGAGTCGACCCGTGCCCAGCAGTGGGACATAAAAAGGGGTTGAGACGAGATAAATAAAATATGTATAGAAAGTTACAATTTGATACAAATTACTTATGTGCGTAAACAATAAAAAGATTAACTTACCTTCATTACTAGGTATATTTCATCAGGCGCTTTGTTTAAGAAGGTTTCTACCTCTTGAGAAGTGAAAACTTTGGATTTTTTCGATTTAAACCCATCAGACTGTCTTTTGAGAAATGACGTGAGTCTCTCAAAATCCTTTAAATGGACGTTGTGTTTAGTACTTAATGTTGTCTTTAACATAGAATACATGCTCCATAATGTTGAAGGTTTATAAGTCTTTGATAATTCGTTGAAATATATTAGCAAAACGTTTTCTGATAACGATTTCACTTTTTTCTCAGCGCGCCATTTCATAAAATCGTTGTATGATTTTAGGTATCTTTGTTTTGATTTAGGTGGTAAAAGGTTTTCCACTACTGCTTGAGCCTTTTCTCTCACAAAATCAGGCGTTAAATCCATATCTGAATCAGATGAACTCATTGTGTCAATAAAAATCACTGTTAAACAGAAGCCTAAACAAAACTCTACAACTCGAAAAACAAATGAAGATCGGATTGCCGCTTGCCATTTTCCCGCCTTTTTTTTTTCTTTGGCCTAGCCGGCGGACTATGGATTTAGCTTTTTAATAGTCAAGTATTGTCTATGATTGTCTATGAATGTCTATGAATCAGTTGTCTTTACTTTATGAATAAAGTCTATCTTTCTTCTTGTCTATGGATGCACTCGGGTATGTCGTGTTTCATTTGAACTCCAATAAAAATGTGACAACTAGTTTTTTTTAATTATTTGACAGCTGTCAGTTGAAAACGATTCTCCCTAGGGCTGAAAAGTATTACTTTCAACCCGCTTCTCAGGCAACTTCAGACCTACTTTCCGTGTATGAGTAATGAAAAAAAACTTAATTACATTTTTTTTTGTTAAATTTGAAAAGGAAATTAAAATGAGACACCCACGTATTAATAAATCTAATTGTACATATTAATACGTTTCCATATTGAATGCATTCAATATGAAAACTTATTTTGAGAAATGATCTGCTCGGGAAATCCATTGATAGTGATATAAACATATTATACGAGCCAAAATAAAGCCAGGTCGAGTAAAATACGAATTAAATTCGGAAAAGCCAATTTAATAATACGTACGGTAATAAAATATTAAACATTTACACCCAATCTATACACTTGCTGAAACTTCCTCTCACTACGTCTAAAAGATTAGATAAATGTGAGATGTCTAGATATATGGTAAATATTATCTAAATCCGATGACTTCGGGATGTGTGATAATTAAATAAATCGTTTTTATCCTACTTGCTCGTATATTGCTTTATTATTTAAAAAAAATTGGCAGTCATAGGTACTGCCGATAGAAGTGAAAACCAATATGTACATATATATTTTTTTTTATAAAAAAAATAGAATATAAACCTTAACACTAAGGCACTAAAGTTTAATTTCGAATGTAGTATATTAATATTTAATACCTTTTGTCTTCGTAACAAGGCGAGCATGTCGCTGTTCGTGATCATGTCGATCAGTGTAGAAAAGCTTTCTTAAAAAAAATCTGTTTATTGTTTCCTTGTAAATTAGCGAAAAGTAATCGGCCGAAATAGCAATTCACGGAAAAATAAATTATTAATAGCTGACTGTAATTAATATAAAATGAACAACTAGGGTGTATAAGAGACTAACAGTGCCTAGTAAAAATGCGATTACCCTTACTTGCAGGGTTGCACAATAACGTGTGCTATCTAATAACAGCTTCCAGTCATGCGACAAGGTCACAACATGCTCGTATGTCACATTACAACCTAATGGGCTACTACCTAGAAACAATAATGTAATGGGCTTTAAAGCGTTAATTACACGATACCTAATTTATTTATATAAGATTATGTTGCGTGTCATGTGGCGAGCGTGACCACAACAACGCGAGGTGTGGGTGGAGCATTCAGCGACTGAAAAAACATTAACTCTGATGGGCAATTAAGGCCTGAACAGATACAAAGCGTGGCGGTTACGTATCCAACGCGACTTTTAGATATTGCTAGATGACCTGACCCGGCTTTGCAGTTTGTACGGCTGGTCTTACCCTATTCAGGTAGTACACCTGAACCTTTAAATCATTATTAAATTTTTATTGAGCTGTTACACTGATCGCAATTGATCTTCTGTTACTCGTTGAGTTCTGCCTTCCATCTCCGAACTATTCAGCAGAGGTTCATGTAATGTTCGTGAAACCAACTTGAAAGTATAATAAGCACATTAGTGAGTAAGACACTGATTCCCTTGGTGGCATATTGTGGTTACGTTCGGGTTTCTAACTTTTTAGGGTGCTATACTCCTATACAAGCGTCTTAAAACTATAATTTTTCTATTTCTATATTTATGTCACCGTAAGAATTTAAAAACCGTTAGATTATAATCTAACTCGTGAAATTGTAAACTGTCGAAAGACTGTGAACCGTTCAATGTTCTGAGTAACAATTTTTGAAATATTCATTGTATTTAAGTTTTCTTGTCTGTTTCTTGTAGGTTAGGTTAGGGTTCGAGATAAATAATCAATTAGGTTCTATCGCGTTGATATACCTACTTAATAGATTACAATGTACCGGAAAATAATGCGTCATCGTACAGCCATTTAATGTGACGTTCTAATGGGCTGCTCTTGGCGCAAGTGTGACGTTCTACTGTGCAGCAGTCGCGCCGCCTTGCAACTCGCAGCAGTCCTGCTGCGTAGGTATCTGTCCAACCCTTTAGCGCAATTTGTTTCTGTGTTGACCTAGTTGGCGCGTGGCATGAACAGTGAATTCCATTCCCTTGTATTCCAAAAGCGTCACTGGGATTTGTCTTGTTTTAGTTATGACAGATACGTTTTGGTCCTATCTCTTTACTCCTGCTAACTTCAGTCTCGTCACAACTTGGTAATGTTACTTACCAATATTTTCATTGTGAGTGAAGGAGCTGTCCAGTTCCTATTTGCACTTCAATAGAGTGATGATAAGTGCTTAAAATTTATGAGGGCTTAGTTGTTTTCCAAAGCACCTAACTTTCATCTAAATTATTTAAGCTTCTTTTTCATGGAAAACAGACGCTACTAATGAACAGTTTCTTTTGCATTTGTTTTCGTGTAGTTCTTTAATTAGGTCTCCTCGTCGAAGGCGTTTAGCTAATTTCGTACATTTACGGCCGTTTTGTTTACATTTTTCCTGGGAGAAATAGTTTCGTTGCGTTTTTAGGTCAGTAGGTATGTCTGCCGTTACGCATGAGGTTTTCGTAATTTGGTGGTCAAAAATCATTATGTTAATCATTAGTGTTAATCATTAGTCTTCATTGACGACCTCCGTGGCGCAGTGTTGAGCGCCGTTATCTTAACGGACGGAGGTCCTGGATTCGATCCCCGGCAGGGCCAATTTGGGAATTTATAATTTCTGAATTTTCCTTGGTCTGACCTGGTGGGAGGCTTCGGCCGTGGCTAGTTACCGTACCGGCAAAAACGTGTCGCCAAGCGATTTAGCGTTCCGGTACGATACCGTTTAGAAACCGAATAGGGGTATGGGCTTAGAATAACTGCCATGCCCATCTTAGACTGCATCATCACTTACCATCAGGTGAGATCGCAAAGGCTAACTAGTAGTGAATAAGTGATAAAAAAAACTTGATTTTGTATGAGATAATTTTAATTGATGTCAGGTTTTACCTTAGTTTAGAATTTGGATTTTGATTTAGTTAGCAATAAGTGTTAAGGCTTTGGTAATAGTCGATGGAGAGTTTTTTTATGGAAGTCGTGTACAGTTGTATAGTGTAGACTCGTAGCCTTTGAGTCTCTACTCGGAACAAAGTACGTGTAGGTAAAACCTCATAGCAAAGCTTTGCTTAGCAGATGAGATGTTTCGTCTAATGAGGGCGTTGACATGGTTGGTATTTTTTTATTTTACATTCATATTCTCAGAGGGTTTCAATACAATTTTGATAATGTTTCTGAATTCTAGACCTTTGAATCCATGATAAAGATTGCAGCTGTGTTAAAAGAAGTGAGTTAGATGCTGCAAAATTTATTTATTTATTTAAATCAAAATCAACAATAGTATAGATGAAAGCGTTTCTCATTAGCTTCTGAATAATTAAACTGAAGAAAAGATAAATGAAAGACCGAAATGTAGGCCGTTAATGAAAGAAGTTTTGCCGCCTTTTATAGGTCCTCAATTAAAAAGTAAGAGACGCACCTAATTCCTATCGTCACAATCAAGATTTAGGTCAAAAAGTAACTTTTATGTTGGCAATTAAACATAAGGATGATACATATTGATCGTAGTATATACTATGTTTTTAGCGTTTCATTATAACTAACCCATTGCCGGCTCACTACTGAGCAGTCTCTTCTCAGAATGAAAAGGGCTGACCCATAGTCCACCACGCTGGCCCGGTGCGGCTTGGCTTCAAACACCTTTGAGAATAGATGAACTCTCGGCCATGCAGGTTTCCTCACTACGTTTTCCTTCACCGTCAAAGTAAAGTAAGTAACGCTTAATTTCTTAAAACGTTCAAACTCTGAAAAGTTAGAGGTAAGTACCCGGGGATCGACCCCCGACCACCCGAATAAGTGCATTTTTATTCACACATGAATAATTCCCATCCCAACAATGTAATCAAGATTTATTTTTAATTACCTTTCCTCCGTTACCCCTGTTTCTTTTGTGCGGCTTCGGTCACTCGCTGCGATGAACACAGGCGGTGCGTGTCGTCATCAGGTGGTGTTACCGAAGTGGAAACAATACTTTATAGTCTCGAGACCATAACAACAAAGCCTCAACTGTATTTTTTTGAAAATGCTTTTCATACATCGATCTTCATTCCATATTTGCTGTAGGATTTTTCATTGGTCACATTTCACGTAGGTTTTAATTGACGTGTGCTACTTCATTGTTGAATTTTGATGGAGGATTAAAGCACGTGCAGGATTCTCATCCACAATATTTTTCTTTTCTTCCGTTACACCTGGTTCTCTGTACGACTGTCTGTGCCAGATCAAAGGAGAGGTGAAATCAGTAATGCTCGAGTCTTCACTCTTCAAGTTTACTTTTCTAACGTTCGAATATTTTTTGGTTTAATGGTAACTGTAGTAATAGGTATTAGTAGAATATATTTGAGAGAGAAAAAATATAATCGAAACAAGGAACTTGAGGGGTAAACCGAATTTTTTTCGGCTCTCGTTTTTCATTTTTAGGAGTGGATTACCTTATTTTTTTTGTGTTCATAATTTAAATATTCGTTTGTGGAGCGATAAAATCAGGCTTTTTTGCGAGTAAGGCTTGCGCTTGACGACAATCATGCTTAGTGCAAAGCAATGATGAGGTATAGGAAAAGGAAACTAGAACGTCTAGGTCTCTATAAATTGTTAACATTACAGCTGTTTTAAAAATGGGTGAGCATACGTCAGACAGACTGGATGAAACTACAAGAGCTTTTGTTTTAAGGAAACCTAAAAATCAATTCAAACATTGATTAAATCTTAAATTTGATTGAATTTTTAAATTCGATTTAAGTAACTTTATTGACTCGCCAAACGCACAATTAGCACTGAATGTTTCTATTCAGTTTGTACTCAAATTAATTAGCACCTACAATTAAGAACGCAATTCAACGTAGTAACTCATGTTCATACAACTGTGTGTAATGGGAGCTTTTCTGTGATGTCTGGCATATAGTCTGCATTGGGCCTAGTGAGAGATTGCCATGTTACCTCTTCGATCTTAAAGTTTACTGCGATTTGTATGCATATGAACAAGCGCCGTCTATTTTATCTGTCATCAAGCGCTTGAAATTTCCATACAAATCAAGACTCGCGGAAGCGTGTCCAGCCAAAGTTCAAAAATACTGGCGACCAGCACCGTGTGTAATATTACACGAACCATTTGGAGCCACTTTTGACCCCCTCATAACTCAAAAACTATTTCACATAAACATGTCAAATTTGGCGCATATATTGAGACCCGTGAGATACATATGTGCTCCAAATTTCATAAGCACACCTCAAATGGTTATTTAGATATAAACGTACAAAAATCGTCATTTTTATGATCTACCTAGGTATAGATCAAAACTCTGACACGGGGCATACTACCATTGCTTAAAGCCGTATTATTTTAATACTGTTGACGTTTATGTTGTAGTGTTATAATCATTATTTTAAGGACGTCAAAGTACGTGACATTCAACCGTTATTTGGAAACAATACTGCTTTAAGCGGTGGTAGTAACTCCTTAACTATTGAAAATGACACATAATTATTATTTTAATGTAAATAATAATGAATAATAATATAGTTGCATTAATACCTTACCTTCGTATTCATGCATTTTGTGCAACAAAACGTCATTGACAGAAAAGACGAAACGTATTTGAAGTCGTCAGTTCAAGCTGTCAGTCATTGTGATTTGTATTCATTGTATAGAGTGGTTTTAGTGATATCGACTGTTTACCGTGCTTGTTTTCAATGTTTCACTAAAAACTTTTGATTTTGAACTTTTGCAATCATAATTGATGAGATGTAGAAATGTGCTGTAGAGGTAGTCTGACCATAGATGTAATCTGTCAATGTCAGTGTAACTCTAGGTACACTATATATTTTTCTTGAGAATTCTCGTCTTTAATTATCTTGTACAATGAGTCGTACAATAGAATTACAGGTGGGTGACACGAAAACTAGCCAAGCCAAAGCCTTAATCTTCAACATTTTATACTAAGTTATAAGAAGAAATGATATTTTAAGTTGTTATAAAATATTATATGTTGTTATAAATAAACTTCAGGACTGACCATTGAACTTGGCACCCATTTAGATCTCACTTCTTTTGTCGCTGAAGTCAACAACCAAGGCATATATATCACAATTTTGAATTTGGCTCTCATTTCACATTTATGTTTTTGATGGGATAAATAAATTGCAGGACTGACCATTGAACTTGGCACCCATTTAGATCTCACTTCTTTTGTCGCTGCAGTCAACAACCAAGGCATATATATCACAATTTTGAACTTGGCTCTCATTTTACATTTATGTTTTTGATGGGATTCTAGTTAACTTAAACGCGATCGAATTGGTAAACAATATCCCACTAGGCAGGGGATTTTGATGTCATGCGCTTGATGACAGCTGATGACAGACGGCACTTGTTCAATTCCATACAAATCGCAGTTAACGATTGAATAGTTAAAAATTCTCCCACTAGGCCCACAGTTGATGAAAGATGATAGACGGCGCTTGTTCAAATCCATAAAAATCGCTGTTATCTTTGACGCTATCGAATAGGTAAAAAATCTCCCACTAGGCCCACAGGTTGTCAGAACAAGTTCACAGCAAGTTGTTGAGTGCGTAATACCGCAGCCGCTGGGAGTCGAGAGTCGTTTCGGCTTCCGGTTGCCTCTAATAGAACTGTACCGTTGCGCTGAGCTGACTCTTCTGCTCTTTGGAGTATGAGGCTACTTGTGTTTGTTGGCGATTGTTTTTTAGGGCTGCCTGCGAAGACTTTTCTGTTCGTTTTCTGCCTTGTATCTTGTGATGTTAAAAAATCCTTCTTACTTTATGTTGCACTTGCTGATGCCCGCGACATCGTACGCGTGGATCGAGGTTTTTTGGTTCCCGCGGGAACTCTTTAATTTTCCGGGATAAGAAAATTAATATTTGTGCCATTCCAGAGTTTAATCTACCTCTGTGCCAAATTTCATCTAGATCTGTTCAGCTGGTCTGGCGTGATTGAGTAACAAACATCCATCCATCCATTCATACATCCAGCCATCCAAACTTTCGCATTTATAATATTAGTATAGATTCATTCTTGATATTCGTGTTGAGAACAAACTTCAAAATTCATCTTCTATATCTAAATCTAAACTAATATTATAAAGAGGAAAGATTTGTTTGTTTGTAAAGGATTAACTCAAAAACTACTAAACCGATTTTAATTTTTTTTTCACCTATACAAAGCTACATTATCAGCGAGTAACTTGGGCTATATTTTATTTTCAAATGTTTTACTTGTGAAGGTGTTTTGACCGACATAGTATCCTTATCAAAATAGATATATTAGTCATCTCAAGTGTTTAATTAAGACAAAAATGAATATATTATGAGATAAGTATCATAGAAATAATGTAACGTAAAAATGGCGCGACTGCGGCCGGCGCTCAGATTAAACACCTATAATCTGAGGGCTGCCGGCTATGGCAGGTGTGTGGCAATTTAATATTAAATTGTAAAACCTGCCCCCTGCCCACTGGCTATATTGGGTATAGACTATAAGGATTATTAGTGCTACCCGTGCGAAGCCGGGGTGGATCGCTAATTCACGAATATGTACTTGGGGTTTCATCGTCATTCATTAGACATTTTACTTAATTTATTATTTTATTTTAAAGTCAGATTAAGATTATTATTTGTAAGTTGACCAATATTGTCAGCTTTAGTAAGTAGGTAATTATCCCATCAAAAACATAAATGTAAAATGAGAGCCAAGTTCAAAATTGTGATAAATATGCCTTGGTTGTTGACTGCAGCGACAAAAGAAGTGAGATCTAAATGGGTGCCAAGTTCAATGGTCAGTCCTGCAATTTATTTATCCCATCAAAAACATAAATGTGAAATGAGAGGCAAATTCAAAATTGTGATATATATGCCTTGGTTGTTGACTTCAGCGACAAAAGAAGTGAGATCTAAATGGGTGCCAAGTTCAATGGTCAGTCCTGAAATTTATTTATAACAACATATAATATTTTATAACAACTTAAAATATCATTTCTTCTTATAACTTAGTATAAAATGTTGAAGACTAAGGCTTTGGCTTGGCTAGTTTTCATATACGAATTATAGCCTTCACAAGTTGTAAAGCTGTAAGTTCTTATTTTATTCTTCCGAAAATTTGGCTAGCTGGTAGAAACTGTACTTTTAGGTACCTACTTAATAATAATTCGTATATGGAAACTAGCCAAGCCAAAGCCTTAGTCTTCAACATTTTATACTAAGTTATAAGAAGAAATGATATTTTAAGTTGTTATAAAATATTATATGTTGTTATAAATAAATTTCAGGACTGACCATTGAACTTGGCACCCATTTAGATCTCACTTCTTTTGTCGCTGAAGTCAACAACCAAGGCATATATATCACAATTTTGAATTTGCCTCTCATTTCACATTTATGTTTTTGATGGGATAAATAAATTGCAGGACTGACCATTGAACTTGGCACCCATTTAGATCTCACTTCTTTTGTCGCTGCAGTCAACAACCAAGGCATATTTATCACAATTTTGAACTTGGCTCTCATTTTACATTTATGTTTTTGATGGGATATCATTACTTTTTGTACAGAAATTATTGAACTCAATCTCAAACTCAAAACATATTTATTCAAAATATGTACCTACAAAGTACACCTTCTGAACGTCATGCTTACAGAGCATAAGAGGTGATGGTGATAATTAACTACGGTATCTTAAAACTAAAGCTACGAGGGTTCCAAACGTGCCCTGGTCTGAGAAGAGCCCGCAATAAACTCCGCTTTTTTTTTATTATCACCATCTCACAAATATTTGAAATTATATATATGTACTTATAATATAACATTACATAATCAGCCGCTGTAACAATTCATACCAATGCCTTGCTATCATTCAAATAATCCTTTACACTGTAATAGGACTTTTCTATTAGTTTAGTTTACGTTTTACATTAGTAGGTACTTATTATTCGGTTTAAGGTCAGTGTGTCACCCACCAGTAATTCTATTGTACGACTCATTGTACAAGATAATTAAAGACGAGAATTCTCAAGAAAAATATATACAGCCGGTTTCTGAATTGAGAATTTCATGTTGAGTCGGTCTCAAAGACTTCTTAAGTGTGTCTTAAGAACGACTTAGGCAAATTATTGTTTCTGAATTGATATTGCGTAAGGTTTGAGAATTGGAGCTTGCAAATTTTCAAATTTGACAGTTTCGAAACTTAAATCTCTGCTTAACAGCAAAATTGCGTTTCAGAGCGCATTTGACAGTGCTCAAAGCTCTCCTTTCTCAGAGTTGACAACGTAATAGATGAGTGACGGATTTCAGCTACTTAAACTTTACTCTCGTTTGAACCTTTGTAAAAAAATCCATTTTTTGCACAATGTCCAGTGAAGATTCTTGCCTGTACAAAGACAACCACACAGGAGACAAGTTATTAGAAATCGCCCATTTTTTCTTTCAACAACAAACAATTTAACGACCGATTCCGCTTTTCGAAGGAATCTGTAACATTTGTTTTTGGCAAAATAAAGACCAAATTACCCGCAAGAATCCAAAGGTGCGACTGCATTCCGCCAATGTTACAACTTCTAATAGCATTGCGGTATTACGCAACTGGCAGTTTCCAGGCCGTCGTAGGAGACACGGCGAACGTAAGCAAAGCAACTGTGTGTCGGGTAACCGATAGATTATCCAGTGCTATAGCGATGCTAAGGGCACAATACGTGCAAATGCCTTCTGCTCAAGAACGATCAACAGTGGCTGCAGGATTTTATGCGATAGCAGGATTCCCTAGAGTAATTGGTGGTGGTCTCGGTGGCAACAGGGCAGAATTGTTTAGAAATAGAAAAGATAACTTTTCAATAAATATCCAAGCCATATGTGACGCTAATTTGAAAATAAGAAGTATCATCGCCCGTTGGCCATGTTTTGTCCATGATACAACAATTTGGAATGATTCTCCACTTGCTGCTCAGTTTGAAGATGGAAGATTTGGGTCATATCTAATTTTAGGAGACAGTGGATACCCATGTCTAAGGTACATCATGACGCCATTTTTAAATCCTACCACTTCAGCACAAGAAGCATATAACAGAGCACAGATTACTACTAGAAATACAATTGAGAGATGCTTTGGAGTTCTGAAGAGGCGTTTCCCCTGTCTTCATTCCGGGATGCAGCTTAAATTAGGCAAGGTATACAAGGTTATTGTAGCATGTGTAGTTTTACATAACATGGCCCCAGATCTTGATGATTTTGTTGTAAAGATGTACTTGTTGAAGAGCAAAATGATGTTCTACCTTTGTCCCAAGCTCAACAAGCACAAAATTTAGCTGTAAGATCAGCATTAGTAGAAACTTATTTTACTAATGCATACGGCTAATACCCTTCAGGTAATTATATTTTGTAGTGGAAAATATAATAAAATTAGTAATTTATTTGTGAGAATAAAAAAACCCGGCTGAGTGTGTTTTGGGCTCTTTCAGATCAGGGTGCGTTTGGAACCCTCTTTAGTTTTAAGATACCGTGATTGATTTTATACTAATACTGATGATGCCCGTGACTTCGTCTGCGTGGATTAAAGTTCCTTGATTCCCGCGGGAACTCTTAAATTTTCCAGGATAAAAAGTAACCTATGTCCTTACCCCGGATACAACCTATGCCTGTACCAAATTTCATCAAAATCGGTTGAACATATGGGCCGTGAAAGCATAGCAGACGGACAGACAGACACACTTTCGCATTTATAATATTAAGTTTGGATATTAGTATTTGTATATATGGTTTATAAATACGAAAGATGGATGTATGGATGGAAGGATGCTTGTTTGTTACTCTATCACGCCAAAAAAGTTGAATGGATCTGGATGAAATTTTCTGGATGAAACTGCCTCGTTGGTCTAGCGGTTAGCGTAGTCGACTGCAGATCACGAGGTCCTGGAATCGAACATTCCCGGTTGGGCATAAAAATTGTTAGGTATTGGGTTTTCAATTATGAAAATCTCAGTGCCAGCCCGGAGTTGGAAGTTGGCGGTGTTTCACCCCCGTGCCTCGGAGAGTCAACATGATAATAGTCGTTAAAGCCCGCCAACCCGCATTGGAGCAGCGTGGTGGGTCTAAGCTCCTAATTCCCTCTCTCCTATGAGAGTGGAGACCTGTGCCCAGCAGTGGGACGTTAATAGGCTGAAGTGGTGGATGAAATTTGGTAAAGAGATTATTGTCTATAATAACAGATAGGCTTAAAATTTCGGACAGTAATATGAGTACGTGTGCCTAATTTAATAAAGAAATATTGAATAGAAATAAAAGTTTTGTTTTTGAAATGTTTTTTTATTAAAAAAATAAAAAAATTAAAAATTTCTTTAGAGGGTCATTAAACTTATAAATAATAGGATCACGAAATTAAATTTCAAGTATCTAATGCATCAAAAATTAGGATTAGAATATCGAAATAAATGTACTTCACATTAATTTTCTCTCCACCTTTCTTAACTGCATTTTTAATATTTGCATCTGAATTTCATGCCTTTTCTGCTCATTTCTAAATTTTAAAATTTCATTCTTTTTTTTAAGCATCTCTGCAGATTTTTTATGCATACATTGCCTTCATTCTTCTTTGTTTTTTTTTGCCTTCAGTCTGGAACGCAGCTCATTTGAAAAGTAACTTTTTGGTTCTGGCACTGTATTCGTTTGTGAATGCACTGGATCTTCCACGATTCTTTCTTATGTCTTCTATAAAAAAATGTTACATTACACAATAAATACCAAATTTAAAATTAAGGTTTAAATGTTAATTAAATGGCCAGAGCTAATTCCAAGTAAGTGCCATCCTATACTATGGAGTATGTACAAAATTTTAGATTTGTATGCATAAACGTTTTGCAGATTAGTTCATATAGCACTGAAAATTGAAACTGACAGACAGATAAACTACTGAGGCTGAGCAATTGGGTCTTGTTGGCAACCTTTGGGTACAGAGTCCTAAAAAAACTAATAATGTGGCTTATTTTTCATCACACAATATAAATTTAGGTAGGTGGTTTTCAAGTCAGAATATATGCTAAACAGTACCTACAAGTAAGAAGTGCTTACTAAATTATTCAGCTGCTTCACGAAAGGATTCTCATCAGGAAATCTTTAATCGAATTTTCATCAAAAATAAATGCCTGAAAAGATTTTTTTTACTTAATACTATTGTACACAGAATATAATATAGTATAATACTAGATACAAGATGATGCCCGCGACTCCGTCCGCGTGGATAAGGTTCTTTGATTCCCGCGGAAATTCTTGAATTTTCCGGGATAAAAAGTAGCCTATGACCTTCCCCGGGATATAACCTATCCCTGTACAAAATTTTATCAAAATCGGTTGAACAAATGGGCCGTGAAAGCGTAGCAGACAGACAGACAGACACTTTACTAGTATGGATATTAGTATGGATTACTAAGTAGAAATTAAAAAATGACATTATCACATTATCACCAGATGTTGTGGCGATAAGTGAAGATTCACTTATCAGCTCATCTTCGCTTTGGTCCTGAAATAATAAATTATGTAAATGACTAATTAATACTAAAAAAACACGCGGGGACACGAAATACCTCAATCCACGCGGACAAAGCCGCGGGCATCAGCTAGTATAATATAAAACACATAAATATGCCTGTTATTCAAAGAAAACATTGACATTATTCTAAGTTTGATGGTTGGATTTTATGGAATTTGTAAGTAGTCAGGTAACTATGTCTTGTGACTAGGTGAATAGAATACTCGACGAATTTTTATGCACTCTCTATTTTTAGAGTTACATGTACGAGTACGTACCTACTAACTACGAATTATGGCCAAAGAAATCCACAAGATATTATACTGAACCAAAACGGAGTAAAGCTGGCCTACGAGCAATACAAGGGAATCCTTACTAATATTATAAACGGGGAAGTTTGTATGTATGGATGTATGGACGTTTGTTATTCTTTCACGCCAGAACGGCTAAACGGATCTGGATGAAATTTGGCACAGGGATAGATGGTCTGGAATATCACATCTAGGTTACTTTATACCAGAAAACCTTAATCCACGCAGACAAAGTCACGGGCATAAGCTAGTTGATATATTAAAAAATATTAGGTACTACTTACTTTTATACGAATGCGAGAAGATTTGCTTTCTCCTCGTAACTGAAATAGGGAGATCTTTTTTCCTTGTTTCTTTCCATTTTATACATTTTAACGAGAATATTAGCCAAAAGAAAACAAATTCGACATAATATACAAAACCGACGTTTGTCAAACTGGCATAATTTGATACGCTTCATTCTATAAAGCGATGATTTAAAATCGACGACAAAAACAACGATTTTTATGATATAAAAGCTTGAAAGATTTGAAATGGATTATTCTTTAAATAAAATTGAACAAAATCTATTTTTTTAGTTATATTTAATAATAAAATTTAACAAAATTAGAAAACAATTTTATTTTCGGTTAATAGCGGTTTTCGTACGTGTAACGAAACGCATACGTAATGTTGGAGAATACTCAGGGACCATTGAAGAAATACTTAGCTAATTACAATTTGGGAAATCCCAATTTTATCTTGTGAAACATAAAAAACTTAAGTCTTAACTTAAGTCTAGAGCAAAGTTTAGCTGATTTTTGCTTGAATGCCTAATTCAGAAACCGGCCGATAGTGTACCTAGAGTTACACTGACATTGACAGAATACATCTATGGTCAGATTACCTCTACAGCACATTTCTACATCTCATCAATTATGATTGCAAAAGTTCAAAATCAAAAGTTTTTAGTGAAACATTGAAAACAAGCACGGTAAACAGTCGATATCACTAAAACCACTCTATACAATGAATACAAATCACAATGACTGACAGCTTGAACTGACGACTTCAAATACGTTTCTTCTTTTCTGTCAATGACGTTTCGTTGCACAAAATGCATGAATACGAAGGTAAGGTTTTAATGCAACTATATTATTATTCATTATTATTTACATTAAAATAATAATTATGTGTCATTTTCAATAGTTAAGGAGTTACTACCACCGCTTAAAGCAGTATTGTTTCAAAATAACGGTTGAATGTCACGTACTCTGACGTCCTTAAAATAATGATTATAACACTACAACATAAACGTCAACAGTATTAAAATAATACGGCTTTAAGCAATGGTAGTATGCCCCGTGTCAGAGTTTTGATCTATACTTAGGTAGATCAGAAAAATGACGATTTTTGTACGTTTATATCTAAATAACCATTTGAGGTGTGCTTATGAAATTTGGAGCACATATGTATCTCACGGGTCTCAATATATGCACCAAATTTGACATGTTTATGTGAAATAGTTTTTGAGTTATGAGGGGGTCAAAAGTGGCTCCAAATGGTTCGTGTAATATTACACACGGTGCTGCTCGCCAGTTTTTTTGAACTTTGGCTGGACACGCTTCCGCGTGTCTTGATCATGAGCCTAGTATTACTACGTAGGTCGGTGTTTGCGTAGGTATTTTACTAGGCCCATGGGAATTACCTTAACTTATTAATTGGGTAGCCAAATAAGGTAATTATCTTGAATTTCATGCTGCCATTTAAAACAACTCATTATACATTTAACCGTATTGCGAAACCCAGTTTGAGTAGTTAGGTATTTCACCCAAATATATACATAAATTACCCACAATCTTAAAACAATTTGCCTGTTACGCACTGTAAGTAGAGCAGTTGTTCCGGCGTCAAACCAACTGTCTCATTTAATTTACGGTATGTTCCGATATACACTGCGAGTACTGTAAGGTGTGACATCAATTTGCTATACTGCGGAGCCGTTCCTTTATAGTTAGCTATACTGGTTACTGTTTAAAACAGAACGCAGTCAGCACTGAGAGCACCTTACCTCAAAAACGCCAGTGCTCACAGTACAAAAATGGCGACGATTTATGACGTCATATATTTCCCTAGGATACTGCGGCAGTATACTGTCAGTCACGATTTTCTCCCCAGTAAGAGCACTGAACCGTGCTCGCAGTGTATATCGGAACATACTGTTAATCGCACTAATTGCGGAATGATTCGCACAAAACGCCCTTTGCGTGCTACGCTCAACGAGCCTTAGCTCTGATTGTGTTTAATGTTTATCCGCCCAACATTCCACCGACACCGACACCATTTTGACACCGGCCTTGAGTGCGGTTGGATAAAACCGAAGTCAAGATATTTATTTAAATGATATATGATTTATTTAATTCACGTATAGGACAACTTGTGTTACTTATGATACGTTAAGACTCTTACTACCGGTTCGGAAAGCTGATACTGACAACTGAAGAATACTGAGAAGAGCCGGCAAGAAACTCAGCAGTTGCTCTTTTATTAAAAAAGAAAAATGTTATCAAAAGTAAACAATACAACACTACGTTGTTACAATGGCAAATCCGGAAACTCTATTGGAACCATGTTATAAAAGCGTACACTCGACCCCACAAAGGATTTCTACACTTTGCGCACAATTGATTGTTTTCAATAGCATAACAATTTAATATATTGTTATGATCAACGATATTCACAATAGTTTTGAAAAGGAAAAATCTTTAGCAATGTTTATTATTGACTGGTTCGTATATTTTTGGATGTGAGCTTAATTTACTGGAAGGCGAAATAGTTTGTGTTAGTTTGTAAATTTTCCCAAGTCAAGTCGTAGCCATATCCAGCGCCAAGATCGTTTTCTCGTGCAAAAAGATGTACGAGTATGTACACCTTTCTCTAAGGGTGACACAACCCACTGCTCCATTGCATTGCTTAATTTATATCGTGAAAACTAGCTGATGCCGGCGTGTTCTTCCGCGTCGTTAAGGTTTTTTGATTCCCGTGGGAACTCCTTAATTTTCCGGCGTAAAAAGTAGCCTATTTCCAGGTCCTCAACTTTACCCATTACCCATGCCAAAAATCTCGTCGATCCGTTGCTCCGTTGCAGCGTGATTGAAAGACAAACCAACAAACAAACATACTTTCGCATTTATAAAATTACGAGTAGTATAGTTTGTGGAGAAATCTGCTGCGAACAAAAATCACAAATTATGAGGATCAGAGAAGGCCGGACCTGAAGGCCAGGCCACCTGCGGCCACAAAATATAAGTAATTTCGTAAACGATAGGATATGCCAGCCACATGTCTGCACATAAAAGGGCAGAACATCAGATGCCCTCCAGAAACTAGGAGTCCTTCCCAAGCAGTCGCCGTTACCGAAATCGGCCAGAAGGACATTATAATCATCATCATAGTTTGTAGGACTGTGAATGGATATTTTAATAAAAATATACATGCGTACAAGACAAACGAAACGGTTGCTACGAGTTTCGTAATGCTACTTTAGGTTATTGCTATTTTGTATCGAAGATGTAGTAGTTTACATAGTCACTAAATTAATAGATTGGAATCTACTCAGTATTCCGTAATGAATCGCGGGCAATGATGCGTGCTGTAAATGGTGTACGTTTTAAATCAATCTAATAGATCTTATCAAACGATGAGCCGTGTTCAGGATTCTAAAGGTCTTGTTTGTCACGAGCCTTTATCCTCGAATTATAGATATTATCATAGGTAATATTTAATTATTTAAACTAGATGATACCTTCGAGTCCGTAGGTTTCAAAAAAAATCCGGGGGTACTTTTTTATTTTTCAGGATAAAGTGCGTCTTGGGTGTAATGAGTGTACGTCAGTGTCAAACGTCACTGTCATTAATGTACCTTGTCCATGTCCTGACGAGTCTCTATAATTAATTATCTTAATAAATTCTTAAAATGTAAAGACCTAGTTTTCACTACTATTTCTAATAAGTACAATATACTCAACGCGTAAGAACAATACATTGGGGTTCAAGCTTTTGCAATGCAATCTGAACCTCGTACTGATCAGTTAAACTATATGGGCCGTGAAAGATAAAAGGTAACACACACTCTTTCGCATTTACAAAATTTAGTCTAGGTATCATAATAAATAATGTCAATGTTGAATTATTCAATAATATAAATCTTATGAGAATATTTTGTGATTGGACTAACAAATAAGTTTGTTATTTGTTGTTCTGACAGATCTAAGACGTTATTCAATATGGGTTTTACTCCGGTTTTACTGTTTTGTTTGGCTGCCATAAAGGCAGATCTTGTTTTCTTCGGTTCACTGTTTTTCGTATTTTCTTCAATAATACTATTCTTTGTTCTCTTTCGTCTGATTGTGATATGTGTGCTTCGTGAATAGACGCTTTATGCTTGCTTTGAATAGTAATTTTTGGTACTAAATATAAAAGTAAATTACCCATTTGTCTGAAGTTGTAAATTCTTATATTATGTACTTAATGTTTTTTGGTGGATCATACGCGAGGATATTTTATTTATGTCAAATGATCTTTAATCCCACCGTATACTCAGTTATTCCACGAAAACTTTTACCTTACGATTGCATAGAACTAAAAATGTAGACACGTCTCTGCCTCCAGACTGTATTCATGTATATCTCAACTCTAGCAAAATTTTTGCGCCACACGTTTATCGAAGCTAAACGGATAATTATAGTTCGGTTAGATATTTGCATTTCAATGAGCACCATTTCAATTTCAAAACTTGCGGCAACCGAAGCATATCACAATGGATGCATTCAATCGGATAAGCCATAGACCTAGCCTGAGAGGCATGCGTGTTATCCAGTTAAATTTGACCGGAAACTGACAAAAAACAGTGGGAGAATGGACCAATGTGGTGGCCACAGTCCACGTTTGTACAATTTTGTCATTTATATTATTAGGTACGCCAGCACACTTTTATTATTTAAGTACTTCGTTGTCTACTCTGTCATTGGCATCATGTAGCTACTTAGAGATTTCTTGTAAATCGTATTTACGTTATTTTAACTAATTTATACACTTATTTTGTCAACTGTTCAACATTCAAGGACTGAATTCACAAAGTTGGTCGCTCTTACCTTGTCCATTCCAGTTTTTAGCCTTAAGTATGTGTTTGTTTATTTCTTCGTGTGGCAAGGGTGACGTCATACTACGCACTCGCTCTTTCGATTCTCCGTGAGCCGTATTTCGGTCGAGTCAGGTCTGCAAATAAACTTGTGATGCAACTATCGTTTAAAAGTCCATGTCTTTATAAGCTTCTAAGTCGTTTAAATGTCGTTTCGCTAAAGTAGGTCGCAATACGACTTTTTAAAGTTCATCATGAGCCAAGCTTTCAAGCAATTACTCTTTACGGGCTGGGAACTTTCAATAAAGCTATACACGTAAAAGCTACGTTCATTCGATTTGCCATAGATAGTAATTTTGTAGAGGTATAATATATAAATAGAAACAAAATTACCAGTTGTCTTAGTACTATCTAAGGAGGTAAATTTTATAGTTCTCCCAGATATTAGTAGCCTTGTCAAACAGCAATGAAGATTGGAATAAATTAAGATAAGCCGCAAGGTCAGCTACACTGTCACGACATGTGTAATAGCTTAGTGTTTTTTGTAATGTTCATAATACTTAATAATCGCCTCTGATAGACAGTTACGTGTTGATCTAAAATTATATTAACTCAAGTTTATGCAAAACCACTGAATTAAGATTCATTTTTGCGCAAAACGATATTTTATTGACAGGAATACAACTCATGTCGTCCTTATTTACAGAAAACATTATGATCAGGGGATGGTGCTATTTTTGTGGGTCAGTGGTTGGTCATGTTTATTTAATTAACTAGATGATGCCCGCGACTTCGTCCGCGTGGATTAAGGTTTTTTGATTCCCGTAGATTTTTCAGGATAAAAAGTAGCCGACAGACAGACAGACACATTTTCGAATTTATAATATTAGTATGGACTTTAACAGATCAATTCAGTAGTGATAATTGAAATCCTTTTCACAATATTGCTTTCGAAAGAAGCAAACTTTAGAAACTTATTAGCTCTATTTTTTAAACTGTTGTTTGACTAATAGAGTCAACATCTAAGTCCCGGGGATGCTCCGTTGTCGGAAATCGGAGTGCAGGACCGTAATACAACAAGCCACCTTACCTTAATATACCTAGTTCTAACGGATTTCAGCTAGTTCTTGGTAGCGTTATGTTCTTTTAGACCTGTCAGTTTAGTTTTGGGCCCGATTCTTAGAACTTTTTATTGAAACTGATTTCGCTAAACCTGTCTCTGTTATTTGACACAGAACTCAGGGGTTATGTATTACTGGCGAGTGATGTAAACTAATTTCCATAACCGGTTTCTTCTCGCGGTCACTGCCATAACGCAGTCGGGTTAGCGCTACATTTAGCGTGAACGGGCGACCGTGTTATAATTTCAAAGAGCATTGTAAAAGGTCAAACCTACTTGTTGTATTTATAAACTGTGAATTCTAATCGATTGTTGTGTAGGTTTGTTTAAAGAATGTCCTTGAACTTGTATTTTAAGTTTCGTATATATAATTATTTATTTCATAAAGGGCATACGCATGTGTGTCACCACTTGTGAAAATGAGTCTTGTCTTGGCGTCTACCACCGCTACTGGTTAGATTCTAAGATATAAGATTTTATGAATGTAGGTTTAAAATATTTGGCTAACTGTGTAGGTAAAGGGCTCTTCTTATATTTAAGCGAATCATGTTAATTTGATTCTAATCGTCTTTACTAAATCAATTATTTGATCTGGTACTTTTGCAATTGCTCGAACTCTAGCATTCTTCTATATCTATTATTTGAATTGGTAATTTTGCAACTACTCTAACTAGCATTCTTGGAAAAGTTTTCAAGAACAATAAGAAATTAAAGAAAATAATATTCGATTCTCTTTTCAGTAAGTAATTGAATTTCATGAGCGAATTCAATAACTGATTCATATTCTGTTGAGAAAAGTTCAATGAAATTGCGATAAAAATGTGCATTCTAAAACTAACCGCAGGAACAAGAATATTATTGGTTTAATAAAATTCATATCTTCGTGTATTTTGCAGCAAAAATTTTTTTATTTTTTTATTTATTTATTTAATTTATTTTCCTCCCATATTATGTAAAAAAGCATAGTGTAGTAAAGTGTACAGTAGAAGTGTGTGGATACATGTATGTAATCCATACTAATATTATAAATCCGAAATCGTGTCTGTCTGTCTGGCAGTTTGCTACGCTTTCACGGCTCATCCGCTCCACCGGTTATGATAAAATTTGGTACAGGGGTAGGACATAGGCTACTTTCTATCCCGGAAAATTAAGAGCTCCCGCGGGAATCAAAAAATCCTAATCCACGCGGGTGAAGTCGCTGGCAATATCTAGCAAATAATAACAAGGCACCTATAGTTACACTTCGACCTCCGTGGCGCAGTGTGTTATAGCGCTGTTGTCTTAACGTGCGGAGGTCCCGGGTTCGATCCCCGGCAGGGTCAATTTGGGAATTTATAATTTCTGAATTTTCTCTGGTCTGGCCTGGTGGCAGGCTTCGGCCGTGGCTAGTTACCACCCTATCGGCAAAGACGTGCCGCCAAGCGATTTAGCGTTCCGGTACGATGCCGTCTAGAAACCGAATAGGGGTATGGGTTTAATATAACTGCCATGCCCCTAACAGGTTAGCCCGCTACCATAGACTAGACTGCATCATCACATCATCATACCATCAGGTGAGATCGCAGTCAAGGGCTAACTTGTAGTGGATAAAAGAAAACACTTCCTTGCTCCCTAGCATAAGCCTTGAGATTTATCACTCCTATAGTGCTTGACCCGTTTCCTTATGTACCTAATCTTCGGAATGGTCTACCCCTTCTTCTTGGGTGCCATTCTGTTAATTTTTTTTCCCAATTTGGTATTATGTTTCATATAAGAAAAATTGTAAGCATAACTAACTAAAGTTTAAAGAATTTCACATAAAGTATTGTGTGGTATAGATTGTGTAGATATAACTGATGGAGCGTGGCAGGAATTTCTTGTAATCAGATACCGTAGAAGTTACTTTGTCGTGTTAGTAAATTGCATTAGATAAAAATCCGATTTGCATAAATAACTTAACTACGATCCTGTCCTGGCATGAGACGAAATCATACTTCATACTGATATTATAAATGCGAAAGTGTGATTGTTTGTTGGTTTGTCCTTCAATCTCGCCTCAACAGAGCAACGGATCGACGTGATTTTTGGCTGGGTATAGTTGAGGGCCTGGAGGGAGACAAAGGCTACTTTTTATCCCGGAAAATTAAGGTGTTCCCGCGGGAATCAAAAAAGAATTAAACTGCACGTGGACGAAGTCGCGGGCATCAGCTTGTGTACTATAAAACGAATGAAAGTTGGTCATAAATTAATAGGGTTGAAGTGTCTATAAGTAAGTAAGTAAAAATACTTTATAACACACAAACAAATAACAGAACAGAGGTAAAACAAATCGTGACAGAATTTACAACTTGTTACGGTGTAAAGGCGGCCTTATCACTATGAGTGATCTCTTCCAGGCAACCTTTTTAAGATAGGAGATTGGTTGCATGATGACAGGGCGGTGCGCACGTGTAAATTTCTAAAAGAAAAAAAACTGTCTGTACTAACATAATACGTATTTGCTTTTTTTAAAGCTATTTTCGCGCGCACATCTTACTTTTAGAGCTACATATTTGTCGGTGAAGGCAAACATCGTAACGAAACCTCATGCCTGAGAGTTCTCCGTGATGTTTTCAAAGGTGTGTGAGCTCTACCAATCCGCACTTAGACAGCGTGGTGGCCTAACCCTCTTCTCGTTTTGAGAGCAAGATTCTTGCTCAGCAGTGAAAAATGAAATTACTTAATTTAAGTCTAAAATGGTCTAACCAGGGACCAAAATTATGTTTAAGAATTTGCACATGACGTATGCATACATAGATAGAAGAAAATAATTGAATACAACTTGAAGCTAGCGGATCTAAGTGTATTTAATATTAATCATGGGGCAATTTACTTGCGGGAAATCATTACGCACATAAAAACCTTAATGGCGCACGAGTTACGTTTTTTGCTAACTTACGAGTACAAGTAAAACGAATAGTATACGTCGGCCTGTCGTAACGTGTAGTGAAATCCATATTCAAAATATAAATTCGAAAGTACGAGTAGGTATATCTGTCTATAGCCTTCTAACGGCCCATCCGTGATCCGTACCTATTAATATAAATTAGTAACGTGCTTACAACGCGGATTCATCTAGTACTAATATACCTAATTATGTATGTATCTACATATATAACTAGCAGACTTGCCCGCGACTTCGTCCGCGTGAAATAAGTTTTTTAAATTCCCACGGGAACTCCCTAATTTTTCGAGTTAATATATTATAGCCTATGGCACTTACAAATAATGTGGCTTTCTATTGGTACCAGAATTTTCAAAATCGGTTTAGTAGATCCAGAGATTACCCCCTACAACGTCACAAACTACCTCTTTATCTTTATTTTAAACTCTTATACCAAGTTTCATGGATATAACTTGAGAAATTACGGACTTTCAAACAAACTTCCACCCCCTATTTCACCCCCATTTTATTTGGGGAGGGAATTTTGAAAAATCCTTCCTAAGTGAGCGCCTACGTCACAAAAGAAACCTGTCAAAATTTCAAGTTTCTAACCCCAGCGGTTTAGGCTGTGCGTTGATCCCTTATCGATTTAATACATATAGATATAGATCTTATCCGTACGCAATTAAACTAGGCAACCTATTCACGATATGTCAATGAGTATGTTATCTATCATTTATTTCTTATGACAAATAAATAACAGATGAGGGTATAAATTTCTTATACGGGATCTCATATTTATAAGCAGACAAATCTATTTTACTGGATTTAATTTTGAAGTTTAAGAGTAACTGATAGATTAAATCTAATCCTAAAGCTTAAAAAAACATAAAATGTAGGTATATGGTGAAAAATCCTCTTTTTTTCTTTGTTGCAGGTAAAAAATCGATGTCATCAGTATAGAAAATTAATTTTCAGGAGTAACTCAGAAGACAGCTATAATCATTGTGAAAATCCTGTTAGATATCACAAAAGCAAGAAGTCATAAAAAAGAAAACTTCAAATATGTACTTAATTGTTATCTTTATAAAATGATTATTAGAAGATTTAATTAGAGTGACTTCCTCCGTGTGTGTTCATTTTTCTGCCTGAAAAAAGGAGTATATTATTTTCAGGGTTCATGTATGTATGTATGTATGTGAGTTTGTATATTCTACCGTAACTTCTATACGCCTGAACCGATTTTAATAAATGAGGTATTGTTAGAATTTCTACCTTATCCCGGGTGAAGTAGGCTAGTAAAATTAAAAAAAAATTGATGGGGTGACCATGGTCCCGTATTAAAGACTAAAGTTGAAAAAAAATTCGAAAATAAGATTAACTATATAATCATCATCTAGAAAATGATGAGTAGATTCCAAAAATATACAACACTATAGTTCAATATCCAGTGATTCACAAAATTAAATCATTTAATAAAAATGTGAATAAGATTCTATTTAACTAGATTAATTTTCTTTTGGCAAGGCAGTCGTGTTTTTTAATTTTGTTAATTATGACTTGTTAATTTTAATTTTAATTTGGTTTTTAAACCATTCTCAGGTTATTTTTATTAAAAAAAATATCCTTTATCCATGCAAATCTTTTACTACATCAATGCCAAAAAATAACATCGATCCGTTGCTCCTTTACGGCGTGATTGAAGGACAAACTAACATACAAAACACTTTCACATTTATAATAAAGGTAGTGATTACTTACAGGAACGGTTATGGTAAGTACAAGATGTTGGAATGTATAACACATTGTAAGTATTTTTATGGCAAATGTACCTGGTAACGTTGTATGTTGTAGTTAATGGCAGTCCAGATGGATCGTGGGAAGATTCCGGTTATTGTTTAGTGAACATTGAACCACAAATGCTTCTTGCAGTATCGTTTGTTAGAAATCTCTCACCTACATCTCACCACAATAATAAAGGCACGAAGGTTTAATAGTGATTCATGTGGGAAGGTATGATAAGTATGAAATAATATTATGTTGTATTGTTTAAGTCTACTGCATCGTACTTTAAATGATAAACACCTGATAGTTTACGCCTAGAAGCAGAGCAGTAATTTTCTTATCTAGTTTTAAAAAATACGAGTTACGGTTTGCAAAAATGTAGGAGACTGACTATCTAAATTCTAAAGGGTTACTGCGTCGTCGTTAATAAATAATAATCTACCTCTGGTGCTTTTCTAAAGGCAATTCAAACACGGAATTTTCAGTACAAACTCTAAGTGCAAACGAATCAGATGCCTTTGCTCAGATCTAGCACTGGCCAAGCTCTTTGATTTTTTTACTTTCCTCAACTTTTACAATCAATTGCCATGCAATTAGCAACCATAAATTATTACCTTGAGAGTTCAAACAATTTTTTACGTCCTTAATTAAAATCCTGGGACCTGGTAATGAAATTCTCCTTTTATGAAATTTTCCAGCATCTATTTTAATTGACGCATTTGTTACTGCGTCTTAATCGTAGAATTTCTCTATCGTTGTAACTGCAATAGCTTTTCTAGCTCTGGGGAATGTCGACATGTGAATTTAAAAGAAACGTGTGGTGTCGTGGGACACCAGATAGGAACGAAATGCCTTATTATATAATTAGACACTGTTTAGTGAACATACAAAACCAAACACATAAAAAAATTGGCAGTCATGTTTTTACTTCAAAATCTTACGCATTTTCGTTACAGAAGTGTTTTGCATTTTACACATTTTCGTTACAGACGTTTTCGACGGCTAGGGTAACCCTTCGCATCGTCCTATAAGGAATTTTCGTTCCAAAAACAACATGGCGTCATAGATTGTTTCAAGCATACTGGGATTCTAGCCGGATCAATATTTTCTTAGAATTAATAAATAACTGTACTTCATTATTTGTTGTACATTCCTCCTATTTTTGATAGTCCTCTATTGACTTCATATCAGTTTTATTAGTGCCCAAATTTTGGCATCTAAAAATGAGCCATTTATGATAATAAAATTTGAGTATCATATTTTTATCTTTGTACATATTTATTCTTCTGCTATCAAAGTATCATG
Source organism: Erebia palarica (assembly GCA_964035005.1). Lineage (NCBI taxonomy): Eukaryota > Metazoa > Arthropoda > Insecta > Lepidoptera > Nymphalidae > Erebia > Erebia palarica. The sequence continues at coordinate 5,482,381 of OZ035992.1, forward strand.
GTATAGTTATGGCCATCTTCAACTATAATAGATCGTCGATTTATGTGTAAATAAACATAAATCATATCCTTTAAATAGTCCTTGAAATATCATACTCTATAGATTTTCTTAATTTTAGGCCACACGTCATAACCGTTGTTACTGTTTACGTTAAAACGATTTATTTATATAGATTGCAAAATCCTATGCGCATTAGCAATAGCAGCTGGAGGCTAAAAATAATCTTGCTTGTGATCATCCGATCGGTAATGACTGAAATTAGTTTTGATCTGGAATAAAATTCTAGTCACCATTTTATAACCCCTCAATCTCCATTAAGCAATTTTTTGGGCCTCTCCATTGTTACTATACCTTATAGAATTACTAACGGACGCCCGCGACTTCGTCGGCGTGGATTATTTTTTTTTAATTCCCACAGGTATTCCTTATATTCCTTAATTTTCTGGGATAAAAAGAAAAACCTCTCTATGCTCCATAAAAGCATATGTCACTCTGCAGGTCCTCATATGCAAGAAATCACGTTGTTCCGTTGCTCTGTTGCGGCGTGATTGAAGGAACAACTCTCTTTTTAACGTCCTTGGGGAAAAATTCCAAAACTGTGAATTATATTTCACAATTTTAAAACAGAAGTCCAAATACCAAGTTGCATGGCTATAACTTGAAAGACAACGGACTTTCATACAATTTTCAACCTTTATAAAAACCCCTTTGGGAGTGGAATTTTTATAGATTGTGACACATGTGCTTCTTTATTTTTTACCGAAAGCCAAAATATCAAGTTTCGTGGATATAACTTGAAAAATATCTCGTAAAATAAAGGACTTTCATACAAACTTTCATCCCATATTTCAGCCCTTTGGGGGTAGAAGTTTCAAAAATGGTGAAACACATGTTTCTTCATTTTAAACCGGTATATCAAGTTTCATGGCTGTAACTTGTAAAACGACGCACTTTCACACAAACTTTCAATCCCTATTTTACCCCTTTAGGGGTGGAATTTCGAAAAACCCTTTCTTAGGGGATACCTTCTCTTCACAAAAAACACACCCTCCAAATTTCATGTCTCCAGGACCAGCGGGCTGTGCGTTGATATATAAGTCAGTCAGTCAGGACTTTGGATTTTGTATTTAAAAAAAAATGTAGATCACCACGTGAACGAAATCCATGTGACACAGAAATCAGTAGACAAAACAGCTCGTAGTTTTCTTCTATTTATATTTCCCACACTTGGAGGAAACGCATCTCACAGAGCTCTCGATCATGACGTCACTACTCACTGCCACGTGTGCCTTATTAAAAAGACTAAAAGAATCCTTCACTGTGCCAATGCTGTTGTGGCTGTGTCCAATTTGTTTTGGGAACTCAGTCTACGCAGTGATGCATTAGTCTACCGCAGGGAAATTCGGATTTACATTCGGCTGTCTATGTTCTCTACAAACTTCATAGTAATATTATAAATGCGAAAGTGTGTTTGTTTGTTGGTTTGGCCTTAAATCAAGCTGCAACAGAGCAACGGATCGATGAGATTTTTTGCATGGACATAGTTAAACACTAGAGAGTGACATAGGCTTTTTTTCCTGAAAAATTTAAGGAGTTAGCGCGAGAATTCAAAAAAAATAAACTTCGCTGACGAAGTTGCGGGCATTAGCTAGTTATAAATACAAGAACGTCTGTCTGTTAACTTTTCATAGTCTATCAGTGTAGCCTATTTTGACGAAAGGTACAGAGATATATAATTTTACATGTGCATGCCTACTGCATGGTTGCCATATGCACGGGCATAGGTTACTCTTTGTCCCGAAAAATCATATTTCTCACGAGTCACGGGATCTTTTAAAACGTAGACCCATACGGGCGAATTCCTGTGAATCATGTAACAATAAATAAGTAAAAATGAGTAAAGTAAGTTAATAGTGTTAGGCGGATAAAAATTGTACAACAGAACGCAGACGCCACCATAGACTGTCCGTGTCTATGGCGCACGTGAGGCCCCGTTTCACATTTGACGTTCCTGGGGTTTTCGTGCGTTATTGGTGTGTCAGGCAGAGTGACAGATATAGGAGGGAAAACCAGTTCGCAACCCTTGTAGCTTTAGTTTTAAGATACCGTTAGTTAAATTATCAAAGTATACAGTGTAGGTACCTAAACTATGACTAATCTGTAAATCTGTTATCATAATACAGAGCTAAAACTTTTTCTCTTTTTTGGGACATAAAATCCGATCCGATCTGAGATAAAGCTCTACATTAGATAGAGAGATAGATAAGCACTAGGCATTCAAATCCCCGTGGCCTAGAAAACCCAAACTTTCTATTCCTAAACACAATACCTAATGGATCTGTACACCTTTGGAGGTAGAGTACTTGTTGGCGGTGATAGATTGAGTTTTAAAAGATGAAAGTTTGCTAAAAGCATCTCCGAGTATCGTATATTTCATTTTTGCCCATATATTTCCTTAATTGTATTTTGCTTTTTGAGGTTCAAATTTGCCCTTTTCGTTTCCTCCGTGCCTCGGAGGAGGCAATCGTTACAAAAACCTAAGAGTTTAAATACTCTTAGTAGAGTCATATGCGGAAGGATGTGGGAACCCACTGCATTATTATCCCAAGAAAGCTCCTACCATTATTTGATTAATGGAAAGGGGTCACGACCCTCAGTAATGAGGAATACGACGCAGAGAGAGAGATCAGGGATCAATTTAATCGACAGGATTGGCGTTTCACATGGAGACGAAAGTTTCTAGTAGCGTCTTAGAGAGCGTCACTGTTTTTGCACATGCCCCGTTTCTATCTATCTGGTATTGAATTCCTTTTGCCGGTGTTAACAGGTTAATCAGGTTGCAACAAAAACTTGGACTAACTAGACTTGATAACTACTTGTTTCTAGTTTGGTTGACTGGATCATCTACACGTTTTTAATAAAGCTTACTCATCCGCTAGTCGCTACTGCCAAGTGTATCAATATTTTTATGAAGTGTTTTGTTATATTGGTATAATGTTGGCATGGTATATTGGAATTGAATTTAGGTTGGGAAAATATAAATTATCTCCAAAAAACGTCCAAAATCCAAAAACCTATGTGCAATTTTTGCGAAGTACTTAATTAAAAAACAAACGGGGTCGTCTACTACGCCAAAAGATTTCAAACCCCTTTCAGTTAAAGGATTTTATTCTCTTTTACTGACGAGAATAAAATCCTTTAACTTAAAGGACCTTTTTGGACATTCCTTTAGGTTTTGGCTAAGATTGGTCATAAATACTTTTAGTAAACCTACATTTTTAGTGTTCAGCTTAATGTTATCTGATATGTAGGTTAACGCGTCTACAGACCTCGTCGCCTGAGAAGCTTTCCCTATTTATTTCGCTTTACGACTTCTTTATGTATTGTTTTTATTAGTTGGTTTCCTTTTGAAGAAAACTCATTTATGGTGAGTTGTCTGTTAAGCACAACCCACACTAAAGCACCGATCTATAGTGTGGCTTTTTATGCTTCCTCTTTAGCTTCCTACTTATTTATTATTCTCGTTCCAGAAATAAGTAAAAGTAGGTACTCGTATAATAGAAACTGGATTTCGTACGCAAATTCCATGAACACGACTTTCTTTGCAATTTTTTTAAATTTTAGATTATCAAATCAAAGTTTTCTTGTAAAAAACAAAACTATAATAAAACAACAACAATTCTATAAGCATTAAAATTACCTTTGGGGATCATCCATAAAGTAGGTACGTCACACGTTAAGGGGTACGACAAAGTGGGAGGACAAGGGGGGAGGGGTCCTAAGTCTCGTGACGTCACATTTCAAAATCTTATTCATATAAGTGTTAAAATGCCAAATTTGAACTATTAACGAATAACTTAAAATATTTCTCTAAATATGTATAATCTAAACTCTATAGTCTGTATCTGTAAGGTTAAAATTGTTTTGTTGGCGAGTTCACACTCGCTCTACTAGTGTCACGTGCCGGTCGTGTATGAGCCCTTTGCAAATGCATATATTCATAATGGAAATAAAAATAATCGGAAGTGCTGTTTTAGTTTAATAATTTCTAGATGTAAAATTGCAAGATATGCGACGTCACACTAGGAAGGGAAGGGTCACAAATGTGACCAACTGTGACAAGGATTGGGGAGGGGTCCAAGAATCACGAAATTAGTGTGACGTACAAATGGCTCAAACATAATTTTTGAATTGCAAGAATTTGTAAAAACTTTGTTGTTCATATAGCCCTGTTACTTGAAATATGTTGTAGTTACTTACTATGTTAAAATAGATTATTGTGGAAGCTCTTAAGTCAAAACAGTTGTTAAGTTACGTCGAAACTTATTTGTAAGACAAGAAAAATTATGCAAACGAAGACGCAAACGAATTCGTTACGATTGTAGTGCATGATACTTATGCAAATTTAAGTATACTTAACAGGTTGAGAATGCATTAACTTAGATGATATGCCATTGACTGGAATGTACATACATGCAAACTAGTTTTGTTGATGTGTGTAATGTACAACAGGTTAAAAGTATGGTTAGGTGTTAAAGTTTTATTGCTCCATCATATTCTGAAATAGCTAATTTAGGAGGTTTTTTTCCATACAAGTTTATTTATACAAGTTTAGTCGCGGTTATTGGAAGTTTTATTTTTAAACCCACTGTATTACACTGTGGATTTGCAAGTCAATAAAAATGCAGAAAAAAGTTCAAACTATTATTATTGGAAGTATTGATGCCAAAAGATTCGGTTAAACGCAATGATTTAGTTTTACAAACAAGTTTCTTGATCTAATACGCCGAAACGAGTGGAAATACACGGTGGCATAATATTGTCCGGTAGAAACGGAAACTTTCCCTGTCCGAACACTTTCGCCTTCATTTCAGCGGATAATGATAGACTGACTCGCTTGATTGGACACGCATGTTGTAGAATTTCGATTACTGGCCTTCCTCTTCTTAGTTACTATTATGGAATTTTACTTCTGTTTAATTTGTACTAGCAGATTTTATATCACAACTACTCTATGTACAAGTTTTATACTTAATTATTACTTAGTATTGCTCTGACAAATGATAAGAGGGACACGTTTAATTTTTTTTAACGGTTTTCTAAGTATTGCGGGGTCGTACTTCTCCATGCTTCTTTACTCAGGTAACCTAAAATCGATTACATTTTAACCATTGGATGTGCTTTTATGAGTTAAACGAATTTTGGTATATTTAATCTAATTTTGGTTGCAGTTGAATGTGTTCTAATCGTGGTTCTAATGATTAATAGCGATTTCCAAAATAAAAGTTTGCTCTATGTCTAAACAATGCGTATGCTATGAAGTATAAGCTAAAATATCGCAAAACCTTGACGGAAAGATAACCCCAAATATTTGAGGCAAGGATAGACATCCCAAACCCTTCTTTGCATTGGAAACGCCTTAAAATATTTCTTCTTGCCAAACTAGGAATGAAAGTACAACACACGTCCCACCACAGACAGATTTATCGGTATTTCACGTATTGTCACTTCATACATTATTCAATTCTGCTCCATTGCACGCATCTCACTCACGCGTTTCAGAATCTTGTCTGCAAAGTTCTTCTATACATGGCTCTGTAATGCTGCTCGCACATTACTGGCGAGCCGCATGCGCTTAACAACTGTTGAGGCACGGCAGATACAAACGCATATGTCACTGTAAAATTGTAAAAACCGTTAGGTTATAATCTAACTCGCGAAATTGCAAACTGTCGAGAGATTACAACTTAACGAATTATTTTTCGGTATATTGTAATCTGTTAGGTATATTAACACGATAAAACCTAAGTGCCCGGCATGCGGCCGGGTACTACCTGATTGTTTATGTCGAACCCTAACCTAACCTACAAGAAAACGTAAATACAATGAATATTTCAAAAATTGATACTCAGAACATTGAACGGTTCACAATCTTTCGACAGTTTACAATTTCGCGAGTTAGATTATAATCTAACGGTTTTTACAATCTTACGCTGACACATACAAGTGAACTCATTACGATGGGAAACATTGCCGGAAAAAGATGCGCAGGGAAACGGACATGAATTGCAACCGTCACTGAACTCGGTTGCTTCACGAAGAACAAACGGCATACATACAAAGGTGACTGCCAATCTTCCATTGTCGTAGAGGAACCCAAAGAAGAAGAATCCAATGCTTTCCTAAGCAGTACGGTAGCACAACAAATTCTTAGTATTCAACACTGAAAAATCATTTCCACTACCCACGGAAAAAGTAGTTACTCGCACTGGAGGTCTAATATGCGTGTTGCTAAAGTCATCTGTATTTGCTGATTGATATTCTGAGTAATCCTGCGATGTGAGATATGCGATCCGCACAAATGACTGACGATTAAAACCAACTGGTGAAGAAATTGCAATCCATTAAGTACAGTTAGGCGCCAAAGTGACGAGCGATGACAGAACCGTAGGGTGGCCTGAATTGTCGTATCAATTGAGACCCCGCTGTGATAGACACTTCCTTTTCAATACCTCCACGGCATTGTATAAATCTGTACAGTAGCTATTCGATTGTAAACAATTTTAACAAATCGTGTTTATATACAATCCAATCTATCAGAATGCATTCGACAACTGCTGGACATAAAACTTTTCGAGAGCTCATCGAGCAGCAGCGAGAGCGCTTCCATCCATCTTTGTCAGGTCAACGGTACAAGTGGTAGTCCGTCCTATACTTATACGTATAGGACGCTTATCAGTACGCGGTCTTCAATCTAAACTCATTAGCCTTTTCGGCTTCTACAAATACCTGCCCACTGCTACGCCGCCTCTTCTTAATTTTACTTGGAGCTATACCGGGCACTTTTCTCTTTTAAATTTCTTCGTGCCTTGAGAGAAATATTCAAGAAAGCTCCCTCCATAGCGTGATGAGTGACTTAGTTTCTGGAAGAGGCTGACCGTGGCGGTCCGGTGACCACAGTTTTTAAAATTGAATCCACAGATCTATGATTTGCACAAGTCACGTACTAACTACTACTATACTTACTAATATAGCACTGCAGAAGAATGACGTGACGCTATGCTTGACAACCTAACAGATATCTTTTGTGCACATGCTGAGTGAAGACCATTTTGGGGATCAAGTCACATTTTACGTTTTTTTTTCTCTTTTTATGAAGAGATAAACTAATAATTTTTATTATTATTAGTTATTTCCACAAACAAAGATTTATTTATTTCTTTCGTTCTTTCTTTCTTTGCAGTCAATTTAATTCTAGATGAATACGCTCTAGCTTTATTTTTCTATTATGGACTTTTGCTGTTGATATGTTAATTAATGCTCCTGATAAATTGCTTTGATGAACCTCTTACTTTCATTTAACTTTTCTTATCTTCAAAGTTTTTCTAAGGCTTAAGACTATTTATCTTAATGTTACATTTGTTGATTTGACGCATATCCCAATTAGATTCACGATTTTGTTTTGGTGTACTGACAGTTTGGTTAATGTACTTTGTTTGTGTTGGTGAATTAAGGCCATAGAGAGAAAGTGTTAATTAAAGGGCACGTCTAATAGAGACTCATCCATTGTGCTATTATCTCTTAATCTTATATTTATTATAGAGCTTAGTTTTCTCTTTGTTTCAATATAATTGCCTTTTGATTAAAAGGTTTCTTGATATGATCTACTAACTTTGTGCTTGAATAATTAGTTGTTACCTTTGTCGTTACTTCATTCATACTTTTGCGAAAAAGCAGAAAAATACAGAAAAAATTACCGCAACTCAGACATGCCGCAGAGTCTAGAGACTTTTTTTTGCATGGGTATAGTCGATAACCTGGAGAGGGGCGTAGGCTACTTTTAGTCCCGGAAAATAAATAAATATATAAAATAAGGCGTTCATGTAAGAATTAAAAAACAAGACCACGTGGCCGAAATCGCGGTTGCCAGTTAGTACATAATAAATAACCAGATTTTATTTTCAAAAACGACTGCTAATTATGGACCTTGTTTTCAGCCTTATCATTCTTTAATTTTTACACAACTGTAAAATATACTAAATGAACCCAAGTAAACTCGGCAAACTCATTCGGTGAATCGATTCAATATTATCCCAGCTTGTATAGTTGTTGCATTTAAGGCTCTTTCTTGAGAATACCTACTTACATGTTTTTATTTATTTATACTTACAGCGTTGACTATGTATGTATGTGCCGTGAATTAGTTATAGGATGTATTTGTGCTTATTCACACTTGTTAAAGAAAATGATTGAGTCATGATCGCAATAGTAAATGAAGTACTCTCTTTATATGGGTCAAGGTTCATTTGATTTCGTAATCGCATTTAGTGAGACTGAGATCATTATTATGGGAATCGAGAAGAATATCAATTTTATAGTCAGTAGCTATGTAGAGTGACTGTCTGTAATTATAATTTAATGCTCATTTCGTTGATAGAGCTTCTTTGGAATATTTAAATTTAGTTTTGTTAAGTCAAATCCCAACTCTTTCTGCCTTTTCTGAAAATTTACAGATCGTTGCGGTCATATTTGTTTGCGTAGACTTTGCATTAGACTTTGTTATTTACGAGTAAGTAAGTAAAAACACTTTATTACACACAAAGAAATAACAGAACAGAGGTAACACGAATCTTGACAAAATTTACAACTTGTTACGGTGTAAAGGCGGCCTTATCACTATCACAGTGATCTCTTCCAGGCAACCTATGTGAAAGGAGATGGGTTACTTGTTGTAAGGTAGGTACTAGGTAGTTATTTATGAACGGTGCACATTATTTGAGCTCCATTTCATGTACGTCCCTTTTAAGTTTCGGCTATGTAAAGCCATACCACAGAATAGGTAGGTAATACGTTAACCCGTGCATTAATTAAAATGGATTCATTACTTTTAACCCCGAGCTCGAGCTTCGTAAATACAGATTCTATAATATTCTCTTGCTTCATTAACAAAGTGAATTTTGTAACATAATTTTAATTAAATTACGCTAAAGTCTAACACAACATTATTACATAGTAGTCAAGTGACAGCCTTTCAGAGTAAAGATTTTGTTAGCCTTTTTAAAGCTTCTTTCTTTGCATACTTAGAGTATATGCCATGTTCTAAAATGGTTGCGGAAAAAGTTTGAACATGACTGTTTTCGGAACCAAGCATTTCCTAGGTCGATTTACGACTTTTATTCAAGTGCTTTTGAATAGTCTAGTGAATTTACCACTGGTTCGTAATGACATTCCTACCGAGATGAACTAGCAAGGAACTCGAGTGACAAGCGCCTTTAAAGAGTACATATTTCAGAAATTTTTGAACGCTTGAAACGCACAAAGCTAATATAACGCCACGGCTCAGTTACCCTCAACTTAATTGTAATCAAACAATCCGAGTCCAATGGATTACGAAAGTTCAAACAAACTTCCGTGACAACACAGATTTCCATGACTCAGTTAAATTTGTTGTTTACTTAAATTTAACGAGCACTCAACAAATAGTCAACTTTGCCATAAATCGTGGGCAGTCAGGTCGACAGACTGAATACGGTCGTGAGTCAGTTAACTGGCCTTACCATGTCTAGCTGTAATGGGTCAATTTATGTCTGCCACACTTGGAAATAAGATTTGCTTTAATACAATGTGACTATATTAGATGCTATTTTGAGCCCTATTATATTGTTGTTGTTGCCTTGGTTTTTACCATCTTATGTGACTTGTCTGTGCATTAGATCATCTCCTCCATGAATGGTTTGCACAAGTTTAGGTATGGTTACGTTTAATTTTCAGCCGAGCTGTATAGCTTGCCTATTGCTTAAATAATATTGTTAAATACTCGAAGCTATTTGCCTATTTTAAACTGTAAGTTATTTTATTCTACAAGAATATATTTAATAGTTTGCTTTTTTCAACATCGCCATTTCACAACCGGTGAAATTGGACACAAGCGAAAAATTTATATTATTAAACTATGTACCTATGCATATTACAGAAAAATTAATGCCATTAACCAAAATTAATTCAGTCGTATTTATTAATAAACTCCTAATATGTAAAACAACACCAATAAAACAGGATTTATAACGTTCGTTTATGAATTATATATTTCAACAATGTTTGTTACTTCACACGCTTTTTGCTTAGGTATATTATGCAAGTCAATTCAATGCTTAATTGTCCATCGCTAACAACCGGTTGCGGACAATTGAAAATTAACACTAAACGATACTTTTATTACAGTCTTGACTCTTGCACTTACGTGATTCTATCTCTTTGTTTTTCATCAGGTCACTTAGCAGAACTAAATTGTAAAGTTGGTGTCTGTGCATATAATCAATTCTCAATGTTCTCGGTGAAGAATACTTGATTTTAGCTTCTAACAAATTTGCTTCATACTTATACAAAATTGGTACTTAGGTAATTTACATTGATAGGAAGCATACAAAAATGTTATTCTCGTCATTTGTATCTCTTATCTTTTGTGCGCGATTGATAACTCCGTTAAATTCGTATTTTGTTACACTAAGGTACCTATAACATGTGATTTGATTTTCAAAGTCATATAATATATTATTTATTCTCAAAGATCTCTTTGTATTGTACTGAATTATGTTGAATACGTGATCTCTAAAAATCATGAACTTTAACCCTGCCGGAACTCGGGCATCAGTCTCTTCAATACTTAGATCATTAACAGAATTTCGCGTTGGTGTATGTAGGCGGACTGGTCGCGAGGGAACCGGTCCCGGATCGCACGCCTGTCCGTGCGATGTCCTGCTCACTTTAAAGTGAGATTTAAGTCTTAAAGATTGTCAGAGTCAACACTAAGCCATTTTATTAGCAACTAGATGATTTCCGCGACTTCGTCCGCATGGATTAGGATTTTTTGATTCCCGCGGGAACTCCTTAATTTTCCGGGATAAAAAGTAGCCTTCGTCACTCTCCAGTTCCTCAACTATGCCAAAAATTACGTCGAAACCGTTGCTCCGTTACGGCGTGATTGAAGGACAAACTAACAAACAAACACACTTTCGCATTTATAATATTAGTATGATTTAGATAGCTTTTGCAACGATCTTCGTCTTCAGATCCGTAATATCTAAATGTCATGACCTCTGACTGGGGTACCTTCAGTCTTCGACTATAAATAATAAGCAATAATTAAGTATTTTGTAAGTGATGATATTTCGTTGCTCGGATCGCATTATTTTTGCTGGAACATAAACGGATACACTTAAATCATTAATCAATGGCAAAATTTTAATCCAGGGCCTTATAAAGTAAAATTTATTGCTACGGTGTAACGACAGACTCTCTAGTTATTGGCCAAAATTAATTGTCGCAATAACAATGATTGATGCATGTTTTACGTAATAGGGCTACAGGGTTTATGAGTGACTACAGCGCTGTGGCACTTGATAATCGATAATAATTACTTAATGTTGAACTTGCATCAATAAAACCATATATAAGTCAAAACAGCTCAGTCCAGTAAAATAGGATGATTTTCAGCAAAGTCTATGCCAAGAAATCGTTTATTGTGAATTGTGGCTACATAAGGTTTTTTAGTGAAAAACTTCCTAATGGTTATTGCTACATAATAAGTAGTACTTCCTAATTGTTCCTATGGTTACCTAGTGTTCGATGTCACGCCTTGAAATGCATGGTGAATGCATGATAATAAATCCGGTTTGTCATGTACCAAAAAGAGGATAGTAAAAATATTTCTTTACTGATAAAACTAGTTGCCAGATTAACCATAGTTATTTGTGTTATATGGGGCCAAAGAAAATTTTTGTTCCCCGAGGGCGCTATTTTGAATTCAGAGTGAAGTGAAGGATTCTAAAGTAGAATCCTGAGCGTAGCGAGGAATTCAATATACGCCGCCCGAGAACAAAAGATTTGGCCCCGAGTGACACACACTATTTTCATCATTACGTATGAGAAAAAGCTAGGAGTATCAACGTACTATGTATGGACATTACCTATACGTTTAAGCACCAATCAGAAGCACGAACGCGGACCAATCAGAACAGAGAAATGAAAAGTCCCATGGGCCTAAAAATTACATTTTGCTCACGTACTCTGAAGCCAATATTCGTTTTTCGAATAGGTATGATGAAAAAGACATTTATTTAGATTTTTCCATCAGCGCCTGGTCAACAAAAGGCAAAATTGTAAGTAGGTGAACCGTGGACGGTGTGTGTATAAAGGACCGGTCCTGCCATGTCCATTCAATGCATGTCCTATTTGCTATAAGTAACGGATCAAGCAATAAGATTAAGCGAAAAAACCTATAACTTCGATACGAAGAAACGACGTTTGAGGGCAAGGAACAAACAGAATATATCGCTTATTGCTGATTGGCCAATAGCGTCTAGGTTGATGTTATCAAAAGTAAATTTTAGGAATGTTTTAGTTTACAGTTTACAGGACGATTGCGATTGGTTGCGATTCGACTTGTTTTGATAGAAGTAGGTATAGTTAGTTTTTAACTCGCCGAAAGAACGCAACGTTTTTAATCTTCTAATTAAAAAATACCTATCTGAAATAATTGGGTTTGAACTTCAAGATTTACTACATCATATGTTTAAATAGAAGGAGGAATGATCGAATAAATCTAAAACATAATAAAAAAGTTAAAAATTGTTTATTCAACTTCAATCTGTCAGTTCAACCGATCACATAAATAATCAAGAATTTTATTACATACAGAAATGATTTTGTATATGAATGATGTATCTAATAGAAGGTTGTAACTTGCACCACGATACTTCATCCCATCCGGAGCTCCTCTGTTTTTGAGATTAAGGATATACGCGCAGGCACACGTCGTTTTTTGTACTAGTTCGTTGCTCTTTTGCTTTGCACTCCAGTCGTTGATTATTCCCGCTCTCCTAAGGTACTTGCATTCACACACGTCAACATACGTCATGACTGCACCCGTTTACGAAAACACGAAAAAATATGACGCTTTTATGTTCCCTACTTTACATCAAACAGCACGCCTAGACAACCTCGTATGATTAAAGTTCAATTGTTTTAAGTTGGCATGTGGAGGAAATTATCAAATCCACATTTTTCCCTTCTGATGATATTTTTAGATACGTTTTATATAAAAATGTAAAAAGAACTACGCATGCAACAGCTCGCATTTCCATAAAGTGTTCTGCCTTAGGCCGGTAAAGTTGAAAGTGGTCACTTTTATTGATGCAGATGTCACCACTACGTCCGCCGCCTCATACCTCATTTAGAGAAAGTTAATATCAGTTTTGTTTGTTTACTTATTCATCCCTAATTTGTTTGAACCATATATATTTTGGGTCCAGTAGCCTGAAACATTGGCAGACGTGAAAGTTGAGTATGCAAACTCTTTTTGGTAACAGGTTCCGCGTGTCGTTGCTTTTTTCCCACTTTCGCTGTATTGCTATTTTCCCCTGATCCAATTAGGCGGAGCTTTTAGAGGCCTACTCATATTTTTCCAACACAAGCGTGGGTTGGAATAGCTTTTAAGCGTAACAAAAGAAAAAGAATGCACCCGGGCTCCCCTGGGGCCCTTTAGTAAATTTACACGGAGCCGTTTTAACCAGTCGCCGAAACAATGGAATGTAAACTTGTTCGCCTGAGATGAAATGAATGCGAGAGCAAAGTGAATACCTAATGAACTATGCGGGATATTGAAAATCATTTCATAATGGCTCATTTTAACTATTAATATTGTCTTGAAATTATTATTGATTACTATCAGTCTTTGAATCTTGAACTCAGCCTATTTTTTTTACATTTCATTAATTAATGTCATGATTAGTAGCTACAATGTGGCCCACAATATACAGAAGTAAAGATATTTGAATATTCATTAATTTAAGGAATAATGATAGGTACTTTCGAGTTAACTGCTCACTATGGGATGATCTTGATCATTTCATCCCGCGGAACACACACTTATCGGTCATGATATCCGCTATAGTTTCTTTCTACTTATTTATCATGGTCCTCTACTCTTCTCCATTTAGTATTTTATCTCCATTTAGTAAAAATTCTTTCCAAAAAACCAACTTCCAAAGCCACTGTAAAGTAAAAAATAATTTTGATTTCGAAACACTATGTTGAAGTCGGGCGAGCCTGACGCGTCAACTTTGCCTATCTTTGTTATACTTTGTTATAAAGCATCAGGGTTAAGAAGTTGGGACTCAGAGTTGAATCGTATACACATGACTTGACACCTACTAAATGAGTTCATCATCAACTTCCTAACTCCCTAATTTTGAAGATTTCATGTAGTAGGGTACACCTATAGCATCAGGATTGACGATTTGGAGTCAGAACTTTTTATAGTGTACGGGAGCAGGTGATATGGCTCGACCGTAACAAGGATGATCATCCTCCGAGCGGGTGTTGTGCTCGGGGACCACTGGTCCGACCGTTCATCGTTGGAGGTCATATATATAGCGTAATTCAGAGAACGCTTCGTAATCGTGAGTTGGGCTCTTCGTGGTCGCGTGAATCGTACTAGTAATGCCATCTATTGGATTATGTGCGGACTGCGAAGACCGCCACATCACTCCCCTTCGAGTCTGGAGGGCGTCAGCATTCAGTTGAGCGGCATTGCAAGCATCTGGAGAAGTGGCGTCGATGAACATTCAGGTAAGCGCTGCGTCGGGAAGTACTCAGTGAAGCGGCGTCGTGCAACAACCAGGGTAGTGGCGTTGTAGGCTCATACTACTCTGAGGCTGTGTGACCCACTTGTGCGGCTGGTACTGGCGTCGACGGGCTGTGTACTGATATGCTGTTGCGTATCGACTATTGCTGGCCGCTGAACGTGTGGCTCTGTGAGCGGCTGTGCCGGAACATCGGTCGGCGTTGCTGCGTTGTGTTGCTGTGCTGCGTTGGTTGCTGTGCTGCGTTGGTTGCTCTGTGCTGCGTTGGTTGCTGTGCTGCGTTGGTTGCTGTGCTGCGTTGAGTTTTGTCGTGCTGCGTTGGATTGCTGTGCTGCTGTGCTGCGTTGTGATGCTGTTGTGTCCCGCTGTGCGTACTGATGATGCTGTCCTCGCTGCGATGACTGCAGGGTTTATATTGTGATGTACGATGTTGCTCAAGTCTGACGAGTGAGGGCGTGACGTCGGCTTGATGTGCGTCAGCGGCGGCTGTGACGTCACGTCGGCTTGTTTGATCGTTGGCGGCGGCTTGGAAATCACGTCGGGGTCACCAATGTACGGGAGCAGGTGATATGGCTCGACCGTAACAAAGGATGATCATCCTCCGAGCGGGTGTTGTGCTCGGGGACCACTGGTCCGACCGTTCATCGTTGGAGGTCATATATATAGCGTAATTCAGAGAACGCTTCGTAATCGTGAGTTGGGCTCTTCGTGGTCGCGTGAATCGTACTAGTAATGCCATCTATTGGATTATGTGCGGACTGCGAAGACCGCCACAATAGGACCACCTTGCGAGCTTCCTCTAACCACTGAAAAAAATATTTTCAAATCGGTTTAGAAACCACGGAGATATGCACCGACATACATTAAAAAAACGCGCTGCACCTCCTCCATTTTTGGTAATATTTTTTTTATCACATTTACTTCAAATTATTATTATCCTCATCTTTCTCATTTCCACGCTGTGCCATATGATGGTGTTTAAAACAATCCCTATAATGTTACGGTACAGGCTTAAAAAATAAAATCGTAAAACATCTGCATTTAAAAGTTTATAAAATGGCAACACGTAGAGGGCAGTTGGTCACTGACTGATCGTAAAAAGTGGATTCCGCTAAAGTTGCTTTAGGTTTAAAATGCAGACAACGAACTAGGCTATGACTCGAGAAAAACTAAAAACATGGCTACCGTTTTAAAAATGGCCATGGACTTATTTGGAAATAATTTGTCAAAGCCTGGTCTGTAAGAGTGGAGTTGAGGATTCTATTATAGTAACATCCAAAAAATTTACATTTAAATTCAAAAGTGTAGTTTTTAGCTTGTACTCACAAAATTTTCTCACAATTAAGTAATTAAAAGTATCAACATTAAGATTTATTGTAATTACTTACTTGATTAACAGTTTTTGTTTTGTTGTCTGGTGTTTTGAATGTTCATTAAAATTGATTATTATGCCAAATCTTATAAACCAAGTAAAATTGTTTTGATAATGATACATTTTGAAAGTTGGAACTGCGTTTCTTGTCGGCTCATTACCGTTGGATATTGTTTTCCGAACTGGTAGCAGAGTCAGGAAGTGGTATGGTATACCTAAGCATTACTAGTCCTTTATTGTCCTACGTCAAATAAAGCTTCTGAATATTCAATATCTCCGTGGTATTTTTATAGAATCTTTCCCAAAAGCTGTTTGTTCTTTGTTCATGACATTATTCTTTATTTAATTTCGCAATTTTCCTTTCATACCAACCGTAAACTAAATTCATATACGCATAACAATAGGCTTCACTGAAATGCTTTCATAATATTCAAAAGATGAACAATAAAAGCTTATTATTCTCTGTAGCTCAGCTTGGACCTGATGATATTACCTGAAAAATAAATATCTATTTCTAGCTGCAAATATGAAAACACCAAAATTGTGCATATAGATTATGAGATTACTAGATGATGCCCGCGACTTCTTGAGTCTTTTTGATTCCCGATTGAGCTCTTTATTTTTCTAGGATAACGAAGTAGTCTATGTCCCTCCCCGGGATGCAACCTACCTCTATACCAAATTTCATCAAAACCCGTTGAAAAGATGGGCCGTTGAGGCGTAGCAGACAGACACAGATAGACAGACATACACACTTCCGTACTTATAGATATATAGTATAAACGAAAATTTGTTTTTTTTAAATCGCCATTTTATTGTTACAGGTACTGTCAGCATCTACGTATGACGTAATTAAATTTAGGGTCAAATCATTGTGAATCACAGCCAAGAATAGTTTCATAATAAAAACTTGAAGCAATTACCCAGTGATGCCCAAAGACCAAATTAAAAGTGTTACACGACGCCTACGTGTCATTGTCAAGGTTTATTTACATAATGAACAGCCTTGTTTTTCAACACTACAATAAGTAAGCGTTAGCTCTAATGTATACTGGTGAGTTTTTAATTTTAAGTGTCCACTAGCAATAAATCTTGCAAAATTTAGATATCTTTGTAATGACAGTTCAATCTCAGCGAGGTTTTGGAAAAAAATATCTGATTATTGCAAGTTTTGTTTCTAGTGGACACTTTAGACATCTAACCCGAATAGTAGTAAATTGTGACCCTCTCACTTACGCCTTGGCTTATGTTACTTCAGTGAATCGTTTTTATAATATTCGAAAAGAAATGCAATATTTAGCCCACTCTAGTCTAGTCTCTAATTTACGATCATCCCTAAGCAATCGTAAAAATAGAGCTTATTTATTACTTCATTTAGCACCATTTCAATTTTCCGTAGTTACATAGGCACCTGTCATTTCCTAAACACACACACTGTTATTTTCTATGCAGAATTTTTTGGGTTCTAACGAAGTAAATTTCACCCTCGTACTCTTTTTGTTAAACCGATTGATATAATAATCTAACGTTGTCGCTCTGCGTTTAAGTAATTATGCTATGGCAATTGCTCGGTACATACTACATGATATAGCGTTATATTAAGTTTTCAGAGATTCTTTCTGTTCCCAGTACTTTAACGGGCATAACATAAACAGCGAAGCGAGGGCTTGCATCACCCGAAATCTGAATTCGTGTCTCATCCCGTGGCGCATACTATTTTTCATATAATCTGCCTTAAAAGTGCGAGTTTTATTAAAATTGCATTTTTATTTATTTTAGTTGCATTTTCAATGCAGGTTATATGAAAATAATATTATAGAAGATAGGGGATATGAGAGTGTCTAATCACAATATTCATATTTCATACTGTTCTCTCTCGTATCAAAACAGCTAGTGAGAGCATCAAATTATTTCATAACAGTTGTTGACGTCACTTCAATCTAGTGACGTGCATAACTGGCTGCGTCACTGGAATCAAGTGATCTTTAAGAAAGTTGTCGGCTAAAGAAAGCACTTGTAAATAAATATGTTTGTCTGATGGTAACATTAGCATAATATACCCTAGGTCTAAGATGCACATCTTAGTCACAATTTATTGCACAGTGCTTTAATGTTAGCAGTGGCATTAATGTATATCCCACTAGGACCATTAGGGCTATGTGTTCTCGTGTGTATCTTCATTATCATACGTTGCACGGTTTCTCGGGGATTTCTATCGAGAAATTCAGGTTTCCTCGCGATGTTTTCCTTCCGAAGAGCATGAACAGAATTAATAATATTTTTATCATTTAAATAAAGTAAGAAATTGTACTTACATTCTGTGATTCAAAATGGCAACTTGCTAATGTAAAGGGTAATTAATACAAACCAAATTCATGTTCAAGCATAATTCAAACTGTGATTTCAACAATATTATTCATCAAACTCCGACCGCGCGTGCTTTCCTTCGAAATGTGAGTATCAAACGATCTATTTCCATTCGATACTTTACCACTACCATCTATTTCGTCCACAGCTGTTCTATATTCATAACACTTTTATGAATTAATGCTGCGTGCGGCTAAACCCTTTCAAGGGCTTAGATCTAATTCCGAACCCAAAGCATAAACATTAATAACGATTTATTAATCTTTATCTGTAGACTGTAACGCATTCTGGTGGGATAATTGCTGCTTCGAATTTTATGGATACATTTTGAATGTGGAATTTTTGAGGCTGTTTTTTTTTTGTTTTAATAGGTAACTAACTTATTTTCTATACCCCAGTACTGACGGTCTAAAATCGGTTCGGAAATTGCGTCAGCGTTGCGGTTTTATAATTGACCAATCGAAAACAAATTCGTCTGAAAGTTGACTGCTTGATCGTCGCGATCTAGCACTTACAAAGTTACATGCAGCAGAGATCCATAGACAATCATAGCCGCAGGGCCGCAGCCAAAATTATCATTGAGGCGTAACGCAGTATGGAGAAGTTTCCATATTTTTTTAATTTATTATGAAAGAATCATCAAAATATCTCAACAAATCAAAAAGTAATGGACGTAACGTAACTGAGATAATTTTGAAGTATTAAAACTCTCGGTAAAAACTCACTCATAAAATTTCTCACTCGAGTAAGATACAGCAATCGGTGTACATTAAATAATTCAACTTATTAAATAATTATTTTCTCATTTATACCTGGATTAAAAAAAAACATCAAACACATCAAACAATCACAAACAATCTTGCTAAGTTAGAGATCTATCAACCTTAATTAATTGAACATTGATTGCTTAAGATCGAAGGTATACAATCTCGAGTCCGGTCAACTGCTTCTTAACCTTAAAAATTAGCTATTTAGAATCAAGAGCCACACAGCGCTGGTCTTAGTGAGTTCTGTCGTGCGTAAAACTAATTAACCAGTAGTAATGAATTTTCTTAATTTGAACGTCTGAAAAGAAATTTATGTTAAATTAAAGAAAAAGAAACTCATCAGGACTAAGCTTTGAATAAATAAAGCTACTTGTTTGATTGTAGTCTTTCATTTTGTAACGTGTGGTTCGAGATTACAATTTTTTTAAACATTTACTAAACAGATACAAACAAGAATTAATTAATTATTATAAAGTAACAAACGAAATTAAAGTACCTAAGTATCGTGATAGCGGCTTGACCTGGTTACCAATTATTTTCATACGCTTCAAAACACTCTAAAAATTGTGATTTTCTGTATCGTTTTCTTCTTTAATCTAAAACCGAATGCGCCACCTCCAGTAGGGTGGTAACTAGTGACAGCCGAAGCCTTCCACTCAAAAAAATCAAAATCACTTCCGCTAGACAATACAGCCCGACTATTTAAAAATGTTAATTAAAATGTATAATATTCCTCGTTCAGCAAGCAGGCAGCGTGACCCGCTCGACCTAATTACGCGCTTTCATTCAGACCAGTTAGGGCTGGTCTACGGTTAAGTTAAAATAGCTATAAAATCAGCTATTACTGTAAGGTTAAAATACATATTTTTTATTAACTCTTTTTTGCTCTATTTTCTTTTACAACGAATCGGAGTCCAACATAGCAAAATTAGAAGCTCCATGGTTATCTTGTAGAGGTCCATTGTGTATGAGTTTTACCTTTGAAATCGCAAAACACTATTTCGTGTTCGATATTGGAGGGAGTTCTTCTAACTAAGCCTTTACATGGGCTATTCGAATTTCCAATGCAAGCATGTCCAGCACCACCAAAATTCAAACCAAGCAGTCAGAGCCAATACTCAAAAAACTCGTAAATTTTCAGGCGATTAAAATATTGTTTCAGGAATGTAGTTGCAGTTTTTATGAAGACTTACCATCTAAGTATCTCAAGATCTATGGAATCTAAGTACCCTTAGCACAGATAAAATAATAGTAGCTTCTTTCTTTCCTCTTTTTCTCCTATTTAGATTGCTATTGTCGTGTTGGTATTATTCACTTTGTCATTTACTGCCGAGATTGAAGTTAGCATAAGTATGTAAATACGCCTCTTCATCTATGCGTGTTGCCAGTGTTTTAACAAGAGCAGCGTTTATAATTGTAACCAAACAATCTCTTATTTTCAAACTCCACTTTGCATATGCAAAATGACCTCTACGTCATCAGCTTATTGCGATTGTTCATGTGCAAACAACTTCCGTGCAAGCGCCGCGGCGACGCCATTTTAATGAAACTTTCACGGTGCATCAATCCAAACCCGTTTTCTGCCCTAATAACAGGGATTATAGTACGAATAAATCTGGTGCAATAGTTAACTGTATCCAGTTCTTTTAACTACATCTACCTAGCATTTTCTTGATCCTAACATTTGCTTGACCGGATGATTGTCTTGTTCGTTTGGTGTCTTTTGGTCGTCAGAATTTTTTGCTACTTTCAACTATATTTAAGTCTATGTAAAACTGAAAACTTCTATACTATGAGAGTTGTTTGATAGTAAAATACTTATTATGTCTAGAAATCAGAAGCACGACTCATAAGAAGCACCTCTCATGCATCATAAAATTAAATTTAATAATCAAGAGATTAAGGTCAATCGCAAACATAATATTATATTATAAGCAACAGAAGAGGTAGGAATGGAATAGGTAGTAATCAATTTCAAACATCAACGTCGTAAAATAGTCCATCAAAAAAAGTTATTCGATAAAATTGAGTGGCAGCTACTTCCGATTTCCGCCGTTCCAAAACTCGATAACACGAATTATTGATTAGACTCAATTCGGCTACATTGTACCGACTTTATTGCCCCAATTTCCCCGCCCTTTAACAATAACTACCTCATAAAATCGAATCAATGTCACTCAATTCAACCACTAACTATTACTTTCATAATATTCACCTCCTTATCCTTTCCTACAACCTTGCCAATGTTTATCTATTCAAGTGATATCGTCTGATAAACTGTTGATAAAACGCGATCAGGGGAAATTGCCTGTCTTTTTGGTGAAGTCGATTTATTTATAACTTGTTTATTAGTTTCACTTCGATGGAATTTATTCATAAGGGTACCTACTACTTATCTATTTTAGGTAATAGCTACATGCTGTCGTAAATCGAAGGGGTTTGGTAATATTGGCGTGTAATCATAGTCGTTGAAAACTTGAATTTGTAAATCGGTATCTTTATCGCCTGCTATCGTTTTATTGGCAATATTTCTTTCTTAAAATAACGCTATTGCTTTTATTCTAGGCTTTACGATTTGTTTACTTTCGAGTTTAACATATTAAGGGCTTCATTAGGTATTATTAATTACTAGATGATGCCCGCGACTTCGTCCGCGTGGATTATGGTTTTAGATTCACACGGGAACTCCCTTATTTCCTAGCATAAAAATCAATGAAGAGCATCAAATCTACCTGTTACTTATTTAAGTTTTCAGATAAATTCAAATATAACACCAACAAATTACCATCTAATTCTATCGTTCATTTCGATTTTTCGCGTATTAGATAACCATATTCCTACTTATAATACAGCATGCCCAATACCCACAAACCGCAGTAATCAACAAAACTATAACAAATGGGTGGTTTTGCAAAACTAATATTATGTTGATACCTTTTTATATGAAACAATAAAGTTGACAACTAAGCCCCATATAAGCTCAGCAATATTTTACCCAACACCTACTTTACGAGAAGCCCTTAACGGTCGACGATCACTTACGTAATCTAACAGTTGTAATTTCTATTCTTGGTTATTGGATACTGCAGGTGTCCGCCGATACTCATGCGATGTAATTGGATACTTGTAACGCTAGTCTGTCTAGCCGTCCGTGTCTTGGCTCCAAGTTCCAACCATACTTCTTCGCATTTAACGAAATCAATTGAATTTCAACTCAACATTGTTTGTGTCAGAGTCGGAAGACAAATAAATAGTTCAGGAAATAGTTCTAGATAATCTTATGATGCCACAAATCAGGAGTCTTCGGAGATTTTTACGCCTTTGTTTTATTATATCAATTGGAGGCATCTTTGATTCGATGTAACTTCATCTAATTGCTATAATGGTCTTGATTTTATTTGTGACTTTAAATTATCATTTGCTCTCGTTTAATCTAGAGGAGAGAATATGTGGAGCATAAGGGGTAAGGGTGCTTATAGTAATTTAAACGAGATTAGTTTTATTTAAATTAGTTTTATCAGTTCTGTTTAGCGATTTAGAGTGACTAACAAATCATGATCACTTTGGGATTCGAAGAACCGTACAAATAAAGCCAATTCGAGGGTAACCGAGTGTCCAAAATGAGAGATATGTTGTTTTTACCGTTTTTGATGGATAATTTTTATTGACCTCTGCAATATAGAGCTCCTTGCTGTCTTGGTATACATTTCCAAGCAAGCCGGCAAGGAAGACAACCAATATAACAAGCTGCGAGGCTAAGAAAAATCTAAGGCTAATATGGTAAAGAAATCTAAAGGCTCTTGGAAGTTGGAACCCATAGGTAGCATAAAGAATTACTTAATCCGTTTTCAAAATATCCTCCGTTTATGTAATTCTTGGAAGAGATCACGACCCTCAGCAATTAGAATTGCGATACAGATGTATTATGTAGATGCCACTGTATTATTCCTTCCATCAAATAAATAAGATTTCCAGCAGCACTGAGTAAATAAAAAGTTAGTGTGGTTTTTTTGCGCAATCCAAATGTGCAATGTCATGATCGTACCTTTTATGAAAGTCATCAATCGATTACCAATAGGTAGTTGATAGTTCTTCGTAACGTTCGCGGAGTGCTTAGTAGATATAAATTATTTAATAATAGTAGTTTTTATGACGGCTAAACGTTAGATAATAACCGGAAGCCGGTGGTATTACGGTCCACTCCCTCTGTTACCGATGGTAAAGCAATAGCTTTATGTTACTAAGCATTGCCAGGAATGTCTAACGTCTTCGGCGAACTGAAAGGTGGTTTGGTTTCCCTCTGTGGTTTGGGTCTGTTAGCCCTCACTGGAAAACCTAGCTTTAGGTGACACCTCTTACTAGATGGATGAAATACTTCTAGTGAGTTGCAGGAATCTGCTAGACGCAAGTGGCAGAAGCTCACATCCCTCATTTTCAGAACTTGAAGGATTTTGGATTTCAACAGAACTTTTTGCAAAACCTTCCGTCCGGAGTCCAGATGTTTGAGAAACATTCATGATAATGCCTGTTATCCGTAATTCCTACGATTTGAAGTAGATCTAGAATCAGTAATTTCTCGGACCGTTTAAGTCATATATATATATATTTGTTTATTGTTTATAGAGCCTTCATCGTGTTAATTTATATTAGCTTCATTTACTAAAACGTACGATGGTCTATGCGATATTACGCAGTATCAGGGGGAACAGCTAATGTTGTCCATGTAATTGCTTCCTCAACTTCCGTCCAGATTCAGCGTCCAACTGCAATCGTCGCTTCGCATGTTCGTTCAATTGCCTGATTGTTTCCTTGAACTCCGCTCTCTGAATGTCAGGATCTCTGATTGGATGCGTGGAAGTAGATCTAGTAGCTAATAGGTAATTGATAATTATTATTCGCATAGGAACATTCGATCTGATCTACCTAATCATGAACCTGTGATTTTGTTCTGAAGAACCGATAGACGTAACTGTCCCAAGATTATTTTTTCTTTATTGGAATACATACAGCGTTTTACCTTACAAATAACAACTTAAATATAGTTTGCACATTTGCCTATACTATAGTATTCACAATTAAATAGAAATGTAGTGGTTATTGCGGGAGGAATTTTTGTGAAGTCTTAAATAAAAGAAAATAAAAACAATAATAAATAGTAAAATTACAATTAAATTTAAACTAAGTTATCTATATAAATTATACGAAGTAAGTAATTTTTATGTAATTTTTTTAAGTTCTGACACATATTTCCCAATGCTCTACTGAAACTGATCTAATTGTACATATTTTTTATTGAAAGTGTTACATGCTCTGATTAAGAATCTATTTTGGCCATAGTTTGTTTTAGTTTGAGCTTTGAGCTAGGCTAAAGGTTTTGACACTACGCCTTGATAGTCTAGGCACAAAGTAATTGATTATCCCTGACAAATAGGTAGAATCAACTAAACCATTTATAATTTTATATAAGAATATATATTGTATAAAACTTGATCCTTGTTTTCCCTTCTAAGTTCTAAAGATATTATTGCAGTACTGTCGAAGGACTTAAATCTTTTGTTTAAGCATTTTAGAAAATTGCGCTGAATATTGTCTAACATATTGACATACTGTCATCATGGCGTACTGTGGATTCCAAGCAGTGGATGCGTGCTCTAAGTGAGATCTTACAAATGAGTTAAAAAGCAACATAAGGGTATTCGGGTTCTTAAAATCAACTGTCTGACGGAGGAAAAATCCTAGCATCTTATACCTATGCTTTATTTCTAATTTTAGTCAGATGAGAATCAAATAATAGTTGACAGTCTATTGAACTCCCAGGTCTCTCACCTCGTTGACTTTCCCGGTTTTCCAAGTAAATGATAATTATGACGGATGAAGTTTTTTTTTCTCATAAAGGTAATAGTGCAACATTTATCAACATTTAAATCTTAGCTATTATTTATACAGTATGCACTTATGCGATCTAAGTCATCCTGCAGATCTTGGCAGTCTTCCAACGTTTGAATGACTTGTGTCGACTGCGTATAGTAATAAATTAATTTTGTAATTATAACCTCGCATTAGAAACCTCAGTATTGCCAGACCCTGCATTGACAAACGAGATCAAACGAACCGCAGGCAAAGGTCGTTCCAAGGAGCCGTTGGATACTGGCGATGTAAAACCGGGGCTTGTGGAAGTTTCGCTACAAAAGACACAAGTCCACCATTGGACGTCTATCGGATGATTACGACGATGAGCTTGTATAGTTAGATGTGCTTCTCGAATAAATGCTGAAGTTCAAAAATATCCCTTTTTTAAGAGGAATTGAGCCTAGTAGGTATATTTACGTCTGCCCTGCCTGAAAATAAAAAAAATATATTTATTTATTTATTTAGATATCTTTATTGCACGCACAAAATATACAGTATAGAGTTTAAAAGCAGTAATAACTACTAAAACTACATAGAAATATGCAAAGGCGGTCTTATGGCTAAAGCAATCTCTTATAGACAACCTTTGGTGAAAGGATAAATAAACCGAAGCGCGGGATGGTGCTGTATTTTAAAAATAAATAAGTAAGAAATGCATACCTACACGATAAAGTATATAAATTTTAGACCAATAAATAGATGTAAATATGTATAACTACATAAATAAATATATATATAATAATTTTATTAATTATTAACGTATAAAGTCGAAACAAGGCTTAGTGTAATCCCATAAGTCATTGAATTTAGATTATCACACTTTGGTGTTTAGATTATCAATTTATCACACTTTAATAATAAGATTATCATACTCTAATGATTGGATTATACTATAGTCGTTTATCTCTGCGTATCAATCTATTGGACGAGCTTATAACGCTATGCTTTTCTACAACAAGCTGGAATTACACTTAGTTATTTTGCTTTCGCAGGTAAATGGGTACCTTGGGAAATCCTCAGAAAAATACATTGTACTATATTATAAAGGATAACGTAGTTCGACCCAGTTAAGCCCCGCTTCTCGGTGCTTTCGTAACAGAAAAGCAAAAAGCATCAAAGTAGGCTAGGAATGAAGTCTACAATTCCACACATTTTACAAACTTTCCTTCCTCAGTTTTAACTAGAACAGTCGTTTTCATTCTTGCAATAGAGAGACACTTTATTTCATGTTTAAACCTGAAACGTTAAATAAAGTGTTTTGTTTTGCTGAGAAATAACCGATGATAATGAGAGTGGCGGAAAGTGCCTGCATAGAGAAGACACAATAGAACCATGTATGATGGAGTTTTAAAAAGGCTTATGGTCCAGTAGGTAGTGACCATCCATCCACAGGCTTATACGTAAAGTACACCCATAACTACCACCCTGGCCTGTTTAGATATTTATAATTTCTGAATTTTCTCGTCTGATTTGCTGGAAGGCATCGGCCGTGGCTAGTTTGGTAACTAGCCACCGCCAAGCGATTAAGCCGTGTAGAAACCGATAAGGGGTATGGGTTAAATATAACTGCTATGCCCCTAACTAGTTAGCCCGCTATCATCTTAGACTGATCGCCGAAGGGCTAACTTGTAGTAGATAAAAAAAAAAAATAATAAATCCAGCATTCAGAGATAAGCTGCTTAGAGAAAATTCCTTACTTTCTAACTTTTGTTGAAGTTACTACCTAACCAAAAAGCTTTACTTCTTGTTTTTCATTCCTCAAAAACAAAACAGAATTTGTATTTTACTCCCTATTTCTCGCTAAGTAAAACAAAAACTTTTATCAACAGCGTTAAGAATTTACTCGTAACGACACAATCTTAGATTGATGGCTAATTAAACACGGATTAAAGCTGTTAGCTACGAGATTCTCCACACTTTTCTCTTTCGCAAAAGTTTGAATAAGATGAGTAAGAACTTTGTTTAAAAAGTACTAGCCCATCTGTTATTAATATACTTGCCCTTAGTTATTATCTGCTAACATTTTTCTGTGGCTTTACAGAGATAAAAGGAGATGGACGTAAAATGTTAGATGTCTACAGTCAAAGTAAGCTCTAACAGATTTCTACGTTCTATTTGTTGGTAATTAAATGTATAAATATGGGTATGGGTATATATATGTATGGATATTAGTAATGGTTAGCTAGAAGCTTGTTTGGTAACACGCGAAGGTTGACAACACCCGAAGTCTGCAGGCAACTTCACCTTCGACTGAAATCGTCTATTGTCTTTCTAGGGTAGAACCGTTCAGACCTGTGATGTTTACGACAAATCAAGCGATTAGATCGTTCGGTTTCCATAGCTTATTTTTACCCACAAAACACGAATCCAATTCTACTGGCATATCGTTTTACAACAGATTTATAGATTAAACGCACAAGTGGGTAGGTAATTTGTAGGTAAACGTTTAATCAAAAGTAGGTACTTTCCTACTTTCGATTAAACGTTTATTCAGGTATTTTATCTTGTATCTCTAAAATGTTCTCAGTTTGTATTTTGTAGAATAGCGCACTGTTACTAACAAAAGGTGTACCGGTGTAAAGTAAGGTAAGTATAATAACAGTATTATCGTAAAACGTAAATAGGCCTCATAAACGCTCTGGTAGGCAAGATCACGGTCTAGATATTATCGGTCCATTTCACTTTCGAACACTTGTAGTTCTAATGGAAACGAACATAAACATCAAGTAAAATTTATTAGCATTCAGGACCTTTAAGCAAACTTTACGTCGATTACGGCATAACTGATTTCCATATCTCTTCTCTTTGGAAGGTCTTAAATTATTTATTAAATAGCAAAATATTTATTAGCTAGTCTCTTTAATAATGACTTCGGAAGAAGTCCTAGCAATTTCACGTGGGTGCGACTAATATAACGGGCGTCCTTGTAACATCCCAAAAATTGGGATGTTACAAGGACCGCTATTAGGGGTCGTAGGAAGGCTATGAAAAAAGCATGAAAGAGAAATTATCTTCTCTTAAACAGCTTTTAACATTATGATGTACTGATAATAGTAGTATTAATGCTTAATTATCCGCAATCTAGCCTCAATCAGAATTATTTCTCGTCGCGGCTTTCAAGTTTCACGTCAACGATGACGCTAATGCTATAATTAATCATTACGCAGGATAACGAGGCTTTGCCGGAAACTAAGTAAAATCAATCAATACCTTTATAACGAGTAATTTACTACAGTCAACACTTATTTAGATTAAGCTAGATATAAAAGCATCAAGTCTTGAGTCGCAAATTGATATCACTACAAGTTTAATTAAACTTGAACTGTGAAGCAAATCGGAAGTTAGAACAGGCCGGTTGCCAATGTTTCTCAAAGCTCGCTTGTAGGCGGTTTTATTACACTCTGTAGTCTATATCAACCAGATGTCCCAAAGAAGATCTCTTTGGTATTAGTTGAATGAATACTTACGCGTTAGTTACATCGTCTTCAACTTTCTTGAGCATATGAATTTAATTTGCAAATTAATTCGGTTAGAAATTTATATCTCTGGCCGAGGGTGAAAAATGGGTTAGGTGTAACCACCTTTTAAAGACTCTGATACATAGAATCTACCTAAATAATAGGTTTGGTGATATAAATAATGCAGTGTGTTACGAATTAAAATTGGTCGTCTGAACCAGGTGAACTACTAGGTTCAAGGTGTCTGTTTATGCTCTTCATAATTATTGTCTTATGTTGTATTTATTGAACGTTTATTGTGATCCATCTCGGATATCTTGTCTTTCTAAAGAACCTATTGGGATAGAGAAACCTTTGATATATAGTGTCATAAAGTAATTGAGTTCGCCATATTGCGGTAACTGAAGCATCATCCGTCTGCCCCAGAACTAAGGGCCGCTTTTTCTCATCGAAAGTAACGGTCAACGGTGTGTAACTGATTTTGAACTAGATCAAACTCCACGGTATCTTTTGAAATGCAATCACGAAGTATGGCATCGGTTTGAATCAAGTGTTGGATTAAAAAAATAACAACCAAAACCTGTGGTATAACTATAACTACAAGTCAAACTTTCGAACTTTCTTTGCAGTCTAAAAATCTAAACCTTTAACTTTGCAATTTAAACATGACATAATAAGGCAAGATTATAGCATATTAAATAATACTTGGCTTCATGATATGACCTAGTTGAGACAGCGCATATTCGTCGCTTATTGAATATGGATCTCTTTCGGAGGTAGGAATTTGTTCTTATCCTTTCCTGCGTGCCTCAAACCTGCTTAAAAGCAAATTAAGCCTTTGTACCTGGTTAATGCATTACTAAAATCCGATATCGTACACAAAGAGTCGAAATCTTATTGTCTTTCTCGAGTTTTAGGCAGAGGACTCTGGAAGCCTACCGCATTGTAATCCCAAGAAAACCCTCAACACCATGTGATAAATCACACTCATCAATGATGGCTACGAAGCAATACGAGATTCCTGGCAGAATTGGATTTGAAAGTTCTTGTAAAAGCAGCCTACAAACTTTATAGGCTGTGTTTTCCCAGTCATTCCTATGAGCCTGTACTTCACAATTTGCCCCGTCCGATGCACTTTCTAGCGGCGAACATTATTATCTCAATAATGATACTCATTACCTTGTTTTTTCGTTCATACAATGTTCTTTCAATTTACTGTAATGCTAATGTTATACTTCAGAACACAGCCTCAGAATTTGAGAAAGCCAATTTTGAAGTAATGAGATGTCAT
Source organism: Erebia palarica (assembly GCA_964035005.1). Taxonomy (NCBI): domain Eukaryota; kingdom Metazoa; phylum Arthropoda; class Insecta; order Lepidoptera; family Nymphalidae; genus Erebia; species Erebia palarica. The sequence continues at coordinate 5,512,188 of OZ035992.1, forward strand.
ATCGAAGGCTATTTCCTAATCCAATCCAAAATATTGTGATGAACTAACGGAATAATACTTTTGATCTTAACCAAATGTCGCGTTTTTTTATCTGACTTGAAAAAATGAGGTTCTCAATTCGATTTCAATCATTATTTTTTTGATTCAGTTTGTATGTAATTCTGCTTAAAAGTTAATAGACTATGTGAAACTTTAAATGCTATTTCTTCCTTACAAACCATAATTGAATTTAAAGTTTAGTGCAAAATAGACCCACCACCCTCAACGTTTTTAATATTCTGAAAAAAGATAAACATAATATTGCTGTAGACTATGGAATAGAGTTTCTGAGAGTAACTTTTTCAATTATTAAGTCTAATTTTATAATTTTATTACAGTGCTTGACACACATGGAAAGTTTCTAAACTTTTTTAAATACATATCAAAAATTTGCGGAACAGGCAAGATTTAAACCTGCGTCTCCCTGGAAATCGCGCCCTGACCGCTTTTGACCACTCGGCCACGGTCCACTTACCTGCCAGTGCCGCAATTAAGAGATATCAATTCAAGACATTTTTCAGTCCCTTTTTCGTAAAGTTAAGTATAGAGTCTCAAAAGCATTACTTATGATCCCAGATACTTAACACTACAGAACTACGTTTAAGATTCAGTACTAAAAACTCCTGAAGATTTTTTTATGTAGGGCTATGTTTAAGCTCTTCGCTATAGAACAAATCCTAGCAAACGATCATAGCCACCATAGCATTGTTGTAGCCGGTGGTCGCTGGGGCGTGACGTGCGCCGGCGCATTTCCACCAGTGCCGCAATGGCGGTGTGGTGCGGTGCGCGTATCCTACCACTAGAACGACGTGTCTACTCCATCACTCTCGTGGTTGGTTCCTTTCATACCCCCTATATGATTTATATGGTTCACCATAATCTCTACAATTTTATAGAGTCAAATTGTGATCTGAAGTGTTGTTATGTGTAAAATGTTAAGTTTAATCTAACCTGAGTGACCAAATCTTTATGAACGTGGAAGAGCTTTACCACCATGATATTTTTGGTCGGTGTTTGTCCGACTGTTTTTGGATTTTGGCTGGAAAACTCATCGGCGTGATGCAGCAGCTGAGCTGCATGGACTATTTTTGGATATAAATTTTGGGTGACATTGTGTAATCTGGAATCTGGAATAGTTTTAACTATTCTCAGTATAACTTAATAAGCTGCTTCCTTGTCAAACATTACACCTTGGTTGGTGTATGTCCGACTATTTTTGAACCTGTCCCGGGCCCTTGATCATGGGTACAAAGTGCCTATTCATATTTTTTGTGCATCGGCCGAAGCAAATATGTAAAGCGATAAGCCGCTTTAGGTACATAATTCCAACAAAGTTTATTGTTCAAAACGTGCAGGTATCGATTGGTATTATTGGTTTCTTAAGTTTGTTCAATTGATCGATGACATTTGTCTCTAGTCCCTATTTTAAATACGAATAGATGGAAAATTAATTAGGGAGAAAACAGATATTTTGTTATTAGCATTGTTTTTTGAACACTGCACTCTCAAAATAGTCATACTGTTATGAGGAATTTATCATATTTATTACATTCCAGCTTTACCCCTATAAATGATGTCAGGCAAAGAAATATTGCTTCAGGTTTAAGATAATTGGATGACCTTTCAATTAAAGCTTATGGCAGGCATTCTCACGTACTTGAAAACTATGGTTTGTGATTCTTGGATTAAGCATAGTAAGTCCTAATTTCTCATTGTTGCAATACTAAGATTTACCTTCTCATATTACTTTATTGATTTTGAAATTTTCAAATAGGTACAGTGTTTGGCAGTGCGACTTGGTAATTTGAAGTAAGCCGTAGTTGTGGCGCCGACCTGATCTTGGAGGAAATCGATTGACTCCGACTTAAATTGCTAACTGTTTATCTCTTGACGTGATGTTTTTCTTTGTCGTTTTGCTATGAGATGCCCTTTGGATTATTTTCTCTGATTATCTACTGAAGAATACTTACCCACTTAGGAAGATAAGTATCATTGTGGTGGTTTATTCAAGTTCTCTTACCTAATTAGTACGATTCAGGTGAAAAAAAACATGTTGATCCGTTGCTCTGTCCCAGCGGGATTGAGGACAATCCAAAAAACACACTTTTATTATAATATAAGTGACCGCGACTTCGTCTGCGTGGATTGAGGTTTTTTAGTTTTGATTGATTTTCCGGGATCAAAAGTAACCTATTTGCTATTCCAGATTATAATCTCTCACTGTGAAAAATTTCATCCAGATCTGTACAGCCATTCTGGTGTGATTGAGTAACAAACAGTCCGTCCATCCATCCAAGTTTTCGTATTTATAATTTTAGTATTATTATAGATGGGTATTGATATGAAATAATGTTTTATTCGTATAAATCCAAAATTTTTCTTAACATTCAGCCGAAATGTCTTATATCGCGGAACGACTGGTAGTGTTCAGGCTCAAAACAAGCTACAGCACTGTATGAAATATGCATGGGAATTCCGAAAACAAAACCTTATTTAACTGTAACATAATATACAACTCGAAACTATTATGCACAGAAAGCAATACGAGAAAACTGTAGCCCCTAGGAATGTGTGTACCAAATGATGCATCGCTAATCGATCAATTAATTTATATGCATAACAACTCCTACTAACATTGAATAGTGTGGCAGCCACACGATAAATCATACTCAGTTATTTGTTGAAATTCCACAACATTCGTAGAAAACTATCGTGCGCCTACTGTTAAATTGTTTAATTGACACATAAATCAATTTTATTGAGGAACCTTGTGAATCACAGTCAATATTGTGGGCGCATCAACGAGGAAGGGTGCTAATAGGTAATTGTGATGACGACTATTTATAGTAATGCAGGGTATACACGACACAGGGCGGATAAACAAATATCTCAAAAGCCGGAAACGCATTGGCGATTCCTCTGGTGCTGCAAATGTTCATGGGCGGCAGTAATCACTTAACATCAGGTGACCCGTCTCCTCGTTTGCTCGAAAGAAACGCTCAGATAACTAGTTGAACCTCCCCGACTTTGCTGCGAAACGAGCATCGATAGAAACGAGAAAGTAGAATTTCGAAATGTTTTATTCGTTCGAAATAAAACTTTCATGTTTCTGGACACACCGATTTGAGCTATACCTTAATGTGTCAGTCAGTCAGTTTCATGCTTTCTCCTTTTCTCCTCCGTCTCGTCCTCCATATCCATCCGTCCATATTCATATCAAAGGCCAAATTGTCTCGTTATCATATAACAGCTTAAATCTTATTACTCGAAATATTTATGGAGTTCTTACATGTGCTTTTTGACGTGCAGAAATCTATGAACTCCTTAAAGTCGAATTATACGTTTGACAAACGATTACTTTTTTAGTACACAATCGAGGGGCTGTTATAGGTATCCTTATTATTATATTATTAGACCATTAGAAATGAAATAATGCTAACTAAGTATGGTCTCCTTGTTCACAGATAGACCCCAACACAGCATTTCTACGCGCGGCGCGCGGCGGCCAGCTCGACACAGTCGTCGATCTACTCGACTCAGGAGCTGTCAAAGACATCAACACATGTAATTCGGTAAGTTCATATGACTGTTCATACATCCGCTGAGTATTTTGTATGGTTCCGTAGTAAGGAACCTCTTATAATTTCGTCTGCTTCTATGTCTATCACAGATATATCTTCAAAATTTAAATCTAGCACAGTTATGGCGAACTTTATAGCTCTATAACTGCTAAATCACAAGTGCACTAAATTTTAAAAATAAATTGAAAATTGAGAGCCGAAAAGTCACAGGTTAGCAAAATATGTGTAGGCTTGCTTATATAAAATCATCGTGTAGCACTGTGAGAATATCATAACGTGTATAAACTTTCTATAACAATTATTATAGACTATGAAACATAAAAACACGATGAAATTTAACAATTGCCTTCCCATAAGACACTAATAGATATAATTACTAGCGTACAATAATAGAAGGAAGTACATGTACGTTTCAATAGTCGCACTTATGCGAATATATGCTTATGCTTATGCTTATGTTCAGGGGGGTTACTACCATCGCTTCAAGCAGTATGTAAATCATAACATTTTGACATATTTTTCTTACATTTTTAATTCTTTTTCTTTTATAATCGACATTGTGATGCATGACTATAATTAATGTTTAAAGCATAGATTTATTGTATTTTAGTATCCATTGTTATCATTAAATTGTTTAAATTGTATAGTAATTATCAAATTGTTGTAATAAGTAAATAATTATTAATCCACGAAATTGTTATTCAAATTTAATTTTTTTACTTGGCTTCAGCAATTAAGCAACTACGTTTTCATGACATTATAGATTAATTTATTCGACATAGAAATTACAAAGAAATAATATCATAGAAATAAAAATAATAATTTTGAAGCACCCCTGTCACTCAAATTGCATATGCCTAATGGGGTGACATAACAATTATTGTATTGTTCATGTTAAATGCAAATAAATGAATCTGAATCAGTATTGTTTCAAAATGACAGTTTAATGTCAATTTCGTCCCTAAAATAAGGATTATAATTCTAAAACACGAACGTCAGCAATATTAAAACAATACGGCAAAGCGGTTGTAGTTGGTAGTATGCCCCCTGAGAGACTCGGTCCCAAGAGGCTGGACCGAGTAAATGGGTGACCCGGTTCTACTTGGTATTCGCATCGACTGCTAGCTGCCAGTCTATAACTCTATAGGATGAAAGTACTTATGGTGACTAGCTAGGTACCTACTTGAGGATTGCATTCGAAATAGATATGGATATTGCAGGAATATTGGGAATATTGCATCTGGCGCTACATTTATTAGGTTAGTCTGACTAGAAGCTTGTAACGGGCCACATATGAGGTGGTGCAGGCTGCGTTAGCAAAGACCTAGCTAATGCTCGTATAGTAAGTAGACGATAGGTATATAAAGTTTTTATTTTATGCACACATTTTTTTACCATTGCATACTAATGATAGGTAAATTAAAATCCAACATTTCAGACATCCTGTCTCACAGAAAATTGTTCTGCATTTGCAAGTTTCAACTGTGTCACAGTTATGTTTTGCTGGCACCACCACCACAGCCCATTAACGTCCCACTGCTGGGCACAGGCCTCCACTCTCATAGGAGAGCGGGAATTAGAGCTTAGACCCACCACGCTGCTCCAATGCGGGTTGGCGGGCTTTAACGACTATTATCATGATAGTGATAATAACCGGGACCGACGGCTTAACGTGCTCTCCGAGGCACGGGGGTGAAACACCGCCAACTTCCTAACTCCGGGCTAGTACTGGGAATTTCTAATCAGAAAAACCCGATACTTAATTACGACCCGACCCGGGACTTAAACCCGGGACCTTGTCGGCCGCAGTCAAACATGCTAACCGCTAGACCAACGAGGCAGTTTTGCTGGCACCACATCATGATAATTCCTTACAGCCCCATCTAAGAAGCTATCTGTTGTCAGTGGCATGTAACGAAACTTCAGTCCTGAATCCTGTACACCTTTATAATTAAGAGGATGGCTAGTCTAAAGTATTAGAGCGTTGAAAGTTGTGTGTCCATTAGGCAAGAAAAAGCAAAACAAATTGTTGTGCGCACTATGTTGTGGTTAAACAATTTTTATTCTCAAAAGAATTTTACAAAAAAAAACATGTTTACAGCAAACTATTGCACTATTACCTTTTCCACTGGATAATAAACTGCATCCGCGCTTGTTCAGTAATTCAGGCATTCAGTGTCACATACACGTGTACGTAGATCCGTATCTTCCTGCATAGCAAACCCGCAACTATGTCACGGTTATGTTTTGTGTACGGCGTATCAAAATCGCACATGCTATGAACAACACAATTAACATTGTGTTGTATCCGCCGGTTTATTGTGTTTAAGTGTGGATTAAAGGATTTTAGTCTACGATTAAATGTAATAATTTTAGTTGAGTCCTTTGCGCTTTGTGGTAAAACTATGGGCTAAAATATATTTTTAGTATACAAAGTTGTTAAATATGTATAAGTATGCATTATTAAACAATTTACTTCTATGATCTATCAACTTGACCAAAATTTAGGCGTATTCGATAGCTCGTGACTCGGGATTGTGTCAGAATAGCTAAAGTCATACCTAGTTGAGTTGAGACCACAGAATTGGGAATGCCACCAGTACAGCCCATTAAACTCCCACTGCTGGGCATTAATTAACCTCCACTCTCATAGGAGAGAGGGGAATTAGAGCTTAGACCCACCATGCTGCTACAATGAGGGGTTTCGGGCTCTTTCTCATTGAGAATGAGGCTTATTACTGTTAAGACCGAGTACTGTTAAGACAGACTACTGGAAGTTGCTAAAATATATCAAAAAGTTATGTTATGTATGAATTTATGAGTATACCCTGGAAAGCTTATTCTGCTAACGCAAAAAAATTGGGTCACCTTTATTTTTGGGGTAACTACGTATCATATTACGTTGCATTTTCATGCATTATCTTTGTTATCTTCTGACAAAATTAGAAAGAACCAGCTGAATAAATTTACTCCACGAAGCATCGCCTTAATACTTAATTTCACATTGAATTAAACAATTTGGTAGAAAGGTCAGTGTCCCATTACTACTATACTACGCGAGTTGTTTTGTAGCAAAGTGCTTTTGGTTTTAAATAGCCAGCTATTAATTCCCTTCCAAATAATTTCCACCTGTAATGACCAAATTAGTCTACGTTGAAGAGATCCGGACCACACAAAAAGTCTTGATTAATTTCATATAGTCCGAATCAAGTTTTTGCGTGTACCCGTGATGAATCTAATGTGTGAAATTACGAACTGTAAATTGATTTTGTATGTACTCGTATTCTATGCACAGATATGTGAAAAGATAGATGGAGTTCTTCACAGTGTGTTTGTTATATACCAATACCAGACCTTTTTTATTTGGACGATTATTATCTTCGATTCATGTCTTAACTTGATCCTTTCAGCTTTATCTAGGATATTCATATTCATTTATTTCGAATTTCAATTTTACAATTATACTTATAATAGCTGATGCCCGCAACTCCGTCCGCGTGTACTGAGGTACTTTAGAGCCGATTCTCAGACCTACTGAATATGCATATAAAATTTCATAAAAATCGATCAAGCCGTTTCGGAGGAGTATGGTAACTAACATTGTGACACGCGAATTTTATATATGTCACCGAAAGAATGTAAAAACCGTTAGATTATAATCTATCTCGCGAAATTCTAAACTGTCGAAAGATTGTAAACTGTTCAATGTTCTGAGTGTCAATTTTTGAAATATTCATTTTATTCACGTTTTCTTGTCTCTTTCTTGTAGGTTAGGTTAGGGTTCGACATAATTATAACCAATTTATCGGGTTTAAATACCTATCAGATTACAATCTACCGGAAAATAATGCGTTAAATTGTAATCTTTCGACAGTTTAGAATTTCGCGAGTTAGATTATAATCTAATGGTTTTTACAATCTTACGGTGACATATATGTATAAGATTTTGACACGAGAATTTTATATATAAGAAGTAATTAAGTACAATATAATGTCCGTACATATAGTTCGTATTGCAATATTGGAACCCCCGGTGGGGCACAGTAATCATTGAGTAGTAGAGAGGAGAGACGGCTGCCTTATTTATCTTTAAAAAAAATATTTTTTAATATATATAGCCAGCAGATATCCATCCAGTCCCAAATATGGATAATTTGCTCCCAGATTTCATCCAACCAGCTAAAATAGAGATCTTTGAGATATATGTAGAAGCATGATAATGTTGTCTATCCAGTTCTATTAATCTATGCTCCCATAATACAAGTTGCTACAATTATTGCTAGCGACCTTCAGTGGAACTGATATGTTCCGGTACAGTGCCTAATGGAGAGGATATTTTTACAAGTGTCATGACTTGCGTGTCATAAACCAGCAAAGTACCTGTCAATGTGATGGAACTTAGCTTAGATCTGAGAACGATTTTGCCCGAAGATAGGACGATGATGAATTGATTTAAGACCCCAAAACCCCCTTCTAAGCCTAAACTCTAACCGAAGAACATCGATTACACATCGAGTCTGCTTAGTGGCAGATTTTTCATTTTTTGTTAACTGACCCTTCCAGCTTCCAGATCAGGTATAGGTTTTTTATAGGCAAACACTTTTCATTTTTATTATTTCTATTTGCTTTTATCGGGTATAATTGGAGTCAAGCCCAAGAATATCTTGATTAAAAATGTATAGTTGGTGCAATTTGCACCAGAAATGCTCATGGATTGAAAGTGTTAATGGAGTTCTAAAATAAAATGATTGTCCTTGTAAAAAGTATAAAAAAATGTTTATATAGACCCTTTCTTAGTAAGTCTAAGTACCAAGCAACAGTTCATTGACTTCTACAATATATTTGTAAGGCGGTAGCGGATAGAGTCAACGGTAGAGTAGTAAATTGCCGTGACCAAGGTCACTCCATTCTCATAAACAAGCCTGGCCAATTCAGGAAAATGTCCATTATTAAAAAGCTTTTTTCTTCTTGTTTACAGAACGGTCTCAATGCATTACATTTAGCCGCCAAAGATGGTCACATTGCAGTTGTAGAAGAACTATTGAAGCGCGGCGCTGTCGTTGACGCAGCCACAAAAAAAGGTAAGAGCCAGTCCACACGGCGCGTTGTGTCGTCGGAATGCATATATTTTGACGCATAGCCGGCCACACGGGCGCTGCGTCACCGCAGCGTTACTACACCGGCGTACACCCCTGCCCGCTTCGTCTCGGGGGTGCAGTTCCGTCGTGAGTGCGTCGCGTCGACGCAGCACACCGTGTGTACACTATGATTGTTAGTACGCTACGTCGACGCAACGCTGACGCAACGCGCCGTGTGGACCGGCCGTAACTTTAACTCCCGCTTAACTACTACATCAAAGTCTGTCCTTTTACGGAGACTTGCTGAGCTGACTATCATATATCACCTACACATAGGATGATAGGAGGATGTAAGACGCGTCGCGTTGTGCGAAATCATGATTGATATCATGTCCAACAGCTTTTTGGATCTATTTGAAACTAGTCAATCATCTAAATAGTTTGATGCAGAATACTTCCTTCTTAGTGGAAACAAGACGTAACAACGTTCCTAACTACTTATTTAGAATTACAGACAGTCATGAGAGTTTACACAAATGATATAATGTGTTCTACCAATTATTGCTCTGAATGCTAGAAGGCATAGGGATAGGCATCTTCTAGGGAAGCGCGCTCCACCTTAGGCTGCATCACTACTTCCAGAAAATCTGATTGCAGCTAAGTGCTAATCTATAAAAAATAAAAAATAAAGTGAATGCTGATATGCCCGATCTGTCAAATTAGCATCGCTACTTCCAGGAAATCTGATTGCAGCGAAGCGCTAATCTACAAAAAAAACTAAAAAAAAAAGTGAATGCTGATCTGCCCGATCTGTCAAATTACACAGACCCGTGAGATTATTTGACTACGCGATAGGATCAAAAATGCTTACGTTTGTATATTAAAGGCTTTGTTTCGTACAACCATAATAGGCAACAGTACGTGCTGCCCAGGTTGTACTAGTTTAACAATTCATAGCAGTGGCCCGTGAAGTTTGCAACGAATGCATATTTCACGGGCTAGTAGTTATTATAGGAGACTAGCCGTACTTTTGGTAACTATCGCTAGGAAGGCTGATTCAATATTTGGTGGGTGTAGGTCTGCTCTAGTGAGAATAGTGACGGTCTGCCCGCATACGGCTGGGTAACTGTTGCTTTGCCCAGCCGCCCTACAGAGCCCTACACCCACCAAATACTACATCAGCCTTCCTAGCGAGTTACCAAAAGTACAGCTATCTCTTAGTCTATTTGCTTGAAAAATCTATATATATTTTATGGATGGATGGATGGATATTCATTACTCAATCACGACAGAATGGCTGAATGGATCTAGATGATATTAGACACAGATAGATTATAGTCTGGAATAACACATACTACATTTAAACCCGGAAAATTAAAAAGTTTCCGCGGGAACCACAAAACCTCAATCCTTATCTGTGAGGGTATATTTAGGAATACATATAAAATTTATATGTATTTCTAAATCTAATTTTATTTTCTGAGTGCCGAAATATTTATATTGTAAATAATATTGTTTCCTCTGTAGTGAATAAGTCAATTCTGTAACAATACTTTGATAATGGCGGCCCCGCACCGGGAAGCGCAGCGTTGGACGACCTCCCACTAGGTGGACGGATGATCTCAAGCCTGGGAGCCGCTGGAAACAACCGTGCTCTGTGGCGATCCATGCAGGAGACCTTCGTCCAGAAGTGGACGTCTATAGGTTGAGACGACGACGACGACGACTTCGTCGACGAAATAAATTCTTTAACCTGAGGCCCAATTGTCTAAACCAATCGTATTCATTTGACAGCTCATAACCAACTTTTTAGGTAGTGCATACATGCTTTTTGACTTACAAGCATCTATGACCTCCTTAAACAGGTCGAATTATACGTTTGACAGACGATTACGATTACGATTTCCTAATAGGCCTATTGCACTGCACTTTTCACAGGGACCCTTACACTTGAATCAGTATAGTGTAATAAAATTTAGGGAGTAAGGGTCCCTAAATTGATCCTTATTGCTGTGTAATAAGCGACGCTCTACTTAGCGGCCACGCCCAACCTTGACACGGGGTCTTGTGGAGAGTGCAGTGTAATAGGCCTATTACATAATTGGGGGGAAGATCTGTAAAAATTATCAAATAAATTTGCTGAATTTGATGATTTTTCACCAGGAAACACAGCACTCCACATAGCATGTCTCGCGGGCCAGGAGTCGGTAGCGCGGGCGTTACTCGGCGCGGGCGCGAAGGCGGACGCCCAATCCGCAGCAGGATTTACCCCGTTATACATGGCCGCACAGGAAAACCATGCGGGATGCGTCAAAATGCTGCTGGCAGCAGGAGCCAGCCAGACCCTAGCGACTGAGGTGAATAGATAGCCTGGATAGGCTATTGATGTCTTTGTACAGGATCTTCAGGATTTAATAATCTTATTTTACCCGGCATGCCACGTAAAATATCATTAATCATAATTAACAAATTAAGAAAACGAGACTGCCCTGCCAAAAAAAAAACTCGTTAAATAGAATCTTATTCACATTTTTATTAAATGATATTTTTTTGTGAATCACTGGATATTGAATTATAGTGTTATATCTTTTTGGAATCTACTCATCATTTTCTAGATGATGATTATGTAGTTAATCTTATTTTCCATTTTTTTTTCGAAAAAAAGTAGTCTTTATTGCGGGACCATGGTCACCCCATAATTTTTTTTTAATTTTTCTAGCCTATGTCACCCGGAATAAGTTAGGGATTCTAGCGATACCTCATTTATCAAAATCGGTGCAGGCGTATAGAAGTTATGGTGGAATATACGAACTTACATACATACATACAAACATGAACCCGGAAAACAATATAAAATATAAAAACGAAAAAAAACATTTATGTATAAATTTTTTGGGCCAGGAACCCTCGCGGGCGTCCCCAGAACACCCTACCAAAGTTTCATCACTATCTGATCAATGGTTTCGCAACGCATAGAGAAAAAACATACAAACACTGATTTTAATTTAAATAATAATAATATGAGAAGATTTTAAAGTGTTATTTTATAATGTTACATATTGTCATACGTAGGAGCTTTATACAAGATAATAAATGAATTGTAATTGAAATTGAGATAATAATTAGGGCAATGTCAAATAGTAGTTATATTAAAGTTTGAGGAAGACTTCGATGTTTGATCAAACCCGAGCCGCATTACATTCGACACCAAATACGTGGCACACAGCTGTAGTGTTAAAATCGTATGGGTAAAATACCGCTTACCGATTAGAATGAAACCTAGTTACATGAATCTGCCTCAGACTCCAAAAGTCCCAACTTTAAGTGAGGTCGACGTCAAGCGTATACGTTCTATGGTTTAGAAAAAATATGATCGCCTTCACTTTTTAGTCTTATCAAGGTCTCCACTGTTCATTTCTGTTGTAAAAGGTTAAAATATAAAGAAATTACGTGTTTGCAGGATGGCTTCACACCTCTAGCGGTAGCAATGCAACAGGGTCACGACAGAGTGGTGGCGGAACTGCTGGAATCAGACACACGAGGCAAGGTGCGGTTACCGGCGCTGCACATTGCCGCTAAGAAGAACGACGTCAAAGCTGCTACGCTTTTACTCGAAGTAAGTGCTTTTGGGGTACTTTATTATATATTGTAGCGAGCAAACGTACAGGCGGACCTGATGTTGAGTGATTACCTCCGACCATTTACATTTGCACCGCCATCGGGAACCTCCAATGCGTTGCCGGCTTTTGGGAAATTTTATTTATCCGCCCTTTGAAGAGCCCCATATTATAATCATGAAGGAACACAGAAGATGGATGCTGGTCCCATAATTTGCAGGTACGTGCTACTTTATCAATAAATTAGCATCTTTACCTAACCCCTATCCAATATTAAAGTTTAGAACTTTGACCAAACCAAGTAACGTCGTCTTGAACCGTTACAAAATGGAAGTTGGAGTCCGCAGATTGGTTTTTTTTTTTTCAAATGTGTTTTCTTAAAATGTAAGAAATGGGGTTAAGTATTCCACATCTAAGGAAGGCTAATCAAAGCCAGAATGTGTGGGGACCTTTTATGGCACTATGGTGTACCAAATTATTATTCTCATTCTAAGAATAGATTTATTCTCAAATGTGTTGAAATGATGATAACGATGAATGGTGGTAAACCGTTAATTAATTTATTTTGTCCTAATTTTCAGAACGAACACAACCCGGATGCATGTTCAAAGTCAGGCTTCACTCCCCTCCACATTGCAGCGCACTATGGGAACGTGGGAGTGGCCAAGGCTTTGCTGCAAGCGGGCGCGGACCCCGGTCGAGCCGCCAAGCACAATATCACGCCCCTACACGTAGCCAGCAAGTGGGGGCAGCTTTCTATGGTCGACTTGTTGGTCGAAAACGGTGAGTATCCCCACAACTCCATATTGCAGTTCAGTATGGGAACGTGGGAGGGGGCAAAGCTTTGCTGCAAGCGGGCGCGGACCCCGGTCGAGCCGCCAAGCACAATATCACGCCCCTACACGTAGCCAGCAAGTGGGGGCAGCTTTCTATGGTCGACTTGTTGGTCGAAAACGGTGAGTATCCCCACAACTCCATATTGCAGTTCAGTATGGGAACGTGGGAGGGGGCAAAGCTTTGCTGCAAGCGGGCGCGGACCCCGGTCGAGCCGCCAAGCACAATATCACGCCCCTACACGTAGCCAGCAAGTGGGGGCAGCTTTCTATGGTCGACTTGTTGGTCGAAAACGGTGAGTGTCCCCACAACTCCATATTGCAGTTCAGTATGGGAACGTGGGAGGGGGCAAAGCTTTGCTGCAAGCGGGCGCGGACCCCGGTCGAGCCGCCAAGCACAATATCACGCCCCTACACGTAGCCAGCAAGTGGGGGCAGCTTTCTATGGTCGACTTGTTGGTCGAAAACGGTGAGTATCCCCCAACTGCCGACGCTACGCCTTCCAGTACGGGGTCGCCATTCCAGCACCTTGGGACCCCAACGTCCATCGGTTCTCCGAGCTATATATAAACTATATAAATATAAGTATTTCATTAGTTTTACTAACAATAAATTATTGATTACATTTCAGGTGCAAATATAGCAGCAATGACGCGCGATGGTTTGACGCCGTTACATTGCGCGGCGCGGTCAGGTCACAGCAACGTTGTATCGCGGCTCCTACAACACGGAGCACCTATTACCAGCAAGACCAAGGTAAAACTGCCTCAAGGACTTAAGAGCTGTGTCCCTACTAGTGTTACAAAAAAAACAATTTTTTTACTATCGTGAAAAAAAACGGCGAAAAAAAATTTTTTTTTAAAGTGTACAGAATTGAAAATCATTCAGGTTGTTTCCATTCAATATTATTACCTACGAGTCCTAATTAAAGTTTTTTTTAAAATTTTAAACCTACCGTACTTGTTTGGTTGAATAGTACCAATTTTACATGAATATATTGGCAACATTCAAGTTGCGCACGAGGAAATCCCCGTTCGGTCTATGTTTGTTTGAACGTAGTTGGCAGAGCGCAGTTGAATAGTTGGATACTTAATTCAATATGTAATTTTAGTAAAATGTAAGAAATTTTAATTACCTCAGTAAAACATTTATTTTCCTATAAATTATTTTCCTAAACAAAAAAAAAACAAACATGTAAAAAAACTTTGCACCGTTGTTGAGGGAAAAATGCTGAGCTGTACACCCTTTCTGAGTGGTGTCACAGATGAACGTGTTACATTTGTATCTAGTTTTGTCTGTGACACCACCATTGAATAATTTTCTTTCTTTACGTGCAATTTTTTTTATTTAATTATTGCCTTTAAAAAAACCCAAATTATAACAGTTTTACAGACCAAATCACTAGAATAAAACACAGGCTGTCGGTAAATACCTACCTCCATGGGCTGGCGTTTGAAATTTGCAGCCTAAATACTGTAGTCTGCGTTAGTCTAACAAAAATGTAATAGTAAAAACAACTTAAGAGTTTTGCGTCCCGGTAGTTTTTCAATAACATGCTTCATTGTTTCGTTTCAGAACGGTCTTACCCCTCTCCACATGTCCGTGCAAGGCGAACACGTGGAGACGGCCAAGGTGCTGCTGTCTGAGGGCGCGCCCATCGATGACGTCACCGTCGACTACCTCACGGCGCTGCACGTCGCGGCGCATTGCGGACACGTTAAGGTGAGGTCTTACCCCTCTCCGCATGTCCGTGCAAGGCGAACACGTGGAGACGACCAAGGTCCGACACAGGTGAATACCGAATGGAGGACCTATGACATGGTATTGAGAAATGGAGAGCTTACCTAGTTCTGTCGAAAATATAAATTACAGCATTTGGATTGGTGGAAGCATATCATTCCAGATGTTACAGAATGCAAACTTCAAAATAACTTTACTTTTGGAAGCTATAGATCTATGTCATGTCATCGAAAAACTATTTCATTGTTTCTACAATACCGGGCACATTTCTATAATAAACTAGCTGATGCCCGCGACTTCGTCCGCGTGGATTGAGGTTTTCTTGGATTCCCGCGGGAACTCTTTAATTTCGGGCATAAAAAGTAGCGTTTGTGCTATTCCAGACTATAATCTATCTTTGTGCCAATTTTCATGCAGATCCGTTCAGACGTTCTGGTGTGATTGAGTAACAAACATCCATCCATACATGCATCCATCCATTCAAACTTTCGTATACATAAAATAGATTGATGATGATTATAATATGATTATATTAAGAATTAAGTGGTTTCTGAACTAAAATACATTGGGAAATCCATTGTTACAGGTAGCAAAACTGCTTCTGGACAGAAACGCAGACGCGAACGCGCGCGCGCTGAACGGTTTCACGCCTCTACACATCGCGTGTAAGAAGAACAGGCTCAAAGTTGTGGAGCTGTTGCTCAAGTATGGTGCAAGTGAGTATTATCAACCTTATCAATAATTAAATCATTTCTGACTCTTATGATTCGTCCCAAGTATTTCCACTGTACCAACAGTAATGGACAAACGCAATATAAGTGCGTCCCGGTCGTTCTGTGGTCGCACTTTCCTAACCCGGTGACAGCGTCGCTAGTATATATTAAAAATAAAATAAAAACACTAATTAAAAAATACTTCCAATTTTGGCCACCGGGTCGACTAAGTGCGACTGTCTGTCTGGCACATTTTGATGTAGGTCAGCAAGCGTCAGGGGAGGCGTCTGTAAAATTCTGGAATCTAGATGATGCTCGCGACTTCGTCCGCGTGGATTAAGTTTTTAATTCCCGCGAGAACTCCTTAAATTTTCCGAGATAAAAATTAGCCTATATCCTTCCCCGAGATATAACCTATCCCTTTACAATATTTCATCAAAATCGGTTGGGCATATGGACCGTGAAAGCGTAGCAAACAGAAAGACAGACACACTTTCGCATTTATAATATTAGTATGGATTTATCTAAGACCCTTTTGCTTTGGCTTTGAAGTCATATTCAATGACACATGAGCTTAGCAACGTCTAAAGTCTAGTTGACAAACCACCTTACGATTGAAAGTCTTAGTATTGCAATCTGCTATCACTACACTATTTCAGTCATTCGGTTCCCCTTTCAGGTAAATCGGCAACGACAGAATCAGGGTTGACACCACTACACGTGGCGTCGTTCATGGGTTGCATGAATATCGCGCTGGTGCTAGTGGGCGCGGGTGCAGACGCCGACGCGGCCACAGCGCGGGGGGAGACACCCCTACACCTGGCGGCGAGGGCGCACCAGACCGACCTAGTGCGGGTGTTGCTGAGGAATAATGCCAAGGTGAGCAGGAGATGGTAGGGTTGACACGACTACACGTGGCGTCGTTCATGGCTAGTGCGGGTGTTGCTACGGAATAATGCCAAGGTGAGCAGGAGGAGATGATAGGGTTGACACCACTACACGTGGCGTCGTTCATGGGTTGCATGAATATCGCCCTGGTGCTAGTGGGCGCGGGGGGAGACACCCCTACACCTAGCGGCGAGGGCGCACCAGACCGACCTAGTGCGGGTGTTGCTGAGGAATAATGCCAAGGTGAGCAGGAGATGATAGGGTTGACACCACTACACGTGACATCGTTCATGGCTAGTGTGGGTGTTGCTGAGGAATAATGCCAAGGTGAGCAGAAGGAGATGATAGGGTTGACACCACTACACGTGGCGTCGTTCATGGGTTGCATGAATATCGCGCTGGTGCTAGTGGGCGCGGGGGGAGACACCCCTACACCTAGCGGCGAGGGCGCACCAGACCGACCTAGTTCGGGTGTTGCTGAGGAATAATGTCAAGGTGAGCAGGAGGAGATGATAGGGTTGACACCACTACACGTGGCATCGTTCATGGCTAGTGCGGGTGTTGCTGAGGAATAACGCCAAGGTGAGCAGGAGGAGATGATAGGGTTGACACCACTACACGTGGCATCGTTCATGGCTAGTGCGGGTGTTGCTAAGGAATAACGCCAAGGTGAGCAGGAGGAGATGATAGGGTTGACACCACTACACGTGGCATCGTTCATGGCTAGTGCGGGTGTTGCTGAGGAATAACGCCAAGGTGAGCAGGAGGAGATGATAGGGTTGACACCACTACACGTGGCATCGTTCATGGCTAGTGCGGGTGTTGCTGAGGAATAACGCCAAGGTGAGCAGGAGGAGATGATAGGGTTGACACCACTACACGTGGCATAGTTCATGGCTAGTGCGGGTGTTGCTGAGGAATAACGCCAAGGTGAGCTGGAGGAGATGATAGGGTTGACACCACTACACGTGGCATCGTTCATGGCTAGTGCGGGTGTTGCTGAGGAATAACGCCAAGGTGAGCAGGAGGAGATTATAGGGTTGACACGACTACACGTGGCATCGCTCATGGCTAGTGCGGGTGTTGCTGAGGAAGCATCGTTTATGGCTAGTGCGGGTGTTGCTTAGGAATAACGCCAAGGTGAGCAGGAGGAGATTATAGGGTTGACACGACTACACGTGGCATCGCTCATGGCTAGTGCGGGTGTTGCTGAGGAATAATGCCAAGGTGAGCTGGAGGAGATGATAGGGTTGACACCACTACACGTGGCGTCGTTCATGGGTTGCATGAATATCGCGCTGGTGCTAGTAGGCGCGGGTGCAGACGCCGTTAAGGTTTATATTTTAATTTTCTATTATTAAAAAAATCGTAAAAATACAACTTGAAATTAATATTTATGTAAAAGAAACTTCGTTCCCGTCAGGTGTCCCACGACACCAAACGTTTTTTTGATCTGCGCACCCTACTGGTTGCATTGCATGTATATTGCGCTAGGTAGTGGGCATTACAGGCATTTTATAGACAACATTGAACATATTCACATTAGTGCGGCCGTATTATGTGCCGGATCGTTAAAAATTTAAGTATATCCGGCACATCACTAATTCTTATGCTCTATTTGCTCAAAACTTAGGCAATAGGAAGTTTTGTGTAGAAACCCCATTTCGTGACTTAATAAAATCCTAGCATTTTGTTAGGTTTTTGCCTTGACGTTTTGTCTGATAACAATACAATTTCATGCAATCCCATTTCCATTGGTATTGCCATTGCAAAAAATATCTAAATCACGAGCAAAACAGCCATGGATGTATAAGAATAAACTGGATGTCTTCCAGGTGGAAGCTCGAGCTCGAGAGGAACAGACTCCTCTCCATGTGGCGGCGCGTCTCGGTCACGGCGATATAGCGGCGTTACTGTTGCAGCACGGGGCCCAAGTCGCCGCTACTACTAAAGACAGATACACTCCTTTACACATCGCTGCTAAGGAAGGTCAGGATGCTATAGGAATAGTAGTAGGATTTTGACGACCTCCCTGGCGCAGTGTTGAGCGCTGTTAACGTGGGAGGTCCCGGGTTCCATCGCCGGCAGATTCAGTTTGGGAATTTATAATTCCTGATCTGGCCTCCGGCAAAGACGAAGAGGAAGCGATTTAGCGTTCCGGTACGATGCCGTGTAGAAACCGATTAGGGATTTGGGTTTAATATAACTGCCATACCCCTAACAAGCTTAGATTAGCCCGCAACCATTTTAGGCTGCATCATTACTTACCATCAGAGTGAGATTCCAGTCAAAGGCTAACTCGTAGTCGATAAAAAGAAATAAAAAAAAAAAACGTGTGTGTGTGTGTGTGTGTGCGTGTGTGTGTTTGGATCTAGTAGTTACTATCTTATATAATATATGATATTTCACTCACTTCACACTTCATATCACTTTTATCAGTACCAAATTAAATTTAAATGAGTAATTTTAAAAGATTTTCGGTATCGGTTCGGTATTTAAGTATTTAAGTTATTCAGCCAATTCAGCAACTATTTCCAAAAAAAAAAAGGTATTTTTTTTGGAAATAGTTGCTTAACGTATATGTTTAAGATCTTAGTTTTTTAATTATGCTTAAAAACTTATCCCAAACAGGCAAGGAAGAAGTAGCATCAATCCTGCTCGACCACAACGCCCCCATAGAAGCTGAAACACGAAAAGGCTTTACGCCTTTACACTTAGCAGCAAAGTATGGAGACATTGGTGTTGCAAGACTACTCCTAGCGAGGGGGGCACAGCCAGATGCCCCTGGAAAGAGTCACATAACACCCTTACACATGGCCACGTATTATGGACATCCGGACATCGCTTTACTGCTTTTGGACAAAGGTAAGACAAGTTTTTGATAATCAGGTTTGCATAGAAACTCCCAAAGAAGTAGAAAACCGAAAAAGCTCTCCACCTAGCAGCATAGTCTACAAAGTATGGAGACATTGGTGTTGAAAGACTAAAGTGTAGTCTTTAGTCTTGGCTTAGTCAGATGTCCCTGGCAAGAGTCACATAACACCCTTACACATGGCCACGTATTATAAGCATCCGGACATCGCTTTACTGATTTTGGACAAAGGTAAGCCAAGTTTTTGGTAGTGTAGTTTGCATAGAAGCTCCCAAAAGAGTAGAAACCCGAAAAGTCTCTCCATCTAGCAGCATAGTCTGCAAAGTATGGAGACATTAGTGTTGACAGACTACTCTTTGCTAGGATGGCTTAGCCAGATGTCCCTGGCAAGAGTCACATAACACCCTTACACATGACCACGTATTATGGACATCCGAACATTGCTTTACTGCTTTTGGACAAAGGTAAGACAAGTTTTTGGTAGTCTAGATTGCATAGAAGCTCTCAAAGAAGTAGAAATCCGAAAAAGCTGTCCACCTTGCAGCAAAGTCTGAAAGTGTAGTGTTGAAAGAGCCCTTACACATGCCACGTATTATGGACATTCGGAGATCGCTTTACTGCTCTTGGATTGGGTAAGACAAGTTTTTGATAATCTGGTTGGTACAGGAATTCTCATAGAAGTAGAAACATGACGCAACTCAACCTAGCAGCAAATAACGGGTACGGCAGTAAGTTAGGTATTATATGTAGAGGACTTATTTTAGTGAGTTGAGCTTCAGCAGATGTGCAGGGAAAAAGTCACATCACACCCTTAGGTTATTTGGTGTTTTTATATATTTATGTTTTCCTACATTAGAGTTTATGTCTGTAAGTTTAAAATATAGTCTGTATATTCCTCGATTAATTTACTGTCCTGCGGGTTTAACACCATCGCTTAAAGTAGTATTATTTCAATATTACAGTTTTATCACGTACCATTACGTCCCAAAATAAGGATTATAATTATAAAAACACGAACGTCAATAATATTAAAACAATATGGCTTTAAGCAATGGTAGTATGCCCCCTGAACTGGCGCAAGAATCATACATTGTGGGCTTGGTCCTTGGCAATTTATGTTTGGTAGTTTTAAAACCTCTCATAAGTAAACCAGCTCATAAGTAATAGCCATCCTCGTACAACCATAGATGTGTATAAGCTCGCCATATATATTTAAAAAAAAAAAAGTGTGTGTGCCGGCAGAAGTAAAACATCAGAAAAGTAGCCTACGAGAGAATGAGATAAATATAACTTGTATTCTATCTCTTTCTCTCGCAGGCTAAAAATCCTATTTATGAATATGTTTGTCTCTTTTTGGTGTCGCTTTTTCGTTTCATTTAATCGTTTCGTTGAATTTTCTAATCATAACGATTCATTCTATAGAAGTTTCTCATATATAAAAAAAGGTTATTCTCATGTAGTTAACTCCAATCAATCTATTCAGCACTACACATTCAATAATCTCACACCGTGTAATTTTTTTTTGTGTGAAGTATATTCCGCTAGTGTGTAATAAGCTAGAACGTGTTCTGTACAGGTGCCTCCCCACATTCCTTGGCGAAGAACGGGCATTCTGCACTCCATATCGCATGTCGGCACAATCATCCCGATATCGCCTTCGCGTTATTGGAACATGGTATGTAAATCATTTCTTTACACCTCCTTTTTAAATATCTAAAAAACTGTGTGTGACCCAATACGCTCTGTGGTCAACTTCGTTCATGTAGATTGTTTTGAGCTAGTTTTAAATTATAAATACAGTTTTAACTTGCTTGACGTCTTTCTTCTTTTTAAGTACTCCTGAATTTTCACGTCGTTTTTTTGCTTAGCTTTATTTTGATTGTTCATCAGATGCAGACCCGGGCGTAAAGTCGAAAGCCGGTTTCACTCCACTACACATGGCAGCTCAGGAGGGCCACGAGGATTGCGTGGAAATGTTGATCGAAAGAGGGGCCGACGTCAACGTGCCTGCTAATAATGGTAATACATTATATTAATAGGGGATTTTTTATTACGGGCCAAAGAGGGGATTTTTGGATTTGCTCCAGCGCGGCAGATTAATATAAAGGGGGGGATTCTTTGGACCCTGTAGAGTACCTTCACCTTATATGAGCCATGTATATTGGTGGGTCTGTCTAGGACAGCAGATCAAAATATTAGATAAATAAAATCGATCATCAGAAATACTCGAGCGCGTTAGATTAAGGTAGAGTGAGAATTACATGGTGAAAAGTGTACATTCAAATAATCTGACGATTTCAGCGAGACCTAAAGGAGTTGGAGAGTTACAAACTTTAAAAACCCTGTCTAAGTATATTTTCGGCAAGCGCGCTCCAGTTTAGGCTGCATCACTACTTCCAGCAAGTCTGATTGCAGCAAGTGTTAGTGTATAAATAAATAAATAAATCGTCATCCACGTCTCACTCCAGTACATCTGGCGGCAGCAGAGGGCCGCCCAGAGGTTCTTAAAGCGGTTCTGTCAGATGGCTAAGCTCTCTGGAGCCGATATTCGGTCATTATTTATTATTTTTAGTATAGGTTTGAGCATTTTATTATAGGATAGAGCCCGAAAGAGTACAGGGGTCACTTTTATTCCAAAACATCTTACAACAGCTTTATTTACTTACGCTGATGCTTTCTGATTTTAATCTCCATCTTAAGGCTTTTGAACTATGGATGGACTGAAATATAAAAACTAAACCTCAACTTTAGGCCAGTCTGAAACTAAGCCAGGCGTTAGTGTCTAATCTAATCAAATCTAGCCTACGCTGTCCCACCACTGGTCAAAGGCCTCCCTCCGTTTCTTAGTGTATAAATAAAAAAAAGAAATCGTCGCTCAGGTCTCACTACAGTACATCTGGCGGCAGCAGAGGGTCGCCCAGCGGTTCTTAAAGCGCTTCTGTCAGATGGCTAAGCTCTCTGGAGCGGATATTCGGTCATTATTTATTATTTTTATTATAGGTTTGAGCATTTTATTATAGGATAGAGCCAGAAAGAGTACAGGGGTCACTTTTATTCCAAAACATCTTACAACAGCTTTATTTACTTACGCTGATGCTTTCTGATTTTAATCACCATTTTAAGGCTTTTGAACTATGGAAACAAAACCTCAACTTTAGGCCAGTCTGAAACTAAGCCAAGCGTTATAGGCCTATACACTGCACTTTTTACAGGGTCCTGTGGTAAGGGTGGGCGTGGTCGCTTATTTTTTTTTTATCTTTATTTTAAAAAATGATTTAAAATATTTATTTAAAAAAAAAAGATACAAACTTATTTTACAAAATATTAATCTCGCCAAACTGGTGGGCCAGTTTGTTGACGAGTTGACGCTCTAAACATTTTAATTTAAGTTAAATCTAAAATTAGCACTAGTACCTATACCTAATAACCCAACACCAACAATCAACAAAAACAAAAGAAAGTACAAATAAACAATATAAATAAAAGAGCAAATAAACAATATAAATAAAAGAGAAGAGAAAAATAACTAGTTCCTCAGTATAGGGGCACTTAAGTGACCTTTTAGCTTCTTCTTAAGTATTCCTACACTAACCTTATTTTCCTCTCTTAGCCAATCTATGCTATTGTAAATTTTGGGTACTAAATCGCAAAAAGGACCGATTTAGGGACCCTTTCTCCCAAAATCTTATTACACTACACTGATTCAAGTGGAAGGGTCCCTGTGAAAAGTGCAGTGTAATAGGCCTATCAGTGTATAAATAAATAAAGAAATGGTCGTCCAGGCCTCACGCCAGTGCACCTGGCGGCCGCGGAGGGCCGCACGGCGGTCCTCAAGGCCCTGCTGGGCGCGGGCGGGCGGTGCGGCGCACGCACCCGCGACGGCTACACGCCCCTGCACGCGGCCGCGCACCACGGCCACCACGCCGCCGCCAGGACGCTGCTGGAGGCCGGCGCTGACGTCACCGCTAAAGCGGCCCACGGGTATGTGACACACTGGCACTCGCCAGTCCGACCGAACAACCTCAATCCACGCGGACGAGACTTCGTCCGCGTGGATTGAGGTTATTCGGTTCTTTAATTTTGGCTTCGTCCGCGTGGATTGAGGTTGTTCGGTTCTTTAATTTTGGCTTCGAACACGTGGATTGAGGTTGTTCGGTTCTTTACTTTTGGACGACCTCCGCTGGCGCAGGAAATTTATAATTTCTGAATTTTCCCTGGTCTGGCCTGGAGGTGGCTAGTTACCGCCCTACCGGCAAAGACGTGCCGCCGAGCGATCTAGCGTTCCGGTACGATGCCGTGTAGAAACCGAATAGGGGTATGGGTTAAATATAACTTCCATGCCCCTAACAAGTTAGGTTACCATATTAGACTGCATCATCACTTACCATCAGGTGAGATCGCAGTCAAGGGCTAACTTGTAGTTGATAAAAAAAACGATTCTTTTATTCGATTTAATCTCTTTAATTTTCCGGGATAAAAAGTAGCCTATGTGTTATTCCAGACTATAATCTATCTCTGTGCCATATTTCATCCAGATCCGTTCAGACGTTGGGCCGTGATTGAGTAACAAACATCCATCCATACATTCATACATCCATATATCCATACATCCATACTTTCGCATTTATAATACTAGCTAATGCCCGCAACTTCGTCTGCGTGGATCGAGGTTTTTTGGTTCCCGCGGGAACTCCTTAACTTTTCGGGATAAAAAGTAGCCTATGTGTTATTCCAGACTATAATCTATCTCTGTGCCATATTTCATCCAGATCCGTTCAGACGTTGGGCCGTGATTGAGTAACAAACATCCATCCATACATTATTACATCCATACGAACTTTCGCATTTATAATATTAGTATAAATCAATGATGTTCAGTGGTGATCTTTGAACCAGTTTTGAGCTCTCTATTCAACTAGGTTATGTGCGCATGGCCTAGGCGCCGCTGTCGTTTACATTTTAAGATACGATACGATATCGTGTAGAAACCGATTAGGCGGTATGTGTTAAATATAACTGCAATGCCTCTAACAGGTTAGCCCGCTACCGTCTTAGACTGCTTCATCACTTACCATCAGGTGAGATCGCAAAAGGGCTAACTTGTAGTGGAATTTAAAAAAAGACGAAATTCTATCTGCGTGATATTGAATTAATAGGTATTTAACAATAATATTGCCATCGCTCTGGTCCTTGAATAAAGTCCCATAGCACCCGATAGGGACAACTGCAGCTTGGATTGGACTGATTATATATATGAAAAACAGTCGAATACTTAGTCTCGTATTCTCCTGTTTCCTCCTCCAAAACTGAACCGGTTTTAATTTTTCTTACAATAATATAAGACCGCCTTTGCATACTGTATTGTCCTATTCGTAGTTTTTTTTCCGTGTACTTGTGTGCAATAAAGATTTAAATAAATAATTTAAAGTCTCGGACTATGTCGGTATGTTTTTCTTTTTTTTTTTTTGATTATTTTGTCGAATTAATTTGCGGGATGTCTGATTATGACGCGAAAACTGGACAATGTTTGCAATATTTGAAGGTTCCATGTTCTTAAGATTATGAATCTAAGAAAAAAGGAAAACATAGGAACATATGGCACGGATATATGGATTTTATGGTCCAAGAATATTTTTTTTATTGTAATTATTCACGGAGAAAACAGATGAATATGTTTGTATGCAGAAACCACTGTGGCATTTCGTCTTAAGGTCTACTCAGTTCCGAATTTCACCACGCACAAATAAGTGTATGTTATAAGGCCAACGACCTCAATTTACATAGACGGGTCCTGTCAAACAAAGAATGTGGACTTATTTTACTAACGCCATCTAGTCTGAAAAGCGGGACAGCGCCATGGCGGGGACAAAGACAGGCTTATATAGGTGAGGGGCATGCACCACAAGTCGGATGCCCAACTTTTTTCTATTATATCAGTTCAATTAAACCTTCATCAATAAATAAATTAAGTTTTTTAACTTTTTTTTTTAATCTATTCAATTTTAAACGCAAAGCTTATAATATATATCGATGAATAAGGCATTTTGTTTTTCAAACAGATTCACTCCACTCCATCAGGCGGCCCAGCAAGGTCACACACTTATCATACAACTGCTGCTCAAGAGCAAAGCTGATCCCAACGCGTTATCAGCCGTAAGTCTAATGAACAATTAATTAATTAATTTAATCACCTCTTATTTGCTAGTCGTCAATAATGATTATTAATTTTTCAAATACAACAAATTTTATTCAGAATTTAATTAAATAATTAATTTTAATGCAAAACTGCAGGTACTTTCTTTTTAAAGAATTTCAATATAGTTTTTTTTTTGGCAATGGGGCTTATCGGAAAGGTTAGACAGTGAGGCCAATATTATTTATTGTACACCATCATCTCTAAACTAATCTAAAATGACAGTTCTATTTATATCGCTGTCCCTTTCATAATACTCCCCGCGGAAAGGGGCAGCGCTAGATTTAGAGATGTCATATTAGTTTATTGGCTTATTGTAAAACTAACATTTTGAAAAAATTCTGCTTAAAGCGGTGATAGTAACCCCCCAGTGCTCAGCGAAACCGTCGCAATCTTATGTTACTCTTATTTGCAAAGTAATTATTATACTAAGTCTGCTTAATTGAGAAGTCCAAAGCGATATATTCTAGCTTTCTAGGAATTAATTGTAACTCAACTGCACTATTACCACTGCAGCCCATTAACGTCCCACTGCTGGGCATAGGCTTCCACTCTCATAGGAGTGAGGGTATTAGAACTTAGACCCACCACGCTGGTCGAATGCGAGTTGGCGGGCTTTAACGAGTATGTTAGAGATAATAAACGGGACCGACGGCTTAACGTGCTCTCCGAGGCACGGGGGTGAAACACGGCCAACTCCGGGCTATTAATGAGAATTTCTAGTTAGAAAAACCCACTGCTTAATTATGGCCCGACCCAGGACTCGAGCCCGGGACCTTGTCGGCCGCAGTCGAATATGCTAACCACTAGACCAACGAGGCAGTTACTGAGGCAGGTACTGCGCTATTATTTCCTTTAAAATGGAGGACTATTAGGGTTGAATGTGATACTTATTTCAACAGAACGGCCAAACGGCATGTGCGATAGCGGACCGCTTGGGCTATATCAGCGCCGTGGAAGCTCTGAGACCGCTCACTGAAAACACACTGAGCCAGGCTGTGGGTGACACCGGTAAGTGTCCCAGTTTTATTCAGGTGCTATAGTCCCACAAACTTATCTGACCTGGTGGCAGCATCGCTATGTATGAAAAATAAAATAAAAAGCAAAATCTAAAAAGGCATAAAGTTTGCATAAATGCAGTGCTTCGACAATGTTCACTGTGGGTAGGCTGCACGGTTTCTGGGCATTGATACGGAAAAGGATCGCCAATACTTGGTGGAGGTACCTACAAAGCGAGAAATGCACCGTGAAAGCCTGTATGCAGACGAACGTGGGATATTTACTGAGACATTGGTAGTGTGTTAGTTTTTAAGTAGGTTAAGGTTAAAATCATTAATTGTCTAATTATTAATTTTTAATTTGTAAATTATTGGAATATTTCTGGACATAAATTGATTATAAAGGTTAGTTCCAATTTTGGCCACCTGGCCAGATAAGTTTGTGGGACTATACCTAAATGGCAAAAAGTTAAACGAACATACAGAGAGTGCGCTATATGCGCTAATCTCTCTGGAGGTAGGCTGCTTATTATTTTTGTTATAGGATTGATCAAGAAAGGGTATAGGGTCGCTTTTGTCCCACAATTTATTTTAATCACAAGGTTTATTTTACTTTAGCAAATAATTTCAGCCCGCTGATGCTTCTCTGGTTTTAATCTCAATTTTAAGGTTTTTGGTCAGTCTGAAATTCAGGGGATAACCTATCGTGTCTGAAACTTTTTTTAATCCATACTAATATTATAAATGCGAAAATGTGTCTGTCTGTCTGCCTATCTGTCTGTCAGCTACAATTTCACGGCCTATCTTTCCAACCGATTTTGATGAAATTTGGTATAGAGGTAGATTACGTCCCGGGGATTTACTTTTTATCCCGGAAAATTAAGGTGTTCCCCCGGTAATCAAAAAAACTTAATCTACGCGGACGAAGTCGCGGGCATCAGCTTGTCGAATATACGTTTATTAGGCTCCTGTTTATGACGAGGACATCATTTATTACAAATACGATACTTTCTTACGATCGAAATCTTAATACCTGCTCTGGCCTGCAAATAATGTTTCGTTAAAATCTTGCTGCCCTTAAGTCCAATGCCCTTAATTGAAATTTTAGCGTTGAAAGTAAACCTCGTACCTCATCAGTAAATCATGCTCCCACGTCGTTTATGGTTTTGGAATTTAAACACGTTTTGCATACGCGTCTACACATTACCTAAAACGTCAATAGAAATTCTGCGGGCTTTCGATTTCTCTTTGGCTAAAACACTGTACTGTATTTGAGTAGTGAGATTTTCCATCCATGATCCATATGCCATGATCGTAAAACATATATACCTATCCGAGTTCCCTGAGTTATAAATGTTATGCAAAGGAAAAACTACATACAAAAAGTTATATGGTTAATACCACAGTTACAAACCCAAGTCCTCGTAATATTTATGTCACCGTAAGATTGCAAACACCGTTAGATTGTAATCTAACTAGCGAAATTGTAAACTGTCGACAGATTGAACCGTTCAATGTTCTGAGCGTCAATTTATGAAATATTCATTGTATTTACGTTTTCTTGTCTCTTTCATGTAGGTTAGGTTAGAGTTCGACATAAATAATCAGGTGGTGCCACTTAGGTTTTGTCGGGTTAATATACCTAACGGATTGTAAATCTACCGAAGAATAAAGCGTTAAATTGTAATCTGTCGACAGTTTACAATTTCGCTAGTTAGATTACAATCTAACGGTTTTTGCAATCTTACGGTGACATTTATAAGTCAGCATATTATGACAAAAGGAGTGTAGACGAAATTCCCAAATCCATAAAATGGCAAATGTATGAGTTATACATGTTTTAAATGCCCTGTTTACGTATAGTTTTTTTTTGTAATGCAGTGGAATGAAGAAGATTCAACAATCAACGTTTATTTTCTAACTACTGAAATTAAGTCTTATTTTTGAACGACTCAAGTGATTGGCCTTTACCTCTTATCCGTGCTGACCCTAAGCTTGAAAACCAACAGCTGGGTATGCGCAAACTTTGATCTAAATCCGCGCACCGCTATATTTAATGATATCCGCCAACCGTGCATAAATCGAAAACTGGACAATTGCCAACTAGAAAATAAAGGCCCCCACATGAATCCTCGGTACACAAAACAAACAATTGTCGACTTTAATCCTTTAGCAAAAGGTTTAAAAAGTGACTTTTGTTAAGTTAGGTAATGGCGAAACTTGAGTAGGTTACAGTAATAATGAATTTAACGAACATGTCATTTAAATGTAAGTAGTATTTATTATACGTTCTTGTTATTATAGGTAATCGCTATGAAGCAGTGTCGACATGTAACAGACTAACTGGTTAGGTGTAGTATTTCAGGCATTATATTAGATGTAACAACGTTAAAAATACGAATTATCACTCCAATAGGGATGATGCCTATATCAAAAATAAATTATTTCTAACTGATTATTAAATAGAGGGTCTTCCAAAAGACCTAAAATTCCCATCCTCGGTTAGTTTTAAGTTTGATAACCATTTTGAAATATAGATTAAAGAAAAAAGTGCGTTGAAATTTGATGACGACACAATGATGAATTTCATACAACTTCGATACTAGAAGTGCGTTTTTAAGTTTGATAAAGAGTTGCTGATTTGATTGAGTTGTCATCATCCCTAGCTGTGATGTCATACCCGCTCGGGGGAAGATCATCCTATTGTTACAGTCGAGCCACTGCCATATCACCTGCATATATATTTTCAGGGCTCAAGGCAAAAATTGAAGAGTACACTTCCAAGAAAATGTGTGTTTTATTGGAAGGTAGCTACTATTTCTTTAAACGTTTACGTCTACAGTACTTTTTGGAGTTATGTTAGAAAACATCTTGAGAAATTCTGAATGCTTGAGAGTTCTCCATTATGTTGCCAAAGATGTCAATCCTGTCAATTCGCTTTTGACCAACGTGGCGGACGAGAATATCTAAGAGTAAGTCTTACCCGTAAGTCACTTACGTAAGTAGCTTACGGGTACTAGTTTGCAAACAATAAGGTACAAGACTCTTTAGAGTCCTGTGCTTGTGAAAAATTTGCTACCAAGTGAAGGGTTGTAGGTAAGTGTAAGGGTGTAAGTGCCAAGCTTAATAATATCTAAATAGATCCAAGTACCTGGTTCTTTTAAAATTTTACACACACACAGAAATAAAGTTGAAGCGCTAACGATCTTTCGCTCAAAAGCTTTGTTAAAAAATAAAATGCCTTTAGACTTATAACCCTGCAAATTAGTACAGATGCTCGACAATCTCAACACCAGATATGGGTGTCAATAAGCATTTCCCAGCGATATATGACTTTATATTTTATCTCTCGCTATTACGTAAGATGTAGCAATGAAGGCGGCCTTTTGCCATTTGGCGCTGATTTGTAATTCTAATAAATACTGGACACTTGGTCGATAAATCGGCGATATAAATAAACATCTCGTTCTGGTGCAAATAAATTAATTATAGCTAAGTCGAACCTAAAAACTTTGTTTAAATGTTGACAGTAGCAACTGGTTTTTCTCAGATGAAAACTTAACGTAGTGGAAATTTCCAAATAATAGATGTTTTAGATTTGTGGAAAGTCCCTAATTTTGTAGAACGTTCAAGAAGACCATATTCCTAGACGTATTCAAGTTATTTCGGAGTCCTTAAGCGGATTTTTGTTGGGTTCTTTAAAAATTCGGGAAGGGATTATTTCCCTAGATAATAAGAGATTATTTCCCTAGATAGAGAAGATATTTTGTGCGAGGATAACGCACAAAATATTTTTATTTTTCATAACTGCCTTTAAAAAAATCTTTAAAAGTATGTAAGGGTGAAGTGATTATACCTTCGTTAGCAACGTTTTATAGTCTAGGCAACGGGGCGGTGCGATGTATGGAGACCCCCGCATTAAATCCTCAGTCGTTGAAACTTGGCAAGCTTGTAGTATGGCATGAACCAAAACTTGTACAAAAATATGCGGAAGTTAGTTATTTATACTTAAAACTTAATTTTTATGACTGAATATTTTCTCGATTTCTTTTTATAATAATAGTAGGTAGCATATTTACACTCAAAACTGAAATATCAAACGAAATCATCATGCAGAACATCGATATTTAAACCGATTTTATTGTCAAACCTAAATTTTTCTTTTTTTTTTTTGGATATTTTTTATAATGTCCGTTTAACTCATGACACTTTATGTAAAGTTTCGTCGCCTGAGGAATTATTGTTGGGGTCAACTAGCTTTATTGCCTAGACTAACATTAAGCTTTCAAATGATTACGATTGTTTTACACAATTGGGCCTCAGGCTATTGGGCGACATAAGTAGGAACTTATGTAGCATTTCAGTTACAAAAAAACTCAATTATGTTTTAAATGCACTGTAGGCGGGGTACCGTACATCAAACAATGTTTTATTCATAGAAATAATATTATAATAAAAACAATCAACTTTGACACACTTTTCAAGTCATTGATAGTCTGTGCTCAATCAAAATAACGAAGCGAACGTAACCTGCTTATCCAATATGTATTGTAGGCAAATCATTTTTAACCCATAACCATATCGTAGCCCGTACCCATAATAGGATGCATAATGCATGCGTATTGCCTATTGTAAACACCATATGTTAGTTAGATACTCGGTAAATTGACTACAAATTGTTCTTTTCAATCATTTAAATTGGGAAGGATAACCATACAATACTTATGGTCCGAATCTTATTACATTTTTACTTCAAACAATTAGTGTCATCTTTGTATTTTAGGGAGAAAAATAAACAATTAAAACACAGAAACATTATTCTATGTATATTTTTCCCTCCATTATTATATGAATATCCGTCGCCGTGCCAATAGAGTGTACATTAAAAATAGTTCAAAGAGCCGATAAATGCCCGAATGAGGATTTCGCGACAGAAAATTGCGAAGGAAGTTCTTAGAAGATATCCCCTTAAGTTTGTGGAAGGACTCAAACGAGATGACTGGGCGGTACAAGGCCATGCTCTGTACTGACCCTTACAAGAGACCCGTTTCCAGCCGTGCACGTAATTATTGGTTGATACGAAGCAATTTCTTCTTTTGATTCCCGCCCATTTTTTAATTTCCTCGGATTTGTGGTTACCTTAGTACTGCCTACATCAGCGTCAGTCGCATTTCCATGCATCTCCGATCGACTAGTCATTATCTAATTTATTCCTTGATGGAAGTCATAGATGCACAACTAGATGCAGATGCGTTCTTAGCGCCGTTCTATGAACATCTTCTAGGCGAATTGTGAAAAAAGTGTCGAATTTATTGTGTTGGTGTGGCATAACTGTGGGGTGCTTATCTTTGTGAAGTCGCCTGCGCAGCTTGCTTGTGAGTATTAATATTTTTAATTAACCGCCAATTCCGGTCATAGAGTCAAGTAGATTTAGATTTAGAATACGGTTACACAGGTGGGGGTATAAGGGCGTCTCAGTGGCGTTTAATGGATCCTAAAGAAGACTTTATTAGTCCAGGCACCACCTTGTTTGTCGTTAGATGTAGAGACATCTACAACAACCACAACATGATGTTGTTGTAGAGTATGGGTGGCTGACCGCTTAAAAACCTTTTTTTATTCAAATAAAAGTTTAAACAAAAGCTAAACAAAGCTAAGCGAAGGGTAGCTTAGTTTTCTTTAGCTACTAAGATACCTGTGAATTTGGTGTAGACCAAGTATTATTTATTTATCTACATACTGATTCTGAAAGATCTATTTAAATACTGTTGTACGTGTAGGTTAATTATTACACATCAGAGGGGTATGAATTGTGGCGTCTCCTATATTTTCCATTCCGGTGACTTTTTAATCATACGCTACTCTGCGTGTAGTAAACTTATGTGAAGAGCTTAGTATGCTGTGCTGTTATGGGTTCTTAATATAATAGTTCATAATTCTCTGTAGGTACATCGTAAGTAGTATTTTTTATAGCAGGCTTGTATATTATAGATTTGTGTTTTGTTAATTTACAGAGCTTATGATTTCTTTACTTCGTTATTTTCTTTTTCTTCGTTGTGATCTCGTGATAGGGCAATTTCAAAATCCACTTGCTGTCTGTACGCCTCTAATGTTAAATCTCAGGAAACGGTATTATTGTCTAGATTATTTAGCATAAAAAGCGTTTGATTAATTATTTATTCTATCCATACATATAAAAAATAAAAATAAAATTGGCGGTCATAGGGACTGCCGATAGGAGTGAAAACGAATATATATTTTTTTAATACATAAAAATAATTAAAATATAAACCTTAACAAAGAAAGTTTAATTTTGATTGTAGTATATTTATATTTAAGACCTTTGGTCTTCGTCACAACGCGACCATGTCGGTCTTCACGAATCCACAAGTTTACACCCTACTAAAAAGTGCTCAACGCGGCTAAAGAAGTTTTCACTTCAAAAATACTTTTACAATTTTATTGAAGATTATTAATATTTTACTTTACAAAATGGTCACATTGGTAGATACTAAACATCGAAATGTTTCATTGAAGCGAATGATAACGATAACCCAATTACGAATTAACGATCATGAGCTCCGATCCCTCTGAGTTATCATTTACATCTTGCTATATGCCAATCATTTCACGCCCTACATAGTTAATACATGATGTAAATAAGTTAACGCGTATTTTAGCAATGCCATATAATACAAAGTGAAATGTAATATGTTTGTATTATCTGCTTCTAATCTAGATATGTTTTTTTCATCCACCACAAGTTAGCCCTTGACGACGATCTCATCTGTACTAAGTAGTGATGCTGTCTAAGATAGTAGCGGGCTAACCTGTTAAGGGCCTGGCAGTTACATTATTCGGTTTCTACACGGCATCGTACTGGAACGCTAAATCGCTTGGCGACACGTATTTGCCGTTAGGGTCAGGGTGGTAACTAGCCACGGCCGAGGCCTCCCACCAGGCCAGACCAGGCCAGAGAAAACTCAGAAATTATAAATTCCCAAATTGACTAGGCCGGGGATCGAACCCAGGACCTTCGCAAGTTAAGACAACAGCGCTCAACACTGCGCCACGGAGGTCGTCAAAACCGATTACGTGAAAACTGATCTGAAAGTGAAAGTATCTTGTTTTCTGACACTAGAAGCTGCCAGTATTCATATTCATATTAAGCTCTATATTCATGCCACCAGTGTCCATACGTGGATGGATAAAAATCTGTCCGATTAGCCTTCGGGCAGAGCTTCATCCATTCATCGAATTTATGGAGAGACCGCAGGGCTTATAGGCCTATTACACTGCACTTATCACAAGGACCCTTCCACTTGAATCAGTGTAGTGTTTTAGGGTCCCTAATTTGGTCCTTATTGCGGTGAAATAAGCGACGCTCTAACCACGCCCACCCTTACCACAAGGCCCTGTGGAAAGTGCAGTGTAATAGGCCTATTAAATCTTAATGTACCTTAGATTATGTTCCTTTTAAACAAGTGATTAAACAGTTTGTCCTGTGCATTCAGAGTTTCATTTAGGGATAACCTATCCAAACCCTAAATAGAAATACCTATTAAAATCTTCATGAATTTCTTGCAAATGCATGGAGGAGGTATTTAGAATAATTTTCCTTTTGGGAAAGTGATCCGATCTCTCAAAAGTGTTTCAAGATCCCTAAACAAGATTTATTTAGCCTAAATTCAGGTCTCTAGTCTTAGACTGTTTTTAGGATGCCCCGTAGTATACAGTTGCAAACCTTTGTCATACGGGTAATAAGCCACATCAAACAAATATTAGCTGCCCCAATAATTTTGTAATGTGTTACAGATTTTCATTTTCCTTTGCAAAACTGGCGATCTCCTAAAATAACTGATAGATATTTCGACCGCTTTTACATCTTGGCATTGTCTGTACTGTTTTTAACATACTCGTTAACTATGAGTGTTCAGTTACAACAAGTTCTCATTTTACATTTATGCGTAATTAGCATTCCATCAACACCTGTGTACATTATACATATCTTACATACAACGTATAATCGTTCAGTGGGTATTGTCTTTCATCTCGTCCCCTTCGCGCTTTATTATTAGACCTATTATTAGTACCTACTTGTACCGCCGAGTAACGATCCGTTCTATCCATAGAATCTAATTGTATAAGTACCTAGAGCACGTTATGAATCTTAATTACTTCATTCAATTCAAATTCAAAATCATCTATAATAATCTATGTTCTGTTTATAGTTCTGGTTATTTTTATTTGTACCCTGTTTTTGTCTCAGACGTAACCAGTCTTTCTGGAAGTTGGCGTATGTTGCTGTAATTTTAAAGACAACATATTTCAGAGAACTTTTGAAATAAATGATGTCTGATATCTAGTTTTCTGTTATTTTAGTTTAGCTTTCAGCCATATCTTCGTTTATCGCGTTACTTGCTTCCTTTGTTGAGCTATGAATATTTCCACAAAGAATTTAGTGCATGGCTAATTAAGTAATCGCACCCATCACAGGGAAAGCACATTTTTTTTACTTTTGTCTACTAATAATTTAATATGGACCATTTCGTACTAAACTAGAACATTTCTGTGTCTGGAGACTATTTTCATGGTGGAATAAAAATAATATCCTGGAAGAGGCGAATTATATGGGGTTCATTCTCCCGAAAAAGGTAACGAGACAAGGAACCGTAGCTATCTTCTGTAATATATGTAAGCTTGCTACTATAATATTAAATGGTTCGAAGAAAACTTCATTAAAATTCTAGTCGTGTTTGTTACGGGTCTTTTCACTTTTCATATTGTAGTAGCGTAAATAGGTATAGTTTTCTCGTCTCTCGTGTTTTCATCGAGAAACAATGGCATAGTGCCAAGAGCAACCGAGGTTGATTCTGTCACGCACCACGCCTGGCTTACCTACTGTGTTGAATGTTTTTTGTCAACCAATATTCAATTCATTGTGACTGTGATAAAGAAGGATTTTTTGTTAAAAATTATGTGGCTAGCCGCGCAAATTGTTTACGGATACAATTTGAGGTTTACGCTTTGAGTGTTTTAGAGATGCTGCAAACAAACATAGAAGACACTATCTTCGCTCATCGAAGAGCATCGATATCATTATACACACTATTAATATATAAATATAATATACTAATAAAATATATAAATAATATACATAAACATTATATCACACATATACATATACATTATAAATATATACATACATACAAAATCATTTCGATACAGATACTGCTTTTTTACACGATATCATCTTCGGTCTTGAATGAAAAATTCCGATTAGCCCCCCATATTTTATTCTTGGAAGACCTAAAGTTCTACTACTTTTTCTTTCACATCCATCTTAAAGCCGACCTAGCGCCAAGGTTTGGCAGGTTTGGTTTGTTTTTGTTTTTTTTAATTCTTTTTTTTTCTTCTTCTTTTTTAAATTCTTCTTTATTGCACGTACAATGCCCAAACTGAAAATGCGAACTTAATACCTACCTTTCCTATCCAATCAACAGTAGTCTAGCTCAATTAAGTACTTTGTGATCCATTCCTCAGTCCTGCGTCCACCGGGGATTATCATTGAGTGCTTCCCATTGTTGTAAATGGTGTAGTAGGTATAATACACTGTTCATATCAAGTCGGGAATTAGGCTCAGAATACTGAGGAGTAAGGATACTCTTCTACGAGCTGTTGAACCTCAACCGAGTCTTCTTGAGAAGTTCGTGGTTTCGAATTCAGTCGCGAATTTAAAATATTGTTCCAAGGCCTAGTTTAATAAATAAATATTGATTTAAAGAAAACGTAGTAAGTATATTATATTTGTTTTTTTGGGTCGTTCTGCTTCAATTGTGATTCTTTGGTATTCCCGGCGAGCTTAGAGTTTAGATTTCTTGCTTCATACTACCTCGTACTCAACTGTTAAATAAGTACAGTCAATAAAGAATTGTATGCAAACCAAGACTAGACGTGTGTAGGCAAGGGACAACATTATATTTACCTACAATAAAATCTCATACTACCTTGTTATGCTGTCATACGCACACCACACATCTAAAAAAAGTTAAAACGTTTTCTGTCGCTAAACAGGTCTCTATGTTAGAGACTATAATAGAATATTTCAATCGAGGGAAGCTAGTCAAGCGTTTATTGTAAAAATAGATACCTTTGGCCCTGATGTAACTTTGAACCTGGTTCCCAGACTTGCTTGCAAGTAGTGATGCAGCCTAAGGTGGAGCGCGCTTGCCTAGAAGATGCCTATTCACTCTTGATTTGAAGGTACCTATATTAAAAGAGGAGGGGAAAACGGAAACCGGAAGAGCATTCCATATCCTAGCGGTTCTATTTAGAAACGAGGAAGAAAATGTGCTAAGCTGTACATGACTAACTGGCTAAAGTTACATAGCTACGACCTCTTACTTGTGTAAGACGGTACGCATGACGCATTTAAGGGCGCATCTGTTAGATAAGGTATGATTAATGACTTCTTGTTTTAATTAAGATGCTTGAGGTTTTGTCACATTACTATGATTCAGGGCCCTTATTCAGGCGATTCGCTGGATCACCTTTGATTGGCAATCACTTTATTGTTATTTGTCATAATCCACTGGCGCAGTCAGTGTCCCATAAATTCAGATAATCACAACAAATGAGATTTTAAAAATGATTGATGCAGCTGTTTTGAAATAGGGCTTCAGGATTAGTAGGCCGTAACCTCAGTCAGTGTCAGATTCTTATTTAAAACTCGTGATGCCCTCGACTTCGTCGGCGTGGATTAAGTTTTTTTTAATTCCCGTGGGAACTTCT
This sequence comes from Erebia palarica, assembly GCA_964035005.1. Lineage (NCBI taxonomy): Eukaryota > Metazoa > Arthropoda > Insecta > Lepidoptera > Nymphalidae > Erebia > Erebia palarica. Next base: position 5,549,531 of record OZ035992.1, read on the forward strand.
GAATTTTCTGGCAAAAAGTAGCCTATTTCCTTCTCCGGGATGCAACCTATCTCTGTACCGAATTTCATCAAAATTGGTTGAAAAGATAGGCCGTGAAAGCATAGCAGACACACTTAATATGGATAGAATTTGAATTGTTTTAGCAATGCCTTGTAAAAACTCATAAGACGAGTCTATATTATACATTATACACCATACTTCCTGTATTCATATTTCTGGTAGAAGAATTACTGCTTAAGTTACAACTTACAAGTGCACTTGTAGTCGAGCGGAAACCTGTAAAGTTCCATGATTATGCATATCATGAACGAATCACGCATAAAGTCCGTTCTCACGTTACCGCCGGAAGAATTTGATGCGATAGCATACTGAAGGTCACAAGTCACAACACAACCACAATGGTATGGTTGGAGAGTTAACGAATATTTTACGAATCAGTAAAAAATATTACCTCGAGGTAAAATCATTATCTCCGAATTGATTGAGAGTCAAATCAAGACTTATAAATAACCAACAAAATTATATTACACCCTGTCAATACCTACTAATATTACTAATGCAATATTGAGTCTGTCTATCAGCTGTTTGTCTGTCCTATCGGCTCATCTTTTCAACGAATTTTGATGAAATTTCGGTAAAGAGGTAGGTTACAACTTACATGATCCCTGAGAAGGATATAGACTACTTATCCCGGAAAATTAAGGCATTCCAACAAACTTTGAGTTAGAGTTAATGTTTAATCCGTTTCTCCATCACCATGGAAACAATTTGATCCTCGCACAAACCACGTTTTTCTTGCTCTCACATTACTAACAGAAGAACTTGTTACATGTGATAATTATAGTGAAGGTCAGAAAACTAATGGTTGGAAAATGGAAACCAAGTTCAAATTCTGTGAATCGAATTCCCCAACAATGGCTCAGTTTCGGAAATATTTGGGCGCACGTGTGTTTATCGTTTATAAATAAAGCATTACGAGCCAACCGAGTATAGGTGAGGCGGGGCTGACGTCATCGGCGCTGAATTTAGCGGATCAACCCGTAATTTTGTTGTTTTATATTTCTTTCTCGGGAGCACGTAGAGACGGGGAAAGATAGAAGTGGCAAAAAATAATTGATATAAAAAGTTAGTAGGCATCTTCTAGCCAAGCACAATCAAATTCATTTATTGATTGCATTCCAAATTACGTTACAAATTAAGTCGTTATAGATTATAACCTACATTAGGCAGCATCTTCACTCAGGTACCATTAGATGAATCATGAACTCGTTTTTTTTTCAATATTTTAACGAGAAATAGGCAGTAGGTTGGTAGTTGCTCCCACTTCAGCATTTCCACCACTTTATTGACCGAAGGTTGTAATCAAACCTACGGAGTTCCTTAATTTGAAAAATATCTATTCTCTATTGTGTGAATTTTTTGGCTTTTTTACTTCATCATAGTCTATTAATTACATGGATGGTCAATTACGAAAAGCTGTTTCGTTTGTAGGCATATTTTTACTGTTTCTAGTTTGTTCTTTAATCTGCCACTTAAATTACTTAATGGTTAATATCTTATCATCGGTGTTCGCCGATAAGCCCTTATCTCCCGTAATCCCGTAACACGCCATAATAGTTTTACACGTTAGCCTTGGTAGTTTTTCATTTAAAAGATAAAGATTTTTCTTGTTGACATTCAATAATAATAACACAGCAATTGGCAAACTTATCTGTGCGTCTGGTGGCGCCAGTATCTATTAAAAATTCTAAACTTTAGGATCAACACAGAGTAGATTCAGTTATTTTCGAATTACACCACACGCACCTTATAAACTTGTCAGCGTGTAGCTTTAAAACTTGTTCTACCAGTCCAAGTCCGACTTTACTAAAATCTACAAAAAAATTGTAGACATTTTTAATAACTTGGCCTAGGTATACTTAGACATGATTGTTATTTCATAATAATATAATGTCCGTAGTTCTCATAATACCAGCGCTGGACTTGAGAGGGTGCGACTTGAAGCTGGATTTAAAGATGTTCAACTAGACTAGACCCTTTCATAAATAATTCCAGTAATGCATTAGATTATTGGAATGCTGAAATAATGTGAACCAGGCAGATTAATAACGCAGTGGAGCAGCTCCTCCTCATATTAAACGATTCCACCCAAAAACGTCGTAAAAATGCGACAACCTTCTACGCACGTGTCGCTATTCACCAAAATTCAAAACATGACTAATATCGTAGCGCAATTTTACGTATTAGTATTCTAATAGAATTTCGAGCTCTATGTAAAAGTTTTTGCATGCATACGCACGTGAGAAGTCCGCTTGAATGATACAGCGTCGGCCAGTCGACTCGCGACCTCTTAGCGCTTATCACGGCGACCGTACTCAATTAACCAATATTATTAACCATAAATCACCAATATATATACCTAAACCAATAAATAGATATAAAAAAAGTTACAGCGAAAAGTTCCGGAGTGTTAACCAGTGTAACTAATTTGCGAATTCCTCTTACGATTTGAACTCGAACGCTAATTGTTTCAAAGTGTTGTAAACTCGATAATTTCTGCGAAAGGTGATGTAACTGGTGTAACTGTGATTCGGTAAATGGTCTCTTTGTTCCATCAGTGATACAAACAGTGCTTTGTGGAAAACTTGTACGCATACACGGAAAATTTCGTTAAAACATTTTCATTCAGGTTAGTTGATGTTGGACTTAAATTTTTCGTAATTTTGTTCATACTTTGGGTGTAAACGGCCTCGGCGAGCAGCCAATTGCCAATGTATTATTGGCGGAATTTAAGTTTTGCTCTCCATATAAACGGCACATGAAGGTTATTTTCGCTATTGACGCGTCTCTTATTCATTTTCAATGGTGAACTTTAGCGCATTTACAACAGCAAAATACAATTTCTTACTTCATAGACTTTATTTTTCCCTATAGAGTCGAGTTATCTTTTTGTACTACGTATTGGATTGACAATTGAACAAACAAAATTCTTGCGGGCTGTAACTCACTTTTGATTATAGCCTGATGATCATTGCCGTATTTAGTTCGCCAGATTCATGTCAACTCTTATTGTCCTTTATATGCGTTATTTAAATGATAGTGTATGTACAGAAGTTCTTCTGTATGAACTCAAATCAGTAGAGTCTAAGGTCTAAAGAGTCAGGAGGAGGAGGAGGAGAGTAAGACTAAGGGAGTCACTTACTGTTCCAATTTTAATTTTAATAATATTGTGTTCAATAAAAATCTAGAAAAATCTTTGCTGGTTCGTTGGGTCTTCACTAACGGTATGACGAAATAAAACCGGCCGGCACATCTCTATAGTAAGCACAACAGTGACGCCAAGCAAAACATGCAAACATTATTTAATAATACGTGTGGGCAGGCATCTAAGTAATTGATTTACTCAATGAGTTGTTTGCTCTACGGCTCTTGACTTTGAAAATAAGTTATCTTTTAATTCTTAGCTACACTTTCCTCCCGTAACGTAAGTTACGTGAAGGTCGTACTATTTAGAGTTTTTCGTCTTCTGCGTAATATTCTTCCTTACTGATCATCTATACTTAATATTATAAATACGAAAGCGTGTTTGTTTGTTGGTTTGTCCTTCAATCACGCCGCAACGGAGCAACCGATCGACGTGATTTTTGGCATGGGTATAGTTGAGGACCTGGAGAGTGACATAGGCTTTTTATTCCGGAAAATTAAGGCGAAGTCGCGGGCAATCAATCAATCAATTAATCATTTTTTCAATTTAGGTACATTATAGGTACACATATTGACCTCCATTACTTACACATCAGCTAGTATAATAATAAATCTTTCAAGTTTCAATAGGATATTAAATACGATGTGTTCACAGACCCTGCAAAATATGATCGAGAGTATGATATCGCGTCACATGTGTAGAGGATTTCAACTATCATTGTCTGCAGTACAGTGTGAATACTTATTATAAAGTACTGAAAGCTTAGTATGCTCTTTAAAGAAAGGCCTATAGCTTTTTACAGTAGTAAGATATAATAAATAGGCCATAGTCAAATATCCTAAAAAAGCTTCATGGCTTTCGGCATATTTGACTATGGCCTCTTTATTATTCTTCCGAATCAATATCTACAAGTTTTTATACTGAGCAAATTCCATCAGGTCATTTCTTCGGAACCGGTTCAGGATGAACGAATAACTCAACAAGAGAATTATTACTTTGAGTATTTTTTACTATGCTGGCTCAAGAGGACATAAGAAGCTAGCAGCTACCAGTTATGCCTGTTCTAACTTCCTGTCCTCCACCCCTATTCTCTAACTCGGTAGCTATTAAAATAGAAGCCATTGACATATATTTGTTGTCCATTGAAGGTTTGCTATGAATTTATTTTTTTTATTTCATTACAAATCTTCAATGGATAAAAAAATTTATATCAGTGACAGGCACTGAGAGAATATGGGTGCTGTGCTGCCACGCCAGTAGAATCTTCTGAAAGCTTGAAAGTTGCAGGTCTTAGTGGGCGATCGATTGAGAAATTCTTGTTCAAAGACTTATTTTATGTTTGTTACATGTTAAATGATGCTTAGAAGTTTTTAACGTGTAAGCATCATTTCAGAAGGTTTTTCCGTAAGGCCATAAAATAATATGGCTTTACTGGATTTAGTGGAATATTGGTGTATAAATGCGTCTCTTAAAGCGTTCTCAAGAAGTGAGTCAGTTTAACCCACCACGCTGCTCCAATGCGGGTTGGCGGGCTTTAACGACTATTATCATGTTGGTGATAATAACCGGGACCGACGGCTTAACGTGCTCTCCTAGGCACGGCGGTGAAACAACTTAGTTACGATTGATTTCCTGGTAGGGTTTTGACGACCTCTGTGGCGCAGCGTTCAGCGCTGTTGCCTTAACGTGCGGAGGTCCCGGGTTCGATCCGCGGCAGGGTTTGGAAATTTATAATTTCTGAATTTTCCCTGGTCTGGTGGGAGGCTTCGGCCGTGGCTAGTTACCACCCTACCGGTAAAAGACGTGCCGCCAAGCGATTTAGCGTTCTGGTACGATGCCATGTAGAAACCTAATAGGGGTATGGGTTTAATATAACTGCCATGCCCCTAACAGATTAGCCCGCTACCATCTTAGACTGCATCATCACTTACCATCAGGTGCGATCGCAGTCAAGGGCTAACTTGGATTTAAAAAAAAAACTCCGTCTAAAAATCGGGGTTCAGATTCAGATTATTATTTGCATTTAACATGAACAATACAATAATTGATATGTGGGTGACGTTAGGGCATATGCAGTTTGAGTGACAGGGGTGCTTCGAAATTATTATTTATAATTCTATAATATTATTTATCTGTAGGTACATAATAATGTCTTGTCGAATAAATTAATCTATAAGTCGTGAAAACGTAGTTGCTTAGTTACCGAAGTCAAGTTAAAAAAAATAATAATTTCTAATAACAATTTAGAATAATATTTACTCATTACAATATTTTGACAATTAATCTACAATTGAATAATTACAATGGACAAAAATACAATAAATCAATGCTTAAAACAATTATAGTCATACAACACAATTTCAATTACAAAAGAAAAAGCATTAAAAAGTAGGAAAAATATGTCAAAATAATAAATAATTAATAAGTCAATAGGTAGGTATAATTAGGAAAATGTGAAATTAGGGTTCTGCAACGTATGCGTATTTGATCTTTTCAATTAGTCTATAGTGTTTTGTCTGTGAAAGAATCATTTGATTCAATTCAGTCAGTTAATTTTAAAGTGTTTTATTTAAATCTTCAATGAAAGTTTTACACGAGTGCCAACTGATAAATAACGAGTGTGTGCATTTATCAATTATATCATTACACGAAAATATCAAGTGCCGGTGACCTCGTGAGTCGTGTTTAAGGTCGTCTCAAAAAAGAAGCAAAATGTCAATGATATCGCAAATACCACGAGTATTATCTGCTTCAATATACCTACATACATTGCTATCATTAACAGACTTTAGGTTTCAGTTAATATACAAATAATGGCTTTTCGAGAAAACTGCTCCCTAGAATTACTTAGTACGAAAAATGATCAGAATGTTGATCAGTGGGATTAGAATTTTTGACAAAATATTAAGAACTAGATGATGCCCGCGACTTCGTCCGCGTGATTTAAGGTATTTGATTTTCCGGGATAAAAAGTAGCCTATGACCTTCCCCGGGATACAACCTATCCCCGTACCAAATTTCATCAAAATCGGTTGAACAGATGGGCCGTCAAAGCGTAGCAGACAGACAAACAGACACACTTTCGCATTTGTAATATTAGTATGTAACAAAGGATACACAGACATTGTTTAATTACACACTATTTACTGCCGAGTTAATGCACTTAGAAATTTAGATAACGTATGTAAGAAATCTATAGTACGTTCCTAGGTATATTCACTCGTGTTTGACGTTGACTTCGTCTCAATAAAATTCGGGTCCAATACAAATTTTAAAAAAGAATGTGTGATTTTAGCCTCTCTGTTACTTGCACAGACACAAGAATGAGTAAGAACAACTTTAAAACAGTAGGTATGGATTAATACAATCGCAAACAAAGTAGGTAAGTATCAATAAGTCTGACACACACTTGCTGAAGTCATAAACGCGCTTACAATAGGAACCACTAATGATTATTCATGAAAAGCGTGTGCCAAAATATTGTGTGACCTTAACATGTAAGTCGTATTTAATATTCGATGGCGATGGTTTTGAATGCAAAGTGTGTTAGGGCCTGCGCAGACGAGCCACTCGTCAATCGCCCAAAATACACCACAAGAAATATCACACACAAAGTAAAAATAGAAGTGTCGTGTTTCCCTTGCAAAGGTGTAGCGTCGAGGGCCTGATTATCTTTATAAAAGAGAGAAAGGAAGATGTGGATTCCTAGAGACGGATATGTCACTGTCTCCGTAACGCCTATAGACAAGATTTCAATGATAACTGGTTGCATTCGACGCTACACGGCCTTTAGGCACCCAAAAAAACATGGATTTAGTGTGAGTAAATTACTTCGGAAAGATGCCGCCTTTTAAATTTACTTCTCTTCATCCAAATCTGCCGTCGCTTCCCGTTAAGTTCGACAGCACGTATCCTAAACAGGATACGTGCGGATGTGGTGTGTGGCTTTTTTGCGAAGAGCCTTACGATTAGTTAGAGCCGAACCGCAACTCTACATAATATGTCCTGTAATGTTTTCCATACATATTATAAGAACTGATCATGCAAAAAAATATATACCTACTGAGATCCTTACAAATTTGCTAAATTAATGTCAATCAATATTAGGACTTAGGTAAGACGGACTTCTACTCCCCTGATGCTTCTTCTATCGAAGGTTGATGATCATATTATCAGCAACTTGAACTTTTGACACTGCATGGCGGTCTGTCACACGCCCCTTCTTCCTTGTGTCTTGTACTGGATAGTTAAAGAAGTCCAAGGAAAGCTTCCAAGTTTCCAAGCAAGGGCTGCGTGACATCTTCTCGTCCAAAATCCGTCAGTGCCTGAAGACGAAAGTTTTCGAACAGTGCGTGTTGCCAGTGATGACCGTACCTACTCTGTGGCGATCCATACCTCCTGTACCTTTGTCCAGCAGTGTCTATAGGCTGAGACGACGGCGACGAAGGAAAGCTTATTCGAGTCCTTTACCACGATGATAATAGGATGTTTCGGCTAATACATAAGGGCCTTGAAATGTACGGTAGCTGGATTTCTTGCAATTCGCTGCAGAACCAACAATAGGCCACATTGTTTTACAATGATGTACTCGCAATATAGATTGTATGAAAACGATTACTGACGGATTTCTTGCAATTCGTCTCAGTTCGCCCCGCGGTGGTATGCACGAGCTTTAAGAGAACCGACCTCACTCTTTTACGCGTGATTTTATTCAGTTACAACAACGCTAAACATACTTAACCACGCGATTACCTCCCGTAATACCTAAATAATAAATTACATTATAGTGCGATAGATTGCGCAGATTGGTCCGATGGGCGTGCGTATGTTATCTCCGATACAGGAACCTGTTTTGTTGTATGTAGGTTGCTAGTTTCTAACAGATAGTAACGCTGACTCTAACCGTGTTTATATAAATAACCATGTCCTCTTTGACCTAGCATTTTGCATAGAGTATTTTAGAAACACTTAATCAAAAACCACTTACTTCACTGGTTATACCTTACATCCAATGCAACAGCGCATTAGGTATCTACATTACTGTCAGTAAGAGCGAATGTTTGTCTCCAGTAACGTTGGCCGAACGCTTTCGTCAAGTGTCAAAGTGCAAACGCCGTTCATCAACATGCTATGGCTATGTGAAGGTTTTGGGCCAAGGGTTTCACCGCGCTACCAAGTGAGGGCTAGAACGTCTCACGCACCTTTTGATGATATAAGAGCTCAGGCATGCAGGTTTCCTCAGGGTATTTTCCTTTACTCCCAAAATGCACATTACTCTGACTATTGGTGATTCCGAACCCTGGACCGGAGCAGGCTAGGCCGAAGTCAAACGCCATTAGCATTTTTAAGAGAATTGAATTTCTAGGTCACACGGCACATCTTATACTTTTCTTTCTTGTAAATCCCCCAACTTATAGAGTATCTATTACGTTTATTAATAGAAGGTAGAGGTGGAAATTAGGTTGGATTAGCGATACATTCCCTTGTAATCTCTACGTGCGGTCATTTGCTAAATGGCTTAATTAAAACAGAGCCGACACATTATGTGCACAGAAGGTACGTTTTCACTAACACGACGTCGTGCAGAGAGATAAGTAACGGAGCTGTGAAAATTGGTATTCATGTATGAATATGAAATTTTTTCTTCTATGTATAGAAGAAAAAATTTCATATTTGCCGTATTGAAAATTGCTTTTTTAAGTTTGTTTAAAAGGAAGTAGATGTTTCCACTCGAGCAGAGTGAAGCCGATAAGTCGGTTTTCTTGCGTTGCCAATTGCTGTTCGACTAAAGATGCGATATAAGGACCTAGGTTGTAGAAAGAAGCTTTCAAGCAAGTCTCAGTAGCAACACGCGGTACACGGTAGAAACTGACCGGAATTACAACGGTTTACCATATGCATACCATAACTCTTCGCCCTGTTATATCGTCGTTCCATCTAATTATGAAAAGAGTAGTTATGCTAATCTATTCTAGAATGCTTTCTAGGTCTTTGTCAAACCAGCGATAATTGGAGTGGGGAGTCGATATTATTCTAATAGGTTTTAAGATATAGGTTTTTGATCGATTGATAAAAATATTGCACGTCTCATCTGGTTCCCGCTGGTCACCTCTTCAAAGGAAAAACACCTTTAGTGTGACGTCATGTAGACTGCCGGTACCGCTTTTAATCAATTTACGGTACAACGCTAATGGTTGCAGCTAATTATTTTCTTCTTGACTATCCATTTAATTAAACCTGCTTTTAAACTTCGACCTTTTTATGAATTCTCAACTTAAATAGAAAGTGGTTCCTTTGCAATTTGCTTGTAAAGTCAATTTATCTGGAAATTTCTAGGTATAATCTGTAGAGTAAGCTTGGATCTTTATTTAGAACTACTTTTTTATTATTAAAAAAAAGTAGTTCTCAACTTGTTCAACAATAAATAATTCTGGGAATAATCCGAATTGTAGCAGTAGGTACACCTAGTAGTCGTTGCGTTGTAAACCAAGGAAAAAAACCTCGTGTGGAAGCCTCTCAAATCAAAGGAAAGGCACTTCATGCTACTTGCACTTTCCCCTCAGCCGAAAAGATGTATCTGTGGGTCTGAAAATTGAGGCGTAAACGTATGTAATACCATCGAACTCTGTCGGAATAGCAAAAAGCAATGTTGAAGCTCCCGGGCCCCGGCCCGAACGGGAGGTGGTTTGCCTATTATGAAAGTTTGAAATAGGTACTCTGAAGTTTAACGAAGTAGCAGCTACATTACAATTGGGTCGTGGATTTAAACACTACATTTGGAATCCGCTTATTTGTTCTGTGAATTTTAAACTTGTGAACTTCTGGAAATGTCATCAATGTCTGCATATATTGTTAATGTAGGTATGTGGCATATCCATGGGAAGCGTCTATTTTTTCGGAGTAGGTTAATTACGGTTTCACCTGCATCATTTTCACTGAATTTTGTTTCGGCAAATAGCGCAATGCCCTCACCTAAGAGTGGGGCTCGATAATTCATGGGATATTCTTAGCCAGTTATTTCAAGTTTCCAGTTCTCGACAAGCAAACAGTAGACGTTACCCGTTCAGTATAACACGAGACGACAGATCGATTTCAGATCCTGCGTCGGTTTCACCGCATTTCCTTTTCGCGTTCTCAGCTGTGTGGTATATGTACTATACTTACTTGTTGGTATCAAATTCCACTGACCACATATGGTTTGTCATATACCTACGTGCTGATTGAACGATAAGTATGTATAGAGTTTACTAAACTCATGACGTGTAAATTACTACCATATATCATATTATTGGATCTATTGGTGGTAATTCTAAAGAAAATATCACTACATAAAATCATGGCTTCTGCCAGTGTAGGAAATTGCTTCAGAAAGAGGCAAGAAATATTTATGTCGATAAATCAAAAATTGTTCATGAATCTTGGATCATAAAGAAAGACACCATAATAAAATGTGAAATATTTTTAGTTCATCTATTCTCATTCGAGCAGCGTTTAGACTTAGATGATGGATACTGGATATAGATTGTCAAGCGAACCACAAGCCATAGGTCTGTCAAGACTGGCGCTTTAGAAGAAGACAACATTCTACAAGACTGCAACACATATGCTTTTATTAGACACCCACTGGCAAACCATCGGTCATCGATACTAGCTTATGCCCGCAACTTCGTCCGCGTGGACTACACAAGCTTCAAACCCCTATTTTACCCCATCAGGAGTTGAATTTTCAAAAATCCTTTCTTAGCAGATGTCTACGTCATAATAGCTGTCTGCATGTCAAACAGCCTGATTTGTCTAGTGATCTGAGCTGTGCGTTGATAGATAAGTCAGTCAGTCACCTTTTCTTTTCATATATTCAGATTATAAATGCGTAAATATGTACGATAAAGTGCCTGGAGACGGGCAGGCGAAAGAGTTCCCACCATCGATGTATAAGTAGCTACTACATGGGCCCTTTCATAGAAAAAGATGGACGTCCGACTTGTAGGGCATGCTCCTCACCTGTATAAACCTGTCCTTGTTCCCGCCATAGCGCTGTCCCGCTTTTCAGACAAGATATCGTTAGCAAAATAAGTCCTCATTCTTTGTTTGACAGGGTCCGTCTATGTAAATTGAGGTCGTTGGTTCCCACGCGATTTTTAAAATCCAAATACTATTTTAAATCATCCTCATCATCATCATAATATCATTATCTACTATAAAATAACTGTAAAGCTTTAAGCTAGGCTAATTGGTATCTATAATTCAGACTGACTTAAGTGGGCATTTAGCCTTCAGTTAAAAACGCTAATGGTTTATGGCTACTAAATATATATAATTGTATTGTACCTAGTAGTAAATCGTTCTGATTCGTCAATTATTGTGATGATGTAATCGTTATGCCCTCATGAGGAAGTGTATTTTATATTTTGTGTTGTGTATGAGTCATGTTTTTAAGGTTAAGCTGTTTATAATTTAAAATACCACTTATACTCGAAGAGATCATTATTAATAGTTTTTTTATTGTAATACATACTTTATTATACGTATATGTCACCGTAAGATTGTAAAAACCGTTAGATTATAATCTATCTTGCGAAATTACAAACTGTCGAAAGATTACAATTTAACGCATTATTTTTCGGTAGATTGTAATCTGTTAGGTGTATTAACCCGATAGAACCTAAGTGCCCTACCCCTGCCCTGCACTACCTAATTATTTATGTCGAACCCTAACCTAACGTACAAGAAACAGACAAGAAAACGTATATAAAATGAATATTTCAAAAATTTACACTCAGAACATTGAACGGTTCACAATCTTTCGACAGTTTACAATTTCACGAGGTAGATTATAATCTAACGATTTTTGCAATCTTACGGTGACATATATACATACATTATTATCACCAAGGGACTCGCTTTCTTTTATTATTGAATTAATATTAGTAGTACACTATTATACATTAATAAGCAGGTATACATGTTATTAAATCAATGATTCTTATTTTTTACCATTACGTAGCTATTTTTACGTAGTCCAGGCACAGAATAGGTAGTACAGAGTTTAAGCAATAAATTACGTCCACTAGGTTTAATTTCTATCTTCAGATTTAAAAGCAAGAATTGTCTTTTTGCTCTTAAGTTTCTTATTCTTCATACTAAGTTATTAATTTTCTTAATTAATTTTGTATACACACGGTTTTATAATTTTCGTAATTAAAATATATACACACAGTGTATATTTCAAAACAAAATTTAAATGTACATAAATAGAAGTTTTCTTTAATTGGAACTACGATAAATCTTTCGCGACCACCGACGTAGCTATCTATTGTTGATTGCAATAATTACTTACCTACATTCTTTAATTGCCGATGACCCCATCGATCACTACTGCTAATGGAATTAATTAAGACAAATACCTAGCTCATTAAACTAGTATTCCAACCTGATTGGCAACAACTCTACATGCTCGTAGGGGGTATTATTTCGTAAAAAAAAGATTGCTACGGTGTATCGATCGCAAACGCCTCTGATTGTTTAACAGTCATTCGCAATTGCCCAAAATCTAATGTTCCAGCAAGAATTCCTTAACTATACCCAATCACTAAAGTCGACACTGTATTACTATGCTACAAGTTAGAGTTGTTCAAAACTGCTATAAAACCAAAGCATGCTACAGGCTATAAACTATAAATTTTTAGCATGCTTTTTTTAACCTGTTCTACTACAAGCTACAAGTTTTACAGTGATTAATATACGTAGCGTTGTGTCCGTCCAATCGTTCTGTCCTCAGTTTGAAATGAGAGGCTAGTCTAGTCTAAACTCAATTTATTTATAGCATGTAGGACATACAGGTGTCTTTTATGTTATGACATGTTTTGACTCTACCACCGTTTCGGAAATCAGTTGTCAGCACTATTACTATTTGTCATTATATCTCATGAAACAGGAGGTATAATACTGTCAATTTGACTGTTTCATGTCATTACGGAAGCCATGTTGAAAATGGTTGGTATAAATACGAGTGCTTTGACGATTTAGTTCAGTCTCCTGCCGGCAGACTCAGCGATTACTGCATAGTTCTGTGTTTAGATCGCAATTTGGTTTAGAGCTTAACGACAGCAATCGTGCCCGGATCAAATTAATATTGTCTTTATGTAAAAGCCAACTCTTTTTAAATTAAATCTCTTGTGGAACCTCAACACGTTTAACCGTGCACGTTTAACGTTAACTCGTGCAAGTTCAAATGAGAGTACAAATATATAAAAATGTTTTATGTTTTATTAATATTTAATACCTACTTCTGGATTGTCGCTAACACAGACTATAATATAGTCTAGTCTAGTCAAATCAGTTTGTTTTTGTTTCTACCTTACCCAGAACTATTTAAGCAAGCACCGGACAATGTGACAAAAATCTTTTGATATAAAATCGTTTCGACTATAATGCTGATACCGTGATCACAGAATTGATACTAAAGTTGTTACAACTTTAGTATCATTAGTAGTTTAGTAACATTTGTTTATTTACCTCGTCCTAGCTAACATGATTTTTATTTTACTGTTGAAAATAATCATAACCGGTAATTAGTTAAAAGTATTGAATATAAGTCAAAACAAGGAAAACGTCCAACGTACCAAGGTTAGTACTTTATAGTAGGCATAAGGGATATCTCCAGTCTCCGCTGACACCACAAACGAAGTCACGAATAACTTACAAGCTTTGACCTAAGCCTATAATTTAGCAAATTTACTTGATTTTGGTATTCATTTACTTTACATTCCTTGTTTCATTCGCTGATTACTGAAATTATCTGTTCCATATTTTCTGAACCCATTAGAGAGTCAGAATAGCGACGAAAGTGTTTTTACAATACCTTTCGGATTTCTAGTCAGTAGACTAAACTTAGTGCCTATGTATAGTCCCAGCAACTTATTTGGCCCGGTGGCCAAAATTTGAACAAATTTTTATGACTTTAGTTTTTGTTTTTCTATATTTTTAATTAGATGATGCTCGTGAGTTCGTCCGCGTATATGATGTTTTTTAATTCCCGCGGGAACTCTTCAATTTTCCTGGATAAAAAGCACCCTATGTCCTTCCCCGGGATACAAACTATCCCTGTACCAAATTTCATCAAAATCGGTTGAACAGATGGGCCGTGAAAGCGTAGCAGACAGACAAACAGACAAACTTTCGCATTTATAATATGATTATGGATAGGTAACAGCGACGCTGTCACCGGGCCAGATACTTTTGTGGGACTATAAAGGAGAATAACGTTTAAAAAGGCTTCACGGCTTGAGTAAGGTTCTATTATGAGATCATCTTGGTTCTCGATACCCCTGACATAGAATGCAGAACTGACGGATTATATGTGAATCTAGGACATTACGCTGTCGGGGACATTTACAAGGGCCTGCATTTGTAAAACCTACTTGGACAAAATTATACCCAAAAGCCGTCATCACCTGGTAATCTTCTAACTAGTATGTCTACGTTAGTATTTGTTCAACATCATAACATCTCCCGATTAACATTTTTATCATACAATGCAGGATGAATTTTTAGATGACGATTGACGAAGTTGCATCCACCAAACGATGGGCTTTCCATTCAGCTGCCTAGGTATGTTACAAATTTTTCCTCAAATGTTGCTCTACTTATTTGGAAAAAAATGTTGTTTTTTTATGTTTTGTTTTGTTAATTTACTTACTCGCTGCTGGCTTTTCTCAGCAGAATCTAACCTAAATGCGATAAATATTTTTCATTTGTATTTAATATGTTACATATCTAGAATGCAATAGTTCTAGTTAAGAAGTTCCATCTATAAAAGTAAATTGGTGAACGGTGCAACGTTTCGGCGGGTGATTTAGTCGCAGCTCCATCTTTGTGCCGCGCTATGAACTAACGGAAAAAAGTTTCGCCACTTCTCACTAGGTGGCGTTAGCTGTAGGAAATAAAGCATGTTCTACATTATTTATTTATTACTTAATTACGATGTAATCGAGGCTACAACAAAATTTGTTATCATGTTTTGGTAGGTATTATTTGTTTATCGAAAAAGTTTTTCCGAAAGCCCTTGAAATTTTTAACGACCTCTGTACATATGATTGTTCTAAGTATATGTATTTCCATTTACGTTTGTGGTCTGCTATCCATTCACCATCATCTCGATCAGTATGAGAGGGAATCAGGTTTTAGTCCTCAACTCTCACGCTCGTCAAGCGCGAGTTAGCAGATTCGGCACACCTTCTAGAAAATTATTGAGAACTCTCAAGGAAAATATCGTGATTAACCACGATGTCTTCCGCAAAGAATATTATACGCTTAAAAAGTCGAAAAATTATAGTTGCGTGCCCCAATTCGAACCCAATGCTATAATCGCAGCTGTCCTTTAAAATATTACCTTTTGACGACCTCCGTGGCGCAGTGTTGAGCGCTGTTGTCTTAACGTGCGGAGGTCCCGAGTTCGATCCCCGGCAGGTTCAATTTAGGAATTTGTAATTTCAGAATTTTCCCTGGTCTGGCCTAGTGGGAGGTTTCGGCAAGCGATTTAGCGTCCGGTACGATGCCGTGTAGAAACAGAATAGGGGTATGGGTTCAATATAACTGCCATGCCCCTAACAGGTTAGCCCGCTACCATCTTAGGTTGCATCATCACTTTCCATCAGGTGAGATCGCAGTCAAGGGCTAACCTCTAGTGGATAAAAAAAAAAGTCAATTTAGAAGCCTCGTCGTTTTAAATGCCGTTTTAAATGTACATAAATCAGGTTGGATGCGATCATTGAGGTTATTTTGCTCCACACCCAACTCGGCTGCTCTGTAATAAAGTTAGTATGATAGGCATGCACATGGACTTACGAATACTGGAATGCTTATTGCCTCGGCATTGAAATGGCATAGAAGCGAAACGTACTGAAGTCAAATCAGCCATGGCTAATAAGTGATATCGTGTATAGGTTGACAAACGTCCGTGGTTTAATAACTGCACTGATGTTTGGCATATGACCGTGTTGGACGTTGGTACATTGTGAATGGGATGGAAGAATTAATTTTAGGAAAGATTTTTTTGACGACCTCCCTCCTGTTGAGCCCTGTTGCCTTTACGTGGCAGGTTCCGGGCTCGATTCCCGGCAGGGCCAATTTGGGAATTTATATTTTTTTAATTTTCTCTGGTCTTCGGCTGTGGCTAGTTACCACCCTACTGGCAAAAACATACCGCCAAGCGATTTAGTGTTCCGGTACGATGCCGTGTAGAAACCGACTAGGGGTATTTAATATAACTGCCATACCCCTGACAGGTTTAGTCCGCTACCATCTCAGATTGGATCATCACTTACCATCAGGTGAGATCGCAGTCAAGGGCTAACGTGTAGTGGAATAAATAAAAAAAGCTCAAAGTTGCAAAAGGTTCATTAGAATTATGTAGTTATCCAGCTGGAGGCAGTAACTTTCGTGTTAAGGAATAATAATCTTTCAACTGTAAACACAACCAAAAGTCGTTCAACAAAATCTGAACTTCTTTAATTTATAGACCGTTCCTTGAGTCTACGATTTCATTGTGGTGGTTTTCGATAATATTATGCGCAGATAATCTAATTCCTAATGAAAATATGTTGAAATGCAATCATCAAACTTTTTTATCGATGAAACTGCTGAGTTTTAAAAATAACCACCGTGTTTTCCGTATCCTCTTCGACCCATATAGCCAGTTGTTTACAAACAATATACCGTTAGGTACTAGCAAGGTTGTATTACATACATGAGTGTAGTACGAGCTATTTATAACCGATAATATTTATGACCGAGGAAACCTAAAAGCTGGCACCGATTCTGAATAAGATTAGCGTAGAAAGTAAAAGTAGCTAATATAAGGGGATAACTGGCTATAATTTGTGATAATAACTCTCATATTACGCCTGTTTTTTTTACGTATAAAACGGCAATTGCTATAACAATACTTTTTCTTTTACTTAGTTTGTAACACTTTATTTTTCGCTTTGTTAGATTTGAATCGTGATGATTCTATGATTTAAGACGGCTAGCCTGAAAGGGGTGCAGTTTACCCATCCATGCCCCAAATTGGTATCTATGCGACAAAACTTACTTCAGCACAGCTTTGTTGTTTGGGCTGTATCAAGTATTGAAAGAAGACTCGGTAATCCACTTAATAATCTTTAACAATTCATACGAATAATACAGTCAGCGCCATTAGAGTGTAGGTACCATAGATCCGCCGTACCACAGATTCGACTCGAAACACAAGAGCCGCAGAGCACAAAACCACTGTCTCTCTCAGACTGAGCCTAACACAAGTAAGTAGCCAATGCCGAAGCCTCTTATCAGATCAGACTTAAATCAATTGAGAAATTCCATTCAATCCATCCACAGAATTCTCAAATCCCTGCAAGGAGTTGAACTTGGCTCCTCTATTTTCTAAGGCCACAGGGCTCCACCCTCCACCAGGGGCATGTCAAAATATAAGAATCTATAATACAGCTATACCAATATTATAAATGCCAAAGTTTGGGTGGATTTATGGTTCGATGGATGTTTGTTACTCAGTCACGCCAGAACGATTGAACAGATCTTGATGAAATTTGGCACAGAGATAGATTATAGTCTGGAATAATACATAGGCTACTTTTTATCCCGGAAAATTAAAGAGTTCCGCGGTAACCAAAAACCTCAATCCACGCGGACGAAGTCGCGGGCATCAGCTAATCTTATAAATAAATTGACACCAATAAAAATCGTTCTACGTAAATATAGGAAAATTATGCCTACCCGTAGAATTAGCAGTGGGAATTGTGACCAGTCACGATTTTTCTTGACTGCTATATGACCGACCCTCTGCTATAGGTATGAATAGGTATTGGGTCGGCCTTGAGCTATTAGGGTGGCTTACGCGCTATCAAAACTTCGGCACAATCCATGTAACAAAATATACGAGTAGGTACATAACTTTGAACCGCGTTGCGAAATAAGAAAAATGGTTCCCCGCGATTTCTACCGCGTGGATTTCTTGTTTTGCCACTGGATCCACAATATTATACAAGGTTATGCCTAAAGGACCTACTATTCTTATCTTTATTCAGGACTTTTACTTACTAATCGTATTAAACTGTGCCAATAAAAACGCCATCTCTAAAGTGCATGGACTAGTTTTTTCATAATTAAAGTTTTGATCCCATATTAATGCTGGCCGTCTTCAGTATGAATGTTAAATTAGGTAAGCCGATCAAGATCGTGGTTCTGTGGAACAAACCAACAGACAAATTTTCGTATTTTTCGAATGAATGATGATAGTAAAAGACTTCTATGTGTGGTCTTGCCAAGTTTATGATGTACGAAGCAAGCAATAGTTTTCTTATTTTATGGAAATTCATACAATTTACAAGGCACCAACTTGGAACGAATTGTTTTTATTGGGCAAAGTAGACAGATTTACCTGTGTGTGGTTATAGGTTAAGATTTTTATTATTCGCCGATATGCAACTTACCGCCATCAGTTTTTTTATCGCTTTCAAGTTATCCCTTGACTGCGATATCAACTGATTAAGTTGCTAAAATGTACCAACTTACATTGAGTAGGTATACCTATTTCAACAAATAAATTGATTTTGAATTTTTTTCAATACTGACGTTGATTAATTCTATACGAATATCCAAGCCCGGTGTCATACTTAGGGAAGTTGATGTTTCAAAAATTAATTGCTTTAGGGGTGCTTTCTTGATGGGACTTTTTCATCACATTAAATTTCACTGACATTTACTAGTAACAAGCTCTTGACTTGCTCGTCAACGAAGAGAACGAAAAACCTGGCCTTTTTATCATTACCATCTAACAATGTGATTTCATCGCTGCGCAGTTCGAATATAAAAATAAACCTTTGATTGTAAACTCGTTAATGTGCTTTACAAATAGCAATGTTGGTTTCATGCGTTTTGCTACGCTTAGCATTCACACCGCGTGACCCGCTGCTAGTAATGGCTGTGATGTGATTGCGATTGCGATCGTATCGCTGTTTCCTTCCGATTGTATTCAACTGTGCCTGTGCCTTTATTGCGATTTAAATCTTTGAATCTAAGCTACTTTTATTTTAATCGGTGTTTTTATTATTTTTGTCTTATGCGTAATTATTATCATATTAAATACGAAAGTGTGTCTGTCTGTCTGTTACTCTGTTATCTTTTCACTGCCCATCCGCTTTATAAAATTTGGTACATTGATGTCACATCCCACAGGTCAGTTTTATCGAAGAAATTCCTTCCAATACATCCCATTAACGTCCCACTGCTGGGTGCAGGCCTCCACTCATAAGAGAGAGGTAATCAGAGCTTAGACCCACCAGATTGCTCCAATGCGGATTGGCGGAAGGACTTCCTACGGGTTTAAAAAACGTATCTCATTGCAAAGTCGCAGTTTCTAGTATTCCTATATAAACATGACTCATCGGTAATAAGATAAATACAATACAAACGTCAAACATGCTAATGAAGATGTTGTCTTACTGATTTAAAATGATTTCTTCACGTAAAGAATTAGATCAGCATTACTTTTGAAACAATTACAAATGATTGTGGTTAACGACATAATTATAAATGAACATTGAACATGATAGTTTTTTACATAGCATGTTTTGTATCCGTTTGTTGATATTATTAATTACTACTTGTCATCAGACATCCAGAAGACCGCACTTCTTGGATAAGCCTTTGGGTTGTTTTTAAATCTACTACAAGTTAATCGTTGGCTTGAATTTGGATAAGTACCTAATATAAATTCCCAAATTGAACCTACCGGGAATCGAACTTCAGACCTCATGCTCATAAGACCACAGCGCTTGGGTAGTGGAACTCTTCTGTTGTTGTCATACATAGTCATTTTTATATCTTTCACTTTTTTTATTGTTTTGGTGTGTTGTTTATCATTCTTCAAACATTGTGTAGGTAAGTCATGCTTCAAGCCGTAAAATGGGTCCATAGGTCAAAGAGGTTAATTAATATAGTTTCATATCTTAACCGTAGTGCCCTAGGTAGATAGCTGAGGGTCGATGATATGCACAATAGTCACGCAGTCTACCGACGCTATTCATATAACTGTGTACGTAATTTCACATTAGAGGACCTTCCCGAAATAATAATTAGGAGAAGTTACCAAGTCATACAATTTAGGAAGTGGCCGCAGACGGAATATTAATCCATGTTGGCCTTGATTCCCGAACTGGCTTCCCGATTTGGCGGACGAGTGAGCTCACGCTCAAAGCCGCGCCTCGTAGACGAAGCGAGTCCATTAGCGAGCCTCATTGTGGCACGCCAGTTGTGAGTAGTGCCAGTGCCTCTTAGCTCGTACGCGAATGCAGTTAGCGTTGCTAGTCTCGCGCTAGTTTCCGAACGTACATCTGCAGTGCGCGTTGCCCGCGAAAATAAAAAACACAGTTGACATTTTTTTTAATAAATTTGCTTACGGCTCTGCATTCCAGGCCTAGAACTTGACTTAAACTTACGCGCACTTTCCGTGTTATGACAAAATGGGTGTGGTGAAAAATCAGAACAAGAAAAACAAAGCAAAAGACTTGAAAAAGGATCTTGATTTCAAACAGAAGAAGGATGAAGGGAAATTGAAAAAGAAGAAAAAAGTGTCGTGTTTACAATGCTTCAAGTCACCAGATGATGGTACGAGTTATTTCAAGTATTGTAGTCTGGCGTCGCTTGGGTTGAATTTTTGGAAAACCTTCTTTAGTAGGAAACTAAATTGTAGGGAGATCTTAGGCTTACTAGTTTCAAGAGAGACAGAGGTTTAATTGGTAAGCAACAAACTTAACTGTACCGGTGACAGCATCGCTAGTATCTTTAAAAAATAAAATAAAAACAAAATCTAAACAGAAAATTAGTTCCAATTTTGTGGTAATTCTGTACATGAATCCAGATAAGTTTGTGGGACTATACGTTGATATGTTAGACAGTCAGTTTGCCCTTTTATGCCCGCAGCTTCATTTGCGTGGATTTAAATCTTTATATCGCTCATTAAGAATTTCATTCTACTTGAAATTCTTAATTCCCCTCTTTGATTTTATTTGATTTTCTAGGATGAAAAGTATCCTATATTAAGCTCAATGCTGAAAAATATTTCAATGAAAAAATTCGTCAAAATCCCTTCAATAGTTTAGCCGTGAAAAGGTAGCAGACTAGACTTTATGGGAACACAAAACAATGCTAGCGGAAATTATATAACACCAATTACGCGTAACTGTAGTTTGTCAACAATGGAGATGCTCAATTGTTTCTTTTTCACTACGAACGAGCGCGAAACAATATAGAAAATGTTTTAACAATCGCTCAATTCATCGGAAACTCTTTTGTTGTTATGATTTTGAATACTAAACAGCTGTTGTTATTATGATTGATGGTTTTAGAAATAAGCATAGGCAAATATAAAAATATCGCGATAAGCTTCCACGAGCTGCCAACCTGCATTGGAGCAGCGTGGTGGGTTTAAGCTCTAATTCCGTCTCTCCTATAAAAGTGGAGGCCTGTGCCCAGCAATGGGACGTTAATGGGCTGTAGTTGTAACCATCCACGTGAAAGTACTCACTACTCTGCAATAAAATTGGAAAACCTAAACCTGAATTGGCAGCATTAGAAATACTTAATGTGTATTTACTTTATACGGGGGCCATACTGCCTACGCTTATAGCAATACTCAAGCAATATTACTCAAAATGACAGTTTGATGTCACGTACCTTGACTTTCCTAAAATAAGGATTATAATTCTAAAACACGAAAGTCAACATAAATGAAACAATGTGGCTTTAAGCGTAGGCAGTATGGCCCCAAAACAGAAGCCCAAAAAGCAGTCATGCCGATATAATTGACAGAAAAGATAAAAGGATGAGCAATCCCATTCCTACTTTCCTACTTCCATACTAATATGTGTCATAAAGGTGAGAGTTTGGATGTTTGTAAGCTTGTAAAGGATGTTTGGTACTACGCAACGACTAAACCGATTCGGCAGAAAATGTACATACCATGTACCCTTAAATAACAAAACTTAACCTGCTTTTATTCCCGGAAAAATAAAAAGTTTTCGCGGGAATCACAAACCTTTATCCATCCATGCGTGACGAAGTCGCAGGCATCATATAATTTAGTATAAATCTTTCAAAATAGCCTTCGATAAAGAACATGTAACATTTCATTTAATACAGTAGTAGAAACGATTAATGTGCACGTGAATCGTAAACATAAATACTTAAATTGTGACAATGGTTAAATAAAATTTGATGGATGTTAATATCAAAGACAATACAATCGACTAGACATGTTTTGTTTATTATTACCTGTCATCTTCCAGTTTCCAATAACAAATGTTAAAGTATTGTTGATGACACGTTTACTTCTCGAGTTCTGTGAAGACGATGTTCATCTTTCTCACTATCAGCAGACATAACGAACTCCGTGGCGCAGTGTTGAGCGCTGTCGCCATAACGTGCGGAGGTTCCGGGTTCGATCCCCGGCAGGGTTTGGAAATTTATAATTGGAACGAAGTTCCTTATCGCGCGTTGCGAAAGGGGGCTAGACGGAAAAAATTAAGACCAAAAGTTGTAACGACACTTTTTGCTATAGTTGTAAGGCGTGCGGCGTGCGCGCGTTTCTCCGTCTCTCTCTCTCTCTCTCTCATTTCTCTCTCTCTCTCTCATAGAAAGCAGGCCAGTTAGTTTCGTTTCGTTTTTCTATTTCGCATTGAACAGTGGTGTCGCGACGATTATTTTTGTGTATACAGGTTTTTTGTACATAATAAATAATAAAAAATCATAACAATAATGAATCCTGACAGTGTTTCTGCACAAGTTCCGGATATTGCTGATGAACTTCGTTCCATCCGGGTGTCCCTTGATACCTCTTAAGTTTTTTTTTCTGAATTTTTCCTGGTCTGGCCTGGTGGGAGGCTTCGGTGAGCGATGACATTTCATTAATTTATTTTCTCCTTTTATTGTATAAAAAAGATTATTAATATGACCTAATGTTGTTTTATGATCAGCCGCATTCTGTCACGCGACAGTAGAATGATATATCTTCTCAAACGAATGGCATTCCTTTCAGGTCTGTCAATCTAGTTCAGTTTACATTAGAATGGGATGGAATTCTTATATACATTTTAATGGTGGTCTGCAAAAACAGTTCTGCGTCAGTTCTCAGCAACGGCGACCTACATCCCATGTTTATGTCCCAAATAAAACTCATCTCGGTTGCGTAATGACCACGCTGGGAATACACCGTTGACCACGTATCAATATTTTTTAAACATGAAAAAAAAATTTAGTTTTTTTATGCTCATTAAAATGATTTGCCATACGGTCCGACACCGTTTTCCTGGTCTCCCTCCGTTCTATTTTCTCCTTCTAAAAGCATTAGCTTTCCAACGGGAGAACTTTTCCAATACCTACCGATTACCTAAAGGATCTGGAAACTGAATTTCCTGTCGACATCTTCAGAAAGTTTTTCTTTTTGAAGAGAGAAAATCAGGAGGAACATCAGGAAACTTCTCTCAGTATATTATAAAACTCTTAATAGTGTCAATAACTAAGTAGATACTTAGTTTAATTAAGTTACAGAAAATCTATCTTCTTAATTGATTATGTTTAGTGAATATACGCCTATCAAAAATCTACAACCTCCAAACCTTCGGCAAATATATTCCTCTAAACCTTTTCTTAGACTAGAGCAATTTATCCCCTTGGGGTGTGTTCCGTATCGAGGCTGTATTATATGATGTATATATCTGTAGGTACCGAATTTTATGTAGATTGATTTTACAGTTAAACTGTGAAAAGGTACAAAAGGCAAACACATTTTCTATAGGGTCCTCATGCACAAACCCGTTCAATATGTTTGATTAAAATTAAAAATCCTTTTCATGTCCACCCTGGAATAAACTTCTCAAAAAGTGACTGCATCGCAAAATTTAACTAAACCAGCTTAAGCAGTTTGAGCAGCGCCTAAATGCTACTTATAATGTGTGAAGTGTTCATGTAGATTTAAGTTATTAATATAGACAAGGATAGAATAAATTTTCATTATGCAAGGACCTTAGTCAAGCGCTGAAATAGTATCCCTCAATGGAGTCAATTGGGGTAAATAAGAAGCGTAGGAAAATGTAAATTGCCGTCTAACAATGCGCGCAATTCAGCGGCAGGCGAGTCAAGGTTGTACAAATGTTTCGGTTTGCATCATCGTTACCTATGCTACACATGGGTGACCGTGAACCTGTCATGCTGTCAGCCAAACATACGATCATTCATAACCTGGGTATGCCTTACTTCTGTAAACTGATATGGCATCCGAAACTATAGCTTCAGTTCTTGCGATGGATGGTTCACTTACTTCCACTTAACCGACTATTATTTATTAGTTTTAGACCTAAAATTTTCAACACTACCAATATTAATAGATTCATTCCTTCGTCCTCATACTGGCTACCTGAACCTGTTGGCCATATCAACCGCGAGGACTAAGGATAAGCCTGATATTTTGTATGGTTATTAATTACAGTCTACCATTCACCTTCGTTTTCCAACTCCTCAATCATGGTAATATTCTTGTTGTAATTCCATTTTCTCGATGGGTCCTAATATTATTTTCAAAAGGAGAAAGGATTGAAACCTTCAAAAGTTATGCATTTATCACAGTTAATAACCATCAATTATTTTAATTCCTTACAATCATCCTTGTTCGAAGCTTAGTTTTAAGAATTTTCTATAGGATTTGTAAATATCTATCTAAATATGCAGTTTCTTTTATCATCATAACTGTATAGATATAAAGTGAGGATGTCGAGTTTAAGTCAATTTGCATTCATGCTACCGGTATGAGATCACACAAAGCTACACACATACTTGTACAATGAGATTATTGTATGTGTAAGCAGAGCCATTAACGCGATGGTGTTACAGATCCTGAAAATTGGGCTTTATCTACAAACAAAAAGGCAGTGTGAGGTAATCGTGTGTGTTACGGCCGAAGTCTGCGACGTGGGTGAATTGTACATTGTCTTGGTTGAATTTCAACGTGGGACTCAGATAGGATAGGTAGGGATGTATAAAATAGTTTTTGAAGTTAAACTTCTTTAGAATCGTTGTGATTTGAAAATACGATGAAACGAAAAAGCGACACTAAAAAGAGACAAGCATATTCATAATAGGATTTAGTCTACGAGAGAATGAGATAGAATATAAGTTATATTTATCTCATTCTCTCATAGGCTACTTTTCTGAAGTTCCACTTCTGCCATATGTGAATTGCACACACTCTGTTTTTATTCAAAAGTAGCAAGTTTTGTTCCCCATTTAAAAGTCGCGAGCTTTTATCGCATACAACACCTGAGGCCTAACCAAACCTTGTACCTTTCAGTCCTCACACCCATAGAAACTATAGGAAGGAAAAAGGCAGGCTCAACGGTTACACCCAAGCCGTCAGTATTAAATCGTATTTGAGAATGGAAGCTATCCAACGGGTTTGTGTAAAAAATACTCAGCCCGGGGTAGTGTCAATTTAACACACCCTGCGGCCTTGACCCGTAACATAAAATACAGTGGACTGATTTTACGTCACGAGTGGACAATTTCGTTAATGGACGTAAATTTTTGGCGAAGGTGTAACAAATGATGTAAATATTGTTACTAGTTACTAATATTATGTTGTAGCTCTGGTATATCGGTTACTAGTAGGTACTCGTATAATGGTCAACTTTGGTTTTTGTGCTCGTTTATAGTGGGTCTGATGTTTAAATTGCCATTGTTTGACTTCTTTTTTGTTATCTTCACGGTCTTGTTTTTAGTACTCCGCGATTATTGGTCAAATTTTTGTATATTTATCTTTGCTATTTAATTTGTTATCTATACTATACTATGCTAAAACTATCATCTATATCTATATCTATATAATATTATAAATGCGAAAGTTTGGATGGATGTATGGATGTGTGGATGGATGTTTGTTACTCAATCACGGCTGTACGGATCTGGATGAAATTTGACACAGAGATAGATTAGAGTCTGGAATAACACATAGGCTACTTTTTCTCCCGGAAAATTAAAGAGTTCCCGCGGGAACCGAAAAACCTCCATCCACGCGGACGAAGTCGCGGGCATTCAATGATGGAATTGCAATGTTTTTTTACGCCATTTCGAGTTAGCCGTTGTCTGCAATCTCACCTGATGGTAAGTGACGATGTAGTCTAATATGGTAGCGGGTTAACCTGTTGGGATAGTTATATTAATCCCATACCCATATTTTCAGCTGTATAAGCTGACTTCACAATAATTCTTGGGAAAACGTCATTTTAATTATAAAGAATTTCAATCTCGAGATGATTAATTGTTACCAAATGTGTAATTAACTGATTAGTTTTTGAATTTTTTTACGACCACGACTGATCAAGCGCATTCATTTTCCCCGCAACACCCTATTTCGTGGCCCTTAAATAAACCTAATATCTGCATGGCACTATAAAAAAGTAGTAAAATTCCATTTGTATGCTGTTGCAACTTCTACCTAAAGACGTAATGACCTCAGCATACCATTTACAATACTACCTACTCTAACCATATTTGTTCGCCTCATTGGATCTTAGTGGCCTAAAATATTCAGTAAACAGTTTGAAGGACAGCGTCTTGTGTTTAAGATATTATTGGATAGTCAACTTCCTCAATTTAATAGATAAATATAAAAGTAAAGTAAAATATAGTAGTGAACTCTTATTTTGACTTCACTCTGCAATTGATAGCATGGCTAACCTGTTTGTATTACATAAGTAGCTAATGCCTGCAACTTCGTCCGCGTTGTTTATGTTTTTTTTTATTCTCGCGAGAACTCCTTAATTTTCTGGAGTAGCCTATGTCACTCCAGGCTCCCATGCCAAAAATCACGTCGATCCGTTGCTCCGCTGCGGCGTGATTGACGGACAAACCAACAAACAATCACACTTTTTCATGTATAATATTTGTATGATGATAATATTTATATTATTAGTAATATTAGTATTACTGATTCATTAGATTTCCTAAAAACCATAAGATGGCAGTTGTTTAAAAAAAAATATACGTACACAAGCATGTTTCATTCTAAAGCCTATAGGATAAACCCCAATAATAATAAACGGAATGCGCAATTTAGAATACTTAATTCGAAAGTATACTCATCAAATTACAAGTGACTCTAAGAATACACAACAAGTAAGAATAGAATTTATAGATTCCTGGTACACCCATACAAATTACAATGTAAGATGCTCTTACAAATTTCATGTTTATTTTAATATGTGTGTTACAGGTTACTCAATCAGTCACTCAACACATAATTTTAGGAGGAGCTTAGGTTGTCACCACTGTTTTGTCATGTTACTGAAAAATAAATGTCTTTTTAAAATGACTAAACTAAAATAAATGCACTGTTGGAAAACGCCACGGGTGGCTTTTATCTAGATTTTAATTATATAGTATTTTTCTTGTCTTCTGCTAATTTCTCAATTAGTCCTAAATCAAGATTTGTCGATGTTTTATCTTGGGAAGAGTTTAGATCATGTAATCTATTCATAGCTTTTCCCGGCGTCTTATTCTCCGACCGGTATCTCAATCAATCCGATCACTGCATCCAATACAGTCCATTAACGTCCCACAGCTGGGCACAGGCCTCCACTCTCATAGGAGAGTGGGAATTAGAGCTTAAACCCACCACGCTACTCCAATGCTGGTTGGCGGGCGGTGATGATTATTATCATGTTAGTAATAATAACCGGGACAGACGGCTAAACGTGCTCTCCGAGCCGCGGGGGTGGAACACCGCCAAGTTCCTTACTCCGGGCTAGTACTGAAAATGTCTAGTCAGACAACCCCAATACTTAATTATGGCCAGACCCGTGACTCGAACCCGGGGCCTCGTCTGCCGCAATCGAACATGCTGACTACTAGACCAACGAGGCAGTTTGGCAATAGCAGAATACAAACTCATAGGTCTTCTTATACTCTGGATCGGCTTGTGTTCACAGCGGTATTCGCTTTTGGTCGCTTATGGTCTGTCAAATTTTTATGCTTTCCAAATTTTAAATATTGTCGAACAAAATAAATGCACATATGTTGGAACCCCGCTAAACGTCACGGTGGCTTACAATTCAAAGCATTCAAGGGCAATTAGATGTTGATAGGATCTCGTGCGGTGGAGCTGGTGACAATGGCAATCACTGCGCACGTCAATCAACCTGCCAGATGCGTTTTATGGTGTAAATATTTAGTATACATTACGCTATTTTCCTAGCATATAGATCGTTGGTTGGTAATTTACTAACGGCTGCTTGCGACTTTGCACGCTTATACTTCAATTAGATTTATTTATTTCGATACTTTTTCTTTTCTACAAGTTTTCTTCAGTCACCCCTGATACGCCTAAATTCACTAAATTATCGAGTTAAGGTCTCATTAAAACCTAAATACCCATGGGTTGGGTTTAGTATAACTGCCGTACCCTTGACAGGTTAACCCCATTCCATCTTAGACTGCACATCATCACTTACCATCAGGTGAGATTACAGTCAAGGGTTGCGTCTTGTAGTGGACTTGTAGATTTATTAAAACCTAAAAAAAATCTTTACAAGCAGATTTTTGAATTGAAAGCTTGATTCATATTAAATTAATTAAACTAAATTAAAATCTTACTAATATTATAAACGC
This sequence comes from Erebia palarica, assembly GCA_964035005.1. Lineage (NCBI taxonomy): Eukaryota > Metazoa > Arthropoda > Insecta > Lepidoptera > Nymphalidae > Erebia > Erebia palarica. The sequence goes on from OZ035992.1 coordinate 5,578,449, forward strand.
GAAAGTTTCGATGGATGTATGGATGTTTGTTACTCAATCACGCCCCAACGGCTGAACGGATATGGCTGAAATTTGGCACTGAGATAGATTATAGTCTGGAATAGCACATAGGCTACTTTTTATCCCGGAAAATTAAAGAGTTCCCACGGGAACCAAAAACCTCAAACCACGCAGACGAAGTCGCGGGCATTCGCCAGTAACATTATAAACGATCGGACAAAGTTTGGACGGATGTTTGTTACTCAATCACGTCCGTTTGATAAAGAGATAGATTGTAGTCTGGAATACCACATAGGCTACTATTGATCCTGGAAATTTGAAGAGTTCCCGCGGGAACCGAAAAACATCAATCCACACGGATGAAGTCGCGGGTATTAGCTAGTATTAAATAATGCGCACTACTTTATGATGGTTTTTATTTCTTTATGAATGTAAAGACAAGCCGTCGTCTGATTTGAAAAACAGTGTTACATATATACATATTATGACAGTACTGTACTTATATAAATATTTGCTTTAGTCGTTGGAAGTCTTCCATTAACATATATCAGGGTTTGTAATATAATGTAAATTGGCAATCATGAGAGACAAATAAACGTATTCTAAATTTTATTTTTGTGATCCTCTCTTGTTCCAACATTTGATTTTGATGATGCATATTTTCATGCACTTTTTATCTTATGTGTGTTTGTTACAAAGTATTCACTGCACATAAAAATCAAGTTCTTCTTTACGATAAGAAAGAAGTCTAACAATTATTTATTTGTCTATTTTAGTTCAATGGCGATCATGCAATGAAATGTACAAATGGTCATAATCATGTACAAAAGGGATATCTTTCTTCTTATCGCTCTTGCCAGAGTGATCGCGGTTCTCACTTTAGTATTGTGGTACGCTTCTATCTATCCGTCTCCACTCTTCTATGATGACAACCTTGCGAGTGCATTCGTGTAAGGAGACTTCCAACGTAGCCCTCACTTGGCCTGTCCACCTCATGGATGATCTGCCACGTGCCCTGGTGCCCTCTACTCTTTCTTGAACAACCAGACGCTCAATGGAGATATTATCGTCGCGTCTAGTTACGTGACCAAAGAAAGTGAGAATGCGAGCCTGTACAATGGATGAGAGACGCTGCTTGATGCCGAGTTCTTCAAGAATGGACTTTCCTAAAACATTCTTCTCCAGCACCGAATCTCAAGAGCGTCAATCCTCTTCTTCTATCTATCTTTATTCACGGCAAATACCTATACAATCGACTGGTAAATTACTAGTACATATTTTGATTGCTCTTGTGAGTCAATAATTTGAACCTAAAATGATTTAACCCTACTGGATTCTCGAGGTCAGATGACAATCGATACAAAAATTGCCCTCAATGTAATTTGAATAAATCTGAACTTGGTTTGAATGCGTGATGCATCCAATTAAACGTTGCTTTTATAATATGAATATTTGATGAATTAATAGTTTTAAAATTAAAGAAAATAAAACGCAGCAGTTTAGAAAAAAAAATTGACACCGAAAATTTACTTTTATATAAATATTCGGTCAATATACCGGCTAGTTAGTATAAATTAATTTTTTTTATCCCACAATACTTAGTGAATAAAATGACTAAAGAACTCAATCCAATAATATCATTGGATAAAGATTCTATAGACCATGAAAATTAATGATGATATACCTAAGTAATTTCTATTTTTCGAAGTCGTGACGAAATTATGTCAATCGATCCATGTAACTTCTTAGATCAAAAAATGGGCAAACCAAAGTTATACGTGGAAGTTCCACATAACTATTATAGGGCACGTCTGCTTTACGCCTGAAAATTAAAAATACCAAAACACAAACAATAATTAATGACGGTGTTTAATTATCATAATTGGTTGAATCTAACAGTCAATAGTGATAAAGTTACCATAGAACGGGATGATAATACGCTGAAATAAAACCAAGGAGAGTAACGTGGTGCTATTTGGGTTAAAGGATACATTAATTAAACGCGAACTCACTATGAATGCCATTGAAGTCGTTCATCTATCGCGTATATGATTAATCTCATTTTTATTGGTTTAATACTGGAAGAAAACTTTGCCGTCTGTTAATCACAGTACAGTCAAGTTGGTGCTGTTGTGATTCTTGTATGCATAAAGACGTATTACCTATCAAACATTGTGCGTGTAGAGGAGAGGCCACTGTCTAATAAAAAATATAAGCTTCAACATTGGGTAGAATCTGTTTGTTCCCAATTTCGCCGCACGCACAGATAAGCTTGTCAGTAACATTGTTTATAAGAAAGAAAAAAAATTTTTTTTTAATCACAGTATTTTATCAAATTTGATAAAGCAACCAAGTTGTGTGATCAAATACAGGTCTCCAGCTCAGCATCAATATAGCATGTTTAGGGGTATATTGTAACCCAGTAAGTGTACTTCGGCGGTTACCTTCTGGAGTTATGCAAATAGTTGCTGGTTCACTCTCGGAGTCTCGCCAGTGGATTCTTGCGGTTTTTCTAGTTTATAGATGGCCGGTGGTATCTAAGGTTTTTCTAGTCTATAGGTGGCCGGTGGTATCTATAATGGAATTTCCTCTCGAAAACAAAGAGAGTAATGATTTGTTGTATATTCGTGTTTCATAAGAATAGGAATTCTTCTCTTCATCTCTTGCAATCAGGGCAGAAGAAGGAGAGCATCGTTCCTGTGTAAGCTTGAGTCCATCGGGTCCCATAGATTCGTGTAACTTTAATTAATGGTAGCCTTCGACTAATCTCATTAGAAAACCCATTCGCGGTATGTTCATTTTACGTTATCAATTATCATACTTGAACAAAAAATTTGGGATCTCGTAAGTCGTAGTCGTATGCGGAAGGACGTGGGAACCCACCGCATTATTATGCCAAGAAAACTCCTACCATTATGTAATGAGGAATACGACGCAGAGAGCAGTCGTACTATACTGTTTTTTTGATAAATATATCGTGTGATAAAGCTACGCATTTCGATTATTATTTAAGGCACTTATGTCCAAGGTTTCATCATGTTAACTATTAATTTGTATTCTGCAGCGTTAATTATTTTCCATTAACCCGTGTTGACAATAATAGTGATCTTAGAATAACAAGTACAATACAAATCAGTGCATAACAATTGTCTGCTAAGCGCCGGCCACTTGGCGGGCTTCTGTTTAAAATCGGTTTGAAATATTATAAGAATGTTGTAAGCCTTTGTAAGGCTAACTTTTTAGCTCATGGCACATTTAAATACTAGTCTGTTCATTAAGTCGTTTACATGAAAAAATTACAAGTAATAAAATTGAAAAATAGTTTATAAATAACAACACTGAAAGAATAATCGAAACAAATGAGAGAAACAATCCAACTCTTCAATAGTACCTACTTAAATCAAATCAAAATCAAGTTTTTTTTCAGATAGGCTTTAGCGTTTAGTAAGTTAATTTTGAATAGTCGAGTGAATTTACCACTGGCTCGTGGTACGTCGTTCCTACCGAGAAGAACCTGCAAGAAACTCGAACTCTTTTCAAAAATTTGCAATTGCATTAATGTGTAGATACCTACATAAATAACCGCAGTCCTAAGCATTGCCGGAGCGAGTCAAATCCATGCTCTTTTATCATTTATATAATCTTCAACAGTATAATAAGTTTATTTCAGGAGTATATAAAGTAATGGTGTTGTCAAAATTCAATTTTAATTTTCTTCTAGAATTACCTCTGTAAAGTGACTTATTCAACAGACTCTACTAGCGTCTAACCTACTCACCTGGCTGGTATCCTCGTTTGTAAGGCTTCGTTACGTGATTAATGCTACCCATTAATAATTTTGCAGCATCAGAGGAACCGCTAAGACGATGCACGCTTTTGTTTTCCACCCCTTGAATTGCCGTATAATGTAGGTAATTTTATAGAAACAGCAGGTGGGAAGCATGGTCCCACAATTAATTTTCTTTAATAACCATAGACTTTCTATAGAGTTAAGTATAGGTGTCATAAATAATCATTTTCCCCATATTCGACTGCTAAATTATGCCCGAAATTTTTCCAAGTATTCCCACGGGTTGTTTAAAAAAAACGTCAAAACATGACTGACATAATATCATAAGAGACACGTGTAACTTGTATATCCTACATGAAATAAACAGATTGAGTATTGAGTAACTATTGAAAAAACTAGGGCGAATTCTTTGATTTTGCGGGATAAAAATTTTATGTCCATCCCAGAGTTTCTATCTCTGTACCAGTGTTCATCAAAATCAATTAAACAGTTGGAAAAACATAGCGGACAGGCAGACAGACTGACATACTTTGGCATTCATAATAATAAAAGCGTAATTTTTAATTAATAATAAAAACGATTTTCTTCGACAACTGGGCCTCTGAAACAGCTAAAATCAGTTTAACTAGTGTTAGACTGAAATTGACGGATCTCTCTATGGTCTATCTATGGTCTGACTGCTCTACAGCACTCTCGACAGTGACGGACGATTGGAAGCACTTGGCGGGGGTTCGGTGCCGAATGTCAAAGATGGCTGTACAATGTTTGTGTGTAAATTGCTAATAAAGTATGATTGAAATAGTTATCGAGTGTTTCTACTTATTACTAGATGGAAATGGATTGTTGTAAAAATGACCTGAGCTCATGTAATAGGGGTAAGTGGGCAGCGGCACGGTGTGGGCAGCTATTCCCTGCTAGTAGGAGTGGCGCGTTGACATCATCTGCCTGTGAGGTCACCTGATGAGGCCTTGCTTGCTTGAGGTGCATTTTAATAGGCACAGTTACTTTAGTGTGGAGTATTGATACGTAAATACGAAATATGACTAGATGATGCCCGCGATTTGGTCCGCGTGAATTTAGTTTTCTTTTCATTCCCACGGGAACTCTTTAATTTTTCTGAATAAAAGTAGCTTGTGTCCTTCCCGGTACTACTATCCGTGTACAAAATTTCATCAAAATCGGTCAAACAGATGAGCCGTGAAAGCGTAGCAGACAGATAGACGGACAGACATTTATAATATTAGTATGGATTTATTACATGATTTGAAATCAGAGCCAACATTAATAATACCTTTTTAGAAATTATAACCTAATCTGAATCTAATCTAAACCTAATGTGAATCTGAATAAATAAGTCTGAATCTGAATAAAGCCTCCTTCGAGAACTGTGGTTATCTCTACATACACTAGACTTATCTCGTTACAAAATTTTCTTTTCATATTAAGAATAGGAATATGTCACAATTACTGATTTATTAATTACTATACTTTCTATTTCTTCTTAGATAATATAATTCATTAACATAGTAAAATCTTCTTTTTGAAATTGATTGAATATATTGAAAATTACATAACATAGCGGAATTCGGTCCTATTCTATACGTACACGCCTAAAAAAGTCTTCATTGTTGTCTGCAAAAGATTCTACAGAAATCGCGAAGAGAAGTAGTCACTCTCTACAGCTGACAATCTTGCGCAAATTCCCAATAATCATTTCAAAGAAGACCAACTATTTATAGATTTACTTATGTGCACACGATTTCTTTAATATGCTTTTAAAAGCGCTCAATCGTTGGCCTGTATGATTTAAAAATATTAATAGAAATAAAATATGTAAGTACTAAGAGTGATCTATTCTTAGATCTGATGCAAAGCGAACACGGCGCAATACTTATGTGCAATTGTGTCGTAAATACACACACATATATATAATAAATATGTGCATACATGTATAGAAAAGATCTTTACAGAAAAAGCATGAGGTTGCACAAATTTTGCGACTTAGGACTGTATAGGCTTTTGTGTATCGCTTGAGACGACGACTTGTAACTAGGATGTTTTGTTCCATAAACTTGCCTTCTGAACTTTTAGGGTCTTAAGTTAATCGATATCTAATTACCTTATTTCTAAGAATTTGCTGATACTAAAGTAAATAGTTAATGCTGAATGTTGTTAAGTCATTAGTTCACCGGAATCCCGCGATTGATTGAGGTTAATACACCTATTTGTCAACGTCTTATTATTATTGATGGCTGCTTAGTCTGTAATGCTTGTTAATTAATCGAAGTTAATTAGGTAAGCAAACATAACGCTATGGTCAAATATTGACTAGCGAAGAGTGCGCTACCCAGGGGCTGAAAAACAGATTCATAAAGGTTACAAAAATTTAAGTGTTACAGAATGAAAGTTAACAGAATCGAAGCTGTAACCCTATTGAATGTGTTTTTAATTCTGTTAACCCGAAACACTTATATTTCTGTAACAGAAACGGATCTGTAACAGACATGAAGGTGTTTTAAAGTGTAACCGAAATAGCGACGTTGACAAATTTACTGTTGACGCGTATTCAAATTTGAACCTAAGGTAAAGCACCGATAGTTGCAATTGTTTTAAAAGAATCATGGCTATGTTGTGTCAGTGTGTGTAAAGTCCAATGAAGTGAGAAGAACGCGTAAACGGTTACAGATTGATTGGGTTACAGTATCGTTTCTGTTTCCGTTATAAGTGTTACTGTTTTATAACAGTTTCGAAAAACAGTGCTTAAACCCCTTGTTTCGGTTACTGTTTCAGTCCTTAGCGCTACCTTTCGATGTTGCGTGGGGCTGTGTGGAGGAATTGATAGCATTTTTAATTTTAAATTATAATATGACAATCCCAATCAAGCTTATCCAAGCCATTGTTGGACATAGGTCTCCCATGTAGAGACTTCCACCGACTGCGGTCTTACGCTGCCAGCGACTCGCGTAATGTTATCGGTTGCTGCTAGTAGGGGGTCTGTCTGGTGATTTTGATTGCGTGGTGGAGTCACCATTCCAGCACTTTGGGACGTTGCTTCATCGAACTTAATGTTCGAAGATGATCAGTAAATAATAACTTATAGCTCAAGACATCAGCAATTGTCTTGTTTTTATTTATTAACTTTTAAAATATATTATCTTACTAGCTGATGAAGTTTTTTGATTCCGCGGGAACTTTTTTATTTTCCGGGATGAAATGTAGCCTGTGTGTTCATGTTATCTTTCAGCCGTGAGTAATTGAGTAACAAACATCCATCCAAGCTTTCGTATTTATAATAGTAAGTAAGTTTAGATACTGCGTGTCATCTCGACAGATTGGATCATAAATGAAAGACAGCATAATCTATTTACCTAGTCGTTGAATACATAAACAAATGTTTATCAAAATTCCTGAATCATAGGAAGTAACCAACCACGCGTACTGACCAAAGGAAGTTTTCAATAATCAGCGGCTATTTCCAATAGGCGTTTAATGACTTGTGACTATACAAGCCACAGTAAAAACATAGCTGTAGCAAAAAGCTTACTTGAAGGCATAGCATAGATAGCTCAGAAATTTTTTTTATCGGTGGCAAATGTTTGTCGTTCACCTAAGAACGGGTCACAGCAATATCAAACTGCTCATCCAATTAAGTAGCTGACCCTTCACGTGGACTATTGTAGCGTAGACAACTTTGCCATTTTCTATGGCGACGTATTGCGTCGCGTCGCTCACCTAGGTCAATAGATTTCAATACAAAATCTATACTACGGAGTTCCTAAACTAATGATTTAGCTGCTTAGAGTGCAGCAGTTAGGTCATGATAACAATAACAGTGATGACCGTAATAGAATCGACCCAGTAACCCCGCGACGGTATTCCAAAGATTTCACCACACAATTGACAAGTCACATGTCAGGTGATGGCGTGAAGTTAATTGTGATAAGTCAATTGATACTCCCACGCGCTGACCTCACGTTCTTATGTAAGACGTATGACATGAAAATACCTAATCGAAGCATTATTTTTTGCGGACCACAACGATTGTGTTACTCATACTTTGTTGGTTTAATTACGTCTTGGCTTGAGATATAATATACCTATGTTTGTCGTGATTTAAGTTTTTTGCTCATCGTAGCTCGTAAACAACTCGTAACAGCTTACTTAATTATAAAAAATTACATGGATATTTATTTGTATTAGGTAGTTAACTCAACATGACCTTGGGTTTGTGTGAGTAATCTAAGGGCAATGTGAATGCCAAATAATGTCGATAACGTACTTACAGAATTGGTAAGAGAGTGTGCGGTGCGACGTTAGGTATGTTGTCATTCCCATATTTAATCAAATCATATATTTTTTATTTTAATAAGTGCTTTTGAATAGTGGAGTGAATCTGTCACTGATATACTTACTAATCTACCACTGATTACAAATGTTATATGAAATATGGGAGTTTAGATGTCCGTTCGTATGTAGGTGATACCAATTGTATGACTGAACCGATTTGACCGGTAGAATTGAGATTTCTAATAACCTGAATTAACTCATAGGCTACATTTTATCCTAGAATAAAAATTGTATCCAAAATCCGACTTCCAAAGCCACTGTAAACTATAAAATAATTTTGATTTCTACACACTATGTATAAGTCGGGCGAGCCTGATGCGTCAACTTTGCTTATCCTTTTTCTACCCGCCCGACTTCAACGTAGTGTGTAGAAATCAAAATTTTACTTTACTGGGCTTTCGAAGTCGGTTTTTGGAAAGAATTTTTATTTTTAACTTTTTAGTATCAGGTTTGAGGATTTGGAGTCAGATTTTTTTATGGGACCACCTCGAGAGCTTCCTCTTATGACTGATAAATCAGTTCAGAAACTACGGAGATATGCACCGACATGCATAAAAAAAAATACGCGCCGAATTGAAAACCTCCTCCTTTTTTGGAAGTCGGTAAAAAATAAAGAGTACCCACTTGAATCAAAGAACCTCAAGTCACGCGATATACCTAATTAGAAAACGCTTCAGTATTAGAAATAATTTTGTCAATGAATTTTGTTTGGGCAATGGTCCAAGTCTACGTGTAGCTGAGTGGTACATCGGACATCCTACGTCCTACGCTATGGTTCCGTGAATATATTTTTGTCACTGTTCTATGTCACCTTGTGAGACAACACATGCTGCTTTGTATTATTTTCACTACGTACGGCTAATTAGACTCTTCGTAGTTCAAATAGCTGCCATTGTATTAAATGCTGTGCTTTCACGTCATTTGAATTTTGAGTAAGTACTATTAGTACCTACTTAGGAACTTAGATTAACTAGGTGATGCCCACGGATTTAGGTTTTTTAGATCCTATGGAAATTCTTTGATTTTCCGGGATATAAACTTAAAAAGTCTATGTCCATCTCCAGGGGATGCGAATTATATAAGTAAAAATTTTCTTCAAAATCGGTTAAGCATGCGCCCGTATGCTTAAGTGACAGCGAGACCGACACTTTCGCGTTTATAATATCAATCAAGACACGCGGAAGCGTGTCCAGCCAAAGTTCAAAAAAACTGGCGAGCAGCACCGTGTGTAATATTACACGAACCATTTGGAGCCACTTTTGACCCCCTCATAACTCAAAAACTATTTCACATAAACATGTCAAATTTGGCGCATATATTGAGACCCGTGAGATACATATGTGCTCCAAATTTCATAAGCACACCTCAAATGGTTATTTAGATATAAACGTACAAAAATCGTCATTTTTATGATCAAAGGTATAGATCAAAACTCTGACACGAGGCATGCTACCATTGCTTAAAGCCGTATTATTTTAATATTGTTGACGTTTATGTTGTAGTGTTATAATCATTATTTTAAGGACGTCAAAGTACGTGACATTCAACCGTTAGTTTGAAACAATACTGCTTTAAGCGGTGGTAGTAACTCCTTAACTATTGAAAATGACACATAATTATTATTTTAATGTAAATAATAATGAATAATAATATAGTTGCATTAAAACCTTACCTTCGTATTCATACATTTTGTGCAACGAAACGTCATTGACAGAAAAGAAGAAGAAACGTATTTGAAGTCGTCAGTTCAAGCTGTCAGTCATTGTGATTTGTATTCATTGTTTATAGTGGTTTTAGTGATATCGACTGTTTACCGTGCTTGTTTTCAATGTTTCACAAAAAACTTTTGATTTTGAACTTTTGCAATCAAAATTGATGAGATGTAGAAATGTGCTGTAGAGGTAGTCTGACCATAGATGTAATCTGTCAATGTCAGTGTAACTCTAGGTACACTATATATTTTTCTTGAGAATTCTCGTCTTTAATTATCTTGTACAATGAGTCGTACAATAGAATTACTGGTGGGTGACACACTGACCTTACACCAAATAATAAGTACCTACTAATGTAAAACGTAAACTAAACTAATAGAAAAGTCCTATTACAGTGTAAAGGATTATTTGAATGTTAGCAAGGCATGGGTATGAATTGTTACAACGGCTGATTATGTAATGTTATAGTATAAGTACATATATATAATTTCAAATATTTGTGAGATGGTGATAATAAAAAAAAAGCGGAGTTTATTGCGGGCTCTTCTCAGACCAGGGCACGTTTGGAACCCTCGTAGCTTTAGTTTTAAGATATCGTAGTTAATTATCACCATCACGTCTTATGCTCTGTAAGCATGACGTTCAGAAGGTGTACTTTATAGGTACATATTTTGAATAAATATGTTTTGAGTTTGAGATTGAGTTCAATAATTTCTGTACAAAAAGTAATGATATCCCATCAAAAACATAAATGTAAAATGAGAGCCAAGTTCAAAATTGTGATATATATGCCTTGGTTCTTGACTTCAGCGACAAAAGAAGTGAGATCTAAATGGGTGCCAAGTTCAAAGGTCAGTCCTGTAATTTATATATCCCATCAAAAACATAAGTGTGAAATGAGAGCCAAATTCAAAATTGTGATATATATGCCTTGGTTGTTGACTTCAGCGACAAAAGAAGTGAGATCTAAATGGGTGCCAAGTTCAATGGTCAGTCCTGAAATTTATTTATAACAACATATAATATTTTATAACAACTTAAAATATCATTTCTTCTTATAACTTAGTATAAAATGTTGAAGACTAAGGCTTTGGCTTGGCTAGTTTCCATATACGAATTATTATTAAGTAGGTACCTAAAAGTACAGTTTCTACCAGCAAGCCAAATTTTCGGAAGAATAAAATAAGAACTTACAGCTTTACAACTTGTGAACGCTATAATTCGTATATGAAAACTAGCCAAGCCAAAGCCTTAGTCTTCAACATTTTATACTAAGTTATAAGAAGAAATGATATTTTAAGTTGTTATAAAATATTATATGTTGTTATAAATAAATTTCAGGACTGACCATTGAACTTGGCACCCATTTAGATCTCACTTCTTTTGTCGCTGAAGTCAACAACCAAGGCATATATATCACAATTTTGAATTTGGCTCTCATTTCACACTTATGTTTTTGATGGGATATATAAATTGCAGGACTGACCTTTGAACTTGGCACCCATTTAGATCTCACTTCTTTTGTCGCTGAAGGTAAGAACCAAGGCATATATATCACAATTTTGAACTTGGCTCTCATTTTACATTTATGTTTTTGATGGGATATGAATATACTGTACAGCTCTGAAATGAGACAGCTCTATACTTTATATCTATCTTTAGATCTCTTTCTTATACCTATACGTATTTATAATAATCGAACATGAATTTCAACCGCTTATGCATGCAAGGCATTGCTCCTTGAACTGTTAGCGACTTCCTCGTAGACTTTCTACTGACGATTTTATTGATATGTACATTTTCTAGGTTTCTTTTCTGAACTGTAAATTAATTTATACTTAACCAATATGTAGAGCTGAGCTATTTAATATCACTCGCATTAACGTAAGTATTAGATAAAGAACAATATTGAGGAAAACTACCGAAAATACTTTTATTTCATTTTCCCACAACGTCCAAACTTCGGTGACTTAGTTACCTTCATATATGCCAACCTGTCCCTCACTACTGAGCACTAGTCTCCTCCCGAAATGAGAAAGGTTTGGCCCTACTCCACCACGCTCCAAATGCGGACTAGCAGACTTCACACGCCTTCGAAAACATTAGAGAGAGTTTCTTGCAGGCTGTTCTCAGTAGAATTATCTTTCCAAATTTATGGTAGTCTTGACATTTCATTAGTGGCGCAAGTTGTCCTACCTGAAATTAATATCTAAATCAATTACCATAATGAACAACTCTCGGGCATGTATGAAGGTATATAATACCTTCGTTCGCGATGTTTTCCTTCACGGTTACAAACATTTATTAGTATGAGAAAAATTAAATCTACATCGGTGAAATAAAACCTTTGTGCACATCTCGATTGCAACGATAATTATCTGGAACAGCAAATCACACATTGCTCTCAGATAAGAAATGGCATCATTCTGTATTTGCAATACAATTTTCAAATCGAACACGTATCCTATATTTTTTAAGTGCAGTTTATTTTCAATCTCATTGCGTCGAGGTTATTCGAATTGATGAATACATTCTCAATAAGTAGTTAGTAATTATTAATTGTGCGTTTTAATGGTGATGACAAAATCATTTTCAGTACAAATTGAGTAAGACAGGTTGCTACTTTAATTTTTAATTGATTAACTAATTGATCGAGCTTATGAAAAAATTATATTCAATTTCTCTCATTTTTGTTAAGTAGACTCGAAGTTCAATCAAACGTTATTTGACTTAAAAGTTGGAAGTGAAGGTGAAGTGGTCACAAAAATCAAGAAAAAAGTGTGCGTGTGCAATTCACACATGGCAGAAGTGAAACTTCAGAAAACTAGCCTAAAAGAGAATGAGATAAATATAACTTATATTCTATCTCATTCTCTCGCAGGCTAAATTCTATTATGAATATGTGTCTCTTTTTGGTTTCGCTTTTTCGTTTTATCAAATTTTCAAATCACAACGATTGTAAAGAAGTTTTGCTTCAAAGGGGAAAAAAAGAAAGAAGATGTGATGATGACGTGTTATGCTTTATTAATTGTATTGTTTGCTTGTTCCAGGTGGCTTAGAAGGCAAATACAGGGTTGCGGCGCCTGAGCTCATGCAGGACACATTCATGAGCGACTCCGAGGACGAAGGCGGTAAGTTGACCAGACATTAGATAGAAAGATAGATTAACACTTAAAATAAACAACTAATTACACAAAGGGTAAATAAGATAATACAGAAGGGTGCAAGGCGGTGAAGGTGGTATTATTGTTAAACCAATCGAAAGATAATATACTCAATCATCATATCGACGAAACACAACGATCGATGGATTAACCCCACAATGGGGCTGATTCTGGTTGTACTCTATCTTTAAACTAAGATGACAGCATTAAAAATATTGCTAATCTGTTCATAATACTCTCTGCAGTAAGGGACAGAACTAGGTTAAAAGGTGTAATTTTTTTAGATTAGTTTAGAGATTGTGTTATACAGAATTGGCCACATTATACATTTTATTTGAATTGTTCTGAATGTATTTATACAATGCATATGTATGTTCTCTCTTTGGGACACAAGACAATATTTTGGATATTTTATTCCAGGAGAAGTGGAGTGTCCAATCCAGCAGCAACAACAGTACCGTTACATGAACAGTGAAGCGGGCACGTTGAACCGGGCGCGACCGCTGGAGGACAGCGTCACAGATGGACACCTCTGGCCCAGCAACAACGACAGCCGCGTCGCTACCATCGAGCGACAGCCGCTCGACATCGGGTGAGTTGCGCGACTGTTGCCGTGCTGAAGCATACAGCAGTAGTGTTACATGCACAGTGAAGCGGGCACGATGAACCGGGCGCGATCGCTGGAGGACAGCGTCACAGATGGACACCTCTGGCCCAGCAATAACAACAGCCGCGTCGCCACCATCGAGCGACAGCCGCTCGACATTGGGTGAGTTGCGCGGCTGTTGCCGTGCTGAAGCATACAGCAGTAGTGTTATATGCACAGTGAAGCGGGCACGTTGAACCGGGCGCGATCGCTGGAGGACAGCGTCACATGGACACCTCTGGCCCAGCAATAACAACAGCCGCGTCGCCACCATCGAGCGACAGCCGCTCGACATCGGGTGAGTTGCGCGACTGTTGCCGTGCTGAAGCATACAGCAGTAGTGTTACATGCACAGTGAAGCGGGCACGTTGAACCGGGCGCGATCGCTGGAGGACAGCGTCACAGATGGACACCTCTGGCCTAGCAACAACGACAGCCGCGTCGCCACCATCGAGTGACAGCCGCTCGACATCGGGTGAGTTGCGCGACTGTTACCGTGCTGAAGCATACAGCAGTAGTGTTACAATAACAGTGAAGCGGACACGTTGAACCGGGCGCGACCGCTGGAGGACAGCGTCACAGATGGACACCTCTGGCCCAGCAATAACGACAGCCGCGTCGCCACCATCGAGCGACAGCCGCTCGACATCGGGTGAGTTCGACTGTAGCCTTGCAGCGAATTACCGCTGATAAAACAACTATAATAGATATACATGCAGCCATAAGAAGACAACGAAAAGACAGAAACAGAATCTTGTCCGAGGCCAAATAATCTTATAGATTAAACGGTATTATCATGAGCCTTATTTCACCATAACCACTTCACTTGTCCACAGATTCCTGGTGTCGTTTGTGGTGGACGCGCGAGGTGGGGCGATGAAGGCCAAACGTCGCGGCGGAGTGAGGATCATCGTCCCACCCGCTGCCTGCGCCGCTCCCACCAGAGTCACGTGCCGGTAAACCTTACTCTTCTTGTTCCTGGAAGCCTGGTACCCTTGCACCTCTCGTTATTCCATTTCACATAAAACTTTATGTACTTCATTGTGTATGTGTCACCGTAAGATTTTAAAAACCGTTAGAATAGAATCTAACTCGCGAAATTGTAAACTGTCGAAAGATTGTGAACCGTTCAATGTTCTGAGTTTCAATTTTTGAAATATTCATTGTATTTACGTTACCTTGACTGTTTTTTGTAGGTTAGGTTAGGGTTCAATAATCAGACCTACCTGATTATTAGGTTTTATCAGGTTAATATACCTAACAGATTACAATCTACCGAAAAATAATGCGTTAAATTGTAATCTTTCGACAGTTTGCAATTTCGCGAGTTATAATAAAATATAACGGTTTTTACAATCTTACGGTGGCATATGCATTTCTTATCTATTTATTTTTAAAATACAGCACCATCCCGCGCTCCCGTTTATTTATCCTTTCACCAAAGGTTGTCTGTAAGAGATTGCTTTAGCAATAAAACTGCCTTTGCACATTTCTATCTAGTTTTACTAGTAATTACTGCTTTTAAACTGTATACTGTATATTTTGTGTGTGCAATAAAGATATCTAAATAAATAAATAAATAAAACTTGAGTACCTCCAAGGCAAGAGTGAATAGGCATTTTAAAGGCAAACACATTCCAACGCGAGGCTCATTCATATAAGAAATTCGTGATAATTTGTGAGCTTACTCGAATTCCTGAAACAGTTCGAATTAAACAAACATTAATACAAAATCGGGGGCCAAGACCTGCAATGATAATTTCCATTACAAAACGTATCAGCAAATTGCGGGTTCTATGGCGTCCACCTGTTTCCCTCTGTAACAGTGACATGGGTAGCCCCATTCAAGGATAAATAAATTCCTAATAAGTCAGCAACGCATTAGTGTTGGTGTTGCACAGGTTCATAGGAGACCCGGCTACTCGTCTGCTTGCTGTTGTCAATTTCGTCGACGTTTTCTAGACTAATTAATCAAACAATTTTGACGAAATTTGGTACGGAGATAGATAAATAAATTATTTATTGCCACACAAACAAAAATATAAAGTAAACAAGTAAAGAAAACAAAGTGCGCAAAGGCGGTCTTATCACTAAAAGTGATATCCATAGGTTACATCCCGGGAAATTAAAGAGTGTCTACAGGTTTTTCCGAAAACCTAAACCCACGTGGAAGACGTCGTGGGGATCAACTTCTAGACCATAAATATGGATATTATAAAATAATTGTTTCATTCCAAAAATAATCTCAATGACATACGGACGTAAACAATGAGGCGTCACCTTTCTTTGTTTATCTTTATTGGAATTGTCTCGAATATATCCGCGAGAATGAAATAATACAAGCCGTAATAGCCCAACAATAGCTTCATCTCAGGTCGATGTAAAATGAGTCATAAAGACAGACTTCCTCTGATTTTGGGACGTTGCCACATCGCTTTAATTCTCACGGCTTTATTAGTTAGAACAATATTTACAACCGTAAAGACGCGGTAAATCATTTTGGTAAAACATGGAGGGTAATACCAGTGCCAAGGTCATTAAAACACGTATGTGTTCAATTAGTAATATAAGTACCTGACGTTGATTCTGAGTTGACTAGGAACAAAACCAGCGGAAAAGCGCGTTCGGAGTTCCACTCGGATACTTCGTTAGTACGAAAATGTATCTGTACTAATATTTAAAATGCGAAAGTTTGGATGGACGAATGTTTGTTATTCAATCACGCAAGACTGGCTGAACGGATCTGGATGAAATTTTGCATAGAGATAGATTATAGCCTGGAATAACACATAGGTTATCTTTTATTCCGGAAAATTCCCGCGGGACGACCACAATCCACGCAGACGCATCAGCTAGAATTCAAATAAAAAATCATATTCTAGGCGATAAAGATGCATTTTTCTACTTTTCCGTGACATTGTCCTGTTATTGCCGTATTTTTACTACCCTGTCATTCGTAATCGTAAACTTCTGTGAATGGAAGCGGCATTTCCACTTATTTTTCCCAAGCCTTAAGCTGAGTGGGTCGAAACAAATTAAAAGTGGTGATTACATTAATTTAATCACAACACCATACTCTATTAGTATTTTTATATCTACAGAACTTAAACACCCTATTTTTATTGGAAAAATAAAATATATCTCTTGTGATGCATTTCTGCACATTTTCAGTGATTCTTAATCTAAATTCTAAACCTCATCGACAACCATGCCTTTTCGAAAGCAATGATGAGGTCAAGTCGAAGCAAACTTTCCTAGAAGACGCTATTCACTCTTGACGTGAAGGGAAAATCCTATTTTTGCCGCTGGTGTCACTATTGAAAAGTTGCGTGTTGAAGCTAATAAGTAATAACCTGAACGTTAACGTTTCGTTTAGTAGCTTAAAATTAGGCAGTTTCGGCTGAATAGATCGAATATAGAAGTGTGTCACGCGATAGAGCAATTTGTCCATTAATAAAAGTTGAAACAATAGCACGTTACTCAATGTCTAATCCACCCAATGAATTTAGGGGATGATATAATGGGCCCAATTCTGTATAGCAGAATCTCCAAACGAAAATGATAGCTCTGTTTCTATTGCTATCCCTTTCATAATACTCCCCACGGAAAGGAGTTACACTAAGTTTAGAGCTGTCATTTTATTTTAGTTTAGAGATTGTGCTAAACTGAGTTTGCCCCAATATGTAAATAAAACAGAGATCTATTTAATACGAGTTGTTTTCAGGGTATTCTTGTCAGATTCACAGAAAAAATAATACTGACCCATTTTTGGTCATAAAGTCCAACCTACATCCAGCAGGCCCGGATCTAGGGGGGGCAAGCCGGGGCCCGTGCCCCGGGCGGCAAATTCAGAGGGCGGCAGATTCAAGCTTGGCAGACGAATACACTACTCAGCATTATCGCAACTTTGCGATGACAGACGCGCAGAATAGTAAATTTATTAATAAATAAAAGTTGTTTAATTCGGACAACTAAAGGATCCATAGAGTGTATATTATAGTAGGTTAGTAACAATAAAAACACAAAGAACTTGGCTGATTGGTAGCTAAGCTATCAACGCACAGCCTAAGCCGCTAGGTTAGAGGCTTGAAATTTGGACAGTAAGTTCCTTTTGTGACGTAGGCGCCCACTAAGGAAGGATCTTTCAAAATTCCTGCCCCAAATAGAACAGGGTCGATAACTTTTGAAACCAATAAAAATCATTGTAGAAGATGTAAAAGATAAAAATAAAAAACTATTTGAATTTTTCAAATTAATTTTGAGGTTATGTGAAAAAATGTAAATACAAAAGTTGTAGATCTTTTTATTACCTACAACTTTGCCATTTAATTTTTTCCATAGGAATTTTAGTTTTGCCAGAAATCGAGATAAACCGTTTTTTACCCTTAAAAACCACCCCCTTTCACTTCCCGACCTCAGATCGCCCGTAAATTATTTTTCCTTTCCTTTTTGTTATATTCTCTTTCTTTTCCAATGGGTTTCATCCTACTATGTTTTTTTTTCACTTTTTACCATTTTCAAAGGTATTTCCATTCGATTAAAAATTAGGAAACACGTGTTTCAGTCTTTTTGGAAATAATTCCACCTCTAAGGCACCCGAGCGAAGCAGGGGCGGGTCCGCTAGTATAAACATAAGAGACACAGACATGTCCACTTCCCCGTGTCTAAGGCGATTAAAGAAACGAGCTGGTTTTTGTGCACCCTCTGCACAAGGCACCTCTATAGTGGCGAAGTACTTAAACCAATTAGCTATAGTCTTTAGTGTTCTACGAATCAGGGACATAGATAGTTTTTTTTGCGAATGACAGCAGCGACATCCCTGACGCACTGCAGAAGCGGAGAAATCTCATCATCATCCTAATTGGAAGCGCAAGTTGTCCAGCGATCTTTTGGCATACCGGACTCACAGGTTGTGTATACGACAAGCTCTGGTCATATGCCTTGAAAAGCATTACCTTAGCTTGCTCAGTACAACGGGAAAATCTGCGAGCCAACATATTATTACCTCTGTCTGCCAAAGACCTGAGCTTTCTTTCAATATTGATTGAATCAGAAAGATTACTGCATCCCGAATTACAGAAGAATGTTAGTACTGATGATGCTCAATTTGGCTTCCGCCCCGGGATTTTAGTTTTTTTTTTCTTTTCGGATGTGTTAATATTATAAATGGCATATAATATGAGTACTTGCTGCTTACTTGTTTCTACTTATAAACTTTACTTTTGTTTTATTACATTAATAATTTTTGCTACTGTGGCGTCACCCGGGTCACAGCCGAAAACCAGCGCCCTGCTTTGTATGCAATCATTGGCATATAATGCAGGGCTTAATGCTGAGCTGTACACCCATTCTGGGTGGTGTCACAGACAAAATTTTTACGTCTGTAATCCGTGTTTTGTCTGTGACACCACTGTCGAATAAACTGTTTTTCTTTCTTTCTTTCTTTCCCGGTCTCTCGACGGACTCGGCTGTCCTCAGTCTCAAACATACAGTACAATACTACACAAAACGTAACGCATCTGTGTATGCATGTTTTCTGGACCTGAGCCGCGCATTTGATCTTGTGAACTATGAAGTTCTCTGGAACAAATTGCATGTTGCTCGGGTCCCGGATGAGATAACGAGTCTGTTGAGATACTGGTACGGAGGCCAAGTGAACAACGTAAGATGGGGCGACGCGACGGTACGTCAAGGGGGACTCACCTCTCCAGATCTTTTCAACGTCTATATCAACGGTTTGTTCGAGGAGCTGAGAAGCGCCAGGGTAGGCTGTCATTTGGGAGGTGTATGTGTGAATAATCTCAGTTAAGCAGATGACATGGTGCTGCTCAGCCCCTCGATCGGAGGGCTAAGGAGACTTCTTTCGGTCTGTGAGCGTTATATTAAGGATCATGGATTGAAATATAACGTTTCCAAATCAGAGATGATGATATTCGGCGAAGGGTCCGGAGAGGGTGCCACCGGTCTTTTTGAATGGTTCTACAATTCGGGAGGTGCGGCAATTTAAATATGTCTCGGTGACCACATGTCCTAACATGTGGTCACTGAGGACCTTAGGGATGACTTGGACATCGAGAGAGAGAGAAGAGCACTGTCGGTTCGGTGCAACATGCTCGCGCGCTGATTCTCTAAATGTAGTACCGACGTAAAGCTAACCCTGTTTCGTGCATATTGTCAATGTTTTTACACTTGCCAATTATGGGAGAAATTCAGGCGAACGACAATGAGCACCATGAGGGTGCAGTATAATGACTCATTCCGCATGCTCATGAGGTTGCCGAGGTACTGCAGCGCGTCGGGCATGTTTGCCGAGGCGGGAGTCTCCGATTTCTTTGCGATCAGGCGCAATCGTATAGCTTCTTTCTGGGACCGATTGCGACTTGCGAATAATGTAATTCTTAGGGTCATCGGTGAGGATAAGTCTAGTGATATAATCAAGCACTGGCGCTCTGTCCACCGAGACGCAAATAAGAAATAGGAAGTAGTTTTAGGAAATAGCTTAAGCTAGCTTTTATTTTATTTTATTTATATTCTTTTTTGTTTTTTCATTTATTATTTATACTATTGTAACATTGGATTTTTATCTAAAATAAAGAGCTGTTACGTTATAATATCAGCATCATCTATCAATAGGCTTATGGCTGAAATGATGATGATGATAAAGGTAAAAATATTGGCGGGCGAGGGCGGCACTTTTCAATTTTTGCCCCGCCTCGAAAAAATTCAAGATCCGGCGCTGACATCCAGCCCTTTGTGTGAATTAAAAAGTTTTTAAGTACTTACCATAGATTTAGGATTGACCATAGAGTGGTCTCCGCTGCGGTTGTAGCGCGGCGGAGACCAACTCTATGGTCAATCATGAATCAACTCTACGGTACAGAGACTAAATCTATGGTATTTACCAAGTTATTGAAACCTTTTTCTAAGAAAGAAGCTTTGGAAAACTTACTCATATTCCTTTCCATACACACCTAAAGTTTAATGTATGTATATGTCACCGTAACATTGCATAAACCGTTAGACTGTAATCTCACTAGCGAAATTGTAAACTGTCGACTGATTGTGAATATTACACACACACAAATATTTGTGATTGTGTTATTCAATGTTCTGAGTGTAAATTTTTGAAATATTCATTATATTTACGTTTTCATGTCTCTTTGTTGTAGGTTACGTTAGGGTTCGACATAAATAATCAGATAGTAAAACTTAGGTTTTATCAGGTTAATATACCTAACAGATTACAATCTAACGGTTTTAGTTTTTCAGTGCTTGAAAAAACAATCTTTGTAGGTATATTAAATACTAATTCTGTTTAGAATAGAATTATTTTACTGGACTAAGCCCACACTATCTAAATCGGAACTAAATTTAAGGGGTTAAGTTCATTGCTACCTGCGATGAAAAGGGCGTCAATGCAATAATTACACTTGTCATTTTAGTGATTGTATATGTCACCGTAAGATTGTAAAAACCGTTACATATCTAACTCGCGAAATTGCAAACTGTCGAAAGATTACAATTTAACGCATTATTTTTCGGTAGAATGTAAACTGTTAGGTATATTAACCCGATAGAACCTAAGTGCCCGGCCGAGGTTCTATTGGGTTAATATACCTGGTTATTTATGTCGAACCCTAACCTAACCTACAAGAAAGACACAAGAAAACGTAAATACAATTAATATTTCAAAAATTGACACTCAGAACATTGAACGGTTCACAATCTGTGGACAGTTTTCAATTTCGCGAGTTAGATTATAATCTAACGGTTTTTACAATCTTACGGTGACATATACAAAAGAATTGATCCCAATGTTCATTTGGTTACAAAAATACTAACATCGAATTCAAAATCATATCATACTAATATTTAATTATATTAAAAATGCGAAAGTGTGTTTGTTTGTTGGGTTGTCCCTCAATCACGCCGTAACGGAGCAACGGATTGACGTGATTTTTGGCATAAGTATAGTTGAGGACCTGGAGAGTGACATAGGCTACTTTTACTATACAAAAAAAAAACACGCGGACGTAGTCGCGGACATCAGCTAGTCGATTATATATTCAAAAAGATCGCAAAGTCCTGTCCGGGCGGCCTCTGATATGTTATTAAAAAGTGGCGATGACCACAAACAAGTAGGTCGACTGATTTACATTCAATATAGGTAATATAGGGAGGTATATATTTACATTTGATGAAGGCAATATGTTTTGTGCGTCATCTTATACCGATCGACGAATATGATATTTTTAAAAATGACACAGATTTGCCGGTGTTACTTCATGGCCAACTTTACAAGCACACAAAGTGTTTGTTTATTTTTGGACGATGATATCCAATTTTTGATAGATTGGGTACTGAATCAGACAAGATATATGCGTCTAGGATAAGACAAAGGAATCACAATCAATGACCAATGTCTATCATTTTCTTTTGCTTTGCTTAATATATGTAAATACTAGACGAGGCCCGCGACTTCGTCCGCGTGGATAAAGATTTTTGATTCCCGCGGGAATTCTTGAATTCTTCGGGATAAAGAGTAGCCTATGTCCTTCCCGGGACAAGCTATCCCTGTACCTTATTTTATCAAAATCAGTTGAACAGATGGGCCGTGAAAGCGTAGCAGACAGGCACACTTTCGCATTTTTAATATTAGTATGGATATACAGAAAAAAAGTGATATAAATAAAATGATTTATTTTTTGTTTTATCGGACGGTCCTGGGTATCATCTCATCTTCGAATAATATATTATAATATTATATTCCTGAATCAATTTTATCTTAGAATTCTGATATTGTCAACAGAGCGGCCACACGTCGAGCCCCCGTGGCAGCGCCTCCTCCACTTATGGAAGGCGAAGCCCTAGCATCAAGACTGCTGGAATTGCAACCACAGGGAGCCAAATTCCTAGGGTAAATATCACTTTGTTTGAATTATATATACCTTACTTTCTTGTGACCATTGAATTCTCTAATACATTTTTTGACCAAATTGTTTCGTTTTTAGTATACAGTTTAGCTGTTACAGTCGAAGCGATAATCTCAAATCATAAATATCATAGCGTAGAGGTCGCTATGTTATTTATGATTTAAGATTATCGCTTCGACTGTATGTTCGTTATGGAGGTACTTCTATGTAGATACATAGAAGTACCTCCATAACGTAAAACACAAATTTTTGCTGAGGAAAACCACGAAACGCCTGTAACGCCACAATAGTACAATGATACTGTGAAACTACGGCGATAGGCTTTTAACCTGAATTTTGTTGCTAACGCTTAAGACGAAATGGCATCTGCATGAGATTGAAAGAAAAATTGGTATTTAACAATTATATTGCCGTCGCGCTGCTCCTCGAATAGAGTCCCATAATACCCGATAGGCACAACTGCAGATTGGACCGATTATACCTTTGAAAAGCAGTTGAATTACTCTTTCTCTTGAACTCTCATGTTTACTCTTCTAAAACTTAACCGATTTTTTTTTCAAGAATAATTTTAAGAAGGGTTCGGGCTATATCAGTCTGTTTTTCTTTTTTTGACTATGTTCATCAAATTGATTTGCAGGATGTCTGATGGCGCGAAAACTGGGCCATTTTTGCAATTTTTGAAAGGTCCCTGTTTTTAAAATTATTAATTTATCGAAAAAAGGAAACCATTTGCCTGGTGGGAGGCTTCGGCCGTGGCTAGTTACCACCCTACCGGTAACAGACGTGCCGCCAAGCGATTTAGCGTTCCGGTACGATGCCGTGTAGAAACCGAATAGAAACCGGGTTTAATATAACTGCCATGCCCCTAACAGGTTAGCCCGCTACCATCTTAGTCTGCATATTCACTTACCGTCAGGTGCGATCACAGTCAAGGGCTAACTTCTAGTGGATAAAAAATTTAAAAAAACATAGGGACATGGCACGTATGGATACATATGGATTTTATGGTGTAAGAATATTTTCTCTATTGTAATTATCCACGGCGAAAACAAATGAATTTTGATTTTTTCCTCCAGGCCCGTAATCATCGAGGTGCCAATCTTCACAGCATCGTGCCCCGAGCGGGAGATCGTGATACTGCGCTCTGACACCGGAGAGACCTGGCAGGATCATTACCTGCACAACAATGACAACCCTATGATACAAGTGAGTCAAAGCCAATTGATTTTTCATTAGTTTATTTTCGTCGTCCAAGCATATAATATTATGTGTTTTTGACGACCTCCGTGGTGCAGTGTAGTATATTTATATTTAAGACCTTTTGTCTTCGTAACAACGCGGTGTCGGTGACGCGAATGCACAAGTTTTCCCCCTACCAAAAAGTGCTCTTAGGGCTAAAGAAGTTTTCACTTTTAAAAAATTACTCATTTTCTAGGAAGCACTAACCCGCGAAAGGCAAGATCACGGTAACAGTGGCGAGAGCCTCGGCGAGGCTGGGGAGAGGGTCACACGCATCATCACTTGCGACTTCCCACACTACTTAGCTGTGGTGTCCAGAGTACGACAGGAAGTGCACATCATTGGGCCCGAGGGAGGCACTATATCTTCCGCTCACATACCTCAAGTAAGTCACTCTTGCAGGAAATATACTATCCCCTCAATAGTAGCACAAAACAAACATTAAGTCGGATTTGAAGCTCCTAATATACTATGAGTTGGTGTCCCTGTCGCATGGCTACTGCCATGGATAAAAAATATTATAGACTTTTTTTAATGTATAGGCTAGCGCTTGGCTGCAATCAGATCTACTAGAAGATGCCTATTCACTCATTTGAAGGTACCTATATGAAAGAGGAGGGGAAAACGGAAGCCGGAAAGGCCTAGCGGTTCGATTTAGAAACGAGGAACTTCTTACGAGTCCGCGGAATTTCGACTGCGTAAGGGTGCAGGGTTGTCCATCAAGACTGATACTAAGATTATTCGCGCAAAGGTATTTTTGGATGCAAAACCTCGATCAATAACATCATAAGCACTGTTTAGTAAAATACTGGACTATTGGATTTGATTTAGCAAGCTACGTAAATTTTTTTGACATAGGCTTCTGTTATAATTTGTGTCCCATTCGCCCGAATTATTTATTATAACACTGGCGAAACTCGTAAACATTTTATTTAGTTAGCGCCAGTCAAATGGTCGTCTCTGAGCTAAGGTGCGAGTGCTTGTTTTCGCAACTCTCATACAAACTGTCGAAGTCAACATACGCGCGAAAATAAGCTATTGCGTCGCGTCTTGCGTTCAACTTCAGACGCAACTAAATGATCGTTGCCAGCTATATTCGATGTTTTGTATTAAATTAATTGTATTTCGTTACCAGGTCCAAGCCCTATTCCCACCGCAAGCGCTAACAAAACGCATCCGCGTGGGCTTACAAGCGCACGGAGCTAACAGTACGCTCTGCAGACGGGTTCTGCCTCGCCACGCGGCTGTCTCACCAGTGCTGACTGTGGAGCCGCGGCGGAGGAAGTTCCACCGCAGCATCACTCTCACTGCGCCCTTGCCGCACTCTGCTGATCAGAAGGTAATAGCAATGAATACTCCTAGGAGCGCACGGAGCTAACAGTGCGCTCTGCAGACGGGTTCTGCCTCGCCACGCGGCTGTCTCACCAGTGCTGACTGTGGAGCCGCGGCGGAGGAAGTTCCACCGCAGCATCACTCTCACTGCGCCCTTGCCGCACTCTGCTGATCAGAAGGTAATAGCAATGAATACTCCTAGGAGCGCACGGAGCTAACAGTGCGCTCTGCAGACGGGTTCTGCCTCGCCACGCGGCTGTCTCACCAGTGCTGACTGTGGAGCCGCGGTGGAGGAAGTTCCACCGCAGCATCACTCTCACTGCGCCCTTGCCGCACTCTGCTGATCAGAAGGTAATAGCAATGAATACTCCTAGGAGCGCACGGAGCTAACAGTGCGCTCTGCAGACGGGTTCTGCCTCGCCACGCGGCTGTCTCACCAGTGCTGACTGTGGAGCCGCGGCGGAGGAAGTTCCACCGAAGCATCACTCTCACTGCGCCCTTGCCGCACTCTGCTGATCAGAAGGTAATAGCAATGAATACTCCTAGGAGCGCACGGAGCTAACAGTGCGCTCTGCAGACGGGTTCTGCCTCGCCACGCGGCTGTCTCACCAGTGCTGACTGTGGAGCCGCGGCGGAGGAAGTTCCACCGCAGCATCACTCTCACTGCGCCCTTGCCGCACTCTGCTGATCAGAAGGTAATAGCAATGAATACTCCTAGGAGCGCACGGAGCTAACAGTGCGCTCTGCAGACGGGTTCTGCCTCGCCACGCGGCTGTCTCACCCGTGCTGACTGTGGAGCCGCGGCGGAGGAAGTTCCACCGCAGCATCACTCTCACTGCGCCCTTGCCGCACTCTGCTGATCAGAAGGTAATAGCAATGAATACTCCTAGGAGCGCACGGAGCTAACAGTGCGCTCTGCAGACGGGTTCTGCCTCGCCACGCGGCTGTATCACCAGTGCTGACTGTGGAGCCGCGGCGGAGGAAGTTCCACCGCAGCATCACTCTCACTGCGCCCTTGCCGCACTCTGCTGATCAGAAGGTAATAGCAATGAATACTCCTAGGAGCGCACGGAGCTAACAGTGCGCTCTGCAGACGGGTTCTGCCTCGCCACGCGGCTGTCTCACCCGTGCTGACTGTGGAGCCGCGGCGGAGGAAGTTCCACCGCAGCATCACTCTCACTGCGCCCTTGCCGCACCCCGCTGATCAGAAGGTAATAGCAATGAATACTCCTAGGAGCGCACGGAGCTAACAGTGCGCTCTGCAGACGGGTTCTGCCTCGCCACGCGGCTGTCTCACCCGTGCTGACTGTGGAGCCGCGGCGGAGGAAGTTCCACCGCAGCATCACTCTCACTGCGCCCTTGCCGCACCCCGCTGATCAGAAGGTAATAGCAATGAATACTCCTAGGAGCGCACGGAGCTAACAGTGCGCTCTGCAGACGGGTTCTGCCTCGCCACGCGGCTGTCTCACCCGTGCTGACTGTGGAGCCGCGGCGGAGGAAGTTCCACCGCAGCATCACTCTCACTGCGCCCTTGCCGCACCCCGCTGATCAGAAGGTAATAGCAATGAATACTCCTAGGAGCGCACGGAGCTAACAGTGCGCTCTGCAGACGGGTTCTGCCTCGCCACGCGGCTGTCTCACCCGTGCTGACTGTGGAGCCGCGGCGGAGGAAGTTCCACCGCAGCATCACTCTCACTGCGCCCTTGCCGCACCCCGCTGATCAGAAGGTAATAGCAATGAATACTCCTAGGAGCGCACGGAGCTAACAGTGCGCTCTGCAGACGGGTTCTGCCTCGCCACGCGGCTGTCTCACCCGTGCTGACTGTGGAGCCGCGGCGGAGGAAGTTCCACCGCAGCATCACTCTCACTGCGCCCTTGCCGCACCCCGCTGATCAGAAGGTAATAGCAATGAATACTCCTAGGAGCGCACGGAGCTAACAGTGCGCTCTGCAGACGGGTTCTGCCTCGCCACGCGGCTGTCTCACCCGTGCTGACTGTGGAGCCGCGGCGGAGGAAGTTCCACCGAAGCATCACTCTTGCCGCACCCCGCTGATCGGAAGGTAATAACAATGGATACTCCTACTGTCGAAGTGAACGTAATGCGACGCGAAGGAAGTTCCAAGAAAAGATTTAAAATTGTAGAATAACGGGTATTTCCGTATATTAAAAGTGATGTAGCTTTTATTATTAATGACCGATTGTCCTGGTAAAGGTGTTAAAAGATGCGGATGCAGGCGAGAAGTGCATTCGAGTTAGAATTTTGAAATTCGGTTAATAAGTTTTTGAAGAAGAGATTTTTATTTCAGATTTTTTTTCGTAAATTTTTGTATTCATTGCTCCGATTTTTGCGGGGACTGCGAAATCTCTGAAATTTTTATACGACTGCCTGAAATAAGGAGTATATTGTTTTCAGGGTTCATGTATGTATGTATGTATATATGTGAGTTTGTATATTCCACCATAACTACTGTACGCCTGAACCGATTTTGATAAATGAGATATTGTTAGAATCCCTAGCTTATTCCGGGTGACATAGGCTAGTAAAATTTAAAAAAAAATGATAGGGTGACCATGGTACCGCATTAAAGACTAAAGTTGAAAAAAAAAATCGTAAATAAGATTAACTATATAATCATCATCTAGAAAATGGTGAGTAGATTCCAAAAATATATAACACTATAGTTCAATATCCAGTGATTCACAAAACAATATTATTTAATAAAAATGTGAATAAGATTCTAATTGAAATACCTATTAATTTAGATTTTTAACTTTTTATTAGTTCGATTTTTGGCAGGGCAGTCGTGTTATTTTTTTTTTAAATTATGACTCGTTTGCAGATCAACAGCCACGACAAGCAGTCGACCGCAAACCTGCGGCTGCTGTGCTCCATCATGGGCGGACAGGCGCGCGCCGTGTGGGAAGACGTCACGGGCTCCACGCCGCTGACCATCACTGACGACTGCGCTTCATTCACCACCACCGTTTCCGCCAGGTATACACACATGTGCTTAATCTTCTTTATATATGTCACCGTAAGATTGTAAAAACCGTTACATTATAATCTAACTCGCGAAATTCTAAACTGTCGAAAGATTGCAAACTGTTCAATGTTCTGAGTGTCAATTTTTGAAATATTCATTTTATTTACGTTTTCTTGTCTCTTTCTTGTAGGTTAGGTTAGGGTTCGACATAAATCGTCGGGTTTGAAAACCTATCGGATTACAATTTACAATCTACCGGAAAATAATGCGTTAAATTGTAATCTTTAGACAGTTTAGAATTTCGCGAGTTAGATTATAATCTCACTCTCATCTTTTTACAATCTTACGGTGACATATATATAAAAATCAATTGCTGTTCGTTTGTCTCGCTAAAACTCAGAAACGTGTTGACCGATTTAGATGAAATTTTTTGTGCGGGTTTTAGTGGGTCCAGGGATGGTTTATATTCACAATTGGACTCGGTAGGGGGCGCTGCAAACGGGTACTAGGGTCAGGGCAGGACAACGTCTGCCGGGCCTACTAGTCTATATATAGAAAAACCAATTGCTGTTCGTTAGTCTCGCTAAAACTCGAGAACGGCTTGACCGATTTTGATGAAATTTTTTGTGCATGATTGGGTGGGTCCAGGGATGGTTTATATTCATAATTGGACCCAGTAGGGGGCGTTGCAATCGGGTTCTAGGTTAGGCAGGACAACGTCTGCCTGGCCCACTAGTCTTATATATAAATAAAAATCAATTGCTGTTCGTTTCGTTGAAATGTTTGTCGTAGTCCAGGGAAGGTTTAAACGGTGAGTAAATATGGAAAAATTGCGAGAAAAATAGTAAAAACAACAATTTCATTTTCCCATATATACTGTTCTACCTAATTTCATATCAAACATTTGACGTGCAATCGAGTTCTAACCTCAGGGCAGGACAACGTCTGCCGGGCCCACTAGTATATATATAAAAATCAAATGCTGTTCCTTTGTCTCGTTAAAACTCGAGAACAGCTTGACCGATTTTGATGAATTTTTTTGTGCATGATTGGGTGGGTCTAGGGATGGTTTATATTCATAATTTGACCCAGTAGGGGGCGTTGCAATCGGGTTCTAGGTTAGGCAGGACAACGTCTGCCTGGCCCACTAGTCTATATATAAAAATCAATTGCTGTTCGTTTGTCTCGCTAAAACTCGAGAACGGCTGGGCCGATTTAGCCGATTTTGGTTTTGAAACGTTTGTCGTAGTCCAGGGAAGGTTTAAACGGTGAGAAAATATGGAAAAATTGCGAGAAAGATAGGGCAGGACAATGTCTGCAGGGCCCACTAGTCTATATATATAAAAATCAATTGCTGTTCATTTGTCTCGCTAAAACTCGAGAAAGGCTGGGCCGATTTAGCCGATTTTGGTTTTGAAACGTTTGTCGTAGTCCAGGGAAGGTTTAAATGGTGAGAAAATATGTAAAAGTTGCGAGGAAGATAGGGCAGGACAACGTCTGCCGGGCCCACTAGGCTTATATATAATTTCTTTTTGTTATTTTTTTATGGTGTGGAATTGAAAAATACATTTAGTCCTAAATTTTTACCCTCCTACCACCGACCCCTATGTTTTGATAGCATGTTATATTTTTCAACCCTGGTCGATAGCTGATCAATGGGGTCCCGTTTTGCCAAATTCCTCCGCTTGTGAGCAGCATAATAGCAAGTTTAATAATTCATATGGCAAAACAACGTTTGCCGGGTCAGCTAGTTAATATTATAAATGCGAAAGTGTCTGAGTCTGCTACGCTTTTACGGCCCATCTGTTTTGTCGGCCCAACCGATTTTGATGAAAATTGGTACGGTGAAGGACATAGGCTACTTTTACCCCGGAAAATTCAAGAGTTCCCGCGAGTCAAATTTGACAACTTTTGAAATCAGTTAGAAGTAGAAAAAGCTCGCAGGCTAAAACAAAATTTGAAACAAAAATTGTCTCTTCAACCGATTTTGATGAAATTTGGTATAGGGATTGTTTGTATCCAGGGGGAGGACAGGAGATGTACTTTTATCCTGGACAATTCAAGAGTCCTGAACACTTATAATGCTTAGCAACTTTTTGTGTTTTCAGATTCTGGTTGATGAACTGTCAAAATGTTAGCGACGCAACCAAACTAGCGACGGAGCTATACAGGTAAAATAACTCATTTGGATTGTTAAAAAAAATATTTTTCTCATAAATTATCATTATCATAAATTTTTAATTGAAACAAACTTATACCCAACTTTTGCAAAGTTTACTTAATGTGTTCTACAAAATATTGCGTTTATAAATAGAGATTTGCTTAAAAAAGTTTGGTTCGACGTATTCTATAAAAGAAATCGAAAAAAGAAGGAGGTTCGCGAATTGGTGCTTGTTTTTTTTATATGTTACCCGATTTCTGAACCGATTTGCATTTTTTTGGCTGCTGGTAGTTCGAGGTAGGTCTCATAAACGTTATATTTGGATAGAAGCCGGCGTCATTTTGCGGAAATCCTTGATAATGAAGGAACTAGAAGTTTAATTCGCTATAGTTAATCCGCGACAATAGATAAATCTATGTTGTACAGTGTGTGCACTTATATCGCGTGCTAGTTGTGTGGTGAATATCGCGGGCTATAAGGGTGGGATACACACTGTACCACATAGATTTACCTATTGTCGCGGATTACAGCGAATTGAACATCTAGTTCCTTTGTCACTGTAAGATTATAAAAACCGTTAGATTATAATCTAACTCGCGAAATTGTAAACTGTCGAAAGCTTGTGAACCGTTCAATGTTCTGAGTGTCAATTTTTGAAATATTCATTGTATTTACGTTTTCTTGTCTGTTTCTTGTAGAATAAGTTAGGGTTCGACTTAAATAATCAGGTAGTGCACTTAGGTTCTATCGAGTAAATATAACTAACAGATATACAATCTACCGAAAAATAATGCGTTAAATTGTAATCTTTCGACATTTTGCAATTTCGCGAGTTAGATTATATTCTTACGGTTTTTACAATCTTACGGTGACACCTTCATTAATAATGTAATATTTTTCACAGAGAAATGCTTCTGGTGCCATTTGAAGTACGCATCGTGGTATTGGGCAAACGCCTCGACGCGTTAGAGGGACGGTTACTAGTTCTGTATATAACCGACAGATACGCCTATGACACTCTACTGCATCAGGTAAATACTTCCAAATCCATTTAATATTACGTGTACTGTATGAAAGTACTAACTGATGCCCGTGACTCCACGTAGATTGAGGTTTCTAGTTTCTCGCGGGAACTCTGTAATTTTCCGGGATAAAAAGTAAGCTGTGTTTTTTTCCAGACTATAAT
Source organism: Erebia palarica (assembly GCA_964035005.1). Classification (NCBI taxonomy): domain Eukaryota; kingdom Metazoa; phylum Arthropoda; class Insecta; order Lepidoptera; family Nymphalidae; genus Erebia; species Erebia palarica. The sequence goes on from OZ035992.1 coordinate 5,609,943, forward strand.
CTATCTCTGTACCAAATTTCATCCAGATCCATTCAAGCGTTCTGGCGTGAATGATACAAAACATCTATCTATGATACCCGTGACTTTGTCCGCGTTTATCAAACTATTTTATTCATTTTATTCCTGCGGGAACACCTAATTTTCCAGGGAAAAAAATCCTATGTTCTTCGAGGATTAAATCTATCTTTTTACCAAATTTTATTAAAATTGGTTGAAAAGATCGCCCGTTAAAGCGTAGCAGACAGACAGAGACATAGACAGACAAACACACTTACGCATTTATTTATTTTATTTTATTTGATCTACCAGCAGAATTACAGGTTAAAAGTATATAAAATGATAAATGTCTAAGGCACTAGGTACACACGCAATTCTAGATACATCAAGCAAATTATAAGTTGTAAATTCACATAAGTTTACAAAATAAATTACTTATAATATTGGATAGAATCAGGCGTTACTTTGCGGAAGTTCATGATTTAGCAAGAAAAGATTACAATTATTTTGCTATTGCTAAGATTGTCTAGTCTAGACAATCTTGTATTGTAAAGTCTACATCTCCTGAAGATGCTCCGGTGTCGGGGCGAAACGTGCGTCGAGAATAGTATAAAAGTGTTGTGTGGTGGTGCATGTGAGTGGTGGTGGCATTGCTTGCTTGGGAACTTGGCTTTCTTGCTTGGTTGGGAAGGTAAACGGTGCTTCGCTTGTAACTGCATGCTTGACAATACAGAATTTTTTCTGTTGGCGGATTATAGTAAAATAATTGTAATCTTTTCTTGCTAAATTACTAATAAAATAATAAGTTGAAGCAGGGCTACAAAAATAAAAATAACTATAATATCATTAAAATAATAACTTACCTAAAACTTATACAGTGAGACGTATACCCTATTAGTATTTGTATTTAATTTTTTTTCTAAAAAGATTTGATAATATGTATTGTATGATTTGTCCATTATTGAGTGTAATAATAATTTTGAATTTAATTGACCAATTTAATTTTGTTAGATAATTTAATTATTATAATTTAATTATTATTATAATTTAGTTTGCTCATGTTTATAATATCAACAATATCAGGCGCATGTCATGCGATACGGACGTGTTTTGTGCAAAGTTTTGCGGCTATTATTATTTTAATGATTATGAATAACAATGGAAGAAAAAGTTATCATTAATGAGTTTTTGACATTTGTCCAAAATAAAATAGACGTCATTGACGAACTGAGCATTGTTCAAATATGTGCCACGAATTTCACTTCTGAAGAAATTGAGTGCGGGAAGACGGAATTGTTTAACGCATTGGCGTCCGAAGGAGTGAAGTTTGTTCAGAGAAAAGGTGAGGACAAGAGTAAAAAGAATATTAAAGATGTAATTAAGGCATTCAAGGAGACCGAACCAACTCGACAGCCTACATTTGTAGCAAGAAATTTAAATAAACTACCACCAGTGTCCTTTGATCACGTTGACGTGACGCGCCTTCTTAAAGACATCGTGATCCTGAAGAATGAACTGCAATGCCTGCGTATTGACTCTGTTACGAAGTCTGAGATGACCATGTGGCAGACAAAAATTAGTACCGACATTAATAATTTAAAATCATTATCGGTGATCGAACGGCAAAATGAACTCCTAAGTCAGGGACATAAGGCCGAGAGTTCTACGAAAAAAGCTAAGAGGTCCGAGCGTCGACGTCCTAACAATGATGTAGGTAGCGAGACACAGCTGATAAGCCCGCGTGAAAGAGAAAGGGCTAGCTCGGTTGAAACGATCGTAGACGCTGCCGGGCCTTCATACCGTGATATCGTAGTATGCCCGACTGTGCCTAATGAACCGCAAACAAAAGTGAACCGAATGCCAAAGCTAGTAAGGAATTCTATTAGTCGTCATGACGACACCGAGTTTACGTTGGTAGAAAGAAAGAAGCGGCTGCGTAATAATAATTTGCGAGGCTCGGGTCAGCGCGTGAGCACTATTCAAGTAGCCGACATACCTATTTCGATCTATGTATCGAGACTATCGAGATGCACTACCACTGAGCATATGAAAAATCATATTAAAGAAATGGGACAAGAATGTATAGACGTCCAACTTTTGAAGCAAAAATATGAAACATCATTCAATTCTTTTAAAATCTCAATATCTCGTTCAAAGTTGGATTTATTTCTTAAAAGCGACTTTTGGCCTGAAGGTATAAAATTTAGAGTGTTTCGCGAACGAGCTGCATTAGCTAATGATACCTCAAGCAATATTATACCTACAGTATGAATAGTTCCTCTAAGCAAATGACTATGGTATCTTTTAATTGCAAATCGGTTAAAAGATCAATTCAATGTGTCAGAGAACTATGCAGTAAAACGGACATTGTAGCACTACAGGAGACATGGCTGCTGCCCCATGATTTAGACATTATGCAGAGTATCCATGCTGACTTTGGGTGCGCTGCCATCTCCTCAGTAGACTTGTCAACAGGTGTATTGCGTGGGCGACCTTATGGCGGTCTCGCGCTTATGTGGAAAAAGACTCGGTTTAGTAATGTGTCTGTTATAAACTGCGCCAACGACAGAATAATGGCTATTCGAGTTAATTTAGATTTGCGATCTTTCCTGATATTTAATGTTTATATGCCAACAGACGACATCGAAAATCTACCCGATTTTACTAATTGCCTAGCACGAATAAGTGCGATTGTCGATGAGTGTGATGTGGCGTCTGTTTATATTTTGGGAGATTTTAATGCGCATCCGAATGCCCGTTTCGGGAACGAGCTGAGGCATTATTGTGACGAGCAGGAGTGGGTTTGCGCTGATATGAGTAAGCTTGGTAGCAATTCTGACACGTTTACTTTTATCAGTGAATCGCATGGCAGTCGCCGTTGGTTGGATCACTGTCTTACTACCGAATCTGCGTGGAAATCTATAGTAAGCGTAGACGTTATGTATGATATTTCGTGGTCTGATCACTTTCCGCTACGCGTAGTATGTAATATCGAAGCGACAGAGTGTCTCACACTTGACGACGGTATCCTTGCCGGGACGGGCATTCGGTGGGGTGACAGAGATGCTAGTCAAATAAATGAGTACTCTAATTATTGCGAGAATAGACTTCTTACAATATGTGATCAAATTGTATGTAGCGCCTGTGATAGTAATAGGTGTAACAACTTATGTAGTCACTATTTATTTATTGATAAGTTATATAATGATATTGTAGAAATTTTACAATCAGGTGCTAAACGCTCATCAAAGCGATGTCAGACCTACAATATCAAGCACAAGCAGGTCACAGGTTGGAATTTTCACGTTCAAGAAAGTCATAGTAGGTATAAGTTTTGCTTTGAATCATGGGTGTTGGCGGGTAAACCGTCTACTGGTACTGTGCATGATAATATGTTAAAATCACGAAAAATCTTTAAAAATAAATTACGTTGGTGTCAAAGAAATGAAGAAGCCATTAAATTAGACATTTTGGCCATGCAACGTAAACAGAAAAATTTTGTTAAGTTTTGGAAACAGACTAGGGCATTTAATTACAAACATAGCAAACCAATAAAAGTAGATGGCTTGCATTGCCACAAACAGATAGCCAATATGTTTGCGGAACGGTTTAAAATCCAACCGCTAGAAGTAGACCCTATGTTAAAAGGTAATGACTATGTCCATTCAGTACCCCACTTTGACGAGGTTAAGATACGGTTTAAGACTGAAGACATAACGAAAATTGTAGTACAAATGAAAAGGGGGAAAAGCCCGGGATACGATGAATTAAGCATTGAACACGTTTTATATGGTAGTTTAGTACTGCATGAGAAACTATGTGGTCTGTATAACTTGTGTGTAAGATATTCGTATCTTCCCCATAATTTGATGAAGACAATAGTTGTTCCGATTGCAAAAAATAAAACCGGAGACTTGGGTTCTGCTGCTAACTATCGTCCTATATCCCTGGGTACAGTAATAGGTAAGATTCTAGAACGTCTAGTACAACCCGAACTGCTTAGAAATGTGGTAATCGATGATGCACAGTTTGGTTTTCGTCCTGGTCTCTCGACGGACTCAGCTATTGTTGGTTTGAAACACACGGTACAGTACTACACTAGACGTGAGACCTCTATTTATGCGTGCTTTCTAGACCTGAGCCGGGCTTTCGATCTAGTTAATTATGATATTCTCTGGGAGAAATTGTACCGGTCCCAGGTCCCAAATGAAATTGTGGGTCTGTTGAGACACTGGTATGGAAACCAAACAAATACTGTGAAATGGGGCGAGGCGACCTCTAATTCATATAGATTAGACTGCGGTGTTCGCCAGGGAGGAATTACTTCTCCGGACCTTTTTAATATCTACCTGAACAACTTAATAGAGGAGCTGAGGGACACCAATGTCGGATGCCATATCAATGGTGTTTGTGTGAACAGCCTGAGTTATGCTGATGACATGGTGATCCTGAGCCCGTCTATCCAAGGACTCAGGAAGTTGCTTTCCGTCTGTGAGTATTATGCGAATGTTCATGGACTGAAATACAATGTTGATAAAACTGAGATGATAGTTTTTAAGTCGGGAAAAGGTCCGGAAAGGATTCCAGGAATAATCTTGAATGGTAAAGCAGTTCGGGTTGTACAGAAGTTCAAATACCTTGGATATATTTTGACAGAGCAATTAAAGGACGACAGTGACATTGAGAGAGAAAGGCGGGCACTCTCGATTCGTTGCAATATGCTGGCGCGTAGATTTGGCAAATGCAGTAAGGCTGTTAAAATAACGCTATTTAACGCCTACTGTCAGTGCTTTTATACGTGCCAGCTATGGACTAACTTTTTGAGGAAGTCATACACTGCAATACGTGTGCAATATAACGATGCTTTTAGAATACTCATGGGGCTACCGCGGTATTGCAGTGCTTCTACAATGTTTGCCGAAGCGAGAGTGCCCGATTTTTATTGCATTGTGAGAGCTCGTGTGGCGTCTTTCTGGGAAAGGCTTCGGAGCTCTAACAATCGAATCCTCAAGGTCGTCTGTAAGGGTCCTAGCCCTATTGTTGACTATTGGCTGTCTGTGCACCGTGACAAGAACAGAAAGTAGTACCTACCTGTGACCTGCGACATCTGAAATGAGTTTTTTAACCATTTCAGTTAGCCGTAAGTTTTAATGTGTTTATGTATTGTGTCTTTTGACTTGTGACATCTGAAATGCGTTTTTTAACCATTTCAGTTAGCCGTAAGTTTTGAATGTTTTATATACTGTATATTTCTATTGTGTTTTGTGACTTGTTTTATATTGGGTTTTATATGCCTTTTAATAAATACATTATTATTATTATAATGTTAAATGTTAGATATTAATAATTCTAAATGTTGTACGCTAGAAATGGCAGGATGCATGTTAATATTGTGTTCATAATAAATAAATCAATAAATCAATATAATAATCGTCCGGATATTAAGTACTAGCTAATGCCCGCGACTTCGTCTGCGTGGATCGAGGTTTTTTGGTTCCCGCGGGAACTATTTAATTTTCCGGGATAAAAAGTATTAGTTAGTAGAATAGTGAAAAGTAGTATTCCATGGTTATTCCAGACTTTAATCTATCTCTGTGCCAAATTTGAGCCAGATCCGTTCAGCCGTTGGGGCGTGATTGAGTAACAAACATCCATACATCCATCCAAAATTTTGATGTAATTGTATTGTAGGAGCACTACACAGAAGTAGCGCACTCGACTTCGGTCCGCTTCCTGGACAGCAAGCCTGTATACCTGGAGTTCTCTGGAAACCTCGTGCCCGTCACCAAATCGGGCACACAACCCAACTTCATCTTCGAGGTACGTATGAATAACATCCAAAATTGGGTATTTTATTTGTGATTATTAAATAAAGGATAGGATATTTGGGAGATCCCACAGGTAACGGAAATAATCCGTTATCGGTGGGATCTCCCAAAATGATGTCCCCTATTTATTAAATGTTGAATAACCATTCATTCAAAAACCCACACTACACGTTAGGATGTTTAAAAAAAAAGTTACTGATTTGACTTGTTGTGTTTTACACACTGCGCATGTTAATGCAAGGTTTATGTTTTTATTTATTTTGCGGTAAGACGATTAATTGTAAGAAACTGGTAATAATATGAATTATATACCCAGTAATTTTATTTCTTCTCATAGGCTTTCAAGGACAATCGCGTTGAATTCACCGTTCGCGTCAAACACCACGAGGAGAATCCGTCTGGCAGAATCTACTTCATGAATGAACCCAAGGTAAACGTCTTTTTCAAAAATCTTCTATCAAAAAGATTCCAAGATAGTTCATGGAGCATTCGATAGACTAGTTTTATCCCGTATTAACCCTAATGTGTCTATGTGTCCTTTCGGCTTCGATTTTCCCTATCACCTTTAATATAACTACCTACACTCAAATAAAGAGTGAATAGGCATCTTCTACTAGGCCTTTACACTGCACTTTTTACAGGGCCAAATTTTGTTTATACCCTATTTGGTTTCTGAAAAAGCACTCTTCAAATCCTCAACCATACTAGGGTAAAGAATTGCATCCATCCGTTGCGAATTGCAATGTTGCGGCGTGAATTATGGAGGGTAGAGATAAGGAGGATCATCTGTGTCTAAGAAATGTGTCCGTCCAAATGCATTCAATTGGGGGCGCCACATTAGCATCAGGGTAAATTTAAAAGGAAGCGCCAAATATTATTGGAGTAGGCTTGAGAAATAAACAAGGAAAGAAAACATTAATCATTATTTTGTACAATGTAAGTTGTTGAAATCTATCTTTTATAATTAAAATTATAAATTATAATCACAAATTTTTTGTGCATGAGTGGGTTCAGGGATGGTTTATATTCATAATAACCCGCCAATCGGGTTCTAAGTTCAAGGCAGGACAACTTCTGCTGGGCCCACTAGTTTTTAATAAATAACTACTTTAGTCGACACCTATATTATTTTTTTTAACTCGGCATACTTCACTTCATCTACAATTGCTTGCCCTTTGCCTACAACAGCGCCACTGTGGAAAGTTTTTGAACTGTCATTTATAGCAACCACTGGACACTTTTTCAACTTTTCTCCCATAAGATGATGATGATGATCCACCTTACCCCTACCCTCCATAACGTGAATGGACAAACTAACTGTCACATTTTCGCATTTATAATGCTCAAATCAAAAAATTTAGGTTCACTGTAGGTACACATATATGATGGTGATAATTGCTTACGGTATCTTAAAACCAAAACTACGAGGGTTTCAAAGGCGCCCAGCAGCCCTATTCTGTAACTCAGTGGTTATCAAAAAATGAAAGCCACTGACTTATATTTTTTATCCATTGAAGATTTGCTATGAAATGTTCTTTAATTTTTTCATAGTAAACCTTCAATGGACAAAATATATATGTCAGTGGCTTTCATTTTTCGATAGCCACTGAGTTACAGAATCGGGGGGCTGGTCTGAGAAGAGCCCACAACAAAATCAGCCGGGTTTTTTTTATTAAGAAGTATTATAAAATGTTTAACTATGAGCTCATCTGTGTTCATATCAAAACCTGTCAATAGCAAATGTGTGTATGGCATAGGTGGCGAAAGGCGAACAATCGCCGAACCCTGCTTGCGTTTTGGACGTGTCCCTGCCTGAGCGGATCGCGCCCAGAGCGGCCAAGAGCCATCTCGACTGCTTGAACTTGGACCAGTCTGGTATGTACTTAGTATTACCACTACAGCTCATTAACGTCCCACTGCTGGACACAGGACCAGTCTGGTATGTACCTACTTACTATTACCACTACAGCTCATTAACGTCCCACTGCTGGACACAGGACCAGTCTGGTATGTACTTAGTATTACCACTACAGCTCATTAACGTCCCACTGCTGGACACAGGACCAGTCTGGTATGTACTTAGTATTACCACTACAGCTCATTAACGTCCCACTGCTGGACACAGGACCAGTCTGGTATGTACTTAGTATTACCACTACAGCTCATTAACGTCCCACTGCTGGACACAGGACCAGTCTGGTATGTACCTACTTACTATTACCACTACAGCTCATTAACGTCCCACTGCTGGACACAGGACCAGTCTGGTATGTACCTACTTACTATTACCACTACAGCTCATTAACGTCCCACTGCTGGACACAGGACCAGTCTGGTATGTACTTAGTATTACCACTACAGCTCATTAACGTCCCACTGCTGGACACAGGACCAGTCTGGTATGTACTTAGTATTACCACTACAGCTCATTAACGTCCCACTGCTGGACACAGGACCAGTCTGGTATGTACCTACTTACTATTACCACTACAGCTCATTAACGTCCCACTGCTGGACACAGGACCAGTCTGGTATGTACCTACTTACTATTACCACTACAGCTCATTAACGTCCCACTGCTGGACACAGGACCAGTCTGGTATGTACCTACTTACTATTACCACTACAGCTCATTAACGTCCCACTGCTGGACACAGGACCAGTCTGGTATGTACTTAGTATTACCACTACAGCTCATTAACGTCCCACTGCTGGACACAGGACCAGTCTGGTATGTACCTACTTACTATTACCACTACAGCTCATTAACGTCCCACTGCTGGACACAGGACCAGTCTGGTATGTACTTAGTATTACCACTACAGCTCATTAACGTCCCACTGCTGGACACAGGACCAGTCTGGTATGTACTTAGTATTACCACTACAGCTCATTAACGTCCCACTGCTGGACACAGGCCTCCACTCTCATAGGACATGAGACGAGCGGTCTCATTTGACCTGCGTGGCGCAGTGTGTAGCGCTGTTGTCTTAACGTGCGGAGGACCCGGGTTCAATCCCCGGCAGGGTCAATTTGGGAATTTATAATTTCTGAATTTTCCCTGGTCTGGCCTGGTGGGAGGCTTCGGCCGTGGCTAGTTGCCACCCTACCGGCAAAGACGTGCCGCCAAGCGATTTAGCGTTCCGGTACGATGCCGTGTAGAAACCGAATAGGGGTATGGGTTTAATATAACTGCTATGCCCCTAACAGGTTAGCCCGCTACCATCTTAGACTGCATCATCTCTTACCATTAGGTGAGATCGCAGTCAAGGGCTAACTAGTTGTGGATAAAAAAAGGAGAGGGAATTAAAGCTTAGACCCACCACGCTGCTCCAATGCGGATTGGCGGGATTTGACGGCTATCATGTTACTGATAATAACTGGGACCGACGGCTTAACGTGCTCTCCGAGGCACGGGGGTGAAGCACCGCCAACTTCCTAACTCGGGGCTAGTACTGAGAATTTCTAGTCAGAAAACCCCAATACTTAATTATGGCTCGACCCCGGACTCGAACCCGACCTCGTCGGCCACACTAAATTATTATAAATTCCCAAATTGAGACCCTGCCGGGATCGAACCCGGGACCTCCCAAGTTAAGGCAACAGCGATCAACACGCAGGTCGTCAAATGTGTTTTTCTTTAATGCTATATTTAGGAAAAAGTGTGTATATATGCTATATTTAGTGTAAAACACTATCGAAGGTTTAAACACAAATTTTGGTGGTGGTGTTGGCAGGATTCGACGCCCTCAAGGACGAGCTGAGCTTCCACTGGGGAGACCACAACCACAGCATCAACCCACCAGCCATTCCCGAAGATGAGCCGTTACAACTCAACGGACATGTATGTATTTATTTATATACTAGCTATATATGTATTTAGTTATATAATGCTCGCGACTTCCTCTGCGTGGTTTGAGGTTTTTTGGTTTCCGCGGGAACTCTTTAATTTTCCGGGATAAAAAGTAGCCTATGTGCTATTCCAGACTTTAATCTATCTCTGTGCTTAATTTCAGCCAAATACGTTCAGCCGTTGGAGCGTGATTGAGTAACAAACATCCATACATCCACACATCCATGCATCCATACATCCATCCAAACTTTCGCATTTATAATATTAGTAAGATCTACTAGCTGTGCCCGCGTATTTTTTACTCCCTTTAGGGTAAAATTTTTACAAACTTTGAATTTCGTATTTATTTATATCTAATCAAAAGCCTAAAAAATAAGTTTCAAGCTTCTAGCTTTAAAAATGACGTAATTTCCATACAAAATTTCATCCCCTACTTCAACTTCTTACAGCCCTTTTTCGTCCTTTCTCAGGCTCTAGACTGTCTCTGTACCAAATTTCATTTAAATCGGTTCAATAGTTTAGGCGTGATTGCGTAAGGCACAGACAGACAGTTAAATTTGCATTTATAATATTAAGTATGGATAGCCAGTTAACTGATATGATAATTTGGTATTTGACAACGGCATCAAAAATCAACGCACTTTTTTTAATTTACTCAATAATTTTAAATGTTTGTTTCACATAAAATTAACAGGAGATGTGGATATAACGGCTTTTGGCAGATCCTCTATTTAATAATAATCACAAAAAAATAATTTATTTGATTACAAGGCCAAATACCCAATTCTTATACATCACATTATTTCAACCCATCGTCGGCTCACTTACTGAGCACGAGTCACCTCTCTGAATAAGAAGGGTTTGGACATAGTCCACCATGCTAGCTAAGTGCGGATTGGCAGCACACACCATTGAGAACATTATGAAGAACTCTCTGGCATGCAGGCTTCCTCACGATATTTTCCTTTACCGTTAAAGCAATTAATATTTAACTGCTTTAAACAGACAACTCAGAAAATGTAGGAGTGATTACCTAAAGATCTAAACCCCAAACACCTGAACAGAAAGCCGATCCACTAGGCTTTCACCGCATAAAAGAACATATAGTTATACCTAATGAATTTTTTAAATTATCGCCTTTTTCGAATGACACAATTCACTTGCCAGACTAGTATTTATATTTAGTTATTCTAAAACTTTAGTCTAGTACGCCCTATTGACCACCTACCTCACCTTCAGCCTTAGATGAGTTCTCAATTCAATAACATGTCATTATAGTTTGTTTAGTAGTTGAATAGTTGGTATTTTATTAGTAAATTATCTCTAAACCGTAGTGCCTCATTCCTCATGTACGCTAAATGTTGATTTCACTTTGCCAGGACAAGACTATTGCTAATGGTGACGTCAAGTATCCCACCAAAGATACGCAGGGAAAGGTGACGAAACCGCACGGTAAGACGATACGATATTTTACAAAGACACCAGTCTACAGAACCTACATGTTTTTTTGGTTATTTTTTATTCTTATTTAATAATACGCGGGTTTGGTTGATTATACTATGCTAAATCGTAGCGTAGCTTAAATTTAAAATTGTGGAATTAAATTGTATATTCGTAAGAATCGAAAATATCGAATTAGGGACGATACACGTTAGACCGTATTGGGCCCAAGCTTGCCACTTCCAGGACACGTTCGAATTTTGGAGTATCTGAAGAAAACGAGATTTGGCCTTGTTTATGTTCCTGTGACTTTCTTTGGATTATCCTTGTTTTGTCAGACGTGCCTTGGGCGTGACATGGAATGATCCTGGCACGATCTAATGTGAATAATCCCTTTTCTTGTTGAGAAGGCTACCGTAAACATGGGCCTTTACGAATAAAGCTTTTGAAGAATAGGTAACTTTGTCTTAATATCGCCAAAATTGGATTTATCAAAAGAGTCTTAGGTGTTTTTTCAGTGGGTAATATGCATATTGCATAGTCATCAGGGCACTCATCCCACACCATTTGCTCGTGAAATCACTCGCGTAGTTCTTTAGAAGCTTATTTCATCATACAGTGTATCTAATAAAGTAAATGATTAAATGGTATAATGTGTCTAAGAATAATTAATTTACAAATATGATTTTTTGTGTCAATACTATGAAAACCCTATTTCAATATTCTTAATTTCCGATGAGTGACGTACCGGTGAAATGTTTCATGTACACAATGCATACAGGAGAAGATTTATTTATAATGTTTTCCCCTTGTACAGACGCTACCCCTTCGCCGATTTTAGTGTAAGTACATAGAGCATGTAGAGTAATCGATCATTTATTTCAGTAAACGGTGACACCCTGCACGTTGATACCAATAAAACAAAAGCTACTTTTGATTCCGACGAAGACAAGACGCCAATGAACACTCTAGAGAAGGGTAAAAAGAAGCCTGAAGGAGGTTCTTTCCTTGGCGGGCTTGCTGATAAAGTAAAGAATGTGTTCAGTCACAGTGACGATAAAGACAGCAGCAAAGAATCGTCTCCCAAACCTCAGCCCAAACCACGGGAATCCAAAGAAAAGTCCCCACCAAAACCAGCCCCGAGGATTATAAATGAGGACATACTTGAAAAAGTCGAAGATATGTTCAAGGATGTACGACAGAAACCACACCTCAAAGATGACGATGATCTCAACAGCCAAGTTTATTCCACTAAGCTCATGGTAGACGAAGACGATCCTAAAGATACGCGCATTACAACAGAGGATGTTTACCACCAATACCAGCATATGCAGCCCGTAGAAACTCCTCTACGTCAGAAGACTACCGATCCATTCCAGTTCTATGATGACTGCTGTAAAAGTAGATTCAAAGGCGAAAAACATAGTCACGAGGAGACCTCCAACTTAGTCGACAGAATAGAACATGTTAAGTTTACTACACACGAAAAGATACATGAAATTGCCGACGGTGCTCAGAGTGAATTACAAAATGCTCTTAATAAAGCCAAAAATGAGGAAGATAATATAAAGCAGCAGGCTAATGAAGTACAAGAAGATTTAATAGTAAAGTCTGAAAATATTAAAAATGATCTTATTAGTAAAGAAAAAAAGTTAAAATCTGTTCTAAAAGACGACGCAGACAGGCTTAATGATGCAGTTAACGATCAGGTGGATGACATTTCTGGATCAGTAAAACAAGTCCAAGAAAAACTCAGCGAGGAAGTTGCTGATTTGCACAGCAAAATCTCACAAACACTTGATAATGTTCCTACACTTATTGATAACTCTAAACAAAAGTTGACCGATAAAGTTAATTTAATGGATTTTGCTGCTATAGAGAGAGGTGAACAAATGAGACTAAGTGGTCAAGATAAGATATCACAGATAGGAAAATCATTCGAACGTGTAACAGACAACGTAAGTAGCAAAACTGAAGATAGTACGAATTCAGTTTCAAGTAAAATTCATGATCTTAAAATGGATTTGGCAGATGAAGTTGATAATATTCAAAACGCAGTATATGAACAAGCAAGTGATGTTAAGGAAAATGTTAATAACAAAATGAATAACGTGAAGAAAGAAGCTGAAGAAACACTCGACAAGGCCAATCTTGCAACTAATGAAAAAATCAATGAGGTCAATGAATCCGTTGAAATTGTTAAAGAAAAAGGAAAGAAAACAAAATCCAAAGCTGAAAAGAAATCAAAAGAGGGTAAAAACTTTTTTACAGGGCTAGTCCACAACATTTTTGGAGAGAAGGACAAAATAGAGGATGAAGTTAAAGGAAAAATTGCTGAGGGCAAAAAGTCCGCTAAAGAAGCAGCAAGACGAGCTTCTGAAGCGAGAGATAACTTAGAAGAGAGTATCGCTAAAGAAAATGAGAAAATAAGACAAGACACGGAAAAGTTTTTACAGAGCGCAAAAGATGACCAAGATGTATTTGTTGAAAACATCCACGACAAAAAGAACGACATTATACAAATTGCGCATGAAAAGTCAGATGAAATCGTTAATGGTATTCAAAATAAAAAAGATGAATTGATGCGAAGTGGGCAAGACAAAACAGTATCATTTGTCAAAGACATGGAAGACAAAAAAGATAAATTACTTCAGAACGCCCAAGACACTAAACAAAATATTGTGAAAGGTCTGCAAGATAAAACTGATGAACTTATACACAGTGCTCAAGACAATACGGATAAAATTGTTCAAGATGTTGAATGTAAAAAAGAAAAAATAGTACAAAGCGCAAAAGACACGACTGAAAATGCTGCCACTAAGATCCTAAATAAAAAAGATGAATTAGTACAAAATGCACAAGATGTGTCTGAAAACGCTGTCAATTATATGCAAGGTAAGAAAGACGAATTGCTTCAAAACTCTAAACAGACTGTACAATTTACACAAGATTATACAGATGAATTACTGCAAAACGCCAAAGATGAAAACGATTCAATTGTGATTGACGCACAACGTAAAAAAGATGATTTGTTGCAAAATACAAAAGAGATTGTTAGCGATGTGCAAGATAAGAAAGATGAACTAGTGCATAGTGCTAAAGACTCATCCGAAAAAGTAATTAGTAATGTGAACGATAAAAAAAATGAATTGATGCAAAACGTACAAAATAGAACTGAGGATGTTGTAAAAGTTTTAAAAGATAAAAAAGATGACTTAGTACAAAGTGCAGAAAACAAGGGAGAAGAGATTGTCACAAATGTTAAAGATAAAGCTGAAGAAGTAGAACAATATGTTCAAGACAAAAAGAATGAAGCAGCACAGAAGGCACGAGATACGAAGAAACAATTAGAAGACTTTTTATATAATGAGAAAAATGAATTTGAAGAAGCTTTACATCACAAAGTCGACCGAACTGATAAAGCACTAAGAGATACGAAACAAAGTGTAGAATCAGCCATCACGGATAAGCAAAATGAATTAACAAATATAAAAAATTCAGTACAGTTTGAAGCCGAAGATAGATTAAGCAGAATAAGACAAGAGGCTGAACAGACTACGGATGAAATTAAAAGGACTGCTGAAGAAACTTTAAATGCCGCAGCGGATAAGAAATCAAAAGTAGAAGCTAAAATAGCTGACAAAGTAAACGATATCAAAGATTCCGGAAAAGAAGAAATACAAAGGGTTCAAAATCTTGCAAACGAAAAAGGGAATGAATTACAGAAGTCAGCAAAGGCATCGTTTATCCACGTTCAAGATTCAGCCTCCAGTGCTTTTGACCAGTTTGAAAGTGCCGCGAAGGACAAAGTGAACGAATCTAAGGATACATATGAAGATTTGCAAAGTTCCGCTCGAGACACATTTGCCGATTTTAGAGATGACGTTCAAGGACTAGAAAGTTCTGCCCAGGATACACTGCACAGTTTTCAGAGTTCTGCGGGTAACACGTTTGATAGCTTAGACGATTCAACGCGGGAGTTTATCGGTGGTGCGCAAAACACAGCATCGAAAACCGAGGAAAGTGCTAAGGAATTGTTCGGAAACGTGCAAGACACGTTCGAAGGTTTTCAACTATCAGCTCGAAATGAACTCGAGGATGTTAAGGGATCTGCGAAGGACAGGTTAGAAGAGGCTGATGAAAGATTGGAAAAGACGAAGGAAAACGTGAAAGAGGGCGTGAGAGAAACCGAAGACGCTGTGGCTGACACACTCGTTAATGAAGCAGACAAATTCACAAGCAGTCTTAATGATTTGGGAAATTCTGTCTTCGGAATATCCGGCAAAGGTAAATTTTTCATTAATAACCCTGCCTTTAAATATAGATCTCATGTTTATTGGTTTCATATACACCGCTAATAAATCCCTATTGTTGTTGCTGTTACCATACAACCTGTTAAATTTAATTGTTGATAATATTTTTCTGACTTGTTGTTATTCCAGGATTCATGAAGGATTCCAGCACGAAACTGCTTGAATCAGAAAAATCACAGGCTTCACCATCACCACACAAGAAGAGTTCGGGGTGAGTTTGACTTACAGTTGTATTACACATTTAAACTATCAAATCAAAATGTAAATAATACACTTCACGCCATTGAGCACATAACTAATACACGAAAGCAATGATTCCTTATCAAAAAATAAGCTTCAACTTTGAACACCCCCATTCAAGTCACAATCTTAAGAAAATAATTTAGAACTGTGAAACATTTTGCAATTGTATCAATTATTGTATATATATTTAAGAAAGCGTGCACTATGTGATCCTATCCACAAGCCAAGGCCAAATAATAATCACAACTTTTTTATACAAAAAATATCGAAAAATGGTTTCTTTTAACGATCCATGGTCTTGTTAGGCTCGTTTCTAAAACAACTAGCTTCAATAATTTAAATTCGTTGATTTGTTAAAAAAATTTGAAGTAATTAAAAAATAGTTCACTAAAGAAGTAAAACGTTTCACAGTGTCTAATGTTAATATGTTAATTGGTACACATTTCCTGCATCTAACTTCACGCGCACCGCATTCCAGAATACCGAAGCTTAAGAGGAAGAACAAGAAATAAGCGAACGAGCGACCTGCGGCGAACGAAGTATGGTATAAATAGTCTAGCTTAGACACACGGACTAAACGAAAAAGATGTAGATTTGAAATTTTGGCCAATCTTCATTGAAGATAATATTATGACGTCACAAATTACGAATCGCGTGTATTTCTGTCTTTTTCTTTAGTCTGTGTTTAGACCTAATATTTATTTGTTATTATTAATATACTGTCTAGTACTATTGTTTTCCCGATGCTCGTATATAGAAATTATTTATTTAACGATTGATATTTCTATAAAATGACGAAAATTCTTTAAACGTGTGATTTAAAGAATCGAATTTGAACTTGACTAAATATGATGACATTACCCGTACTGTATAAAATAACCAGGAGGTGAGTCCTTGAGTCAAGATAAAATACCTTCAAGGCCATAAATTCACACTTGTCCCTACAAGTTTACCTACCTTGTATATTTAAGTCAGTGAAACAATGAAACAATAGTATTTGTAGTGTAGAACGCGTTGTGTATTACTCTCGTCTAAGTGGGTGTCTATTCAATAGTTGTATACTACTTTTTTGAATGTCGGTTAAAGGGATTATTCTTGATTACTCGAATAACAAGAGATAGTGGAGCTGTCAAAATATTGACGTAAAAAAATTCCCGTATGAAGATTGTGCTTTTAATTTCAAGAGACCTTACACACGAATAATTTTAACGCTGCGTTTATTTTGTTTGCATTATTAGTCATTTTTAAAACTGATATAATGATATTTGGTTATGCTTATACTTATAAAAGTGACCTTGTAAATATTTTATCGACTCACGATTCAGTCAGTGTTTAAGTATAATATTTATTAGAGATATATTGAAATAATACTAATATGCTTATGCAATAGAAAATAGTTCTCAAATCGTGGGCGCCTATATTTCCCAATACGAATAGGTACGGGATATAGTGTGATAACAGTTTTATTTCATATATAACGAATAAGATAAGGTTTCTAAGAACTCACGTGTTTAAAAGATAGAAATCATTAGAGAAGAGAGAAAGATATTAATCGCAGCGTTAAAAGTAGACGTATGTAAGGTCTCTTATTTTAATAAATTCAAAGGCTATGCATGATTGGCTTTATAAGAACAATAAATGTGTACTTATATGACGAAACATTATAGCTTCACGCTATCCAGTGAATAACATGTTATATAAATATCTCCCCTTATCTGGTACAAATAGTACAGTCATTATGGCAAATATAATTTTAACAATTCGATTTCAAAGAAATCGTCTCTACTTAGTAGTAGGTTAATCATTTTTTTAATGGAAATTAATTTAATTAAAAGTTTTTTTTAAATAATTTATACAGATTTATACAAGTTGAATCATGTCTTTAATCTTGCCTGTCTTTCGATATTTCTTTCTTTTTTTTTAATCAAAATGTACCTCTATGGAAATATATTTATAATTATATCATTTTAAAATTTATTTAAAATAGTCATTTTGTTACGAATAAGATTTTATACTGTTGCATCTAATTATATTTATAATTTTAAATAAATAAAATTAAAAGTCAATCTAAAGGGAACTATAGACGATGTAGATGTAGAATTTTATCGTTGTAACGTGAAATCAGATAATTTTGCATTTCTGTGTAATATTTTTTAAGTATTTATGTATAATAGAAGCGAATATCAGTGTTTTTATGTTGCATAATTTATTGTATTTTTAACACGTGTTTTCGTTATAAAGTCTACACTGCTTTTGTACAGTATTTAGTGGATATTAAGTATTTAGCAGCATTCAATTATCATTTCCGTGGGTCATCGAGTCCATAGCTTTATCTTAGATCTGCTAGGGTATTTATTTTTAAACACTTATATTTTTAGTTTGTCTATACATATTGAATCGCCGATGCCCAAAAACCCAATCTAAAGGTTTGAGAATTTCAGAAAACTCAAACTTATCGCACTTCCAATATAAAATCGTACTAATTGGTTTTTTGTGGTGAATGAATCAATGTGTATTTCAATTTTATACATTTCCTTCAAGTGTAGTTTGACACTATAAAAGTATAATATTGATATAATATTTTTAATTTATTTGAAAGGGTCACGAAGCGGCCATTTTCGATGTCGCATATTGTCCGTCTTTTACTTATGTCGAAATGTCTATAACTGTAAGATAATATTGCACAAGTGTGAGGGGCCAGCAAACTATGGACTTTTGATCCGCCGTTCATTGAAATTAATTGCTAAATAAATAGCCCGATAAATTCATTTCGCGTCATAAACACCACCATAATTCATAATTCACAATTTTTATTTTGCCAAATTGTGGGTAACAACAGTTGTTATCTTTAAATAATTAGTCCCGTTTAAAATTTACTGCCAGTGGCAGTGTGCAAAAATATACATGTACCTCCTTAAACTACGTAATTTTTTTATCAATTATTTATAATATAGGTATATCCACCATAATTCCCAACAATTTAAAATGTGTCAATATAATGTATGTTGAATCATTTTTATTTATTTATCTATTCCATTTCCATAAGCCACCTGGATGCCTGGTCTTCTTCCACCTCTCGGTATTCCAGGTTATGGAAGCAGCTTCCATCTTCTGTGTTCCCTCATGATTATAATATTGGGCTCTTCAAAGAGCGGATAAACAAATATCACACAAGCCGGTAACGCATTAGCGGTTCCTCTGGTGCTGCAATTGCTCATGGGCGGCGGTAATCACTTAACATCAGGTGACCCGCCTGCTCGGTTGCTCGCTATATAAACAAAAAGGCAGTGTTCGGAGTTGTCTGATGGACGCCTTGCTTTTATGGAGCATAGAAGTCTGATTATTGATATCATTTATCAATCATTTATATTTTTATAATAATCTGATTGGAAATGAAATCTGTTGAAGATATTTTCTACTTTCATATTTGCGGTATGGGGTCCAGGGGATTTCGAAGACTCCCTTAAGATCATGTATTAATCGGAACCAATTAGCCTTTAAGATCAAAAATTAATAGTTTGTGTGGCCCTAAAATTGATGTTTAAGAGTAATGGTGCCAATACAACGCACTTGCGAGGGCACCCCCTGCTTAGCTTGTGTCTCTCTGTTAGATGTTAATGTAAGATATTATACGAAAATGTTCTCGATCATTGTGGCTTTTTATTTATTGTGTCTGCCTATATACTTAGTGTTTATTTTTATTTTTATTGGCTTATCTGTGGCTTTGACAGTGGCAAGAATTTATTTGTTAAATAATTTACTCAACAGAAAAAAAAATTATGAATATAAATTTTCTTTATGTACATAGTAGGTTTGTAAGTGGTATCCTTTCCACTGCAAAATCTCACCAAATGGTCAATCTGCCACAAAAAATTAAAGACCTTGTCTATGTACAATAGTTTTAGGCAAGGTCTATGTGACTGTCCAAAGGTTATATTTTAGTAGAAATCTGGTTAAAATATATATATATATATATATATATATAATGTCATGGTAAATACAGACTCATTTTGCATAGCGTTAAAGTTTAATTTGCGTTGCATATACCAGACTCCTTTCTGTATGAGTGAGTAGCTAAAATCCGCGACAGGCTATCCCGGTATTATTTCTATTTACTTGTAAATAACTCTGACATGAAGCGAGCATTTGAAGTTGTTAAGGTTACATCTCACGTCACGCACAGCATCACTGCATCTTGAGCACGCGCTTCCGGTAAGTTCCTTTGCGCCATTCATTTTAAGTAAAGCTATATCGATGTGTGTCGTAGTAAATTTTTATATAAGATACATTACATACACAACGGGTGAGACCGTACTTCGTCGCTTAAGTTCTAACACCGAGTAAGTAATTTTTTTGGCGATGCCTTCACTAGAAACAAGAAAAGGTCCAACAGAAACTCTTAAAGGAATAAAAAATAATAGCGTGGTATCCATTAAAATGACCTAAGAATAACAGGTGGAACACAGTGGAAAAGAAAAACTCACGACCGTGAAATATGGAAGCACCTGGGGGAGGCCTTTGCTAAGAAGCAAGACAGTTAAAATTATCATTATCGGTGTCTTTGTTATTATACATAGCTTAAGTAACTAATTAACTTTTTAATATAGTTTGTAATTATAGATATATGCTAAGATTATGTAAAATTGTCAATAAAGGCTTATCTTATCTTATCCATTAAAAAATCGAAAGTCCAAACCTTTTGAAACAACATCTTATATATTGTTTCGCTCTCCTATAATCGCTAACTTTATCTTTGACTTACGTGGTGTTAAAACTTTAGCGACTGTTTGCACAAAGGCGGAAATGCTACTGCTAAGGCTTAAAGAGCTGGCTTTGGCAAACGGCTACGTAACTTAATCACAAGTAAACGTTTTATTAACTGTTTCCTAAGTCAAAGTCAAGTCAAAGTAGGCTCTATATATGTTAGCTCAAGACAGCTTTACAAAGTCTCATGATATTTTATCTAAAATCATATAAAAATTCAGTTGTTGAGATATATCTTAACTAAATTACCTAATTAGATAGATCTAAAACGACTACAAGGAGTAGACCTCTCGATTAAGTTCAGACTTTCAGATTATTTTTAAATGGGTATCTCAGCCAATGAACAGTCTCCAAGTGTTATGATGTAGTGAAATGTTAAGATCCCATGATCAACATCGATTAGACTTGGAGTCTTTAATGGCTTAACTCATTTATTATGTTATTTTGTTTCCCACTTCAAAACCTTCATAGGGATTTGCTTGGTTGGGTGAAAAGGGAATAGTAGACACCACCAAAATATCTAAATAGTAGCAGTAGAATATAAGTAGCCACCACATTTAGTAGCATTTAAATACCTAGCACGGTCAAAAAACCGCTACCACACCATTGCACGCCCACCCAGAAGCATGACAAACACATCACTGTCACACAAAGGTAACATGGGGGTTTATTAAAAACTCTATTTTTATTTTTATATCCAACCACCACCATGGGCCTATAGCGTACAATCCAACACGGTCAACCTAGAGACTTAAAACAGTCTGTTTTTTTTAGGAATAGAAGAATATATATTTTGCACAATACTAGATTTGAGACGCGAAATCTAATAATAAAATTAAACAAAATTATATTTGTACAAGAGGCGTCCAAATTAGAGATTTCAAATGGATTAATACTTACTAGTCACTTGCATAATTTTTTTGAGTGCAGCTGATCGGACGTTACGAAACAGTCGTATGCGCGTACCTCATGCATTTTCAGTGCCGGCTGAAATGCCCATGATTCAAAAGACCGAGTCTTATATCACTTACCACCACCACCACTACAGCCCATTTACGTCCCACTGCTGGGCACAGGCCTCCTCTTATAGGAGAGAAGGAATTAGAGCTTAGACCCACCACGCTGCTCCAATGCGGGTTGGCAGGCTTTGACGACTATTATCATGTACGTGATAATAACCGGGACCGACGGCTTAACGTGCTCTCCGAGGCACGGGGGTGAAACACCGCCAACTTCCTAACTCCGGGCTAGTACTAAGAATTTCTTGTCAGAAAATTCCAATACTTGTAAATGGCCCGACCCGGGCCTCGAACCCGGGACCTCGTCGGCCGCAGTCAAATATGCCAACCACTAGACCAACGAAGCAGTTAATGGGCTGTAGTGGTATCGTTCACGTATAAATATTGTTTAGTACTGAAAAACGACTCCTTTTCCATAGGCGTGAGCGTATGTCCGCTCGTCCGGCTCTACGCAATATGCGATCAGCTTTAGTTATTAATACGTAGTTAATGGATAGCTGTTTCATTCCTCTTTTCCATTAATGAGTCGAAAGTAATTTATATTCTGTTTTCCAGTTTTTTCTCCAAACTACGCCGCAGTCCGTGAAAACTGACGCCGTCTCCAAGCCAAGAATTTTCACGGACAAATATTATATTAAGATGTAACTAAAACTCTACTAACTTCCTAGAATCCTAGATTAAGAAAGGAGTAAATCAAAATATTACCTAAGGGCCTTTTGATTGCTTTTCCTCACCAGATGATTGTATAGGTTCCCAGAGTTCTGTTTTATGCCAAAAGATAATATTATATCGATTGAGGACTTTCCAGATAAGATAAAAATACTGACAAACTAGACTTTTCGAAGGAATAACAATATACCTTAAAAAACAAATTTGGCTGAAATATACCTTGCTTCCCTATTTATTAAGAGGCCCAGATATATTTGGCCCTTGACAAATCTTTATTGTTTGGTGAGAAAGAGCTCAAAGGCGATTGTATTTGTATGCTATAAACATTACGAAATGTATTTAATAATATATAGTTATATACTTAGAACATGTTAGTGAGAGTGATTATGATAAATAACACATATTCTAAAGTAATTTGCCAGGTTTAAAACTGAGGTCATGAGGGAAAATGATGGCAATACTTTTAGACCTATCGAGTTATTTTGGGATACAGTGCACGAATGAAATAGCGCCAAAATAGCTAATGGCTGTAGCTGTACCTGAATTCAATTGATTTGGTTCTTGCATCGTTACTAAACGATATATGTCGAGTCCATAAGAATTATCTTTTTTTATTTCGTTGACTTTAAGATAAGTAGCAGATGAGTATCTTACATACATACAAAATATCGACAGGTGTTACTTAAATGTCAACGTATTAAATGCAAATTTCGCCTAATCGTAGTTTCAGACGACACAAAGGGACTTCTATCTCATAAAATGTACCCCACTTGATTTTAAATACAATCAATGTTTAAAAATTAAACTGTGTTTTAACGTGCAACGGAATTTGACGAATTTTATGGTATTTCAGTATGGTTAACCGATACAAGAAAAACCTGAGGCTAAAACATAAGTCTTTCTTTACTGTCATATTGATTCCATGTATGTAACTCATCAAAAAATAAATATGTAATAATTTGATCTAACAGGTGCTTTAAATTGTAATGGCATTGAATATGTTGGTATGATTGATAGATATATTGGGCGTTATATAATATTATTATAAAAGATCTGTTTTTATATATGAAATGTTCTTTGTGGAGTTCTGAACTTCTTGTGTGTTGGACAAAGATATAGAATGTAATTCGGAATACCAATGCTGATATGAAAAATCTAGTTGGTTTTGCAAAATATTAAACTTATTTACAGAAAAATACTACCTACGTAATACGTGTATTTGCATCCTTGTGATTTTTGTACTGTATTTCGGTGTTGTATTGTTTAATCTTTAAAACTATTATCGATCGATTATTATCGTTTTTAATTCAAAGAAGAACGTGGGTTTTCATAAAGTAATAAAATTTATTTTATTGTTAAGAATTGAGAAACAATTTAGATATTGTTTTAAAATATTACATTCAATTTAATGAATATTTTATAAGTATATAAATACTATAAACGAAAATGCCCACAATTTCTGAATATAATGTCTAAGTAACTAAGTACTGTTGTTATTGTTTTTTGGTGTACAATAAAAGTATATTCATTCATTCATTCATTCATAATGAAGATTATGTACTGTGATGCCAAAATATAATGAAGAATTTTATGTATAAAGTTAAACTTTTGTTAATTTATTATTAAAATCTATTGTCACCTTATTTATTGCTTTTAGTAATAAATTTTATTCCAAAAAATATTTTGTTTTATTTCAAACTATCAATATTTAGGTAGCTAAAGGAAATACATAGAAATAGAGACAAGGTAGTAACAGTGATACGACGTTTTCAAAAAAAAACTTTGAAATAAAAAACAGACATTCCAAACGTATATTTTTAAAATTTATTTAAACACTTGTAAAATATCATTATAAATGGCTGTCTATGTTTGTGCATATATAACAGGTATCTCATATATATAATTATTTTATATAAATTCGTTAATTAGGCTCCACACAATCTAATACTGTAAAATAAAAACATAAAATTATGTCATATTCCAAGAGTTATACTCTTAATTTTTCTAAGGTAAAATACTATTTTGGATTAAGCAAAATTGAATTATTTTCTAAACTGATCTAAATTGATTTTCTTATGGTAACTTTTCTACAAATCACATTCAAGTTTATCGAACATGCATAGATACTTAACCGTACGTACATTAAAAAAATGAGATTTAAAAATAATTACAAAGCCATTTCAAAATAAATGCTCAAACTTTTTAAACTGCATTTCAAAAACTTCAATAAATTAAGTCTGGCGAAAAAATTAAAAACCTGTTTGAGGGCGCCACTATCGCATATCTTACGGTTACGCTAAGACAGTAAGTTGTATAGTCATATTCATATTATATAAATAAATTAATTCAATTTTTTCTGCAATATAGCGCGGTTTTTTATTTTTCTGGTCAAGTTATAAGACAAAAGACCTTTTCAGATTGGAAAAGGTTCAATTAACTTGGAAAAATTCTCAAAAGATATACATACTTGTCCTATAAAATCATATACTTATTTATATGAACTTAAAAAGTTATAAATATTAATTGACATATCATTGTTAACCAAAATTCTTCAATATAGCCTAAATAAACTTGGAAAAATTCTCATTCTCAATACTTTCCTATAAAATCATATATTTATATAATCTTAAAAAGTTATAAATATTAATTGACATTTATCTTTGTACCAAACAATTGTTCAACAAAATTTGTTAATTACGTACCAAATAAACATTGAGATTTCCAAACTCAATAACCTCCTAGTTCGATAATACAAATAACAATTATTATGGGTGGTAAAATCTTTAAGCACGGTGGAAGTAAACTTCCTATAGCCAAACCCGATCTGGAAACTATTGGAATATTATCGTACTGGAAATTTATCATCACACTTTTAATTTTTTTGTATCCACTACAAGATAGCCCTTGACTGCGATCTCACCTGATGGTAAGTAATGATGCAGTCTAAGACGATAGCCGGCTAACCTGTTAGGGGTATGGCAGGTATATTAAACCTATACCCCTAATCGGTATCTACACGGCATCGTACCGGAACACTAAATCTCTTGGCCTTACGTCTTGCCGGTAGGGTGGAAACTAGCCACGGCCGAAGTCTCCCATCAGGCAGACAGGCAGGCAGGCATTTAAGGTATAAATTGTTATTGGTTTTTTTTTAATCGCTATGAATTATTTTAATATATCAAAAACCAAGCACTTAAACAATAAATTACCACAATAATCATAATCAATACATTGGAATGTATTAAATAAATATTAAGGCACTTGCGTGTGCGTATAAAAACTATCACAATCTTCTTATTATTAAGTTATTCATCTTAACATTATGATATATAGTAGGATTCAAATTTACTGTCGGCTGAGAAGTTAGCTGCGAGAGCTGGGTTCAATTACTGAAACTTGAACACTCTGATATAATTGATTGAATCTAAACTATGCATAAATAATTAATTAATCTTATCATCTAAGATGCGTCCAGACTATATAATGCGATATTAAAACACGGGTCTATTACACGTGTCACGATTTTATAAAAAATTTAGTATCGACTATGGATACATGTTACGTGTGTTTTATACAACAAATGTTATAGAACATGTTAAGTACATAATCTGGACACATCATTTTTAAATTATTCAACTAGCAAGAAATGCTTGGAAACACCAAATGAGTGACGGTACCGTGTCCAATGAAAAAAAAACCATGTCTACGTTCCTGAAATACTGACAGAATACAAATAACGGATGAAGCTTTTCATATCGGCGTTACGTGTATAACTGTATATTATAACTAGCTGATGCCCGCGACTTCGCCGGCGTGGATTGAGGTTTTTTAGTTGCCGCGGAAAGTCTTTCAGCCTATGCTATTCCAAACTATAATCTGTCTCTGTGCCAAATTTCATCCAGATCCGTCCTGCCGTTCTAGATTTATTAGTGTTCGAACAAACCCGACTTTGTTTTATATATAGAGAAGATTGGGTATTTGACAACTAATAAAATAAAATATTGTTTAGTGATTATTATATAGTGTAGTATGTGACCCATGACACTTGCCACGTTTATATTTTAATGTATCGTAATTAAGACAATAGTAATTAAAAAAAAATTGATAATTTCAGAACATATTATAGTCCATATTAAATACCATATAGTCCATGTTATAGTTCGTCTAAGCATCAACAAGTGTTTCATTGGGCGTCCCAACATCACATGGGTCACATACTACCCAAACTACACTATCTCCCAAAAGTCGTAATATCCACGTTCCTTGTTAGTTTTATGTTGAATAACTATTTTAGGCTATCGATTAAATTAAGAAAGTGCTTCAAACTTTGATAACGTCACTGTTCAATATTTCATACAAAGTCCCATACCAAGGACACGTTTTGACGTTTGAAAAAAATGTGCTGATTTGACTAGTTGTCAAATACCCAATAATATATTTAGGGTATGTTCCGATATACCCTGCGAGCACTGTTCAGTGCTCTTACTGGGGAGAAATTCGTTCCGTTAAGGACTGACAGTATACCGCCGCAGTATTCTAGGGAGATTTATGACGTCATAAATCGTCGCCATTTTTGTACTGTGAGCACTGGCGTTTTCGAGATAAGGTGCTCTCAGTGCCGACTGCGTTCAGTTTTAAACAGTAACCAGTTTAGCTAACCATAAAGGAACGGCTTCGCAGTATACTAAATTGACGTCACAGCTTACAGTGCTCGCAGTGCATATCGGAACATACCCTATGGCTTTGTCCCATTGGTGGGGCAAAGTCGATAAACCCAATCGTAGGGTTAAGTTACACATTACGTTCACTATTTCTCGCACTTTTAGTCGTGCAGTTACCGTCGCTCATTGGGTCCAAGCCTTAATTGTTAGGGAAATAACTTGAATGTTACCACAAATAAGGTCCAAAATAAATGTTTGTGCATTGCAGTATAAAATAGCACACATGTTATACATAAAGCACCGTTTGAATATTTTACCTAACAGCGGTAAGTTTTCTAAATAAATATACTGTATATTATATTATAATCTGAATAAGTATTAACAGTAGATAAAAATGCCAACAAAGCATTTAAAAAATGCACCATAAAAAAGGAAAAAGTATACATAATAGCATCTAAACCTTACGGAAAATCGATTGCTTTTCTGATATATTAATAATAAATAATTGTCTCTCATAATTTTTGATTTCTCGTTTGAATATACAAAATTGTGCTTAAAAAGACAATACTTCAAACAAGATATTTTCCTTTGCCAATCAACTATATTTTGGGAATCATAAGTATTTCCATCAAACTTAGTGTTTGTTTGTCCTACTTATAATAAGCTATTCCCTGCAAGTACATCATCCCCCCGATTCTGTAAAGAAATCGTAATCGAAATCGTTTGTCAAACGGATAATCCGACCTGTTTAAGGAGTTCATAGACGCCTAGACGTCTAAAAGCATGTATGAACTCCTTAAACAGTTCAAGTAATACGTTTTACGCTGTCAAATGATTACGATTTGCTTAGACAATTGGGCCTCAGCACTATACGAAATTTCATTCCGTGTTAGAACTAAACATTTCGCTCTTCCCCTCTTTATCATACTTAACAACGCTATCACAGTTTAAATAGTCCATATCCGTCAGCTGCCTCTTTATCATCAAATGCGGTGTTTTTTGCACACGCCTTTCCTTCAGGAACTTCGGAATCATTTGTTTACCTTCCATCAAATATTCTACAATACAACGCTCGAAGAATAGAGCTATTACAAAATTAAATGACGCTATAGCAATAATTATATAAGACATAAGTATATCCTTCGGCATTTTCAGTTCCAAAAATTCGGACAACCAATACGGAGGCGCTACAGTAATGTAGACGCATAATGCGGTCATTATTATCACACTGATCATCAAATGTTTATTCGTTATTACCGATCGTCTATACGGTGAGCCGTGGCTGAATACTATTGCCATTGTTATATACTGGAACAGGGAAATGGTGAAAATGGCGTAATTTTCCCAGCAATAATTCGCTTCAGGACCTTCGTAAGTATGTCTTACATACCACGGAAAGTAAGTTAACGCTAGATAAGTCAAATACTGCGCTACGGCAACTAAAATCATCTGTCCCGTCAAAGAAACCAACGGGACCAAACCTAGAAGGGAAGTTAATGGCGGGATTTTGCACAATTTACCAGTATGGGCTTCGGTCATGCCGAAGAAAAATGCGAAATTAACAATCAACGCCACATCTATGTAAAGGAATTCGAAGTCGGTGAGATTCGCGTCGAAGTAGTACAAGAAGGCTACAGAGAAGAATTCTGTTAAGGAGTACGCGATCATGAATTTGAATACGCCAAAGCTCGTGGATAAGGCCGCTCGACCCTCACGCAATACTCTCGCGACACAGACTATGTCCGGCTGAGCGGAGGTGAATGGGGCCGCTACACTACTCTCTAGTTCTGAAAGGGAAATGCCGGTGTGCGCTGCCCTTAAGGCGCCGCAGTCGTTAGCACCGTCGCCGCACATACCTGGAAGATTTAGATTGATTGAAAAAAAAAAAGTGTGTGCAATAGGCATGATGACAGTAACCGAGAATCAATGAAATTATGAATTTATCTAATGAAATAGGATTCATGGATTATAAAAAACGTATTTATTTTTCTATTTTGAAAGAGATTGCTATTTATTTTGATAAAATATAACTATAAAATACAGCAATCCGCCATAATTGATTAAACACCAAGAAGCGAATGACGTCACAATTGTTTGTTTTCGAGCTTTGACAATTACACTATTGTTTACTGCACACTGCACAAAGTAAAAACAATAGTGACGTCACAAACGACGCCATGACACCGGCGGGCGTTTTGACGTGAATTTTAAAATTTAAATTTCAAATGCCAATTTTATCTACCAAACCTTATTGTTCCGCTGAAATAATATATTTATTCGAAATAGTAAATACTTCCGAACATAATCTGAACATTTTTCAAAATCAGTCATCATACCTATTCACACACGGCAGAAGTGAAGCTTCTGAAAAGTAGCCTACGAGAGAATTGGGTATTTGACTACTACTCAAATAAATTATTATTTGTGATTACTAAAATAGAGGATCTCCCAAAAGTCCTAATTTCCCCGTCCCCTGTTAGTTTTATGTTGAATAACCATTTTAAACAATCGAATAAAGTAAAAAAGTGCGTCGCACTTTGATGACGTCACATTTTAAAATTTCATTTATATCCCATACATAGGACGCGTTTTGACTTTTGAAAAAAAAAAGTTGCTGATTTAGTTATTATATTGATTGAGTTATTTGTCAAATACCCAATTCACACACGGCAGAAATGAAACTTCCGAAAAGTAGCCTACGAGAGAATGAGACAAATATAACTTGTATTCTTATAATATAACTTATTTGATTCTCTCGCAGGCTAAATACTATTTAAAATATATTCGTCTCTTTTTTGTGTCACTTTTTCGATTCATCGAATTTTCAAATCGCACCGATTTTAAAGAAAAAAAAAAAAATGCAAAAATCAGAAACCCGACAGTGTAAATAAAATTGTAGGCATTTGAGAGCTTAAAATGCATGGTTACCCATAGTCCTAGGTAAGCGACGCGACGCGATACGACGCCATAGAAAATGACAGACGTATCTACGCGACAATGTAGGCCACGTGAAGGGTCAGCTACTGTTTGAAACAGTCGCGTCGCGTCGTATCGCATCGCTCAGGTAGGACAACGTGTGACGTTTGTCAAAACCGCAATATTGTCTCAATGAACCGCTAACACGCGCCGCGCTCTATCACGCGCCCCACTGCGCTGGGTTAACGTGCCGCCAAGCGATTTAGCGTTCCGGTACGATGCCGTGTAGAAGCCGATTAGGGGTATGGGTTCAATATAACCGCCATACTCCTTTACTCTCATAGTCCGATGGGACGGAAAATCCGACACGACTGGAGTGAGATCAGGCGCAGGACCGACGGATGTATGTGCTCTCCGAGGCACTGTTGTGAAACACGCCAGGCTAATTAGTAAGTCCCTTCTGGGGACTCGAACCCGAGACGAAATGTTAGCATTTTACCTATTCCGAAAAAGCTGCATCAAGTGGCAAGCGACGTCAACAGATTTCACTTTTCAAATAATTTTAATTAAGCTAGGTAGCGTATTAATTAAATAGTTGGTTGTAAAGCACTCACATACGTGTTTTTTATTTTTAACCACTATAACTTAGCCCTTGACTGCGACATCACCTGATGGTAAGTGATGATGCAGTCTAAGATGGTAGCGGGTTAATCTGTTAGGGGCATGGCAGTTATATTAAACCCATACCCCTATTCTGTTTCTACATGGCATCGTACCGGAACGTGAAATCGCTTGGCGGCATGTCTTTGCCGGTAGGGTGGTAACTAACCACGGCCGAATCCTCCCACCAGGCCAGACCAGGTAAAATTCAGATAAATAAACGATAAATGTTTTATTTATTTCATGTAGGACAACTTGTGTCACTTATGAAACGTTAAAACTCTACCACCGGTTCGGAAAGATAATTCTACTGAGAAGAACCGGAAAGAAACTCAGCAGTTGCTCTTTTCATAGAAAAGAAAAGGTTACAATATGTAGACAACACAACACATACGTTACAAGTATTACACTGACTTGTGGGTCACTGGATGCGAGGCCGGTTGCTTCCATGCAACTTTGTCGTTAATAAAATCCCAAATTGGGAATTCATAAGAAATTATAAATTCCCAAATTGACCCTGCCGGGGATCGAACCCGGGACCTCCGCACGTTAAGACAACAGCGCTACACACTGCGCCACGGAGGTCGTCAAAAAGTTATTGTGCAACGGTATACCACCTGTCCTGGAAAGGTACTTACTAAGGTACAAGAAAAATTCCAGTATTCTACAGATGCCCTCAGAAGTGGGTATAGTGGCTCAGTACCAGTTCGGGTCGACTAGACAACAGCGCCACACACTGCGCCACGGAGGTCGTCAAAAAGTTATTGTCGGCGGTATTCCATCTGCCCTGGAAAGGTACTTACTAAGGTACAAGAAAAATTCCAGTATTCTACAGATGCCCTCAAAAGTGGGTATAGTGGCTCAGTACCAGTTCGGGTCGACTAGACAACAGCGCCACACACTGCGCCACGGAGGTCGTCAAAAAGTTATTGTCGGCGGTATTCCGTCTGCCCTGGAAAGGTACTTACTAAGGTACAAGAAAAATTCCAGTATTCTACAGATGCCCTCAGAAGTGGGTATAGTGGCTCAGTACCAGTTCGGGTCGACTAGACAACAGCGCCACACACTGCGCCACGGAGGTCGTCAAAAAGTTATTGTCGGCGGTATTCCATCTGCCCTGGAAAGGTACTTACTAAGGTACAAGAAAAATTCCAGTATTCTACAGATGCCCTCAAAAGTGGGTATAGTGGCTCAGTACCAGTTCGGGTCGACTAGACAACAGCGCCACACACTGCGCCACGGAGGTCGTCAAAAAGTTATTGTCGGCGGTATTCCGTCTGCCCTGGAAAGGTACTTACTAAGGTACAAGAAAAATTCCAGTATTCTACAGATGCCCTCAGAAGTGGGTATAGTGGCTCAGTACAAGTTCGGGTCGACTAGACAACAGCGCCACACACTGCGCCACGGAGGTCGTCAAAAAGTTATTGTCGGCGGTATTCCATCTGCCCTGGAAAGGTACTTACTAAGGTACAAGAAAAATTCCAGTATTCTACAGATGCCCTCAGAAGTGGGTATAGTGGCTCAGTACCAGTTCGGGTCGACTAGACAACAGCGCCACACACTGCGCCATGGAGGTAGTCACTTCAAAAAAAAAAATGAAACTCACCGACATAGTAGCCAAGCGCCTGGTAGTCGAGCACCAGCTGCTGCTTCTGGTCGGGCGACATGCGTGCGAACACTGCACCGCGCTCTATCACGCGCCCCACCGCGCTCGGGTACTGCTCGCGAAGAGCCTGCCATGCAAACAAAAAAAAAAAATATAAAAAAAAATTGCCAGTCATAGGGACTGCCTAAAGAAGTGAAAACTAATATTTAAAATAAAAAAAACTACAAGCTAGCCCTTGACCTTAGTAGGATGTTGTATGAAATACTGAAGTGTGGCGTCATCAAAATTCGACGCACTTTTTTACTTCATCCATCCATCCATCCATCAGCTTGTATGCATCCACTGCTGGACATAGGTAAGCTTTATTGAGAGCGCGCCACCAAACAACGGTCCTCCGCCTTCATTTTTTTTTAACCACTACAAGTTATCCCTTGACTGCGATCTCACCTGATGGGAATTAATGATGCAGTCTAAGATGGTAGCGAGCTAACCTGCTAGGGGCATGGCTGTTATATTAAACCGATACCCCTATACGATTTCTACACGGCATCGTACCGGAACGATAAATCGGTTTAATTAGATTTTTTTTTTAATTACAAATTTCTAATAAAAAAAAACAAATATAAACCTTAAAACTAAGGCGTTACAGCCAACTACAAGTCACAACCGATTTTGCAATTTTTTTCGCCATTTTGTAGCTAAACTAATACCCTAGGACCCTTTTTTTATATTTTTCTTACGAAAGGCGTGCCTTATCGCTTAGGTTAGGTATATTGTTTCTGTTTTAAGTGTGTACATTATAGAGTTTTATCAATCTATCTATCTATCACAAGCTGAAACGCCTCACCTTCCACGTGTCTCCAGTCATCACGATCTTGTACCGCGGCTCGCGCGGAGGGTTCTCCGCGTCTGACGGGTGTTCGGACGCCGAGCGCCACGAGCCGTGCCCGCTGTCGATGCTGCGCCATTCGCGCTCGAACGACACCCGCCCTCCCACGCTCACCTACACACAACAGTAGTATATTTACACTTTTCGTCAAAGAAAAATGAACCTTTATCGCATGTTTTAGAGCTCAATTTCGTGTATGCATTCACAGCCATTATAGTACAGAAATTAGTTGCTCCCCGCTCAACTTTGGGAGCCAAACTTATATCCGCTTTTAGTACCTAAATTTATTTTGTCAGATTTACCCCATGCATAGAGCTCACACTCCATACTCCACGTTGATGTAAACCATTTTCTACCCGCTCAACTTTGAGAACGAAATTTATATTCGCTTTTAGTATGGACCTTAGGTGTACCTTAATCTGTTTTGTCAGACTTACCCCGTGCATAGTGCTCTCGCAGTAGAGATGCTGCAAGCCAGTTCCATACTCGACGATGATGTGAACCATTCCCTCCCCGCTCATTTATGAGAACCAAACTTATATCCGCTTGTAGTATAGACCTGGGTACCTAAATCTATTTTGTCAGTTACCCCAAGCACAGTGCTCTCATAGTAGAGATACGGCAATACAGTTCCATACTCCACGTTGATGTAAATCATTCTCTACCCGCTCAACTTTGAGAACAAAATATATATCCGCTTTTAGTATGGACCTTATGTGTACCTTAATCTATTTTGTCAGACTTACCCCGTGCATAGTACTCTCGCAGTAGAGATGCGGCAAGCCAGTTCCATACTCCACATTGATGTGAACCACTCTCTCCCCGCTCATCAGAATACCGCACTCTTTGGCAACGCTCACTGCCGTGTGGACGTTGTCACCTGCGCAAACAAAATAATACTTTAATGTCATATTATACGGGATCCAGATTGATACTGATGTGTGATCACACACACTAAACACTACACTAACTACATAGACTAAACACACACTGACACTGAAAACGTATGTTTTCCCAGCTTTCTATCTCCATAAATAAGTTCCAAGCAAATTTCTTTACACAAGTTCAAGATCATTGACAATCGATTAACTGCGACGCGATACATTGAAGAGGTTATCCAGGAGCATGTTGTACCCTATATGGGGTTCATTGGATATGATCAGTTCCTGTTAATGGCCGATAATGCACGCCCACACGTAGCCAGTTGTGTGAATGAATACCTTCAATATTATGTTAGTGCACAAAACCTGCAGTGGCCTGCTCATAGCCAGGACTCAAATCCCATAGAATACGTCTGGGACATGCTCATGAAAAGGAATGAATCCTCTCCCAACCCGTCGCAAATTATCGACGAGCTCCGTAATGCTGCGGTGGCCGCTTGGGAGATCCTATCGCAAATCCATGTCAGAAACAGCATTCAAAGCATGCCAGATCGCTTGCAGGTCGATATCACGGCAAGAGGAGGAAACACGCGTTTTAATTTTAGTGATTTTAAATTTTTTTGTGTTTTAGAACTGGATGTTTATTTCTTTAAAAATTTGTGATTTAAATTAAACATTATTTTCACAGTGAAAAAGTTCTTAGATACTGTAAAAATGCTTAAAAAACATAAAAAAGTGTATTTCTTATTCACTAACATGAATTTAATAAAAAAGAAAATTGTCGTATGTATCAAAAAATCACCGTAGCCAAGTTTCCGTGCCGGTGAGTGTAGTTACTGCTTGTTACTAATTGATACTATGGTTATTGTATGAGACGAGATTGTCTCACCGGTGATCATGACGACGTGAATGTTGGCCTCCTTCAACTCCTGAATGATGCCGGTAGAGGCCGCCTTCAGACGATTCTCCATTATCACCAGACCCAAGAATTCCAGTTCGCATTCCACCTGGCAAAAAACAGTTTTAGAAACAACATTTTTCGTTGTAATAATATGACGGTTTTACATAACAATAAAACCGATATTATGGGTATGTTCCGATATACACTGCGAGTATTGTAAGGTGTGGTGACGTCACTTTAGTATACTGCAAAGCCGTTCCTTAAAGTTAGCTATACTGTCACTGAGAGCACCTTACCTCGAAAACGCCAGTGCAAAAATGGCGTCGATTTATGACGTCATATATTTCCCTAGCATACTGGGACATTATACTGTCAGTCCATAATGGAACGAATTTCTCCCCAGTAAGAGCAATGGACAGTGCTCGCAGTGTATTTATCAGAATATACCCTATGTGCCGAA
Source organism: Erebia palarica (assembly GCA_964035005.1). NCBI lineage: Eukaryota > Metazoa > Arthropoda > Insecta > Lepidoptera > Nymphalidae > Erebia > Erebia palarica. Next base: position 5,645,043 of record OZ035992.1, read on the forward strand.
AGAGTGCTATGTGCTGAGTAAGACACTAGCGCAATCTATATTCGGTAAGGTGAACTACTTTGTTTATGGATAGACCACAGAATTCGGTAAAGTACAGACTGCTATTTCATAACAATGCTGTATGTTTTACGAAGGCAAATCAATAAAGGATCGCCTAACATCAATCAATATACAGAGTGGAAATAAAACGGCCAAGTGCGAGTCGAAATCGCACACAGATGGTTCCATCGTATAAATTTTTACTTATATGTACTTTTTAAATACAAGTTTACCAAGGGGGACCAACTTTAATTTGGTTCCTGATAAAATTAATAATAATTACCTCTTCCCTCTTCATCTTTTGCAGCTGCTTGAAGGTGGCCTCGATGATTCTTGTGGACATAGCAATGACTCGATATCCCTTCTCTGCGTATGAACTTAACACCTCGTTCAGATTTGTAGGCACTGCGAATTATAATGTAATATTTATGCTGCTTAATAACATAATATCGATACTTTAAGTTTAAACATTTCGTCCTAACTGGAATAAAATACTACAAATCGATAGTCAACATTGTGGCCAATTCTGTAGAACACAAGCTTTAAACCAAACTAAAATGACAGCTTTTAATCTAGTTCTGTCCCTTTTTGCAGGGAGTATCATGAAAGGGTTAGCAATATTTTAAAAGTGTTAGCATTATGAAGTTATATCAATAATTTTCGAAAATTCCAAATAATTTATAAGATACTGTTACTTTTACATTTTGACTAGCTTTTGCCCGCAGCGTCGCTCACTTTAAGTTTGATTTCCACACAAAATTCCAAACCCCAATTTTACACCCTTAGGGAGCGAATTTCCTAAAATCCTTTCTTACTAAAAACTAGTTGTATGCCAAATTTCAGCCCGATCCGTCCAGTGGTTTGACATGGGCGTTGATATATCAGTCATTCAGACACCTTTTCCTTTTACATACAACTAGATCATGCCCGTGACTTCGTCCGCGTGAAAAGTTTTTTTTATTCCCACGGGAACTACTTATTTTTCCGGGGTAAAAAAATGCCTGTCACTCTCGAGGTCCTCAACTATACCCATGGCAAAAATCACGTGGATTCGTTGCTCTTTTGCGGCGTAAACCAATAAACCAACAAACTTGTGTTTGGTTTGTTGGTATGTCAATCTTCAATCACGCCGCAACGGAACAAGTCAGCAAATCAGCGAATAAATAAATAAATAAAGTTACCTGTATCCGGTTTGCAGAGCGTCCGAAGCATTTCCGGCGCGCCCTTACAATACACTCGTATGACGTCCTCGCCCAGGAGTCGAACCGCCACCGACGACCTTTGCAGCGTCGACACAAACTGGTACTGAGCCACTATACCCACTTCTAAGGGCATCTGTAGAATATTGGAATTTTTCTTGTACCTTAGTAAGTACCTCTAAGTAACTTTCTAGGACAGGTTTCTGATGCACAATAACTCCATTTTCAAGAATTAAATTTGTTATAAATTGGATCATCAACAAACGTTGATAGAAAATAGCTTATGTGTCCAGCTTATACCATTACCAAATTTCATCCAGATCCGTTCAGCCGTTCTGGCGTGATTGAGTAACAAACACATCCATCCATCCAAACTTTCCACCACCACTACAGCGCATTAACGTCTCACTGCTGGGCACAGGCCTCCACTCTCATAGGAGAGATGGAATTAAAGTTTAGATCCACCACGCTGCTCCAATGCGGGTTGGCGGGTTAACTACTATCATGTTAGTGATAATAATTCGGACCGACGGCTTAACGGCTCCGAGGCACGCGGGTGAAACACCGCCAACTTCCTAACTCCGGGCTAGTACTGAGAATTTCTAGTCAGAAAAACCCAACACTTGGCTCGACCCGAGACTCGAACCCGGAACCTCGTCCGCCGCAGTCGAACTTGCTAACCACTAGACCAACGTTGCAATTCAAACTTTCGCATTTGTATTCGCAAACACGGTAAAAAAAAAGGATTGTCAAAAAAGGATAACTTTGAATAAAGCGGAATCCTAAGTTTAAAAGACTGCAATTTAAAACTTCAATATTAACCTTATATATGTCACCGTAAGATTGTAAAAACCGTTAGATTATAATCTAACTCGCGAAATTCTAAACTGTCGAAAGATTGTAAACTGTTCAATGTTCTGAGTGTAAATTTTTTAAATATTAATTTTATTTACGTTTTCTTGTCTCTTTCTTGTAGGTTAGGTTAGGGTTCGACATAAAAAATCAAGTAGTGCCTGGCCGCAGGCCTGGCACTTAGGTTTTATCGGGTTTAAATACCTATCAGATTACAATCTACCGGAAAATAATGCGTTAAATTCTAATCTTACGACAGTTTAGAATTTCGCGAGTTAGATTATAATCTAACGGTTTTTACAATCTTACGGTGACATATATATATGACCAAAATATAATTTTCTTTGATTTCAAAGAAAAGGGATACAATCATAATTAGACGAAGGTATAGGTAATAATAATAGCCTCTGATAGCGACCGATGTTGATAATACCGTATCGGCAGGGTGAAAGGTACACTAAAATAAATGAATGAAATGAAATACTATTTATTGTACACTTAACATAAATAATCAGTAACAAAAGTTAAAAAAAAATACAAGTCGGTACAATTGGCGGCCTTATCGCTTTTAAGCGATCTCTGCCAGGCAACCAACACATAGGAATTATAACCAGCGATAAAGGGATATGAGTGTACGTAAAAGTAACAATTAAAAGTAAATGGTATTAAATGACTGATAGCTCAAATTAGGATTGTAATTTGACTGACATTCCTTGTTTTTCCCGTGTAGTCTTCGGGTATGTTCCGATATATACTGCGACCACTGTAAGGTGTGGCGTCAATTTAGTATACTGCGAAGCTTCCTTTATATTTAGCTATACTGGTTACTGTTTAAAACGGAACGCAGCTATTGATCAAAACACTGAGAGCACCTTACCTCGAAAACGCCAGTGCCCACAGTACAAAAATGGCGACAATTCATGACAACATATATTTACCTAGTATACTGCGGCAGTATACTGTCAGTCCATAACGGAACGAATTTCTCCCCAGTAAGAGCACTGAACAGTGCTCGCAGTGTAAATCGGAACATACCCTTCATTTATAATATTATTATTAGTAGTAATGCCCGCGACTTCGTCTGCGTGGATCAAGGTTTTTGGTTCCTGCGGGAATTCCTTAATTTTCCGGGATACAAGTAGTATATGTGCTGTTCCAGACTATAATCTATCTCTGTGCCAAATTTCAGCCAGATCCGTTCAGCTGTTGGGGCGTGATTGAGTAACAAACATCCATACATCCATACATCCAAACATCCATACATCCAGACATCCATCCAAACTTTCGCATTTATAATATTAGTATAGATTAGTAAAGATAACACTTACGTGCAAGTCATCAACATTGATATTGGCTGCCCCTTTCGGCTTCACAACAGTGGGCGTCAACATTTCGTAGTGCGCTCGCTCCGGTACCTCGGGCTCTTCCAGCCTCCAGCCGGTTGATTCAAACATCTGACGACAAATATAGTAACTAATGCAAATTAAACTACAGAAAAATTACAGATTATAGTTATACTGATTCGTGCCTCGGAGAGCACGTTAAGCCGTCGGTCCCGGTTATTATCACTAACATGATAATAGTCGTTAAAGCCCGCCAACTCGCATTGGAGCAGCCTGGTGGCTCTAATTCCCCTTCTCCTATGAGAGTGGAGACCTGTGCCCAGCAATGGGACGTTAATGGGCTGTAGTGGTGGTTAAGTTATACTGATTGAGGGATGACAACACATATCAGTTGATTTCGATTGTTAAGCAACGTTGGCACAAGTCGGTAACTGGACGAGTGGCCGAATTTGGGGGTTCAAATTTGGCCTTTTCGCAACCTCCATGCCTCGGAGAGCACGTTAAGCCGTCTGTCCAAACCTTCCCGGTAATTATCACTAACATCTGATAATAATCGTTACAAAAACCTAATACTCTTAGTAGAGACACAGTAAACAGATACAAAGTCGTATGCGGAAGGACTTGGGAAGCGCATTATTGTCCCAAGAATACTCCTACCATTATTTAATTAATGGAAAAAGTAATTCCTCAGTAATGAGGAATACGACGAATAGAGAGAGAGAGACCGATTATAATATTCTTAAATATTCTTAATATTAACGGGCACTAGTCATTTATGGGATATTATAGTACTCAAGTGTGTACGCAACCCATTAAGTAGGTACTCAACCAAACAGGTGTCTAATGTTGCACTAATTTCCTGAAAAAAAAACATTTTCTGCCATTTTCGAGTAATGAGGTCGACAAAATTGGAAAACATACTTAAACTACACGCACATAATCACAAAAAAAAATCGTACTATCCACAAATAACATATCCACAAACTTATCTGACCCGGTAACAGTTTAGCTAGTACACATGAAAAGTAAAATTAAAACAAAAACTAAACAGGCATAAAATAAGTTCCAATTTGTCCAACGGGTCGATAAATTTGGTGGGACTATATACAGGGGAAAGTACGAGACGACATGACAGAGGGTGAGGTCAGTTTTTTCAACTCCTGTTAAGTTTGAGTACTTAAAAGCACAAACACAGTACATTTCCAGACTCTTAGTCTGCCCCCCGATTGTCTAAAAGTTGCCGATCAAATCGTCAAAGCTCGGCGTCAAAGTAAAATAAACCATAATTGCATTGAATTAGAGCTCAATTTCGTGTATCCGTTCTCATCTGTTTAGAGTGTCGTACATACATAAACTAAATTCTTACACAATCGCACCTCTGATGAAACGGCAATGCGACACCACCAGAGAGAGATCAGGCGCAAAAAGACTAATTTACCTTCAAGTCCAAGGGATCTCCAGCCAGCTCCCCATTGAGCAAAGTTAGGCTGTGACAGCAAGCCATGCCAATCTTCAGGTCGTGGAGGTCGTTCATCTGGCGGGGGTCTCTCTGCGGGCGGCCCAACATTGAGGGGGTCACTGCTGTACTGACGGCCACGACCCCCCACATGTCTAGACCATCTTCTGTCAGGGTTCCTGTCTGATGGAAGCAATTTGGGAATAAGTCATAGATAGAATAGCATTTTTAAAAAACCTTTATTGAAAACAATACAATAGAACTTAAAGCTAGCTAGCCTAACATAATTACTACATAAATCATGCCCGCGTGGAACAGTGGCAAGAATGTTAGGTGCATTTCCGCGGTGGACAGCACTGGATGAGCCAGACCTTCTGTCAATAAATTAGAATAGTTGTCAGTTGTCAGAAGTCCAGAGGTGTGTTAAACATAGTCACGTCGTGGAAGATCTATCAGAAAAGTTGTATCATCACCCATTCACTGCAGGTAGGGTCATAACTTGTAATCATAAATCTTCTTTTGCGTAGCGACTGAACACTGAACAGAGTTCATTCATGATTTTTATACGACCGCCTGAAAAAAGGAGTATATTGTTTTCAGGGTTCATGTATGTAGGTATGTATGTATGTATGTATGTATGTATGTATGTATGTATGTATGTATGTATGTATGTATGTATGTATGTATGTATGTATGTATGTATGTATGTATGTGAGTTTGTATATTCCACCATAACTTCTATACGCCTGAACCGATTTTGATAATTAATGAGGTATCGTTAGAATCCCTAGCTTATTCCGGGTGACATAGGCTAGTAAATTTTTTTAAAATATTGATGGGGTGACCATGGTCCCGCATTAAAGACCAAGATTGAAAAAAAATGTTCGTAAATAAGATTAACTATATAATCATCATCTAGAAAATGATGAGTAAATTCCAAAAATATATAACACTATAGTTCAATATCCAGTGATTCACAAACAAATATCATTTAATAAAAATGTGAATAAGATTCCAAAGGCTATATATGCAAATCGCTTGTTAAGGAGGTAAACTCCGAAAATAATATAGCAGGGCAGTCGTATTTTTTAATTCGTTAAATTAATTTCACTTGCTCAATTCGTTAAATTAAGTTCACTTGTAACAAAAGTGCTGTACATCCATCGCTTTGCCATAAGATCATTAAGTGCGACGGAGAGCGCTATATATTTCGCTCTCCTCACATATTTTAGTGCCGCACTTTATTTGCGAGATTTTACGACTAGTATACCACAGTTTATTGTAGTCACAGGAAGTATTGCCCATTGTAACCAGGGATAGCAATTTGTTACCTGGTTATAATGGTTGATGAGGTAACCCTGTTCGGAAACAAAGAAGGGCGTGCAATAACATATCATTAACACCCACGTTTGACCGCTGAAAGAGTGCGTGTATTTGTTTCTGTGTGCGAGCGCGCACGCGTCTGTGTATGTGCGCATGTGTTTGTATTCGCGAGTGCTCGTTTCTGAGCGTGTGTGTTGTGAGCGTGCATGTGTGTATATTTCCTCACCTTATCAAAACATATACAATCCAAGGAGCCACTAACGTTCACCGCCCTGGTGTTGAGACAGGATATCCTCGCCCGCTTCAGTCTAGACACCGCGTACAGTTTGCCCACAGTCATGACGGCGTGTGTTTGTGTGTACAAGTATTTGTGTGTGCAAGTGTGTGTGCATGTGTGTGCACTGTGCATGCATAGATTTCCTCACCTTATCAAAACATATGCAATCCAAGGAGCCGCTAACGTTCACCGCCCTGGTGTTGAGACAGGATATCCTCGCCCGCTTCAGTCGCGACACCGCGTACAGTTTGCCCACAGTCATGGCAGCGTGTGTTTGTATGTACAGGTGTGTGTAGATGTGTGTGCACTGTGCGTGCATATATTTCCTCACCTTATCAAAACATATGCAATCCAAGGAGCCGCTAACGTTCACCGCCCTGGTGTTGAGACAGGATATCCTCGCCCGCTTCAGTCGCGACACCGCGTACAGTTTGCCCACAGTCATGGCAGCGTGTGTTTGTGTGTACAGGTGTGTGTAGATGTGTGTGCACTGTGCGTGCATATATTTCCTCACCTTATCAAAACATATGCAATCCAAGGAGCCGCTAACGTTCACCGCCCTGGTGTTGAGACAGGATATCCTCGCCCGCTTCAGTCTCGACACCGCGTACAGTTTTCCCACAGTCATGGCGGCGGGCAAAGCCGGTGGCACCACTATGGTTATTATGTCCAGTGCTTTGAGGACTATGTCACCGGCTGTCATGGCTCGCACGGTCTAGATAAATACATAATACCATTAACCTACGAAAACCTTCAGCAAAATACAAGAACAAAAGAATCCATTACAATTATTTTACCAAAGGACTTATTTTTGAAGTGAAAACTTCTTTAGGCGCGTGGAGCACTTTTTGATAGGCGGTAAAAATATGGAAACGCGTGATCGACACCTCGCATTGTTACGAAGAAAAAGATCTTAAATATAAATATAGTACATTCGTAATTCAACTTTAATGCCTTAGATTTAAGGTTTATATTTTAAGTATTTTAAGTTTTAAATAAATATTTTTATTGTTATTTTAAATATTCGTTTTCACGGAAAAATTGGCAGTCATAGGGACTGCAGATTTCTATCTGCAATTTTTTAAATATGTATAAACATTCACCTCCAAATAAAAAATATAAAGCTTATTTTTGGCAAGTGTTTTTAGGGTCTTAGAAGTATTTCCTCAAAGTCACCACTCCTAGGATGCGTGCTTCCCCCTTCAACTAATGCCCGCAACTTCGTCGACGTGGATTGAGGTTTTTTAGGTTCCCGCAGGAACTCATTAATTTTTCGGGATAATAAATGTGTATATTCCCGACTATTCACTATCACTATCACTGTGGCAAATTTCATTCAGACCCTATCAGCCTTCTGACGTGATTGAGTAATAAAAGATTGAGTAACAAACTTTCGCATTTATAATAGATAGGTTTTATTTTTCATATTTTCCTTTTTGACAAAAAAAACCGTAACTTATATTTACTTACTTTCAAAGCAACAGTGTATCCAAGTCCGATAAGCGAAATGCAGGCCAAGATGAATATGAACTTGTATGAGTCGCGGTCGAATTTGAAGTCAGCGGGTACTGGGTATAGGATGCTGCGAACTAATTCACCCTTGCTCGTGTTATAGCCAGTTCGGAGAACTACTGCCCTGGAATTGAATACACAAGTTATATTTTATAAAAGATATGTGTTTAATTGAGAACGTTCCTCTTTTTTTTGAAGTTGGAAAGTAAAGGAAGAAGTAAAGGAAAGAAGAGCTAATTTTATTTTTCTAAAAGCTAATTTAATTTTTTATTGTGAGATAGGCTTGCTCTTGACGACAATCATGCTTAGTGCAAAGCAATGATGAGGTCTAGGTTGGAGCGCGCTTGACTAGAAGATGCCTATTTACTCTTGCCTTGAAGGTACCAAAATTAAACGAGGGTTCTGATCAGAAACGTTGAGCAAAAACGTTTCATGCGAACAGATTGGACCTCAACCACATAAGGGTGCCACCGCTGACGATCTCTCGCTGTTCTGTGGTAGAACGGAGAAGGAGGAACAATTGTTTAAAATTTTCCTTTTTTCGTTCTATATTCCATGTTTATGATAATTCATACTAATATTATAAATGCGAAAGTCTTTGAGTCGTCTATGACCATATCGAGACCCATCTGTATAACTGATTTTGACGAAATTTGGCACAGTGAGTAGAGACCGAAGTAGAACCTAAAGGTATGGTACTATCACCTATGTTTCAGAGAAGTTCCTGCAGGGTGATTCAGTAAAATCTACATCTATCATTGTTACAGTCTCAATTGTTTTGTTTAGCTGAATTCATGGTATTTTTCCGAATCAATGGATTTTGGCCAATAATGGAAGAACTTTAGCCAATCGGAGGTGATAGCGATCGTTACACTGTCGCTGTAAGTTTTAGCCAATCGCCCTCCATACAAATTTTTGTCATTAGAGTGTCCGAATTTTGGGGTTATACTTCTTTTGGCGCAGGGAAAAATTATCAGAGTGAATTTTTACGATGCGCGCGCACCGACACCCAAATTCGACACCCTGAAGTTAGTTGGTCAACTTAAAAGACTTGCAGAAAAAGGCCTACCAACAAAATAAAAATAAATATATTTACTGTATGTTGGGTGAGAACTGATAAATATATTCAAGATATTATTATTTGCTATCAAAAAGTATAACTTCTTGTGTGAGTACATAAGTAAACACACACTTTTTTTTGTAATTAAAATTTTCGGAAAACAGCCAGTTTCCGTTACGTCCCTATTACCCCACAGCGTCGCTGTCTAGACGCCTCTGTAGACCGACTGGTAGAAAGAACGTAAGTACCTCCTTAGACTATGTCGCTAAAAAAAACATCATATTATTAACATATTATACTCCGACAAACTTATCTTGACCCGGTAACAGTATCGCTAGTAAAAATGAGAAAAAAAATAAAAACAAAAACCAAAAAGGCATAATAATTTGTCCCAATTTTGGCCACCGCATCAAATATAGTCCAACAAACTTATCTGACTCGGCGGCCAAAATCGGAACAAAATTGTTTGCCTTGCTTACTTTTTTTATTTTATTTTTCATTATATACTAGCGAGACTCGCCGGGTCAGATAAGTTTGTGGGACTATATATACTCACTTAACAGGTTCGTTGCTGTAGTAGCGCGTCTGTATGACCTTTGTACCACAGAACAGCACGCTATTGCTGTGCTCCTTTAGATGGAACTCTTTGTCCACGCGTTGCAGTGATGTCTTAGTTACCGGCACCGATTCACCTGGTGTTATATGGCGTTAGTATAAAATCGATTTTACACAGAACTAATACAAGCTAAATTGGAAAAATGATTAAAAAAAATTGTGTGTGTCAGCTCCGACGCACGACTGGAGTTTACTCTTTACGAACGAAAAGTGTTATCATGGAAACATAAACAAGTGTTACTATGGAAACATAAAGTCACTAACGTAACGATGAAAGTTTGATTTTACTCCCCATAAATTTTCATACCCCGGGCTTATATGTGAAAATCGATTCTTAAGGAGGAGTTTTTGGAGTTTATCCAACATTTTCCAACGAAAATAAAATAATACTCTCTACTACCTTGCTGTGCACCACCCGGGTTCCAATATTACAATACAAGCTATCAGATATTCTATGACATTATGTAAATTACTTATAAGAATAATATGAAAGTTATAGTATTGGAATGCAAAATAAATGAATATGAATATAAACATTGAGGATTTCGCCTCTGTAATTAATAATTTCCAACTGAATTAGCGGTGAAAACGAGAAGGAAATGCCTAGTACCTTATTTCAACGGACAACAAAACCTGAAGATGGAGATTGGATGCTTTTTACTCCGTGAATATAAAAAAATTGTAGGATTTAAAAAAAACAGTCAGGCGAAATCACAGAAATTGACAGATATTAAGTAAAAACTGAAAGGATTGGTACAAATAAACTATTTTCCCTCCTCACCTCACCCGTTATAAGCGTTCCATACAAATAATTGACAAATAAAAAGCTTTATTACTGAAATATTTGATAAATAAATAATAACGAACGTCTATGCAAACTCCATTAGAAGTATTTCCTCGAAAGAGGGAAGCCCGCGTATTAGGAGTGGGGACTTTTGAAGCGGTACTTCTCAGACCCCAAGGTACACTTGTGCCAAAAATCAGCTATACATTTTTTAGGGTCGGTGTTTATTAGTCCCGTACTATTCGCTGTATTTTTTTGTTGAGCTCACCTGTTAACATACTCTCGTTAACTATAGCCGATCCGGTGAGCAAAGCCGCGTCGCACAGCATAGTGCAGCCATGTGGGGGTATTACTAGAACATCCCCCGGGCACAACGCTCGGCTGTCCACCCTTCGACCGCCCCATAGTTCTATGGTGTCGTGAGCTTCTACTGTTGCCCGGAGACTCTCTTGATTCTACGAAAAAGTCAAAGGTTTTATGGTTGGACTATAAAAAAAATGCCGATATCTATGGGATCTTTAGGAAAAGATATTACATTCATCCAGATTAATTCTGATTTTCATGGTCCACTTTTACTTTACCAGTTTTTAACCGACTTCCAAAAAGGAGGAGGTTCTCAATTCTGTTCTGAGTTCTGTTAGTAATGAAGGATGTATTAATTAGAAAAAGCAGCATTTTTTTATTGTGTATAAAATTATTTCAATCTTGCTTGTGATTTTTAGGCGTGGTATTTTTCCAAAGTTGAAGACTTGGTCAAGATTTTTGTACCATATCTCAGTGCCAAAGTAAAAAATAGAGAGCTTTTAATCTATGGCATTGGATATTTAGTAGGTACTTTAAAACATCTTCATAAAATATGGCGGCTCTAAAACAGCTGTTATGTTTGCTGACTATTTTAATTAATATGCACGGTACTTTTTCGTTACTGGATTTGCGATCTTACAAAGTAACGTATGCCGTTACTTCTCTGGCCGTCAAAAATTGAGTTTTTCTCATAAATTAAGTAAACTCCCAATTGCCTGGCAGAGATCGCTACTAAGCGATAAGGCCGCCTTATTGTATTCTACTTCCTTCTTAGTGTTTTCTGTGTATTTGTGTTCCTTCGTTTTTTTGTGTTGTGGTGTAAAATAGAGTAAAAATAAAGAGTAATAATAATAATAAAATACCTTTTTAGTCTGTATAACAGAGGTAGCAACACCGAAGGTGGACATGAGCACTATAGCGATGCAGTAGTAATAATAGGGCTCCGCGAGCCACACCGCGATGGTGAACAATTGGAACACGTAGAATGGGTTGAACACTTCCAGTAGCACCAGCGTCAGCACCGATTGCACGGGAACCTTGATCTCGTTCAGGCCATAAATGTTCAGGCTGCAACAAATAAGCCAGTCAGAACTGCTCAGAACCAGTCAGAACGCGTTTAAACTAGTTTGAAGCGTTGGACTACATATAACGGGTTGAACGCCTCCAGTAGCACGAGCGTCCATACCGATTGCACGGGAACTTTGATCTCGTTTAGGCTAAAGATCTTCAAGCTGTAACAAATGGGCCAGTCAGAACTGCGTAGAACCAGTCAGAACGCGTTTAAACTAGTATTGATGAGTTGGACTATATATAACGGGTTGAACGCCTTTAGTAGCATCAGTGTCAACTGAACAGGCACCTTGATTTCGTTCAGGCCATAGATGTTTTACCATATATTTATCCATCCTTTTGTCAGATTAGTCTTTTAGCCTCAAGACCAAATATCTAGATATCACTTCTTGTGACAGAAGTAACGAAATTGGTATAACTATGACACTATTGTAGTGTCGATAGCACTGAAAAACTAAAGCGTTACTAAAACTGCCTTATAACAACTAGATGGCGCTTTACAAAGTTACATCACGATAGAAAAATTTTCACCCAGGAAGATTGGGGTATTTCTCTCAAGTATTGAGGAGGTCGAGTGTATAAATAAAATTCCTGCAATAATAATGTTAAATGGTTTTGACAAGTGTATACTCACATCCTCAGTCTTCGCTCGGAGCACGGTGGCCTTGCAGCTAGGGCATGAAGTTGGGCACAGGTCGCACCTCTCTCCACGCCCGCTAGTCGGATCCAGTGTGCTCGCCCAGCATCCCATATTAAATACTGCTTCTTGTGACGGAAATAGCGAAACTGTTGTACGTCTGTGGACAAAATACAAATAAGTTGTAGAATTCTCTCCCCGCTGACATACGTCAGGCAAAATCCTTACATATATTCAAACGTTGTCTGAAAAACTACTATCTATCTATGTAATGGAGTAGAATGTAGTTAGAAAGTTAGAAGTAGACCTTTTTATACAACTGCCTGAAAAAAGGAGTATATTGTTTTCAGGGTTCATGTATGTATGTATGTATGTATCATGTGAGTTTGTATATTCCAACATAATTTCTATACGCCTGAACTGATTCTGATAAATGAGGTATCGTTAGAATCCCTAGCTTATTCCGGGTGACATAGGCTAGTAAAATAAATAAAAAAATTGATGGGGTTACCATGGTCCCGCATAAAGAATAAAATTTAAATTCGAAAAAGAAATCGAAAATAAGTTCGACTATATAATCATCATCTAGAAAATGATGAGTAGATTCCAAAAATATATAACACTATAGTTCAATATCCAGTGATTCACAAAAAAAATATCATTTAATAAAAATGTGAATAAGATTCTCATTTAACTAGATTAATTTAAATTTTTAACTTTTTGATTCGTTTTCTGGCATGGCAGTCGTGTTTTAGATTTTTTTAAATTATGACTTGTTTAACAAAATAATTAATTTATCTTTACCCTGGCATGTAACCAATTTGTTTAAATAAAATAAATTAATTGTTTTAATATGGACGTAAGTATCACGATAACAGATTTCGCATTTTAGTGGCTGCCATACAGTACAATAACAAATAATTATTGTTCTTGAGGCCGCCATCTTTAACTGAGGTATTTCAAAAGATAAAGAGTAGTTATTGCTTTAGAATATAAGCGCAAACACTTTTATTCGTAGATTGTTCATAAAGGGCCATTTCATACGAGATGTTTGGCTTACCGAGCGTAGCGAGGTATGCTATAGATTCGAGTAGAATGGCTTTTATTCCCGTGGTAAACACTACTTTTCACTTCGATTGCGAGAAAATAAAATAAATAACGATTTTTAATTATTTCTTTGCCTTTCATTTAAACATTTTGTTACATTTTCATATTAGGCGTAAGATCTTTATTTTCACTTGATGATAATAACAAAAAATAGTCATATTCATTTTACCGTATACCTTCACCTTGTATTGCGTATTGTGCTTAATACATTTCGAATTTCGATGCAATTAAATACGTAATACAAGTCGAAGGTACAAAAATTCTAGAGATTTCGCGGAAATCCGCAATACTATGTTTATTTTTCTGCTTATTGTTAACACGAAGGAATTTAAAATAAAATACATTAAGAACCATAGACATTGAGCTGTATATAGGTGACGATACTTTATTTTCCGGCATAAAAAGCCTATTATACATAAAATGTGCTATTCCAGACTATAATATATATGTATGCCAAGTTACAGCCAGATCCGTTCATTGGGTTTTTCTGGCAAGAAATTCTCAGTACAAGCCCGGAGTTAGGAAGTTGGCGGTGTTTCAACCCCGTACCTCGGAGAGCACGTAAAGCCGTCGGTCCTGCGCCTGATCTCTCTCCGGTCGTGTCGGATTTCCGTCCCATCGGGCTATGAGAGTAAAGGAACAGAAAGTGCACCTGTATAGTGCAATCACTTGTGCACTATAATATCTCCCGCGCAGATGGCTACTCTCTCTGGAGATTGGCCGCCGTGGCCGAAATTCGGTTTACACATTATGATTTTTTTGTAATTATATGTTTCTATATTTAGAATTATTTATTTATTTAGAATTTTATTTTCAATAAAAAAAAAAGAATTTAATGTACCTAATATAAATTATTCATAAACGCGATGCGACATAAAAAAACAGATGCTGACCCTTATTGTGCCTACGTTTTCTGGTAGATAAATTTGTTACTTTCTATGGAATCGGATTTCTATGGAGTCTTATCGCGTCGCGTTGCGCGGCATAGCTTTTGTCGCTCACCTGGGATCTCCTAGGCTCTAGGGTGATATGCAATATGAATAATAAACAGACACAAACATTAACCTTTATATACATAAATTATATTAATTGCTGAGTACCCATTTTATACTCCATATCATTCATACGAAACAGTCAAACCTTATCATGTAACAGCGGATATGATATTAGTATTACTGTAAGCTTCAATCATTATGTAGAGATAAGTAGCAAATGGTCAGTGTCGTAAATATTAATAGATTATACTTAACTATTATTGTTGCAATCTCATTTGTAACAAGGTTAAATTACTGAGTGCATGTTGTTAATATTGCAATTTTTAACCCATAAATATTTTCGTCCACATACTTAATTTAGTTCCATCATCCAAATATAACGGTGTGTATAAATCATCTGCGCTGTCTATAGGTCCTTTTTCACCACCAAATTCATCTTCAAAACCCTCATTTAAGAGGCCACTGGAAAAAGAAGTTCAATTTAATATATTCTAAACAGGTTGTTCAATGAGAGAACAAGACACAAGATAACTGTCTCACCTTGCATCTGCAATGTGTTTGTCTATTATCTTATGTATGTAATAACTCTTGCATTTCTTTTGATAGGTTTCCTGAAAAAAAGTTCTTAATTGAGCCCAAAATTTTAATCTTAAAAGAACTAGACAAATTGATTTATTTATTTCAACCAACTTAATTATATCCTTACAGGTCACCCAATGCGATAGAATAAGCCTTAGATTATTTACAATTGAAATATATGAATAATAAAAATAAACTTAATTTACTACAATATCATACCTACCTAAAACCTAACTAATAATTGTACTTTAGTATATCCTCAGCTGAGATACTAGATCTAAATATAAGGGAATTTAAATAATTTTTGTAGATTTAAGCACAGTGGGGTTGGACTTCTTCCTCATGGATTAAGATTTTTTGCATTCCCATGGGAACTCTTAAATTTTCCAGGGTAAAACGTAGTCTATGTGTTAACTGTTCCCATTCAAATTTTAGCCAAATCAGTTCAATAGTTGTGGTAAGGAGTAACGAAATTCAAACATACAACCTTTTTTGAAGTTTAAATGTTTACTTCCTACAAACTAAATAGGATTGAACACAAACTTCCACATTTATAATATTAATATTAGTAATAGTAGGATACAATTAATCTATATTATTATAATAATTCGAAATTGTGTCTGTCTAGCTATCTGTCTGTCTGCAACACTTTCATAGCCCATCTGTGTGATTTTGACTAAATTTGCTATGATGATAAGTTGCATCCTGGGGAAGGACATAGGTTAGTTTTTGTCTGGAAAAATCAAAGAGTTCCCAGGGCCCAGCAATTTAAAAAATCTAAACCTGGATGTTAGAAGTCATCTGCATTTACCAATCTTTCTATAAACTAAAAATATAAACAAATCTGATGCAAGCATCTTACATATCTTACTAATATTATAAATGCGAAAGTTTGGATGGATGTATGGATGTTTGTTACTCAATCACGCCCCAACAGCTGAACGGATCTGGCAGAAATTTGGCACAGATATATATTTTAGTCTGGAATAGCACATAGGCTACTTTTTATCGCGGAAAATTAAGGAGTTCCCGGGGGAACCAAAAAACCTCGATCCACACATTATCGATTATCTATTACAGTCGCAGGCATTATCTGGTATACAAATAAACAGAATATTCCAAAGAATAAAAAAACTTCTACTTACAATAACCAAAACTTGGTCAGCCAATTGAAAGCAACACCTGACTGAGCCAGCGTACAACAGAAACCTGGGGCACCAGTGGAACACAAGGAATGGGAAGCCACATGTCAGAGTAGACAGAATGTATGTCAGTATAGTCCGCCATCTACACTTGCGATAGCCATACACCACCTGAAAACAAAGACAAGCTGCTTAACAAGGTTATAAGAAACGTAAAATGGGCTGAAATGGGGGTTGGAAGCTTCCATGAAGGTTTAAGTTTTTGAAGTCAGAGACATCAAAATCGGCATTGACTTGAGAATCAGCATTTAGGTTACAAGTTTTTAATGATAATAAGCTGTATGTATACATACCAAAATTAAATGACTCTGTAAACATGTAAAATAAAAAAATTACTTTAAAAAAAGGGGGTGAAAATGGGGTTGGAAGCTTGCATAAATTTTCTAAGTTTTTGAAGTTAAGGACATGAAATCAGCATTTAGGTTAGTTAGCTAAAAGCTATATAGCTGCTATAAATAGGCTTTTTGCAGGGGGAAAATCTCAGAATCTCCCAGGGAATCAGAAATTTCATGCTGTGAAGTCCCAGGCGACTTCTAGTAATTTATATATTTAACTACATCTTGTTAATCAGCTAAATGTACAGAAGGCAGAAAAGATCTCAAGTTCAGTTTCAGTTTCTGCTGCCCCTGATAGATAAATATACAAAATAAGCACTTATGTAGTGTGAGAGTAACATGTCACTTTTTTTAGTTAGGTAGGTAAATATGGTTGATCTTTACTCTACTTAATATTGGTACTCTATCTGTAGTCGTTTTTAAGAATACTTAAGCCATCTATGACTTAAACAAATTATCTTGTTGAGAATCTGCCACAATGCCTTATCATTATCATTATCTTAATGGTCCAAGTGCCGCATGTGGCCTGCGGGCCTTATGTTTGATATGACTGCATTATAGATAACCAAATAGTAAACCTACAAAATTAGTCTCAAATTGAATTTAGATGATTTTGTAAGTTCCAACTCAACTAGTACACTGACTGTTATATAGCAGACAGCACTTGCACAAAAGTGTAGCTTAATAATCAAGTTTAAATGAATCCTAAATAAAAACGTTACCTGTTCAAAATCAGGATCAGTGTTAATATTTATTGAAAGCAAATCATGCAGGTTCTCATGACTTGGCAAAGAGCTGTAGTCAATGAGCGGTTGAGTTTCTTCATCAGATACCATCATTGTGTTGTCTGTCTTCCAATTAATAACTAAACAAAACTTTTTCACAGCTGCTTGTGAAGCTACGTCTCAGGCAATTAAGTAATTTGCATCGTTTCAATACTATCATATTCTTACACTCTCAGTTCACTGTTGTTATCACACTAATTGATATTAAATCTTGAACCACACTAAGTGTGTGTTGACTGTTGATAGTTATGACTTGTTAACCCATTATTATAAAATATTATAAGGCCAAGAATATCTGTGCAATGCTAAATGATGTAACAACTTATTTATTACATAGTATCATGTATCATAATTATTGTTGTCACACGTTGTAGAGGTTCATTCAACGAAGACATGTTTATAGGCTAAATACATAGGTATTAAATACCTACTATCTCTATATATGGCTTACGTTTGCCTTGAATGCATAGCTGTACTTTTCTATATTGCTTAGTCAAGAATTGAATAAAATTTTTATTACACATTAACATCCCGTTCGTAAATCGTGGGTGTTAAATTACCTACTTATAAACTCAATGTAATTCATAAAAGAATTAATTATTGCTAATGCAATATTTTAATCGAAACTTTAGAATACTATATCAAACAGTAAGCCAAAACTATTATTGTATGCACAGTGCACTTTATCACATCACAATCACGCAATTCATGATGATATGATAATTAGTTTAAAATTATTAGTTCGAAAATATGACTGAATATGACTACTAAATCACTAAAATAAAAAAATTAACTTCTTTGATTTCACTTGCACAGTAATTCCCCACAAAATAAAAATTCCAATTCAAATTTCAAATTCAAAAACTTGAAAGAAATGTCAAAATTGTCAACAGTGTACAGATATCCTAATGTTGCCTGAACACAAAACAAAACGTACCATTTGACTGTCATCGAAAGTGATTTGTTGTTCCACGCTGAGAGTCATGCTGTTATCTGGAACAAAAATCGTAAAAATAAATAAATGATAAATGATTTATTTATTTCATGTAGGACAACTTGTGTCACTTATGAAACGTTAAGACTCTACCATCGGTTCGGAAAGCTGTTCTACTGACAAGAGCTGGCAAGAAACTCAGCAGTAGCTCTTTTCATAGAAAAGAAAACACAACACATAATATGTTACAAGTATTACACTTGCTTGTGGGTCACTGGATACGAGGCCGGTTGCTTCCATGCAACGTTGTCATTAATAAGATCATCGTCAGTGTAATAACCTCGATTTAACAAATGCTGTTTAACACAGTCTTTAAATCTATGTAATGGCAAATCCAGAAACTTTTTGGGAACCATTATAAAAGCGTACACTCGACCCCATAAAGGATTTCGGCACCTTGCGCACACGATACGACGCTGTTACTAGCTTATAGCGGTTTCTAATTTATCGATTGTGAGTATCACCAATAAAAAAAAGTGTGGGTGTGTGTACTTATGTACGCACGCAAGAAGTTATACTTTTTGGTAGCAAATAATAAATATATCTTGAATATAGTTACCAATTCTCACCCAACAGTAAATGTGTTTATATTTATTTTGTTTGTAGGCCTTTTTCTGCAAGTTGACCAACTAATTTCAGGGTATCGAATTTGGGTGTCGGATTGCGTGCGCATTATAAAAATTTCCTTTGTTAATTTTTCCCTAACGCGCCAAAAGAAGTATAACTTCAAAAATAATTAAATAAATAGAAATTAAAACATAACTCAAAATATACCAAAATCTAAATTAGAGCAAAATTCATAAATCGGTAAATATAATATCATACTCATAAGTAGGTAAATATAATGTTAGCAGCATTCATTTACCCCTAGAAACATCTAGATTTACCCCTTTGGATGGTCAAACATAACCTTTGGCCAACGTAGGCAACAAAAGCGAAGCGATCAGTTTCCCAATTTTGCAGACTGACAACTTTTAACCTTATAGGTACTGAAAAAAAATAAAAGGTTATTTATCTTCCAGAATGGTTATTTTTGAGATAGCCCAACCTGACTAATTACTATATAACTAATTTCCCCGTAGAAAGGTGGTAAGAATTCTGGCAGCATTTTTGGCATAAAGCCTCCAGGGCACACCGAATAAAATAACTAAAGAGAGGCACACTTCAGCCGTTTACCGGTTTCAGCCTTTTCTGCTGCAGCTCCTGGCCTTGATGCTATCTCCCTGATATGACACGGGACCAATGTGTCTACGCATGTTGGATAACCTCTAGGCTGGCGCGCGGCCAGTAAATGGCTTTTGGTGGTTTTGGGGTTAACTGGCGCGCGGCCAGTAAATGGCCGCGCGGCGAAATGGCGGAATGCGTCATCGCCGACGCCGTAGAATGATTTTCTACAGAGTAAACTACTAACTCGATTCCTCTCTAACTTTGGCTGAAACGAATAGGATAGACAAGGACACAGTAGGAATTTTTTGGAGGCCCTACTCTATGAGATGAATTTATGGGTAGAAATTTCGTGCGAGTGAAACATGAAACCGTAATTTGACACCTTTATTTTTTATTCATGGTTTTTGTTCTTGAATGAGAATCTTTGAAAAGAGTCTTTGTTTCTTGTTGTTTTACTCTGAAATGACTAACCATAGAGTTTTGTATCTTTTTAAAACAAAGATACTGATTATATTTTTTTTTATTTTTTTATTTTATTTTTAAAAAGGGGGTCATTTTTTGTTGTTTTTTTTGTTATTTTTCTGTGTAAAGCATAAACAAGAGCGATAACCATAATAACTTTAATCTATTGCTGTATTTCGTAACGATTTGAATGAGGTACTGTGTTTACGTAGTTCGTACATGTAATATGAGATATGATTTTTTATATTCGCGCGGGCCGCGAAATTTCGCGAAATTTGACACCGTGCAAAACTCCGTCGCGGATGTCCCTCAGCGCCAACTAGCGCCACCGCAGTCTAGGGGATACTACAATAGCACCCGTTCCCAGGGAACCAGCGTCAATTGCCACCATCCCGACTAATCCCTGTCGGCTCAATGAGCGCACGGATATCTATGGGGGCAAGAGCCCTTTTGATCGTATCATTGAAAGAGCTATGCCGGAAAAGCCTACCAGCGCTCCTTTTCTAAGAAAGTCCGTGAATTCCAAATTTATCAACCTCTTTTCCACACGGACATCTGTGTTCATGGCACAGGGATTTTCCCATTCTGAGAAATCCACACACACTCCACGACACACGAAATCTTTCGTTATCTAAAAGATTACCGGGATTTTTGGATGGAAATGCAGGAAATTATTACTAGAGAAATTTTCAATATAAAGAGATCTCTTTATATTGAAAATTCTTATATATTTTTTTTAGCAATTCATCAAAAAGCTTATATACTACTAATTAACTTTTAAAAAGACGCGGCTGGCAGCACCGTGACCTCACTGTCACTGTCACAAGTTGTGCGTTGCTTATTTGTCTCTGGTCAAACAGCAGAGACAACTGACAAGTAACTGAAGTTTTAGTTGCGCAATGCGAGCTAAATATTTATGTTCACACACTGATTTATAGCAGTTTTTATGCATAAAGTAAAGTAAATAAGTGTAAAACCATTCATTCTCTAACGAAAATAAATAAGCAATCCTACCGTAAGTTTTTATGTAGTTTAGGAAAGTATAATGCGTATAACCTCAACTTAGATTATAACCTCACCTTTTGTTATTATCCATAGTTGTTATTTTCAGTTTTCAGTGAAAAAAACATGAAAATGATAATAAGTTCCTTTAATTGGCAAAAGTGTAATTACTGTAGCAGTAATTTAAGTGTTAACTTCATTTACTACACCATAGTATTGTGCTTTATGTCACCATTAGTGTTCATTCCATGTTCCATTGACATAATTAATTATGGTGACATACTTATAAATACTAGCAGACTTTGACATATAGAATATCTTTTGGCTGCAATCAGACCAGCTTGCGAGTGGTGATGCAGCCTAAGGTGGAGGATGCTTGCCTAGAAGATGCCTATGCACTCTACTTGACTCGCTCTAGCTATGCATTTAATATTGAGATGTATAGGAAGCCTCTCCAAGACACAGTGGGCATTTTTTTAAATCTCGCTTTGTAACAGAAATTTGAAACTTGACTCTGTTTTCTTTGCTAGTAGGCCGCACGCCGCAATCTTACACCACCGCGCGATGACCTGTGGAAGTGTCTTACATGGATCCATGTCCACCGCTGGACATAGATCCCTTTAAAGATAGCTGGACTTAGGTCAAGCTGTGGACATCTATTGATTGATGATTTTACTAGTGTTACACAACTCTTTGTCAACAATATTTTCATGCTTATACAACTAAATAATTATACTTTTGTTTTTGTTCTAGCATAATTAATCCACCATGATAATTCCTGTGCGGTGTTTCACCTGTGGGAAAGTGATTGGCAATAAATGGGAAGCATACCTGGGACTTCTACAAGCTGAATATACTGAAGGGTAAGTAACTTCCTCTATTTAACTGATTTGACAACCTCCCTGGCACAGTGTTGAGCATAGTTGTCTTAACCCAGGCCCAGGGTTCGATCCCCAGCAGGGTCAATTTGGGAATTTATGATTTCTGAATGGGTATGGGTTTAATATAATTGCCATGCCCCTAACTGGTTAGCCCGCTACAATCTTAGACTGCGTTGCTTGGTAGAATGACTGCTGGTAGGGCGATAACTAAGTACAACCTTTGCTAGACACTTTTAGCAGTCTATAACTCTATTTAATACTAGCAGATGCCTGTGACTTTGTCCGCATGAAATAAGTTTATATACATGTCTATGACTCACAAATAATGTGGCTTTCTATTGGTACCAGAATTTTCAAAATTGGTTTATTAGATCCAGAGATTACCCCCTACAGCCTCACAAACTTTACCTCTTTATAATATTAGTATAGTTATAGATGTGTGCTTATTGGTCATTTAGTTGTTTGATCACTCATACTTGACAAATTAAACTTAAAATTTTCATAAATGAGTTACCATGTTACCATTATTTTAATGTTTTGGATGTCATAAGTATACCAGGTATGGTATACTTATGACATCTTCCTGACTAATCTAATATAACATAGTTAAAGATGTGGCTATAGTTGAAATCTGTTATAACAATATCTGGACCATTATATACTATACTTATGTTTTGGTAAATTGTAACAGATATGTCATTCAAAATTGAAATGTCTTCTATTCAAATGACTTTACCACTAGTTTGGAACGCCACCCCTACCAAGATGAACTAGCAAGAAACTGTGCAGTTGCTCTTTTTAAAATATTAATAATTATAATAATCATTGAGATACATATGTAAATGCAGTCCCAAGCATAGCTGCAGGGAGTCAATCCACTCTGTTTTATTGTTTGCATAATCTTTAACTGTAGCTTGTCTAATTATAACTAATGATACTGTTGTATTGACTTTATTAGCTTTTCCCTTAACTGTATGGATTTAGGCTGTCACATCCATTTCAGTGTCAAGAACAATCATAAAAATACAATGGACTTCTAACACCCAAGGTTATTTTGTATGAAATAAGCCAACCAATTATAGTCATTATTGCTAATCTTCTTGTAAATACAGAGAGGAAAAAAGTTATAATTTGTCAGTACTCAGACAAACCTTGGTAACTAGGCACTATGATAATTTATATTTTCAAGGCAGTTCTCTGTTGTACAATTGAAATTGTAGTCGAAATCATTGATGGATCTTGAACTTATGTAACCATTATTCTTGCATACAAAAAGTGCAATTTTAATATATTACTAGATGATGCTCGCGACTACGTGCGCGTTGTTTAGAATTTTCTGGGATAAAATGTAGCCTATCCTATGTCAAATCAGGGTACAATCGACTGTAAGTAAGTTGACCCAAAATGACGGTCGTCTGCACACGCTTAAGAGCAACAGAGCCAAGTGGGGAGCGAGGGGTATGGGCTCGCGGCGCCCCTCATACCGCACTTCGTTTGACACCCGAAATGTGTTTCTTCGCATAGTTCAACTTACGCCGCGACTATTATATAAGGCAAAATTAAAGCTCTATTCCAACAGCAAAATTGGTTCAGTCGTTATGGCGTAATTTAGTTTTACATAATTATTTCATTACTAGTGGGCCCGGTAGACGTCCCGTACCGGGTCCAATTATAGATATAAACCAGCCCTGGATCCACTCAAATGCACACAAAAAATTCCATCTAAATAGGTCCAGCCATACTCGAGTTTTAGCGAGACAAACAAACAGCAATTGATTTTTATAGATATCGTCAAGTTAGTAAGTACTAAGTAGGTATGCTGTATGATGCACCATGTCGAATTGTGGAAAATGCAAAACACCTAACATCCATCAATGTTTTCCACGTACCGTAGCTACGTAGTAAATGAAATGGCTTTAATCTTTATGGCGGCGATTTGCGTTTATTTCCAAAGTAATGTAAAATAAACGTGTCGTTTTTGTATTATAGGCTTTACAATGTACTGTAAAGGCTCTTCTGATTTAGTTAAGGGGAAGTAGAGTTATAGGTAAATGCTGATAGTTTAAAGGTTGAGACAACCCTCCTCTAACTTTTAGCGTTTTTTTGAAAACTTTTTATTTGAAACCTATGAATAGTCAATAAGCTTCTTGGGTCTTTTATCTAAAATTACGTGACAGACAGATTATTTCTCGGTACCTACCTATATTTATCAAAGATTGCTCCAAAATCTAGATTTTTTATGAAAATAGTTATTCTGTAATTTTTTTAATAATGTGAAACTTATCTTAATTACTACGGTTTTTGAAAAAAAAGCTCAACATCTATCCATTGCTCTTCGCATCAAGGCTATATCTGCTTTCAACCTATGCATAATTAACTATTTCTATTTTTTCTTCCATTGAGGTCAACATCTATCCATTGCTCTTCGCATCAAGGCTATCTCTGCTTTCAACCTATGCATAATTAACTATTATCAAGTCCCGGCATTCCATTTTCCTTATTGTTACAGAGACGCCCTCGACGCTCTGGGTCTGAAGCGGTACTGCTGTCGTCGCATGCTGCTCGGCCACGTGGACTTGATTGAAAAACTACTTAACTACGCGCCGCTGGAGAAATAATCTAACATTCCGTTCAACTGTATATTAATGTAACTGTGACACTGGAACTCACGGTTGTATAGTGCCACAAGTGGCGGTGGCGTTTCGAGGAACTAAAACGAATATCTTAAAAAATTACTTTGACACTTGAAAGCGTAGCATATTGAACATTTTATATATTTAAAAGCAGTGCTAGAGAGATAGTGGTAAGAGAACATTCGTTTTGTGTACAGCCGTGCCTCGTTATACTTGTGGCGTTGTACAATCAATAAACCTAAATTAAATCGACAGGACACCTAACCCTTTCATAATACTACCTGCGGTAAAGGGCAGAGTAGATTTTGGATCTATCAATTAAGTTTAAAGATTGTGTGATGAATATGTCACATTGGCGCTCTATATGAGTTGTTTCTAAACTTAACTAAATTGACATTTGACAGATCTATAAGTAATGCCATCCTTGTCCGCAGGGATTATTGTAAAAAAAATAGCACAGCTTATCTTACCCTTTCATAATACTACCTGCGGTAAAGGATAGATTAAACTAGTTTTTGATCTATCAATTAAGTTTAAAGATTGTGTGCAAAAGAATATGTCACATTGGCGCTCTATATCAGTTGTTTCTAAACATAACTAAATTGACATAATATAACAGATCTAAAAGTAATGCCATCCTTGTCCGTAGGGATTATTGTAAAAAAATAGCACGGCTTATGGACCTGCCAAATTTATTTAGTTCAAATAATGAATGTAAATGTGGTTGGACACAAACTCTACAAAATGACAGGTCAGATAAATCATATGAAAAGGATAGCAATATGTTTAGACCAGTCTACATTGTGGATATCTGAATTAGTACTATTGTCGAGTCTATATGATTGTCGTTTTACTCAAATTAGTCGGGCCATTAATTTAGAATTTATTTTATCTGAAAGGGCGTAACAGTTGCATGAATTTATTTATCAAACAGTTCATTACCTCGACCTGCTCGGGTCGCTGTACCTAAAATAAATCGTGCCTAACTCGTTAACTTGAAAAACTTAATAAAACAAAATTAAAATGCCAATTACGATAATACTAGATATTACTTTGTAAAGAGTTTAAATTTAAGTATAAGTGATGTAAATTTAATTAAACTAAGTCTTAAATCATTAAACATTTTTTAAACAAAGTTTTTTTTCATCGTTATTAAGTGTGACGTCATTTTATTTTTCATATTAGACTGGGCAAACCCTTTTA
This sequence comes from Erebia palarica, assembly GCA_964035005.1. Classification (NCBI taxonomy): domain Eukaryota; kingdom Metazoa; phylum Arthropoda; class Insecta; order Lepidoptera; family Nymphalidae; genus Erebia; species Erebia palarica. Next base: position 5,670,859 of record OZ035992.1, read on the forward strand.
ATAGATAGTTGATACCCATATCATGAGGGTGCATTATAAATAAGAAGTCCAACATTTTTGAAAGTCCGCCATATTCGATCTAGAATGACGTCACTTAGCTAACCATGTATTGAGGCCAATTCTATTGGACACCTTCTTTAAACTAAACTGAAACGACAGCTCTATTTATATTGATATCCCTGTCATTCTCTGCGGAAATGGCAGCACAAACTTAGAGCTGTCATTTAAGTTTAGAGATTGTGTTAAACAGAATCAAACCGTCATCCAAACTAAACGTGTTCGCAAAATTTTAGCTCAATAGGTTGGGGATTACCGTTTTAAAATTCACACACAAATATTGCAAGCTAAATAAAAGCTTGTAAAAAAACTAACAGTAAATAACTATTACTAACTAACATTTTATTTAGACTTAAAACTATTTAGATTTATAAACTTATTAAGATTTTGGAACGAAAAGAGAATATGACAATTACGAACGATTGATTTTTAATACGAACATTAAAAATCAATTGGTAATTAATTGGTTACTAAACATTAATTTCTCGTTAGATAAGAGTTCGTCATTGTCAAAATGATTATACATTTTCTTAAATATTAAATATTTAACCATCAGACATCAATAATAAAAGTAAACATTAATAATTATTAGGTAGTGTAAAATATTACACAATTGCAAATAAAAAAGGGCTTCCCCTTAATAAGTTAACGCATAAAGCCTTTATCAGTAATTTCCCACTATTCTCGCTCTTGAAATAATGAAACTCGAAAGTATTGCATTGACGATTTGCCAACACTTTGTATGAATCGTTAAAGATAAGCAGCGTATCTAATCTAGAATTTGAATTATTATCATTCCAAACGAACCGCATTGACTTCACACGAGCTAGGTAGTATAAAGTATTCGCATTATCAATTTTCGGTTAAGTATATACTTATAAAACTAGTATTAAATTTAATAAAAAAATAAAAATTATAATGTGAAATTATGTGGTCAACTTCCTATCAAAAATATTGGCCATTTTAAGGCGCTCTCAGTTCACGAGATCAAAACATAGGCGCGCGGAAGTGAAAAAGAGCTAGGTACTTCTTTGGTGAAAATTGAAAGAAAATTTCTACAGTTGTTTCTGTGGTTAGTGCACACAAAGAGACAAACGACAAGCTCTTCTGGGCTAGAACCCTGAGCCGTAAAGCCAGTTAATAGAAAAAAAACAGACAAACTCAAATAAGGACTGTTTTATAATAATAATATTTCTGAATAATTTCTTTCTGGATAGCTAGTAACTGAAAATATCAGAATTTACACATAATAAACCGTTTCTGATTGTAATGTTTATATAAATTACATTTTTACAAACAATAATTATACAGCAAAAACAACAAACACCAGCAAATGCTTGCTGCATTTGCTGGTGTTTGTTTATAAACGTTTTAAGCGTGTACCTATTTAGTTTGAATATTCTAGCGGGCATTGGAATGACGCGGTCTCGCATACTCGTAGACGTGGGAGTCCGGGTAACGATTTCAACCATTACATTAAAGTACTTACCTATAGTCTATTCAATAGAAATAGCAGGTGCACGAAAGAGAAGAGACCGTGAGGAGACACTTTTTCTAAGTTGGTAGGTACACGCTTATCTATACTTCTAAACTAATATGAAGAGGAAAGATTTGTTTGTATGTTTGTTTGTTTGTACTTAATGGATAAACTCAAAAAATACTGAACCAATTTTAAAAATTCTTTTACTCATAGAAAGTTACTTTATCAGCGAGTAACAAAGGCTATATTTTATTTTCAAAAAATTAGAGATCCCTACGAAAATTGCATTAATGTGAATGAAGTCTGAAAAATCGTCCCACGTGAGAGCTTCCGTGGCGTGCGCTGCGTAAATACTAAAAATTACACGAAAACAATGTATGGTGGAATTGTTCCCCTAAAAAATAGTCCGCGATGGTATATATCTATCTTTTAAGGTTCTTCTTTTTCTTCTTCTTCTTCTCTCACTGGGCTTTTCCGCACTTAAGCATAAATGCCCGTTGTGCGTGAGACCTCTGGTGCGTCTCCCCGCTGGATCACTCCAGCCAGCCGAGCTCACTCCAGAATCCAAGCAGGCCGCCCAGGTCGGCGAGGACTTCCGGAAGTGTTGCTGGGGAGCCAATGTAGGCTTCTCGTTGAGTGGATACAGCACTACACTCGAGTAGTACGTGTCTTGGTGTTTCTTCGCTTTCCATGCAGGCTCTGCACAGAGGGCTGTCAGTTATACCTAGAACATATAGGTGTTTGTTAAGTGGACAGTGTCCTGTTATCATGCCTATAACCGTTCTGAGTTTAACTCTATTTAATTGCAGTAGTTTCTTAGTTAGGCGTTGGTTTGTGCTGGGTATTGCCTCTTTTGTTTGTCTACAGTTGGTGATGTTTGCCCATAATTCGGCATGTGTACCTACTGTTTGTTGCTTTAACCAAGTTTTGTACTCACTGAAAGGTATTGGAACAATCGGTTCGGGTCCCATTACCTTCAGGTTTGAAGCTCGTCGAGCTAGTTCGTCGGCTGCGTCATTACCTATGTTGCCGCTGTGACCTTTAACCCAGCCAAGTGAGACCAGGTTCGATTTTGTTAATGTTTGCAGTGCGTTGTGGCAATCCAATACGAGCTTAGATGAGATCGTGTTTTTGACCAATGCTCGCAGGACTGCCTGGCTATCACTATAGATGTTAATATAAGTTTGTTACCTGTCTGTCAGCCATAGCCATGGCCGCCGCAGTAATGCCGACGCACTCCGCTTGAAAAACCGAGTTGTTCTTACCGAGCGCGCGGGCGATATGCATGTTCAACTCGGGACAGTACACTCCTGCACCGGTTCCCTGGTTGGATTTTGACCCATCTGTGTAGGCGTCTATCGTATCCATAGTAGTCTTGTGTGTTGCGGTCTCTAAGATGTTGATCTTATAATCTCTCTCGATTATGTGTTGTTTCTGTGTTTTGTCACAAGGCCACCCTAGCATTGGACACTTCTTGGTTTCACCCGACAGTATCCGGGTGTGTGATGTGTTTGTGTCTTTCCACAGCCCATAGGCTTTAATTCTTAGCGCTGCGAGGGTAGCTTCTTCTCTTATCTGAAGATGTAGGGGGGGAATTCCCAATATTATCTCTAAAACATCTGTTGGGGTGGTGCTCATGCAGCTAGTAATCGCTAGGCATGCTTGTCTTTGGAATTTTTGTAGTTCCTGTTGAGTAGTCGTCTGAAGCGTTCTGGGTCACCATACTAGTGACGCGTATGATAATGAGCTTCTTACCACTGTCAGGTACAGCCAAAGCATTATTTTTGGTTTTAAACCCCACGTTTTCCCAATCATGCGTTTGCATTGATTTAGGATAATTGTTGTTTTTTGTATTTTCATGTCTACATGTTTCTTCCAGTTAAGCTTGTTATCTAAAGTTACCCCCAGGTATTTAACTTCTGTTGATAGTGTTAAATTTGTACCGAAGAGTGTTGGCATTCTTGGTACATCTGGTTTCCTTTTGTTTGTGAACAGTACTAGTTCAGTCTTTTTTGGATTCACTGTTAGTTCGTTGTCTATGCACCATTTCTCTATGAGTTTCAGTGCATCTTGCATTATTGCACAAAGTGTGTTTTCGTGTTTACCACCTATCAGAATTGTTATGTCATCTGCATAACCTATGGTGTAGAATCCGCTGTTGTTCATTTTTGTTATCAAGCTGTCAACGACTAGGTTCCACAGAATTGGACTTAACACTTTTAAGGTTGTCTCACACTAATCATTTTTATGATTTTCAAATTTGCTCTAAAACAAAGCTTTACTTTCGTAGATGTTTTTCTGACATTGTATCAAAATAAAATGGTCGTTCATCTCAAATATTTAATATAGACCAAAATCGTCCTTTACACCATTTAATTCAGATGAATATCTTAGAAGAAAACATAGAAATAAATTAACGCGCAATAGAAATAGGGGCGGCCGGCAGTGCAGAGAAGTCGCAGCGCTAATGTAAAACCTGATGTGCAGCTCAGTGCCGGCTGGCTATTGTTGGATATGGACATCGACCATAAAACCTAGGGTATGGACTATTATGATGATTAGCGCTACCAGTGCGAAGCCGGGGCGGACCGCTAGTAATATTATAAACAGGTTAAATTTGTGAGGTTGTAGGGGGTAATCTCTGGATCTACTGAACCGATTTTGAAAATTCTGGTACCAATAGAAAGCCACATTATTTGTGAGTGTCATGCTATATATTAACCCGAAAAATTTGGGAGTTCCCGTGGGAATTTAAAATACTTATTTCATGCGGACGAAGTCGCTTGCATCTGCTAGTGTAGTATAAAATTGCTTGATGTTCTTCTTAATGGCTTTTAGAAGTGCAACACCAGTACGATTCACTCTGCCATTAGACACGTGGAATGGAAGATCCACGGAGTGAAAAGATAATGCTGTGTAGACTTATACATCTATACTCATATATAAATAAAAAGGTTTTGTGTTGGTTGCCATTAAAATACTCATTGAAAGTTTCCTAATATTTTTATATAAACCTACCTAATATACATAATAAACTGGATGATATCGTCCGCGTGGATTAAGTTTTTTTAGATTCCCGCGGAAACTCCTTAATTTTCCGGGATAAAAAGTAGCCTATGTCCTTTCCCGGGATACAAACAAACCCTATGCCAAATTTAATCGAAATCGGTTGAACAGGTAAGGCGTGAAAGCGCAGACAGACAGACACACTTTCGCCTTTATAATATTAAAAGTATGGATGATATAATGTACTTTGTGTATGGATGTGAAAGTTTTTGTTACTCAATCACGCCAGAACGGATGAACTGAAGAAATTTGGCACAGAGATTATAGTCTGGAATATAACACAGATATCCCGGAAAATTAAAGAGTTCCGGCGGAAACTGAAAAACCTCAAGCCACGCGGACGAAGTTGCGGACATCATAAAATATGCGAAAATACAGCCTTGTAACATTTTTACCTGCCGTGATGTTATATTCAGTGCTGTGGCAATGAAGACGTTAACCTCTATTTGATCCTTTTAAATTGAACAAATACTTTTAAAGAATTAATAACTATAAATAAAAGCCAAGTTTGAATGACTCATGAGGAAAAACCAGTACCAAAAAATGTAGAATTCTAGACGTATAAAAAACTAAATCTTCCTCGTGGATATTTAGGTATAGCGCGGGTTGAATTTATTAATTTGAGCCTAACATTTCTCGTTTCTAAGGAAATAAATAAATATTTAGCATAATGTTGTAATTCGCAACCATAAACGTAATTATTTATTGAGACTAAGCCTGGCTGCACATAAATCGTACTGATATTATAAATGCGAAGGTATGTTTGTTCATTGGTTTGTCCCTTAATTACGCCGCAACAGAGTAACGCACTGGATGAAGTCGCAAGCACTAGCTAGTTGGCCGTGGCCAATAAATTTTTGCTTAGCAGGATTAGACGCTACCTGCTTTTTGCACACTAAGCAGTAAGCATGATGGAATTTGAACGGGTGGATGTCACTAAACGCGCGCGTATGCGTGTAACAAGGAACTCTACGAATCACGTTACAACTTACAGAGCAGCGCTCGACTTTTTTTATCCGCTTTTGATTGCGATCTCACCTGGTGGTAAGTAATAATGCGGTCTAAGATCCTAGCGGGTTAACCTGTTAGGGGCATTAGGGGTAGGTATAATATGTCAGTTGTATTAAAACCATACCCCTAATCAATTTTTACGAAATCGCTTGGCGAAAATGTTTTTGCCGGTAGGGTGCTAAGGTAACTACGGCCACGGCCTCCCAATAGACCAGACCAGGGAAAGTTTAGAAATTATAAATTCCCAGATTGACCCTGTCGGGATTCGAACCCGGGACCTCCCGCCTAGTTATAAGACGGCACACTACTACGCCAGGAAGTTCGTCAAACTCAGGGTGTGTTCCAGGCGTCATGGTCATTATATTTTACGTAAAACTAAAGTCTCAAACCATAAGCCTAACCTACCTAGCATACTTACCTTAAAGTCGGCTTATCCGCAACCATTAAAGGCGTTGTCACTGTTTGTTCACTTCTTCACTATACATACGCTGAAGCGTATGCATAAATAATTAAATTATTTATTGTCCATAAAAATTAAAATCCATAAAAATAATATATGTCACCGTAAGTTTGTAAAAACCGTTAGATTATAATCTAACTCGCGACATTGTAAACTGTCGGCAGATTGTGAACCGTTCAATGTTCTGAGTGTAAATTTTTGAAATATTAATTGTATTTCTAGGTACGTTTTCTTGTGTCTTTCTTGTAGGTTATGTTAGGGTTCGACATATATAATCAGCTAGTGCCCAGCCGCAGGCCGGGCACTTAGTTTCTATCGGGTTAATATAGGCGCTATATCAATATTTCTAACGGTTTTTACAATCTTACGGTGACGTATATAAGCGATGTGTGTGCGATGAAGTACATTATACTTACTGAGCGAATTAATTTTATGCATAATGCAGCTTTCACGAACTTTCTACAAGTTCGACGATACGAACATACCATTGACATCATGTATTATATGTTAAGTATGTTTTATATTATTCTATTCCTCAGTTTGGAAAATATGGTAATGAAACATTCAAGAGTCCATGAGATCTAAGTAGAACATTTTTTGAGTCTTAGAACGTGCAGCTACGAGTTACCTACTTACTGGTTAGGTAAACTTCACGAAAACTGTAAAATAGGCAGTTGCTGCTCCGATTCGATAGTCAACAGTCAATGAAAAGGTCATAATCATTATAGAGTAGATACTAGATAACGACGATGCCCGTGTTGGTAGGGACTCTTTGATTTTTAGTACCTAGGTACTTATTGAGCCTATTTCCTTACCCGGGATGGAATATTTTTTAGAATCGGTTGAACAGATGGGCTGTGAAAGCGTAGCAGAAAGACGGACACATTTTTCGCATTTATAATATCAGTAAGTATGGATTATGCTCGTCGTACTTGGAAAATAAAAGAGAGACTAAAAGTCTTTAGGCAGCGCGTTAAATGAGAAACTATAACCACAGTAAACAGATCTGTTTACTGTGCTATAACATTATGAAACGCTCGGGCGACGTAGCGCCTAGCGGGACTCTATAACGTAAAGGGTACCGGTACCTTGAACCTTCCATCTATGGGTAGGTAAGGTTTATCCCCGTTGCATTGGCCTCGCAACTGCACCTACTTATAGGCCTATTACACTGCACTTTTTACAGGGCCCTGTGTTAAGGGTGGACGTGGCCGCTAGTTAGAGCGTCGCTTATTACACAGCAAAAAGGACCAATGTAGGGACCCTTATTGCCTAAATTTTATTACACTACACTGATTCGAGTTTAAGGGTCCCTGTGAAAAGCCTTTTAGATAGACAAAAGTATTTTTTTTATCTGTTTAGTTTTGCTACAAATCATTACAAAGTTACCCGCCCTTTATCTACGATTATCTTTATCTATGATTTATTTATTATTTATCCTGTCCTTGTCCTTGTCCTTGGTAGGTATTTTTTCTTTCATAAATATTATTTATGCAAGTTTCCAAAGGTTCGCAAGCCGTTTAAAGGTATGTCAGGCGTAACTAGGGTTGCCAGACGTCAGGATTTTAGGCATTGATCAGGAATTCAAAATAACTAATAAATGAGTTAACCTTAGGCAAAATGAACACGACACAAAAATATTTGTAAATTCTTAATAGTCTTAGTAAAGACGTCTTACGCCTGAAAATGAACTTAAATTGCACTATGCAACTGTGTGCAAAATTAAATCGATTTTTAATGCTCCAACTTGATTGAAAAGACGCGACGTTCAGACGGTTCGGATCTCCTGTAATTTTACAGTTGATTACTTAAACCGAACCATGTAACCCGCTATTCATTAAAAAAAACGCGGCAATAGTCACAGGACAATTTAATGGTAGGTATCAATCAATCAATCAATATTTATTTCATATAAGTACGCTTACTGACGTTCGAAACTTATAAAACATGATGGTTATAATCTATAACGGTATCTAATAGGCTTATTACACTGCACTTTCCACAGGGCCTTGTGGAAAGGGTGGGCGTGGCCGCTATTTAGAGTGTCGGTTTTAACACAGCAATAAGGATCAAATTAGGGACCCTTTCTCCCTCAATCTTATTACACTACACTGATTCAGATGTAAGGGTCCCTTGCAAAAGTTTAGTGTAATAGGCTTATTAAAACTTAAGCTACGCCGATTCCAAACGCGCCCACAACAAACATAAGGTACTAGGTAATCAAACTTTTTGACTGGATTTCCCAGTGAGATTTCTGGTAACCCTAGAAGTAACCTCAATAACTTTGGAGCACTGCGGACGCTCACACATCAACACAAACCAATGTTGCACATCTCATTGCGGCCACCCACGTAAGATGCATAATGTCATTGCACTTATTATTATATGTAGGTATTATGGTATGGAGGGTAGCCTCGATGCACCGCAAGAACTTTTCCGATCGCGAGATTTTTTATCGATATCCTTAAATGCATCCGCCATTTTGGATTTTAAAAAGCAATCGTATTTACCAATACCTAAGATAAATTGGTCTATAATTAAATAAAACTATCTTGTGGGAAGACACTTTAGAACTAGATATCGCTAGACTGGGTACCTATATTTTATAAGTATCAGGGAATTTCATGGAAAAAAGCAACCTACCTACAGTCGCTTCCAATTGGCAGAGTAAATCATGTAAACAAAACATACCAGTCACGACATTTCAACTTTGCTAACAATATTTTCACTGTTGTGTATTGCAAATCACTCACAAATGTCTTATTTCCTGAAGTAAAACATTTATATTTCTTAGTATACTGAAAAGTAATTCAATTTATGCACTAAGAAGCTATTAATCTAACAAATAACTTGCAAGAATCCCAAAATAGAAACACAGACTAATGACATAAGGGTGTTTGACATAAAGAAATTGAATGATTCCATAGAGATGTGACATGAAAAGTAAACCATAGACTGAATGATATGAGCGGGTTTAGTCGATTGTAAAAATGGAATATCGGAATATTAGGTTCGCAGATCTTTAATCTCTTTATTACGACAAGCAGTCAGCGGCCGCGCCGGCACAATAAAATCCGGTCATTCGTTTCGCTGCTTCTATTGATGTTGTACGTTTCGGGTGTTCTCTGGTGATTTTTAGTTTTTATTTTCAACGACTTGGCTTTATTAACGGATTTTTGTTTGCTCTACGATTGGACTGTGTTAAACTTTGGACTGACGACCATTTGCTATTCTTCAAGGACATCGTTTTTGCATAAGAATTGGATTATTCGGAATTTATTTTGTTTAGACAAGGTATGTAACTTATTTTATATTAAGTACCTATTAGTAATCAATGAAATTTTCAATATTTCATAATTTATTTAACTTTTAGATATTTCGGATACATTGTTTTTAACGTGTTTAGGTGCTGTTTCCGTGAAGTGAAATTTTCTATTTACAACCTAATACTAATCGTCGCTGCATACAAATTATTTTATTTATTGTATTACCTTTTTATTACTAGGTTGGCTAGGTTATCTGCTTTACCAATTTGAACCAAAGGAATTTTTGGACAATCCCAGCAATTTCGACTGTCTAATAGTAGGTGGGTTGGCGGGCTTTGACGACTATTATCAAGTAAGTGATAAGATGTTAGTGAAAGGTTTAATTATAATATCTTCCTCAACATCACAAGGTTATTTCGTAATCATAGTGTGTGGTAATCGATTTCAGAATATATTCATTCAATAGTTCATTCACAACTAGTCTGTCAATGTTCGCATCACTATATGTCCAATGACAATTTTAATCACGTGACCTGAAGCCATATTTGATTACATTAATTCCTTCGCTTCGTGAAATCGACTATATATATTCTGTTCCTATATTTAGGTATTCAATCATCCCTATGATTTATAAACAGTTAATTACTTAGCTTAATTTTTTTTGTAGGTATCTATGGATTTGTTTTAAATAGATTTTAAAGTTAGTTTAATATTTAGATTTTGCCATATTTAATAATATTATGTACCAGTTTATAAATAGTTACTTAATTTAGCTAGTTATGTATGATGTCAAATATATATTAAAAATAAACTTTAAAAATTATAGATATATTGTCAATAAACTTTTTAAAAGTGCTTTCGATTCGTCGAGTGAATCAACCACTGGTTCGGGATTTTACCCTACCCTTCCTTTAATTCCCTTTACAATTACATTCCTACCGAGAAGAATGTAATTGTAAGGGAATTCAAAGGAAAAAATTACAATTAAGCTCAATCATACAATCAATACAATGTAAATTATTTCCTTAGTTTAGACATTCGAATAGCCCATTTTCCTTTTCCTATATACTATATATATGTATTATGAAGCTTATAGCAAAGCTGACTAGCAACGGGTGATTTTGCAACTGACAACCTACGGCCCTCGGGGCTCGGATGTTGAAATTTCAGCCAGTTCTCTTTCCATACGAGTTAACATTTAAAGATTTGCAAAATACTTATAATAGGTATTAAACCTGGAAATGGGTAAGTATCTTACTTATATGGTATCTTTCTTAGAAGGCGTATTGAAAATCTAGCCTAAGTCGTACAAGCAGTCCAGTTTATGACTGGAGCCAATGAGCATTTGCAGCGTCAGAGGACCTACCAAGTGGTAACCTGGTAGGTAATATTTCCAGAAATAGATATGTACCCCAGTGGCGTGCACAGGGTTTGATGCCAGGGTATGCATTACATGGGTAGTAAATAACCTAGTTACATAATAGCAGATCATATTAATATATTAGCATTGAGCTATTACAGCAGCTAGGGTAAGCAGTGCTTTTATGCCTCTATGAGTTGCGCCCAACTGCTGTACCCTCTGTGGGGATTCCCACACTGAACGCGGACTTTGCCGGGTGCAGAAGCGGATTCCCTGTTTTGTGGGTGCACATTCACTGGCCCCCGTGAAAATCATAAATATACCAAAAGTGCGTCAGCCCTATCTACCAGTATGAACCTTCCCTAAACTATCATTACAAAACCACAAATCAAGTTGTGAATAGATAATTGTATAAGGTCAGTACTGCATTGACGGCGTTACGTCCCACTGGCTAAGCACAATGTGATGGAACGACAGGAAATGTTCGCCTTATAGTCGGAACGAAAACTACGCCCATTAGAATAACAGTAGGTATTTACCTAAAGTTTTAGTTTAAATATTTTGATGACAATATAAATGTCTTTTCGACCGGATTTCGGCGATCAATCTCCTCAGAGATATACGTGGGAGAGTAGCAATTCAAGACGACTGCAGAGAGTTCAGGAATCAGGCGTAGGATCGATGGCAGGTCCGCACTTAACCAGCATGGTGGACCTCATCCTGAGAGGAGAGTGCTCAGAAGTGGGTCGGCGTTGATAATGATGATATTTCATGTTACTATGATAACAGTAAAATGTCATGGTAAGAGTAAAATTGTACCGGAAAGTTTCCAATCGGTCTCATAGCGGTCGGTAGCGTGACGCTGACGGCTAAATTGGGGGGATCCCGAGACCTTGCGTGCCCTCGCGACTGTCTAGCTGATTTATTGCTCATTTATTATATCACTGCATGACACCTGTTGCTAGTGGCGGTTAGCTACTAAAACTACAACTATTTGACCTCATTTTTATACGATTGTTTAAAGAATAAGCTAAAAAATATGGCATAAACATTCAAGTGCAAGACATTTCACCGCCGTTAATCTGGTGACAGAAGCGCTGGCTCAAAGGATCAGCCTTGCTGTCTAGCGCGGAAATGCTGATAACATTTTTGCCATTCATCCCACGCGGGCATGATTTGAATAGTAGATAGTAATAGGCTAGCTGCCAGGTTTAAGTTTATAATTGTATTGTTTTCAATAAAGATTTTCAAAAAAGAACTATATATACTAAATCACAATAAAGGAGGGCCTCCGAACTCCGAATACAGGGGGCCGAAGAAATACCCGTCCAGTCCCAAATCAGTGCGAAATTTTTCAAACATCACTCTTACTGAAAAATATTGGGCCTAATTTGGGACTTGACTGGTTAATCTCGATAGTATCTCGAGGCTCAGAAACCCCCTATACCTACCCGAGGCCCCTTTTATCCACCAATGGCTGAGATTGAAAAAAAAACAGCAGCTCCGGCTATAATGAGACATTCCGAAAAGTCAAAGAGTTCCAAGTTGAACTTTAAAACTAAATCCACGTGATCGAAGTCTTGGAAAATTAAAGTAGTCATCGTCATCGTCAACCGATAAACAAGTGAGATAGAGTCAAGGCATCATTTACTTATTTATTGTTTTTAAACAATTTATTCTAGCAATTAGCAACGCCACTGGCCTTTCTGCCGCCCGACCTTCCGATTTGCCGCCCTGTAGGCTTAGTCTAAGATTTTACATTGCAAATTCGGCCGATGGAATTGAGAGTTCGGTCACAATAGCGTCAAATTAAAATGGACCCAAAAATTCAAAAGATCGTGATTCAAAAGTAACGAAGAAGTTAATTTCGAAACGGTTCCGTTTGGAGCACTGACTGTGAATATATTCACGAAATTGAGCTCTAAATCAACTTACATCAGTTAGGGTTAATTTTACTATGACGCTAATGTGACTGAACGCTCCGTAGAATCAATTAATCAACCAATCGATCAATCAATTTGCAATGTAAAAACTCAGACTAAGTGTAGGTTACTAAATAGGCACTAAATTAAGGCATTTTTTTAAACCTACGTGGTTTTTCGCAGTGCTACCCAACAAAATTGTATAGATTTTTATTTTGATAATAAATAAAAAATAAAGTACCTAGCCCGTTTCTATAGCTGGTGGAATAGTATTTAGTCTATACACCAAAGTATTATGTAACATTTAATTCGAAAAATACAGATATATATAATAAAAATATAAGATAAAAGATATATCAAGATAAAAGTTGTGCATCAGAAACCAAAAAATCTTTTTTTTATTGTTGACAGCTACCTGCTTGAGATTATTCATAGCGATTTACCATGTAACGTTGATCTCGCTACAAATAATTTTCAGCAATACTGCATTTCATGCGGGCGGAGCCAAGGCGATTAAGTTATTGCCTATGGTTATTCTTATTACCTACTATAAAAGTGTCAGTATATTAAACTAGCAGATGCCCGCGACTTCCCACGGGAACTCCCTAATTTTTGGGGTTAATATACACACACAAATAAATATAATGTTGGTACCAGAATTTTCAAAATCGGTTCAGTAAATCTAGAGATTATCCCCTACAACGTCACAAACTTTACCTCTTCATAATAATAAGTATAGATAAAGCCACAAACGTGTCTAATGAGGAAATCTGTAAAGTGATCTAGGTACTTACCTTCATTGTGAGTATTCCATTCAATGTGAATGTTAATCTGCATTTGAACTTGACTGTTTGTTTCTAAAGCCTCCATTTAACCTGTTTCAATGATAAGTAAATGCTTACTTACTTATTTAGCCAAAGGTAAGGTTACTTATTTTTAACCGACTTCAAAAAAAGGAGGAGGTTCTCAATTCGGCGCGTTTTTTTTTTAATGTGTGTCGGTGCATATCTCCGTGGTTTCTGAACCGATTTGAAAATATTATTTTTCAGCCGTTAGAGGAAGCTCTCGAGGTGGTCCCATAAAAAATTCTGACTCCAAATCCTTAACCCTGACACTAAAAAGTTAAAAATAAAAATGCCTGATGCGTAAACTTTGCATATCCTTGTTATATACCCGCCCGACTTCAACATAGTGTGTAGAAATCAAAATTATATTTTTTACTTTACAGTGGCTTTGGAAGTCGGTTTTTTGAAAAGAATTTTTATATATTGTACGTTTCAGTTGGTGTGAATTGACAATGACGCGTCCAAGGTTATTTTTTATTTCAGATTTTCGGCTTATTTACTTAGCATTGCATTTAAAGTTCAGCAGGTAAAATATCCATAATATAAATAACATTGTGTACATTATACAAATATATTATGTTTGTGTTTTATTTCGTACGTTACCTAACAAGAGTTGAATTTGTACAGCTACTGTTGATACTTCCGTGCACGTTTTCGACTTATACTTTTCCCGTTTTAAAAGTACCTATACAATTACATAAACTACATTATTAACTAGGTACATATACTTGTTATGAATACTCATGACTGCCTCGTTGGTCTAGTGGTTAACATGTACGACTGCGGCCGATGAGGTCCCGGGTTGGGCCATAGCAAGTACCTATTGAGTTTTTCTGACAAGAAATTTTCAGTACTTGCCCGGAGTTAGGATGTTGGCGGTGTTTCACCCCCGTGTCTCGGAGAGCACGTCAAGCCATCTGTCCTGCGCCTGATCTCTCTCCGGTTATCTCGGATTTTCCGTCCCATCGGGCTATGGGAGTAAAGAAACAGAGAGTGCACGTCTGTATGCGCACACACTTGTGCACTATAATATCTCCCGCGCAGATGGCTAATCTCTCTGGAGATAGGCCGCCGTGGCTGAAATTGGGTCGGGAGGACATTTTATCTATCAGGACTACATTTTTGCGGCGCTTGCGTTTGAGACTCTGTGCCCATGGTCATCGGATACAAAACATTTTGCTAAATATTCGCAAACATCCACACCGGATAAAAATACTTTAGTGAGATTATACGGAGCGTCACTGCACTGCACGATGATGCAGTATATAATGACGTCAAGTTCACTGGCGAGTCCTTGGACAAAGTGCCCTGAGGTCACCATCAGACCAGAGCTAAATTGCTCTTGATGGGAATCAAACCCGTAACTATTTTTAGGGCTCATTACATCTCTTGTTTTGGCTGACAATTCACCTACCTATTTGCAATGTTCGTATTCCATGGTATTCCGCAACTACTTTGTTTTCGAAAGGACTCTTTCTTAGGTACTTACCTGTTTCAGTAAACTGTTTCAAAAAGTGGCTTATGTGCTAGGTATTTCAGACTATAATCTATCTCTGTGCCAAATTTGATCCAGATCCAGTCAGCTGTTCTGGCGTGATTGAGTAACAAACTTCCATCCATCCATACATGCATCCATCCATCCAAACTTTCGCATTTACAATATTATAGTATATGGTATAGTATAGTATAGATTTTTGAATTCATATAACGTCCTACGTGGGCTGCTAAATGTATGGTATGTGCTCTACAGACTTTCCAGTAATTCCTTGCACCAAGGCTGTCAATCCGCGCTTGGTCAGCGCGGGCAGACGATGGCCTTAGAAACCCTTCTCATTCTGAGAGAATTGGGTATTTGACAACTAGTCAAATCAGCAACTTTTTTCAAATGTCAAAACGCGTGCTTTTGTATGGGATTTTATATGAAATATTGAATCGTGACGGTGACGGAAAAAAAAGGTGACCGATGCTCTTTAGTGGGATGGTCCATGGTGATGCGTTGAGTCTATGAACTTGATAAAAGATGCCAGTGTGGTTCAAGTTTAGTAGTAACGAAGTAGTAATAGTAGTAGTAATAGATCACCACATCAAGGTTAGATATGTGACGTGTGCGGAATGCGAGGAAATACCTAGTTATGAAGAAGATATAGATCCCATCCTTAAATGCATCAGTAAATTGTTTCGTGCGGCATACACGTCTAAATATATCTAAATGACCACGACATAGTTCCTGTATTCTATACAGTCTAGATTCTAGAGTGGATAAAATGAGATCTAATAGACCGCTTCTCACTATCGATAAATACTATGGAAAAAGATGTTCTATACTTAGGTACACACCTACTAGATATATTGAAAGTACCAACAAAAGACCAGTGCGCAGAAAACTCCGCGTGGATAAAGGTTAAGAATCCTGCGGGAACTCTTTAATTTTCTTTTATATGAAGAAGCCTATGTCTTAAGGGATTTTTTTTTAGTTGCATGATGCAACTAATCCCTTTAGAAAATTTCGTCAAAATCGGTTGAACAGTTAGGCCCTGAAAACTGAAAGCGTAGCAGACTGACAGACAGACACACTTACGCATTTATAATATTAGTATGGTTCAGGGTAAATATTATTATTATACACTTTATTTTGTACCACAACAAAAAGTAAAAATAACAAAAACAAAAATTGAAAATAAAATTAACACAGACAGCTAATAGGCCTATTGCACTGCACTTTTCACAGGGACCCTTACACTTGGATCAGTGTAGTGTGAATGAAATTTAGGAAGAAAGGGTGTGAAATGTGTGTGTAGTGTGAATGAAATTTAGGAAAATTAATCCTTATTGCTGTGTGGAGCAGCGTGGTGGGTCTAAGCTCCTAATTCCCTCTCTCCTATGAGAGTGGAGGCCTGTGCCCAGCAGTGGGACGTTATTAGGCTGTAGTGGTGGTGGTGGCTGTGTAATAATCTACGCTCTAACTAGCGGCCACGCCAACCCTTACCACAGGGCCCTGTAAAAAGTGCGGTGTAATAAGCCTATAATTACTTAGGATACAAAAGGCGGCCTTATCGCTTAGGTAGCGATTTCAACCAGGCAACCTTAGGAAAAGGAGAAAATAAAGGAGAATATAATATACTTACATCTAAATAACTACATACTAATACATAAATCAATAATAACATATAATCAAAATGTAAATTATATTTATACATATGTCACTGTAAGATTGTAAAAACCGTTAGATTATAATCTAACTCGCGAAATTCTAAACTGTCGAAAGATTACAATTTAAGCATTATTTTCCGGTAGATTGTAATCTGATAGGTTTATAAACCTGATAAAACTTACCCGATACTTGATTATTTATGTCGAACCCTAACCTAACCTACAAGAAAGAGACAAGAAAACGTAAATAAATTGAATATTTCAAAAATTGACACTCAGAACATTGAACAGTTCACAATCTTACGGTGACATATACATATCTCAGACTGCCTCGTTGGTCCAGTGGTTAGCATGTTTGACAGCGCCCGACGAGGTCCCGGGTTCGAGTCCCGGGTCGGGCCATAATTAAGTATAGGGCTTTTCTGACTAGAATTCTCAGTACTAGCTCGGAGTTAGGTAGTTGGTGGTGTTTCACCCTCGTGCCTCGGAGAGCACGTTAAGCCGTCGGTCCCGATTATTATCACTAACATGATAATAGTCGCTAAAGCCCGCCAACCCGCATTGGAGCAGCGTGGTGGGTCTAAGCTCTAATACCCTCTATCCTATGAGAGAGGAGGCCTGTGCCCAGCAGTGGGACGTTATGGGCTGTAGAGGTAGGTACAGAGAGTATTGGTTGAAAAACTAGAGACGCGCGCGCGGGAAATCGCACGACCGTTGCCATGGAAACGAGCATGGCCGACGTGATTTTTGGTATGGGTATAGTTGGGGACCTGGAGAGTGACATAGGCTACTTACTTTCTATCCCGGAAAATTGAGGAATTCCCGCGGGAATAAAAAAAACTCAAACCACGCGGACGTAGTCGCGGGCATCAGCTAGTATAAAATATGTTAGATTTTTTGTATTATTAGCATACCTAAAAGTTGATACATACCTTACTGACCACTTTCAAAATTATATCTATACTAATATTAAAAAGAGGAAAGATTTGTTTGTTTATTTGTTTGTAATGGATAAACTCCAAAACTACTCAACCGGTTTTAAATATTCTTTCACATATAGAAAGCTACATTATCAGCGAGTAACATAGGCTATATTTTATTTTCAAAAAAATATAGATCATTAAGAAAATTACAATAATGTGAACTAAGTCGGAAAAAATCGTCTCTTCTGAGAGCTTATGTGGCGTACACTGCGTAAATAGTTAAAGTTAAACGAAAATAATGTACGGTCGAATTGTTCCTCTCAAAAAGTTCTAAAAAAAGTCCACGGTGCCATATATCTGTCACTGTAAGATTGTAAAAACCGTTAGATTATAATCTAACTCGCGAAATTGTAAACTAATTCTAACTCGCTTAGATTATAACGGTTTTTACAATCTTACGGTGACCTAAGTATGTATTGACTCACAATAACAATTTTTATGATTTTAAATTTGGTCTAAACCAATGTTTTACTTGCGAAGGTGTTTTTCCCGACATAGTATTAATCCTTATCAAAATAAATATATTAGTGATCTCAAGTATTTAATTAAGATAAAAATTGTCCGTTACATCATTTAATTTAGATTAATATCATATTATGATATCATAGAACTAATGTAACGTGCTAGGGAAAATGGCGCCACTGCGACCGGTGCGGCGCTCAGATTAAATACTCAGATTAATTCTGAGGGCTGGGCGGCTGTGGCCGGGGTGTTGAGGACGGGGCGTACAGCGTACTCTTGCTGTGATAAACTAGTGGTTCGCAACGAACTGAGACCTCGCGGTATCCAAATGATATTTTAACTATATATTGTAAATAGTTTAAAAGTTAATTTTTAGTTTAACATTAGACGCAAAAGAGCTAAAGAGTTCTTGGAGAAACGAATAAACTTTTACAGAGCGCCATCTATTGACATCATTGGGAAGTTCTGTTAAAAATACTGAAGCTCATTAGAAATTAAATAATTTAGTTTCCTTATAATATTTATCTAATTTTAGTATTTGATGTTCAAGTACAGGATATAATTCAAATAATTGATCAAGTTTCAGGCTCAGCCTTTCAGAAAATTGAGAGTTCTGAGGCCAAGTTTGGACGTTAGAAAATCTCCACTTTGAAAGCCCCCCATTTCGTCAATTTTAGGGGAAAAATTTAAAAAAAAAATACTTTTGGGCTCTATCGCTAATTATCTTTTAAAATGATATACCGCAACCCTTTGTAACGCTATAAAAAATATTTTACTTCGCATTCGCTTCTATGAGAGCCCCCCTGAAATAAATATTTTTATAACTTTTTAAGCCATATTCGGCTGACAGCCGTCGGTTTACATATTATATTTAAATTTGAAATAATTACGTTCAGTAATTCAGAAGTTATAAGGCTCTGACAGACGGACGGACGGACGGACAGACGAACGGACAAGTGCAAATTCACTCAAGTAGTCAGAGACCTTCGCTTCGCTCGGTCAATTAAAATGTAAAACCTGCCCACTGCCCACTGGCTATATTGGGTATAGACTGTTAGGATTATAAGTGCTACCCGTGCGAAGCCGGGGGCGGATCGCTAGTACTTAATAAAGTAAAAAAAAAACTAATGGTAGGTACCATATGTTTTTGGTAGATTTTCTCATGCATGAGTGCCTTTAGAACCATTTTAGAGGTCGAGTGACTACAATTATTGCTTAGTGCAATTTTTTTTTTCCCACGTCGTAGTAACTACTTAGTTCCTACTTCACAAAAAAATACTAAACTTATTACGAAACAATGTGTTTAATAAACCACATGTATGTGGTTTATTATATGCATAAGAAAAGTAGGTACAATATTTGAAGATTTCGAAAATTAAACCACCATAAGATTTGCATTTATAAGTAAATATAGGTAGGTAAGTACATAAATGTTAGGTTATAAATGTTATGATAATATACTTTTGATGCATCTGTTTATACAGATATTTATAGTATTATACATATCAGTAATCACTAAAATCGGTTTTGCTACCTGCGGTCTACGTATACATTACATTTAACATCATATATATTAGCTGTTAATGTAGGTAGGTATGTTACTTAATAAAATAAGTACGTGCGGCGCGCATATAGGCCTAGGCCACGCACGTACCTTAAAGTTAGCAGATTTGATCCACTTGGCCACTGCCATCATTTAAATGAGTACCTAGTTAGGTACTTATATAATATTATATAATTTCTCACACAATATTTAGAAAGTTTTGTTTGTATTGTATGATAAGCTTAATAAAAATAATACTATAAACAATGAATGAATTATAAAAAGTTGAACAGTCCCATTCATGAATTCACAAAAATTATCCAGGTAAGTACATTTTTCTAAACATAAAGCCATATGTCACCTAATTTATGAATCCCATAATTTGAATCGTGCTTTACTTTACACAATAAGTAAGTATACAGCCAAATCATACATCCAGGATAAAAGGCGTCACAAAAATATAATATTTTACATGTGAACTCTAAAGAAGTTATCCACATGTCATATTATATTGACGCTTTTAAAATGATAAAAAGTTCCAAAACTCAGGTCCAAAACAAGTAGGTACCTACAGTCTGATGACGCCGTTAAAATTAACAATAGATTAAATTACGTCACCATCGACGTAGATCATTGAATAGACAATATTGAGGCCAATTGTCTAAACAATCACACAATCTCTAAAGTACTTATACTAAAATGACAGCTTTAAATCTAATTTTTAACTAGCTGATGCTCGCGACTTCGTCCGCGTGGTTTAAGGGTTTTTGACTTTCACGGGAACTCCTTAATTTTCCGGGATAAAAAGTAGCCTATGTCACTCTCCAGGTCCTCAACTATACTCATGGCAAAAATCACGTCGATCCGTTGTTCCGTTAAGGCGTGATTGAAGGACAAACCAACAAACCAATAAACAAACCCTTTCGCATCTTATAGAAGCAGACGTTATTTTGCGAAAGTCCATGACAATGAACCGTATTTATAATATTAAGTATGAAGTATATTATATGCTGTCATTTTAGTTTAGTTTAGAGATCAGATTGTATGACATAGGTATCTATGCAAAACTATAATAATAATGAGCTGTGACGGCCTTGTGGTTGAACTGACCAAGAGATCGCATGACCGCAGGTTCAATTTCCATTTAAAACCTTATACTCAGTCCGCTTCTCTAGGGCAGGTGGAATTTCGTTCTTGGACGCGAAAGGAAGTAAGTACTAATGTTCTATTAAATCCGAAAAATATAGCTTGCCAGTAAATGTAAGTACCTAAGTAGGTATATAATATGGCTTTTCCATTCAAGTTGCGTCTCGGAATTTAATTGACCGATTAGAGTCTTGTTGGAACAGTCGGTAAGTCTTACTTTGAATACACTATTACCTATTCTGTGCCTATCACGCAAACCATCATTCAACTCGCTCGCATTCACACTGCGAAAATTTTGCATCTTGATCTTGCGCTTCTTGATAGTGAAAATGATTGAGCCTAACAACCTATTTACACAGTTACACTGTTAGAAACTTTACACAGAAAATGTAACGGAAAATCGGGAGCGGATTTCTTTGCGCGGAAAAATATTTCTCCAATGTTCTAACGACGCTTACTAAGCGACCTTAGAAAAATAGAGAAAGAATAATATAATAAATAGGAAAAATTACAACCAGCATATCCTATCCGAGCGGAATTCCGCGTTTTTCCGCTAGTTTCGACCCTGCCCTCTAAATGCGGAAAAAAGCCCAGTCGAAGATAAAAGAAAATCAAGCTAACGTGACACGGGGACAAAATAGCAAGAATGATATACAGCAAATATAATATAATAAGCGTTCCGGTACGATGCCGTGTAGTTAAGTATATGTCAACGTAAAATTACAAAAACGGTTTAATGTTCTGAGTGTCAAGTTTTGAAATATTCATTGTATTTGCGTTTTCTTGTCTCTTTCTTGTAGGTTAGGTTAGGGTTCGACATACTAATTCAGGTATTAACCCGATAAAACCTAAAACACTTAGGTTTTATCGGGTTAATATACCTAACAGATTACAATCTACCGAAAATTAATTCGTTAAATTGTAATCTGTCGACAGTTTACAATTTCACTAGTTAGATTACAATCTAACGGTTTTTGCAATTTTACGGTGACATATATTTATACTAATATTATAAAGAGGTAAAGTTTGTGAGTTTGTGACGTTGTAAGAGGTAATCTCTGGATCTACTGAACCGATTTTGAAGATACTGGTACCAATAGGAAGCCACATTATTTGTGAGTGTCATAGGCTATATATGAAAAAAAAATGAGGGAGTTCCCGTGAGAATTTAAAACACTTATTGCACGCGGACGAAGTCGCGGGCAAATCTGCTAGTGGGTTAATAATATCAACCACACCCCTAACTAGTTAGCCCGCTACTATCTACTACTGGACTGCGTCACTTACAGTCTAGTAGTACTATCAGGTGAGATCGCAGTCAAGGGCTAACTTGTAGTGGATAAAAAGAAATAATATAAAATGTCTACAAGTAGGCAAGTATGTGTACATAACATTGAATTCTTTGCGTTTTATTACTAACTCGTGGTCGTGAGTGGAGAGGCAAGATAAGCAATTACACTAAACAATACGACTGCTGTAAAGAGCTTAGGCGTGAAATTTGTATGACGTCAGAATAGATAGATGTCCTTTATAGAGCTGCAGTAAATACTAAGGTATAATCTGTATCTCTACATACTCAATACTCAATTTATTTATAACATGTAGGACATACCTACAGTCTTTTTACGTCATGTTTTGACTCTACCACCGGTTCGGAAAATAGACTGAGAAGAGTCTGGCAGAAACTCAGCAGTTGCTCTTTTTAAATAAAATCGACTCAACAAGTGTACCTACCTTTACTTCTGCTTCTTAAATTTGTGTAACGGCAAATCCAAAAGTTCATTTGGAACCATGTTATAAAAGCTAATACTCGATTACTGGTTTATGCCGGTTTCTAGTAAATTTACAATCTTATATTATCTTCTATCTTGAAAGATAGGCATATTAATATTATCATGATCGCGGCAGAGCTCATGGAATCGCGATGATAATGCAGGAAACCCTTTACATAGTTTCGCCATGTCCGTTCGTCCGTCCGCCCGCGACTTAGCTCAGAGACTATTAGTACTAGAAAGCTGTAATTTTGCATGGGTATACATATTAACATCCGGGGGAGTGCCTCTCCTACCGGATGCGTCCCTCCGGGTGGCGGATGGAGGGAACCCGCAACTTAGGATCCGTTATTGGATAGAAGCATTGAAATGAACATGAAAATTATTAAAATATAAACCTTAACACTAAAGCATTAAAGTTTAATTTCGAATGGAGTATATTTATATGTTCGCGAGCATGTCGGTCACGCGAATTTTGTGCCCAACGCGCCTGAAGAAGTTTTCATTTCAAAAATCAGGCAGGTTTCCAGGCCTCTAGTTAGCAGCTCTACCGGGACACTAGGGTGCAAGCGGCTGATAACCGTTTAACCCAAAACCCCCAACTTTATCGTGAATGCAAATGAAGATTTCAGGACCGCTAAAGAACGACAAGTGGTAATAAAAAATAAGTGTTCGGCCCCTCTGCCAGCAAAGCGGTTGTTTTTGGATATGTGAAAAAAATCAAGACAGTAGCCACTACAGACAACTATAAGTAAAACACGCCTTTGGTTATAGTCATGGTTAAATATAACCATAACCACTGGTTATGGTTATGGTTATTTAGTTATGTTTAAGTGCAATCAAGTTTGAGAGTTAATTCCAAAATCGAATGGTTAACATTACAACCAAAAACCAAGCAAAGTGAGTGGCACAAGTGTTCTTACATCCATAAACAAGATTATTAGTAAAATTTTGGTAACAAGTATAAGAGCCCTGAATTTGCATCCCCAAGTGGTTTTTGTTAGGCCATAACCGCCTGTGGTGCAATTGATCCGAAGTTGATAAAATGAATCTACTTTTTCTCGTAATTTAACTAACATTTTGGTCAAACTAGAGTGTCACGTATGTATTTTTATGCGCAGTATTTTTACACATTGGTGTTAATCGTACATGTCGAGTACCTAGGTACAAAATGTGGCATTGTCGTTAAAAAGTAATTTATTCTCTTGTCTGGTCGGTAACATGTTATTATTATTACCTTACTTTAACTATAATGTTAAGTGTATTAATGAGATACTTAGACATCGGTTTAATAATTAGGACTTAAATTAATTATTTAACTTTTTCTTATAATCATTAGTATTTTAGGATTAGTAAGTTAAGAAAATAATTTTTACCTCGGTTTTATATATTTTTACGATAGTAATCAAAAATATTACAGTTTACACTCACATTTAGATATGACTGTCATATCATGGTATATGGCAATCGTTTGAACTTAAATGGTAGTGTTTAGGACGTTTGTATTATGACTAGGTATACTATTAGAGATTTGTTTCTCTGCTGTTAGCTACTTAAATAACAAAAACTATTACCTTAATCTCTAATCAGTCTAAGCCCTACCTAAGCCGTGGCCTTAGACTGTTGTAAGCCTAAGAGGCCTTATAATTTGTACAATAACTGGCTTAGTAGATTTTGAAAATATTTTGTTCTAAGAATCGAACGCAGGGACTTTTTCTGACTGCCCTGTTGGTTTAATCGGGTCATTGTGCTCGCATGAACTAGTTTTTTAATCATAAGTAATATTAAGCTATCTTATCAACTGCCAATACTTAAGTGCTCTAATTTTGAACCGCTTACATCCGTAGTTAAGTGTATGTAAATACTTCAGGTATCGTATTCTTATTCTAAAACAACTCACGTTAAGAAGTTTTCATTTTTTTTTGTATTTCAATCTAATTTCAATGTTATATTTTCTTGTAAAATATGTAAATACAATCCATACCAATATTATAAATGCGAAAGTGTGTCTGTCTGTCTGCTACGCTTTAACGGCCCATGTGTTCAACCGATTTTGATGAAATTTGGTACAGGGATAGGTTGTATCCCGGGGAAGGACATATGCTACTTTTTATCCGGGAAAATTAAGAAGTTCCCACGGGAATTAAAAAAAACTTAATCCACGCGAACGAAGTCGCCGGCATCATCTAGTAATAAAATATATCACTGATTAGCGGTATAGGTTTAATATAACTGCCATATCCCTAGCAGGTTTGCCCGCTACCATCTTAGAGTACTTACATTATCACCCACCACTTGGTGACATTGCAGTCAAGGGCTAACTTGTAGAAAAAAATACTACTTATATAAAATTATTATAAATATAAATGTATTTTATTGGGAAGATACCTATCCATTAGCTAGCGCAAACCCAAGATTGACCACCAGGAAACGCCACTGTTATTGCTAAGATTCAACAAAATCTCTCAAGCCGTTTGAAGATCATCAGCCCCTTTCTATCGTCGGAGGTATAGATTTTGAATTTATAGTACCTATTTAGTATTTACCTAAGTATTAGAGCCTACGCCTAGGATTGACTAATGACTATACTCAGCGCTATTTTGAATAAAAATTAGGTACTTACAGCAAATAAGGCTTTTAAATGTTGTAACTTCCACTCACTTCACAATAACATTCACCTTTGCCTTACTTTACAATAACATTTAAAAAAAAAAACTCTCGCGCCAAAACCAGTTCACCTGTTCGAAATTCAAACAGTTTATCAGAGACAGCACGGAGTGACGGTCGGCGTGCTACTGAAGCATTATGCAAACACTTCGTGAGAGTTGATGCTGGTGCAATAAGTATTGAAAGATAAACGGCCGCAATAAACACATAGGTGTACCTATATACTTAACTCTTTCAGTTTAATAATTGTTTTCTTGACAAGTATCTGCAGCAAGTTTTGTCTCACCATAATGCAGAGGCACATTTCCCAGACATTTCCAAGAAAAACTTAAAAAATATTAATTTTCTTTAGCTTTTCCCCATTTAAAGTCGTGTACAACTTTATCGCGCAAAGCTCGGAGTGTAGACGTAGAGCCACAATTTTTGCATTTTTTTTGCGCGGTGACCCCCACAGAGTTCTGCAGGGCGACAGGGGCAAAAAGACGGGATAGCGTATCTCCAATCTGGCAGAATTTTCAATACAAAATTCAGTCATTCTAGCACATATTTGTATGCAGCTTAGAGATATATATGTTCCTCACCTATATATTATAATATTAGTACTTTTATGTGTTAAGGAGTGAGTATTGCGTGTTGCGGATTGCGTTTAGATTGTTGCGAGTTGGGCAGAATTATACGCACAAACTCGATGTTAAAATGGCATATATACTTAATATAGATTAATCCTAAGCTTACCTATCTCAGTTGTCACGTTATATTTGTTGTATTAGGTATTAAAATAATATATTATTTATTATTATTATTATTATATAATAAAATTTATTATATTATAATAATAATAATAAAGAGTGAGAGTGAGAGTGCGCAGAGAAGTATCAAATCATAGTTATCGGGCGCATTTGCGTGAATGTGAGCGTATTCGCTTGTCTCTATCTTATCTCGATAGAGATAGATGTTATAACTTATAATATATGCCATGCCCTAAATTTTTTTTGCTTGACGCTTCGATGTGCATGCCCCGAGTCCCCGACCCCAATAATCATTGATGGCGGAATTGTTTTAAGGACCACACGGCGGTCTGGGGTTCGCGATCGCAACTCGAACTTTTAGTTCTTCAGTACCTGCTTTTATGGAGAAGGAAAACATCGTGAGAAAGCCTGCATGCCCGAGAGTTTTCCACAGTGTTCTCAAAGGTGTGTAAAATCTACTTGTCCCAATGGCCAATACCCATAGAGCTAGGATACGCCTTACCAATACCCTTCTCATTCTGAGAGAAGACTCGTGCTCGGCAGTGGACTGCCGATGGTAGTCAGTAGGTAGATAGAATTTTAATCACGTCAATAAGACCAATAAATAATAATAATGTGTGTCTATAGATTTTACAGTCCACGACTTAATAAATAGGTTATCACAGAGTAACTTTGTAACGTTGAGAGAACACAGAGTAACGTTGTAACTTTGTAGGGTAATAACTTTTTGGCACATTTCCGGGTGTGTTCGAATAATATTTATTCAGTTTATTGCATAATAAAGTTTTAAATAAACTTTATTACTTATACATTTCTGAACAAAGATAATAATCAATAAATTGCATTATGGTAAGTTTATTGCATGTTAATAATTTAGTAAGTCTTAAATATATACTTATTAAATTACTAGATGACTTCGTCTGCGTTATTAAGTTTTTATTATTCCCACAGGAACCCTTTAATTTTCTGGTAAAAAATAGCTTATGTATAATACTGATACGGATACTGTAACAAATTTCATCAAAATAGGTTGAACATATGGGCCGTGAAAGCGTAGCAAACAGACAGAGAGACAGCTACACTTTCGCATTTATAATGTTAGTATGGATTAAGTATGCAATATAAACTTATTATCATGCAGAAAGGGCCATTACACCACACTTTTCCTAGGGACCCTTACACCTGAATCAGTGTAGTGTAATAAGATATAGGCAGTAAGGGTCCCTAATTTGGCCCTTATTGCTCTGTAATATGCGACGTTATTACTAGCGCCCACCCTTAACACAGGGCCCTTTGAAAAGTGCAGTGTAATAGGCCCATTACTACTTTTTGATAATACCGTCGCGGCGTAGGTATGTAACACCGTGTCACATAATTGCGACTTTTAAATACGTTTTTTACGACTCTGCCGGGAAGCTGCTTTGAATATTATTATAAAATGGTCTAGCTAAAGGCTGAACCATAGACATAAGAATTAGTCATATTCGTCTCATTGGTTGATTTCTGTTTATGGCCTAAAGTCTAAGCCTTGTCATTCCGAGCGGACCCGGACGCGGACCCGAGTGGGTAGTTAACAACAAATCAAATCGGCAAATTTTTTCAAACGTCAAAACGCGCCCTTAGTAGGATGTTGTATGAAATACTGAAGTGTGGCGTCATCAAAATTCGACACACTTTTTCACTTCATCCATCCATCCATCCATCAGCCTGTATGCATCCACTGCTGGACATAGGCCTTTTCGAGAGCGCGCCACCAAACACGGTCCTCCGCCTTCCTTTTTTTTGTAACCACTACAAGTTATCACTCGACTGCGATCTCACCTGATGGTAAGTGATGATACAGTCTAGCAGGCTAACCTGGGCATGGCAGTTATATTAAACCCATATCCCTATTCGGCATCGTACCGGAACGCTAAATCGGTAGGGTGGTAACTAGCCACGGCCGAAGCCTCCCACCAATCCAGACCAGGGAAAATTCAGAAATTATAAATTCCCAAATTGACCCCGCCGGGGATCGAACCCGGGACCTCCGTACGTTAAGACAACAGCGCTACACACTGCGCCACGGAGGTCGTCATCCACCCGCTTCCCGCCACCTGTAGGTCATCAGACCAGCGAGCTGGAGGTCGTCTTACACTGCGCTTGTCGGTACGCGGTTTTTTACTTCAATAAAATGGTTTTCAAACATAAAACTAACAGAGGACGTGGATATTAGTGATATTACGACTTTTGGAAGTTCCTCTACGTAATAATCACTAAAAATTAATTCATTTGAATAGTTGTCAAATACCCAATTCTAAGTGAAACTTAGTCTTATTCTAAATGAAACAAAAAGAACATAATATTTATATAATTCATTTATTTAAATTGTATAGTATTCACATTGTCGCTATGAGTTTCAAGAAGTGAAACACCAGCGTTTACATACAAAATGAGAACACAATGTTTCACAAAAAAAATTATAATAACTAGGTATAGAGAAATGCAGCATTCAACGAAAGCTATCATAGTAACTAGGGTCCGCTATACATAATCTTCAGATTATAGCAAATTATACTTACAATTAAATGTACTTGGCAGTTGAATTAGAGACTCGATGATTGAAATGATTTATAATACTGATCATTGCCAAGTGGATAGCTTATGAAACTGTGAGGTTAGGGACAGTTGCCCCCTAGCACGAAACTTCGATTGCGACCATCTCAATGGTTCTTATTTAGAATTTATAGCACTCTTCCTAGAACAGTGTATTTTAGCTAATTGTGTAAACCAATAGAATCACGGTCATATAACATCTACATGCTAACAAAAAAAAAGATACACGCCGAATTGAGAACCTCCTTTTTTTGTAAGTCACTCACTTCTTTTCGTATATTAACTAAACAACAGTTTTTAGAAGAGCACAATTCACTCAGTCAATAACAACAATAGAGACAATCACAATCGATAGCGATATGTAATCACAATTTTCCGGTCGTCAGAGTAAAATTTGACGTTACATGTATTTCGTGCGTTTAATACTTATGATTTGTATTAAAGGGCCCAGTTTATTACTAACACCCTGTGAATAGAGATGATTTTTTTTATATTCATCATTATAGTAAGTATACAAAATCCTGTACTTTCATTCGTTAGCATAGAACATTTGTGCGCGTTTGGACCATTCACACACGACGACACGCACGCAATTTAACTTGGTAGAAACAGATTTTTCATCATACCTATTCGAAAAACGAATATTGGCTTCAGAGGATAGCGGGAGCAAAATGTAATTTTTAGGCCCATGGGACTTTTCATTTCTCTGTTCTGATTGGTCCGCGTTCGTGCTTCTGATTGGTGCTTAAACGAATAGGTAATGTCCATACATAGTATGTTGATACTCCTAGCTTTTTCTCATACGTAATGATGAAAAATAGTGTGTCACTCGGGGCCAAATTTTTTTTTCTCGGGCGGCGTATATTGAATTCCTCGCTACGCTCAGGATTCTACTTTAGAATCCTTCACTTCGCTCTGAATTCAAAATAGCGCCCTCGGGGAACAAAAATTTTCTTTGGCCCCATATAACACAATAGTTATTTGTGTTATATGGGGCCACACACTATTTTTCATCATTATGTATTAGAAAAAGCTAGGAGTATCAACGTACTATGTATGGACATTACCTATACGTTTAAGCACCAATCAGAAGCACGAACGCGGACCAACCAGAAGATACTCCTATCAACCTTCTATGTATAGACATTATTTAGACGTATATTTAAAGTTTAAATCAACAAATCGATCACGTGACTTAACGAAGACAACAGCCAATCTAACATTTTTGGATTTCGAACGGAACGAGCGATCGACAGGTTTCTGCGACGAACGCAGTATACTAAAGCACGAACGCGGACCAATCAGAACAGAGAAATGAAAAGTCCCATGGGCCTAAAAATTACATTTTGCTCCCGCTATCCTCTGGAGCCAATATTCGTTTTTCGAATAGGTATGATGAAAATAACTATGCATCCCACGCCACCTTACGCCACCACACGCTACTCTATGTCGCGTTACACCACGCAACCCATTCGTAACAAACCAACAGCCAACACGACATTTAACTTTGTCGTGTGGCATGGAGTGACGTCATGCAAGGTACACGATATCGACGCGTAGGGTGCCGCAAATGTGCGACTACCATTACAAAAACATAGTGTTATAGCAACCTCACAGCGAAAGTTAATGACAATGAATTATTTAAAAATCAATCATAAGCTATCACAATTTTTTTAAACATTAATTTTACTTCCAGAGATCGCCTCTGTATAATTAGAGATACACGTTTCACATACGATGGGCGCTATAAAAAAAGTCTTATCTATTTGTTCGTCACTATTTACACAGACGCGGTCGATGTGAAAAGACTCTTAGGGCTGTACGTTGACTTTCAGCCGTCCGAAAAAAGAAAGCTATAATAATTGACTAAATACCTTAAACCGCTATACGGATTAAAAAAAAATAAACTAATGTCACCACTGATGTGTCCAGACTAAATATAAAACTATTGAGCATAATAAACGAAAGGCAGTCAACTTAAAACAATCAAGAGGAGTGTATTCGGAGCGCACTCCATACAAACGGAGTTTTATTTGAATATTAACCGTCACTGACCTGTTTAACTTTAGAAACTTCATATTTTTATGAATATCTAACAAGCACACCTATACTGAAAATAATTTGTAGAGTATGTATACATTTAAGTAATTTAATTTGGTTGGTTAATATTCATAGAAGTTGGTTAATAGAGATCAAACTCCGTTTGTATGGAGCGTGCTCGAAGGACACTCCGCTTAAGCCTGAAACACAGATAATGTGCGACGGAAGGCGACTACGACGAGCGACAGAAGTACTTTCTTCTATCTTCATACTCTCAGCGTCGTATTGCTGAGGCTCGACTTTTAGATTTAACGATTTATTATTATTATCAAATGTTAGTTATAGTAACGCTGAAAACTAAAGTCGGTCACTTATCAAAGTTTCAAGTTCCGTAATACACGTCGACAACGCGTCGCACCTTCCTGTTTGTTCCAGTCTTTAAAAGACAAAAAAAATGCTACTTTGAGTATACCGTCAACAAAATAAAATATTTAACAGGGCACGAAACTATTTAATGTAAAATCATCATTGAATCAATTTTGGTTGTATAGGTACCTCTATTTGAAATCGTGCATATTTCATAATTTTAAATTAAATAGCACTTACGAAATTAGCGAATTTAATGTATTGCACAAACTGAGAAAATTATTTATATAATATTATGTATATGTACTTAAACATTTATACAACATGTAATCTACATTATCTATCACAATTTATCTAAACAAAAAGCATTATTTTGCACCTTTTTTAATGGTTTATTTTCTATATTTGCGCTTATAAGGTCTGAATCACATTTGAAACACCCGACATTTTGTATGCCGTCGCAGGACATATTATGGTGTCGCAATTGTATTCACGGCCTAAACATTAAATTCGCTAGTTCCGAAGTGACCCATCAAAAGTCAATAATTCAAAATGTACATTTCATTGAAACCGTTAATAATTTCCCCTATAATATTATGTAATTAATTTACATACATACCGCAAAATAAACTACAACTAGGTACTTTGAAAAATAAAAATGCATTAGTCAAATACACAGAGACAAGTATTATAGGCCTTTGTAAAAAAAATTATTACAAACATTATATAATATTAGGAAGACAAAATAAATGTTTTGTAAATGAGTCAAACATATTGCACTGTTATTGTTTACAACTTTTATGCCTAGCTAGTAAAATTCTTGAATCCTAATTCTATACAAGAAACGTCATATTTAAAACATCAGCACTAATCTCAAAAAGTAAATATTCAAGTCTAAACGTAGTGGCTCATAGAATTTTATATAACAGAAGGTAGTGTCTATGTAGTTTGTCACTAGTTTAGATCTTATCTAGTGATAGGTAGGAGCAAGGAGGCAGATTTTCAGCAACCATACATTCCAAAGCAACAACAAATGTTATACGACAAAGTTAAGTTAACGGAACGACACGTGCAGTTTTTACAGCAATAGGGTATTTAAAAAAATGGTTATTATTAAAAGACAAATGGTTTCATTTGGCAATTTTAACTTAGTGACGTGTTCATGATCCAATTAACACACAGCCAGGTTTCGTTTCACTCACACTCAGAGATACTAATAGACAAAAATTTAATAACATATTTTTAATTTAGTCAGGGATCCATTTATATATTTCTACATTTAAATGCGCATAGCCGCTATATTTTTTCTCGTATTACTTATTGAAAATAATGGCCACTAATTTAAATCTTGAGACTGGGCGCTAAGACTATGAATAAAAAGTTCGTAATTAAATTTAATTACTCTGGAAATAACTTTTGTACGGTTGGGTAAGAATAAATGTATATAAAATGAACTGTTTTATAGTAACAAAATAAGAACCTATATGACGCTACATTTATAGAATTGAAGATATTAAAAGCCATTTTTATATTGAAGGGTCCAAATACAGTTCATCTGAGTCAGTTGAATACAATTGAAGAATCAATTTAATCTATTACATAAAAGAATCATAACAGCCACTATAGTTTCTGCATATCATTTACCAGATTAGGTAGGTATATCATGTAGATTACTACGGCAAATGTAGTTATTAATACTTGCTACATGCTTAAAGTTTATTAGATGGCATAGTTCGTTCGCAATGATGATTTTTCTCTGAAAATATGTCAGAAAAATCACGCGCTTCTTTTCTAAATTTCTTAATTTAGTAAACTACTTCAGTTACGCAATGATTTGAGGTGCGATTATGTAAGAATTGCCGATCCAATCGTCAAAGTTCGGCGTCAAAGTAAAATAAACCATAACAGCATTGAATTAGGGTATCGTACATACCTAAACGTAGGAGAATAGATACACGAAATTGAGCTCTAATTAAATGCTGTTATGGTTTATTTTACTTTGATTCCGAACTTTGACGATTTGATCGGCAACTTTTAGACAATCGGGGCGTTAATCAAGCAGATAAAAATGACCATCAATATAAAAAGGCCATAAGAATCGTTACTATATAAGGTGGATATAACGCAGCTAAATTAAATCGCACGCTACTGTGAATAAATCGAGAATAGTGTGGTCGAGATGTTAAATGGACTGATATGTTTGACGAGTAAATAGTAAATAAACCAAAGGTACTATATTAACTATATGTATTATTTCTGTTTTATTTAATACAAAAAAAAACGGTCTACTGAATAATATGTACTATAAAAGTTGGTGCACATGTAAGCGAGCTGCATTGAACTTAAAGTAATATGTAAAATATAATATTTGAAATATTATTGTTTGCACCAAACAAAATACAAGTATGATTAAATCATAAAGAATTCATAACAATCAGAATAAAATGCGATAACTTTTGTGCATAATAATAATATGAACATGTTTTTTTATCAAAGGCAAGAAAGTATGTCAATTCTATAATTAACAAGTACATATTATTAAGTATTTGCAAAAAATTGGTAAATAAAAAATAATGTTTATCAAAGATAAGTGTTAGTGTATTGTCACTAAGTCCTTATTGAAAAGTCCATGTACCTACTCTTTTTTTTTAATTCGACAATGTGATTTGGAAAGATTTAGAAGGGATGATGAAAAATGCGATGCAGCCCGATTATATATGCGCTAGCTATAACGCTATGTAACTATATAACTCCATTTATATCACAAAATGGCCGACACGTATTTGTATTTCTGCTGTGTGCAAGGTATGAGCGTATCGCTTCTATACATAAGAAAATCATATCAACCCATTACATACACTATAATATAACTATTAACCACCGAAAATCGCACATCTTATTATAACTAGCTTATAAAAGGCCTTGAAACTATCTAGCCTTAAATCCTTTAAGAATTCCGAATATAAGGTCACCCATGCACGAATGCAACATCACTATATCACTTGAGGGACGTTAACTTATCAACGAATACACCTAAGTCGAATTAAAAATTAATCATTAAACAAAGGAAATACATCAATTGTTTCTGTAGAAAATCGTTTTAGTCACACACATAATAAAGCTTAATAACTACGGGTTTCGAGAGAGAATTTTTCATAGAAATTAACTACTATATACTAGTAAGTATGATAAAATAATTCACATGACGGTTCCGGCACAACCGAAAGAAAGAGTAAGGGTAGATTCACATTAGACCAAGCCGGACCAAACCCGTACTACGTCCCAACGGATTGGAATATTAAATAAAGTGATGTGACTCCATAAATACAAATCCAATCTATGACTCGTCCACGCGTCGGACTTCGCACGGTCTAATGTGAATCATCCTTATTTATGCGTAACTATTCGAAAAAATTCAGTTAAAATCTTGTGTTGAACGCCACAAGATTCTACGAATTTCCACCTCGCCCGTTCGCAACAATGAAGGTAATGCGGGGAGCGGCAAAAAAAATTCACCTCTCGAAATTGCAAGTCGTTTTTCGGTAAAATGATCAAAGAGTTTCCTTAAACAGTGGTCGAGGTTTCTAACACTAAACCGGACTTAGCAGGCACTAACATCGAAACAATCGACTCATTTACGTCCTTATACGTTACATGTATAATACATAGAAAACAGTAAAACACGTTACTCGCACAATTCCACTAGATGTCCGTATTTATATACGTATTTTTGTAGTCTTTATTTATTTATTGAGATCAATTTTGCCGCTATGCACTAGATTCATTTGGACGCTCGCCGCCAAGCGAAATTGTTCATAATAACCCCCCCGTCGTTGCCTGTAACCGCGGTGTTAATTAATAATAATAATAATAAACTCTTAGGAACATGAGCCTTTATGCAAACAACGTAACGAATAACACATAAGTATACCCCTACACACTTATCTGTGCAAGTAACGGAGGCGCCACTGTGTATGAAAAATGAACATTTCGTTATCAACACAGAGTAGCTTCTGTTAGTTCCGAATTTCACCAAATGCACAGATAAGTATGTAGGAGTGGAGTACTTGGCACGCGTGGAACCGATTTTTCATCGACCTATTTACTCAGTAATAAAATCGGTTGCCTTGACAATTTTTTATATACATACTCTCATATCGTTATTTTGGCAATACATGTCACATACTAATATAGTAACAACCGATTTTATTGCATTTTACGGACCGATTTCACATGCGACAAGCTTATGATTCTGTTCAAAGGACACAGATTGGTCATTGGCATTAGACTGTGTCGAATGTAGAGAATCGGATCAGTTATATAAGTAATATTATAATAGTAGAGTACACTTTTAATAATTCGATGTGTGAAGCTAATGGCTTGTTTACATAACCCAAGTTTTAAGGTGGAAACATATTTATAACATGCACAGCGACCGTTGTAAAATCCAACTCTGAAATTTTGTGACTGTCCTCGACGACTAAGGTAATTAACGATTTTGATTTGGCTCAACATACACTGCATATTATTAGTATGAATCCACCCCAAATTTTACACATTATACACTTATGGATTCAAAGTTTAATTACAAAAGTACAATGCAACACTCGATCTTAAAGCGTACGATATAAAGACTATCTAAATCGATATCTAAAAACGTCTCGTAGGTACGAGCGCTAGGCAGTGTAGGGTATCGGTACTAAGCGATTTTCATTGACACTCAAAGACTTAAGACGCGGGTTAAGGCAGCGACGGGGTATAATTGTACCACACAACATATGCCGCAGACACTTAGTTCACTTTTCACACTATGCCCACCAAAAAAATTTTACCCTACCACCACAAAACCAAACCTTTTCAAGACCAATATCTCTATTTCAAGCATTTGAGCCCATACACAGCACCGTACAAAACAGTTTCAGGGCAACAAACTCGATTTTCCACGGAATTTGTCCAATGTACAACACTGTCTTTGACTGTATTCGGAAGAAGATTTTTCCCACCAACATTTAGTAACTGATTTTGTGCAACGGTATTTTCTCTAGGTTGATGACAGATGGGTGATATTTGTGGACAGTAGATGTCGTTATCATTCGGAGGTTTGGTTGCTCTATTGTTAAAAGCAATTTGGCCTGAGGTAGATGGGACGCTCGCACTAATGTACTGTAGCCTTCGTATATTATCAGCTGATTGGATTTTGAACATGTTATTCTTAGTTTCAAAGTCTTCTTGATTTGGGTGTACAGGTGTGGTCGCTACAGATTTCTTTGTATAACTCCAGCTTGACACTCGAGGTATCGAAATGGGTACACAAGTGCAACTCGATGTGGTTTCTTCTGGTTTGCTTCGATAGAACAAAATCGGGTTTGAATTCTGGTTTCTAACATCTCCGTAACAATCTTCCGTTGAATTTTTACTGGATACAGCTAAAATATCAAATATTGGTCTACCTACATTCGAAGTTTCTCTTACACTTCTATCTTGATTAGAATTATGTGGAACAGCGTTATGCAAAGCCTTCAATATGTCGACACTGCGATTCCAATTAGGCACATTGTTGCGTGTGTTGAAGTTAAATCTACCCTCATTTTGTGGTGTATGGTTTTGAGCATTTGATGAATATACAGGTGTATTAGGCACGATATTGGTCACATTACCTGGTAGTAAGAAGTCATTTCTGTGGTGGTGGGCGCTAAAGGGCAGTGGTGGGCGCAGAGCGGAGGCGCTCACGTTTCTGACATCACTCGCGTGGGCGGTTACGTTCGCACGGTGCGACGTATGCACAGTTTGTACGCACGCAGTCGTGCGTGTACCGCAAACGGAGTTTTGAACTTCGTGAAAGTTCCAACTGGGATCAGTAGCGTGAGAGCAGCCGGCGGGAGCGGTCGTGACTGGTTCCACTTTGTCAGTGACGTCACTAGCGTGAACGCGGTTCCAGCTGGGGGGAACACTGACGTTAGCCACGCGAGGGCCACTGACAGGGGCGGGAGTGACGACTCCATTTTGGGCTCCACTCCAACTGGGCACCCGTAGTTCAGTCTGCCGGCGGGCGGCGGCGGAGGCGGTCGCGCGATCAGACGAGGTGGTCGCGGTCGTCGAGCGAGGCGTCGGAGTCGCGATCGTTGCGCAGCTCGCGCTCGAGGTCGAGGCTGCGCCGCTCGAGCTCGAGGCGCGCGCCGCCCACGCCTGCGCGTCGAGGCGCCTCCAGGGACGACACCTACAATGTGACATCACCTTTAGTACACCACCCAGAGCAACAATCCGAGCTCAGATTACATAGAGTCCAGTTCCATTGTCAACAGGAGTGGGCGAGTGAACCATTCACAAAATGGTAATTGCTTTATCACAATCTGGCAAAGAACCAATCTTGTTCAATTAAATTAAATTCCCAATAGGTAGATGTATGCATTGACTTTCACTTAAAAAATAACCCACATAAAGACACATAATATAGAAAATAAAGTTTTTAAAAGTCGAATTTGCAATTATGAAAGTAAGTAGAAAACACTTTATTACACATAAATAAATAACAGAACAGAGGTAAAAAAAATCGTGACAGAATTTACAACTTGTTACGGTGTAAAGGCGGCCTTATCACTATGAGTGATCTCTTCCAGGCAACCTTTTTAAGATAGGAAATAATTAATTAAGTACAAATTTCAGTTATGTTATGTACAGTACAGTTTTTTTCTGTATTTTTACTCGATTTCATTGAAACTGGACCCATGTAGTCAAAACCAAGTTCAAAAAAACCTCAATGTGCAGTTCCCTAATATTATTTTAAACCAAAGCAAAAAGAATACTATAAAATGCAAGCTAACTGTATATAGGTACTATGAGTAAGTATATATTAGGGGCCACTCATGTGATGAGAAATTAAAAAAAAACATATTTGTTTCAATTAGTTAAATGCTAAAATACAATTTACATCATAGTGTCACTCCCATCCCAGGTATAATTTCGTGATTCATGTGTGACCCCTTATTTTTGGGAGTGTTGGACTAAAGCTATGAAAAAACTTAATATTTTCATACTGTTAAAAAATAAATAAAAGAAAAGGCGTCATTATATTATTTTCACTAACGAATAGTGAATCATGTAATATATTCAGCTAATAAAAACTTTATATCAAGCGAGCTAATATATTATAGATACGCTATTATAATATTATGCGGGGGTAATGTTATATATTTATTATTATTTTATTATCGCCATACCTAATGATTTGTTGCAGGCGAAACTGCGGGCAAAAACTAGTTTTAAATAAGTTTACATTTACATAAATCTTACTTATTATCAGAAATCGCTCAATCAAGTTGCTGTATGAGCATATAAAATGTACCAAACTATAATAATATATTATAAACTAAATTAGATTATACCGACTGAAATCATGAGTGCACCCAGTAGATTTGTCGCTACAGCCAAATTACTGATCTTGTGATCTGGGTTGATATCGTGAGAGGGCGAAAATCATCAACTTCTTTACATTGACCGTGTATGCAAATCAGCCCCTAATGCCTCCGAGATCTTATGGAGGAGAATATTTTTGCAGCTAAGCGCGGTTTCCACCGCGAGGGAATGTTAGCGGAAGTGTAAACCTATTTTGTCGCTCAATTACCCTTTTCAATGGAAACCCCACCGTATTTTCGTATCTGCTTCATATCCGATCAGTTCACTAACAGTCGAGTCTGGCACTAGTTACCAGGAGAGCAAGCTAATAGGAGGTTAGTTCGTAAAGTAAACAGTTGTATTCTCGGGTCCCCTCCAGGTCGAGTCGAGTGTGGCACTACCAGGAACGCAAGCTATAGCAGGAGGTTAGCTCATAAAGTAAACAGTAGTGTAAATTATTAATATTAATATTTTGCCGCTGGTCTGCTGTCCGCCGTTGGGCCGGTATGGAACCGGAATTCCTCT
The DNA here is from genome assembly GCA_964035005.1 of Erebia palarica. Taxonomy (NCBI): domain Eukaryota; kingdom Metazoa; phylum Arthropoda; class Insecta; order Lepidoptera; family Nymphalidae; genus Erebia; species Erebia palarica. The sequence continues at coordinate 5,709,716 of OZ035992.1, forward strand.
GTATTATAATACAATACAATATATAAATAGTAATACGCCCTAAACTCACCCGCCCGTTGCTTCGTGTTAACGGCAGGATTCGGTACCGCAATCACCGTTCAGTGTTCAATCCATGTAGCACAACTTATCACGCTCACAACTTACCCCAACCGCGATATAATACATACTATCATATTTTTATCAGTCAGTGTGTAGGTTTTTAAATGTGGTGTGTCGTGTAGTATGCCAGCAACATTGCGACCGAAAAAGGTTGCATATATATTGAACACAGTAGTATCCTCGTGTCCCCTCGAGGTCGTCGAGCCCGGCATCATAACTACCAGGAGCGCAAGCTATGACAAGAGGTTAGCTCATAAAGTAAACAGTAGTATCCTCGTGTTCCCTCGAGGTCGTCGAGTCTGGTATCATAAGTACCAGGAGCGCAAGCTATGACAGGAGGTTAGCTCATAAAGTAAACAGTTGTATCCTCGTGTCCCCTCGAGGTCGTCGAGTCTGGTATCATAAGTACCAGGAGCGCAAGCTATGACAGGAGGTTAGCTCATAAAGTAAACAGTTGTATCCTCGTGTCCCCTCGAGGTCGTCGAGTCCGGCATCATAAGTACCAGGAGCGCAAGCTATGACGGGAGGTTATTTCACCTTGGCGAGGCGGCGCGCTTCGGGCGGGCGCTAGGAGGGCGCGGGCAAGTGTGGCAGCTTGCCGGCCGCCCAGTAGCGCGCGCCGCCCACGCTGCCCACCGAGCCGCTCAGCCCGCTCAGCCCGCCCAGCCCGCTGCTCTCCTCCGACAGTGCTGCTTGCAACTTCGCTTCTGTTGAACGACCGACACATGAGTTATGCAACCCTGGTACACAGATGAATGTAGGCTCTGCCGAGAGGCTGCGGGGACGCCTTACATATCTTGTGTTGCCCTGTCTTAAGAATGATATCAAAATAAATCGTACACCGCATACATCTGTTATCAACATGTATTCTATAGTCAGAGTAACAAACATTCATACATCCATACAAACTTTCCCATTTATAATATTAGTAAGATTGCATTCAATATCGTCATAGAATTATCTTACTAATATTATAAATGCGATAGTTTGGATGGATGTATGGTGTTTCTTCAATTTCGTGTATCCATTCTCATACGTTTAAGGTATCGTACATACCTAAACGTATGAGAATGGATACACGAAATTGAGCTCTAATTCAATAGTGTTATGGTTTATTTTACTTTGACGCCGAACTTTGACGATTTGATCGGCAATTCTTACACAATCGCACCTCTGGTCCAGTTAATAGGCCTATTACACTGTACTTTTCACAGGGACCCTAACACTTGAATCAGTGTAGTGTAATAAGATTTAAGGAGAAAGGGTCCCTAATTTGAACCTTATTGCTGTGTAATAAGCAACGCTCTAATTAGCGGCCACACTTACCACAGGGCCCGGTGGAAAGTGCAGTGTCATAGGCCTATAAGGTAACAAATAAGGGTGTGCACTCACTGGCGACTTGCGACGCGTTGAAGGTGACAGGGGTGCGCGCTAGCGGCGTGCGCAGGGAGCCGCCGCGCGCGCCCGCCGCCGCGCCCGCGCCGCCGCACCCCGACCCCCCGCTCGACTGCAACAACGGAACATCATCACCACTAACACATGCCATATACTATATACGCCATGCTATATGGGTTTAATATAACTGCCATCCCCTAACAGGTTAGCCCGCTATCATCTTAGATTGCATCATCACTGACCATCAGGTGAAATCACAGTCAAGGGCTAACTTGTAGTTGATAAAAAAAACTCATTGCTACTTGTACTGGCTAGTTACCACCCTACTGGCAAAGACGTACCGCCAAGCGGTTTAGCGTTCCGACAAGATGCCGTATATAATGTGTATATAACTGGCATACCCCTAACAGGTTAGCCCGCTACCATCTTACACTGCATCATCACTTACCGTCAGGTGAGTTCGCAGTCAAGGGCTAACTTTTAGTGGAATAAAAATAAAAAACTTCCACAGTAGTTAGGTTAATAAATTAAGAACTGTACTTTTCAGTATTATCAGCATCGTTTCAACATATTGCCAGCACACTACTAAGCAAGTGTCTCCTCTCGGAATGAGAAGGGTTTGGCCATAGTCCACCACGCTGGCTAAATGCAGATTAGCAGACTTCACACACGTTCGAGAACATTATGAAGAAACTCACGAGCATGCAGGTTTCCTCACGATGTTTTCCTTCACCGTTTGAAGCAGGTTCACATATATCCATCTCCGAAAAGGTGTTAGGAGGTGCGTGCCGGGGGATCGAACCCGCAACCGGCCTAATAGGTCGGATGGCTTTAGCTGCTTCCTAATTTTTCATGATATGTTATTTAAAAAACCTTTACCAATTCATCAAAACGCAAGTTTTGCTTCAAACTTTACCTTTCACCTGCGCATAAAAGTTACACGCACATTTTAAGCGAAGCAGGGGCTAAGCAAAACTAGTGCTCAAATAAGGACTAATAATTTTATTGCTAGGGGCTTGTTTCACATAGCCCTTGCTCCTCTTAACTAACCAGCTTAACCCTGACTACACTATGATAGTTATTCTAAAAATCCCATCGATATATTATATTATGTAGGTACTAGATGGGCCCTTTCATAGAAAAAAATTAGGCGTCCGACCTGTAGAGCGCACTCCACACCTGTATAGGTCTGTCATTGTCTCCGCTATAGCGCTGTCCCGCTTTTCAGCCTAGATGGCGTTAGTAAAATAAGTCCACATTCTTTGTTTGATAAGGCCCATCTATGTAAATTGAGGTCATTGGAAAATCCTTTCTTAATCGGCAATCGGCATTATAGTCCGTGAAGTAAGAGCTGAGCTTTACTTTTGGTGACTTGATGGATGTGCGGAGTTGTCACTCTTCACTATAATTGGTGTGCATACTACTGCAGTGCTGATCTATCACTGTATTGGAACATTCATAATTTATGTTTTAAAATGCGACGTTGTCGCTTTTTACATAAAGGTGTGTCTAACATAAATAGTCGGAAATATGTTGAATTACTTTGTATCGAAAAGTGATAATCTATTGTTTTAGCCTCTTTATAAAAAAATATATATAACTGCAGTGCGATTCTTATAAGTGGTCTGCTCAATACCTCGAAGTTATAGGAATTGCTTATAAACACGTTGTATAAATAATAGTTATACAATATTCTCTGAAAAATAAAAATAAATAGAAACTGCAACTGAACAATTAAAATAACTTAAATAAATAAATAAAGGTGAGCATGTGGTTTTTATTATAATAATATAAAAGTATAGATCCAAAAATCATCATAAGAATAATGGCTGGTTACCAAAATTTAAAATTATGTTAGTAAGTATTTTAATAAATATGACACCAGCTTTCAAATTTAAGGTCACAAAATGCTCAAAACCACAAGCAGCACTGCGACGCAAGCAACGGTTGACCAAAAATATCTTCGAATGTTTTTTTTTGTTACCATATTTTTTGCCAATAATTTAAGCTTCGATTGAAAAGAATCAAAAATTATGATGGAACTTCACTAACAGCCTCCAGGTCAAGGTAGTTTAATCTTTTTTATACGACTGCCTGAAAAGAGGAGTATATTGTTTTCAGAGTTCATGTATGTAGATACATACATGAACTCTGAAAACAATATACTCCTCTACTACATAGATATGTATGACGTATGTATGTATGTATGTGAGTTTGTATATTCTACCATAACTTCTATATGCCTGAACCGATTTTGATAAATGAGGTATCGTTACAATCCCTAGCTTATTCCGGATGACATAGGCTAGTAAAATTAAAAAAAAAATTGATGGAGTGACCATGGTACCGCATTAAAGCCTAAAGATGAATTTTTTTTCGAAAATAACAGATTAACTGTATAATCATCATCATCATCAATATATTTTTAGAATCTACTCATTATTTTCTAGATGATGATTATAAAGTTAATGTTATTTTCGTTTTTTTTTCATATTTAGTCTTTAAAGCGGGACCATGGTCACCCCATCATTTTTTTTTTCAATTTTACTAGCCTATGTATGTCACTCGGAATAAGCTAGGGAGCCTAACGATACCTCATTTATCAAAATCGGTTCAGGCATACGCCTGAAGCTATGCATCATAAGCATCAACTTATATACAGAAGTTATGGTGGAATATACAAACTCACATACATACACACATACATGAACCCCGAAAACAATATACTGCCTTTTTTCAGGCAGTCGTATAAAAATATTGCGTTAGCGAGAGCAAAGTGTCTGCATCTCACGGTCACGTCACAATGGCGTGTGTTCCAAATTCGAATGGCGTTGTCAACCGTCGCCCGCCCGCGCCCAAGAAGCGGAACTCAAAACAAACCTATTTGTCAGTGCACTTGGTCTGCGCGAGGCGCTTGGCGTGGTTGTGATGCGGCTGCGGCTGGTGGATACTAACGTTGGCGGGCGGCGCGGGCGTCGGCTCCTCGTCGTGCGGCGGGCGCGGCAGCCGGCGCCGCAGCCACGCGTGCCGCAGCGCCGCCGCCGGCGTCAGCCGCTTCTCCGGCTCCCACTCCAGACATCTGCCGAATGGACACGTACTTGGACGTCATATACTGGGAGTGTTTACTATGGTCTAAATCAGGGATTCTAGAAGTGGTCAATAACGACCCCTTCGGGTTGTGGTCGGGGTCGATATCGGTTTCTGAGGGGTCGACATAAACGAGAACTGATTTTGGGGGTAGACGAGGTCTAAAAATTGACCCCTATTAACCCCTATTATTACGCGCGGCGCAGCGCCGCCGCCGGCGTCAGCCGCTCCCATTCCAGACATCTGCCGAATGGTCACATACTTGGACTTCATATACCTACTGGGAAAGTTGAGTAAATATTAAGTACAATTAATAATTATTAATACTAATAACGTAAAAATAATTAAATGGGTAATTATTTATTGAAAAAAAAAACTTGAAATAAATATTAATAGGGGTCGATTTTTAGACCTACCTCCAAAATCAGTTGTTTATGTCGACCCCTCAGAAACCGATATCGACCCCGACCACGACCACCATAGTAATGGGCCTATTACACTGCACTTTTCACAGGGACCCTTACACTCGAATAAGTGTAGTGTAATAACATTTAGGGAGAAAGGGTCCCTAAATTGGTCCTTATTGCTGTGTAATCTAAAATCCAACTCAATCTGACAGATCTAAAGATCCTTTTGGATTGTCAATAGATGTACGAAAACTGTCACTGCATGTCACACTATGAATATGTCACCGTAAGATTGTAAAAACCGTTAGATTATAATCTAACTCGCGAAATTGTAAAAGTTCAATGTTCTGAGTGTTTCTGTAGGTTAGGTTAGGGTTCGACATATATAATCAGGTAGGTTAGGTTCTATCGGATGAATATACCTAACAGATTACAATCTACCGAAAAATAATGCGTTAAATTGTAATCTTTCGACAGTTTGCAATTTCGCGAGTTAGATTATAATCTAACGGTTTTTACAATCTTACAGTAACATATAAAGTCCACGCGTGAGCTCTGAGGAATCCCATGGAATGTTAAAGTAATGACCTAGAGTTGTTTAAAAGTGCATAACAATACTGCTATCGCAAAATTTCACGCGTCAAGCTCGAAGCTAGTGCCGGGAGCGAGCTGGATATGGAGCGACGATCAGAGGTGACGTACAGCCGTCGTTTCTTCAGACCCCTATTCCTCGGAGCTCGTACGCGGACTTTATTTATAATATCCTTAATATATGGCTGTGGCCATGTTTGCGAGAGGGACACCAACTCATAGTAATGTCCTGTTTTAGGACCGAATTTTCTACGCCTTCAGCCTACATGTTCTACACATCGTCGGACTACTGCAGCTAAGAACGAATATCCTGACAGAATGAGGATTGAAACCAAAACCCACTGCGCTGGTATTGTCTTAAGTTTCCTAAGTCAGCGCTAAAGGCGACAACACGACTCGATACGACGCATAAGCTGCAGAAGTACATTGTTGTAGTGTCTTTAATTAAAATAAATTGACAGGTCTAAATCTTTTCTACAGAAAGCATTTTGACAACTATAAATTTTTAACTCATATTCGTTTATAGTTCCTCAAACTTATCTGACCCGGTGACCAAAATTGGAACTAATTTTTATGCCTGTTAAGTTTTTGTTTTTATTATATTTTTATTAGACACTAGCGAGAAGCGACGCTGACACCGGTTCAGATAAGTTTAACTCACTATAATTTAGAATTTGTTTAAGTTAGAGTAAGCCACATTAACGAAATCATCTAGCGGTAACAAACACATAGTCATCATAATACACCATTATTTGTTCGTTGATAATACTAAAATGAATAAAGGCAAAGCCAAACTCACCTTCTAATAAAATCGATAAAGTATTTGTCTTGACAGCCTTTGAGCGCTGTGACAAAACTTTTAGAACCAGGCAGCCCACGAGGCTTGCCCCTTCTTGACATACCTGAAATGTAAAATAAAACCTCAAATTAACCTCAATTAAAAGAGAATTAAAAAAAACTTCTATATTTCTCTGATTGGATTTAGGTTTTTCGAAAATCCTGTGGGAACTGTTTGATTTTCGGGGATAAATATCCTTCTCCGGGATGAAAACTATCTCTGTATCAAATTCAGTTCAGTACAAAAACCGGTAAGAATCTTACCATTAGACAAAATACTGAAATGTCTATTTTTGTTTTCCGAAGTATTTTCCCTGCCATAATCATTGAAAAGTTGCTTTTCAAATTTAAATGTCCGACAAACTTATCTGACCCGATATTAGCGTCGCTATAGTATCTAAAAAGAATAAAATAAAAGTGAAAACTAAACAGGCATAAAAAATAGTTCCAATCTTGGCCACCGGTCAGATAAGTTTGTAGGACTGCAAAATTTTTGAGAGCTAGTATTTAATTAAGTAGGTGCATACAATTATTTAGTTCGAGAAGGTTTTTGGTATGTCGTAACTTAGGAAAGAGTTACCTTTTCCATGAAATTTTTCCTCTTTATAAAAGTTGGACACTAATAGAAGTTGAGGCGCTCTATCACTTAGGAAGCAAGGAAGGTTATTTAACTTTGAAGTAAGAGGATAATTTCTGTTTACACTTTACTTGAAGAAGTTTGATTAGAACTTGTGGTTTACTAGTAGTTACCACAGAATTTATAATAGTTCATGTTTATCTTGTAAAAGGGCAGCGAAGGAATTGAAATTATTGGAAATACTTAATATACTTTCTTTGACATTTCTTGGACAAGTACTTACTTACTCAAAAGAAAAGTATAAAATCGGATAGCTATCATTAAATTCAAACTCTAATAAACAAAAACCCAACACCAAATTTTCTTGCCCTGTCGCCTAGTATGCGCAAAAGTGAGTGACGCCTACGTTTCTGTAGGACGCAGTCGTGTAAGACTGCATTTGATTTATTCAAAGCATCACGCCTCGCTGCTTGGCGCTTGACCAAATAAATTCAGCGTTTTTTACTGACCGTACAGACGTGACTACAGGATGTGTTTAACATAAAATATTCACTTCAGTACAAACAAATCGATGTTTGATTTAAATATTTACATTTATTATAAAGTTTTAATTTGTTTTATTCGACTGTACATAAAATTTGATACTTACATGAATTATATTTTAAGGGTTCCATGTCCAAGTGGTACTAAATATTTCATAGATGGTTTTCTAATTTTAAGAGAAAAAAAGAATAGCTAAGTTATTCCAGTTAAACAAATTAAATACACACGCAATGGGTACCATAATACGCACGGCACGAAATTATATATATATATAATAAAATGAAATCCGAAACTTTTTGTTTTACGAGTGGTATGCAAATATTTATTATTTTAATATTGTATTTGTCCTTTATTGATTATAGTTTAGAAAGAAAATATTCATCATTCTTTCATATCATTTTATTTCAAAACGAAAACTTTAAAAAAATAACGCATAGACTATCGCTCTCACTTAAAATTTTTACATGAAATGAAGATGAATCGATTCGAGTGACCAATTATTATGACATTCTCGATTTATATTGTAATTATATTACAAGAAAAAGAAATGGGAGCAATTGGAGTACGTCCAAATACCTACCGAGCATTTACAAGGTGTTTTACCACTATCGCCCACCACTATCGTCTAGGTACTTTAGTAAGTTAAGACATCGATCTCGATCTAAATTATATTTGCATATAACTAAGTATATAACTAACGAAACTTCATGGTACACAATATCACAAAATTTTTGTTTCGTATTATTACGAATTTTATGATGATGATCAGTTTATTCTACTATTAAATAACCACTCTATGCATCTGGACACTTCCCAGCTTCAACATAAGACCAACACAATGGTACCATTATGCACCACAATGGTATGGTAAATTGTTGCACTGTCATTGAAGTTACATATTATTATGTGATCTAAATTTCAGCTTAATCGGATGGGGGGGAACTGTTCTAAAATTCAGTTGCAAGATTTGACCTTCACATCCCAGCATTCATGGTAAGTTAAATAAAAACATGTGGAACTCTCCAGGGTGCTTCTAGGTCAAGAAGAATTGAGAAATCCAAACAACAATATTTTCGAAAATAGCTCTAAGGTATCAATGCTAAAGATCCGCAGTGCAAGAAAGTTTTCCGGAGTCATTTTATTTATTTTAACGGCTGTTCAAACGTGCAAAATTAACTAATTGATTCCATGGAGAGAATAGCTATTAAAAAGAAAGTATAAATATAAAACCGAGAAAAAATATATTACAATACAAAATGTAAATTTTGTAACATGTTGACTTATAAACACTGGGTCAAACTGTTATTCTAATAGGCTAACCCAAAAATAAACGCAATCCAATTCCGAATTTAATCAATAAACTTAAAGTAGGCCATTTCCTGTTAACGCAATGTTCCGCAAAATGTAATCGAATCATAACCCCTTCATAAATACGCAATGGATGAATGTACTCTCCATTACGTGACGTGTTTTAGAGTGACGGGAGACCGAGTCAAGGGTGGGGTGCAAAGGGTTACCTATCAATAAAGTTATTACACTAGGACATGATTGAATACGAAAAGATGATCTATGAGGTCGACCAAAATGTTCTAAAAGTCGTACTTAGTTTGAAAGATTATTTTTATGGAAACTAATGTGAAATCAATTCAAGGCTTTCAGTAAATTCTGATGATAGGTCTATTTGCTAAAAACTCAGTTTGTTTTTAAAACCTTTGCTATAAATACGAATAACCAAAACATATATCAATATTCTTATGTACCTACATTGATTAGAATGAAGAACAATAAATTAGGAAAATCCGGCAAAATCTATAACGACAGACACAAGACGACAACCCTTTATCTAGCCAAAAAACGTGTAACAAAACAGCCACGCTGTGTTTTCTTCCCTTATGCGCTGACTCACCGCACGTGCGGCGCAGACATGTGCTGTCATTGTTTTTATTTACTGTGACGAAACTCGGCCAGTGCTGTTCAAATTTGCTTGTTTAACAATACCAAATATATGCACCCCAACTTCCAACTTCTATGAGAAACATGTAAATACAGCCGACAACAGTGAAATACTGAAAGGACTTGATCGGTGGAACTATGGCAGCTTGCCTAGGTGTCAAAAATCAATGTTCAGCAATGATTTCTTTATTATTGTAATTGTAATATTTCACTGTTTTCAGATAAAAAAGTTTGAGGAGTCTGAAGGCTCGGAAAACTGCGAAAATGAACAAAAAAGTTTCACCAAAAGACTGCTTTCCCACACTAGATGGCGCTATTCATTGTGTTAAGCGAGTCTAAAAAAATATTTTCAAGTATTATTTCTTTATTATTGTAATTGTTATATTTTATAGTTTTCAAATAAAAAAGTTTCAGGAGTCTGAAGGCTCTGAAAACTGAGAAAATAGATAAAAAAAGTTTCACCAAAAACTGCTTTCCCACACTAGATGGCGCTAGTTATTGTGGTGAGTCTAGAAAATATTTTTAAGTATTGCTCAATACTTTTCGTTAACAAGTTCAACTATTCGACCACAGATGGCAGCATATGCAATGTGACAGGGCGTTCCTTTAAACGTAGTATTTCAAAATGCTTTGTTCGATCGATTAGTTTGAGACTTGTCAAAAAATAAAAATAATTATAAACAAAACATACATTTCCTTTTCATTACTATTTAATTGATCAAAAATAAATCATTCCTAATATAATAACTAAGGTACTTAAATGGTATTCATGTAGGGTTACAAGATTATTATTAGGCATGGATATAATGGAACGTCAAAATGGAGTAGTGCTTAAAGAGGAAAGCGGACGCTCAAGATTTAAACAATAAACGTACTGTTTTTTTTTGTCATTTGAACCCCGACCTTATTTGGAATAATAAATCCATAATAATTTCGTTTTGAATTTTTAAACCTTACTGTAAAAACGGAAATCCTGTGCATTGTCCCGAATCGGAGGGCAATTACTGGTCATGTCCTTTAGTTAAGTAATATTCAGTGCAACGTATTCAAGTTCTTTTTTAAATACTACTACAAGTTATCCTTGGAGTGCGATATCTTCTGGTGTTATATGAGATCTAAGGTGGCGGGGTATCCTGGTATGGCGTATTAAACCCCATACCCCCTATCGGTTTCTACGCGGCATCGTACCGGAACCTTGGTGGCACGTAGTCTAGTTAAAAGTATCAAACTTTGAAAAACTCAGCACTTAAAAAATTGCCAAATATTTCGTAGTGGCATCGCTATTCGTATTTGTGAATCATTCAGTTACAATGGTGACGTCGACGTGAAAGGTCGGTTGAGGAATCTTCGGTGACAGTTCAAGTATTTATAGAAATGATTCGGAATGAGGCGCTGATGCGTAAACACTATGATAAGTTATAGATGCAGATTATTTTTGACTCAGCGTTCAACGTTACACACGTCTTCTTCATCTTTAATGAAACATTGCTGATTTTAAGTAAAATAACCCAGGATCAAAAGCTTAATTTACTATTGTAAGCATAATTCCAGAAGTGGGCTAATAAATAAATTGGTTTTAAATATATATTTGTACTCTCTTTAAAACTTGCACGAGCGAATGGTCACAATGTGTAGCGGTGTCACGAGAGATTTGATGTAAACATTTAATTTATAACTTGGCCAAAGCATTACGAGAATAATTATTAATCATTTGATCAGACTGTTGTTATAAGTTGCTACTGCTAAGCTCAAAATCAAATTGCGATCTAAACATAAATTTATTCAATAATCGCTGAGTCTGTCGGTAACAGACTGCCTTTCAATCCTCAACATACTCGTATTTATGCAAATTATTCTATTATGGCGTTCCCGCCACTGAACTGTGTGAACATCGAATGAGTTAAATATCGAGTTAATTAAACCTTCGTCAATAAATAAATTTACAATCTTGCTTGTACCGCGGCAAGCTCTTACTGCTGATGAAGTGCTTCGAGCACTTGCCGATGATCCTTGCAGTAGTCAACCACCAATAGAATACAATAAATGAATTGTTCAGCTTACCGCTACTCAAGAGCGTGGTGCCGTCAGGCAGCATGGTAGCGGTGCAGTACCGCGGCAAGCCCTTACTGCTGATGAAGTGCTTCGAGCACTTGCCGATGATCCTTGCAGTAGTCAACCACCAATAGAATACAATAAATGAATTGTTCAGCTTACCGCTACTCAAGAGCGTGGTGCCGTCAGGCAGCATGGTAGCGGTGCAGTACCGCGGCAAGCCCTTACTGCTGATGAAGTTCTTCGAGCGCTTGCCGATGATCCTTGCAGTAGTCAACAATCAATAAAATACAATAAATGAATTGTTCAGCTTACCGCTACTCAAGAGCGCGGTGCCGTCAGGCAGCATGGTAGCGGTGCAGTACCGCGGCAAACCCTTACTGCTGATGAAGTTCTTCGAGCGCTTGCCGATGATCCTTGCAGTAGTCAAAAACCAATAAAATACAATAAATGAATTGTTCAACTTACCGCTACTTAAGAGCGTGGTGCCATCAGGCAGCATAGTAGCGGTGCAGTACCGCGGCAAGCCCTTACTGCTGATGAAGTTCTTAGAGCGCTTGCCGATGATCCTTGCAGTAGTCAACAACCAATAACATACAATAAATGAATTGTTCAACTTACCGCTACTCAAGAGCGTGGTGCCGTCAGGCAGCATGGTAGCGGTGCAGTACCGCGGCAAGCCCTTACTGCTGATGAAGTTCTTCGAGCGCTTGCCCTGCTCGATGAGCCTCTGCGGCGGCATGCCCAGGAGTTCGATTATACACGCCATTTGGTCCGCTTCGTCTTCGCCGGGGAGGAGGGGGAAACCTGGAAATGTTTGCAGGACGAATTTTAATAGCTGCGCCTATCTAAATGTTACATATCTTCTTCTCGAAGAAGAAAAAATCTTCTTAAAAAAAAGAGCAACTGTTGTTCCTTTGTTGCTTCGCTTACGTTAAGTTCGATTTTCATACAAATTTCAAATCCCTATTTTACCTCTATAGGTAGGGGTTGAATTTTCATAGCTTCTTAGCGGATGCCTACGTCATATAAGCTATATGTATGCCAAATTTCAGTTCTATCCGTCCAGTAGTTTGGGCTGTGCGTTGATAGATCAGATCCTTTCCTTTCATATATTTTGAAACATATGTATTTTTATTTACAAACGTATTATATATTTAAACTCATGTATCACGAACCGCAGCATTGAGGATGACGTTGCATGGAGGAGGAATATAATATAATATTATATTATATTTGTTGTTCGCGCACCATCCCGTTTGTATTCCCTTCTCCTGTCTCCAAAGGTTGTCTGGAAGAGATCGCCTTAGGCGATAAGACCGCCTTTGCGTACTGTATAGTCCTATTTGTAGTTTTAATATATTATTTATTTTCTTGTACTTGTGTGCAATAAAGATTTACTTAAATAGTAATAAAGATAATAACATGTATTCACCTGTGAGCAGTTCCGCGAGTATGCAGCCCAGCGACCACATGTCTATGGGCATGCCATACTTGGCGCCCATCATCACCTCGGGCGCACGGTAGAACCTCGACTGGATGTACGTGTACACCCGCTGGTGTTCGTAGCACGAGCTGCCGAAGTCTATCACCTGCAAACACACAAACGACTCGCGTTAATACAATCAATAAAAAAAACAGATATTGAAGTGAAAACTTCTTTAGCCGCGATGAGCACTTTTTGGTAGGGGGTAAACTTGTGAATTCGTGTCACCGACATGCTCGCGTTGTTACGAAGACAAAGGTCTTAATAATAAATAAACTACATTCGTTATTAAACCTTAATTATTTTTTTTTATAAAAAAAAAAAAATTGTTTTCACTTCTATCGGCCGTCCGTATGCCTATTTTTTTTTAGATGATGTCCGCGTGGATTGATTTTTTTTGGTTATGGCGGGAACTCTTTGATTTTCTAGTATAAAAAGTAGCCTATGTGTTACCTATTCCACACTATAATCTATCCCTGTGCCCAATTCGCCGTTCAGGTGTGAACAAAAATCCATCCATCCATCCAAAATTTCGTATTTATAATGTTACTATAGATTAATCTTTACATTGCAATATTTGATGTAGATTCAAGTCAACCTATCAACAATATTAACATGTTTTACGTAGGCATGTCCAAGACATTTGAGATATCGCCCATAAATATTCATATTAATGCTTTAAATATAAGTAGGCTATAAAATGTGGAATAAAATTAGAAGTTGCAGCAAAATAGAGGAGAGTGGGTGGTCGATGGGGTGATACAGTTGCGAGTTGCGACAGCGTAAGTAGTTATAAGATATCAAACGTTTGAGTTTATTGAGCAACATTTGCCTAAATCCGTAACATAAACACTGAAGAGTTGCTGAATGATTAGTTCAGAGTGTTTTATATTGATCCAAACACATTATGGCATTAGATAAGCGATGTACATAGACTGTGGGCAGTCAGCTTCAAATATACAAGGTCAATTGGAAAACAAGTTCTAATACGAAAGGGGTTTATTGTCCTGTACCTTTTCGACGACCTCCCTGGCGCAGTGTTGAGCGCTGTTGTCTTAACGTGGGAGGGATCGATCCCGGTAGAGTCAATTTGGGAATTTATAATTTCTTAATTTTCTCTGGTAAGTCCTGGTGGGAGGCTTCGGCCGTGGCTAGTTACCACCCTACCGGCAAAGACGTGCTGCAAAGCGATTAAGCGTTCCGGTACGATGCCTTGTAGAAACCGATTAGGGATATGGGTTTAATATAACTGCCATGCCCCTAACAGGTTAGCCCGCTATCATCTTAGATTGCATCATCACTGACCATCAGGTGAAATCACAGTCAACGGCTAACTTGTAGTTGATAAAAAAAACTCATTGCTACTTGCAATTTTACTAACTAAAAAGTGGGAGCAAACCTATGCATTGGTGGTTTGCAAAAGTCGATAACTTTAAACGGTCAAATAGCATAACTTGTCTAAAAGAATTAGTGAATTGTCGTACAAGTGGTCAAAAAGTTATATGAAAAGAAAAATAGTGTACATCGCCAACTCGGTAGTGCAAAAGCAACCCTTAATTCATCATTTTACCATTCAAAATAGTTTTCAGATGCAAATCGCCTGAGACGTATTTTTGGCCATAAGCTCCGAGGATTTTGGGAGGATCGACATGGCAATAGTACCAAGAGTTGAGAAATTTATCAGTAACTTTTTTTGGAATTTTGAAAAATGTAAAAAAAGTTGGGCTTTTTGGTGGGTGTTAGTTTACAATTTTTCGGGAAAAACCGACTTGAGAAAAAATTAAAAAAGAGTCTAAGGTATTAAGTTTAGCTACGAAATGGTGAAAAAAATTTGAAAATCGGTTAATAATTGTGATCCTTTTAGATTTGGAATTGTAGAAAAACGGGAATTTCCGTATATAAAAAGTGATTTAGCTTCTATGATTATTGACCGATCGTCATGGTAATGGTATTAATAGATGCGGATACAGGCGAGAAGTGCATTCGAGTTGGAATGGAAAAAATCGGTTAATACATTTTTGAAAAATTTTGAATAAGAGATTTTAATTTTTTTAAGAATCAACAAAAGTTGAAGTGGTTATTGACCGATCGTCATGGTAATGGTGTCAAAAAATGCCTTGTAAGTAATGTAGTTGTATAATATAAGGGAAGTAAATATCAATAAAAAATTCTTATTATTCAATTTGTAATGTGTTATTCAAAATAACATAATGTTTATTTCGTAAATTTGTGTATTCATTTTCAATGCTCCTATTCTTACGCGGACTGCGAAATCTGTGATTTTTTAATGTAAATACACCCACTAGGCATACATGGAATTGAACCAAAAGTATCGCAAACAATAATTCTTGTTACAAAGAGATTAGACGCTGATTTATGGATAACAAATACCTACATTGCTAAATCAACATGAAACTAATAAACAAACACTTGTAAAACATCGAGAAACGCTGGATAACAGAAGAAATAAAAGCAGGCCTCGATACCAAACAACTTAAACCTTGTAATACAAAACAAATATCGCTACGTTTCGATTTATTACGTCGAGCAGGTACAAGACGTTTACCGGTTAGTCGAAAATAATCTTAGGTGATGGAAAACATAAACGATCCTATCTGAAAAGTTATTTGACGACCAAATAAGTAATCCGTCGATGATTTTCGATTTAATTAAGACAATAATTCGTCAATAGCTATAGCAGACTATGGCATTAATTTGAAGTAAATGGGTATCATTACTTTCATCGGAATAAGCTGATTCCCAATTCTGGGTTTCATTGACAATAGATAATTCAAATAAAACCTTTTGCATGGAATTAAAAACATAATAATATTATGGACCTTTATGTTAAAATTGACAGCTGAAATGGCCGTCAGTTAATATTTTGTTTTGAATACTAGCGATATTAAGTGTTTTATTATCTTATTCGGGTGATCATTTTGCAAAGCCTCAATTACACCTACGCGTAAAAATGAAAGTAAAATTAGTGAGACTTCTGTTGTTGCAGATTGGATGACAAATAACTTATAATATTAATTAGCGTTAAAAGATGTCTTGGCCAGGGAGTAATCTGTCAAACTACTTTTTCTTTCTACGGTTTCTTTTCTACTTCACAATTTTTTTTTTGTGTATAATGAATTTTGTAATCGGTGACGTGCCCAAAATATTGTGTTGCGTGCCATTAAATGGCACGCGTGCCAATGGTTCGCCATCCCTGTTCTAGACCAACAAGATACTCAGCCTATAACAATATTATTTATATCCATACTCCATACTAATCCTATAAATCTATAAATGCGAAAGTCTGTCTGTCTGTCTGCTACGCTTTCACGGCTCATCTGTTCAACGGATTTTAATGAAATTTGGTACAGGATTAGGTTGTATCCCGAGGAAGGACATAGGCTAGGAAAATTAAAGAGTTCCCACGGGAAACAATAAATCCTAATCCACGCGGACGAAGACATCTAGTTATTATATATTCCTAGAACTCTAGTTACTTAGCTTGTGATAACATACTGTTATATAACCGAAGCTAATTTAACCATGTCCTGGAACCGGCTTAGAGCTACTCGTACAGTTCCTGAGTTATTATGGCGAAAACAAACACGTGTTTACGTAGATTGCTGACGCACGGTGGCACGAGGCGATCGTTATGGCCTATTGTGTGTGTTTAATCGTAAGAAGATTGCTCTCGTAATTTGATTTATTGTTGTGATAATGAGGAATAGTGTACAAGCAGGTACAAAACCATAAATCAAACACAATTATACTAATATTATAAATGCGAAAGTGTGTTTGTTTGTTGGTTTGTCCTTCAATCACGGGGCACGCCGCAACGGAGCAACGGATCGACGTGATTTTGGCATAAGACTTTTTATCCCGGAAATTAAGGAGTTCCCGCGGGATTAAAAAAACTTAAACCACGCGGACGAAGTCACGGGCATCAACTAGTTTTTTATATGTTTGAAGTAGAATTAGATAACCTATGAAAATATGCTAAAGGGATTAACGATAGTAAAGTTGGGCTGCAGCGCTTATTGTGGAGAGATCTTTGTCTCACGGTGGACGCTAACAGTTTGATGCAATGATGACAATGATACACTCAAAGAGGTACTCGTATATGTCCTTCATTCCAGTCTAAGATTAACTAAAAATGGTGAAAATTGGTGTAACTCAGTAGTGTTTTAAGTGAATGATGACTAAATTTAAAGACAAAATTTCTAATTCATTTTTATTATTCAAATAAACTTTTTCAAATGCTTTTGAATCCTCAAATGGATGCCATAAGTTCGGAATGCCATTCAAAAATAACAAAGACTCACCCAAGGTTAAATAACTAAACTGTTAAAGATTTTCTTCCTGAGAAAGTTCCGGTAGATCCAAGAATTATAAACAAAAATGAGTGCGTAAGATGAATTCATTCATCATACCACTATCGAAATGCGAATAATAGAAAACGATAACGAACGATAATATGTCATTTCCATGACATGCCAGGTATTTTATGATAAACAAAACGTACGTACCCAAAACTACGTGAATATTTTGGGTTCATAAACAACGATATTTTGGTCAAAAACGGATAATATTTTTTTTACACACTACAAGTTAGCCCTTGACTGCGATCTCACCTGATGGTAAGTGATGATGCAGTCTAAGATGGTAGCGGGCTAACCTGTTAGGGGAAACGGCACCTATACCCCATTCGGTTTCTACACAGCATCGACCGGAACGCTAAATCGCTTGGCGGCACGTCTTTGCTGGTAGGGTGGTAACTAGCCATGCAGTAGGTATTCTTTCCGAAAAACTTTATTTAAAGTTCAATGCACTGAATAATGAAAAAACTAGAAGTTTAATTCGCTATAATCCGCCACAGAGGGCAAATCTATGTGCTACAGTGCGTATCTTGAACTTGCTGCCCGCGATATTCACCACACCACATAAACCCTTGAAAATACACTCAACGTACGTTTTACTCCGATACCGGAACATCTCCAGGAGATGTTGACTCTACAATTAAAATAATACTTGTGTAAAATCGTGCATTGTTGAGTCAACTGTAATTGTGTATAGTAATTTTGAAGACGTTTTACTGTCTCAATATGTAATGCGCGTGTGTAGATCGTGTGTGTCGCATTAATCGGTATTTGATAATCGAATACCGATTAATGCGCATAGGAAATTGATCGATCCTTGTTTTCGAAATTATTCCAACTCTTTGGAAATATTTTGAAATGATTTCTATCCACTTAATTGGAATCTATCATCGACTTCTTTTATTGCGTTGCGAGAATTACTAAGTAAAGGAAGTTTTAGATATCTTGTTGTACCATCTCGCATAAACGCTTGTCTTTCTACACGAACAGATTTATGACCGGCGCCATGTTTTAATGCTTAGGAATTCATAATTACACAATCAATGAAAGAGTTTGGTGTATAGTGAGGGTTGAAATTGGAAACGAAAGGAAAAGTTATTTCATTAAGGAAAAATACGAGGCGTGAAAATCTGAGGACAGAAATAAGGATCTTTATTATTAAGTATAAAAGCTGTACTACATGAGACAAATGGTATGTATGGTTTTAGTTTTTCAGCCCTTCACTTAAGAAACAAATAAATATGCACACACAAGACACTGTCGTGGTTCATTTAGGGTATGAATTCGCGGAATCGAACATAAAAGAAACAGAAAATGGGCTAGAATATTGCAGAAAGTTAGAGACAAATTTGGCAAATGGGGTCAATGAACTGTGATACACTCGTATAATTGTCGGAACCCCGCAGGAACTGCAAGTTCCTTAGAAAACTGTTAACGACGATAATATACGTCCCCGATTCACGTCTTCTCGGAAGCGCCGGCGTCTGGCATTATGCCAGACGTGATCGCCGTAGACAATGCCCCGATATCACTATGATTAACGTGCATTGCACTTCACACATAAATAACGACTCATATTCATTTCAAGTCTCAGACTCTTTATGTAATTTGGGCTAAAATATTTTGATATAGATACACGCGTTACACATGTTAAAAAGCCCTCATCATCTATCATTATCACTACCCAGTCAAGTAAAAAGAATGGACAAGTTAAAAGAATGACTATTTGGTCATAGTTCACCTTCGTGGCTGACTTTTTTTCTATTTTTATTGCGATATAGGCTTGTGCTTGACGACAATCATGCTTAGTGCAAAGCAATGATGAGATCTAGATTGGAACGCGCTTGCTTAGAAAGTGCCTATTCACTCTTGCCATGAAGGAACTTAAGTTGTATATGGCACCTTAGCGTGTTGGCAGACTTCACACAACTTTAAGAACATTATGGAGAACTCTCGGATGTGCAGGTTTTCTTCTTCATCGTTAATTGATATTTGATTTCTTAAAACGCGCCCTGGTGGACAGAATTACTCTGCAACAGGTTGAGCGAAAAAGTTCGTCTGGTACCATCTGAGATTGTACGAATTACCATGCAGCGGTGAAATCGCAGTCAAAGGCTAACTAGTAGTAGAAAAAGTTCTAGAGCCATTAATATATGCGCAATCTTTTTTTTATCAACTACCGAGAACTAGACCTTGTTGCATTATGTCAGCGCTGGCAGCAGCCACCTGTAAAAGTGATGCGTATGACGGATGTGCCGCTTCTAAGAACAGAGGTGTCATATCGGTCGACGGTCAGTTATTGCTGCTTCGATCATTATGTGATTAGTCGTTTTGGCAATATGTAATTCTGATTAATCCAACGGACTTCCGAAAAGGACCTTGGTTTGTGCATTAGAGATCATGCCAATCCATATTTATTAATTATTAATTACTCGCTTATGATCGAGGACTTCGTAGATTGAGGCTTTTTGGTTCCTGCGGGAACTCTTTAATTTTCGGGAATAAAAAGAAGCTTATGCGTTCTCTACGCCAAATTTCAACCAGATCCGTTCAGCCGTTCGGACGTGATTGAGCAATAAACATCCAACCCCGCTCAACCGAACGCCCTAATAACATAGCAAAGAGCAATATAGCATACTTATAAACATTAAGACTAGACAATATCAGTTAGAACGATAATAATTATTTAACAATAGCAAAAGAGATTATTTAACAAAACTGTCCACAATATAACTGGCTCGCAACAGTAATAACGTTGGACATTGGCTTGATAACAAACAAATATTCATAAATTGGCCGCGCGTCGCTACACAGACTCAATTGGGTTTAATTATGAAATATTTCCACAGTATGCTCCCGTTTATGACATATTATGACATACGGACATACCTATATAACTTCTATGACTTTATATGTTATATTAATAAAATTATTGCATTTTTGGAAACCGAAATCCATGTCACTCAAAGATATTAAAAACGCTTTATTAGTGGCAGACGGGATAAACGTTTTATCACAAAACGTATATTTGCATCTTAAGAGCAGCACTATAACATTTGAAATATAATATCAGAATTGAAAAAGAACTAAGCCTTTAATTAGAAATATTCTAGGAAAAGGCTATAAAGAAGAAGATGGGAAAGCTTTATCCAAAGAAATTACTAGTAGATATAGTGGGAGAAATCACAACCAGACCGTCAGCAATCATGCTACAAATATTATAAATGCGAAAGTGTGTTTGGTGGTCTGTTGGTTTGCTCTTCAATCACGCTGCAACAGAGATTGCACGAAAACGAATCAACGTGATTTTTTGCGTAGGTATAGTTGAGGACCTGAGTCGCTTGTGAAGACCAATTCATAACCACGACCACTCTGCCATGAACTAATGAGAAGAAGTTGAGGACCTGGAGAGTGACTTTTGCTACTTTCTATCCCGGAAAATTAAGGAGGAATATGATGCAGACAGTATGAAAGGATACCTCTTTCAAACCTGATGATATTTTAATGTAAAAGAGATTCAGGATCCATTATCATGGCACCATAATTTTCGTTAGCTACAATAAAAATTAACGATACAATAGCCTCTCTACTTGTCAAACAAACCTCTATGTTTGAACTAGATTAAGTAAATTGAGTTTCAAACGAATAATATTTTAAATGAAAAAATTTCACGCTAGTACCTTTAATAAATTTCGGGTTAATATAGATTTTACATATTTGCAACTTTGAAAAACCGTCATAATCGTAAACAACAATAAACTTTTACAATTTTCGGAGAAGCACACGCGCCAACAGCACATAAAGTATGTAAATTTATGTACACAACTAGTTAACTACTGGGCAATATACCTTGCTAAAAAAACACATGAATGAAAATATTCCTAGTCTTGTATTACGGAACGAGATAGTTGCGATCATCGCAATCGACACGATTTTTACAAGGCTTTGGAGGTAAAGGTACCCTCCAACTAAAAATATGCATGTCATTAATGTAGGTACAACGGACTACCAGCCGAAGCGTACTATTAAGTATTCTGTGCTCCAGGCAACCATCCACACGAATGAAAACGACGTTACGATTACTAGCTAATGCCCGCGACTTCGTCTGCGTGGATCGAGGTTTTTTGGTAGGCCTTTTCAAGAGCGTTTTAATGACCTCCGTGGCGCAGTGTGTAGCGTTGTTGCCTTAACGTGCGGAGGTCCCGGGTTCGATCCCCGGCAGGGTCAATTTGGGAATTTATAATTTCTGAATTTTCCCTGGCCTGACCTTGTGGGAGGCTTCGGCCGTGGCTAGTTACCACCCTACCGGCAAAAACGTGCCGCCAAGCGATTTAGCGTTAGCGGTACGATGCCGTGTAGAAACCGAATAGGGGTATGGGTTTAATATAACTGCCATGCCCCTAAAAGGTTAGCCCGCTATCATTTTAGACTGCATTATCACTTACCATCAGGTGAGATCGCAGTCAAGGGCTAATTTTTAGTGGATAAAAAAAAGAGCACGCCACCCAACGTGGTTCTTAGCCTTCCCGATCCACCCGCTTCCCATGATCTTCAGGTCAACGCGTCAGTCCAGCGGGTTGGACGTCATCCTACGGCCTGCCCTGCTCTTAGCAGAGTACAAATAGAGTTTCTTGTATACCTAGATTTACTTAATTAAATAAGCCGCAATTAGAGTGCCCATTTATCTTTCACTTAGGAGCAATAAAAAGTGATTTTATTACGTTTTATTAGACGAAGTATGCGTGGAGGGGAAATTAAAAATTCATACAAGGCGCCTTTTATGCTAATCGCGTTGTTAATTAATTCATACGATAAAAGGAGAGTAGCGGTAAAGACTGGGCTCTTCGGCCATTAATATGGAAATTGGAAAGCTCGTAATAAATTTAAGCCTGAATACACACAATGCGCGACGAACGCCTGTCCAACGCGACAACTACAAGTTGAAGAACTGCAATATAATATGAGGTGTTCATACTGCGAAACGCGCGGAACTGCATTATAATATGAGGTGTTCATACTGCGAAAAGCGCGGAACTGCATTATAATATGAGGTTTTCATACTGCGAAACTCGCAGAGACAGGCTCCTTACAACTAGATAACTTGCGCCGGCTTCACTCAGGTGTAATTTTTGAAAATCAATAAGGAGTGGGATAAGAAAAAAAGCTCTGAAACACGTAGGTGTTTATTTTTCAACCGGGAGTTCAACCAATTCTCAAGGACTAAAGTCTTAGTAAGACTGGAACTTCAGAAAATACTTTCTTAGTTTATTTTAATCAGTTAAATTCATTCAAGTAGCCTACTATCAAAAGGAAATTGTCCAAATTCGCCTAAGAATCAACGTGTATTTAAAATATACAGTAATTCTTAGCTTTGTTTATAACCTTTATTTCATATATCTGAATTCAACGGACACTTCAAATTAATTACAAAATAAATAAATGGGTATTAAATTGATTACTATATGTTCCCGTCTCTCGATTATTAACCACAGATCAATAACTTACAGGTTAAAATAATATGTAATACCACCGCTTGAGCGCTAGATCTGCATCGGAAGAAACAAGATAAAAGCAGCTTAAAGTGCTGAGTGCGATAGTATTCTGAATCTCGCAACGCCATCTATTGAAAGTACAGTAATTTAATATATCAAACGCCATCTGTAATGTTTTTGTTGAACTACGGCGAATCTTTTCTTATCTACATACTGTTTACAGCTCTATAACAATTGGATAAAGATGGTATTTATTTGTTCGAGCAGATTGATTGTGAAAGTCGAAATAACCTCAAAATTGTAAATAGTTTTGGTAATAAGTCATTCCTTAGCAAGTGTCCGTTGTTTTAATCTGCTCTCAAGTATAAAAAGGTATTTATTTGAACCCAGAAATCAATGTTTTATGATTGTTGGTTCTTAGGCTAACTTTGTATGGGGACGGAACAATATCCTTTCAAAGCTAACCCTAGTAGCTTAGGCTAGGCGTTGATAGATCAGCCAGGACAGGTCTTTGCATGTATGGAATTATGGATACTTACTTGAAATAGTACCTCACACTGTACCTTAAATATCACACACGGTGACGACTTCCAGAGCTGTTTTTCAGTGACACATCAAGTGTAGAACCATGCGTTTTGTAGAGTTCAGCCTTAATGTAAATAATAAAATATATAACGGACATGATGACATCTACGTCATGTCAATATACTTTTGGGCACATCCAATAAATCTCGTTTGATCACGCACTATACATTTCGATAATGTCAAAGGGGCATACATTCAAAATTTCTCGGCCGTGGCATAATCATTTGATACATAAGATATATCAAACATACAACCCTTTGCGCGTGGCACATTAAACAAATCCATAATAATGTTAAAAAAGGTGCGAGGCTATTTATTTGTCACTCTTATAATTTAACAGTATGTGTATTACCAATTTTGACGAAATAAGGTACAGATATAGTTTCCATTCCGAACAAAGGAAGTACAGAGGCTTCTCTTTGCCCCGGAAAATCAAAGTTTCACGAGATATCTCAAACATCTAAAATCCACGCGCGGACGAAGTTGCGCTCATCATTTAGTAGCTTATGTTCTTCTAGTAAGGCTCACCTGGATACTCAATACTCAATATCATTTATTCAATATAGGTACACTGTAGGTACACTTATTGACGTTAAAAATTACTTACTTATAAAACATGATGGTGATAATCGGTTAAGGGGTTAAGAAGGCCGAATGACCTTGACGAAACGCAGACCAGCGGGACTTTTGCCGACGGTAATGCCGTATAGCGGCCACGCCCGGAACTACGCAAACTAGGCCAAAGACTATAGACTGCAGAGGGAACAAGTGCTATTTTATGGGATAATGCCTATATTTATGTTTGCGCATAAATATCATAGGTCACAAATACGTAAACTTTCTTTAATACCTACCTTTAGCTTTACCTTGAGACCTTGCCATGAAATGTTCGATATCGTATCCGATACTAAATATTGTTTGCGCTTGTAGTAGGCACAGATTTAGGTATAGGTACAAGTAATATTTCGTATTGGATCAATGCTAAAATGTAGGTAGTTCAAGTTAGCGTTGCAGAACTATCGATAGTTGACATCAAGCTAAAAGTTTTGAAACGTGCTACCTCCACCGAGGGATGAGTGGGGTACAGGGAGAGGAGATAGAGAATCAGGTACTAACTGCTCACAATAAACCCCACTTGCCGGAGCTGCGTAGTTTTTTTGTGAGTTTACTCCTTTAGAATCAATTTTCATATGTATGAGCCTGTGGTATGAAAATTTATATGCAGTACTACGTCATGCGCAGCTCTGAGCACAGAGTCACTTAAAAAAAAGTCAGCGCCATTTTGAAATTCTTTGTTATATAACCGATTTCGTTCAAAATTGATATTTACGGCTTTCTGGGATCACAAAACAGGAAACTGTTACCAAAATTTAAAAAAGTCGGTGCCATTTTGAAATTCTTTGTTAATTGACCGATTTCGTTCAAAATAGCATACGCACTACGAGTAAAATTATGTCTACCCGTTATCTCTCTCTGTCTACCGAAGCTAACATGGTTACTTGTCTCGTTACGTCAAAAGTAGAGATAAAAGTAATATTTCTAATCTGTGGTATTTTTCTCTACGAGCCTTTACATGTCGACTACTTTTTTCTTGTAATATACTGCATTTTGTGCATGTTAGGGTAAATGAAAAATTTGCCGGCAACGACAATATCTCTCTCTCTCGTCGCGAGATAATCTCGTTGTGCACATCCTAGACCTACTGGGATCACAAAACAGGAAACTGTTACCAAAATTTAACAAAATTAGCGCCATTTTGAAATTCATGTTGTTATTATGTTTCCATGACTATGTAATGTATTTTGATGAATATAAAATATATGGTAATTAATATATGATGATAGCCACGGAGTTAGAGAATAGGAGTGCAGGTGTTCCCAGCTTGTCATCACGAATTTCGATTCCATATTATGATATTATCGATAAGGTTGTCTGGAAGAGATCGCTGGTTAGCGATAAGACCGCCTTATTGTACCTACATTTTAAGTTTTCATGTTTGTTCTTTTTCATACATACATACATACATACATACATGCTTGCTTTTCCGCAGTCTCTCAGTCGCAGACAAAATGATTTTGTCTCGGTAGCATAATCGATTTACTAAAACAAAAGTTGTTAGAATTCAAAAATGGCACATTTACATCTGAGAAAGACAGACAGAAAGACACACTTACGCATACATTATAATTATTATTAGTATGTATTTTAGTTATTAGTAGCATTAATATTATTAGTAAGTAATTTTGCATTAAAGATATTATAATCTATTCCGTCGGGTCGGAGGAAAAAAAATCAAATTAAAGCTTATAAGCTTTAAAAACAATCAAAATATGTAGCGAGTGCAGGTAGGTTGTTCCTCATCAAAATCATCTTGATTTGAATTTTTACAATCACTTGTCACTACAGAACCTTATTTAGTCTTTGCACCTACTTTGCACACTTAAAAAGTTAAATTCTTAAAAAAAATATATTTACACCTACTAATTTACAGATAAATACTGAACTAAGTATGTCTAAAATTTTAAATATGTACAAATGAGTATAAACCCTTCAAAATCGAAAATTAACTTTAAAAAATTTGCTCTGACACCGACCTTCCACCACCTTCGACAATGTCCCGAAACGGACTGCCGAAGGGCTCGCGGGTGTTTACAGGGCGACGGAGCAGCCACGTTCTCACTAATATACTTAAATTTCGGGGGAAAATTACTTTACACGAATGTTATAGGGAGTAAAAATAAAACTCTCCGTTAAAAATATTGTAATTTTTAAGACCTATTTTTGTGTGCAAGAACTAATTAAAAAGCTTGTGCCGTTTTGCAGAACATTTTCAAAGTATGACAAAAGTAGATACTCTTTGGGGATTTTTTTCTGAAAGAGGGTTTGAAAAAAGTAAATTTTTTTTACAGTAGAAATGTTTATTAAGCCTATATCTTCCGTTACATATTTTTTCTTTACGGATTCAACTATCAGTTATTAAGACAATTTGACTTAAACATCCTAATACTGAGGCAGTTTGTCGTCTCTTAAAGCCTTATGGTATCTTAAAACTAAAGCTACGAGGTCTGAGAAGAGCCCACAACAAACTCGGCCGGGTTTTTTTTTTATTATCACCATCAAATTATATTTTTTATGATATTGCTATAGTACAAAGTTTTAGGCTGCACTTACATGTCAGACTGATTCTTTGCCTCTTAAATTTTACCAAGTCATATCGACTTTTGAACCTAAATAGTCAATTTTAATTTACACTTTAAAAAGGAAGCCACATAAGCTATTAGAAACGAAATAAAATCAACATCAACAAACAAAGAGGTGTTTTCCATATCCGTTTTTTTTTTGTAACCACTACAAGTTAGCGCTCGACTGCGATCTCACGGTTTCTACACGGCATAGTACCGGAACGCTAAATCGCTTGGCGGCACGTCTTTGCCGATAGGGTGGTAACTAGCCACGGCCGAAGCCTCCCACCAGGCCAGACCAAGGACAATTCAGAAATTATAAATTCCCAAACTGACCCCGTCGGCGATCGAGCCCGGGACCTCCGCAACGCTACACACTGCACCACGGAGGTCGTCTACAATTGTGATCCTTTCTCAATAAGATAAGAGATATTCGACGGAATTCAAGCACGTATTATTATTTATAACATGAATAATACACATTGGTTGCGAATCCCCGAATCTGGCACTACGTGACTATTGACTACATCCGACAGCGGAGAAAACAAAACAAAGCAAAAGAATTCGGCCTTCCTTCTCAAGTTCACGATTGTATTGACAGGACACTAGATACTCTCCGAGGTTAAACCCCTGGTCGTACACAACGCGCGACAGCAGAGACTCCAATACGTTTCGTAGAACCTGCACAATAGGGACGATGACAACTCAATCAAATCAGCAACTCTTTATTAAACTAAAATACGCTCTTCTAGTATGGAAGTTGTATGAAATTTGATTTGAAAAATTTGAAATTTGTCATCAAATTTCAATGCAATTTTTTTCTTTAATCTATATTATAATATGGTTATCTAACTTAAAACTAATCAATGATGTGAATTTTAGGACTTTTTGAAGACCCTCTATTTTATAATCAGTTCGAAATAATTTATTTTTGATACAGGCATCAGCCCTATTATTTTCTATAAAGGAAGTTGAACACCAAGATTTGTATGAAGGAGTTTGTTCTGAGCAAATGCTGTGCTACTGTCGTGCTTCGTTATCGCCGCTCTGACCAGTGAGTGTGATTAACGGATTTCCAACGATCTAATGCCTGTATGCAGACGAACGTGGGGTAATTGCTGACGCATTGGTCCCAAATACATTTTGAGATATCAAGTATTGTGTTAGTTTTTAAGTAGGTTAAGATTGAAATGATTTGGTTAATTTTTAATTAGTAATAGGAATATTTCTGGACAGTAAATTTATTTATTTTATGAATGCAGAGACTGATATCGATTAATACAAGACAAATAATAATTTTAATATAACTCATGGTTGACTGATGATTGAACATTTATTGTCTAATTAACGCCTCATAACTCCCCATTCAACACGTGTGTTAATCTGCCGATAAATCTCTAGAGCGATATTTCGATAGGTACCATCATGTGTCCTGCTATGCTGCTATTGTCACGTGTCTAGTTTCGTATTTCCAAGTCTTTACGCCAGCTGTCCGCGTCAGAGATTCAACAGATCGAGTACACGAAGAGACGTTTATTTTTCACACCAACCCATTATCCCCTAATTCACGCGTGCCCGGTGCTAATCCATCCATCGCGATAGTTTATTTAAACTCGAAATCAGGTCAAGAAAATCAAAACCGCCACAGAAAATGCTATGTAGCCTTCGTCGAGACGCGAAAAGTGATCTTGCAAAAAATAAACACGACGGTCAAGTGCGAGGCGGGATTTGTACCGTCACCTGAGTAGGTTCCGTATCAAGTTCTACATAAAAGCAAGGGTCCATATACATACTAATATTAGACTGGAAAGAAACTAGACTATAGAAAGTGTCTCTGTCTATCTGCTACGCGTTCACAGCTCATCTGTTCAAACAACTTTAACGTTTGGTAGTGAGATAGGTTGCATCCTGGGGAAGGACATAGGCTTCTCACTTTAAGAAAATCTAAATCCACGCCGACGAAGTCGCATCCTCTATCTAATTTTAATAAATAATTTTCTCTTCCCTCTTTCTCATGTCTTTGTCTTTATACATCCTAAAGGTTTCTATGATGAGTTAGTGAGCGGGACTTTTAGTATGCAAGTACGTTTCGAAAGGTCGCAGGTTTTCATTGCGTTAATTACTTAAATAATAATTAGAAAATTGTAGCATTAATTACAAGTACGAAATTTGTAGTATAAGACTAGATAATTAAGAATTTAAAGAGGATAGCTTGCAAACTCAAGACTTTTCCGAGGCCAGGGGACAAAGAAACATACAGACTCTCAGAATCTGTTTTTCCACGTGTCAAAGAAGATCGAAAGTCAACGCTACCCTGAAGGGGTTTCAAAATTTCTATTATAAGGTACGCAACTCTAAACAGCAAGCAGTGAATGATGTGGGTTCTAAAAGAGCACTCAGCTCTATGAGGCACTTGGACAATAGAGGCTGAAATTGCGTGTACTGTGTAAACTTTATGCTATACCCACACTATCGACGGGCGATTCGCAAACATTGGAGACAAGTAAAGCCAACTCGCCTGAAAACTAACTGCGTCTCCACATATTGCCGGGGAACCTCAACGTATTTGAACAGAGCCGAAACTCGGTAACTCTTTGCTTTTACGTGAGTCGTTTGAGCGGAACTTAGTTGATGGGGCTGTATAATAAGTTGGCAGATGGACTAACTTTTTTAGAAGAGTGACCGTTTTATGAAACATGCTAACATATATAAATACAGATATAAAGTGTCCTAACTATCAACCACTTTAGGGCGAAACTACAGTACGAACAGGATAAGACACGCGATAACAATAATAATGATAATAAAACAAATAAAAAAATTATTATAGCTGGTGACACTAATATTGATACCTTAAAAGATAATAAATCTACACGACATTACAAGGATATACTAATCTCAAACAATCTTATACAACACATTAATAAGCCTACAAGGAATAAAGCTTGCATAGATCACATAATCAGTAATATCCAAAAAGCAACTGGTAGAATTCATGAATTAAATCTATCCGATCATAATACCGGTCAAATGATTAAGTTCCCAACTGTAGCAAAACAAAAATTTGAATACCTTTATATAACAAAGAGGGATTTCTCGACTAATAATATAAATAGGTTTAAAGAGTGTTTATCAAAATTAACTTGGAATGATGTACTTAAAGAAACAGATTGTAATAAAGCCTATAATAAATTTCATGACTTATACACTATGTTCTATGACCTGTGCTTCCCCGAGAAGAGAATAAAACTAAACTTAAAATCAACAGCTCCTAAATGGATTACTAAGGGTATTCGTAAATCTAGTTCCATAAAAAGGAATCTTAAGATTAAAATGCATAAAGACAAATCTAACACAAATATAAACAATTTTTTAAAATACTCTAAACTGTTAAGAAGATGTGTTATTAACGCTAAGCAAACTACTAATACCTCTTATATTAAAAAATCTAAAAATAAGTGCATAGCAACATGGAACGTAATCAAAAACAGAAATGACGGTACTAAGGTCTGTAAAGGAATTGATATTATCAATGTAAATGGAAAAGAAATAAGAGAACCATTACAAATTGCAACTGCGTTTAACGATTTTTTTATTAGTGTAACGTCTAAAGCCACAACTAACAACTCTATTTCAGCACATACTGTAAACATCAATCTGAAAAACATAAACTCGAGCATTTTCTTAAATCCATGTACAGAAACAGAAATTATAAAAGTAGTAAAATCATTAAGCAACTCCAAAGCAGTTGGATATGATAGTATTTCAACATATATATTAAAAAACTGTATCAACATCATAGCACACATACTTACCTATTTAATAAACTTATCGCTCAGTGAAGGAACTTTTCCCGAAAGGTTAAAAATATCAATTGTTAAACCTATCCATAAAAAAAATAACCCATAAGAGATGGATAATTATAGACCGATTACTCTTGTTCCTATAATATCGAAAGTTTTTGAAAAAATTATGCACAGTAGGATTATATGTTTCATAAATAAATTCAATGTTATAGCAAATGCACAAAATGGATTCTTGAAGTCCAAATCTACAACTACTGCCGTATATACATTAATAAGTACAATAACAACTAACATAGATAGAAAGAGACCAACTACCGTAATATTTTTTGACCTTAGTAAGGCATTTGACCTTGTTGATCATAATATATTAGTAAATAAATTAGAAAAATATGGCATAAGAGGAGTGGCATTGGATTGGGTAAAAAGCTACTTACATAACAGAAAACAATGCGTTGAGGTTTCTCGAATAGATAACAAATGTGAAACAAAAACATATAAATCTAACTTTCAATATAACAAGACAGGTGTACCTCAAGGCAGTGTCCTGGGCCCCCTATTGTTTCTACTCTATATAAACGACTTGCCTCAAATAACCAACTATAAATGTATATTATTTGCAGATGACATATCCATTGCGATTCCTAATGATAAACAGAAAAATGACTTTGATAATGAAATAAATTTAACAGTAAACAAAATTGTCAACTGGCTCCAAATTAATAAATTGCAAATAAATCTAACGAAAACAAAATATGTACAGTTCTCAAATCATCAAACAAAAAACAAAATTCTAGAATTAAACTACCAAGGTAAAAAACTCCAACATTGTTCTGAGGTAAACTTCTTAGGATTGATCCTAGATCAGCATTGTTTATGGAAACCTCACATCTTACACACATGCACACGAGTAAATAGGTTTGCATTTGCTTTAAGGCAGTTAAGACAGACAGTAGGTGAAAACTCCGCCCTTATAGCATACCATGCTTACGTTGGTTCATTATTGAGGTACGGACTAGTAGTATGGGGCTGTTCCACACATCTAAAAATACTTTTTATAGCACAGAAAAAATGCATAAGAGCTGTATGTGGAGCAGGACCCCTCCAATCGTGTAAACCATTATTTAAAGGACGAAAGCTACTAACATTACCATGTCTATATATTTTAGAAGTAGGAATTTTCGTGAAAAAGAATCCGCAACTTTTTGAAAATTTAGAAGTCAAAAGCAGGGTTCTACTTAGAGATCCCACAAAAAAAAGAATGCCAGGATGTAGAAGTGCCATTCTAGTAAACAACTGCGCAGTAAAATCTATTATAGTATACAATAAAATTCCCAAAGCAATTAGAGAACTCACTTTCAATCTATTTAAGTCAAGACTAAAAAGGTGGCTTACGGAAAGGTGCTTCTACACAATAGATGAATTTTTAAATTTCAAATAATAAATAGTATAAACAAAATATGTAAATTTGCATGCCTTATTATAAGGTGAAACATTTATACTTAAAACTAACAAATAACATCTCATTGTGAAGAATGTTTCTGCAAATAAAGAATTTTGAATTTTGAATTTTGAATTTTGAATTTTAACGTCAGCGCGAAACGCCGGGTATTTTTATAAGGAGCTGCACAGACTTACACGACGCGACGGAACGTGTTTCCCAAACGACGCCGGCTTTTTTTTTGTTAAGGTTTACTAGCGATTTTTTACATCGATATATTTAGTATAGGTACATACAAGATGTAAAATTCACATTGTGTAAAAATCATTTAAAAGTAATCACAACATGGAAAATTCCATAGCTGCAAATACAATTACACATTACAAACATTACAAAAATGACAAATTAACAATCTCATAAAATATGTCTGTATATTTAAATACAGGCAATGGAGGTTTCGCGCGGACGTTGCGTCCTGTCCGTAGCGTGTTTTCACTCTTACGTTCAAATTCAAATGTTTTTAGGGTTCCGTACCTCAAAAGGAAAAAAACGGAACCCTTATAGGATCACTTGGTTGTACGTCTGTCTGTCTGTCAAGACCCTTATTCTCAGGAACGCATGGAGTATCAAGATGAAATTCATATCTACTCATTCACATACTCTGGTCTACTGTCCCTTGGAGCTTTTTTTTTTTTATCCACTACAAGCTAGCCCTTGACTGCGATCTCACCTGATGGTAAGTGATGATGCAATCTAAGATGGTAGCGGGCTAACCTGTTAGGGGCATGGCAGTTATATAAACCCATACCCCTATTCGGTTTCTACACGGCATCGTACCGGAACGCTAAATCGCTTGGCGGCACGTCTTTTACCGGTAGGGTGGTAACTAGCCACGCCCCAAGGCTCCCACCAGGCCAGACCAGGGAAAATTCAGAAATTATAAATTTCCAAACCCTGCCGGAAAAAATCAAACTTCTAAGCCAACGCATACAGCCGTTTATGCTGCAAATTCAAAACCTACAGGGTACTTCCCGTGAACTCAGAATCTTGAAATTTGGTACGAAGTCTTATAGGACAGATAAAGGAAAAAATTGCGAAAAGCATACATTTTTAGTTACATCATATAATAAAAATCTTATCTTACTAATATTATAAATGCGAAAGTTTGGATGGATGTATGGATGTATGGATGTTTGTTACTCAATCACGCCCCAACGGCTGAACGTATCTGGCTGAAATTTGGCACAGAGATAGATTATAGTCTGGAATAGCACATAGGCTTTTTTATTTTTATCCCGGAAAATTAAAGAGTTCCCGCGGAAACCAAAAAACCTCAAACCACGCAGACGAAGTCGAGGGCATTCGCTAGTATTTTTAATAATTTTAAACTTACTACAGGTTTGTACGGAACCCTCGATGCGCGAGTCCGACTCGCACTTGGCCGGTTTTTTAATTTTTATTCAAATAAACTTTTACAAGTACTTTTGAATCGTCGAATGAATCTACCACTGGATCAGAATGCCATTCCTACCGAGAACAACCAGCAAGAAACTCGTTGACAATAATATAGTTCTCGAATTCTACAATGGTGCGGTGCCAGCGTTACACGTAACGTAGTCTGTATTCGGACAGATGTGGGTGACCCCGTTACCAAGTTGTAACCAAACGACTTGTAATTAAGAAGCTTCCCGGGACGAGATTCGTGTCATTAGATTACAAAATAAATATTAAAAAAAGAAACATTTTCGAGAAATAACTAATTTGTTGGCGGACTTTTCTAAGTAGAATCAGTTTCGTAACGATGTGGTAGGTATACTCGTAACCTATACAGACAATTCAAAATAACTGTTAAGAGACCTACTTAAATTTAAATTCTTATCCTAGTTCTGTAGCTTTCAGTCAGTTAAAAACCAAATCGCTTTTATCGGTATGTATCTGTCACCGTAAGATTGTAAAAACCGTTAGATTATAATCTAACTCGCGAAATTGTAAACTGTCGAAAGATTGTGAACCGTTCAATGTTCTAAGTGTCCATTTTTGAAACGGAGATAATTTTCTTGATGGAAATAAGCTGGCAGGAAGGAAGCCTTTCCTTCCTGCCAGTCCGCACTTATTTCCATCAAGAAAATTATCTACTTACTTTACTTATTACTTCATAATTAACTATTATGAACTAGATGATGTCCGCGACTTCGCGTGGATAAGGATTTATTGATTCCCGTGGGAACTCTTTAATTTTCCGGAAGAAACAGTAGCCTATGTCCTTCCCCGGGATACAACCTACCCCTGTACCAAATTTCATCAAACTCCGTTGAACGGATGAGCCATGAAAGCGTAGCAGACAGACTTTCGCTTTTATAATAGGAAGTATGGATAATATTAGTATGGATGCGAATGTTTGGATTGGATGGATGAATGTTTGTTACTCAATCACGCCAGAACGGCTGAACGGATTTGGATGAAATTTGGCACAGAGATAGACTATAGTCAACCCCTACCCTAGGTATTAACAAGTAATAACTTATAACATTACAGCTGATATAATGTGGTATTGTTCAAAACATTTCTTTATTGATATTGAATTAGACACGCAGAGTAATTTAATGCACACAGAGACGCGTATAAGCAACTTTTGAGGTTTGCACTTTGCAAGTTCTGAGGGGTCCCTACCATCGCTAATAGCAGTGCTATTATATCAAAATGACAGCTTTATGGTCTCTAAAACAAGGATTTTAACACTAAAACACGAAAGTTAACAATATTAAAATAACACGGTTTTATGCCATGGTAGTATGCCTCCTGAGTAATAAGAGACATTCCGCGAAATATACGGCAATTGGACTGAATTTTCAAAAAATGGACTGTTAAAATCTAGTCGAAAACTCAATTTGGAATGCCGCCCGGTGGTAATTGCTCCGGATTGTGAAAAGGGCAATTTATCTCCACTTTTCATGTAGGAGAGTTATTTTTCGTGAAATTCGAGTGACTAAGTAGGTACTTAACCGGTAAATTAGAGTATACTAATGCGACTTTATATGAAACTTAGGTTAGTAAAGTAAATCGAGAGGATAAGTAATTGTCAATAGAATCCCACATCTCAAAATACTCTTAGCAAATATCTAATGTAAGTAAAAAGTAAAAACGTATTTTACCAAAAAATATACATATTTTAAGGTCCCTTACATATTCATTGGTCCCTATTTAAATATTAATATTTATACTAATCAAACATTAAAAACACGTAATATCCTCTGCTATCTGGTTAACATACGAAACCTCAATTTAAGCCAATAAAATCTTTCTGCGAAACACCGCATCCTCAGACCGTTTAAAGTTTGAGTGCGAAAACATAAAAAAATACAACACGTTCATATTTTACGCGCTTCGATAACAGGGTTTATTGATTTTCCAAAAAATAACCGGTCGTTAAGTATTCCTTTTAATTAAACTGTGTCAACCGCATTGGAAACGTGAGAGACAACTGCAAAAGGAATGTTTTCGGCCTTAATTTCATCTACCTCGGCAGAAATGTGAGGAATAACGTCATAATAAATGATTATTCACTCATGTCTTGCTTAGGTACAACTTAGTTTTTAATTTAGAAAAAATATATATATACTGATCTCGTTATTGGTGTAGGTACTTGTCAGATTCTTCCGTGTATGCTGAAGATATATGTGCTGGCACAGTAATGTAAAAAAAAATACAAAAACGCATCATCTGTCGTTTGCATTTGTACATAAGAATGTAAGGCCCTTAACTTTTTTTTGATAACGAATATATTCCGTAAATTACCAATTGAGGTTGCAAGGAAAGATTTGGAACATCATAAATAAAGAAAGAAAAATAAACAAACGTAAAATATAAATAATGAGGAAAAAAACCGGAAACACTTAGCCTCGTAAGACCAAATCTCGAGTTTCCAATCGAGTGCGAAATGAGTAATACAAACAGAAACCTAATAACAGTTTATTTAAGAAAACAGTATTACATCCTTCAAAATACTTATATGTACAAACAAATTCAAAACAAACTTATTTGGACACACGGACGGTAAAATGCGATATGTTATTTTTCTTATCCGATATTTGGTTACCGGCATGACAAAACGATAATGCAGTATTTTTTTTTACATTATGTTGACGGAATTCAAACTTTATTGAAAATGAGGAAATTCGATAAGGGTTTATATTTAGGATTACACTTCTTTTCGGATTCCGATAATTATTTTTCTGGTTTTACGAAGGACGGCAGTACAGATATTATTACATTGGTTCGCTTATTCGCTATCACTAGCTGATATTCATACTCTATATTAGATATCCGTTGTTGAAGCGGACAAAAAGTAGAGTTATTGAACGGATATCAGTTGCTAAAGCAAGGGACACTTCTAAAAGAAAATCGCTCTCAGAATAATCTGCACAAACAATGCAACCACACAGCTTAGAAACACAATAATGGACGTGCCACATTAGAGCGGAAAAATCGCCGAAGAGAATTTCCGCGCGCGTCTTTCCGCTAGATTTGTGCCTAAAGAAACTTTAACACACACACCATGTCTGTGTCTAGATGCGAAACAGAAGCAAGCCGCAAGAACCTGCTAGTTTTTTAGCAACACATGCACTTGCAAGGCTTATGGTGACACACCGGCTTCTAAAAATGGACTCTTTTTAAGTAAAAATCGACACCCGCGGTTTCGGGAACGCCATCTGGGCTTTGTGAGTCAATACAAATGCAAGAATGCGGTAAACATGCTCGGTAACGTAATGAAGTGGTCGTCGTTACAAACGATGTAATGTGATAGAATGGGGACGCCGCGCTGCGAAGATTCCGAGGCGAATCGCGGAATAGGGTTACTGGGAACCTCTTCATTCCGAGGAAGCTTAATATTAGCATTTTTTGACGACACAATGTTCACAGCGATCATTTATTTTCAATAAAGCTGTATTTTTGTTTATAGTACACTTTATTTTAGATGTTACAGAAAAGTTGTTAAATCTAATCGGTTACTTAAGTATCTACATATTGATTGTAAATGATTATTTTAAAAAAAGCAACCACCGAGTTTTTTGTTGGTTCTTATCGGTAGGAATGACATTCCGAACCAGTAGTAGATTCACTCGACGGTTCAAAAGCACTTTTAATAAATTTGTTGGAATAAAAAAATATGAGTTTGAGTTCTAATTGAGTATTTGAGATGAAAGTTCTTAGATATTTGAGGCAATTTGTTATTAAATTGTTTGAAAAACTGAATATTACCACTTAATTTGGAAAAATTATCTTTTGCCTTTACTAATATTTCATACTCACCACCTGGATTCATAGTGTTCTTCCACTATTCTTAATCCGGGTCAATTCTGTAGGTTGCAAATAATGGAACCAGCTTCCAGCTTCTGCTTTACCAAACTACAATATGGGGCTTTAAACAAACTCCTCAAAAGTCGGCAAAGCATTCGTGGTTCCTCTGATACTGCAAATGTGCGTCAGTAATTACTTCAAGTGACCCGCCTGCTCATTTGCTTGCTATTTATATTTAGATAAATATATATATATACCGGTTAAAGACTTAAAAATAATTAAAAAACGTGCAGTGGGTACCTTAGATGCCTAAATAAACACAACACAGCTAAACTGTCAATTTACGGAATGAACTTTTTATGATCCAAATTCGTTTAACACCTGCAGGAAGCGAGTCGATAAACCCGACCAGACAGCGCAGACGAGGGGCAAATATAAAATTCAATATTGATGAAATTGATATCACATTTGCATTTTTATATGCAAACTTTGATATCGTTCGAGATCGGATACGTAGTGTATTGTTATTTATTATGATTTAAGTTATTTAATTAGCAAACTTTTAATTAAATTATACAAAATGCGAAAATAATCATCAAGGCCTTGTACAAATTCGACCAGAATAACATGCCAATGACAACATGTACAGACCACATAGCGTGTTTTATTATCCTATGTTTTGGCCTCCAGAAATCGTTCGATTTGAGTACTCTAAGTTATGTCTAAGTGTGAGATCTATAGACCGAACTTTGACTTTTATTAGACTTAAGACATGGTTAAAACTTGACAGATATATATTACTCACATAAGTCCATCCCGTTTTAACTCTAAGTAAAGTCTGAGCCAAGTCAAAGTACGCTCTATAGATCTTAGCACAAGACCTGCCCGTGGTACCATACCTCTTTAATACAAAAGCATCATCAAAATTTGTCAAACTTATACCAACAATGCATTTTACACGGCTTTGGTTTCGCCATGTTTTAACTACAAGATAGAAAACTATTGAGAAAACAAACATTACAATCTGAGTAGGTATAAAGTCAGAAACATATTAATAACTTGACACTCCATCCATGAGTCGTTGAACAGACGAGAATGCGTCATGCTTTGACAACCGTCTAGAGACTTGATTCAGAGCAGGGAAGATTCATATTCCGGACTTCCTATATTACATAATGTTACATGATTTCACCGTTTTTGCGTCCTTTAGACGATAGATTCTGATTAAATTTTCTATTGTAGATATAGTTTATATATTAAAATTTAAAGTTATGCAAACATCAGTCCTGTCGTTGAATGTCATTCACAGCAGTGACCGTGGCAAAACTGACAAGGCAACCCAGCATCTATAGATAATTCTCAATACTAGCCCGGAGGTAGGAAGCGGTGTTTTACCCCCGTTCTTCGGAGAGCACGTTAAGCCGTCGGTCCTGCGCCTGATCTCTCTCCGATCGTGGCGGATTTTCCGTCCCATCGGGCTATGAGAGAAAAGGAACAGAGAATGCACCTGTGTTTGCGCACACACTTGTGCACTATAATATCTCACGCGCAGATGGCTAATCTCTCTGGAGATTGGCCGCCGTGGCCGAAATTCGGTCGGGCGGACATTATTCCCTCGATTAGCTAGTAGTAATAAACAAACAGCATCAAAGGAGTCGGCAAAAACAGCATAACACTTTAGACTTGGGAAACCCCTAAAAGAGGCATAATATATGTCCAGCAGTGGACTTCCTTGTGTTGATATGAGACTAGATATTTTTAACCTTACTACACTAGCGGCACGCTATGATGGCCGGTTTGACACATTACAATAGTGATGTGGAATGTCAATTTATTCTCGAACAAAAAACAATTAAGTTTTGTTTTTGTACCTGATTAAATAGGTTTAATAAAACAAAAATGTATATGTTTATTTAATTTATTTGAACGAACTGAATATTTGAACGAAAATGAATATACATACTTTATATGCACACAAGAAACATATGAATACAAAAGATACCAAAAAAGGTGCCACAAAAGGCCATAATTAATCAGATTCGTCCATACTACTATTTTCACTGTCGTCACTGCTATCATCACATACATTAATAATTATATGTTCGTTTTCTATAATATTATCTATTTTCACATCTCTTTCATAATCTTCCCTTATTAATTTAACAGTTCTATTCACAACCTTTTCCCAGTCTCCTTTAGTCACATGTTCACAAGCTTCTTCTAATAATTTTAGCATTTTTTTTGTGGTAAATGGGGGTTCTGTATTGTGTCTTGCAGCATATCCCTTAATTTGAGCCCACACCAACTCAATCGCATTATACTCACAATGGTAAGGCGGTAACCGTATAACTCTGTGCCCATGTTCTAATGCTATTTCGTCAATGACGTATCGGATCTTGGTTGGTTTGTTTTCTTTTAAAAGACGTACTAATTCCGCTTTTAACATATTCATGTTTGCATCTACGCCATTTTTACGAAGCCATGCGACGATATCAGCTTTCTTTTGGGATTGGGCAGGTGGCTTGTCAATTTGCATCGAGTGGTATGGGGCGTTGTCCATAATTATAATAGATGGTTCAGGGAGGCTACACAACATTGAGGTAAACCATTCAGTAAACTTTTCTCCATTCATGTCTTCATGATAGTCTCCAGTGGTTTTTGACGCAAAAGCCATGAGAGAACCTTCGACAAACCCGTTGATGGTTCCGGCGTGACAAATTATAAGTCGCGATCCTTTTCCTACAGGAACTTTGGAAGTAGATGCTGCTGTGTCATCGTTCCAAGAACGGCCTACAGTATGGTTAGCATTAAGCCATGTTTCATCCAAGAACACAACATTTTGCCAATTTTTGATTTCTTTCACTTGCCGTAAAAAAGTATACCTTGCCATCGCTATATCAAATCTTTCCATCAATATTTTGCGTTTGTTACATTTTTTGTATCGAAATCCAATGGTCTTCAAAATCTTCGTTAAAGAACTTTCCCCACCGAAGAATAATCCAGCTTCCTTCAGTGAATGCACCAACTTTTTTCTTGTTGGATACTCCTTTCTGTAAATAGTAGCCGTAAACATGTCTTCGGATAGCATCGGCATCAAAGCTATCGATGCCTACGACTGGTTTTGCTCGTTTTCTCTTTTTTGGTGTGTGAAGTTTATTTTCTTCTGTGCCAGTCTCGCCATATTTTTTTTTAGTTATCCGTCTAACAGTTCGTTGTCCAATATTAAGCGCATCAGCTACGCGTTCAACCACTGACGTTATAGGTAAAATTGGCCCTCCATTTTGAGCTTCATGATCGAAATAGTTACGAAGGCGTATTACGAACTCACGTGTCTGACTATTTAGAACAGTTCTCTGCGTACGTTCGGTCATATCGACGAAATCCACAACAAAGGGCTTGAACAGAGTCCAAATTAACGAGCAAGGGTCAACAGTAATGCAGTATCAATATTTGAAATCCAAAGCCAGGTCAAAACTATATCACAATCGCATTGCACTGACAGTTTATACTTTTCGAAGCAACGTCAATTCGAAACTGCTTTGTTTTGCATTGAGCATTGACGCGAGTTTGCCGGAGGTAGTAGTTGTGCTAGCCAGCGATCCTATGTGACGATCGTATTAGATTCCATTTTTAAAAATTTATTGATATTTTTTTGCGATTTCAGAGGTTTGTCCACATAGTGAAAATTGTTCATATTCACAAGTACATTCACCCCTTAAATGGTGC
Source organism: Erebia palarica (assembly GCA_964035005.1). Lineage (NCBI taxonomy): Eukaryota > Metazoa > Arthropoda > Insecta > Lepidoptera > Nymphalidae > Erebia > Erebia palarica. The sequence goes on from OZ035992.1 coordinate 5,750,646, forward strand.
AAACTGATTTTTCTACACTTGTATACATTTAAGAAATCAATTTAATAAATAAATTTTGAGTCCTAAACCTAAAACTACATTCGATAAAATTTATGAATCTCTGCACATCACTATCGTCAATAAAGTAATACAATTATTTCCTTCAAAGTCGTTATCAATTAATACGGAACTTCATGAGAAACTACATTCGATAAAATTTATGAATCTCTGCACATCACTATCGTCAATAAAGTAATACAATTATTTCCTTCAAAGTCGTTATCAATTAATACGGAACTTCATGAGCGGACAAACGTCAAACCGGCCATCATACCGTGCCGCTAGTTTAGTTGAATAAAAGTGACGCCTTAGTTACTTAAAAAGCTTTTGCAATTGATTATTTTTATTTATAAAATACACGTGAAAAACTCTGGGAAAACGATTTTCCTGTTCACTTCTTTGTATATCAGATCTCGATAAAGGTTAGTGTTCACGGTCTTATTAGAATAGAAATTTAAGAATGCACGGTAATATTTTCGTTAGTCAAGTTCCTCATAATCATGAACATTAATCCATACTAATATTATAATATAATAGCTCTGTCTGTCTGTGTGTTACGCAATCACGCCTAAACTACTGAACCGATTTAAATGAAATTTGGTACAGAGATAGTATAGTGCCTGAGAAAGGACATAGGCTACTAGTTATCACGGAAAATGCAAGAGTTCCCACGGGAATTTAAAAAAATCTCTTCAATCGATTTTGATGAAATTTGGTATAGGGATAGTTTGTATCCAGTGGAAGGACATGGGCTACTTTTTATCCCGGAAAATTCCAGAATTTCCACGGGAACCAAAAAACCTCAATCCACGCGGACGTAGTGGTGGGCATCAGGTAGTACCTACATATTTATAAGGACTTCTACCCGAAAACGAGTGGGCTCGGGCCGATATTTCTTTATAATTATGAAACCATTTAACATTTCCTGAAAACGTGATTAGGTACTTGCATATTATTTGTGATTTGATTCCGCTACTAAGATCATAAAATCTCGAGGGTGCGACTAAGATAACTATATGCAACTATAAACAATGTTATTAACTTTGTTAAAACAAAATTTACAGTAATTTAATTTTTGTAAAACAGCACATCCATAATCTACAAAAAATAATGCGATCTGCACGACAGGCAAACTAGAGGCCGTAATAGTCTCGTGACTCCATCGCTCCGCCTCAAAAAAGTCAGAAGGTCATTCGTGGGAATGAGCATTCTTTTCTATAATAAAATTCCACAACCTATTTTAAACTTGCATATACACAAATTTAAGAAATCCATTAAAAGTATGCTCCTGAAAAAAGCTTATTATTACACTGTTGAAGATTATGTAAATGATAGAGGAGCATGGATTCGTATACATTGATATAATAATTGTAAATGAAAAATTTTTTTAAAAAGAGCAACCACCGAGTTTCTTGCTGGTTCTTCTCGGTAGGAATGGCATTCCAAACCAGTGGTGGATTCACTTGATGATTCAAAAGTACTTATGTGGGGCCGGTGAACGAACAGCTTAACAACGTCTTCTGCCAAAAGAAACGTCTTGTATGAAGTTTTGCTTAATGTATCAGCTTCTCGGAAAAAGCTCCCTTTGAATGCTTAGTTCTTTTTCGGTACGATTCTGACTATTGCCTGAATAGTTGTAATTGTAAAAAAATATACGTTTCGTTCTTATTATACAGAACTAGATGATGCCCGCGATTTCATTTGCGTTTTTAAAATCCTGTGAGAACTCGGGGATTTTCATGGTTTTTGTTTAGATCGTAGGTAGAGAATCAAGATCCTGCTGGGAGGTTTTACTTGGAGTGGCCCGCTATTAGTTACCCTGCACTCAATCCAGTGGCGTGCACGACATAGAGCCATAAAAGCGTTGCTTAACTTAGTTAAAAAAGCTCAATGCTAATTTTTCATCATGCCCTGCCTGAAAATAGGTTTCTAGTATCTACCTAACCAATGCCTAGCCTGGCTCCTAATACTGCGCACGGCATTGACTTTATCCATGCATGTATACTATGTAAATAATAAATGATTTATTTATTTCACATATGACAATATGTGTCACTTATGAAACGTTAAGACTCTACCACCGGTTCGGAAAGTTAATTCTACTGAGAAGAGCCGGCAAGAAACTCAGCAGTTGCTGAGTGGTCGAACTCAGCAGTTGCAGTTAACAATTGATGACAATAGAACTTACTCTACCTACCTGTGTGTACCTTAAGTTGCCCATTATGATTAGAAACTCGAAATCTTTTCGAAAATCATGTGCAAAAAAAGAAAAAGTGTAGTATTCAGAAACAAGCGCGGTTCACCATTACCATTAAACACGTTAATTGGCAACTGGCGAGAAGAGAGCGTGACAATGGCACGAGATTGCACTCAGAGTAGGGGCGCCATGAATAATGGATATAGGATAATCCTAGTCCTAGAAGTATTGAGTCAACTCCATACTTCTAGGACCCTACAATGTCAAGTCAAAGTTCGCACTAAACACTTTTTGATAGCCAACAAAAACAATTCCCTAGAATTATAAAATAGATAAACTCTTATTAAGTTCAGTTAAAAGAGATAATCAAGAAGATAATTAAAAAAGAAGTTTAAAAAATGACAGCTATCATGCAATAGTTTGAAATGAAACGATAATAATTATTGACACTTGACATCCACAATGTGACAATAGGATTTCCGATTGATTTACATATTTCCACTAGGAATGGGCTAAAATTACACACTACTTTGGAGAAAGAATAAAATAGCACACCATAATAATATATTATAGTTTACATTATTAACTTCCAAAAGAAGGTACTTTTGAAGTAAAGTAAGGTATATTAAGATTTGCCGTTATTGTTAATTACGGTTATTTAGTAATCTGGTCAGCATAAAGCAATGCTAAGCTGTTCCGTGCTGACCTTGAAGAGGTTATTTTATAGGCCTATTACACTGCACTTTTTACAGGGCCCTGTGGTAAGGGTGGGCGCGGCCGCTAGTAATCAGCGTCGCTTATTATACAGCAATAAGGACCATTTTAGGGACCCTTCCTCCCAAAATTTTATTACACTACACTAATTGAAGTGTAAGGGTCCCTGTGAAAAGTGCAGTGTAATAGGCTTGCAAGCCGGATATACTTTGCCGTTAGGCAGAAGTCCGTAGGGATTTTTTCCTCTCCCGAAGAAAAATAAATTAATTAAAAAGTTATGTGGTCACCCTATCTGAAAGTCCGGAAGCAATGACTATGGGATAATATGTACGTGAATACCATTTGCAACCACCACACCACAACTAAGTGCTAAAATTATCCATAATTCACATATATTGCTTTATATATGCCTTATTTGATATATTTTTATCATTTATGGCGATAGGTAAACGATATACAAATTATGTTGCTTATGGTCCGAACTAGAAAAATATCTGATTAACCAATAATTGAAAATAAAGGTAGAATAGACTTCCCAAACCCACTATGACATAACATTCCGAACTAGGTAAGTATAGGCTATAGTAGCCATGCAAAAAATCACGTCGTTCCATTTCTCTGCTACGACGTAATTAAAGGATAACCCAATAACCAAACAAAATAGGTAAAAAAATGGAATAGAAAAATGCAGATTGAATTTTAAACAATTCCAATTCGTAAACAAGACTCAAAGACCACTTCAGAAATACATTAACCATTCACGCGGTGTAATCTAAAAGGGATTATAATATGAAAAGCATTTTTGATACGCACTAACTACGTGCCTACCTACTAGCCCCAAGTGGAAGCACGTGCGGATTTAATAGGTATTGCGTACCATCATATTTGCTTTCTATGTAAGAGAACACATTTGAGAATACATTTGTGTTTTTTTAGGTTAGCTCGCTACCATCTTAGACTGCATCATCACTTACCATCAAGAGATCGCAGTCAAGGACTAACTTGTTGTGGATAAAATAAAAACCTAAACCTAAAAATCTAAACCTCACCTCCAACCTCTAAAAACCTAAAAATATTATAAATATATATAAATAATATATAAATGCGAAAGTTTGGATGGATGGATGTATGGATGGATGTTTGTTACTCAATCACGCCCGAACGGCTGAACGGATCTGGATGATGAAGATTATAGTCTGGAATAGCACATAGGCTACTTTTATCTTTTTTTTTTTGAAAATTAAAGAGTTCCCGCGGGAACCAAAAATCCTCAATCCACGCGGACGAAGCCGCGAGCATTAGCTATTAAAAAAACTAGAAAGCGCCCGGATAAGTAATAATAGGCTATGTGAAAACCCAAAAAGCTTTTGTTTATTTATCTGTAATCAACGTTTTACAATATAATTTTCAATTTTATCTTATTACTAAAATAAGGTCTTTTCTTTGTTTAAAATCTTTATTGTGCCTACTTAAGGTACAATAGACTTTAAAGAAAGAAAAGACCTTATTTCACTTCTTTTATACTTCAGGTGAACTTAGTAGATACATAGAGCTATTCTCATGCTAAATCTTCGCGGATAAAGTCGAAGGGATCAATTAGTGAAACATATGTAATGTCATGTAATGCCTCAAATAAAAGTTTGATTGGGCATTATCTGAATTTTCCCTGGTGTGGCATGGTGGGAGACTTCGGCCGTGGCTAGTTACCACCCAACCGCTCAAATACGTGCCGCCAAGAGATTTAGCGTTCCGGTTTAATATAACTGCCATGCCCCTAACAGGTTAGCCCGCTACCATCTCAGAATGCATCTTCACTTACCATTATGTGAGATCGCAGTCAAGGGCTACATTGTAGTGGATAAAAAAAAGTTAAGTACAACGTTAAATAAAAGTGTGAAGTAGGTAATGTACAAGGTTTCAGGGAAAACCTCCGGAGATTCTATGTTCTTCATAGAAGTTAACATTTCCAAGTCAATATAACACATAAACAAACATTAGCTTTTCACGCTACATCATAATGCGCACGTTAATTGTGTCTTAATCACCTGCGATTCCCACTAGAACGCGCAATCATGGCACAGTTCGCCGAACTTATCAGGGAAGTTCATCAAACAAGACGTTGGCGATATAGGTCACTCTCGCTCTCAAAATTTTCTCTTTGATTGCACGCCTATTAAGTTTTAACACCGTGTTTCTCGACCTTTGAAGTGATCAAGAATGATATCGTGTCGGGACAAAATCAAGAATTGGTGACTTTTTCGACCCATCGAAATAATCAAATTAGTCAATTAGATACAGTTATCGTATCACATTGATATTTTACATCAAAAGAAGATGCCCGGAAATCTAAACGAGGTAGATAGATAAATCCAATGGTTTTGATGGTATGACCAAGTTTGCGGGAAATCTTTAAGGAGACCTTTCCAACACCGGGAGAAATGGCGTATGCACATGAGGAGACCTGTCCAACAATGGGTAAAGGTTTTATAAAGTCGAGGACGAAGAAAGATAATGTCCACAACTTTGTCTGAATGGATCTAGGGTTTTTAAAACTTCCCTCTAGATCTTTCTTTGTTAGTCTAGGTATGTCATAGAAAAATAACTTACGAATTAAGCCCTGCTTATAGACCGTTGCTATAACACTCAGCCGGTATCTTATTCTAAGTCTATCACGCTGGCCAAGTGCGGCCTTGCCTAATTGTAAAAGTATAATTACTTGTGATTCCCACTAGGGAGGAACCATCATGACACAGTTCTGGGAACTTATTAGGGAAGTACAAAGCGATATGGGTCACCTCTACAGCTCATCTGATGTGAGTTGTGACACTTGCTCTAAGCCACGGCGATTTCATAGAAATGATGTTGGGTGAAATTATACGAGATATATGAAACTGCATGTGGAATATTATGGATGCGGTATAACTATGTGACAACTTGTCAGACATGACCATGTTTTGGTCATATTTTATATTTATGACATAATGGCCCATCCTAACTTTTTATTCTTTGAAAACCGCAGAACCGATAGCTTTTAGCTATGAAATTTTAGTTCAAGACCAATATATCAACGCAAGAATATCTCTCCAATTCTAATAATCTATAAAATAACAACAACTCAGAATGCAAAATTATTAATTTTTCATTAGACTAAAGACACACATGGTAAAAAGTAGCCTAAGATATATTTTATTTGTCTAGATTCACGAAGATATGCTTATTCACTTTTGTTTTATGATACCCGAATTGTGTGTATGAGGAGTCAGCTCTCGTGAGACTATTCCAAACTCGTTGTATAAGGAATGAAGATGCATAGATGTTAATTACGCGAGAAATTTCACAATCAACCCTGGGCCTGGGACATTAGGAAAGAAGGGCAAGACGTTAACTCCATTAACGAGTGACGCGAAAGCCCTCAGAGCGCCCACTCCACAGTTCGTGCTTGCACGTCACAGTGGATCTAAGCAAGTAGGTCAATACATTATTTATAGTTCGCACGTCAGCACACCAGCAGACAATCTGCATCGCTTGGGAACCGTTTGCCCGTAAACGCAATGGTCTGTTGCCACTTACCTTTGAAACACACTTGCGGCATGTCTCGCGCCAAAAAGTTGTTTGACATGGTACATAGGATAATTAAAATTGTTTGAAGAAAAAAAAATTAAGTGTACCATATCAAAACGAGAGCTTCGAGAGTAAAAGTGTAAAATAGAAGGGGCTGAAGTAAACATCAATCTGGCATTTCAGAGCTTTGAAAATAGTTTAATTTGAATCTCCACATTCATTTTACGCATTCATAATTCTCAGCACTTTTATACTGCAAAATGACAATATACACCACTGACTCAGTAATTCAAGAGGCTAAAACAGTTTAGCGAACGACTCAAAAATATGTAACTCACGATTTTTGTAGTACAGTGTTCGAGTAAAAAGGATTATCTGTTATATATTCACAGGGAGCAAGACTCTCAACAAAAAGTCTCTAACATGTTCTGAAGTTTACCTTGGCACTAACTACATCTTATTAATAGATAGAGAATTAGCAACAGATAATTTATTAACTAATATGCCAGCATATGTTAACGTTATCTGTTAGTATTCAACTATTCACCAGTCACTCCACGATTCTAATCTCTTTGAACCTCTAGTTTACAAATAGGTACACAACGGGCATAGTTTACTTTGCCAAACTGTCAGCAATTCAGTATTTACGTCCAGATTTTTTAACCGGAACCGGTTTAATTTTAAGTCCTACTTATTAAAAATGCGAAAGTGTGTATATTTGTTAGTTGGTTGGTCTTTCAATCACGCTGCCGCAGCGCGCAAGCCCTGTGCCGAAACGGATAATGATAATGATAATTTTTATGTTGCCAAATTGTGGGTAACAACAGTTGCGATTATAGAAATAGTCCTGTGGACGATTTACTGATCCGTTTACATTTTCCATGCATTTAGTTTAAGACTTTGAGAGTTAATTTACTTTTAGACATCTACTTTTAACCCCACAAAATTAGAGTTGACAACAAAGTCTATTGTGTACATTTGTACTCTTTCATGTACAAATATACACAAGTCTGAAACAGTGGCAAGATGTAATATTTACATTAGATGTAACCTCCGATTAGTTGTTTGCGTTACTGGGCCGTTATTTTAGTCTACCGGTCTCTAAATATCGAGACTGGTTATATCGGTTCAGTCACACGTAAACATACGCGAAACTACTAGTAAACGTGCTACCGCGAACTTCAGTTAAAATGTATTACTACTAACGTCTTAAATCATAAATGCAAAAGTGTGTACTCTGTGAGGTAGTTATTCTGTACCTGTTACCTTTTTACGGCCCGTCCAATTATCCGATTTTGACGAAACTTGGCCCGGGGATACCTTGCAAGTTGCGTCAACTAGAAATTCATCGTAGTGTTATGGGGAACTTAACAATGGATCTCAGTTTTAAATAGAATCCTATGTACTTAACATAGTATAGTATAGTTAATGTACGTAAAAACAGCTCAAATTTCTAGAATTACTAGAAAATAGGTTGCCAGCAAGTTTTATTGCAGCCAAGCGTTAATCTAAACATTTAAAAAAGCGTGTGGTGTCGTGGGACACCAGATAGGAACGAGGTTCCTTATTGCATAAATATTAATTTCAAGTTCTATTTATTCGTTTTTTTTTTATTAAAAAATATAAACCTTAACGCTAAAGCTTTAAGGTTTAATTTCTAATGTAGTATATTTATATTTGAGACATTTAGTCCTCGTAAAAAAATCTTACTCATTTTCGTTACGGACATTTTTTGCCTAGGGTACCCCTCCGCATTGTCCCATAAGGAACTTCGTTCCAAAAACTTCTCTGAATACCTTCGCTTTTAAGATGGAAACACCAAAGCTGCAGAAGAATCTCTATACGCTTAAATTAAACCATGAGGTCTTAAATCCTATTCAGATGTGAGATTTGGGGCATGTTTTCAGACACTAACATAAAAACACTGCACAAAATATATACTACCAAATTCACTATTAAGAACTACCATATAAAAGTGGTGTCTTAAAGACTACATAGCTCTACAGCTCTACATTAAGTATGTGGTACGATTACTGTTTGTCATTCCGTCTATTAAATGGTACCACAACCATAAAACTAGTTACGATTTACGACCATGTAAATCAGGCTCACTAAAATTTCGCACAAATGATTTAAATGTTCCCATCTTTACGCTAAAGCTCTAGTCACACACGAAGATCGACGTTCGCGAATTAAAGCGGCTACTGTAAGACGTAAAACAAGGAAGGTAATGAAGATGTTCACTTTACGGAAATGAACGTTACTACTATTCTTTAATCTTTATGAAACATGCCTGGGGAGAGATTACAGTTGCCCAATTCGTCTCCACAGGCTACAAATACCTTAAAATTTGACTATTATGAATTAAATTAAATAAAACAAACCAAACTAACATACTAGACATACTTCGATTTAAGAAATGAAATCGAAAACAAAAAAACATTAAAACACTAACTAATAATAAACTACCTCTTACTTATTTTCTAAAACGGGTTTTATTTTATTTACGAGATGGAGCGGTGGGTTGGGGGATTATATTATAAATCTTTACGAGCTTTTGCCATTGCTGTCGCGCATTTGTTGTCGAGTCTAGCAGCAGAGTCTAGTTCCAGCTAACATCACAAGCTGCTGCTTAGTAGAAATTTAAGCTAAAGTAGTTAATATAACTTATTAGTAAATAGGCTAGATGGTATTTATATGAATGAATGATTTATTTATTTATCAGAATGTGTTAAAAAATAATTAATACAGTATTAAAAAACGTATCAATCTGAAGCAGTGGTAGATTCAGTCGACGATTCAAAAGTACCTGTCGAAGTCTACCTTATTAAAGAGATTTGAGTTTGAGTCTTATAAGTCACGTTTTGTTAAACAAATTATAACGTAAAGCTTTGTAGACCCGATAACAGACTTATCCACTCTTACAATAAGTTTATGCATGTATAAATTAATAAGTGGGTATATAATGCTTCATTCGATTATAATAATAAGCAAGTAGTTGGTAAAATATAAAGCTACAATCTTACTATCTTACTTAGTATTATAAACGTTTGGATGGATGTATGGATGTATGGATGTTTGTTACTCAATCACGCCCCAACGGCTGAACGGATCTAGCTGAAATTTGGCACAGAGATAGATTATAGTCTGGAATAGCACATAGGCTTTTTATCCCGGAAAGTTAAGGAGTTCCCGCGGGAACCAAAAATCCTCAATCCACGCGGACGTAGTCGCGGGCATCAGCTAGTTGTATGATAATGCTTTCTGTGACGCATTTTATTTGACCAGGCCTTTAATTTTCCATCTTTATGCTAAGGCTCTGGATTTGGTCCAACTTCGGTTAATATTTCGTAATTACGTTACCCCGAATTATATGTAGTTACTGCAGTTTACACTCCACTACGCCACGGGGCATTTCGCAAATACAATGCGTTTATTTACTTTTGAACTTCGCCGAAATAATCACTCAGTTGTGCAATAGTGATTTGCGCTAGAAATAAGGACCGATATAGCATATTTTACGTACTGAAGTAAATGTGCTGTAACTCCAAATAATACCTCATTCAAAACAGAAGCGAATATTATAGCACTTTTTATAGCACAGAAAAAATGCATAAGAGCTGTATGTGGAGCAGGACCCCTCCAATCGTGTAAACCATTATTTAAAGGACGAAAGCTACTAACATTACCATGTCTATATATTTTAGAAGTAGGAATTTTCGTGAAAAAGAATCCGCAACTTTTTGAAAATTTAGAAGTCAAAAGCAGGGTTCTACTTAGAGATCCCACAAAAAAAAGAATGCCAGGATGTAGAAGTGCCATTCTAGTAAACAACTGCGCAGTAAAATCTATTATAGTATACAATAAAATTCCCAAAGCAATTAGAGAACTCACTTTCAATCTATTTAAGTCAAGACTAAAAAGGTGGCTTACGGAAAGGTGCTTCTACACAATAGATGAATTTTTAAATTTCAAATAATAAATAGTATAAACAAAATATGTAAATTTGCATGCCTTATTATAAGGTGAAACATTTATACTTAAAACTAACAAATAACATCTCATTGTGAAGAATGTTTCTGCAAATAAAGAATTTTGAATTTTTGAATTTTTTGAATTTTGAATTAACTTACTAAATAGACTATTATTGGTGACTTACTTTTGCTGCTTTTGGAATCCATTTTACTTGAAGTTATTGTTAAAAGCAAAATTAATGTTAATTTAAGTAATTACTTAATATAATTTTAATACATTCCGAGCCAACATCTAAAGCTTATTTTAAAGAAAGTTTTACAAATTCGCAAATGCTTAGTCACTCATGACTATAGGATTTTAAATATATATAAGTACGTGGGCATGATTGAAATGTTTACTAAGGGCGGATTCGACCAAACTAGCATTTATGCTCGAATAACTAAACGAGGAATAAATTTATTCCACATTTTTAATCTAGAGTAACGTCAAAGTCGTTTTTCCATGCAATCTATGGTTTAACTATACTTCGATTAACTAAACCCGACTAGCGGAACGAATGAGTGAAAGACGTATAACCCGGAAAAAAAATGTTGCTCCAAAAGTGTATGGCATGAAGGCTTATATTCTGGCTCTCATTTTTGGCGTTTTATAATGTTGGAATATGGAGGGATTAGGGACTGTCATCTGTCGCCTGACGCCCCCGCCTATCAAACTTTCGTCAATTTTGCTGTTTTCTTGTTGTATTTTAGTTTTTTTTTTCGGAAACTTCGGGTAGCCAAAAATGAGTGATGAGAAGAGAAAACGGAGCCCAAATTGGTTACCATCTGAAAAAGAACTGTTAATTGAACTTGTGGAAACCCAATATGTAAAATGTTAGGTTATCCACAGAATAAGTTCCTTTACTCCACGTTAAATGGCGGTATAACAATTTACTCTAGAATAGGCGCACTAATCGTAGAATAGTCTATGGTAAAACGTAAATTAGATTTACTCTCCGGTAACTTACCTACTAATCTGAGTATAAAATTTACTCGCGTTTGGTCGAATCCGCCCTAAGAAATACAGTAGATTTTCTGTAGTGTCATGGTAATCTAACTTAATTCGCTAGATATTTAAATAAACCCTGGCTGAAAGCTCGAGGTTTCTTTACGTGATCAAATTAGCAATGAGGAGATCCGTAGAAGACTAAGGAAATCCACTGAGCTTGACGTGTTGCGATTTGCGAAGCTGAAGTGGCAACAGTGGCGTGCACAGATTTTGAAGCTAGGGTAGGCATTAGTAAGTCAGAACACCTATTTACTAACTGTTTTGATGAAAAATCATCATTGAGGTATTTTCATTTAGCGCGGTAAGCAGTGCTTTTATGCCTCTAAGAACTGCACACCACTGAGTGGCAATGGGTGGGACACCAAGTTCGCGGAAACGTTGGGGTCTCAACGTGCTGGAATAGTAATATACCACGTTCGAAATTGCAGGGTTGGCAAGCCCCCCACTAGCATAGCCTCCGCACTACATCAAGTCAGTTGCTAGGTGCTGTTAGGTCCAGGAGGTCCAAGACCTGAGAAATGAGACCATATGTACAGCTGTGGACGTCTATCGTGACGAAGACGATGACGACGAAGAAGAGATTGTAAGTTAGACATAATCGACGCGTAAACAGTCACGCCTCCCTTGTATTCTCCAATGACTATGAAATAATATTAATAGCGTATGAGCAACGCGTATCATTTCAATGGGGAAATTTATCTGTCAGAATAGGCATGATGACAGTATCCAAGAATCAATGAAATTATGAATTTATCTAATGAAATAGGATTCATGGATTATAAAAAACTTATTTATTTTTCTATTTCGAGTGAGATTGTTATTTATTTTGATAAAATAATACTATAAAATACAGCAATCCGCCATATTGTATAAAACACCACTGAAGCGAATGACGTCACAATTGTTTTCGAGCTTTGACAATCGGCAAACAATCTCTTTAAGTACAGGTGTTTTAAATGTTTATCAAGTATTTTCGTGTTTTTTTTGGTTTCCCAAAGATCATTTCCATAATCTAGTTTTGTTTTACCGAATCCAAAATCAAGAAATTAAAAATCGTTAGCCAGGGATCAAGGATTTACCAAAGCTACTAGCTCTAATTTGCCCAGGATTGATTTGTTGATGCTGGGTGAGTATCTTGCATCAAACAAAGACTTTTGTTCAGCAGAATTTCGTAACGTCAAAACTTCCATGTAAGTACAATAATAACATAATAATTTATAGGTTCTAAACCCGTAAAATCTGCTATTTTATATATTAAGCACTTCATGATAGTTATTAGAGATTATGTTAATGAAATGTTGGTTTTTAAAACTATACCGTATAACTTAATATGAGCGGTGATTGCCTAGTAACTATGAAGTCCGCCTCCTATTCGGTGCGTCTGGGATTCGATTCTTGGCACGCATCTTTAACTTTTTGCAGTTATTTGTGCTATATGCAAAACAGCATCACTACATAGTATAAAACAAAGTCGCTTCCCGCTGTCTGTCCCTATATGTATGCTTAGATCTTTAAAACTAAGCATCGGATTTTAGATAAGTGATTTAAGAGGAAGATTTATATATGTACTTTTTATCCCGGAAAATTAAGGAGTTCCCGCGGGAACCAAAAAACCTCAATCCACGCGGACGTGATCGCGGGCATCAGCTAGTATTAGAATAAAGCAAAAACTTACGTCAAGTGATCTTCGCAGAAATAAATAGTAGAATTTAGCCCTATAGCTGTAGGATCTCGCCGTGCAAGATTAAGCCACTTAGATCGCATTGTTTTTTTTTAATGACGCGTGAATAAATAACTTGTTTGGAGTTAATTTTGATGTGTTATCACACTGGGGGACCGCACACGACTTACACACTTTAGAATTCATATTATTCACACAAAATATCTAAATTGCTGTACGAAGACTTATTGTTTACTGCACACAGTAAAAATAATAGTGACGTCACAAACGACACCATGACACCCGCGAGCGTTTTGGCGTGATTTTTAAAATTTAAATTTCAAATGCCAATTTTATCTACTAAACCTTATTTTTCTGCTGAAATAAGATATTTTTTCGAAATAGTAGATACTTCCGAACATAATCTGACCATTTTTCAAAATCAGTCATCATGCCTATTGTGTACGTGCGACGATCAATGATCGTCGTACACAAATCGCCTATAGTCAAATCTATTTTGAAACTGGATGTGAATTTGGGAAAATACAATTCGGTAATTTCGTCACAAGTATCTGTGAAACATTATGCCATTTTCAGCTGTGAAGTGTGAACGTCCATTATGATTTAAGAGGACAATAACGAATGTGAGAAGTTTGTACGTTTTCAGATTATAAGACATTTTTATACTTTTAAGGAACAATAATAAGGAAGGTACACTTCGTAGCTACAAATAAAATTTTGAATCGGCATTCGGCATTTTTCTGCGAAGGTGTTTTAGTTTTTCCTTCAATGATGCCGCCGTATAGTAATGACCTGGGGAGTGACAACTCTCTCTCTGCGTCGCATTCCTAAACACTGAGGGTCGTGACACCTTTCCATTTATCAAATAAGGGTAGGAGTTTTCTTGGGTTAATAATGCAGTGGGTTCCCACGTCGTTACGCAGGGGAGTGATATCGGCTATTCTTTATCTAGTTTTTTAAAATCTGTGAATGAACTTTAAAATGTATTCAACCGGCTACAATTGTTTAGGTAGTAATAGCTCCTACTGACGGTTCTGTAAATAGCCCTTTCAACTTTAAATCTGAAGCTTTATTCATAGCACACATTTCAAAATAATTATAATGCACAACTGTATCCCGCAATTACATCCAAAATAATGTATCTTCATTAAAATTGTTAACAAGCCATAGCATAGGCCGTCATAAACCGCTCCGACCTCAAATTTATATGATGTCATTGACTTATCATCTACCCCACATGTAATTTGCTAGGCTTCAACCTCCATATCATTAAAGCAATAAAAGTGATATTTCAATGAGCTCTTATTGTTGGGTAGACTGTGCAAAGCTTCAAATTGGAAATTGCAATGACGTCAAATGCATCCACGTCGAGTGCATCTAAAACGGAGCATGAACAAGATCCTAAAGTAGGCAGTAAAACCTAAATCGACGTTAACTGTAGTTTTAAGATAAAGCTTAAAACAATCTAAAATTATAAAACCATAGTATATTATATTTTTATGCTGTTTCACGTAGATTCATCATCATAGAATTATAAATTAGCGATTTCATATTATTAAAAAAACTTAACAATAATTATAAATAAAGAAATTAAAGTAGGAAATTGTCAAAAAATCAAATATCCGGATTAAGTATTAAAATAGACAGCGAACGAAAACTCGTATCTATGCTTTTTGCCTGAAAAAAGTTTTGGCATGAAATGGGCATACATACTGTATAGAGCTGCAAACGTCAAAAAGTCGGAGATGTTAGCTTTTAAATCATTTCAATGATGTAAAATATTTCAATAAAAAACATCCTACCAGGCCTTTGAAACCTACCATAAGTACAAGCTCATAAACAAATTGCAAGGAACATCATCAAAGACGAAGAAAATAGGGTATCGTCGCTATTATTCAAGCTCTAGTAGCTGCTGAGGTGATTCAGTCAACGCTTTATTTGTAAACCGCATGAAATTTATAACGTACAACAATACGCTTCGAAAGTAAAACACATCGTAGCCTATTTAGAAGTCTTCTGTATTTGCGTAGCTATTTAACGGCTGGTTCACATTATACCGTTTAAGTGCAACCATCGCTATATCTATACAGGGTCGATTGCGGAAAATGTGCATCAATAATTGGTACCGGTGCAATATGAAACGTTGTGATTGGTTGAATTTATGGTATTATATATCTGTAACAAAGCCATTAATGAGAGAAAGTCAACAAAACAAGGTTTTAGTCACTTTGAGTCTGTCACCCTAATGCAATCGACCAGCTGGGATATGAAAATGGTTCAAGTAAAATAAACAAAACAATGCGAGCAAATTTAGTGACTTGGTTAGTAGCTATGTACTTTTCAATACACTACGGCCACGGAAACCATCCACACATTTGTCTGTGTATCCATACTAATTATTATTATAAATGCGAAAATGTGTCTGTCTGCTATGCTTTCACGGCCTACCTTTTCAACCAATTTTGATGAATTTTGGTAGGGATAGGTTATATCCCGGGGAAAGTACTTTTTATCCCGGAAAATTAAGGACTTCCTGCAGGAATCGAAAAAGCTTAGTGCACGCAGACCTAGTTCTCAATATGTTTGTGGATTTGAACGCGGTTTGACCAGAACTCAGAACACAGCAAAGATTTACACATTCAGCCTATAAATAATCAAGCTGGCTTCTCGTGGCTTATCCTATGAAATTACTGCAAAAGTTGCACAAAGTTACTCCATCCAGCAACTGGAATAATGTAAACCGGCGATAATAGAAGTTGCTGTAAGGAGCTTATCAACATCATTTTAATGGATGCTAACATAACAATATTTTATTTTCAATCACAATACATTTATTGCTTGTTCAAACTTTCATTGTGACTGGAATTAGGTATTATGATTACATTTACTACGTTTTTTTGTAATTCAAACCTAGATTTTCTGGTGTTACATAATAATAATATAACCTATCATAAAAATAGTTACGATCGAAAAGCTATATTAGTTAACTCAGGAGAAACTGGATGTACGCCATTGTCAAGTCTTCAGTACACATTGCTACGCTCGGCGAGTGCCCATTACTGTTGTAATTTTGATGTTTGTATGATAAATAATTAATGTGTAAACCTCAAAATCCTGCAAACCATTGTGCCCAGCGCTGAAAGCACACGGCATCCTCAAACTCCAAATACAATTTCGCCAAGTGTTAAACACACTGTGTGTGTAGGGTCTGTTATATCTAAATATTAAGTTTTAAACATTATCGAAGTTTTGAGCGCCTAAACTTCGATAGTGTAAAGTATGTCGAGCAGAGAGCTAGGTTATATTAATAACTAGCTGATGGCCACGACTTCGTCCGCGTGGTTTAAGTTTTTATTTATTCCCGCGGGAAATCCTTCATTGATAAAAAGTAGCCTATGATACTCTCCAGATCCTCAACTATATCCATGTCAAAAATCACGTCGATCCGGTGCCGTTGCGACATGATTGAAGGACAAACAACAAACACACTTTCGCATTTATAATATTAGTATGATTATATATGCTTGGACACTGCAAATAATGAGACATTCAACGTTTGATATCCAAACAAAAAAGACAAAAAAATCTTCACTGTCGTATGCAATGCGACCTTGTACAAATTTCATCTTTATTAGGGCAGAAGGGGACCTTTGTGCTGGAAGGGGGACATAAATAGGCTGAAACTTACTTTTATTTGAACGCATCATCCCTTTTGTGCACGCTGGCAAAGGGAGTGTGATTCATCGTCGAAAAAACAAAGATTGTCTTGCATTTGTTTGCACGTTGCTGTTTGAGTTACTAAGTTTATCAAGGTTTGACTCGCGAGTTGTGGCATTCACATAGAATAAAATGAAATACAAGTTAAAACAGCAGTGCATTGGCAGTATAAATCGCGTCCCGTAAGTTGACCCAAAATGGCGGTCGTCAGCGCAGGTACATTGTACTACAGGGCCGAGCGGAGCATGCGCGGGAAGCGAGGGATATGGTATTACTCGTATTATCCATCATAAATGACCATCATTATTTGCGTCAGTAAGTGAAGCGATAAAGGTCATATTTCTAGCATTCAGACAAGGTAATTGTATACAACGTTTTATTATGAATGATATCAAAGTGCTTCCTAATTCTTTCAGTTGTCTCTAAATAGGCGCATAATGTATTTAGGTCTCGCGGCAAGGTCTGAGCCGTTTGACGCCACTCCCTGCGTCAGCTGGCTAGAGTTAACGAGTTACAAGCCAGGGGACACCCTGAAGTGTTACATATACGCACTTTTTTGATTTATGTGCAATGTGCGGCGATACATTGTCCGTCGTCGGTCGCATGACTGGTGGAATTTTGACGCAGTGTATAGCGTTGTTGTCTTAACGTGCGGAGGTCCCGGGTTCGATCCCCGGCGGGGTCAATTTGGGAATTTATAATTTCTAAATTTTCCCGGGTTCGTTCCCCGGCGGGGTCAATTTGGGAATTTATAATTTCTAAATTTTCCCAGGTCTGGCCTGGTGGGAGGCTTCGGCCGTGGCTAGTTACCACCCTACCGGCAAAGACGTGCCGCCAAGCGATTTAGCGTTCCGGTACTATGCCGTGTAGAAACCGAATAGGGGTATGGGTTTACTGCCATGCCCCTAACAGATTAGCCCGCTCCCATCTTAGACTGCATCATCACTCGCTCACACACTTAGATCGCAGTCAAGAGCTAACTTGTAGTGGTTAAAAAAAAGGACTGCTGGGCCATACTGCCAAGTCTTAAAGCAATACTTAAGCAATATTACTCAAAATTACAGTTTGCTATCACGCACCTTGACGTTCCTAATATCAGGATAATATAGCTTATGTATAAAAAAAATTACAGTTAACATAACATACCTACTACACGTTAAATAAACTTTGCGAAAGTTATATCATTTCAGTTCAAAGGCAGTTTCAGCGGAAACTTTTAATTTATTAGTTTGTTCTCGTACACGTCCCGTTATCTAGGACATAGAAAATATACTACGGTAATCAAAAAAGGTTTAAATATATTTAAAAAAAACTAGATTTTGCACGAGGTTTCTCCAGCAACACAATTGATAGTAGGTATAAATCTAATGCGAACGTCGATTCAAGATATTTTATCGACGGCACACGTCAACTTTTTATCGGTTAACTATAATTTCACCAAGCTAGTGGCACGTGCAGGTCATCAATACTGATATCAATAAATGAGAAAAGTGTGTTTATTTGTTGTTTTCATGCCTTATTTCATGATTTTGGTTTTCATCAATCATGCCACAACACAGCAACGAACTGACATGATTTTTTGCATGGGTGTAGTTGGAGGAACTGGAGAGAGACTAAGGCTACGTTTCCCCCGAAAAATCAAATAATTCCCCCGGGATTTTTAAAAATAAAGGGCACATATCAAACTAGCGTTATTTAGGCCTGTTTTCATCGACGCGATAAAAAATGTATTCAAAATGTTACAAAAAAATAAAGGTTTTACAGACCCTAAATTTGTTTTTTTTTAATTGACGTATTTTTTGGTACTTCTATACTTATATTATAAATGCGAAAGTTTGGATGGATGGATGTATGGATGGATGGATGTTAGTCACTCAATCACACCAGAGCGGCTGAACGGATCAGGATGAAATTTGGCACAGAGATATATATTATAGTACGGAATAACACACAGGCTACTCTTTATACCGAAACATTAAAGCGTTCCCGCGGGAACCGAAATACCTTAATTCACGTAAACGAAAGTAAACGTAAAAGTCTCGGGCATCAGCTAGCAAGTAATAATTTATTTAATCGACACTGTCGGATTTGTTTTCTGTCGACGAAAATGGGGAAGAATAAAAACAAAAGGAACGTAAACAATATCGAAGGCTAAGATTACAGTATCGAACGCGTTACGTGTGAGTCAATACTCGAATATGACACAATTAGGCGCCGGGTCGATGATCCAATGGGGACTACCGCGTTTAAATTCACCGCTAGAGGCGCTAGTGTAGAGTGAGGTCTCCGAAATGTCTAATAGGTATTATCACTGGGCCTTTATCGCGGGTCAAAATTATTTCATTAATGTATTTAGCAATACCGGATTAATTAATGAAGATGTCCAATGAATGTCACTGCTCGGCGATTTGAAAGCGGAGCTAAGAAAGGAAAGTGCAAAATTAAGAGGGTTGAAAGAAGAAGAGGTTTTGACGATCTCCGTGGCGCAGTGTGTAGCGCTGTTGTCTTAACGTGCGGAGGTTCCGGGTTCGATCCTCGGCAGGGTAAATTTGGGAATTTATAATTTCTGAATTTTCTTCGGCCGTGGCTAGTTACCACCCTACTGGCAAAGACGTGTCGCGAAGCGATTTAACGTTCCGGTACGATGCCGTGTAGAAACCGAATAGGGGTTTGGGTTAAATATAACTGCCATGCCCCTAACAGGATAGCCCGCTACCATCTTAGACTGCATCTTCACTAACCATCAGGTGAGATCGCAGTCAAGGGCTAACTTGTATTGGAAAAAAAAAAGAATTCAGAAGTTAGTACATTATGTCCCTGGTTCCTGTGTGCTTACTATTAAAAACGTATTTTTTGTCAAAAGTATGCTTGTTTACCGAATTTACTATACTAAGGACACTCGACAGTAGCGACAACTAGTGAGCATAAAAACGGTAGCCCTCATTACGTGGAGCTTGTCCACTGACACATCATTACGAATCCTTACGTATCGACTGTCGACATGGCGAAGGTGCTCTTTAATTATAGGACTGTCTGAAAAAAGGAGTATATTGTTTTCAGGGTTCATGTATGTATGTATGTAAGTATGTATGTATGTATGTATGTGAGTTTGTATATTCCACCATAACTTCTATACGCCTGAACCTTTGATAAATGAGGTATCGTTAGAATCTCTAGCTTATTCCGGGTGACATAGGCTAGTAAAATTAAAAAAAAAAATGTGGTGGGGTGACCATGGTTCCGCATTAAAGACTAAAGTTGAAAAAAATATTTCGAAACTAAGATTAACTATATAATCATCATCTAGAAAATGATGAGTAGATTCCAAAAATATGTAACACTATAGTTCAATATCCAGTGATTCACAAAAAAATATCATTTAATAAAAATGTGAATAAGATTCCAAAGGCTATATATGCAAATCGCTTCTTAAGGAGGTAAACTCCGAAAATAATATAGCAGGGCAGTCGTATTTTTTAATTCGTTAAATTAAGTTCACTTGTTTGATTGATTGACGACCTTACATGCTTAGCGATAGGCGTTGGTTAGACGAAGAGTACTGCATCAATTCAGATTCAGATAGTTTATTTGCATAACATTTGTCATATAAGATGATTAATTTTGTTACACAGTCCCAAAATATTAGCCGAACCGGCGTACAAACATTATTTAGATCACCATTCACCATTAACCATTTCCTTCAGTCACGACAGATGGAGCAGAAAATTGTTCCTTTACTAGATGATTGACGACCTACCAGGCGCAGTGTTGAGCGCTGTTGTCATTACGTGCGGAGGTCCTGGGTTCGATCCCCGGCGGGGTCTATTGGGAATTTATATTTTCTGAATTTTCCCTGGTCTGGCTTGGAGGCTGCGGCCGTGGCTAATAACCACCCTACCGGCAAAGACGGTACGATGTCGTCACTTGCATCATCACTTACCATCAGGTGAGATCGCAGTGCTAGCTTGTAGTAGATAAAAAAATGATGTCTGTGTTCAGAATTCA
Organism: Erebia palarica; assembly: GCA_964035005.1. Taxonomy (NCBI): domain Eukaryota; kingdom Metazoa; phylum Arthropoda; class Insecta; order Lepidoptera; family Nymphalidae; genus Erebia; species Erebia palarica. The sequence continues at coordinate 5,771,582 of OZ035992.1, forward strand.
GGTCCGCGTGGGTTTAGGTTTTCGTAAAAATTCTCGTAGGGACTCGATTGTGATTTTGTGGTGAAAAGCTTTGTATTTTTTTATAAGTCGGTGTCCGGGATGTAAGGAACTTACTTATATATCTGTTAGGCTGTCATAAAATTCAGGCAGGCATTAAGACAGACAGACTGGCATAATATACCTACTTTATAATATTAGTATGGATAATGGATATAGTATGAATATAATTATGGATACCATTGAAACATTATTAAATTCTTAGTGATCCGCAAGTCACAATAGTGAGTATCACCTTATCGTCTAATGAAAGCCTTATGAGTATAAAGAAATCGATTTACGATTAGGAAATTGAATCCGGGTTTTATGCCCTTACAAGATCTCTCTTATCGAATTTCTTCCCTAAAAATAATACATATATAAGGTCTATATTATAATGTTGTGTTCACGTTACCCGTATTACAACATTACAAGCCGACTCTATCTAACTATTGTTTGGAAGAGTTACTGGGAGCAGAACTTAACAAAAAGAAATAAATTAGTACAATACATGAGACAGACTTATGGGAGGCTTCGGCCGTGGCTATTTACCACCCTACCGGTAAAGACGTGCCGCCGAGCGATTTAGCGTTCCGGTACGATGCCGTGTAGAAACCGAATGGGGGTATGGGTTTAAATATAACCGCCATGCCCCCAACAGGTTAACCAGCTAGCATCTTAGACTGCATCATCACTTACCATCAGGTGAGATCGCAGTGAAGGGCTAACTTGCAGTGTTAAAAAAAAGACAGGAGTTTCAATCATGTCTGTCCTGCGCCTCTTGGCACAAATCGATTATGTCGAGGGCTCGCAAGTCTGGAGTAAAAAATAAACTTTATCTATACTAATATTATAAATGCGAAAGTTTGAATGGATGGATGGATGTATGTTGCCCAATCACGCCACAAGGGCTGAACGGAATAGCACATAGGCTAGTTTTTATCCCGGAAAATTAAAGAGTTCCCGCGGGAACCATAAAACTTTACACAACAAACCATGGTCCAAGCGGACGAAGTCGCGAGCATCAGTTAGTAATTTATATATTTCTCTAATTAATTACAACTTATGGTTTTTGAAGAGAGCAGTTACGAAAACAAGGATTAATTAACTTGAAATAGTAATGTTATAGGGATGGGGACCGGGGAGGATTGTTATCAAATTCATACGCGAAGAAATACTGTCGATCGATATTCCGATGGTAAAGCCCGAAATGGAATGAACGGTAAACCCATAATTTTTATTGGCTTTTACACGACATCGTAGCAGAGCGCTAAATCCCTCGACGTTCCCAAAGGAAATCCGCTCACGTATTGTATTCTTGAATGGATCGTGAAATGTGAAACAAGGAATACAAATAGGCAACCTATTTCTCATTCCCACTTAAGCTGAAAAAGTAATCAATCAAGTGAAAACGAGGTAAGTAAAGCTAGATGCATACACACCTGTTCGCACGCATTTAGACGGGCTTCCCCGAACTCCATTACTGTAACGTGTCTAAAACATGGAGGTGTGACTACGTGTTAAGTGGAATACAACGCATCGTCTTCCTGAAACCCGCCCTCTCCCGGCTTCGCGTCCTATAAATATGATGCTGAAACGGTTTCTCCTTCAGTCTTACAGGAAAGCTCAGTGTGTAAACACCGTGCCAAATCCCGGCGCTCCCGTGTGACAACGTGACTAAGATCGCGTGCTAAATCGTAATATAAACATTGCTACGTTACTGCATCCCGTTTCATAATTCGTGACATAAAACCTTCATAAACTATAGTGATTCTGTTTCTTATATGTTGGTGAAAGAACTGAGTGCTACAATGCTGGACAGGTCAATCTTGGGTGGCAGTTGGGAGAGCGTGGTAAGTTCCCATAGGACTTATAAACTGATAACTCGGCACATTTAAGGACACACTCTATAATTATTGTGTGAAGCGCCCGTGATGAATGGGTCCCCCTGTATCGAATTCAGGGTTACCGATTTACCAAATGAGTGCTCTTTGATACTTTAGAGAAAAAACTATGATTTAAGTTAATATTTTAAAGTAATTTCAGTTAGTTTCCCCTTTAGTTAATCATATCTATTTGAAAACACGATAAGTCAGTTACTAAATTCAAAACTTCATAGAATAGAAACAAGTAAAAATTTTACCAAATAAGTAAGTTATAATAGTAAATTCAGTTATAAATTGAAATAATAAATTACGATTAGTAAGTAAAAACTTTAGAGCTTCAAATCTTAAGAGCTTAATAACGACTTTGCCAACCACATAATATTCAAAACTTTATCATAACAGCCTTTTTTACTAAGGAGCCGCATAAGTAATGATTAACTCCTTAGTATAGATTTGAATACATAAATCTTTACTTATTAGGAGTTCCTTGTTGATAATGATCTTGATAATAATTACAGGAGTTATTATAAGTGACTCTGAGTGCGTCAGTTAGTTGCCTAAATTCACTAAACTCATATTAAAACCATACCCATTTTGAAAGCCCTAAAGCCTACACAATACACATATACTTACAAGTATATACCATAGAATAATGAGGTAGGTATAGACGGATTACGGAACAGCCTGCGGTCTGTCAGAGTTGCGTAAACTGCAGCCGGTTTAAATGCGCTTATAAGGCGCGCAACCGGCCCATAGCAGCTGTCATTGAACCACAAATCGTGCGTGCTCTCGGCCCTCTCTCGCATGTTGCATTAAGCTCTTTTTGTGGCAAGCTCTTGACATTGCCGCGCCGGTTTCACGGTTACTAGATCGGCATCTATGGAGATATTAATCTAAGTTGAGAGAGATCTGATTAGCGGTGCTATTCTGTAGTCGTATAGCCGCGTCACATCGACGAAATTTAACTATTTGTTCGGCTTCAGAGAGTATTGAGTAATACTTTTAGGTCCAAGAGTCTAAAATAAAACAAAAAGCTCACTATTGGCCATAGTAATATTATAAATGTGAAAGTGTGTCTGTCGCAACGCTACGCTTTAATTCACGTGGACGAAGTCGCAGGCATCATCTAGTTATTATTAAAATCACAAGAACGAAATTAAACTTTTTGTTGGGAATTAAAGATAAATAGGAATCCATCATGTTTTATGATAATCGGGTAGAATTTATAAAATACACTAAGTAACTATACTGTGCTTATTTACAGTTCTTTCTAATAGCTTTCTAAAAAAACCCCAAAAGAGGTGTGAAAACATCTTTCATAAAATATCATATTCAGTAAAGTTCCTATAAAACACGTTTAAACCGATTTGATATACAATCAAAAGGTTGTCGGCCGACTCAAAGACGAACACTATTTATTTACAGAATAACACCGTTGTCTTAAATCTTGACTGATTACGACATCATATTTTTCATACAGATTGGCTCCAGCCGTAAGTTCAGATTTAACGGTGTGATAGAGATCATTCCGAGATCTATTTCTCGTACGCAGCCTTGACAGCTTTAGTGTTTCTGTTAGGGCTGAAACAGACACAATGCGAGACGAAACTGAACGAACAATACACTAAACACGCGTAGTATGTTGTATATGCGTGTAAGATTTGTAATACAATGATTGTATGAATTACGCCCCATCCTACTGTACATAGCGCGTGACGGCGACGACGCGAGATTATAAAAGCGTGGCTTTTTCACAGTAAACCTTCATATCGCATATAGTTCCTTAACATCATCACCAGCCTGTAGACATCTTCTATATATCGTCCCTGCATCCTCTTTATATCGTCGGTCCATTGTGCCGGCGTCTCTCAATACTACCACCTCAGTACCTACGCGGACTCCACTCTAGATCTTTTTGATTGCTACGATCATCCATTGTCACTTCAGCTTGCTAATGTTTTAGGTCATTAAGTGATCTTGGCTCACTTACTTCTTAGCAACGACCTCAATTTACATAGTCCCTGTCAAACAAAGAATGTGAACTTATTTTACTTACGTAATCTAGGCTGAAAAGCGGGACAGCGCTATGGCGGGGACAAAGACAGACTTATACAGGTGGGGGGCATGCCCTACAAGTCGGACGTCCAGCTTTTTGTATGAAAGGGCTCATCTAGTACCTACATATATTATACCGATGCGTCTTATTTATTTGTAGTTATACTAAATTCTAGGGACCACATTGAACACATTTCCGTTGCGCTGCACTTCTTCGCGCGTTGAGTGTGTTTCAGTCTTAAGTTTAGTTTAACAGTACAATAAATCTTTGCTGCGGTTGCCGTGGTTTTTATAAATTGGTTAATTCTCTTGAGGATTTGGTTTATAGTCTTTTTATTGTTATTACTATTGCGCTAAATCGTTCATCTGGAAGCCATATTTTTTTTTTACTACGGTTACATATGGCTTGATGTGTCGTATAGAATCCATGCTATTAATCCATGCTTCCATACTATCCACAGTAAGGTATGTATGCCTGTCTGCTAGTTAACTTTTCACGGCTTATGCGCTCAGTTAACCCATTTTGATGGCATCTGTTAAAGATGCAGCTTGCATCGTCCCAGAAAATCAGAGATAAATCCCACGGGAAAGTTCTTCATCATCTAGTAACTTCTACGAAAATCAATATTAGTGTTCGTAGAGTAACAGCATAAATAAAACAAAATAAAGTGTACAAAAGTGTACAATTTCAGGTAATTTCCAATTTCTTGCAGAAAAACGATGTTGCCGCGTAAGAATAAAAAATAAAGAAGCTTCTATTGAACTCCCAATTGAACATCTTATTCAACTTGTCTTTCGATCGCAAAACTTTCGAATAATATTTCGCAAATCGCATCAAAAGAGACTTGGAGTTAGAACCACTTTTTGGCCACTTTAGTACAAGTTTAGAAAGCGTATACAGAATTTGTCAATTGACACTGTCAAAAACATAGTTTGTTAGTTGCAATCGGGTTTTTGCGATCGTCGTATTTCAAGTTGTAGCAAAAATTTTACTTTCACCGCTATATTTAAACTTGACATAACTACACATACTACAGGGTTGTCCTGATAGAAAATAAAACTAATTCACCTACTAATAATTTAAATTAGGTACACTGGTTTTTAAACAAAGAGAACCACATAATACTAATACGTTTTCTTATTTACTCTTAGCCGCCGGGCTAAATAAGATCCAGCAGTAAAATTTTCTAAGTGAGAAAGAAATTCGAGACACAAAAGAAGTTTTATCGAGGGGTTTTACAAGGTTAAACTATTTCTCAAAACGGTTTCTTATTATGGTTAATTACAATAATATATTGTCTATTAAATTAGAATAAATACCACATTCATACTTAATATTATAAATGCGAAAGTGTGTCTGTCTGTCCGTGTGTCAGTCTATCTCGACGGATTTTGATTAAATATGGTATAGTGATACTTTGCATCCCGGGGAAGGACATCATATTTTCCCGGTAAATTAAGGAGTTCCCGCGGGATTAAACAAAAAATAAAGTCACGGGGACGAAGTTGCGGGCATTATCTAGTCAATAATACAATTAAAGCAGTGTAATCAGTAGCGTGCAGTTCATAGAGGCATAAAAGCACAGCTTACCCAAACTGAAATACGTAAATGCTCGTTTTTCATTATAACAGTCATTAATAAGGTATTCTAACTAACTAATGCCTACCTTAGCTCCAAGCCCTGTGCACGCTACCGGCAGTGTTAGCAACCCTAACATATAAAGACGGTTTGGTGCTGTAACAATCTCTAATAACTGTCATTGCTCATTCCGGTTTTCAGTTTCGAAAGTCGAGAGCTTCGATCTGATACTGATGGATGACAGTATAAAATTGAGCCTCGAGCACAATACTGATGGATTATATCATCGTTATTATATAGATATTAGTGTAAGCCTTTTTTATCGATCGATATTTGTGTCAACCTTTGTATCGTGTGGATAATCCCGACGGTTAATTGGTACACTTATGATTAATATTTTGCGATGAACTATGCTGATGGATTATATAATTATTGATGATACACCGATATTTGTGTCACCCTTAGTTAATCCCGTGTGCATATAGTAATAACTCAGGTAATAAAAATAAGCAGTAAAAAGTTTTATCGTTAGGTTTAGTAGGTATAAATATTTTTATTTGGTATTGAAATAATATGTATAGGTTGATTAAGATATTGCAAAACGTTCTAACTCCATGAACAAAATAACTTTAAAGTTATTTATACATGCACATTTCTGATGGATATCGATAAATCGATGTTTGTGAAACGTATTTATTGAAATCTAAGTAATCCCGACTTTTCAGCTAGCTTTAGTTTTAGTAGCGTGTTATAAAACTGTCCGGTATAGTTATATTTTCATACAGGATATGGTTTCTCAGTCCTCATAGCTATACCTAATTTCTAGTACTCAATGTCAAAAGATCGGTCTGTGAAACAGAACGAACTGTGCTTATCAACCTTTATGTTCATGACAACCAATACACGCTCAATTAGCGTAGAAATATTAGTCATGGTTTTAATTTAAATATACTGAGTATTTTTTTCTGAATGTAAAAATGATGTTACGATAACAGAAGTTCAATAAACCGGACTTAAGAATAAGAACGTTTCTTTACATTTGCTCCTTGCACAATATTACGTGCTACCATTAGTCATACGAATAACTATAGCGTACATTAAAAAATAGATCCTAGTTAGCTTTATAAACTACAAGCAAAAAATTAAATAAACAAAAAATCTTAAAAGCTTACGCATATTAAGTAAGTGTTTTAAAAAACAACCTTTATAAAGCTATTATAGAAAGCTAAACCTGAAGAATTACTTATTGAAATTTGTAAGACGGGAAAAAAATTGCATGGTCTTTTACCTGCCACATTAATTGCCCGGAACTGCACGTTTATTTTTTCGACAGCTGCGCTGTCTAAATGCCACAAAATATTGATGATATATGGCTTATCCAAAAATCATGGGTTCAAAAATCACCAAAAATGCAATTTTATATATTTTTATAAAATAGTTTACATAATTGAAATCCAACTGAATAAACCTAAGCTGACTTCAATGGAATTCTAGAGACTGCCTGATTGTCACTTATAAATTTATTTAATTTTTTTAATAATTGGTGAATCAAATTAATCAAGTTAAAATCAAATTCTAAAATATTTATGAGACTAAGTAATGCAGACATGAGTCGCGAACACACTATACATTTAAAACAAAATACTTCGATACATTACTCATCAAAAACTTTCAGTGTAGGAGAAACACTGTGTAGGCTTTAAACAGTTAGTCAGTTTTTAACACACGCTATAACTATTTTCAATAATAAGCTTTAATAATTATCTTGTCACCTATTCGGTTATTAACCTTCGTTCAATTCGGTTGAGCTAAATATATATTTCGCACTTGAAGTAATACGACAATAATAGTACGATCAATAGCAAATTATCCAATAATAGCTCTGGCATTCAGGTCTATTTTAAATGTGTTTAGCGCGAGTTTAGAGTACCAGAGCTCTAGCGATTAGTATTTTAGATCTAACTAAATAAATAAAAGTAATCCAAGTAGACGAGGATACCTACACTTTATGAACAGCTTACTTAGTTAAATTATACCGTGAAAGTGTAAGTCATAAAAGAATATGAAAATAATTTATTTTTAATTCTTAAGTATCAAAAAGGCATAAACAACCGTTAAGTAATTTTAAAATAGCACCACATTTTCTGGTGAATCTCATGCATTGCTAAATGAAACAGCGTGTGCTTATACCTAGCTGTAAATTGGGAAAAAACGTATCTAACTAGGGTTGGCACTATAAGAAATTATAATAAGCAATGCGTAATATTTTCAATTGATTCCAGACCTGTTCCTGCTCTAGTTCTGTTATTTTGTTTTACTTAAAAAAATCATTTACTTAATCGTACAGTATTTGAGGCATAGCAGACTCTTAATAAAATATCTTCATTATGGTGCCAACTGCTTAATGATTTAAACTTCCGAGGTAAATTCAAAAAGGATCAATTTTTTACATACAGATTTGCCTTTTAATAGATTTGATTTATATGAAAAATATACTGTCCAGTAGTTTAGACACAAAGTTGATTCACTTTAAAGGACACTAATGTCTAAGAATGAAGTGGTCTTATCAAATCTTTAATGATCACTATTAGCTACAACATCGTTGGGATACAAATGCAAAACCGTAAATGGTACACCATCATAGGTATTAACGGCATTTCTACTCTGCATATGGGTCGTGAGTCGTGACTCCTTTATGTCAGGAGATAATAATGCTTAGGGCTTCCAGATCCTTCAACATGTTATAAATTAATTTTTAATTCAATTTATTGAATTTGTAAAGCTGACAACCCTGTAGAAGCAATGGTTTTTGCGAGCGTTCGCACATATGAGCTAACGGTACGTTAAAGTAGGTTTTTCTCCATGAGCACCGAAAACAACTTTAATGTACGACCGGGAAGGATCGGTCTTGCGACGTATGTACATCACGTGCTTGCATTCCAACGGTGCAGTATCCACTGCGAGCTAAGCTAAATAACAACTTTGATAAATTTGCCTTATTTCCTGACAACTTCACCTTTGTCCACTCTTATTTCTTATAAGGTATTTTGTACAAAAAGAATAAAAAATACAAAAAGAAATAAATTGACCGAATACTGGAGCGGCACAAGGAACCAATAGAGCATAGAGTTCACACGGTCAGTGTCCAGTGTGTGGACTGAAATCTTAAAGATTGTAGATTCAATTGCTGCAAACTCATTTGAATAATTTTTGTTCCAATTCCGAGTAGGTACAAGCTTTAAGCTCGTCTTGCAGAGTAAAGGAGAATATTTAATATGTAAAAAAGTAAATTAGATAGTAAATAAAAATATAAATTGGCCCTGCCAGCTATCTAAGAACGAGGATTTCGTAACCGATCCTTCATCCACAACTTGTAACTTGTAAGACAGCACTTAACGATAAGCTAGAGTGAAAAGAATCAGCTGACTCAGTAATATCTTATAGCTAACGGTGGATTGCGCGCATATTGAATAATAACGAGGTATGTTGTGTACTCGTCCTGGGAGATATAACACTGACCCACTGCTCATACATAAATATTTTCTTTTTTCTTCAATATTTAGTGCGATATAAGACTCCGTGCAATATACGAAGTCAAACTACGAACGCTATGAATAAATCTACAAGCAAATAGAACTTGTTTGGGTACACCTTCAAGGCTAGCCTGAATAGGGTGTTTTCAAAACACTTTTATCCATCGAACAAGGTGCACGCGAATGGTGGATCCATACATGCTACCGAGTTAAACCCGCCGCGCCTGATCTACCATAAAGTAGAGTTGTTTTATAGAACATAATATTATAATTTACTAGTACCTAAACTCTTCCACAGACAAATAAATTTGTATTTGCCTTGAACATCAATAAAACCGATTTACTTAATAGGAAGTAAGTTATACTTTTTTTTATAATTGGATAATCTTCCTTACTTTAGACAAATCGCTTGCAAAATTTAGACTTAGAGCTCAGAGAAATCGAAACTTGGACTGGGTTAATAAAAGTTATAATAGCAATTTTTTAACTAATGCAAATTCTTCGCTAAATTGTAGAATATGCGTGTATTTGTATACAGTTGAATGCAACAGTTGTTCATCTATTAAAAGCTCTATTGACCCTACCACAGTTGCAAACGATTTGAAGCATAATATATGTTCTGTCAAAAATAGCTCGTGACAAATATATCTGTGCACCTTTTAGTATTATCACCTTCGGCTTTTAATAACGGCCACAAATAACATCCAACTATGCATGCCGAGACAGAAATACTATACGTATTTTAGTAAATAGCGCAAAATGAAACGGGACACGAAACATTCATGAGAACAGTATGGACAATGCGACTTACGGACTATGAAAATACAGCATTCGGCTTACCTGAAAGAAAAATAAGATTTATTACTTCACACAATCACAACAACATCCGCCTGTAAAACCATAAAATGATATAATAACACGCAATAATTAAGTAATTCAGGCCGTGTTAGTTAACGCCTGTAATAGGGCGGTTATTTTTAACGTGACCCATTTTTTTCTGGCGACCCAAATTCGCGACAGTGCAACGCGGGTTTTTTTACACATGAACCATTAAAATAAAGTTACAAAACACCGCCTGTCAAAACAGATTGGCGAAACATTTGTCGTGTCAAGATTGGCTGACTTTGAAATATGTATTCTCTTAGTGCAAGGTGTATCAATTTATTGAGAAATCAGGCTAAGCCTTAAAACGTCGGCGTCGGTAACCTGGTTACTTTGATAGATAAAAAACACTTTGAATAAAGATAAGGAATTTAAATAATAAATAGAAAATTTTAACTGTCGGACTGACATTTAGAAGATTATACGCATTCTTATTCGAAGTATCTTTTCACAAAGTTACGTAAATCCATTTGCACAACAACTCCGCTCGTTTAAATTAAGTAAGCAATTAACTTTAGTTTGGGTCGTAATTGAAGATTTTTGCCAAGGATAAAGAAAACTCGTTATTAGTTATAGCTGTTCTATTTTCTCAATGGAGCTCCACACTATTCTAACTATTCTGAGGAATACTGCTATAGTAAAACTTCTTTTTTTATTCGACCTATTCTTTAACCAATACTCGAGTGCTTGCTCCATAACATTGTAGAATTTCAAGAAAGCTATAAAAACACAGTTGCACAATAGCAAATGAATTCCTGTATTATGTTGAAACTTTTCTAATTTTACTGTTACTGTTATTTATTACACGAAAGCTTTTAGTACCAACCAACAAAATTTAGTAAAATTATATAAAACAACATGGTTCTGAAGGGCATCCTAACTGAGCATCATTGCTCAACCTTTGCTGATGTGAAACTATTTATATTATTGATATCAGCTGTGTCGGCGTAACCTTAGCTTTCAAAAAAAAGGGTTTGGAGTAAACGATTACAAATTATGATTTTGTTTACCTTCTATTAGCTACTTCCGACAGTACACTGTCACATGGGATTAGTTTACGAACTTTGCCAAGAATCCAAGAGTCTAAACTCCCAACATCTTGCGGACATCTACAGGTGGAGTCAGACATGCCCACATGTCCACTCCATGCCACCGAGCGAAGGGCTCCACTAACAAATCAGATAGATGAATATTTCCAAAATAACAGAAAGGGACACCCATTCTGCTCTAGCGTCGCATCGTGCCCTCAGTCACGTATGATATTTATGATATTGGGTACTTTAAACTATTCCCAAGATCTCTCATCCGCCGTAGTTTATGAGACAGCGATTAAAGATCGACAAAATACCTAGTTATTTATGCGCTGCATTAACGTGATATATCTAAGCCGTAGCTGATGGTGATTCTCTCTCTTTTTCAGATCTCGCGCGATGATTATGAGATCGACTACAGCCCGAGCCCGCGGGGTTCTCCATTGAAGGATACTTCCAACATCCAGGAGGACCAACCTTATGTGATCAGCCGGCACAACCCCAACAAGACCTTCCGTCGAGAATCGGTTATTGCTTCGTGGAAAAGCTTGAAGAAGGAAAGGGAACAGGCTCTGGGGAAGCGGATCATTTACGTGAACCCGGAAAATTATGAAGATTACTACGGCAGGAACAAAGTCAAGCGTTGCAAGAGCGAAAGAACCGCGAGCACTCCACGTATTCTCAAAAAGGTTAAGCGCACATACTCGGTTCTGTACAGGTATGACCCGAATGAAGAAAAGGTCGTAAAAGAGTACAAGTACCAGCCAGCGAAAGAGCCCGAAATGACAATGAACTCATTGCAGAAATCTTTCTCTGAACCATTCTTAGGGCCCGAGAGAGTACCCAAGAAGAAAGCGAAGAGGTCTATTACCACGCTATTGAACATCAAAACCAAGATCCTGAATATATTCTCACCAAAGAGTTAAAGTTTATACGGATAGATTTTAAGGGGTTAGTTGCTCAATTCAATGCATTTTCTTTTAGGCTAAGGTAACGTTAATCACTTTCATTTGAGATGAAATTGATAGCGCTCATAATATATTGATAGTTAAGCGTAATAATAATTATAATGTCCATAAGCAATTATGGCGTGTTAATGTACTTGACATTTGGTTTAAGTGAAAATAGAGAGCTTATAATGAATATGCTAATTTAGCCTAAACCTGTTTATAACATACGTCCATTTTTATATTATAATATCAGCTGTCCTCTTTAAACGGAATTCGGTTACTTACGTGTATTTTCAATGTAAAATATTCAAGACGACAACACGTTGATTTTAAAATGTATCAAATTTGCTGTATTCAATAGTTTAGGGTAACCATATTATGTAGTGTAATTTTATTAAATTGTTAGTTTTGAATTTTATCATAACACGTCATTTCAAGCCATAGGTAAAATATAAGAATTTTGTGATATCTCAATGATCTTTGTGTGTTGTGATAATATATCTTAGTGTTTAGGTTAGCTTCTCTTTTATAAGATTGTATGCTTATAAACAGCTGAAGTTTAAAAAGTATTATAATATAATCAAACTACTAAATTACTTAACTAAATCCGTAACTAATCCGTTGCTTTTTTATGTTAAGTTAAACATAATTATCAAAATAATGGATTAAGTTCCATTGGTTCTTAAGATGCAATTAAGCTAAATATAAAACAAACTTAGATATTACTTTACAGACAAAATATTATTTTGTGTAAAGCTTACATTATAAATAATAATCAAATTTCAAGATGTTTTCTGAGGAAACATGTGAAAATTTGTGTCAATATTATACAGAAATACGCGATTTTAATGTGTAAAATTTATTTTTACTTCAATGGTAATTATTATAATCGTAGTGTTCTGAATATATAACGTAAAACCGTTTCAAGTAATTCTTTATATTTTACCAAATATAATATAAACGAAATTACAATCAATATGCTTAACTACTATGTAGTACTTATTTATTATATTCATTCCTATTACCTAGAAATAAGGTTTTTAGTTATAATTTTATAATAAACTCTATTGTGTATTTTAGCTACACAAAATTAAAAAATATGTAAACTTACAGCTACGTAATATATTCAATAAGGGATTTAATAGAATTAAAACTGTAAGTAGTTTACAAGCTCTTATATCTACGTATTAATTTTGCTAAAAATTTGTTTAACTAAAATTTGAATTCTTTAGGACCATAATATTTTTATCTTCTAAGTAAAGATTACCATGATTGTTTTCGATAGTGTAAGTTCCAATTTCTTATGTTCACATTAATAAAATGAATATTTTATGTAAACAAAAATATGTTTCATTAAATTTTATTTTAACTAAATATCTACTCTTCTTGAGCAATAACTACGAATAAGTTAGTCTATGAGCGATATCTCACATCAACAGAAAGAATCAACATCAAACGATAAACTTGAGATATTTTATGTAACTACGGGGTTTTTATAATGAAGACGTCCGATAAGAAAGGATTTTCAAAAATTTTACCCGAACAAAGCTACCAACATTGAACTATAGTCCATACTAATATTATTAATGCGTAAGTGAGTCTGTCTGTCTGTCTGCCGGCCTGTCTGTCTGTCTCATAAACTTTTCATTCGCTACAATCTAGAACTACACACTGACAACTACAATAATATTATGAATGCAAATGCATGAGGTTCTCAATTCAGCACGTTTTTTATTTTTTTTAAATGTATGTCGGTGCATATATCATCGTGGTTTCTGAACCGATTTAAAATTTATTTTTTTCAGTCCTTAGAGGAAATTCTCGAGGCGGTCCCATAAAAAATTCTGACTCCAAATCCTCAATCCTGACACTAAAAAGTTAAAAATAAAAATTCTTTCCAAAAAACCGACATCCAAAGCCACTAATAATTTCGATTTCTACCCACTATGTTGAAGTCAGGCGGGTATTACAAAGATAATCAAAGTTGACGCATCCGGTTCGCCCGACTTCATAGTGTGTAGAAATCAAAATATTTTTTTACTTCACACTTACAGTGGCTATGGAAGTCGGTTTTTTGGAAAGAATTTTTACTATATAAAGAATATGGATCGGGATGCGCAATTTTAACATCACAAGTAATATGCTAGTCGTAACATGCAACCTGCAATCGAAATAGCACGGTAACACGTAACATTTATTTTCCTTCTCAATGGGTTAACGTTAGGTAAACATGGTAGGGAATTGGGGTAATCAAATGCGTCGAAACAACGTTTTCTTTTTCGTAAATGACTTGTGTTTCCATAATATTATGTGAAGGATTTGCCAGCTTAGACTTAATTTCAGATGATTTCATGATCATCCTGATAACGTAATGGCACGTTACAATTGGGTATTTGACAACTAGTCAAATCAGCGACTTTTTTCAAACGTCAAAGCGCGTTTAGTATGGGATTTTGTACCGATTTTGATAAATGAGGTATCGTTAGAATACTTCGAACTTATTCCGGGTGAAATTTAAATAAAAATTATGGGGTGACCATGGTCCCGCATTAAAGACTAAAGTTGAAAAAAAAATCAAAAATAAGAATAACTATATAATCATCATCTAGAAAATGATGAGTAGATTCCAAAAAAATATAACGCTAAGTTCAATATCCAGTGTATCACAAAAAAATATCATTTAATAAAAATGTGTACAAGATTCTATATTTTAAGTAGATTAATTTAGATTTTTAACTTTTTAGTTCGTTTTTTGGAAGGGCAGTCGTGTTTTTAATTTTTTTAAATTAAGACTTGATAACGGTCTAACGTTAGGTAAGCATGGTTCGTGATTTGGCGTACTCATTTATGCACCGCTACCCTGGAGATTTCGTACCACGCCTGTGACCTGCGGGTGAACTTATTTACTTATTTACTTATTTTCAATGTTTTTTCACCAGATAGTAAGTGACGATGCAGTCTAAGATGGTAGCGGGCTAACCAGTTAGGGGTAGGGCCATAGTAAACCCATACCCCTAGTCGGTTTCTACACAACATGCTACCGGAATAGTAAATCGCTTGACGGTACGTCTTTGCCGGTAGGGTGGTAAATAGCCACGGCCGAAGCCTCCCACCAGACCAGACCAGAGAATTGACCCTGCCTGGAATCAAACGCGGGACCTCCCACATTAAAAGAACTTAGCTCAACACTGCGTCAGGAAGGTCGTTGGAGAGAAACTGAAATGATATTAAGGATTGTTTAAGTAGAAAGCTTATATTTTATTTCAGAAGGTTTCATGATCATAATATGATGATTATAATTATAATTATAGCACAATTATATTAACAACACGTTAAATTTATTTACCTTTGAATGGGTTAACGTAAGGTAAGTATTGAAGAATTGGGGTAGTCATGTTATGCATAGCTAACCCGGAGTGGCAATTTAAATATCCCTGTTTTATATAGGTACAGCGGTGACCTGCCGGTGAACTGATTTCACATTCAAATATTTATTTTCCATGTATGCTTTACGATAAACTAAAATGTCTCCCTGAGCTGATGAAAACGCCTAAAAAGCGAAAGGGCAACGCTGCTTCATTTTAGGTGGATGAGTTCTGAATTTAGCCTGGGCGCTCAAGTCGTAAATTTTCCATACTCATCAAATATTTGTGAACCCTCTGGAAAATTCAAGAGTCGGGTAGGAAATTTTAATTTAGTATATCTCTTGTGTAATACACAGTTGTATCGATTTTCCGCCAGCAGCGTCCGTAGCGAAGGCTGAATAAATAAAAAAATTGCTTTGATATCGAATGCCGGAATATTGATATACGGGATTTATCAAAGAAATGTTTGACATTGAACTGTTCTGGAGTGACCTTTAACGCTTCTACCGACGAAATAGAACGCAAGCAAATAGCAAAAAGTCATATTTCAGTCTAGACAATTATTCCGAAGTTATTGTTTTATCTAGATTACGACTGCGGCTTTGTTGGTATAGAGTTTGTTTCATGACTATCAAAATATAGGCATTCAAAATGATTTTCGCATTTACTTACCTAAAATAATTTTTTAATGATTTTCTGCTGCTTCAATATTTTTCTTTAGAATCGTTGTGATTTGAAAATTTTACGAAACGAAAAAGCGACACCAAGAAGAAATAACATATAATATAGGAGCCTGCCTCAGGCCTGCGAGAGAATGAGATAGAATACAAGTTATATTCATCTAATTCTCTCCTACTTTTCTGAAGTTTCACTTCTTTCGTGTGTGAATTGCACACACACCCTTTTTTTTAAAGTATTAGTTTTTTTAAATCATTTATCTACCTATTTTTTTATCTATTTCTTAGTAGTATTGCAGAGTTGTACTTGTAGACAATTTTTCCTACTTATCTTAGGTGATACGACCGTAGCTGACTCGTCCGCAAGTATCTACATGCTATTATGTACTTACGCTATGATAATTATATATAAGTATTGTTACATTCTTTAGTATGGTTGGTTGGTGGTGAGGCGTGACGAGTAATGAACGTTCTGTCATAACAATAATAACGTAAAACATTTCGGTATATTTTAGTACCAGGTATGCCAACAATAAACATGATGTATTCGATGGTTTCCCTTGACCGTGAAGCGTGTCGTTCCCACGAACAGTGCCAGGCACGGGCCGACCAAATGTGAATCAATTGCGGGCAGCATAGAAACACGGGGAAGCGTGCGAGAGTGGCGAAAACCTTAGTATTTTATTAGAAAGACTAGTAACTCGCCCCAGATTCGTCGTATATCCTAGCAATAGGTAATAGAGCAGTCTACCTTACTTAAAGCCCTAGCATGCAATTAGGAGAGGACGGTTATTTATTAGCGACGTAACTATAACTTAACAAGTTGGAGAAATGGATACGCAGCATGCAATCCATCTCATGCAATTTAATATGCACGTGCAAGGTACACGATGGATTGCAATGCATGGTATCTGTATTAACTTATTTATTTAAATCTTTATTTCACACAAGTACACGGAAATAAAGAAAACATAAAAACTACAAATAGGACAATACAGTATGCAAAGGCGGTCTTATCGCCTAAGGCGATCTCTTCCAGACAGACTTTGGAGATAGGAGAAGAGAATAGAAACGGGATGATGCGCTAACTACAAAAACAATATTATATTATACTAAGTATATATTAACTATATACAATACTACCTACACACAAAACATACATACGTACATGAGTTTAAATATATACGTTTATAAATAAATATCATACTATAACCTAAACCTTATTTTACTGTTCTTCTTAATTTTGATTTAAATAGAAATTCCCTGATCAAAGATACCTTAATCGCCCACTAAGTGACTCTGAACTCGCAAAATGTAAATGCTACAGGCACTCCTATTGACATTAGTAAAATTCCTAAGCTGTCCTACAAACTGGTCGACGGTTTTTTTTTAAATATTTTTTTTTACTAATCTTTGTTTTTGTTTCAATTTATTAATTAGTTATTTAAATTTATTTTAATTCTGGACGTAAATGCGACATTAAGGATGTGCCATGGGTCATTTCATGGTGTTTTAATAATGTTACTTAATAAGAATAATAATAATCTATTGATAATATAATTTGTAATTAATAAGTTAATATATTTGTACACCACACTGTGGTAGAATAAATGATACCGTTCTGTAAAACTAACATCTATGTACAACGGAATTCACAAATAAATAAATCTGAATCGGTTTACACTGGTCATAGTCTCATTTGCATTTACTGGCTGTACTATAAACACAAAACACTGTAATACAGGATTGTGGTGACAGCAATTTATCAATCACGCGTCTACTGTTGTCCCGGCAGAATCAATCTCTCTTAATCTACCTATAATTGCTTTCGTGGACCAAATATCTATCAAGGATGAAGCTGATAAGCGGGCCATAGACGGCCTAATTCATCAAACCGTTTTCATGGTAGACTTAATTGACTCAAACGTCTCTTTCACTTTCTGCGACGTATCATTGCTGAGAGTCATGGTCTTTTCCATTTACAGTTAATGACTCTTTTTATTACAGAATCTTTTCCATGAGTCACATTAATAGCCAATGACTCTTTTTATTACAGAATAGGGTTGCAATTGACGGCAATCCTGCTAAATACAAAGCATGGTGAAGTCTAGGTTGGAGCACGGTTGCCTAGAAGATGCCTATTCACTCTTGCC
This sequence comes from Erebia palarica, assembly GCA_964035005.1. Lineage (NCBI taxonomy): Eukaryota > Metazoa > Arthropoda > Insecta > Lepidoptera > Nymphalidae > Erebia > Erebia palarica. The sequence goes on from OZ035992.1 coordinate 5,789,729, forward strand.
TTGAAGGCACTTAAGTTATACGTGGCAGGAAATACATGCGTTGGAAGGGCACTCTACATCTTAGCGGTTCGTATCAGAAACTGAAAGCAAAACCTCCCAAATTAAGACAACAGCACTCAACACTGCGCCAGGGAGGTCGTCAAAACCTTTCGACCTCCGAAGTAGGTCACCCATTCGGTTACTTACCAGCTTGGGTCAAAGTTGCCTGAGTATCAACACTACTAGGTCTCACCATAACTCAGTCGTAGCCGAAAGCAAAAATTAATAAACACAACCCATTTTAGAAATGCGAAAGTGTGATCGTTTCAGTAATTACACTGCAACGAATCGACGTGTTAGGTATAGTTGAAAACCTGGAAAGTGACATACAGGTTCCATTTTATTACCTAAGGAAAATTAAAGAGAATATTTTTTTTAATACCGTGGAGGGTATTAATAAAATCTAAATTCATCATGAAATTCATCTAAAGTTTAAATACATTACATAAATAGATTTAAGTCTATGGCCTCATCGTATTCGTAACCAATTTGATCAATTCGTAGCCATCGAGACCTAGGCCATTGCCGAATATTTCTCCAATGTCAAACAATTTTGTGCAAGAATTGCGCATATCGATAGATAGATTCGATAATATCTAAGCAATGTTTTTCACCGTGGCCTTCGTATACTGCGCGGGATGGGGTATACGGGGTCGCGGGTTCAATTCCCGGACATGCGCCTGACGCCTTTAACTTTAAGTAGGTAATTTATTTTTTTAAAACGCGCAAATGCGTTTTAAGAAATTAAATTTCAGTTGCTTCAAATTGTGAAGGAAAAAATTAACAACAGCAACAATCGTGAGGAAACCTGTTCATAATGTTCTCAAAGGTGTGTGAAATTTGCCAATCCGCACTTGGCCAGCGTGGTGGACTATGGCCAAACCATTCTCATTCCGAGAGGAGACTCGTGCTCAATAGTGAGCCGTCAATGGGTTGAACATGATGAAAAAAGTTATAGTTTTTAAATAGTTAAACATACCAACAGCTGCCATCTATCCAGATTATAGTAAACCTCCTTGTCAAGAGACATAAATCCAGACAAAAGTATGACGTCAAGAAACCGCATGGTTTATGTGTTATTACACCGAAAAGTGACAGCTGGTCACATATCGGCTTTCAACGGACCAGAATAAAGATATTTCGTAAGAAAATTATGAAAATGGTCCAAAAATTTCGCAACACCTTGCGATGCCACCTAGCGGGATCTGTAGATACTTCTTACTCGGGAACATTGGAACACGTCCAGAAACATTCACGAGCACGTATATGCGAACTGGTTTGTTTCAGGGTTTAGATCAGTGTCGATAAAGCAGTACTAAATTGGTAGAGACGGTGTAAATACGCGATCCACTCCAGAGATCCATTTTGAATGTAAAACATCTAAATATTATTCAACTGTGTTTTGGTGCATACTGCACCCAAACAAAAAGATTAAAATTCGAGATAGAGGGCGTCCCAAACGTTGAGTAACTGTTTTTAGGGAATTTGTTAATAGTTAGAACATTACTGAACGGCCGTGAACAATGAAAAACAATGATTACAATTTCAATTAAGATTGTTAAAAAAATGAAATTGTATTAATTTGGTATAATAATTATTATTGTCAGTTGTGTATGTTGTGATAGCCTATAATAGGTTGAACATTTATCATGTATTTGTATGCGTCTTAAATATTAATCAAATCAAATCAAATATCAATCAATCAAATCAAATATCAAATCAATCAATCAAATATCAAATAATCAAATAAATATTATAAATACGAAAGTTTGGATGGATGTATGGATATATTATGGATGTCTGTTACTCAATCACGCCCGAACGGCTGAACGGATCTGGATGAAATTAGGCACAGAGACAGATTATAGTCTGGAATAACACATAGGCTACTTTTTATCCCGGAAAACTAAGGAGTTCCCGCGGGAACCAAAAACCTCAATCCACGCGGACGTAGTCGCGGGCATCAGCTTGTAAAAATATATCTAGTGTATCAACCGTTGGCTGTCCAAATAAATAAAATCAAATAAAACAATAGCCATTTAAGCTTAATTATAACGAGGTAAGTACGCACATAAAAGTTACTACATTTAAAATATCATGTCATACTAATTTAATCAATGAAAGTGCTTTAACTACTATGTGAGGAGAACAGATAGTTTTTAATGAACACAATCTACACGTAGTTATTACAAATTAAAAAATATTTCAGGAGTTATTCAATGAGTTTATATGGAACCGGGCCGTTACAAGTCGTAATAATACAAGGTAATCAATTAACTGTATTAGCGAACAATGACCTAATTGCTTAAGTATTAATAGCGTATCAAACATTAATTAATTAATTACCTGCCCGGTTCAATTAATATTTTCAGCGAAAAATTAATTGCATCAGTTGTACCAGTAATATGTTGTTAATATAAACTGGTTAAGTATAGGGTAGTATATTTTTAGGCCTAGAATTTAGAATTTTCCACTTCGCTGTAGTAATAATAAAATAAATAAAGACAAATTCAACATCATCATAAATCATAATTAACAAAGCTTCACCTCCAACTACTGAAGACTAGACGGCTAGATAGAAATAAAACACCTGCCAGTGTTAAGCGCTGTTGTCTTAACGTAGGAGGTCCTGGGTTCGATTCTCGGCAGGGTCAATTTGGGAATTTATAATTTCTCAATTTTCTCTGGTCTGGTCTCGTGGGAGGCTTCGGCCGTGGTTAGTTATCACCCTACCTGCAAAGACGTACTTCCAAACGATTTAGCGTTCCGGTACGATGCCGTGTAGAAAGTAGAAACCGACTAGAGGTATGGGTTTAATATAACTGTCATACCTCTAACAGGTTAGCCCGCTACCACCTTAGACTGCATCGTGACTTACCATCAGGTGAGATCGCAGTCCAGGGCTAACTTTTAGTGGAATAAAAAAAAACAATAAAATAATAGGAGCCATGGCGTGGATTTAAGATTCATTTATCTGATTTGAATTTATTTCTGTACAAACACTTTGTAAACTAAATTAAGTAAGTACATAAAATTAATAATCGAATGTGCATACAATGTACTTGACATTTGGTTACAATAACTTGACTGACAGATTGCACAAGATATAACGTTACAGATAATTATACAACAGCAGTCTATAGATTCTATCACAGATAATAAATTATGAAATCTACAAATTGGGGGTCATTTTGTTAGAACTTTAGAAACAATTAATCGGTCGATTAGCAACAATAAAGACTAAATAAAGGTCGATGGATGACCTCATCCTGTCTTTTTAGTAATTATCTATGGCGAAGTCACAATAAAAGACTGTTAGAAAAGATAAAAATTACGTCCTACTGCCGGTCAGTCAACTTGTAGGTGCCGTTCAACATGAGGAATTATGTTTTTTGTCCTGCGACAAAAAATTACACTATAAAGATTGCCAAAATATTCAATGTCCTATTGGAGATAAGAAAATTGGTATTTAAAAGCCTTAGGATAGATATTGTGAAAATAATAGTTCACAAAATACTCGCTTTTGGGTTTAATTTTTTAATATCCATACTTTATTTATATCATAAATGCGAAGATGACGTGTCTGTCTGTCTGTCTGTCTGCGACGCGTTCACGGTCCATCTTTTCAACCGATTTTGATGAAAGGACATGACCAGTAATTGCCCTCCAATTCGGGACAATGCACAGGATTTCCGTTTTTACAGTAAGGTTTAAAAATTCAAAACGAAATTATTATGGATTTATTATTCCAAATAAGGTCAGGGTTCAAATGACAAAAAAAAACAGTACGTTTATTGTTTAAATCTTGAGCGTCCGCTTTCCTCTTTAAGCACTACTCCATTTTGACGTTTCATTATATCCATGCCTAATAATAATCTTGTAACCCTACATGAATACCATTTAAGTACCTTAGTCATTATATTATGAATGATTTATTTTTGATCAATTAAATAGTAATGAAAAGGAAATGTATGTTTTGTTTATAATTATTTTTTGACAAGTCTCAAACTAATAGATCGAACAAAGCATTTTGAAATACTGCGTTCAAAGGAACGCCCTTTCACATTGCATATGCCGCCATCTGTGGTCGAATAGTTAAACTGGAACGCCCTTTCACATTGCATATGCTGCCATCTGTGGTCGAATAGTTGAACTTGTTAACTAAAAGTAGTGAGCAATACTTAAAAATATTTTCTAGACTCACCACATACATAGCGCCATCTAGTGTGGGAAAGCAGTTTTTGGTGAAACTTTTTTAATTTATTTTCTCAGTTTTCAGAGCCTTCAGACTCCTGAAACTTTTTATTTGAAAACTATAAAATATAACAATTACAATAAAGAAATAATACTTGAAAATATTTTTTTAGACTCGCTCAACACAATAAATAGCGCCATCTAGTGTGGGAAAGCAGTCTTTTGGTGAAACTTTTTTTGTTCATTTTCGCAGTTTTCCGAGCCTTCAGACTCCTGAAACTTTTTTATCTGAAAACAGTGAAATATTACAATTACAATAATAAAGAAATCATTGCTGAACATTGATTTTTGACACCTAGGCAAGCTGCCATAGTTCCACCGGTCAAGTCCTTTAGTATAGAGATAGGTTGCATCCCGTTGGAGGACATAGGCTACTTTGTATTCCGGAAAATGAAGGAGTTCCCGCGCGAATAATAAAACCTAATCCACGCGGACGAAGAACGACGCGGGCATCATCTAGTATTTTAAATAAATCCCTACTTCCGTACCACTTAAACGATAATAATAAACGAAAGAAAATATACAGCGTCCAAACTTTGCATATCGACATCATAAATAAAATCCACAGACATAATTAAGAACATTTAGTGGCATTTTATTATAGAAACGTTCTCAAGCCTTTTTCGTATTGGGACATCACATAAAAGTCCAATCAAAATAAATAAAACCGTAAGATATAAACATAAAAAAATTAAATGGATTATTTAAATGTCTTCGCTCTATAAAATTTAATTAATAAAATGCAGAATATAAGAATAAAGTTCCTTTCTCTATGGTCTTCATAGTAATATATTATATTAGACTGAATATAAATATAAAAGGAAAGGTGACTAATTGACTGATCTATCAACGCACTACTCAAGTCTCAAACCACTGGTACATTATATATACGATTCGGGCTTAAATACTGAATCGGCATAGGTACAAATAGCTAAAAATGAATATTTGGAAATTCAACCCCTAAGAAGTTAAAATGAGGTTTTGAAATTTGTAGGAAAATCAAATTTAACATGAGCGAAGCGGCGGGAAAAGTTGGTTGGGTAATAAACATGGAGCAAAGGAACGTAGCATTAAGTCTGTTTCGTATAAATACGTCTAAAAAAATGTTTGACTCTGTAGAATACGGAATAGATATTATGATATCTGTACAGATGGGTACAGTAAGAATTTACCACGACAAGAATCGAGAAGTCTTAAAACATAACTAGAATTGTCCATGGTATATTACACATTTTTACTAATTTAGCAGACCTCAAAAAGGTAAAGTAAAGTATGAAGTACAGGTACACGGTAAAGTATGAAGCTACCATCAATGGATTTGAAAAATCTGAAATATTTTCTGAACAATTCTGCAATGCTATCAATCACGCATTTAGCGAGTAAGTTTATTGTATCGAATTAGGCTGTAACCGAAAACTTTGCTTTAACAAAGTGTGGTGTCTAGGTAACGAGAGGTGTTACCCCTTTTTGGGACCAAACTTTTTACATGATTAGTTGATTGACATGACCTTCCCGCAACAGTTTAGTCTATGTATCGATTGATTTTAGCTAAATATCTATATTATAAGGAAAGCGGCATGCAATATAGTCTCTAAAACTTAAAAAAAAATGAAATTGTGGCGGTAATATTTGATCTAGTGTGCGTACAGTACATACCTACTTACTATGTATAGGAAGAAAAAAGCAAGAGAACAATATTTTTTTATCTCATCACACCCTCGGAACAAACCAATCAAATAAATTGATATCGACTAAATCTGTCTGTTTCAACGACTCATCAGATCATTCGAATTTGATTCCGAAGAGTTCCCGATGGAGTTATTTTATGCTTACCTTAAAACCTTGTCTAGGAAACATGCTGAATAATTTCCTTACCTGTGAACAAAACAAGAAAATTATTAGTAATGCTATCTGATTATATACTTGACGTAGGCAATATATTATGTATTAGAGGACTATTCATGGTATAATGACCAATAATATTAACAATCGTCTTGACTCTTTCTATGGAAATACAGCAGTCAATACTAATTTCTTAACACCTCTATAATAATATGTTGTAAGTTAAACCGCTATGCAAATTTACTCATAGTTAGCACTCGTAAAAACAGTTTTATATTGATGTCGTATTTTAAATAGACACTAATAAAAACCATATAGTTAACATGCAGAACAAATATAATTATGCGTATCCATAATAAGTTAATGTAATATTTAATATTGAGGTATTCCCCCGGATAGAATATTTAATCTATGACTCCGGTGGTGTACCCTTATAATACTTGATTAAGCTTCTGCCTCTATAGTTATCATCGGATATCCTTTATTAATCGTAATGTTTCCAATTCCCATAAAATGTAGAATAAGCTTTGTCTCTTAGTTTTAATTTTTAATGTTCAACCGATTTTGATGAAATTTGGTACAGGGATACCTAGCTTGTATCCCGGGGAAGGACATAGGCTACTTTTTATCTCTAAAATTGAGGAGTTCCCGCGGGAATTGAAAAAATTTAATTAATATTTAATACACGCAGACGAAGTCGCGGGCATAATCTAGTAATAATAATAAAAGGTGGTACTTTATTAAAAACAAAACAATAAGAAAGCCACCTTTCTATCAAAATACCATCATCATTAGTAGTGACAAAAACATAGACGGAAGAAGAGATACCCCTATCCAAAGTACCAGTAAAAGTTGTCACAACAACACAAACACAATGTCGCATAGCCGACCCTGACCTTGACCACAGTTATCGAATAGAATAGAACAATTTCTACCTACTCCAATGAAGAATAAGGTAGCACTTATACAATAGACGTTAAACTGCCTCGTTGGTCGAGTGGTTGGCATGTTCGACTGCGGCCGACGAGGTCCCGGGTTCTAGTACCGGGTCGGGGTTTATTAAGTATTGGGTTTTTCTGACTAGAAATCGGCATGATGACTGATTTTGAAAAATGGTCAGATTATGTTCGGAAGTATCCACTATTTCGAAAAAATATCTTATTTCAGCAGAAAAATAAGGTTTGGTAGATAAAATTGGCATTTGAAGTTTAAATTTAAAATTTCGCTCCAAAACGCTAGCTCACAGTAAACAGATACAAACAGTAGTGAAACTACCTAGAAACGTTCGAAACAGCTCACTCACACAAACATGCGCATCAACGAGACTTCTAAGCAGTCGTCGCGAGGCCGTCAGTACTCAGTAGTGAGTGCCGCGTCATGACGAGTGGTCACGTTTATGTCTATTTCCGCGATCTTTAAAAATGCCAGGAGTGTATTGCGTAATACGGCTGTTTGAACTCTGCTGAACTATCGTTTTTTAAATTCGTTGAAAATCGATATTTGGGGCTCCCTGGGGTCACAAAACAGGAAACTGGTACCACAATTTCAAAAAGTCAGCGCCATTTTGAAATTCTTTGTTATTGAACCGATTTCGTTCAAAATCGATATCTGAGGATCCCTAGGATCACAAAACAGGCAACTGTTACCAAAATTTTAAAAAATCTGCGCCATTTTGAATTTCTTTGTTATTGAACCGATTTTGTTCAAAATCGATATCTGACGATCCTTAGGATCACAAAACAGGAAACTGGTACCAAAATTTTAAAAAGTCAGCGCCATTTTGAAATTCTTTGATATTGAACCGATTTCGTTCAAAATCGATATCTGAGGATTCTTAGGATCACAAAACAGGAAACCGGTACCAAAATTTTAAAAAGTCAGCGCCATTTTGAAATTCTTTATTTTTGAACCGATTTTGTTCAAAATCGATATCTGACGATCCCTAGGATCACAAAACAGGAAACCGGTACCAAAATTTTAAAAAGTCAGCGTCATTTTGAAATTCTTTGTTTTTGAACCGATTTCGTTCAAAATCGATATCTGACGATCCCTAGGATCACAAAACAGGAAACTGTTACCAACATTTTATTAAATCAGCGCCATTTTGAAATTCATAAATTGATTTAATTAGGGAATTACAGACCGCTTTAAATAGTCACAATGTTTATATACGAAGTTTAAAAAAAAACTTAGAACTTCAGATAACTTCAAGTTAATTATTCACTCAGACCGTACATCACAAACAGAACACCAAGGCAGATATAATGCTCCAAATGTAAATCTATCTACCAGTCTATCTATCTACCCGTGCGAAGCCGATATATATTGGGGCGGGTCAGCTATCAAAACTGCTGGACCGATTTTAATAAATCTTTCACTTTTAGAATACTTAATTATCCAGAAGAACCTAGCTACCTATTTATTATCCCGATATCCTCACGGGATCAAGATCTACGCGAGTGGTTAGTTATAATTTTCTATCTGTTTTAAATGCGCAATTCTGAAATAACAGCTATAGAAATGAAAATTTATATTGATTACTAAAAATACTTCTTACATTACAAGTATTAATTTTAATTAATTTACATTTAAATAAACATAGACCATAATATGAAAAAACCTGTAATTTGTTCACTTTGTATTTTTCACGATAAAATTACAAATCTAAATTGCACCCGTACGAAACCGGGGCGGACCGCTAGTCAAGAATAAAGGTATTTTTTATGCAATGTTTTTTTGATTACTAGGTATCACACGCATTTTTGGGGTTGAAACGCGGTACGCTTCAACCCGAAAATGCATGACAAACATCCGAAAACAGAGCTCATGAGCCCTGCCCGCGGATCGCGTACACTCCCGCCAAAACATGTAAAAGGTTACGCCATAATGATAAGTTAGTGACCTACAAAAAAAAACAGAGATCTACAAGTTATTGTGTGTCAATATTAAACTGTTTTCCCTATTTTAAACTATCAAGATTAACCGACGCCATTAGATACTTATTTAATTTGTATTCGTAAACTAGCTATTTCAATTCGATTAATTGATCACTACAGAACATAGAATGTTTTAATTAACAAAAACAAAATTAAACCATAAAACATTAAAAGTGACAACCCTATTGCTTCAATGGAGCGTAGGTAAATAATTTATCAACTTGGCTTAGTTTCCATACTGGTTGTATCTGTTTACTGTGGCTAGCTGCTGTCATGGCGCCGTTTGTGACGTCACTATTGTTTTTACCAATGTACTCTGTGCAGTGAACAATAGTGCGATTGTCAAAGCTCGAAAACAAACAATTGTGACGTCATTCGGTTCTTGGCGTTTAATCTAATATGGCGGATTGCTGTATTTTATAGTTTTATTTTATCAAACTAAATAGCAATCTCATTCGAAGTAGAAAAATAAATACGTTTTTTATAATCCATGAATCCTATTTAATTAGATAAATTCATAATTTCTTTGATTCTTGGTTACTGTCATCATGCCTATTCTCAGTACTAGCCCGGAGTTAGGAAGTTGGGAGTCTCGGAGAGCACGTTAAGCCGTCGGTCCGGGGACCGGGGCTATTATCACTAGCATGATAATAGTCGTTAAAGCTCGCCAACCCGCATTGGAGCAGTGTGGTGGGTCTAAGCCCTCTCTCCTATTACAGGTGGAGTGGAGGCCTGTGCCCAGCAGTGGGACGTTATTGGGCTGTGGTGGTATACAATAGACGCTGAATAATACGGCGCTACCGAAATCAGAGGTCAGATTATTAGTTTTTTTATGGACCCTATTATCTACGCGACTACCCTAAAGCAAATGCATTGTTCTATAGCGTAGGAGCGTATAGTTTGGTAATTTTACTGATCCTGTGGTGAGCGATGACCACTGTGCCAGGGAGGTTTTATGAGCAGGAGATTCGATTCCCAGCAGAGGTCACTTGAAAAATAATTTTAAAATTGTCTCTGCTGTGACCGTGGATTCGTGCAGTGTTGAGCGCTGTTAACGTGCGGATGTCCCGGGTTTCTAATTTCTGAATTTTCCCTGGTCTGGCCTGGTGGGAGGCTTCAGCCGTGGCTAGTAACCACCCTAGCGGCAAATACGTGCCTCCAAGCGACTTATCGTTCCGGTACGATGCCGTGTAGAAACCGAATAGGGGTATAGGTTTAATATAACTGCCATGCCCCTAACAGGCTAGCCCCCTACCATCTTAGACTGCATCATCAATTACCATCAGGTGAGATTGCAGTCACAGGCTAACTTGTAGTGGTGTAAAAAAAGGTTTTATAAGCAGGAGATCCCGGATTCGATTCCCAGCAGAGATGATTTGAGAATTTATAAATTCTTAATTGTCTCTGCTGTAGCCTTGAGCCTTATCCGTGGATTCGTGCTCCGTATACTGCATTTACACTTGCCACCAGGTGCCATCGCAGTCAAGGGCTATGTTTACAAATAATAAAAATGAAATCACTACTACACCTGCCATATGAGTAGGTACCTTAATATTTTACTCGCATATTAGTGCTAGTTTATTGCCAAATTATGGAGGGTAGAAGATAAGCAGTAACATCTCTGTATATAAAAAGTGTTCGTCGAAATGCATTAAATTGGGGGCGCCACATTAGCACCAGGGTAAATTTGAACGGAAGCGCCAAATATTATTAGAGTACATTTGAGAAATAAACAGAGAAAGAAAACATTCATCATTATTTTGTACAACATAAGTTGTTGAAATTTTAAATAATTAATAATAATATTAATTTTTTTAACTCGGCATTCTTCACTTCAATCTACAATTGCTACATTCATACCCATACCCTTTGCTAAACCAGCGCCACTGTGGAATGTTTTTGAACTGTTATTTATAGCAACCACTGGACACTTTTTCAACTTTTCTCCCATAAGAGATGTTACTCCTTATCTCTACCCTCCATAAGCCAAATGCATAATCCATACTAATATTATAAATGCGAAGTGCGGATGTCTGTCTGTTTGCGACGCTTTAACGGCCCAACATTTTAACCGATTTTGATGAAATTTGGTAGCTATAGCGGTAGGTAACAGCCCAGGGAAGGACATATTCTACTTTTTCCCATGGGAATTCAAAAACTTATTCTACGCGGACGAAGTCGCAGGCATCATCTAGTTTTATAGAAAGGACATGACCAGTAATTGCCCTCCGATTCGGGACAATGCACAGGATTTACGTTTTTACAGTAAGGTTTAAAAATTCAAAACGAAATTATTATGGATTTATTATTCCAAATAAGGTCAGGGTTCAAATGACAAAAAAAAACAGTACGTTTATTGTTTAAATCTTGAGCGTCCGCTTTCCTCTTTAAGCACTACTCCATTTTGACGTTCCATTATATCCATGCCTAATAATAATCTTGTAACCCTACATGAATACCATTTAAGTACCTTACTCATTATATTATGAATGATTTATTTTTGATCAATTAAATAGTAATGAAAAGGAAATATATGTTTTGTTTATAATTATTTTTATTTTTTGACAAGTCTCAAACTAATAGATCGAACAAAGCATTTTGAAATACTGCGTTTAAAGGAACGCCCTTTCACATTGCATATGCTGCCATCTGTGGTCGAATAGTTGAACTTGTTAACCAAAAGTAGTGAGCAATATTTAAAAATATGTTCTAGACTCACCACAATAACTAGCGCCATCTAGTGTTGGAAAGCAGTTTTTAGTGAAACTTCTTTTATTTATTTTCTCAGTTTTCAGAGCCTTCAGACTCCTGAAACTTTTTTATTTGAAAACTATAAAATATAACAATTACAATAATAAAGAAATAATACTTGAAAATATTTTTTTAGACTCGCTCAACACAATAAATAGCGCCATCTATTGTGGGAAAGCAGTCTTTTGGTGAAACTTTTTTTGTTCATTTTCGCAGTTTTCCGAGCCTTCAGACTCCTGAAACTTTTTTATCTGAAAACAGTGAAATATTACAATTACAATAATAAAGAAATCATTGCTGAACATTGATTTTTGACACCTAGGCAAGCTGCCATAGTTCCACCGGTCAAGACCTTTGTACGCGCGATTTCCCTAGTTGTAAACTCCTTATATCTGATGATAAATCAAATAGTTCAAGATCCTTTTAAAGTTCTACTTTATCCTTTGGAACTATGTAGTTAGGTGCAGTTCAAAGTCTAGACTACTAAATAACCAAGTCTGGGAACGAGTTATCAGTATTCCTGTCTGGACTTCTGGAGCGCAGACTAAAAGTAATAGATAGACAGGTCCAACGAAGCTGCTAACTTTTGAAAAACAAAAGCGACAGCTCTTTCGTTACTATAAGATATATGATAATTTCCTATTTACCCTAGGCCCAATTATGTAAGCAAATCGTAATCATTTGACAGTTCATAACGTGTAACTCGAGCTTTTTAAGGAGTTCACACATGCTTTTTGACGCGCAGGCATCTATGAACTACGTTTGACATATGATTACGATTACGATTTCCTTACATAATCGGGGGGCCTATTTCACAATAGCCAAGTAAACCTCAATTTACAAATAAATTTAAAATTTTGACAGAATTTATATACAACATCTGCCAAATTTCAAAATATTTAATAATTTGTCAGCGTTTACGCACGTATTCAAGCGCCTCATTCCAGGCTCTAAACATTTAAGCTTTCAGATATGAAATACTTCGAATGAAAGAGACAGACAGGCCGACTATTGCATTTATAATATGTACGAGAACATAAGTGGCTTTTTTACGGGTATGAGTATTTATAGAACGCTAGATGATGGCCGCGACGTACGCGTTTATTAAGATTTTTAATCCCGTGGGAACTCTTTAGTTTTCCAGGATAAAATATGTCTGTCCTTTCCCGGGATTAAATCTATCACCACACCAAATTTCATCAAAATTGGTTCAAAAGATGGCCCGTTAAAGCGTAGCAGATAGACAGACAATCACTTGCGCATTTATAATATAAGTATAAAGTCAAAGTCAAAGTATATTTATTCAATTTAGGTACACTGTACATTTATTGACGTCCAGTTACTTTATTAGTATGGGTCATTAGTACGCATAATACCTATGGATTGATTTGTCTTGAATCATTTGTTTTCTATAGTCTGTGGTCTGGCGTGGGTGACTAATATCAGTAGCTTTCCCGGAACAATCAATACACTTCGAGTAATGACTCTTCTAATTACAAACACATTTGTTGGAATGTTCCTTTTTGGTAGGAATCAAAGAATAACCTTATTTTTAAGGAAATCTTTATATATACGTGAGCATGATTATTGATTAGGTATACGTAGCTACTCTTTTAATTAACTTAATCTACCAAGTACCTTACCTAACACGCCGACAAATTTTACCATCAAAGAGCGATGAATTTCAGATATTTTAGTGCATAATAAATTAAGTAGACGTTATTTATGCTCTATAATGCTGAATCCATCTCAAACTGAAAATGCACTTAGATTTAAAATTTTATTTCCAAGCAATCAAAATTGCGGGACCGGCAGGATTCGATCCCGCGTCCCTCTGGGAATTTTATTTCCTTATGTATCTACGAATTTCGTTAAGTTAATTGTTAAAATATTTTTTAAATTTATAGATAGATAAATATTATTTTATTTAACTTAAAAATCAAAAGTCTTATTGATTCGCCCTTCACTTTGTTTGGAATGCCATTTAATGGAAAGCATGTGTGTGCTTAAAGCGAAAATCAACAGGTGAATATTTAATTGGAAAGACAGATTACACAGATATGACAAAGGGCATCCGAAAGCCTTTGTGTTCAAAATTCTAATGCAGCCATAAACAAGAGCGATGGCTCAGGGCTTTGAAAAGGTACCTTAAAATGCACAGCGGTCCAGAGCGATCAATCATACGTGCAAGGAAAGTGCCATAGAATACACCCAGCAGTAATCCCTAATTTCCATTTCAGCAGTATGTCTGTCTGTCTGTCTGCTACGCATTCACGGCCCATCTGTTCAACAGATTTGGACGAAATCGTTTACAGGGATAAGTTTTAATCTCGGAGAAGGACATAGGCTAGTTTTTACAATGGAAATCTAAAGAGTTCTCGTGGAAATCAAAAACCTAAATCCACGCGGACGAAGTTGCGGGCATCACCTAGTTCTTGAAATGAACCAAAGAGTAGTCATTCGAAGCCACAGCTATGGCCTAGACTTTACAGTACTCATAGGGGAAACTGAAGGCCATTCCGCTCGAACGCAGCCCTTATAACGAGGGGACCATTCAGGGCCCATGCTCTTTAGTGGATGCAAAGCGCACCAGTAGCTATTGGTAAACCGATTGCTTTGAACCTTTAAGCCGCACTTGTTGCGCGGGGAACGAATATCAAAGGAATATCGAGAGCATACGGTATTATTGGTTACAAAGAAGTATTTCAATAGTTATGACTATTTTATTGTATTGAAGTTCAAATAAAATGGGAACAAAGCTGAAGTCTCTAATTGAACTGTTACAGTGCCGAAGATACTGTTTTGTTATCATTTTTCGAAGATATAATTTTTTTGCTTACTATAAAATCTATCATTCAAAAAATTATTGTCTATTTAATTCTAGTTGTGTTTTCTGAACATAGAAGGGGGTAAGGCTAATAATAATTCCTACTGTAGGGGCAAATTAGACATTTAATAACCGGTTCATAATTTTTTTATGTAGTCCATGTGTTGGCTACGGCTAAAAATCATTGTCTTAAATTGACTAGAAATGAGTCCTCTAGTAATGCCCTTATGAGATACGAAATCTTTAGGATAAAGAAATAGCACTACAATTGGAATTGAAATTGTCACAATATGATGCTAGCCACTGGCATTAATGTCAATTTAATCAGCACCGTATGACAGCTACAAGCGTGACGGTCGCAAATCCGATTGGCTAACACTCTTTACAGCTAATCACAACAATTACTGCTATTGTATCTATATGATAATCACGATTAAAAGAATCACGAACCCTGGCCAACAAGATACTATATATTTAACATAAACAAACCTAAATACCCTTACAAACGCACCCCTGGTGGTCATGACTGCTAGGGGAACGTCCAGATAATCCACTCTTTGTCCGAAAGCGTGGGGGTGTTTTAATATTGCCCCGCGATTTCCGGCAATACATTACCCGGACGTTTATTACTAACTCCCCCCGTATCATTAAAGTGTTCACACGTTTTATTATTATTAAAACACTTATGCTTTTAATATCTGCCCGTATAAAACATGCTGGATCTATTACATTCTCGGGGTGCTGGTTGATTGATCAATGACAGATGCAGCGGACCGGCTAAATGTGCTTTAGCTACTGAAATTACTTCAGTAACTACTTGCAATAAGGATGTAAAGAAAATCAGCTCCGGAATCCAATTATTCATCCTTAAATATTTATTGTTACTCAGTGTAAATTGAAATGGATGGTATTCAATTTTACCACCTAAAAATCCGTTAGGTTACATAAAAAAGCCAGGGTTCTTCACTTTTTACCATTTGATTAATTGTGAATTACAGAATACTGACTAGGACTAGGTATACTGCTCGTAAAAACTGGCTCACTATTTAATTTACCTTCTGAAGGTATAGAAATTAAAAAGTATTTATTGTACGCCTAAGCCACACGGAACCCATAGAGGGTTGCATTTTTCAACCCTAACTTTCCAAAGAAATGAATAAAGAAAAAATTAAGCTCGATAAGCTGATGCAAATTTCCTACTAAAAAACTTTCAACTTGAATCGTATACCTAAGTAATATTTTCTACGTGTCTAATCAATTACAATTGCAGTCAAAAAGTGGGACACTTAGATCATCATCCAGCAACCAGTGGGTGGCAACTTGGTAATACCATTGCAATGCGTGCGATAAATAATCCATGATGCAGCCCTTGTATTGGAACAAAGCACGCAGTTATGGCAGTGAGCTGGGGTAGACAAAGAGGCAGACAGACAAACAAAGGGCCACGATGTGCGGTCCTTGGATGTGTGCCAAGAGCATTTAGAACATGAGCGCGTCATCAAACGGGTACTTAGTAATCGTTATTGTACGCGCGCCTTTAACGAAGAATCCTTTGATATGAATGATTCTTTATTGTACACCTGGATAATAAGCAGAAGAACCACCTAGACTACAAAATAGGTACGTCTGGTTACGTGTACGGGTTACCAACCCCTATACCTGGGTTCCTATTACGGTAAAACAATTGCTACAGTGGAAATATCGTATTCACCTCTGATTGGCTAACATTGTTTGCTTTTGGCCAATATCCATAGTGACGGCAAAATACCACAAATCCAACCAATCATAACAACTGAGATTAAAACAGTGATCGTTTCAGCTTTTTGAGAATAGGGCTACTGTAATAACCTATTATAATAGGGGTTCAAATATCAATAACCTTAATTATACGACAAAACAGATACAAAAATCGTGTCCTACCACTCAGGATGGGTGACAGCTAAAGTGGACATGTAATTGACACAGCAGGTTTTGCTGTCAGTTTTGCCATAACAACTATTGCACCTGAAGAATATTCTGAGTATGTTTGATCACGTTCAGATCACAATGACTTATGTTTGCATTATAAATGTCTTTCTGCTCCATCAATTCTTAACTCATCACTCAAGATTGACTTGATTGATGCAGAACCTATCGTCTCATAGACGCTTACAGTGTATACGCGTTTAGTGTGACGTTCTTCCTCGGCGATTTGTGTATGTCCAGGTCTTTTGACAGATAAATACGATGTAATTAAGGAGAATGAGGGGTATGCTGGAATCAGAATGTCTGACCCAAATGCCGTGTCGCATTCCTAATAGCCCTATTACATTGCGCTTTTTACAGGGCCCTGTACCGCTAGTTACACAGCAATAAGGACCACATTAGGGACCATTTCTCCCTAACTCTTATTACACTACACTGATTAAAGTGGAAGGGTCCCTGTGAAAAGTGCAGTGTAATAGGCCTATAAGTACTACTACATGGACTAACTACATGGTAAATAAATAATTGGAGTCAGGTTCAGTATTTTATCAACTAGGTTAGTTTGATTCTCCTTTAGCATACATTTTGCATTTTATTTTCAGTAACTTGCAGAAACTAGCTTTTTTTTAAAAAACGCAAGAAAAGATTCTAAAAAATGTTGAAAAACTACATGATTTCCGTGACTGCGTCCGCGTGGATTAGGGTTTTAATTTCCGGCATGAAGAGTACTTAACTTATCTCTAATATCCATCTCCAGGATGCAAACTATACATATGTGTATCAAAATCGGTTAAACTAGATTAAATCCCTACCTATTCGTCGGGTCGTGACAGACTGATAGACAGACACACCCAATTTCGCTTTAAAATATTAGTATAGTATCTATCTCGTGACAAGCTTACTATAGAAATGATTCTATGAAGTAAGGTCTAGGTAGGTATTTAATCAAATAACTATAAGTTCAAAGGTTTCTTAAAGAAATCAATTGGACTCCCTAAAATAATTAAGTAAGCGCAGACCGAAACGACACGACGTTGGCGTGATGAATTAGATCAATTTTCAATTAAGTGCTCCAAAGGGGCATAGAATTGACTTAAGCGTTGTGGTGAAATCAGAGGGTGGCCTTTGTCTAGTCGTAACTCGTAGGACAATACAAACTAGATTAAATATATTAGGTATATAAAACAATTTGGTATGATGAACGACAAAAGGTATTCAGAACATCGTTATTTGATCATTTTACGGTTATTTCTCAGTTTAGCTGAGACCATAGACCGCTGTCCACAGTAGGTAATTAGGCATTCAAAAGGAGTACATTTCACTTTGAGGCTTGAATCAATTTAATTCAAATTACTTAAAACATGTAGGACCACCACTGGTTCGGAAAGAGATTCTGCTGAGAAGACCCTTCAAGAAACTCAGCAGTTGCTCTTTTTTTTTTGTGTGACTACTGTGAGTTGCGACAGTGTGAACCGCTATAAGAAAGATTTTAGCTACCATGGAAGTCATGCAGTATAGTATAGTAATTACTAATACAAAAGTAATTTATTGTTAAAATTAGATGTGAATTATTAATATTTTTTGTGACGAACCTGGGTTACAACAGGTATCACAAATAAATTTCTTTATCGTTCAAAAATACAGAAAAACGTGTTACAAAGGTTGTGATCCAACTGCCAAACCCACACACAGTTTATTTGCTGGTAGCGTTACATTATAATGTGCGGCTAAACATCGGCCTAAAAGCGTCAAGCATGCAATGATGCAATACCAGCTACTACAGCCCGGATTTGTATCCAAATATTTCTTAAATCTGTACTCTGATATTTTTTTTATTTAAACAAATTTACCACGAACACATTTACTACGAACTAGACGCATTAGACTGAAACACAAACAAAAGTAACAATAACAAAATGATAAGGGGAATAGTTACATAGGGGCTTGATTTAGAACCAAGCATTGTACGAGCAATTAAACTGGGCGCACATCGGTTACGATTTGTGGGCTAGATAGACGTCTCTTATTAAATGCAATTCATGGCTACTGCAGCCTCTGTGTACTAAGTAACCTACGCGGAAACCGAGCAGACGTCATAATGAATTATTTATTTAATCGTATGGCGTTTAGTACATAGTAATATAAGCGTTTATATGAAATTCAATTTATATCAAGGTATCCAAAGGAACGCTTATTTCGCCTATAAGTTCGTCGCTCGTTTAGCACTACCCAGGGGACACGTGCAGGGAGGTAGAAGGTAACTACCTTCTAACTTGCTTAACAATGGTTAAGCAAGTTTAGCTTGATAAACCTGCTTAACAATGGTTAAGCAAATTTAGCTTGATAAACCTTGTATCTAAGTATTGTAATAAGCCATTAACGCGCGTACGCAGAGTTATAGGATTTGCGTCTTGAAGCGCTATGTATTTATCGTTACATATGCAGCGTTATTTATGTAGTTAGGTATGTTTTATCTTATTTGTGTATACTTATGGACTTTCACAATGTAACTAACGCCGGCATCCAAACATTATGTCCTCCCCAGTCGCGTCAATAGTCACAATATAGTAGTCAATGTGCGGCCAGCCTCCAAATGAAAACAAAACAGAATTTATATGTTAACGAGTCCCTTGTATGGTTGTATTTAGTACAAGAGTTTATGGGACGGAAGCCGGCGGTGCCATTGAAATGTGTCAGAAACAGATTCCGAATATCACGGCCCTTTCCCACGGGATGACGTGTGTCACTAACGTTGCTTTGTTTACTTTACACGTGCTGTGGTAAAACATGACAATAAAAATAATATCATCAGAAATGTTGACATAGTATGAATTCCGTCGTGTGAAATAATAAAATTGAAAAATACATACATTTTTATAAGAGTAGTGTAGTCATGATCATGAGCTGTGTGATGATTCCTGATCTCCTACAAACACAGCTAAAGCATGTATTACTAAGTTCAGGAATAGTGTAGATAGTGGCGTTTGAACCTTTAGTGGCAAAGATTTAGGATGCGTGAAATACAAAGAATCGAAACAAACTTATCCTTGCTTAGTGACCTATAGTCAAGGATAATTAATCTATCTATAATGTTGACTTTACATAAAAGACAGAAAAAAAACATCCCGCGGGCCCGCATGGCGCATTATATACTAAGCAACGCAAAATAATAACCTAATAGGGACATTAGAATCGGTATACAACTCATAACTCAATTTTGCATACCCAGTAAATCCAAATTTGTGTCATAAGAGGACAGTAAAGACAAAAGCGTCGCACAGTCTCGAACTCGAAGATATTGCTTGTACGGGCTGCCAAGTGCCAGAGTATATCGTCTGCCAAGCAATTACACTAAAGGACCCAGCAGGCATGAAGCCTAGGCTCGATTTCTAGACATAAATAATGTCCCTTGCATACGATGGTCCAACGCGCTCGGCGTATATGTCACCGTAATATTATAAAAACCGTTAGATTATAATCTAACTCGCGAAATTATAAACTGTCGACAGATTGTGAACCGTTCAATGTTCTGAGTGTCAATTTTTGAAATATTCATTGTATTTACGTTTTCTTGTCTGTTTCTTGTAGATTAGGTTAGGGTTCGACATAAACAATCAAGTTGTGCTTAGGTTTTATCGGGTTTAAATACCTATCAGATTACAATCTACCGGAAAATAATGCGTTAAATTATAATCTTTCGACAGTTTGCAATTACGCGATTTACATAAATCTGCAGGGATGCTCAACGTAATTACATACACTCCTCTGTTGATGGCAAAAGTACATTAAAGGTGTGGAAATTCTTGGAGTCTATGGGTATTGGAAGGAACCAAAAGGGTGTATCTCACGATGTAGACATTGATGCCCTCAACTGCCATTTCTCTAACGTCACAACTGATATACTGAAGAAGTCCGAAACGCTTACTTCCATTAACCTGCGTCCAAAACCTAGCTACGACTTCTTCAACTTTAGCACAATTAGTTCGAATGAAATAAAAAAACAAATTGTTGCCGTAAAATCAGATGCTATGGGTAGTGATGGCATTAGCCGTAAGATGATTCTATTAAGTCTAGACTGTATCCTACATGTCTTGTGTCATCTTTTTAACTACTCCCTCTCTTCTAATACCTTTCCCAGTAGCTGGCGCATTGCTCAGGTTATCCCTGTACCTAAAATTTCAAATCCATTATTGTTTTCCCAATACCGTCCGATTTCCATTCTCCCTTTTTTATCTAAGGTCCTTGAACGCATTATCCATACCCAACTCACGCTTTTCCTGAATAGAAATAATATACTTAGTTCTTTTCAGTCTGGGTTCCGCCGTGGACACAGTACGGTTACGGCACTGACCAAGGTGTGTGATGACATACGGTTTGGAATCGATAACAAGCAGGTAACCATTTTAGCATTGCTCGATTTCTCTAACGCGTTTAATACCGTCGACCTGGATATTCTCTTAGCAATTCTTGAATCAATTAAGTTTTCCTCTGCTTCTATCAGCTGGTTCAAGTCTTACCTATTTGACCGGTCGCAATGCATACGTGTTAGAGATAAACTGTCGTCCTACTGCCGTCTCAGTGCTGGTGTTCCACAGGGTGGTGTCCTTTCTCCTTTGCTCTTTTCCATATTCATAAATACGGTCACTAATCTTCTTTCCCTGCCATATCATCTTTATGCTGATGATTTCCAATTGTACGTATCCACTCCTGTTGAACAGATATCTGAAGCTATTAAACGCTTAAACGACGAACTTAATATCGTCTGCAGCTGGAGTGAGTCCTTTGGTCTACTAGTGAATGCTAGTAAATCACAGGTCATTATCATAGGAAACTCCAGACAATTGTCTAGACTTGATTACTCTGCTTTACCACCTGTGGTCTTTGATGGTACTGCGCTAGCTTATAGTCCTGTCGTTAAAAATCTGGGAGTGATTATAGACAGCAATCTATCATGGAAACCGCAAGTTTCAGAGGTTAGTAGGAAAATCTTTGGCGCTTATGGTTCTATTAAAAGGTGGAAAAACTTCTTGCCAATTAAAACCAAGATCTTGTTAGCTAATACACTTCTCCTCCCCATCCTTGATTACGCCGATGTCTGTTATCTTGACCTGACTGAAGATCTTTTAAATAAGTTAGAACGCTTGCAAAACTTATGCATTCGATTTATTTTTGGCCTAAGGAAGTATGATCATGTTTCGGAATATAGGAGGAGACTTAACTGGCTCCCTATCAGGCTAAGGCGTAATCTCCATATCCTCTCTGTTCTCTATGCTACCCTTTACCACCCATGGTCGCCCCCTTACCTAAAGGAACGATTCAGGTTCCTTAGCTCCTTCCCAATCCAGCATACCTTGCGATCTGCCAGTGACAACAAACTTAAAATCGCCAAACGTAACGCCGAGGGATATGCAGACTCGTTTACCATAAAGGCGGTCTTATTGTGGAACGCACTCCCAGCTGATATCAGACGAGCAAAATCTCTACCGGCCTTTAAAAGTCGTGTCAAGAAGCATTACCTATCGCTGTAAACTTGTTCTTATTATTATTTGTGTTTAGGTATTGTAAATTAGTCATATGTAATTTAATATTTATGTATATAATATGTGTTATATTTAAATATATATTTATTATATGTATAATTTTTTATCTGTTATAGTATGTAACTATTAGAATGTACGTTTATGTATTTATGTTTTATTTCATGCGATTTCCCGTCTCACAGCAAGTACGGTCCATTCATGTGGGTTGCCTGGCAGAGATCACTTTAGTGATAAGGTCGCCTTTTGTTTATAATGTTGTAATAATGTCCTTTGTGTATTCCTTTTGTTTAAGCAATAAAGAATTTTAATAATAATAATAATAATACATTCCTATAGGCTCCATGACATTTTGCGAAAATGATGCCCCTTGTAGCTGTTGCCTGTATACGGTGGTCCAATGTGCCTGGTGAATACATACGAGGATCGATAACAAAGGCAAGCATAAAACACAATGGTTACTAGTTCCTTCGAATACAGTTTTAAATTAATTAATAACTGTCTAGGAATCGTGTGTAGTATGCCCAGGCCGTAAGATGGAGCAGATCTCATAAAACATCCTCAAGATGCGGCATCAAGTTAACGCCGTACACTTATGATGTAACACCACGCTTCACAGAACCCGAGATAAGATCTGAAACTGCCAAAAAGCATTACCCTTAATACGTCTCTTCTACTTGACTTATTAACATGAATTTTTAACTTAACTGCTAAAGTTCCTCGCATGGCCGCGCGATACTTATCTTAGATATTTTTTTATTGCAAGATAGGCTTCGCAGCGAATAAAGAGGTCCCGGATTCGAATCGAGGACCTTATATTTTACGTGTCCCGACCGAATTTCGATCACGGCAGTCAATCTCCATATAGATTAACCATTAGCACGAAGTAACGTAGTTAATTAAAGTCGGTAACGTAGGTATTCCCTTGCCCTCATCGCCCCATGGGACGGCAATCAGACGCGACCGGATAGCTATTGTGGACATGGAGATGAAACACCGTCTACTTCCTAACTAGTAAATATCGAGAATTTTTTGTCAGAAAAACCAATACCAAACTATTTTTGTAGCGACCGGAAATCAAACCCAGAACTGTCTCATCAAGCGCACTGCGCAGCCCAATGAGCTATTTGGACCAACAAACCATTCCTCCGTGCTAACATCATACTAATTAAATGCGAAAGTGCGTTTTTTTTGGTTCGTCCTTCAGTCACGCCGTAATAGAGCAACGAATCGACGTGTTTTTTTGCAGTATAGTCGACTCGTCACCTAGAGAGTATCGTAGGCTACTAAATTAAGGAGTAAGAATCGGTAAGAATTGAAAAAACTTATTCCACGAAGACGAAGTCGCGGGCATCAGCTGGTATCTTAGTCCTTATAAGATAGCTTTTCTACTGATTTATCGCAAGAGCTTCCAATCATAAACATGGCGACGCCAGCTTTTACCCGAGGTCGAGTTTCTAGTGCCTTGAACCAACCTTGATCCGAGAAAACTGGTTGTGACGCCTTGAACCAATGTAATTCGATGAAAGGAGTCCAATAAAAACTGGTCCAATTACCGTTTTCCCTGTACTTGTAAGTTGTAGTGTTTACTATGTAAACTACGTTGTACTTCTAGGCTTCTTTTATTCTACTTCTTCTATTATTGGGTATGTCCCATCAATAAAATAAATAAAATAAGAAATATTGTCAAGATTAAGGTTATATTGATGAAATTCGTCTGGTGGGAGGCTTCGGCCGTGGCGAGTTACCTCTCTCTCTGCATCGTCATTTACGAACAGGTGAGATCGCATTATAGGGCTAAGTTGTGGTTTTTTTTTAATTTATTTTACGTGTTGTTGGATGTTCGTTCTTTTTGGTTGAATATGTGATGTAACTAGCAGTTGACGACCTCCGTGGCGCAGTGTGTAGTGCTGTTATCCAAACGTGCGGAGGCCCTGAGTTCGATCCCCGGCAGGGTCAATTTGGGAATTTATAATTTTTGAATTTTCCCTAGTCTGGCCTGGTGGGAGGCTTTGGCCGTGGCTAGTTACCACCCTACCGGCAAAGACGTGCCGTCAAGCGATTACGCGTTCCGGTACGATGCCGTGTAGAAACCAAATAAGGGTTCGGGTTTAATATAACTGCCATGCCCCTAACAGGTTAGCCCGCTACCATCTTAGACTGCATCATCACTTACCATCAGGTGAGATCGCAGTCAAGGGCTAACTAGTAGTGGATAAAAAAAACATTTCAGACTAATTCCCGCGCTGTGTAGGTATGTCCAAACAGAAATATCATGCATTTAATCGTTATGCACAAATAGCAAGTCTTCGTCTGCCGAAATTGTTAGTAATTATTATAATTCAGTATAATATATTGGTAACTGCCGCGTTGGTCTAGTGGTTGGCATGTTCGACTGCGGCCGACGAGGTCCCGGGTTCGAGTCCCAGGTCGGGCCTTAACAAGTATTGGGTTTTTCTAGAAATTCTCAGTACTAGCCCGTAGTTAGGAAGTTGGCGGTGTTTCACCCCCGTGCCTCGGAGAGCACGTTAAGCCGTCGGTCCCGGTTGTTATCACTAACATGATAATAGTCGTTAAAGCCCGCCAACCCGTATTGGAGCAGCGTGGTGGGTCTAAGCTCTAATTTCCTGTCTCTCATGAGAGTGGAGGCCTGTGCCCAGCAGTGGGACGTTAATGGGCTGTTGTGGTATATTGGTAGATATTTTTATCGTTTGTTTTATCGTATAAAAAGTAGCCTATGTCTCTCTCCAGGTCCTCAAATATACCCATGGCAAAAATCACGTCGATCCGTTGTTCACTTACGGCGTGATTGAAAGGCAAACCAACAAACAATCACACTTTCGCATTTATAATATTAGTGTGATTCGGGAAATTGAAAAGATAGTCCTCATTTGACGTGTACGTGTAAGCGATACAGTCAGATTACTTGTTAACCCATGGCACGTATTGAGAAACGTTTAGATTTTCATCTCGTACAATATTATGTTATAGTATTATTAAGTATTAACACGTTACAAACGTTCGATATTAAATAATAATAATATTGCCTTTGTTATCCGAACACGTGACTCTTACTGCTCTCGTGAGGTAAGCGTATGTTTACACTACAGACATTTTCTTACAAAGCTTAAGGCCTGGCGGACTGTTGCGCATACTTGCAGCACAGAAAAAAAAGAAAATTTTTTCGCAGATCATCAACCACTTCTTCACTTGATGTCCAAATAAATATAAATATAAAGTTAACTGTTAACCCATAAATCTTCGCATAACATGAGACATTTTGAACATCCCTCAGTTAAAAAGATTACGCGAAACGATCGGACTATTCAAAAATGTACTTCTTTAGGATGCTTACAAAATATGCAATAGATATTTGCATTACTAAACTGGAAACTGCACTGAAGTCGATAATAAGCGACACACAGCGAGTGCGTTATAACCTGGGTCGACACAGCCCTTTTTATCTGCTTTCGTGATTTGTGCAACTTTTTGTCCTGTAACATGTCGCACATGTGATCACACATTAAAAAACTTCGACCCGCTGCACTGTGGTCTGTGAATCATATGAGTAGCAATACAGGAAGTTTGTATTATCGTTAGTGCGTCGCAATAAATGGAAACCTTTGTAAGTTAAAGCTGCATTACTTACTGCAATAATGCGTAATTTTCATTGTGACTGATTAATTTCGAATCACATACGAGTATAAGAAACACGAAACTAAGTAGATTTATAAATCAAAATTTTAAATATCAATTGTTTTCACTCACACTCACTAGGCTTAATGTGGGCTTTCCTGTAAAGGGTGGTTGCCTGGAAGAAATCGCTTCAAAGCGATTTGGCCGCCATTTGTACCGTTTTTTCGTTTCTTATTTTGATTGTTATTGTATAAATGTATTTTTTTGTATTTGGTGTACAATAAAGAATATTTCATTCATTCATAATTTTTTTTCGTCATCACAATCATATGCATCCACTTTTGGACATAGGTCTCTTTGAGATTGCGCCGACGTTGCGTATCCATAGCTGTTAGCATCCATTTGATGCCAGCCACTCTCCGGATGTATTTTTTCCATACTGCATACAAAATATTGTTTTATGCAGTATGGCAAAATAATTTTATTTTGGTACGGAAAAAAGGACATCGCATACGAACAATGACTGGAACAGGACGCTGCGATCTCATTAAGAGCTTTTGTGACGCGAAATATAATTATAATGCAACATGAGATGCTGCGGAACAAGAAATTCTACGGAACTGGAACTAACAGTACGTGCGAGCTCACGAGCCCCTGGGGCACGTTAAGGAGATGCTTATTGAACCTAAAGAATCGAGAAAAAAATCAAAAATATTATAAAGATATTTTAAGCCAATCCATCCTGGCATCGATAGGGTGACATTCCTTCAATTTCAGTACATCGTTATTATAAAGAAAATCTACGTGCAAAATCCAATCCATCCGTCTGTAACATCCAAAATCCTGTATGTCCACACCACGTCCACACCAGGACAAAGGCCTTTTCGAAAACGAGTCACCTAACATGCCAAATGGTGATAAATTGATAAATTTTAATTAATTCATTCATTCAAGTTTATTAAATAATTTAAACTACGAAGATTCCAAACGCGCCACTGCTGATTTTTTTTATTCACTACAAGTTAGCCCTTGACTACGATCTCACCTGATGGTAAGTGAAGATGCAGTCTAAGACAGTAGCGGGCTAGCCTGTTAGGGGCATGGCAGTGATGCTGGTAGGAGAAGAATCCCATGTCAAACTCTTCATAAAAGTAGTTCGCTGCATCACTTAGCAACTAACTAAACTTAACTAAACAGGCCTATCAGTTTTTAATTTCCCCGCAGGCTCTCTGGGTCCAGGGACCATTAAATGATATGGAAATACACATAGTTTTTATTATAGCGAAATTAACATTTATTTGAAGCAGTTTATAGTTTGTTACACTATATTTTACAATGACTAAAAGAAACAAATTTCTTTGAATGATATCACTTGGATAAACAATAAACACTATATAAAAAACAGTCTTCAATATTCAATTACCGAAGTTTGTATGCCGATACAAAGGGAGTTTCGCAATGGTGTACAAGGATTCCGTTGCGAGCTTTTAAGTTAAGTATATTAGTAAAGTAAGTTCCAGTATTGTATGAAGACAGACAATAAATATTTGCTGTTTGACAGACGTGATTTACTTATAATGATATTGTTAAACGTACATGACCTATTTCAGACAACTCTGCTGTGGTTGTTGCTTATTAAAGGCTAAAAGGTACGTAAAAGTTGTGTTGCATAATTATTAAAGATAGGCGCTTTTAATTTTTCCATTTGTGTATCTCTATTCTTTGACCAGTGACTTCTGGCAAAGAAAATTGCTGACTCGCTCACTGATCGACTCGTAAACCTCCAGTCCAAGCCATTGGAACTAGAAAGTTAAAACTTTTCAACAAAGGTTCTCTTTTTAAGATAAGATATGAAATAAGGCTCGATTTTTAAAAGCTATCGCTAGTAATTCAAAAATCTTTCCTTGTTGGGCTTTCATCTACTCTTCTCTAAATTTTATTTGTAAGTCTAAAAAGATGACATTGCATATTATTCTATTTTATCCTCTCGTTTTGCACAGATATCGTACTTTTGCGTGTGCTCTACAGAAAGGCTTCTCTTCTGTAGTTGATTTTAAAAGTTTTAATTCTAATATTCAATGGATAAAAACTTCTAGGCGTGTAGAAAGACTCATCAAGACAAACGCAAAGTATAAAAAACCATTAACACATATTGGAAAGACATTGCGCCGTGAAATATAATATCGTTCCACAAACACAATAACCATTTGGGGGTTGGAGCACACACAAAATTGTCGTCTGTATTGATTTTAATTCACTCAACCTGTTTGAACGCTGAACGCGCCTCGGTTATATGATTTATCACAATGGATGTTTTTTGTGAAGAATGGATGGAAATAATTATCCCATTTATTTGTGACTGGGTTAAAAGAATACCCAGAAGAAGAATGGGTTAAAGCGTAAATAACGGTTAGGTACGCTTTTGCCCATTTGTAGAATAATGCATAAATGCGCAGTTATAAGGGATTATTTTATTTTATTTATACTCATAGTGAGCATAGTTTAATCATTTTTAAATGCAAGGACATATAATCTTCTATATATATATATATATCTTCTATATACAAAGTCGTGTTAGTTACACTATTTATAACTCAAGAACGGCTGAACTGATTTGGCTGGAAATTGGGGAGGTAGCTTAGAACCAGGAGACGGACATAGGATACTTTTTATCCCGGAAAATTAAAGAGTTCCCACGGGAACTAAAAGACCTCAATCCAAACGGACGGATTCGCGGGCATCAGCTAGTAAGGACATAAATCCATATTATAAAGCAAGTGTGCCTATCTGCCCGTAACACTCCGCCTGTCAGTTTTTTTTTTCAAGGACTATCTATTCATACGATTTTGACGAATGATCAAAAGTGGTAAAGAGATAGGTTGCATCCCGGGAAAGGGCAAAGGCTACTCTGTATACCGGACGATTAAGGAAAAAAGTTTTCTAGTGACAATAATTGTCATCCATGGATAACAAACTGGATAATCTATAAATCTGGCAACGATCGCCAACGATCGAGTGGATCACCCGTAATCCGTATACCTTTTAGGTATGCACCTCCCACCTTCCACCCTCGCATTTACAGTTATAGTAACAGCTACATCTGTCAAAATCAAAATCCTGCAGTGTCTAGGAATACTCGCAGTTACGACATCAGAAATAAGGACAGGCGTGGGTCAGTTCATCCGTCAGTCATTGCAACATACATAATCTTCAGTTACCCAAGTGCAGCCACCCAAGTTGTGTCATTGCCTTGCGATAATCAGGACATCCTGTATATTAGATATGTATAGGACCACACTATGAGATATAAGCCCTATCCACATAGTAAGTCAATACTTGAACATGAGACTATGATACGTAAGCGGGATACTGATTGCTTTTGGATCAATAATAAATTTACAAAAAAAATCAGAAGTAAGGTTTCGGTGATCATAATAAAACCTGTCAAAGGCTCTCTACTCACGTAGTGGATACCTACGTATCATTATTTTTTTATCACCAAGGAGAAAACTTGTCCCCATAAAAAGTTAAAATTGTTTTAAGTAAGTAACCTAATTTAAGTAATCTTGATTATTCTTATAAATCTTATATTATAAATCTTGATATTGTATTATCATAGCTGATACAATTTTAACGATAAGTAAATAATATTAAAGATAATAATTTAACTAACCTCTGATTTATTGTTGGATATTAACACTTTTATTACTTTTTTACAGCTGTTAATGGTCTCACTGTAAGTATCAATTCCAAAACGCTCGTTGCTCAATTAAGAGTGCACTTTCACTCACTTTATCTGATTAATCAATTGGCGATTGCGATCTCGATGACAATCGCGTTCATTAAGCTGATGATTATGATTAAAGTTATCCGCATTGTGGGCCGGGGGTCAGACGTTTAAGTTGGTTTAGATCATGCTCTTTGTTGTCTCGGCTGCGAATTAGCGGAAATATTTCGAAAGTCCTTTCTCCTCTTTACTCATTAAAAATATACAGGGTTCAATTCAAAAACGGTTTCATGCGATAAACTGGAATCAAAAGGCAAAGTCATATTTCCATACAAGTATTACAACCAATAATTAATTTAACTATGCGAAATTGTCTGTCAATCTGTCTGTTTAACCTTTGCATGGTTCCACTCTCCTGACGAAAACAATAAGTAATAAAAACATGCGTGCAAACATTTTGCATGGTTAATATGACACAGGAAAATCTCAATTTGAATATAAATTACTTAATGACATTTTATTTGTATTTGTTAACCGACTTCCAAAAAAGGAGGAGGTTCTCAATTCGGCGCGTATGTTTTTTTACATTTAAACTGCACAAAATTACTGAACTAAGGGATTAAAGCACCAGAACGAATGTTGTTTAAGAGCATGAAAGAAATTTAAGCCCCCACAATAATAAGCCCTCGTTATCCGGCCTAATTCACTTTAAAAGCGCTTTATAGGGCCGCTATAAAATCGGTTGGCATTAAAACTTTTATCGTCAAGATAAGCAAATAAAGGGATCGGTACATACTTACTGGTTAACCATCTTTGGCAGCTTTCGAAGATAAAAATGATATGAGGAAGCTTTTAAATTCACCGTATTGCACCCTATTTTTGTTTAATGGCAGAAATATATCTCTGCATCGTATTCCATTTCACATCAAGCTGCTAGTTTACTTGGGTGGTCACAATAATCATCATATTAATGTGGTAATATTCTAGAGCTTCAGTATGAAATCACCAAGGAATTCTATTAGGTAACTGAAGGTTAGCGTTAATAAGCTTAGTTTGAGCTAGTCAGCTAGAGTCTTTACTAAACTTAAACTATATTTATTCAAAATGGGTACCTACATAGTACACCTTCTGAACGTCACGTTTACTATAAGACTATAAAGCTATTTATTTATCATATATGTGTTTTGGAGTTTAGATAGTGGACTAGCCTCCCTGCATGGGTGTACAGCGTTGCAAGACACCCACTAGAAGGATCAACTTGTTACAGGCTAACTGTGAAACTCCCTACAAGAGCCTATGTTCAGCGGTGAACGACTATGGGTTAACGACGACGAGAATGACGTATTTTGGAAGTGCTCTAATAGGCCCATTACACTGCACTTTTCACAGGGACCCTTAAACGTGAAACAGTGTAGTGTAATAAGATTTAGGGAGAAAGGGTCCCTAAATTGGTCCTTATTGCTGTGCAATAAGCGACGCTCTATAACTAGCAGCCACGCCCACCCTTACCGCAGGGCCCTGTGGAAAGTGCAGTGTAATAGGCCTATTAGAGCACGGCCTATAAGTTACATCACAAGTGAATATTTACGGAATATTGACGGTTTTTGGAATTTTACGGTGACATATATATAGCTAAATGTTTTTATGCCATCGTTATGTACACAAAAACTATTAACTACCTAACAAGATGTTCAATTTAGTCTATAATAAGAAACTTCTCATCTCAAGCTAAATTCGACCATAATTACTTTATACAAAGTTCATTGTTAAATAATCAAAAAGTACCGTCAGCATAATCAACCGCTTACAGAATTAAGCTCTAGAAGCAACAAAATGAAACGGGTCAGTACCCTGTAATTGGGTAGGGCTTTAGAACAATAGATAGGTCTATGCAAGATTAGAGCTAGGATCTAGATAAACGGTCACGATTTGGCATTAATCACAGCTGGACACGATTTTTTAAACGATCATAACTAGTTACTATTGTATCTCTTTATGTTGTGTAACTATTATCTGTTGTGGTATTTTTTATTTGGTTTTTCGAGTATGTTACAATACAACAGATACAGAGCTATTTCAATCGATGACAGGTTTGATGCTAACTGCCTTGTACGCATTACCTAATCTACATTCATCATCATCAACATCAAATCAGCACGCTGACGTCCACTATTGAACAAAGACCTTACCTACTGTCACTACACCCTTTTTTTCCTCCTCATCAGGAAATTCTCATGGATACCTTTGCATCTGGGGAAATGCAAAGTTTATGTCGGACGTTTACCGACTAAAACCCCACTGTAATCCTCCCAACGCCTTAGCTGGATACTGACCGGGGAATTCGCGCAACCCAGCCACCAGCGTCGTCTGCTCGACCCTCCTCTGCGGGACTTCATATACCCTGCTCACCGTCTGAGGCACACCCGGAACACCAACGTGTGCCTCCCGACTCTAGGATCATTTACTAATGAGCGACAGAATGCCCATGTCTGTCGCTCGGAAGCCCTTCTTATGGGGGTAGGCGGCGATCATGGGCAGCACACCTGCGCTTGGCTCTTCTACGGATGGGATTAGAGCCCACGTCGTCCTCTCTCACCCGCTCCGCTAACTCCTTCTGCGACATTACGCTCTCGCAGAAGGAATCCATCGCCTTCCAAGAGCTCTCGCTTCCCACCATTGCTCTCACCACAGCCGGAAGCGAGAGGTCCCGCCCCACCACCTCAACGAGTGCCTCTCGTGGCTCCGCCCACGCTGCGCACTCAGTCAGAGTGTGCTGTGCCGTGTCCACAGCATCACTGTCACTACACCCTGTCCTAAGGGATTGTTCTACTTGAGCGACAAACCCAGCACTGCGACACGTTATGGAAATATCAACTGCTAGTTGATGCCCGCGACTTCGTCCGCGTGGATTGAGGTTTATTGTTTCCTGCGGGAACATCCATACCCCTTAGTCGGTAAAAGTCGCTAAATCACTTGGCTGCTCTATTTAAAGATTGTCTACATTAACTTATGAGTTGTCTCTTGTCTCTATGAAGCACTGACTTTATACTGGGCATGGAAACTGGCTGCTGCCAGCTAAGGCAAATCAAAATTACCTACTCTAAAATCTATCTGAGATTTAGGTCGTTTCAAAATCCCGCGAAGTCTCGATTTTTCTGGGATAAAGTAATTCTGTCTGTTTCTCTGTGTGTTTTAAGTATGGAATGATTTACATAAACCTCCAAAGAAGTACGCTACATATAAACAAATATATATTACGACGGAATAAGAAGTTAGGTATCTACTTCAAAACCCATTTATATGCTCACCCAAGGCGCAAGCTCTAACACGTATGGGGTCACGTATTGCATCGAATGGTCGAGTATAATCGGCAACAATGTTGCAGGTTGCGAGTTGCAGAGCTACACAGTTCATTACGGGACATTAGCCCGCTTCCAACGCTCCGTCGCTTCGTCTGGACCGAGAGCTACATCTTTAAACACGCCTACTGCACGTTTTGTTTTAACCACTACAAGTTAGCCCTTGACTGCGATCTCACCTGATGGTAAGTGATGATTCAGTCTAAGATGGGAACGGGCTAACCTGTTAGGGGCATGGCAGTTATATTAAACCCATACCCCTATTCGGCACGTCTTTGCTGGTAGGGTGGTAACTAGCCACGGCCGAAGCCTCCCACCAGGCCAGACCAGGGAAAATTCAGAAATCATAAGTTCCCAAATTGACCCCGCTGGGGATCGAACCCGGGACCTCCGCACGTTAAGACAACAGCGCTACACACAGCGCCACGGAGGTCGTCAAAACGACACGTCACGTAGTATGTCGTATGATACGAATGATGCTCTATTCACACTCAGGAGTGGGTCAATGTCTTATTTGATTGGTCGCTGACCAGCAAGCGTTTGAGTGTAGAAAATAGAAATTCACAAAGAGTTTTTGTCTTGTGAGGACCGATAAGGACTAGCCAACACAAAGACAATTAATTACGTGAGAGCCCATACATAGGGTTACTGCCATCGCTTAGAGCAGTTTTATTTCAAAATGACAGTATAATGTCACGTACCTTGACCTCCTTAAAATGAGGATTATAATTCTACAACACGAATATTCTACATTACAACGTCAATAATATTTAAAAAAATACGGCTTTAAACGACGTTAGTACTTATGTCACAAGGACTCGAAAACACAATCACTCCCAAGTACCAACAGATTACTGCCTATCTAGTATCCTGGAATGAGGCTTGCTTACTATGTATTATATTATTATAATATGCTTATGCTTATTCCCTCTTGAAAAGTTTTAAATGATTGTTAAAGCAGTATAAGAATCGCCTTAAACAATTTCAATTTTTATCAATATTATCACTTTAAAAAACCTTGAAACATTTTACACTATACCAGCAAACAGGTACAATCTGCAAACCTCAGGGAAGGTGCTTTATAATAACAAACTTTTAAGCTTCTATGAAACAGACCCACGTATTTGGGCATCATCTCTTGTACTAGTCATCCTAGTAGCGATAACGTATCTGATGAAAATCGTTTTCTAATTGCTTATTAAGCTGCGGTCAAAGACATATTTAACGAGCCGGTACTAATGCCACATTGAGCTGTTTTAGTAACCTAGACCTCGTTTTAAAGTATTATGAGCTTATATCTATATTGAGGAAGATATTAAAGAAAAGGCTTTACTAACTATATTACTTAACGATAATTCCATTGTAGCCGTATATATAAATTTTCGAAACTGGCTTGATGGAAGATCGTGATGATGCGGACATGATGTCCTAACTTCTATAATTATCATCAATATTTATGGTGCATACTTACTCGATTCAAGTAGTTACTTAAAGTACTTAATTTAGCTATATGTATATGTCACCGGAAAATTTCAAAAACCATTAGATTGTCTAAGTAGCGAGATTGTAAACTGTCGACAGATTACAATTTAAAGCATTATTTTTCGGTAGATTGTAATCTGTTAGGTATATTAACCCGATAAAACCTAATTCACTACCTGATTGTTTGAACCTACAAGAAAGAGACAAGAAAACGTAAATACAACGAATATTTCAAAAATTGACACGCAGAATATTGAACGGTTCACAATCTGTCGATAGTTTACAATTTTGCCAGTTAGATTACAATCTAACGGTTTTTGCAATTTTACTGTGACATATATATATTAGTCATGTCATCTTCAAAAGTGTATATTTAGGCGAATCGCACACAGCGAACAGCCCCGCGGCAGATCCACGGCAGATCCAAATTCCACGTGCGTGGCACTGCGAATATTTTGCATATACACTAATATAGGACTTACGGTCAACCGTACTGGGTGGGATTCACCTTATTGAGCCTGGTTCCCAGGCTTCGGCCGTGACTAGTTACCAGCCTACCGGAAAAGACCTGCCAGCTACCATCTTAGGCTCCATCATCACTCACCATCAGGTGATATCGCAGTTACGGGCTAACTTGTAGTCCATAAAAAAAATTGTTTTAGAACATAACGTTTACTGTTTATTGAAACAATTAGTACCTTGGAAATAAATCAATAGCCAATTTATTGGTTAACGCTTAGTTTTTGTATTATTAGTAAAACATTTCAACAATTTAATGATTTAAATCTATTAAGCGTTATAATAAATTATCCACCGGATCTGTCCAAACGTATAACTGATGGACACGGATTTGAACGTGTTTTCCAACGTCCAATCGACATTTTTATAGATCAATTAACTCAATACCATTAATAGAATGTCATCGACATGGGAAGTTCGATGAACTTGTCAGCTGATGGCTTGATTTATTGGCATGATGATCATTTCTAAAGTGTTTCCACTTATGAGTGAAGTGTGATGGTACTGTACAGTGAAAGCGTACTGATGAGCAATTATGTGGGTTAAGCAAAGGTTTATTTTAAATTTTATTTCTTAAACAAGTTAACAATTAGCTTACAAAATTACTTTTATCCTATAATTGTTTTCACAGTTTGACTGCAGGAACACAGTCTTTGTGAGAGCCATAGAATAGCAATTCACCACTGTCCCTCCTACAAATTTACTTAGTAGTCACCACCAGTATACCAGATAATAACATTGACTGACAAAGTAAGGGATACATTATGAGAGATAGAATCAAATGCATGCACCTTAAGATGTGTACGAAATGTGACTCAAAACACTTGAAGCATGCACAAGTGGGTGCAATGAATTATTCTAATACTTAAGGTGTGTCCAAACATAAAGCGGCAATCTCATCATCAAAATTGGAGCATAATTTTATATTGAGTGAATAGACCTCAATAACTTGATCAGCGTACCAATGTTATTAATAATTGTAATGTTGTCATTATTATATTTACTATATCATTTTAATTATGTATGACCAGGACGCATTAATAATAATATAACAAGTATAATTATAGCAGTGCCTCATGTCCATGTACATGAAAGCTATCTAAGGGCTAATTGTTCAATAGTCAGATAAAGTTTATCGGAGGAATAAATTTGACGCTTTGACGGATTTTCAATACAAAACCTGTTAAATGACTATCCATAAGTCAAATCCTTACCAGAACGCGGCAGGATTGTGTCCTGCTAACGCCGCGTGTTGCTACCGCGCACTTGCCGCTCTATGGTTGGACACACCTCTAATATTGTTCCTAAACGTTTCGTGAACATTTAAATGCAGACATCGTAGCTAAGATTTGACGGTAAGATCTAGATATGCATCTAAAGTTATGTTCACCTAAAGCTCTGAAAACTCGCAGGGTAGCATGATTATGAAGCACTAAATGTTCATACTAATGGAATACCTCACCACAGTGCAGCCACTTGCAGCAAGTGGGTAAGCGTAATAATTCTAAACAGCACATTTTTTGACTATAAATGTACGTACGTAATGTACATAAAAATGTACTTATGTAGTGTGTTAATAATTTCGGATTCCTTGAAATGGCTTTTATGAATACGATTTAGGATATTACTTTAAGCCAAGTGCTTTACTTCCTGGTGGAGTGCAGAGACCAAATTTAGAGCTATAGTGTATTTTTAGCCTTTACACCTTTTCGAGAACGATTTTAAAGAAACCCCGGTGATGCCTTACGATGTTTTCCTTCACCTTCTAAACAATGTATCTACTTAGTTTACAAAAAATAAAAGCAAAATCCGTCAATCATTAAAAATTAATCATTCACGAATCACGATATCACCATCATCATCATTACAACCCATTACCATATCACGCTGATATAGCTGCACTGTGTCCTATTCTTAGTCCCATTCTTACTTAGGACATTTATAGACCATTCCTTACAAAACTTTGTTAAAAGCACTCAAGCCCTTTATTCGCGTGATAGTCTACTGAAATAATGATGTTGGCTTATGCTAATTAAACTTGAAAGCTATTATAATAACAATAAATGGTACCTACTTAAATATAATTCTAAATAACAAGGAAAAGGTTTTACTGTTTGCAATATTACAAAACCCATGAGGATGAAGTAAATATAATGAAATCAACTTTATTATAAACAAGTTACGAAGCACACAAAAAGCTTTTAATTCGTTAATCAATTTCAAAAATCGAGAAGAAGTTGATCATGTAAACTACACAAATTTGAGAACATCTTTTTTATATCCGTTTTTTAAACTAGTCTAACTCTTATACTAATACTAGCAGACTTGCCCGCGACTCGTCCGCGTGAAAAAAGTTTTTTAAATTCCCACGGAAACTCCCTAATTTTTCGGGATAATATATAGCCTATGACACTCACAAATAATGTTGCTTTCTATTGGTACTAGAATTTTCAAAATCGGTTCAGTAGATCCAGAGATTACCCCCTTTAATAACTGGACGTCAATAAGTGTAGTATACCTACCTAAATTGAATAAAAATTATTTGAGTTTGAGTATTAATCCGAAAAATTAGAAATTTCCTGTGGGAATTTAAAAATCTCACTTCACGCGGACGAAGTCGCGGACATTTGCTAGTAACGTATAGAGTAACAGACTGCAACAGTCAAGAGTTTTCAATTCAATTCAATCCAAGGAAGCCTGACCGTTCAACTTGTAATAAATCTACCACCGCGTCGGTTCATACATCAAATAAAACATTACAGTTTACGGTATAACCCGATTACGCATGGCAAAACTATACGGTCCTAGTAACAAGTCTATAACCTAGAATAGGCACGGATCATACTCTTCACCTCTGTCTGACATTTGACCTATAACTGCGTTAACACAGAAAAGCCATGATGCTTTTTACAACGGTGCATCATATTATGATTAAGGCTAATGGATAAATTCCTCAAACATTTTCCTGGAATAATACAATGTCTTTGTTTTGTTGGTTTTCCTGCAATTTTATCCAATATTAATCGTTTGTTTGTTTGATGGGAGGCTTCGGCCGTGGCTAGTTACCACCCTACCGGCAAAGACGTACCGCCAAGGGATTTAACGTTCTGGTACGATGCCGTGTAGAAACCGACAAGGGGTATGGGTTTAATATAACTGCTATACCCCTAACAAGTTAGCCCGCTACCATCTGAGACTACACCGTCACTTAACATCAGGTGAGATAACAGTTAAGGGTTAACTTGTAGTGGAATAAAAAGTAATCAATCTACACTGTAATTTTTCGAAGTTCGAAATATTTAGTCTGTTTGTTTATTGATTTGTCCTACAATCACGACTCACGACGCATCGGAGCTTTAAGTATATCCAAGCAAAGTTCATACTTGTTGTACCTGGAGAGAGGCAAAAGCTACTATTTATCCCGGAATTTCACCTTTGAAATTCCCGGATAAATACACGGGTTCAGGTTACGAGGGACCCTTGTCCCTCGGGAAAACCTAAACCCGTGTGCCTGAAGCGGGCATCAACAAGTTTAAATAATGTACTTACATAGTTCGAAGTTCGAGTCTGTGAACGCAACGAGCATAGATCCTCGATCATCCTCTGTAGAGGCGCTCCTTGATTATAAAACATCATTTTCTGATTTTCATTCAATAAAATAATGATTTTTTAAATCTGTATATGCCAGAGAACTGATATTTCATAATACACTTTATCACGTACTTATTTAGGTACTAAACCAATTTTATTAAATTTGAAATTATTTCCTTTTTAGTGTTGCAGAAAAGCCTGTCTTAAGCATATTACATAATACAAAAACAGATATTTTTAGTCAAACCAGTCAACCTAATTACGTATGCAGACTATGCTATCAAGCACCATACAAGCACGTACGTAATTAGTAGCTTATTTACATCTCAAGTGTCATTATCTCCCATAAAAGGATGCAGAGCCTAGTGACGCCACGCGACGCTGCGCACGAGCGTGCAAGCGATCGGCCATGATAATGCATTTCCGGGAAAGAGAAACATTACTAATTACATGGTACGGTGAAACACCACGTTGTATAGCTGCAACCGGCGCACACGCATGATATTATTGTCCACGTATCTGGATAGAAGCTAGCAGTGTTACTTTGCGGAAGTTCATGATAACCACGGAACAAAAAGCTTAATTCGTTGAAACAGACAAATCTATGTGGTACAACGTGCAGTATGGGGTATGTACCTAACTACCTACTGTCTGCCCTCCAACTTGCCGTGCCGTGTCGTGTAAAAACCGATTAAACGTATGGGTTTAATACAACTACCATGCCCCTACCGGGTTAGCCCGTTAGCATCTCAGTCGAGTGCTAACTTATAGTGGATAAAAAAAAATTGTGTGTGTCAGCTCCGACGCACGACTGGAGTTTACTCTTTACGAACCATTATAAAATATGATATAGATTACTAAATGAGGGTAAATGAACGCATTTTTTATATCACTGTAAGCATGCTTGATACATTTATTTATACTAATTATATACATGGAACTAAAGTCAATAACGTAACGGTGAGTTTCATTTTACTCCCCATAAAGTTTCATACCCTGGGCTTATTTTATGTATGAAAATCAATTCTAAACGAGGTAAACTCCAAAATGCTTCTAAAAATGCAGGAAAAGAAAGCAAGCAAACATTCGATTCGTTTCTAACGGCCCTACCTATATCTGTCATTATTTAATGATTGACCGTTGGCTGTTTGCACACAATGATTGATTGAGGGATTACGACCTCGCCGAAGAATAATTGGTGATTTCTCAGAAGTACTTATTAGGAACTCCTAACCTAATCCCCCATAAACCAAATGTATACTGAGTTTACGGTTTTAAAAATGTGGCTTGGCAAAAACGTTATTAAGAAATCTAAGAATGAATAATCTACCGACGGAAATTTGTTTATTCGCAACGAATTACATTTTTGTCTAACGCAATCACACTAATATTATAAAGGCGAAAGTTTGTATGTGTTTTTTTAGATTCATTATAGACTTACGCTTGACCACAATCACACATGATGGGAAATGATGATGCAGCCTAAGATAGGGCGCATTTGCCTAGAAGATGCCAATTCACTCTTGATTTAATTTAAAGATACCCGGATTTGTATTGTGTATATCTGTGATTTGTATCTGGCAGAAATTTGGATTGGATTGATTATACCCTGGATTAACACATAAGCTACTCTTTATCCCGGAAAATTAAAGAGTTCCCGCGGGAACCAAAAACCTCAATCCACGCGGACAAAGTCGCGGGCATCAGCTAGTCATTAAATAAATCTCTAAAAGCGATACTTTAAAATCTCGCTTGACAAATGCGACAGCTGAATGTGTAATTTAAATCGATTTCCATTTAAATATGTCCAAAATTCACTTAAGTATTATAAAATTACATAATAAAAGACTTTCACACATTAAATAAACACCAGCATACATACATCACACGCGAAAGTGTCGCTTTCAATTAAACTATCATCAGCAATTGACCTCCAAAATTCATAATAGTCCTCACGGTGCGTGATTTCGTGAACGAACAAACAGAAGCCACCTTTAAATTTTGAATAAATTAACAAATATGCTTTTATTTCATACCAACAAAAGCATTTCTCGCCTTTCCACAAATAAAGTCAAAAAGATTCCTAAATTCGACGTTTGACTGCTTCTATACGGCAAAACTGTTAGGTTCAAAATAAACACGCGGGGGGGATTTTTTGGTCGAATAATCATAACACAGAAAGTAAAAAAAAGTGTGTGTGTGCATGTGGAATTCGCACACAGCAGAAGTGAAACTACTTCTATATATAAATATAACTTGTATTCTATCTAATTCTCTCGCAGGCTAAAATCCTATATGTGTTTGTCTCTTTTTGGTGTCATTTTTTCGTTTCTTGGAATTTTCAAATCACAACGATTCTATAGAAGTTTCACTAAAAAAAAATTTGTTACATGTCCGCACTCCACTCTGTGCGGTTTAGTCCACAAAACATCGCCGTATGAAGACATCCATCCCGATATACAATCATTCGTGGTCTGCGGAAACAAGCACCGTGGGAGCTCACCTTGACATAACAAACGCTTAAAATAAGTAGGCAATAAAAATTTTAATGGCAGTAGAAAGTATTCCACGGATACGAATTACGCGCGTAGAGTAGTTAGTAGCTCGGTGGATATTGCTTGGAGGCTTAATGAGCTATAAATGCTATAAACGAGCCACAGGCCACAGCACAGCGCGCCCATACATCGTTTAAACGAACATCGTAAAATGGATATAAACTTGCCTGTCTAATGGTTAAAGATGGAGCATATTATGATCTTCTGCTGTGGCGGTGTAGCCAAGCTACTGTTGAAGGTCGCTGAACTAAATTGTTGATACATAAACATCAAAATTAATTACTGAGCAACGGGATTATTATTTTGTCTACTTCTTTAATAAATAATCTTTAAATGAACTGAAAGTAAGAAGTAACTAAAGGATGTCGTATAAACCCTTACCATTAATAGGCTTCCTAGTTCAGAAATTAGATTTGGAAGCATAAACTATCCGAATAAATGTTGATAACATAACACTTCGCGTGGGTGGGGTTTGTCGAAAAACTATCCAGTATGTCCGATATGGGCATTCGATTCGGGTAAATAAATCTGTCTGCAACAGGCGTAGGCATAGAGCGATGTATCTCACATTAAAAATAAAAGCCCGAGCTCCGACCGCAATACGTAGGTTCGGTAGACACGTTTAAACCCTTACATCTGACTGTAGATGTGATATACGTGCATAAATATTTCCGCCGCTTCCAGCGATATTAACTTCGGCTGAAGTTCTAAACTGGTCGCATTGTTCCAGGCTCCACTACCACATTTCACCGTTCGCAAAAAAGGCGAACTTAATCCGACAGTGCAAGGACAGGTTTTAAAAAGAGACAGAATTATACCCAGTGATAGGATCTTAACGGGCGGAGGCGAGACAAATCGATCTGTGCACTTCGAAAACGTGAAATTGGATTGGAGAGAGAGATAGTGGTATTCATAATCCTTGGGTAGAAAAAGGAAGGTACAAGCACGTTGTTCGAATTGCCACGTAAACAAAAAAGCGGTTCTTTTGTTACAGATTGTGTATCAAAATGTTCAAGACTTTTTTGGGAAGAAAGGTGAACGTGTTCTCTTGAACTGTAGACGGAGGTAATTTGTTTTGAGGCGCTCATGATCAGTATATTCCGTTATTTCGACTCGGACCCATCATTAGTTAGTCCCGGAGAAGCAATTAGAGTCCAACGGAACGGCGCACTAAACTCCTGACTTTATGAACGGAATTGTTTAAATAAAGCTGGAATTTAAAAGGATTCGCTTGGGTCAAATTATCTACTGCTGCGAAGCTTAAACGGGATACGTTTCGCCAAAAAGGTTTTTTTTTACACTGTACCTAAATCCGTACGTGTAGAGAAATGATTTGAAATATCTCGGTACTTACTCAACTAATAAAATTCCTAGTTTTTGCAATAAACAGGTTGATGATGATGATAATGATGACGATGATGACGATGCTAAGTTACCTAACACGTTTGTTTACTTCAAAACTAATGGAGTTATTCGAGAGGCGAATGAACATTGACCAAATTTCGAAAATGCCGGCAGACCCATTGGAGATTACTTCTGGTGCTAAAAATGTTTTTTAACGGCTGTAAATACTCAGAATTAGGTAATTTGCTTTCTAGTTAGCTCGCCATTCGAGTGGTTTCGCTCAAGATATAATAAGCTCTACACCATCAAAAGAATATCAAGGAAAAATTTGGATGAATTAAGGGACCTTTGATGTGAATGTAATTTACGAATTAGTCACCCCTAGATAGTTCCCCCATGTACCTAACACTTGAATCAAAATTCCAGCTCAGATACATTAAAGGAATCTTCGCCAAATGTTAACCCTCTGAAGCTAACACTATTTTTCAAAGGGCTTCGAGATCGATAAAGTCCAATTAAGACCCTTCCAAGCGCTAGACAGCGGTCACCCCAGTTAGGTATTGAGGACCCCATCTGGTATTGGTGATGGGGAATGTTTTCCGAGGGTGGTGGATATTGATTATTTTTTAAACATAATTTTTTTAAAGTGTCTTGTTACACTTCTTTGGATATTTCCTTTCTACTTACTTACAGGTTACGGTTGGTTTTTTTTTCTAATTAATTAGCGTTGGTATGGTAGTACGTTCCCGATAACATATTGATAAAATGATTTATCTACATCAAAATCAGCAATTAAGTAAAATCAAATCAATAATAATATACCATCGAACTAAGTAAGTAATAAATAAAAATTACTGAAAATTAAATAGTTTTGCCACTCTGAAGAAATATTAATAGAATGCTTGTTTAGATTTAGTATCTGTGGTTTCGTAATTATAATCTAGTAGTAATCGATTAAACTAGTGGCAATTGGCAAGACCTCAATTATCATTTCTCATACATTGGTTTCCTATCGTTATTTAATTTCAATTATTTAGGTCAACAAACAGTAGCACGGAGTATTGTCTATACTTACTAATATTATAAATGTGAAAGTTTGGTTAGATTAAAGATTGGAATAATACATAGGCTAATCTTAAACCCGGAAAATTAAAGAGATCCCGCGGGAACCAAATAACCTCAATCCACGTGAACGAAGTCGCGGGATTCAGCTAGTATAGTATAGTATTTTTAGTTATTTGGTAAAGTATGGAAAATCGCATACATTTCCACACTAAATCGTGTGTGGCAGTTGCATTCACGTGTGAGACTGGGCCAGTGGCGTGTATCAACGGAAACATGTGATTCTTAACACGCTCTATTTATATACTCTGTAACTGCGCGGGCGCAGT
The DNA here is from genome assembly GCA_964035005.1 of Erebia palarica. NCBI lineage: Eukaryota > Metazoa > Arthropoda > Insecta > Lepidoptera > Nymphalidae > Erebia > Erebia palarica. Next base: position 5,833,484 of record OZ035992.1, read on the forward strand.
GCGATTGGCGGGAGCTACTTCAGTGATGTGTGAGTACTATACATTTAGACATCGATAACGATAAAAAATTTATGTCGATAACTCAATTAACAACATAAATACACGAAAACGACTGACATTTGTTAGATGACCGTTGCGATACAATTGGACTCAATACTAAGTATAAATAATTCTTCAAATATTTTTTATATGGAAATGACAAAAAGTGCTCAACGCGCTTAAAGAAGTTTTCACTTCAAAAACTAGATAAAATGTAAAAAATAAAAAGATTTTTTTGAAATTGAATATGACGATGCCCGCGACTTAAGTTGTATGTATTAAGGTTTTCGTGGACTCAAATCTATTGAACAAATAGGCCATGAAAGCGTAGCAGGCGGACAAACAAACAGATAGACACACTTTTGCATTATATGTAATATAGTATTAGTATTAGTATGGACTATGGACTAGACGATATCTGCTAATTTGTCCGCGAGGAATTAGGATTTAAAAATCCCGATCTCTTTGATTTTCCGGAATAAGTGCCAGTGTCATTATCTGACTTCCTTGCGACCTTGTCAAAAATCACGTCGGTCTACTTTGGTAAGATAATATTATTCTAACAAAACCTCCGGCAGCGGCCATATAAAAAGAACAGCTGTTGCCTAGGGGAAACGTTTGAGTTTCTTAAAAAATTCACATTTTACTGTTTTCATCGACATTACATTAAATCCACCCACAAAACATCTCTACGATTTAAATTTAGCATTCAGTTAAAGTCGGATCTGGCTGGCGTTCGGACGTCCTAAATTTCGGGAGCGGTGAATTTTCTTTCGGTAGTATAGTATGATGATGTTACAAAACTATAATATATTATGTTCTATCATTTGGCAAGCCTTGTGGTTCCCAGTAATAAATATTCAGATGTATCTTTATAACGTTGCCTACGTGATTTTAACGTTAAGTTTAACAAGAAAGAAGTTTAAACTTAATAAAATTTAGAGAAAAGCATTGAACGATTATTCTATAAAAATTAACAAGTAGTTAGTGACACTAATCAATATCCCGGACATTTATTAAAACGCCGAAGTGTTCAGCCCTAGCATAACTCAGTTTTTTCAGTATTGCACGACAATCATAATTATTTACAATGAGACAATATTTACAAAAATTTAGGTTACAACGCACTGGCTTGCCTAACACTAACCACAAGATTTCTCACCGCGACCGCTTGTTGCTAATTGTTGCAGAATTCCGACGATTAATCTTTCAGCTCTAGTTATGTTTCTTTTGCCTTTTCGTGTTTTTGCTTTTCAAAGATGGTAACTATCCTACTCCAATTTAATACGTAAAGGGGTAGCTGTACCTACAGAGTAATGTGAATAAGATTATAATTTTTTAACTAGATTAATTTAGATTTTTAAATATTTAGTTCATTTTTTGGCTGGGCAGTCGTGTTTTTTTATTTCTTTTAATGAACTCGTCAACCTAAAATTGGGAGGCCATGAAAAAGATGGATAAGGACGCTATTTCACAAGAAAAATTTATTAAAAGGCATTTCTAAAGCTATAGAGACTAAGGTAGTGCCTTGGATTTAAAAAATAAGTAATTTCCTTCAAAACTTCTTAACGCTTTTACAATAATTGCTTAGTATCTTGGCAGAGGTAACTATGGAAATAAAATCAATCGTTTAAATAGAACCTTGGACATCTTGTTAGGCGAATTCTGCATTCATAGGACATACGCATTGCATACAAATAAGCCATTATTCGTTTATTTTTATTAGCAAAGGTTCATAAACGCAACAATGTGCCTTTAAGGCGCTGTGAATTCACGAGATGAAAACAAAGGCGCGCGGCGGTGAAATCGAGCAAACGCATGTCGCAAAAATGCAAGAAATCATTTGTAAAAAAATAAATATTGACTTTTCAATACAAATTAATCCGACAATGTGCTTGATTTAGAAATATGAATTTCATCTTATATTTCTAGAGAAAATTATTGGTTTTAATAAGAAAAAAAGGAAAATTGCTTTAAAAGGTAAATTAAGAGGTACGTTTACAAGAAATTTCAATGCGGAGATCTTTTTAAATTGTGTTTTGAGATACGTCAATGGCTGCTTTAAGGTCTTGAAAACAGCAAATTATTTTTACATTCAGAGGACATATCATATGTGATTGTATCCGACAAATGGTGATTTGACAAGCATACATTATGTTGTTAAAAAATTCAGTTTTGCCGATGTTACGCTATCACAGGGCCTTAAGCACTTGCAAACCTTATTAGCATATAGGTACTAGGAGAACAGGACAGACGGGGCGTTGCTACGGACCTGCGGTTACAGGCTATCCGCTATTTTAAGCACAGACAATTTCATGGTGTATTGAATATGGATCGTTGAAATAGGTTGCTAAATTTGGCACCTCTTCCCCATCCTAGCATAAACGTACCCTACGTTGATATTATGCATTTTATATTTGACAGGCTAATAGTTTTTAAATTGGACAAAAATTGACAAGCCAAGTTAATAATTACTATTTTAAGTTTATCCTTAGGTATTCATAAGTACATAAAAATATCGATCTATCAACCCACCTCGTATAGGAGTTCGTAAAAAGTTCACAATTTTTAAGATATATCTGTCACCGTAAGATTGTAAAAACCGTTAGATTATAATCTAGCTCGCGAAATTCTAAACTGTCGAAAGATTGTTAACTGTTCAATGTTCAGAGCGTCAATTTTTGAAATATTCATTTTATTTACGTTTTCTTGTCTCTTTCTTGTAGGTTAGGTTAGGGTTCGACATAAATAATCAAGTAGTGCCCGGCCGCAGGCCGGGCACTTAGGTTTTATCGGGTTTAAATACCTATCAGATTACAATCTAACGGAAAATAATGCGTTATATTCTAATCTTTCGACAGTTTAGAATTTCGCGAATTAGATTATAATCTAACGGTTTTTACAATCTTACGATGACATATCCATGGTTAAACTTGTTTTACGGCTTTGGGTTAAAATTTAGAAACAGCTGGTCCAGGATTTTTTGGAAATTCCACCTCCAAGAGGATTTCTGAAATTTTGTCGTAGCGAAGCAAGGGCGAGTCATCGAGTTACACATCACGAAAAACTGTCGAAATTGAATGTTGGTTTTTCAACGTCGGAAGTTGGAACTAACGCAGCCGATATCTAGACTATTCCAAGCTAAAGCCCTAAAGCTTAAATTCTCTAAAGCATCCTCGAAATGTGGCACCTATAATTAAATATATTCAAGGTAGTCTAGAATATAAATAGGAAGATAAACAAACGGGGTGTGGAAAAGGGGGATTCTTCAATATTGAGTCATAAGGTGCATATTGAAAACGCTCTAACAAACAGGTACCAGGAGAACAGGAATTAAAGGACGTTGACACGAATCTTGTCAGTAATGCGGTAGGTATTGTGTTTCAAATAGCCTTTTTCCTTATTTTCTGATTCAGCCTCTCGAGTTCTGAGGTCGTGTTATGTGACAAGTGCGGTTCATGGCAATTCGATAGATTAGCTATGCCCAGTCAAGTAATCACTCCTACTATTTGTATACGTACTAAGTTTTTTTGCTAGCTTTTTGTTCTAGGAAACAACAAATAGTTTGGGAATTTGGCACCGAATCCACACTTTATTATCAGGTTTAAATTAAACGCTATGAGCATAATTAGTCTATCATATTTTGCCTTGGCAAACTCGTCAATTACATTAAGAGATAGATATGGACATTAGATGCACAACGCTGATCTATTCTAAAGGGTTAGGCATCTTTTTTTCATTAAGAGAATCTACCACTGGTTCCGAATGCCATTCATTAGCCAACATGAAATAAATGTCCTATCAATAAATAAATAAATAAATAAACATTCACAAAGATTTCCTTGTAAAGTATTAGGCGCTTAATGAATTAAAAGTAACTACTTAATGAAGCTAAAAACTCGTATGCAATGGACACCAAAAAGCTCACAGCATCAGGGGCATCACGGATTTAAAATCTTGTTATGCCAGAGATAGCATCTTCATCTAATCTAACTATAGGAGCTCCAAAAGTTCACAGACACCTCAGTCAGTCTGATGCCAACTAGTTTACAAGGGGTCACGCCAGGGTGTTCTCACTGGTCCGCGGCTATTTCGAGTGCAGACGATATCACGGCTTATCGATCGTACGTTACGTGGCGAAACTGGGCGCTTGTAAACAACCAACTTCTCGTTAATAAGGAGAAAACGTTACCTGATGGTACTGATAGGGAAGACCAGTTTGTAAGCGATATGTATCTGAAATCTAGTGACGACGACAACTGGACATTTAAAACTCAGCTAGCCTGTGAGGTTATTTATCGTTAACTTTCCTATATCGTCTGATGTCCTAGTATTTAAGGTTAGTAAAAAAGACAAGGGTAAATAAAGATGGACCTCAATTATAACCTTTATGAAAAGGTCAGGTCAAAACATTAAAGTTGTGAATATAATATTGTCCCACGGCTGGGCAAAGGACTCTCTCTTTTATAGAAAAGTAAAGCACATAGGCTTAGGCCTACTAGTCTTCAATGTGGAAGGTTGGTATATGCAGCATATTTCAACTAGCTGGTGCAATACTACCGTCGCTTAAAGAAGTATTATTTTAAAATATCAGATTTATATGGTGCACCTTGACATCTCTGTAATAAGGATTATATTTCCGACACAAAACTTACAACAATATTAAAATAATACTGTTTTAAGCGATCGTAGTAAGAGTCCTAATCAAGTTACCGTATTATCCGTTACATACGTTATATTATACCGTCATATTTTTAAATTTCATCAAATTGCAACCATTGCAATTCTCGACCGAGTTTATTTACTATTACAAGATTATATTATTACCGATACATCCCGAAAAATACCTACTTAGTATTAAGTTAAACATAATTCAATATGAATTACTTAGTATTACTTAGTAATAAATAGTAGGTAATTTCAACTACAATAATACGGTCAACAATTTATACTTAACTTAAGTACTTGTGAACGAAAAATTAAAACAAAAGATTCACACACATAATATTTCAAAATGGTAACGTAATCTACGTAACAAGTATAAAAGCAGAACAATAACAGAATTTGATATCGAACGCACAATTGTAATCTCTTGATCTAGACACTAAAAGATTCATCGAGTATGTTGCCAATTTGAGGGATATATATATTGAAATTAAATCCCGAACCTGGTTCGGCGTACACAAGATTACATACAACTATGCATGCACCTACATATAGTCCGTGCGCGAGTTCTGAGGAATCCTATGGAATGTAATGTAATGACCTAGAGTTATTTAAAGTGCAACACAATACTGCTACCGCAAAATTACATCAAACTCGAAACTAGTGCTGGGAGCGTGCTGGATATGGAGCGACGATCGGGGGTGGCCTACAGCCGTCGTTTCCTCGGAGCTCGTGCGCGGACATCTATGCCGTGATGATAGCCTCGTTGTTAAGATCAACGCCTCCAATTCAGGGGACCGGGATTCTTGTCCCCTGCACCTGTACATTATTCATTTAGGACCTCTACGTCGACTTTTGAAAAAGTTGAATTCACAAATATTTTCGTTAAATGCGTTTTAAGCATTTGTATATCAGTTGCTTTAACTGAAAAGGAAAACATTCACGGAATTCTGCATAGCTTTCTAGAGTGGTGGAGTTTAACCTACAGTACCCTTCTTATTCTAACCCTACCTGTGCTCAGGAGTGGGCCTGTGATGATGATGAAATCCTTCAAGAAATTAATCAGCTATTAATCGAATCGTTTTTACTAAAAATATTGTGATTTGTCCTTGAATTTAAAACTCATAGCTAGCCACAGAAAAATTGTACAACGTGTTAATGGAAGTAAACAAAAATAATATTTCATCCCCAGTAAGATATTATCTACTCTAGCGAAAATAGCATTTAAAAATTCCGCTCTGGAAAATCGTTGGAAATCGAATGCGCTTCGGCTCGTTTACGACTCTTCATTCGGGGCCGAGGGTGGGGATTCAGTTTATAGGGGTAAGCTGCGGGGGTAATTAAGCTAGCTTACCGCCACAGTCCGCCGATCGCTCGCGGAAATCACCGAGGGCTCGATCGCACTATGGCGAGACTTCGGAAAAGACACCACGGACCAGAGGTCCCACCCAGTGCCCCACCTGTAGTTGCAGGCGGTGCGGCGTTGCGACCACTGAAGCGGGTCATCACCCTGACCAGTCACCCCGAGACCCGAAACGATCTGCGAGGACGATCATCTAGAGTACTTAAGCTAGCTTTTGATAATTCCTTGCATCAATCTACAATCTCGCCAAAAAATAGGATATGATGCAGTCTAAGGTGAAGTGCACCTGCCTAGAAGGTGCGTGCATATTGGACCTTTTGAATGTTACTTTTTTTTACTAGCTGAATGCCCGCGCCTTCGTCCGCGTGGATTGAGGTTTTTTGATTACCGCGGGAACTCTTTAATTTTCCGGGATAAAAAGTAGCCGGTATGTTATTCCAATATACTCAATGCATGCAACTATTAGTAAACCCTTGACTGCGATCTCACCTGGTTGAAGTGATGATGCAGTCTAAACCATGTTACATTATGGCAATTTAGATCGCAAGGGGCAATAGGCACATTAAAAAGCACTCAAAACACATCACGTGAAACCAGCAAACAATAGTTCACAAAACTTTCCCTTACTTACGCAACGTCATACGATTTTCCGAAGATTGACGTGTGGATAAATAGCTTATTCGCTAATGACTGTTCCATTGTGACATAACTCAAGAGATTCGGAAGGAAACTATCGGTACTAAGCCTTAAGGCTTAGTACCGATAGTTTCCGATAGTTCTCATCAATTTTTAAATAATTTTTCATCAATTTTTCGCAAACCCGTGCGCGATTGGAGGACTCGTGCCTCGAATCGAGCAAATTCCTCAACTCTTGGTACTATTCCCATCTCGATCTTCCCAAAATCATTGGAGCTATGGCCAAAAATACGTCTCAGGACATTTGCATCTGATAACCATTTTCAATGGTAAAATGTTTTTTTCGTACATTTTTGTATTCATTTTCAATGCTCCGATTCTTGCGGGGACTGCGAAATTTGTGAATTTTTAATGTCATATTACCCTTGTCAATAATGAAAAATTCTTACTTATTTCATTTTTTTTATAGAAATCTATTTACTGATGATGTATCAGTAGTTCATCAGTACACGTAGAAAGACTTCTTTAACAGTACGACAGGATTTATTAGAATATAATTTTTACTATAACCTATATTAGCGGCACGCTATGATGGCCGGTTTGACGTTTGTCCGCTCATGAAGTTCCGTATTAATTGATAACGACTTTGAAGGAAATAATTGTATTACTTTATTGACGATAGTGATGTGCAGAGATTCATAAATTTTATCGAATGTAGTTTTAGGTTTAGGACTCAAAATTTATTTATTAAATTGATTTCTTAAATGTATACAAGTGTAGAAAAATCAGTTTGCACCATTTAAGGGGTGAATGTACTTGTGAATATGAACAATTTTCACTATGTGGACAAACCTCTGAAATCGCAAAAAAATATCAATAAATTTTTAAAAATGGAATCTAATACGATCGTCACATAGGATCGCTGGCTAGCACAACTACTACCTCCGGCAAACTCGCGTCAATGCTCAATGCAAAACAAAGCAGTTTCGAATTGACGTTGCTTCGAAAAGTATAAACTGTCAGTGCAATGCGATTGTGATATAGTTTTGACCTGGCTTTGGATTTCAAATATTGATACTGCATTACTGTTGACCCTTGCTCGTTAATTTGGACTCTGTTCAAGCCCTTTGTTGTGGATTTCGTCGATATGACCGAACGTACGCAGAGAACTGTTCTAAATAGTCAGACACGTGAGTTCGTAATACGCCTTCGTAACTATTTCGATCGTGAAGCTCAAAATGGAGGGCCAATTTTACCTATAACGTCAGTGGTTGAACGCGTAGCTGATGCGCTTAATATTGGACAACGAACTGTTAGACGGATAACTAAAAAAAAATATGGCGAGACTGGCACAGAAGAAAATAAACTTCACACACCAAAAAAGAGAAAACGAGCAAAACCAGTCGTAGGCATCGATAGCTTTGATGCCGATGCTATCCGAAGACATGTTTACGGCTACTATTTACAGAAGGAGTATCCAACAAGAAAAAAGTTGGTGCATTCACTGAAGGAAGCTGGATTATTCTTCGGTGGGGAAAGTTCTTTAACGAAGATTTTGAAGACCATTGGATTTCGATACAAAAAATGTAACAAACGCAAAATATTGATGGAAAGATTTGATATAGCGATGGCAAGGTATACTTTTTTACGGCAAGTGAAAGAAATCAAAAATTGGCAAAATGTTGTGTTCTTGGATGAAACATGGCTTAATGCTAACCATACTGTAGGCCGTTCTTGGAACGATGACACAGCAGCATCTACTTCCAAAGTTCCTGTAGGAAAAGGATCGCGACTTATAATTTGTCACGCCGGAACCATCAACGGGTTTGTCGAAGGTTCTCTCATGGCTTTTGCGTCAAAAACCACTGGAGACTATCATGAAGACATGAATGGAGAAAAGTTTACTGAATGGTTTACCTCAATGTTGTGTAGCCTCCCTGAACCATCTATTATAATTATGGACAACGCCCCATACCACTCGATGCAAATTGACAAGCCACCTGCCCAATCCCAAAAGAAAGCTGATATCGTCGCATGGCTTCGTAAAAATGGCGTAGATGCAAACATGAATATGTTAAAAGCGGAATTAGTACGTCTTTTAAAAGAAAACAAACCAACCAAGATCCGATACGTCATTGACGAAATAGCATTAGAACATGGGCACAGAGTTATACGGTTACCGCCTTACCATTGTGAGTATAATGCGATTGAGTTGGTGTGGGCTCAAATTAAGGGATATGCTGCAAGACACAATACAGAACCCCCATTTACCACAAAAAAAATGCTAAAATTATTAGAAGAAGCTTGTGAACATGTGACTAAAGGAGACTGGGAAAAGGTTGTGAATAGAACTGTTAAATTAATAAGGGAAGATTATGAAAGAGATGTGAAAATAGATAATATTATAGAAAACGAACATATAATTATTAATGTATGTGATGATAGCAGTGACGACAGTGAAAATAGTAGTATGGACGAATCTGATTAATTATGGCCTTTTGTGGCACCTTTTTTGGTATCTTTTGTATTCATATGTTTCTTGTGTGCATATAAAGTATGTATATTCATTTTCGTTCAAATATTCAGTTCGTTCAAATAAATTAAATAAACATATACATTTTTGTTTTATTAAACCTATTTAGTCAGGTACAAAAACAAAACTTAATTGTTTTTTGTTCGAGAATAAATTGACATTCCACATCACTATTGTAATGTGTCAAACCGGCCATCATAGCGTGCCGCTAATATAATTGCAATGTTAATACCAATAACCCCATTATTTTCAGCTCTAACATAACTATGGTCAAAACCTTTAATAGATAAGATGAGCAGAAGAAGAGATGCAGCATAGATAACTTATACATAGAACGCTACAGTAAGATAAACATGATAATAATCAAGTTTATTAATTCATCTAGTGAGTAGTAACATGCAACCAAGTAACGCGGTCAAGATTAAACTTCACGTGCAAGTTCGCTTGCATGCGAATTTGAATGTTACTGTTTAATTATATCGATTAAAATGAATTAACCGATAACGCGCCGCATTAACAACTTAACCCCGCCCCCCTTTATCAAGAAAATATTTGTGATTATCACAATATATTAGGTTCACGTAAAATCTCATATTGATGGCACCTGGGCATTATAGATTCACTCTATCACGAGGCAACTGCGGGCATCTGACTGTAATGTAGCGATCATACTATATGACATCCGGTTTTACTTACAGCTGTAGGCCATCTGAAGAGTTAAAGGCATCTTCAGACAGCACGCGAATGCAGTTAGGTAAGTGTGACGGCAAGCATGAAGCAACGTGTCTAGCATAGTTAGTTAGTGTGAAGTTGTCTCACTGATATACTTTTTTATCCACTACAAGTTATCCCTTGACTGCGATCTCACCTGATGGTAAGTGATGATGCGGTCTAAGATGGTAGCGGGATAACCTATTTCTCTAATCGGTTTCTACACGCGATCGTACTGGAACGCTAAATCGCTTAACCAGCCACCAGCTAGTTACCACCCTACCGAAACGTCTTCGCCGGTAGGGTGGTAACTAACCCCGGCCAAAGCCTCCCACCAGGCCAGACCAGGGAAAATTCAGAAATTATAAATTCCCAAATTGACCCTGCCAGGGATTGAACCCGGGACCAACGCACGTTAAGACAACAGCGCTCAACACTACGCCAGGGAGCTCGTAATGCTCGGGCTTCTGCTGCCGTCACGCGTAGCTGTAGAACACGAGGTTTCAATTCCCGGGCCGAACGATAGGCTAGTGACTAGTGAGTGATTAATTAAAGATGAAACTATGTCAGTAGAGAATTATAACAAAGTATCTTCTAATACAGATCGTGTTCCATGTTCTAGTTTTTTCTGGGATAGTTAATTCAATACGTTGTTGATCTTAGAGATTAGAATTAAACACGACATGCAATTCTCATTCCACGCACGGATTGTTAACGGCGATCGTCTGGATAACTATAGACGATTAAAATTCATCGACATCTTAACCGACAAAGAAAAGGAATATTAATAATGACTTAATGATATATATATCACCGTAAGATTGTAAAAACCGTTAGATTATAATCTAATTCGCGAAATCGCAAAGTGTCGAAAGATTACAATTTAACGCATTATTTTCCGGTAGATTGTATCTGTTAGGTTTATTAACCCGATAGAACCAGAGGGCACTACCTGATTATTTATGTCGAACCCTAACCTAAACTACATGAAACAGACAAGAAAACGTAAATACAACGAATATTTCAAAAATTGACACTCAGAACATTGAACGGTTCACAATCTTTCGACAGCTTACAATTTCGCGAGTTTGATTATAATATAGCGGTTTTTACAATCTTACGGTGACATATACAAGCCGCCGTGACATGTTTAAATTTAAATTTACCAAAACCGATTCCTATTATGTTAATTAATTTTATGTTAAAGTGAAAGTTTGATAAATTAAGTTGACATTGTTTATTAGGTATATGAGTTTAATTGATTGTATAGAGTATCCTTAATTTAGAATATTCAATATTGCAATGCCCTGACGGGGCCTCATGTCTCTGTAATTGTAATAATGACATTCTACATGAAAGCAATAATAATAAATGAAATGAAATGAAATACAAAGACTTTTCCGTCGTGCGTCGTTTGTCCAAGACTTTAGAAGGCAGAAGTGGCCCTTGGCGGCTGCAACGAGCTATCTGCTTCTACAAATTACCAACTTGAGAATGCATTGAGATTTTTCTCAACTTCATCTTAATATTATAATTTTATTCTGTGAATCACTTCAAGAATTCAAAGCAAGCGTTTTTCGATACAAAGGTTGCTGCAATTAACCTTCACGGCGTGTTTCAATCGTATGGGCCTCGATTGTTGATTGCTACTGTCTAATTGTATAGATTAAATTTTATCGATCATTCGTCTTATTTATGTTACTAGATCATGCCCGCGACTTCAAGCGATTTAAAGGAAAAAAGTAGTAATGTCACTATCCACTTTTTTAACTAAGTGTAATATGTCCCTACTCCCTACCTATAAAAAACACGTTTTTAATTCGTTTTATGTGCCTTCTCCCATACCAGACCAGAAATAATTGTGTGTTCTTAATTGCTTCTAACAGGAACCGAACCCGGTGCCTCCACACTCATAAGACCACATCGCTCCCTGGTGCAGTAGGCACCAGGGAGGTCGCGACACTATTCAAAAGATGATATAAATACATTACATGTATAGATTTAGAATTTAAGCAAAACTATACAATAATTAGTTCTCAGTATTCTTAGAATTCTGTAGCAAGGTTGTCCCTTCCACGATTAATAACTAACTTTTGTATCGTGAGTAAAACCTAAGTTCAGCCGCTTTTTTGTCGAGTTTTTTCGATTTCACTAGAACCCGTCTGCGAGTGTAACCTGTTATTACTTATGTTAGCTATGTATCATCTATGCATGCATTTTTAAAATGCGAACGTCTATCTATCTGTCTATTTGTCTGTTGTCTTTATGTTTAACCGATTTTGACATACGGTATATTCCGTTTCCTTTCCCATTCCTATTATCTTTCTATCTTTCATATTTCCAATTTATACCGGGAAAACGAAGAGTTCCCATGGGATTTTTAAAAGCTTAGTCTTACTGTGTGTTTACCTATGTGACTTTTCATATAAGGCTTACTTATGTAAAAAGTCAGATAGGTAATCGATGGATCTTACGTGTAATGGACGTCTAACTTACGAATCATTCACAAATGAATGATTCCAACAGCGGTTAGGCTATAATGTGAGGTATTAATTTTATTTCCATAATATAACAATAGTACCTACAGGACAATCCTTTTGCGTAGTTAGGGTTTTAGAGAGAGTCGGGGCACATGAGTAAAGGAATATGTATTCATATGGCAACGGCTCTAGCCAGTTAATATAAATAATGTGTATTACACTGATGTTTTATTATCCTCTCAATGCCACCAGCTTGGGTCAATTACCTGCAACAAAAAAAAACATAGTCAAAAACACGAAACACAATGGGAATGACCAGTAAATTGTGCTACGATAAAATGGTATCACACTACGAGGGATTTGAAACTCTATTTGCATATAAGTTTTGGGTTGAAAATAACTTGATAACTATACCTAAGCCTAGAAACTGTTGTGAACGTTAACTAGTTTCGCCTGGTGTATATTGAGGAAAAAGTTTAAATTAAAACAGCTGTCAACAATTACAATAAACACAAACTCAATTTGCGTTATTTAAGGATAAATTAATTAGATGACTAATATGGTAAAATCCAAAGACAGATATATAAATAATTAATGTATATATTTATAAATTTCTGGTCTGGTGGGCCGTGGGAGTTACCGCCCTACCAGCAAAGAAGTACGACCAAGCGATTTAGCGTTCCGGTACGATTCCGTGTAGAAACCAACTAGGGGTATGGGTTTAATATAACTGTAATCCTTTAATTTAATTTTAAAATTAAATTAAATTAATTTTCAACACGCAAGCAACAGCTACTATAGGAGTCCTGGCAGGGCCAAACAATAATCTGCCATACGAGTAGAGGATGAGCCAACCCCACACAAAGAACTAAGAGAGTTGAAAAAAACTAACAAAACTGATATTCAGTCAGGACATTTACATGACTGAATATCATGACAATTACTAGCAGCATAATGTAGCATACTAATATTATGAATGCGAAAGTGTGTTTGTTTGTTGGTTTGTCCTTCAATCACGCCGTAACGGAGCAACGGATCGACGTGATTTTTGGCATGGGTATAGTTGAGGACCTGGAGAGTGCCATAGGCTACTTTTTAGTCCGGAAAATTCCCGCGGGAATCAACAAACTTAAACCACGTGGACGAAGTCGCGGGAATCAGCGAGTAAGAAATAATAACACAGTAGAAGTTTATTGCTCTCTCATCAAAAGGGCTCAAATTGGCACAATGTGGTCTTATAAACGCAAATTCTACCGCCGACGCACTGAACGAAGAAAGGCGGTTAAAATCATATAAAACGATAAGAAAGGTATAAATCAATCGACAGTACACATTACTATAACAAAGAGTCATTTAAGAAGGCAGTTAGCTAATATAAAAGTACTAAGCGAAATACAGATCATATTCCGACTTCTTTTAATAATGTCATTGGCCGTAAAATTATCCTGTAAGGTCGCTTACCTTACAGGATAATTTTCTGGCATATATCTATACTAATATTATAAATGCGATAGTTTGGATGGATGTATGGATCAATGTTTCTTACTCAATCATGTCAGAACGGCTGAAAGGATCTGGTTGAAATTTGGCACAGAGATAGATAGTCTGGAATAGCACATAGGCTACTTTTTATCCCGGAAAGTTAAAAGAATTGCCGCGGGAACCAAAAACCTCAATCCACGCGGACGAAGTCGTGGGCATCAGCTAGTAAAGGTATAATTCCTGAAATTGATCTTTACTGTTGAAAAATCAGAAGATTTGTAGAATTATTACAAGAATGTTTGTAACTTCTAGATGCAATTCCGTGAAAGGTATTATATTTTTTGAAACCAATGGAAATCAAGCTGTAAGCTCAAATTAAAACTGGGTGTTACCATAGAATCCTGCTTCCAGAGATATTCAGACCTTGGCGAAGCAATGGTGATTTATTTATTTCATGTAGATTAAATATTTTATGTTGTGTCTAGTCTAAACGTAAGATGCTGTGCGCAAATATTAAATCGTACAGGAAACTATTGATATTTATTTATTCCCTGTAATTTTCCACGTGTTGTGATTCATTTTTAATATCCGCAGTGTGGTTACTTTAGAAAGTTAGTTTTAAGCCTAAGCCAACGCACGTCCACAACAAATGAGTTACTTATGAGAGAAGAACGTATTTGTAGGGTACAGGGAACTGCTGGTCCTCACTTTTGACTCATCATAGGTTTTATTCAATGGACTAAACTTGTACAACAGTTTAATAACACGGACTCACTGCTTTTAGTACCTCGACATTTTGCAAAAGGAGTTCCTAAGTGGTATTGCAGCAATCGAGCATAACATGATAGCAATTTCAACAATGAGTCGCAGTCTAGACGCCATCCCAGCTTCCACGTCTTGGTCACCGACCCTTATATTGTCCTACAGTCCTGCACACGATGCATATTATTTTATCCATTCGGTTCCCAACTATCCACACGTTGGACTATTAAACTACACAGAAGATAGCTTCTGTGTAGTAAGTTCTAAAAATATTTATTCCTGGATACAACCTCATTGCAGTTCTTTAGATTTACAATGCTTCCTCAAATTGTATTTATTATGAACTATGATTAAGTTTTTTTGATTTTCGCGTGAACTCCTGAATTTTCCGGGATAAGAGTAGCCTATGTCACTCTCCAAGTGCTTTCCTGAGATGCAACCTGTACCGAATTTCGTCAAAATCGGTTGAAAAGATGGGCCCGGTATGCGTAGCAGACTGACAGGGACACTTTCGCATTTATAATATTAGTATGGATACTATAAGACTGACCACTGACCATCACATAGCATAGAAAGCGATAAATACAAATGGATAGTACCTTTAAACTTAATTGGCTTAACGGCATCTTACCATAACAGTACTGAGTACCAGGAATCCAGAAATTCAAAGAGTCGTTAATTCGAACGCCACCAACGCACAAGTCAACAACAAAGGAGCGCGAGAAAGGGCATAAAGTGGCAGTGAATCAATCGAGCGCATCATAACAATATTCACAACGAACCGCACAGTCTAGACGCCATTGCAGTTTGTGCGACATATGATGTGGTCACCGACCCTAAAGAATGGTTCTAACTTTAAAAAATAGAGTATGAAATTATATTTGTATCAGGTAGGCCTGTTTTACACAAAGGCTCCGCAAATATAAGAAGGCAACCTCTCTGGCTCTTAACATATAAATTTTAAAATATAAAATAAATCCATAGGCATACTAATATTATAAATGCGAAAGTGTGTCTGTCTGTCGGTTTGTTACGCTTTAACGACCCATCTTTTTGGAAATATGGTACAGAGATAGTTTACATCCCGGGGAAGGACATAGGCTACTTTTTATCCCCGAAAATTTAGGAGTTCCCGCGATGATAAAATATCCAGGTCTTTTTGAAAGGTATCAATAGCGACTATATATATACTTTTTAGGAGCGATTTACGCTTTAAAAGAAATGTTTTTACTTACTACACGTATAAAGTCTTATTTTTTGTCAGGCTGTTTACACGTATGGGTTGTATTACAAAACTGACACAAAGTACTTAAAATTCATGATATCTCAATTTAAACTTAAAAATGTATTTTTTTTTGTGTTAATTATGTGCTAATCATGTACCAGGCCCACATTAGCTACAAGTATAACTCTTTTCTGATACTTCCTTACTTGTAGGTTAGGTGCTACAGCAATATCGCACAACCCCCATAGAATCAACTAGTGCAAAGACTAGAGTCTAGATTCTAGACGTTGCAGTTTGCATATCGCGCGGCCGATGAAACTTGGACGACCTTTATTATGAATAGATATTATAATCTTTTTGCTGTAGGTGTCGTCTTTTATCCTTATTCAAACCGCCAGGATATGGCGGTTATATATACTTAAGTACCTTCAAGGTAAGAGTGAATAGGCATCTTCTAGGCGAGCGCGCTTCAACCTAGACCTCATCATTGCTTTGTATTAGCATGATTGTCAAGCGCAAGCCTATCTTGAAAAAAAAATGTGTCTGCTTTAAGTACAGGTTGACCAAGGGATAGATAACATGAACTACCCACTACTTTTACCTGACGATGTTTGCTCACTAGATAGTCATTTTAATAAATAAGTGCTGTTACATTTTGTTTGTTTAGACATAAGTAAACATTTTACATTTGACGTTATCATTATCTATCAGTGTAGAACACGTTGTTTTTGTATTATATCAGAATGACGTACACGATTGATAAGGAATTAAGATACATTGCAATAAGGTCAATGAAATAATTGAATTTGTTAGTTCAGTTTGTCATTTCATACGGCGAAATTGTCAAACAACCATCAATGAAATCAACCTGATCTTAGATATAGGACCACATAAACACACACCATAAATATATAAGACATACAGCGAAAGTACTGTTATTTCTCTGTAGTATTTGCAATGACTTCATGAAATTACAGCAATTAAATTGCACTTTTCCGTGACATTTTACGGCATTAATACTAGACGGTATTTTTTTAACGGTAACGTTAACAACATCAATTCATGTCGGAAATAGCTGATGCACGGGCCTTCGTACTCGTGATTTAAGTTTTTTGTTATTCCCGCGGGAAATCCTTAATTTTACGGGATACAAAGTAGCCTGTGTCACTCTCCAGGCCCTCAATTATTCCCATGCTAAAAATCACGTCGATCCATTACTCCGTTGCGGCGTGATTGAAGGACAAACCAATAAACCAACAAACACTTTCGCGTTTATAATATCAGTATGAAGTTTAATGATTTATTACCTACCTTTACTTTTTTGATAAGTCAAGTACCTAGTCTAAATACATATATAAAAACATGTTACGCCTATATTGTATGGCTGTATCATGTTAATATTCGTTCATAGAGTGGGCAATTATATCAGTACCTCACTTAATGTAGGCTGTCACAACTCAAATTTTGTTTCACTAAACACAAACGTTATCGATAAGAGATGGAATTTTTTACCATTAGACGGTGATTAGTCAAGTACACGTCATATAGAAGCCATGCTGTGACGTATATCTGTGTGTGTGGGCGTTCGTAGTTAGGTCAGTCATGTCAGTACCGCGGTACAATAACCCATCCCGTGCATTGTACGTTCAGCTTTAGTCGTTTAGTCATTACCATTAATAGTCTGTGTGCACTGTGACTGGCAGGTAGCTAATGGACAATGGACAAGCGAAATCTTTTACCGCAATGTTTGTTTTATTAAGTGAAATATGTTTTTTTTATTCCTCTACAAGACAGCCCTTAAATGGGATCTCAAAATTAGTCTCTCGATCTCTGCGTTGTATTCCTCATTACTGAGGGTCGTGAACCCTTTTCATTAATCACATAATGGTAGGAATTTTCGTGGGATAATAATGCGGTGGGTTCCCACGTCCGTCCGCATACGACTCGACTAAGAGTAAACTCTTGTGTTTTTGTAACGATTATTACCAGACGTTAGTGATAACAACAGGGACCGACGACTTAACGAGCTCTCCGAGGCACGGAGAAACCGAAAAGGCCAAATTTGAACGTCCAAATTCAGTCACCCAACCCATTCAGTTACCGACTTGAGCCAACGTTACTTAACAATCGCAATCGACTGATATGCGTTGTCAGAGCTAGACCATTCGGCCCTAGAATTATTAATCCTCACTTCCTTACTATCCTTATCCTTATCCTTACTAATATTACAAACGCGAAGTTTGTAAGTATGGATATATGGATGTTTGTTACTTTTTCACGCTAGAACGGCTGAACGGATCTGGATTAAACTTGGCACAGAGAGATTATAGTCTGGAACAACACATAAGCTACTTTTTATCCTGAAACATTAAAGAGTTCCCGCGGGAACCAATTAAGGAAGGGAAAGGAATTAAACCTAGAACCCCGACTTGGTTTCTACACGACATCGTACCGCTAAATCGCTTGGCTTCACGTCTTTGCCGGTAGAGCGATTCCTTACTAAAAGCGTCCCCCCACAACAGTCCAGAGAAAATTGAGAAATTATATATTGAACTCACTCACTAATTTGAATGTTTGAATTTTTTTATACTGAACAGATTCACGAGTCATCTCATTGTACATGGTTTTCATAATTTCCTGTGTTGCTAAATTAATAACAATTACACACACTTATAATAACAAACTTGGCACAGTCCCACCATTCTTTTAAAATCAAAAGCGAATTATATCTAATTAGCGTTTCTCTTTTGATGTGTGCTTTTCCAAATTAGCAAACTTACATTTTTTGCCAATGATAGGGTTGTCACACGGTTTGCTATCTTGCGGTTTTTTCTTTTGAAAAATATAAATACTAAAGCTAAATACAAATAATAATTCACCTAATAATTATTATTCTACTAAATATCCAATATCCAGACTATAATCGTGCCTATAATCTATAATCTAGACTATAATATTCTATAATCTAGACTAGGAGCCCGCGAAGATGATCCATCCATCCAAACTTAGGTACACGTTATGCCCGTGATAAGCATGTAGTGCAGTATGTAGTGCAGATAGCTAAATACTGCTCGTAACAACTTTAACTTCACGTTTCACAATACCTGTACCTTGAAACAGTACAGTCCCTTCGTGACTGCGATCTATGCAACTGGGCCGGAAACACAAAACTATAATTACTAAAAACGATATACAACGATTAATAATAAGAAAAAATAAGTCTTAAACATATGTAATTTTCTATTCTCTAGTTTATAAGTATCTACTCAGCTTTATTTATTTTTCACCATTCTTACATTGGTGAGACGCTAGGGCTGCTGGAAGAAATCTCTTAAAGAGATAAGTTGTCCTTGTACATGCCCTTTAAATTTTTATGTTTAGTTTTTAAGTTTGGTACTAAATATATAAATATAAAATAAATATATAATTAAGACCTAATGTTATGCTGTTAGTAAAATATTGTGTAGTAGGGTGACAACCCTACGGTTACAGTCACACTGGGTGGAAACGTCATAATTGAAAAGTGATTCATTATCATACATGAAACAAAAAGGTGAAAAATCTCGGAATTGGGTGCAACGAAACCGCAAGGAAAGGCGCATCAACTTTTTACGCAGACGTGACTCCTGCCACTATATCGCACGTTTTCTTCGACGAACTCGAAAATGACGACAATGGCTTATTATTAATGATACGCCAACTAGAGTATGTAGGGTTTTAAAAATGTAGTATCTATCTAGCATCAGCTAGTACGGTTATAATGAGAGAAAATAGGTTCTATAGAAGGCTACGGTCAACGAACTAATTAAAATCCCTAATTGAGCAACTACGGGCAAGTTAAACTACTGTCTAGTCTAGATCTTAATGCTTTATTAACGTACTGTACCTAATTGTGGTTCCGTCATCTCTAAATGGACTCGTAACGGGTCAGTACAATACCGGACCAAAAAGCTTTGTACATTGGTACTGGACTACCTACTTACGTGGTAGGGGTATAAACGTACCTATACACCTCTTTCTAGCACGTTCCATTGCAGATTTGTTTGTCACACTTACTTTATGAAATACGTAAACATAATACAAATGAATAAATCGACTAACTAGTAACAGTAAAGAATAAAAATCACCCTTACTGGGTAATTTATACACGGTTCAATAACCGTTTGTGCTAGAGGATCTTAATGAATCTTTTAATTAGACCATTAAAAGGCAAATAAAGCCCGATTTAAAGGTTCTTAATTATTTATTAGGTCGTGGGCATACGCAAAGCAAGTCGCCAATATAAGACAATGAATAATAAATACGAGTAGTTCGAGCAGGTTCAATTAATTACTATTTATTATAGTATCCATTTTGCATAGAAAATAAGATATTAAGAGGTAACGTCACGCTGGGCTACGTCTTAGTTTAGGGAAACATTAATTATTAATATTATAGCCATGTGAATATTAGGCTATTGTCAAACTGGCTATTAGATACTAGATGATGCCCGTGACTTCGTCCGCGTGGATTGATGTTTTTTGATTCCCGCGGGAACTCTTCAATTTTTCAGGCTAAAAAGTAACCTATGTCCTTCCCCAGGATGTAAGCTATCTCTGTACCACATCAAATTGGTTGAGTATTTGGGCCGTGATAGCGTAGCAGACAGACAGACACACTTTCGCATTTATAATATTAGTATGGATATGGTATATTATATAGTATGGAATATGGATATGAATTTCATATTCCAAGCGATTATCGTTCCAGTATGCTACGTATTCATAGATTACGGGTAGGTATGGGTTTAATTTTTTTGTTTTTTTTTTATCCAAATACAAATTTTACAATAATCATGTAGTTAAGTATATAAATAAAATATAAAAATTAAAAAAAACACAGAGGTTTGACCTCAATGCATAAAGCGTGTGCGCCTCAGGCTTCTTAAACGAACAACTAAATAAATAAATAAAAAATCATAACTCATCCCACACTATAGCTAATGAAACCAAAAAAAAAAAACAATTATTTGGAAAACCTACATACTACATCAAGCATTCATTGGTTTTATGCAGAAACTAAAGAAACGTCTCGTAAGCAACAAAGTTAGGTAAAAACGAATCTATATGCAGGTTCATATTATGTTTTCCAAGAAATATTCATTTTACATTCGCGCGCGTCACTCCACTTGGCAGAGCGGAATAGGGATGTTGACAACTCAATCAAATCAGCAACTCTTTATCTAACTTAAAAACGCGCTTCCAGTATGGAAGTTGTATGAAATTCACAATTGTGACCAAGTGTCATCAAATTTCAACACACTTTTTTTTCTTTAATCTATATTATAAAATGGTTATCAAACTTAAAACTAACCGTGGATGTGAATTTTAGGTCTTTTGGAAGACCCTCTATTTAATTATCAGTTAGAAATCATTTCTTTTTGATATAGGCATCATCCCTCTTTCTATACCTAGGTGTTTAAACAATTACGATAATATCTGCCACCCCTACAGCAAATTAACGACCCATGCACTGATGGGTACAGGCCTCCACTCTCATAGGAGAGAGGGAGTTAGAGCTTAGAACCACCACGCTGCTCCAATGCGGGGTGGCGGGCTAGGGTAATATGTAAATGATAAAAGAGCATGGATTTGACTCTATTACACTATCAACGGTATCTACAGAGTGATGTAATTATTTTAAATTAGAAGATGCCCGCGACTTCGTCCGCGTAAATTAAGCATTTTTGACATAAGTATTTTTTAATTCCCACGGAAACTTTAATTTCCCGGGTTAAAAAGTCACCCATACCAAAAATTACGTCGAACTGTCAGTCTGTTGCGATTGAAGGAAAAACCAACAATCACACACCTTTCATCATCCTTATTAAACTACTGTTCTCGTGCCCATCACAGCCTGCGTTATTTAAGAGTAAGACAAAAAGTCTCTTGTACGATTTTCCGTTTACTCCACGTGTAGCAAGTAACAACGCAGCCCAGGTCGCAGACTGAGCGGCCGACGACCGCCGGATATAGGTCATGACGTCAGAGGGCACACTCCCACTCTATACGTAGTATGCTCTATAGTAAATATCGGGCTTAATTCGCGAATTCCATTTATACACTCGCCGCGGCACATGCTCTTTATCAAGTGGAGTGCATTGTTGTGTTAGGAAAAGAGTAACAGTATACGAAAGAAAAATTATAAGTAGATCTGAGGTCCAATTGGCTAAGCAAATCGTAATCATTTGATAGCTTGATACGTATTACTCGAACTGTGTTGTATGTACTCCACATACATGCTTTTTGACGTGCAGGCATAGACTATGATTTTTTTTATCCACTACAAGTTAGCCCTTGACTGCGATCTTACCTGATGGTAAGTGATGATGCAGTCTAAGATGGTAGCGGGCTAACCTGTTAGGGGCATGGCAGTTATATTAAACCCATACCCCCCTATTCGGTTTCTACACGGTATCGTACCGGAACGTTAAATCGCATAAATATGAACTTGATTTAATTTTTTTTTTATTTCATTTAATTCCATGTCGAATTATACGTTTGAAAAACGATTACGATGTTCTTACACAATCGGGGGGCCGGTCTCCGGAAGAATACAATGATAAAACACCCGATGGACTTTTGTATTGCCTACTAGTGCCTTTCTTGCCCATTCTTCTCAGTAGAATTTGTTTTCCAAACAAAGCATAAGTCATGAACTCTTTATATAAGAACCGTAAGTGATGGCCGTGAAGCATTAGGTGATTACTTTTGATCTCTTTTTACCAAAGTCTGTAAGCAATTTCCATTTTTTTAAAAGCATATATCTTAAGAGTTTCAAGAAAAATTAAAGCGAGACCCAAAAATCAACTGATAATAACTCAGGTTTTATCTGAGACCACTAGAGTCCATTAGATTGAGGTATGAAGATACCTCATTAAATTATATTGAGGATGAACTGCTTTCTTTTATAGATTGTTTTTTCTTCGTTCACCGTTCCGATTCCTGGCTAACCAATTAAGTTAACGAAATTAAACAAAAAACCACACTCGCGTCCGTAATCTTCTAAGCCAAAATTATTGTAGAGTTCAACATCCATGGGTACCTAAAATAAGTGAAATTAGTCATAGATATTGAATTGAATAGTGTGTTACAATTTTTTACAGACACGAAAGTAGAGCGCGCTATAGTGTCTGCCCACAATGGATATGGTAATCGTATTGTACGTATGGGTTTTTCAGCTACGTTAACGGTAGTCGATTGACATACAGATCGTGATTTTGCCCTGGGGCATTGTGCTACGAGAGCAGCGGGAAAAATCACCGGGTGGCCTCACAAACGGGGAAGGGTTCAGGCCATTCTTCACCACGCTAACCAAATGCTGAGTTAAAAAAATAAAATATAAATAGAGGCATTATAACTTTAGTATTTTAGCCCGGCAACTGTTGCGGCATCGACAGAACTAGCTTTTCTACGTCACTGAAAATATACATGCAGGTTTCGAGAAATACTCCACTCCTTCCACTTGCCAAGATTCATCAAGCAGCATTTAATATAACGTTAGGACGCCACTTTTTCAAGAATTAGTACATGAGTACAGTGCAGTATGAGTATAGTACAGTGTAGTTTAGGTATGAACCTAAACTACATGCAGCGATGCCTCGGGAGTAAACATCTCTCACGGATTCCCGTGGAGGCTATTAGCTGCAGTTATAGGTACTTAAATGAAATTTCATTGTCACTAAAATCTGGTTTATCATTGGTTAAAACCTTGTGAATCCTGGGCCTCTATACGCTTTCCGCTAGGTATTATGCGACCGCATTATCACTTTAATTCGCTGGTTTAAGTCTAATGTAACCTGAACTCCTATAGGTATGCTTTTCGCTAGATACTATGGGACAGCATTATTACTTGAATTCGTAGGTCTAAATCCAGTTTAACCTGAGCCTCTATTCGGTTTCCGCAAGGTACTATGCGATACCATCATCAATCCGCTGTTTTAAGTCTAGACTTAAAACAGCGGATAATAAGCGGATAAGGCTCTGGTGATACTAGATCACCAGAGCCTTATACGCTTTCCGCTGGGTACTATGCGTCAATGCGACAATAAGTATCCGTGTGAAAACCTGCCCCCAATTCATATTAAACCGGCATTGTAATGTTTATCATTCATCGCATAACGGTCGCTGTGATTTTCGTGATTGCCCACTGCGGTTACAATTTTGTATGTTCTTCATTACGTTGAATCACATTGTTTGCATTTGGTTGTCATGTTTAAATTTATTTCACTTTTCACGCTTAAACTCATTGAACCCTTTTCAACCAGAGCTTATATGAGTTTAACGAACAACATTTTTGCTTACGAAGCTAGGACGTAGAGACGAATTTCGTAATGAGAAAGTTAATAACTCAGAAGTATACAAGATAGTTGTAATAACTTGTTAAATTACATTACTTTCAAATTATTTTCCTAAATTCTTCTACCGAGAATCAAATCCAGGAAGCATACTGGTTATAAGACCACACAGACAGCGCTCAACACTGCGCTAGGGAATCCTAAAATTAAGTTTACTATAATATGATAGTTTCTCATGAAGTCCTACCGTAGCTCTGCGTTTTAACTTTGTTATTACCTGAAACAAAAATACGCACGTTTGAAATACACATATGTAAATAATTACTACGGGTATTTTTAAAATTGGAGCGCGTGACATTTAATTGCTAGAAAAAGCTTTTTTTATTGCTTTAAAGGTGAAGGAAAACATCGTGAGAAAACCTGCATACTCTTCTGAAAGGCTTCTCAAAAGTCTACCAATCCAAATTTGGCAAGAGTGTGAACTATAAACAATATGAAATTATGAATCCCTGACCCTTAGGTCGGCTATATAAAAACCCAAAAAAAAAAAAAAAATAAAGGTCGGTCATAGTCAGTAGTGAGTAGTAGTAGTAGTAGTAGTAGTTTAAAATAATGTAGATGATTCCTTTACTGAAAAATTATTCTTAACTAATTAATAAATTCTTTAAGGTACCACAAGTCACTAAAATCATGACCAATTGAATTTTCAATTTATTTATTCAAACATGTGTCAGCTTTGCGTTTAAAGTTGAAATGAATTGTTACAAAAGTTAAAAGATTGTTAATTTATTTATTGATGAAGGTTCGATTGTACTGATATTTGACTCATTCGATGTATTTCACTCAGTCAGTTCGTTCCCAACGCCATATTGGAATAACTTGTATAAATACGAATGTTGTACGATCGGTAGAGAGTCTCCACCGAGACTCAAACGATTATTGAATACCTTCGGTGTTTAGATCGTTACCTTGTTTACGAGCCTGCGGTAGCAACTGCAGCATGGTCAAATGATTTGATACTGTAGTATTGCTTAACTGAGTTTTATAAATTAACTAATTACATTAAATCTCTCGTGGTTAGAGTGCAAATATATTAAAAGTGTTTTATTAATACCTACTCCTGGATTGTTCTCCAACACATGGTAGACCGAACAGCTGTTCGGTCAATTCAATCTGTCCTGAGGTGTAATAATCACTTTGTGAATTGTAATAAACATACAATTGCATTTATTACAATAAACAGGTACTTCGTTATTATTACACCGAGAGCAAGTAGGTAACCTCTAGAATTTAGATTAATATCACTTGCACATAATATTCTGTGACATTCTGGCCGAAGCTCTAATTTTTACTAACCCACAGGAAACAATAGTAATAAGCAGCCAATAAAACTAGAAATAAATAGCATAATAAAACTAGATGATGCCCCCGACTTTGTACACGTAGATTAAGTCTTTTATTCCTGCGGGAACATAAAGTTTCGAGACATAAAGTAGCCTATGGTCCTTCCCAACCTATGTCTGTACCAAATTTCATCTTAATCGGTTGACAAGATGGGCCGTTAAAGCGTAGCAGACAGACAGACACACTTTCGCATTTATAAGTGTGGATATTTCAGTTTGTTTGTGCGTTTTAAATGACAAAATAGAGCATGATAGATTGTGATAAATTGGTTTTTCATGACAAACGTATTGAATGTAACGTATACGGTTAAATTAATTTTAAGTGTTTAACTTACAGAATCATCTTCTTTAAACAGTCAGTCAGTCAGGTTTGCCACTTTAGCATCAGATCAAGCCATTGATAAATGAAGCATGCAAAAATAACATAGCTTTAATAATCATAGGCTCTGCTACTGTAAAATACCTACCGAGTCATAAAGAGTTATTACCCCGCACCTGGGGTTTACATAATTGCAAAGTGCATAGTTCAGGACAACTATAAAATTGAAAGTGATTGTTTATTAGCCATCTCTTCCATCTCGGGACCGTGGGGTCGCGGATCTATGGAAGGCGTACGAGGGGCTAACTCGCAGAGGCCCGTTAGACAATTTTACTCTAAAGGAAATGTGACATCAAACGACGAATATCCCTATATTGTGCACCCAAGGACAATCCCAGTTAGTGCAGGACTATTGCAAAACATGGAAATAAATATGGGTCTAAGGGTTTGGGTTGCTATAATGGGCTGGTGGACTGGGTCTATGGAAGTACTATTAGCAATAAGTACAAGTAATAATTTCAGAAATTATTTTTATACGAAGAAATTGTAAGGATACTGTTTTGTTATGTTGCCGTCTTCGTCATCGTCCTTCAACTGAAGTCCCAAATTCTC
The DNA here is from genome assembly GCA_964035005.1 of Erebia palarica. Taxonomy (NCBI): domain Eukaryota; kingdom Metazoa; phylum Arthropoda; class Insecta; order Lepidoptera; family Nymphalidae; genus Erebia; species Erebia palarica. The sequence goes on from OZ035992.1 coordinate 5,860,049, forward strand.
ATCCCGCGTATGATGAATACTGAGGAATAGTTGAAAGGTAAAATGAAAATATGGTTCATTATAACAATAACAAATGATAACCGAGCGTGTTTTCGCGGAATAAGCCACGCATCGCGGCCGCTAAGGTCAGCCGCTAATCGCAATAGGAAGCACAGCACTAGGTATTTAGTAAGTACCTACTCGTTGTTGGTTCAAATCGTGTTCGACTTTGTTTAGCTTTTGATTGCACTAAAAGTGCCATAGTTAACTGACTAAAACTTGACTGTATATTTTAAGCTCACAGTTAAATATTTCCTTGAAAACACGTACGTATAACTCAAACTTTTCTAGGACCTTCAAATTATATCACTAAATTTTCAACAATCACACAACACCTTCAACAATTTATATTTTCTCAGAAGATATATTTTCTCTTTTTTACGCTTTACGTTTTGATTCAAAAACTGTATCTTACTTAGTATTAATAGGGCACCCTAAAAAAACTTCCTAAAGCGTAAAACGTGTAAAATACCTCAGCTGCTCTTAGAGAAATAACATTTCGTAGTATTGAATAGACCCAGAAAGGGATAATTCCAAAGTTCCGTTTAGCATTAAATAGATATATTTCTGTAACCTGATTCCGAGAATTCTAGTCCCGCGAGAGGCCGACTAATATAAAACTAAGAGACTTGACAGCTGCGACTTGTACAGAAAAATATTCTCTGAACTTATGGACCGTAAAGTTTTGACTGCAGCAAAAACACATTTGACTGATGAAAGCTTTAATTAGTTTTTCAATAGAATTGACTCTATTGGTTGTATTAATCAATAAGAATGTTAGAGAATATTATTTTTAACTTTTCCTTATAATAATTGAACTTTGCTTATGAGTTTTCTCGGTTACCCCGGCCTCCTAGGTTATCCCGGCTTACGCCTAGGGTCGACTGCATAATTTATATTTGAATCTGATAACCTGTAGCCCTATTCCGTAAAAGTTGCGTCAATCATTGTTACAATCTCAATTGTTGTGAATGACTTAAATTATGGTATTCATGGTGCAAAAATATATTTTCGCCAATAGCGAAAGAGTTTGCCATTCATAGATGATTGCGATCGTGAAACTGTAGCAATACGTAATAAGATTTTGGCAAAGTAGAAGTACAGGAGGTAGAAATATAGAGAAAAAATAGAGACAGGTTTGTAGTAGACATATTTAGGTACTATCTCCTATAAATTTCGATTAACCTCAGAACATTTTCATGTTTGGAGTAACTAATGAAACAAGCGTGGGCTACGATACGGCACAAGCGCCAGGTATCTTAGCAGAGGTAATCCTAGAAAAGAGCAAACCGATTCAAAACATTATTCAACCCGGAATCAGAACTCAATTGTGATTTTCGCGTCGTTGCACCAGAGGTCAACAAAATTGATGTTTGCTTTAGAGCGACTTGCAAGTTGCAACGTTGGTTATATTCAATAATAAATGCTAATTTCATATTTGCTTTACGGTAACGGCAAGGAAACCGGTTTAAACTGTGATTAGTTTCGTAATGTAAATAGCCGATGATAACAGTCTTGTTCCATGTTCGTATCTGCAATTTATACGCTCAAACTTAAGATAAACCTAGCCTGTATTGGTACACTAGTGATTCTACTACTATCTCAGCGATGTTACTCTTTTAAGGTAACGGGCAGCGGATGCATGAAGAAGGCAGATCTCAGGAAACCTTGTTTTGTGGTGCACTCAAAAAAGAGCTTGTTCTGCAGTGGGCAGTGCTACCAATGGATTGGCTTGGGTAGGCCATAACTACAGAATAAGTAATAGTACAGGATATTATGTTCTAGTCAACTTTTGAAATGAAGAAATCCACAATACAACGTTATGAGCATAAAGTTTATATTATAAAAAACTACAAATTAATCTAGACACTAGAAAGCACTTAAAACGTTAGCAGAGATCAATGCACTCCCAATTCCAAAGTTTATTTCAGCAGAGCAATAAAATCAGTGGAAGGTGTAAATATTTTTTATGCGTGAAAGTTGCTAGGTGTTTTATGGATCGTGATTTTTAATAATAAAATTTTTAGTGGATTATAAATTCCACCAAAAAATATCTAACCCTTATACAAAAGTTATAGTCTAATTTGGAATTCTATGGGGCATGAAGTCTTGAATTCGGCGTATAACGTTCAATACTTATAGTTAATAGGATAACTATACTACAAGTACTACAAGTATATCATGCTAATCCTCGTATAATTATGATCGAACTTCACTTACAGGTAAGTTCGTTTAATCTTCAAATATACTTCTTTTTAGTTGATTTTGATTTCAATATATTAATTATACCGTTAACATAATATTATTGAAATGTTTAACACTCAACTAACAGCCAAACACGTGCATCCAATAGTCAACACAACAATCAATCATCGTTGTATTACAAAATTTACAACCGCACAAGCCGTTAGACGGTTTATCACAGTGTGTGTTGAGGAGTGAGGACGGACTCCCGCAGTGCATATAAATACCTAGACGTCGTCGTCGGACACCACGTGGGATGCGCTGTTAAACAAACCACAAGTAGAAGTAGGTGACACTATAATATAAAGAGGTATATGTACACCACGGATATCTCCAAGTACATTGCGGCCAATTCTACATACCTCTTAACTAAAATGATAGCATTAAATATAAATTGGCAACCCTTTCTTATAGACAGATCTAAATTTACAGCTGTCATTTTAGTTTGGTTTAGAGATTGTGTTATACAGAATTGTCCAAATATAGTGAAAATCTTCTCCATATAAACACAGTAGAGAAAGATATGTTTCCTCTGATATAGCCTATTTTAAAGCACAGCTGATATATGTATATATATACATTAAGTTCTAAACAAACGAAAGTAGTTTCTTTCAATAAACGTGATTAAAAATAATTATTACTTATGAATTAAAAACAATTGTGTGTGTCAGCTCCGACGCACGACTGGAGTTTACTCCTTACGAATGAAAAGTGTTACCGTGGAAACATAAGCATAACGTAACGGAGAAAGTTTGATTTTACTCTCCAATAAATTTTCATACCCCGGGGTTATGTAAGAAAATTGATTCTTAAGTAGGTAAACTCCAAAAAATATGATTCTCGGTAACATGACTTGTATATGTCAGTAATGAAATCATCATTCATTAGCGTCGATAATATGACTTGAGTCAGAAATAAAAGAAATAACGTACCCAGAGCTACGAGACCAAGGTGTACAGTTATTTCAAATTTTTTTTATTTTTAAACACAGTCACTTTATAAATTAATAAATCATTTACAAGCAAGCCAAACAAGGAAAGTTAAAATGAATAATACACGACTCACGATGGAACCATTAAAGATTTGCTATCTAATTAAAAATAACATTCACCTCAAGTCTCAACTGACTAACTAGTGGGTATAATATTTCGTGATTCACACATGTACCGTAATGTGTTAGTTGTCCTTTAATTGTAGGTACTAGTGCGTAAAAACAGAGCTGAAATGCCGTTAGTCGAAGTGTGTTTCCGAGAAGACGAATGCAGGGGTAACGGTACTTGGACATGGGCTCGCGAATGCAAAGTAATCTGTCCAGTGATTGGGCAACATTTTATAAAGGTTGCTTTTCCTCGTTTCTCCCCATTTACTAAAATTTTATTTTCTTATCGATCACTGGTTTGTTCTTGATCTATCTATAAATATTAATATAGTATATATAATATAATATCAGTAGTAATATTATAAATGTGAAAGTGTGTATGGTTGGATGTTTGTTACTCAATCACGTCAAAACGGCTGAACGGATCTGGATGAAATTCGGCACGGAGATAGATTTTAGTCTGAAATAACACATAGGCTACTTTTTATCTCGGAAAATTACAGAGTTACCGCGGGAACCAAAAAACCTCAATCCACGCGGACGAAGTCGCGGGCATCAGCTAGTATTCAATACATATATTAGGATAAACTTACTATTATCAATGTATAGCTAGATCACCTCAAACTAGATTTTTTAACTTTTTAAAGATGAGATTATAATTTTCAGCAATTCCACCCGAATTAAACGGCCGCGCTGCGGGTCAGCTGGCTGGCGCCCGTCATTGTCAGGCTGTGGACTTCCACAGCTGGACATAAAGCATCCTTTCCCAATGAGTGTCACCCAAACACCCGGTTCCTATCTCCTCATCCACTTTGTTAGAACTGTGTTCTACCTGTGCTGTCTGTACTGTTTTATTCCTCTGGCTTCTTCGCTGGTGTCTGTGTTTTGTATGATGTTTTAATTATACTTAGGTATTTTCTAAACTGTTTGGGCGTCAATAAATAAAAATAAACTCAGAAGGGTCAGCTAATAATCACAAGTAACGTCGCCGGTCGTCGGTCACAGCCTAAAAACTAGATATCTTTATCGATAGAGTTGCACAACAGTGCGATCGAGGGGTCATCGCACCGCACCGCACTCCATCACAAGTGTGGATTCTTTACTGTTTATTTGGCATCGCTCCGACAGGCGCACAAAGGCACCCTGTCATCGGTATTCGTGTTCTAGTGTACCTGGGAACTGTGGAATGCTCTGCATTGAGACAAAAGCGGTAATTCAGAGGATAACTGATTGTTTGTTTTGGTAATTTTGGATTTATAAAATCTGAAAAACTCTTTAGTTTTCTGGGTTAAAAGTAGCCAATACTCACCGGGTCTTTGAATATATCTGTCACCGTAAGATTGTAAAAACCGTTAGATTATTATCTAACTCGCGAAATTGTAAACTGTCGAAAGATTGTGAACTGTTCAATGTTCTGAGTGTCAATTTTTGAAATATTCATTGTATTTACGTTTTCTTGTCTGTTTCTAGTAGGTTAGGTTAGGGTTCGACATAAATAATCAGGTAGTGCCGCAGGCCGGGCACTTAGGTTTTATCGGGTTTATATACCTATCAGATTACAATCTACCGGAAAATAATGCGTTAAATTGTAATCTTTCGACAGTTTGCAATTTCGCGAGTTAGATTATAATCTAACGGTTTTTACAATCTTACGGTCACATATCCATGCAAAAAATAGGTTGGTCGGATAGATAGGTTGCTCCACTGCGGTGTGATAGTAGAACAAATTAAAAAACAGACACATTTTTGTGCATTTACAAGATTTTAGAATTTTATTTTTCACCGAACAATTTCGATTTCGGGTGGTCCCTGAATTTGAGTACTCGTATTAGATCTTCGGAAATGAATGACGGAACTCCAAGCCACTTGATCTCGATCAGTGTAATGACATCCTGTCACAATACAATCGGCCAAACGGAGAGTTCGTTTCACGGCCGTTCGTTAGCACAAAACCCGCTAAATTCGGCCGACAAAGGTCAAGACACGAACAACACGCGAACGCACACGCAACCGAACAACGTCGGCACATTTGTGACTCATTTACATGATTTACAATTGCCACAACAAAAGGAAAACCGAGCATTATTAGCTGATTAGCATAGTCATTCGTATTTTGCTTTGTTGTTGATGCGGTAATCGATTTCTGTATATGATTTTAATTACAGTGTTTCTATGATTTTGGCTATTGTTGTTTCACTTTTCAAAAAATCTGGGTTCCGCCCCCTGATTGCGTAAGGCAGTCATAATCGTAATCGTTTGTCAAACGGATAATTCGTCCAGTTTAAGGAGTTCATCGGCGGCAGCACGCTTCTTTGCACTATTAACAAATAATATAAGCATAGTTATTCTTTACAGTTGTAGTTATTTCGATTTATTTAGATGAACCGTACCACTGCAACTGTTATTTTTATCTGAACGCTTGACCAGACTCAGTCAGTTATTGGTAGAACGCGTTCAGTTTGTACATGTGTTCGTATCACGTTCTGCAGACAAGTATTACTCATCATCAGTTTTCAAATTTCAGAGTGGCACCACCTCGTTTTATTGATTTCTGTTCTCCTAATAACTCATCTATACTAATACTAAAATACGAAAGTTTAAATGCATCGATGGACGTAAGAGTATGTTTGTTACTCAATCACGCCTGAAAGGCTGAACAGATCTGGATGAAATTTGGTACAGAGATAGATTATAGTCTGAAACAACACATTGGTCACTTTTATCCCGGAAAACTAAAAAGTTCCCACGGGAACCAAAAAAACCTTGCCGAAATCGAAGGCATTAATTAGCTAGTTACCTTAAATTTAATAGTATTACGAGGGCACCGCAGTGATTATGGGACACTATGTAAACGCTAAGCCTCCTACAGTGTTGGTTTGTCTTACATTTTCTCACACACCACAGAACATATGACGAGAACGAAGTCTTTTCCGTTTTATCACCGAGCTGAGCGGTCGCTAGTCATCCTGTTTATCATAAACCCGGCCTATTCCTGTACAGTTCGTTATTAGATAAATTAGCGTCGGTTTCCTCTCGCAATGATATTTTAAACGCAAAATAGTCACCTGTTTGACGTATGTTTATCTAATAGATTAAATTTATGGATCTTTAATTGTTTTTTAGTTTATTTCCTACTTTCGAGTGTAGATTCAAAATATGTATTACTAGATGATGCCCGCGACATCGTCCGCGTGGATTAATGTTTTTTGATTCCAGCGGGAACTCTTAAATTTTCCGGGATAAAAAGAGAGTTTCCTATCTCTGTACCAAATTTCATCAAAATCGGTTGAGTAGTTGGGCCGTGAAAGTGACAGAAGACAAACAGACGTAGAGAGAGGACACACTTTCGCATTTACAAGTAATATTATATAGTACGGATTTTGTATTTTTACAATTTTAATTGAACCTTTTTTATAAACTTGATTATCATAAAGCGGTTGGCCGAAATCACGGTAATCCTGCTAAAACTATAAGACAACTAGAAGATGAACATTCAGTGTCAACCATTTGAAAGTGATCGCTATCATGCAAAATTTACCTGTTGAAGTTCGTTGCTAGAGCCACTGATTAGTAAACGCGACTGGAGATGCTCATCAACTTTATCAACTTTCTAAGACTTTGCCGTTTCTGGGAAAAGCAATGAAGTAACACTGCGATAAGGAATTAAATTGACGGTAAAACCACATCCTACTTCATACTAATATTATAAATGCGAAAGTGTGTTTGTTTGTCCTTCAATCACGGCGCTGTTCCTAGAAGCAAGTAGTATGTAGTACTAGGAACTATAGATGATGGCGATCACAAAAGAATGGGCAACGGTCAAAATGATACCGGGTCTCTTTACAAAGCCCTGTATAGCCAGATCCCAAAGAAGATAAGAAGAGTGTCCCTTCTTTATGTAGTATAGCTATTTGTTAGTATATCCTTTGATTATACTAATAAGAATCGTAGTTGATCTGCGTTTGAAAACCATATTCAAATGTGCAAAAGTATCACAATTGGAAATCTGAGCCTCATTGTTTCACTTACTCCAAGTCTACACTATTGAGTTTAATTGTATTCAACGATCCTGCGTCTGCCTGTGAGGCCTTTAGAGCAACACTATAAATCGGCGTTACACATTTTGCTCCAGTTTCAGTTGTCCAGACGATTCTCGCTGTGCTCTTGCTACATATTTAATGACTTCAACGTATATGGGTATCTGAATAGATTTACATTTGATGCGTTTGCTTGTCAACCATAGCATTAAGATTTAAAAGCGAAAGTGTGTTTGTTTATTCTTCAATCACGCCGCCACAGAGCAACGGATTGGCGTGATTTTTAAATATTGGATAGAAGCAGGCGTTACTTTGCGGAAGTCCATGACAATGAAAAGAAAAACTAGAAGTTTAATTCGCTATAATCCGCCACAGAAGGCAAATCTATGTGGTACAGTGCGTATCTTGAACTTGATGCCCTCGATATTCACCACACCACACAAACCCTCAAAAATACCCTCAACGTACGTTTCACTCCGATACCGGAGCATCTTCAGGAGATGTTGTCTCGACAATGCACGATTGTAAATTGTTTACAATCGTGCATTGTAGAGTAAACATTTTTTTTCATTGTCGTGATTTTTTCATGGGTATAAGTAGAGGACCTGGAGACTGACATAGGCTTTTATCCCGGAAAAATAAGAAGTTCCCGTGGGAGTTAAGTAAGAAAACTTATTCCGCACAGACGAAATTGCGGGCATCAGCTAGTAAGACATATTTTGTACAAAAATAATATAAATAGACAATACGCATCCACAGGTGCACTCTCTGTTTCTTTACTCTCATAGCCAGATGGGACGGAAAATCTGACACCACCTGTGAGACGTCAGGCGCAGGACCGACGGCTTAACGTGTTCTCCTAGACACGGGGATGAAACACCGCCAACTTCCTAACTCCGGGCTAGTACAGAGAATTTCATGCCAGAAAAATCCCGTACTTGTTATGGCCCGACCCAGGACTCGAACCTCGTCGGCCGCAGTCGAACACGCTAACAACTATACCGACGAGGAAGTAAATACGAATACCACAGTAGTCACAACTGATCACAACTGATCATTATATCTTACAGACAAAGTGAACTTAATTTAACGAATTAAAAAATACGACTGCCCTGCCATATTATTTTTGGAGTTTACCTCCATAAGAAGCGATTTAGCCGAGCGATTTAGAAGCCTATATAGCCTTTGGAATCTTATTCACATTTTTTATGAAATGATATTTTTTTGCGTATCACTAAATATTGAACTATAGTGTTATATATTTTTGGAATCTACTCATCATTTATTAGGTTAATATTATATAGTTAATCTTATTTTCGATTTTTTTTTCAATTTTGGTCTTTAATGCGGGACCATGGTCACCCCATCAATTTTTTTTTTAAATTTTACTAGCCTATGTCACCCGGAATAAGCTAGGGATTCTAACGATACCTCATTTATCAAATTCGGTTCAAGCGTATAGAAGTTATGGTGGAATATACAAACTCACATACATACATACATACATGAACCCTGAAAACAATATACTTCTTTTTTCAGGCAGTCGTATAAAAATGAAAAAGAAATTGAATTCCGCAACCCATAACTGTTATAGTTACACATACACAATAACAGGCCATATGACATTGTCCGACGACCAACACTGGCACATATTTCGTTTCCCGACAATCGACAATGCGCACATAGCGGGCGCCATTGTCTGTTTTTTCTCACCAAGTTTGGCGACAGCGCGTGGGTGTCGCTTATTCGCACGAATGTTGCGATTATAATGACGGATTGATTGGGTCAACATATATAAGCATCTACAGACATGCCTATTTGGATTCACAGCCAATTTTACTTGTGGGGAACGAACGTGGGAGTGGGGTAGTATATAGTCAGTGGCGTGCAGTTCATAGAGGCATAAAAGCACTGCTTACCCAAGTGGAAATACGTCAATGCTCATTTTTACCAAAACAGTAGGTAGGTAAATAGGTATTCTGACTTACCAATACCTACCCTAGCTTCAAACCCTGTGCACGCCACTGTATATAGTATGTGCTAGGTGACAATAAAGCAACGATTCGTTCTGAAATTCCTGAGCTAAATAAAAGGATCTCCAATACATTTGCCGTTTGAACTCTCTCGTTATTTCTAACATCCCACAGACACCCCAGCCGACCGAGTACCATCAGGTGATATCCCGCAAAACAGATAAAAATTGGAACATCATTGGCGGATTGGTTGGCACATCTGAAGAAGGCTTAATTTCGCACGATGTTGCGATTATAATGACGGATTGATTGGGCCAACATTCGGAATCGGGGACAGTAATTCGTAAGTGGGTGTTCAGGTTAATGATTGGTAACGATGGGGACCGTTGTCTCTGGCCCAGTTTGCGTGATGCGCACCATATTCGGTCGTGTATGGAGAGGATTAATTGGTTGGAATTATTACATCGAAAGAATTTGAGCTTGATATTTATGAAATGCTCTACTAAATGCTCGAAAAATAATTAATACGCATAAATACATCAGCTATGCAATACTGTTATTTATCAATATAAACAGGAGGCTTACTAAAATTTTATGTTATTAAAATTTTGAAGCACTTTATATTCGTATTACACATTTAAGGATTTATTTAAGCATTCGCAAGCTGAAGTAGATGTTGGCAGGCCATGTCTCTTGCAGAGCCAATGGCGGCTGTGGCAGATGAATTCAGGAGTGTTAAGCATAATGTCTCCAGCCCGTTGGATCGATAACCTGGGCAAGATGCAGAAAGCGGGTAGATGAGGTAGGCGTAGGGCCGTGGATTAATGCAAGCCAATAAGTTCCCGCTGATCCAGACCCAAACCCTCCCAAGACCTACGTAGGTGAATTATTTATGAATTTGTATATATTATAATACTATAACAGTTAATATTAAATTAATATATGCCACACAAAATCCTACTAACTCTGTTAAGTATGTAGAGATTAAAAAGATAAAGAAATAAAAATCTAGCTTTGAATCCGTTATGTACTTAATTAATAGCGTTAACGCGGAAGAGCGATTACAAAATTGCGTTGAAACAAAACAAAAAGAAACCGCCTACAAAGCCTCAAAGGATATGCTCAAGTTATTACACACATAACATCATAAATCAAGGTAATTACACTAGCGGCACGCTATGATGGCCGGTTTGACACATTACAATAGTGATGTGGAATGTCAATTTATTCTCGAACAAAAAACAATTAAGTTTTGTTTTTGTACCTGATTAAATAGGTTTAATAAAACAAAAATGTATATGTTTATTTAATTTATTTGAACGAACTGAATATTTGAACGAAAATGAATATACATACTTTATATGCACACAAGAAACATATGAATACAAAAGATACCAAAAAAGGTGCCACAAAAGGCCATAATTAATCAGATTCGTCCATACTACTATTTTCACTGTCGTCACTGCTATCATCACATACATTAATAATTATATGTTCGTTTTCTATAATATTATCTATTTTCACATCTCTTTCATAATCTTCCCTTATTAATTTAACAGTTCTATTCACAACCTTTTCCCAGTCTCCTTTAGTCACATGTTCACAAGCTTCTTCTAATAATTTTAGCATTTTTTTTGTGGTAAATGGGGGTTCTGTATTGTGTCTTGCAGCATATCCCTTAATTTGAGCCCACACCAACTCAATCGCATTATACTCACAATGGTAAGGCGGTAACCGTATAACTCTGTGCCCATGTTCTAATGCTATTTCGTCAATGACGTATCGGATCTTGGTTGGTTTGTTTTCTTTTAAAAGACGTACTAATTCCGCTTTTAACATATTCATGTTTGCATCTACGCCATTTTTACGAAGCCATGCGACGATATCAGCTTTCTTTTGGGATTGGGCAGGTGGCTTGTCAATTTGCATCGAGTGGTATGGGGCGTTGTCCATAATTATAATAGATGGTTCAGGGAGGCTACACAACATTGAGGTAAACCATTCAGTAAACTTTTCTCCATTCATGTCTTCATGATAGTCTCCAGTGGTTTTTGACGCAAAAGCCATGAGAGAACCTTCGACAAACCCGTTGATGGTTCCGGCGTGACAAATTATAAGTCGCGATCCTTTTCCTACAGGAACTTTGGAAGTAGATGCTGCTGTGTCATCGTTCCAAGAACGGCCTACAGTATGGTTAGCATTAAGCCATGTTTCATCCAAGAACACAACATTTTGCCAATTTTTGATTTCTTTCACTTGCCGTAAAAAAGTATACCTTGCCATCGCTATATCAAATCTTTCCATCAATATTTTGCGTTTGTTACATTTTTTGTATCGAAATCCAATGGTCTTCAAAATCTTCGTTAAAGAACTTTCCCCACCGAAGAATAATCCAGCTTCCTTCAGTGAATGCACCAACTTTTTTCTTGTTGGATACTCCTTCTGTAAATAGTAGCCGTAAACATGTCTTCGGATAGCATCGGCATCAAAGCTATCGATGCCTACGACTGGTTTTGCTCGTTTTCTCTTTTTTGGTGTGTGAAGTTTATTTTCTTCTGTGCCAGTCTCGCCATATTTTTTTTTAGTTATCCGTCTAACAGTTCGTTGTCCAATATTAAGCGCATCAGCTACGCGTTCAACCACTGACGTTATAGGTAAAATTGGCCCTCCATTTTGAGCTTCACGATCGAAATAGTTACGAAGGCGTATTACGAACTCACGTGTCTGACTATTTAGAACAGTTCTCTGCGTACGTTCGGTCATATCGACGAAATCCACAACAAAGGGCTTGAACAGAGTCCAAATTAACGAGCAAGGGTCAACAGTAATGCAGTATCAATATTTGAAATCCAAAGCCAGGTCAAAACTATATCACAATCGCATTGCACTGACAGTTTATACTTTTCGAAGCAACGTCAATTCGAAACTGCTTTGTTTTGCATTGAGCATTGACGCGAGTTTGCCGGAGGTAGTAGTTGTGCTAGCCAGCGATCCTATGTGACGATCGTATTAGATTCCATTTTTAAAAATTTATTGATATTTTTTTGCGATTTCAGAGGTTTGTCCACATAGTGAAAATTGTTCATATTCACAAGTACATTCACCCCTTAAATGGTGCAAACTGATTTTTCTACACTTGTATACATTTAAGAAATCAATTTAATAAATAAATTTTGAGTCCTAAACCTAAAACTACATTCGATAAAATTTATGAATCTCTGCACATCACTATCGTCAATAAAGTAATACAATTATTTCCTTCAAAGTCGTTATCAATTAATACGGAACTTCATGAGCGGACAAACGTCAAACCGGCCATCATAGCGTGCCGCTAGTTTAGTTAAACGTAACAGTAATATTATATTTCTGCTGTGTCAAGTAACGGTGACTTCTCACGATGCGTGATACTTCATTTGTTACATTTGTTGGCAATGTGATTTATTGTGTTCTACATGATTTCAAACGGAAATAACTTCATCCATCCATACATCCATCAGCCTGTATTCATCCACTGCTGGACATAGACCTTTTGGAGCGCGCCACCGCACTCGGTCCTCCGCCTTCTTCACCCGCCCATTTCCCGGTCCGGGTCCCGCAGACCCAGCGGGACCGCTGGGTCTGCAGGTCGTCCCACACTGTGTTTACCAGTACACCGCGCAGGATTCACATACAGTAGAATCTGCATTTCTTGAAGTTCGAAATCTTGACCTTATTTATCTTGGCCACAGACTATACACACACAGATACTTAGCCATGTGGAGGTAGGAATTTAGTATCGTATAATGAATGATACACACTGATGCATTATAAGTTAAATTAAGTAATTTAGGGTTATGTACCTCAAAAGGCAAAAACGGAATCCTGATAGGATCACTTTGTTGTCTGTCCGTCTGTCTGTCAAGACCCTTTTTCTCAGGAACGCATGGAGGTATCAAGCTGAAATTCATATCAATTACTCAGGTCTACTGTCCTTTGTCCTTTCATTACCTGTCCTGTCATTGACCACACGTAGTATTATATAAGTTTAATTTGTATTTATAAGTTTAGTCATACTAAGTATAATGAATTGTAGTGTTGGTCAATAAACTTTTATTTATTTATTTATTTATTAAAGGAGGCATAAGTACTTGAATTGAATTAAATTTCTTATGCAGATCCCTACAAGGGTTTATGACAAGTTGGGAAAGCTGATAAAATAGGACGTTGCTGCTTAATGCACAGTATGGACATCATGTCCTCGACTTTTTCTGGACGAGAACTACTTAAAATACTTTCACGATTTATATTTGAATCAAGTATGATTACCGGCGTTACGGACGCACAGCGATCACGAATTGTATAGCCACGAACGATATTCTTCTTGCTCGTCGAATCACAACCCGTGAGAAACTATCCTAATACATATGTTGTTTACAGTTGAAAATTGGTAGCCGTATGCCGGTATAGTCTCGCGAGACAAGTGAAGCCTTGTAAATGTCTTGCTTTAATCTATCCTTTCTCGAGAGGTATACAAATAAACAATTCAGAGTAAATTCTCCATAATACATACGAGTAATATGCGTACCCACTTGCTTTGACGTAAATTACGTAGTATATTATTCTATTGTAAAGCTTACGTTTGTATGTTATAATATTACTCAGGTAGTATTAAAATTTTCCTCACCGTTAAAACAAAACGCGCGTCAAAGTGTTCAAGTTATGTATTAGCCGTTTCATTGGGGTAAGGCATAACTTATTTGTGGTAACGCAATAATATCTAAGACCAATGTAATTGTTAGTAAAACCTAACCTCAGACAGGACCATTCCTTTAAGAACTTGATTGAAATTTGAGAGCAAAAAATTCGACCTTTCTCAGCGAGTTTAATAATGAATATTCGCTATTGACTCAATATTAAATATTGGCAATATTTTCGAACCATTTATGAAGCAACAAAATGAGTTTAACTTATGAAGAGGCAATATTTTATTTCGAAGACCGTAAGAAGAAAATGACATCAATAACGGCATGGCATTAACATCAATTATCCACAACTCGCAAGAAACTGACGCATTTATAAACTCAATAATAACTGACTCACTCAAACGAGTTATTTAGTATTGTATTTCCGTAATGCACTTTACTGATTCCGAGAGATAACTGTCATTTAATAGCCTGGGAGAAACTTAAACACATATTGGCCTGAGTAAGGTTTCTACAAATTGGCATTGGATTAGACACCACAGGCAGTATCTTACTTACGTCACAATATTATTACCTCTGATAGGAAAATATAACTTTGAAAGAGTTATCTTCTGCAAACACTTTTATCCACTATAAATTAGCTGTGGACTGCGATTTCACCTGGTAATATAGGTGATAATTTAAGATGGTAGCGGGTTGACCTCTTTGGGTTATAGCAGTTATTATACCCCTAAGTGTTTTCTACTCAGCATCGTATCGGAACGCTAAATCACTTGGCAGCACGTCTTTGCCGGTAGGGTAGTAACTAATTCCCAAATTGACCATGCAATGGGGATGATACCTATTTAAAAAATCAATGATTTCTAACTGATTATTAAAAAGAGGGTCTTCCAAAAGACCTAAAATTCATTTTAAAATATAGATTAAAGAAAAAAGTGCGTTGAAATTTGGTGACTTCACTATTGTGAATTTCATACAGCTTCCATACTAGAAGCGCGTTTTTATGTTTGATAACGAGTTGCTGATTTGATTGAGTTGTCATCATCCCTATTGACAATTCTTGATTTTAACGTTGTGCGTTTTGTTAGCCCAGGTTTCAATACCTAAGCTATTTCTTAAATTAAGTCTTTCAAGATAAAAATTTACCCAAGCCGGAATCAGAAGAGACCTTGATAGACGCGTGGAAATTGGATCCGGAGATGTGGCCAACGCTACTTGTGTGTGTAATTCAATTCGGTGCTACCTACTCCTTCCGGTAAAGGTGTCAGCCGCCTGGCGGGAGACCTTGTCTCTAATCTATCACCTTGGGAGATTTTATTAGTTAGTCACAACCCGCCACTCACGCCTTTTCTTTTTCAATGTCAACTGACACCTCGTCCACAATCCGTTCCGCTTGTCATTACGGGATTCCATCCTGAAATACATCATTATTGATGTCCGCGACATCAACGGCGTGAGGTTATTAAAAATAACGTGAGAACCTTGATTTTCGTGAGAACTTGAGGCGTCTCTTAGGCGTCTCCGCAGGGTGCAAGCTATCTCTGGAGTGTTAGAACTAAAATATGCAGGGCCTGATGGTATCTGTAGTGGCAGACGGCATCACGGTGTAATGTTAAAATGGCAGCCGTGTTTGTGAGATTAAATAAGGAATAAATATTAAATATGTAGCAAATGTGAAGATCGGTTAAGCAGCTGAGACGTAAAAAAGTTAACACACAGACACACCGCTGCAGGGTTTCAGATAATTGATGCATGTATAATGTCGACTCCCGCTAAGAAAAGATTTTCAAAAACTCCACCCAACCTAAGAACAAAACTATATTTTTAGAGGTTATTGATAATACGCGGTTCCTGGGGCTGGACCTACCCTTTTTTTTTCGAGGGGGAAATCTTCCTAAGATACCCAACTTCTGGGGGAGAAGTCGGGTTATGTAGGATTTGTACCTACTTGTACTAAAACCCCCTCGAGGCTCGGAGGCTCCGAGATCTCTATAAAGAACGCATCGGTGCCTCCCTTGCGCAATGCCCGTTGGGCTCATCAAGTCCACGGAAGTGCTGATTGCCCAAGACAGTCTTGTATGGCAGCTTCCAGTGTTAGAGGCCAAGATGCTCTTTGGGTCACTGGACCATGGACGTATAGCTTGAATGACTGGCATGAGACTGAGAGCCAAATCAATGACAATTTTAGAACTACAAAAGTTCTATTACCTATTAAGTAAGAATCAATGGTGTTGTATTTAAATTTTTTTTCCTACGAAGATTTGATAATATGTATTGTATGATTTGTCCATTATTGAGTGTAATAATAATTTTGAATTTAATTGCCCAATTAAATTTTGTTCAATAATTTAATTAGTATAATTTAATAATATTTGATATTAATAATTCTAAATGTTGTACGCCAGAAATGGCAGAATGCATGCTAATATTGTGTACACAACAAATAAATCAATAAATCACAAAGCAGGAATTATAGGAACTATAACCAAGCTACACTACCCTCGATCTTATTAACTAACAGCTGGTTTAAACTGTAACATTAAATAAGTATATGAATCATGTTTACCTACCAGTTAGATGTTGCAATCGGTTTGTGCACGCCAAACTAACTAGTACACGTGACTTATCTACAAAACCCGTCGCGCTATCGAACAGGCCGTGCTCTTATAAGTTTGTGAAATACATACTTATCCAAGCTAATATGATAAAACCAAACGAAATTGTGTCGTACTTTGTGATTATGTTTCACAGCTCAATCACTTAGGTGATCTTGAGGGGAGCAGAATTACGAGTAGCAAGCACCCTAGAAGATGAAAATAATAAAAAAACTAAAAATTATATCTAATCGTACGGAAAACTGAATATACGTAGATAGACGGAGTGGCGAGCGAAGCTATTTCATGGTTCAAAATCATACTAATATTATAAATGCGAAAGTGTGTTAGTTTGTTGGTTTGTCCTTCAATCACGCCGCAAAGGAGCAACAGATCGATGTAATTTTTGGCATGGTTAGGTATAGTTGAGGACCTGGAAAGTGACATAGGAAAATTAAGGAGGGAACTCCTTAATTTTCCGGGATAAAAATAAATCGGGAATCAAAAAAACTGAAACCACGCGGACGAAGTTGCGGGCATCAGCTAGTTCCAATAATAAAGTGGCACAACTCACAAGTTGTCCTACGTGGAATAAGTCATTTCATTTCAAGATAATTTGAACGATTGTGTTGTTTTACTGCATTGTTTCGCGTTGCCACGCTATCTAATAAAATTATTATGAACAGGATACGGTTAATAGTTCTGCAATGATATAATAAAATATCATACTAATCTTATTAATATTATAAATGCGAAAGTTTGGATGGATGTATGGATGTTTGTTACTCAATCACGCCCCAACGGCTGCAATTTGGCACAGAGATAGATTGTAGTCCGAATAGCACATAGGCTACTTTTTATCCCGGAAAATTAAAGAGTTCCCGCGGGAACCAAAAACCTCAAACCACACAGAAAGAGTCGCGGGCATTCGCTAGTATGTATTATAAATGCGAAAGTGACCAAAAGACAAACACTTTTGGTTTGTCCTTCAATCATGTCGCAACAGAGCAACGGATCGCCGTGATTTTTGCATGACTATATACTCGAGGACCTGGAGGTTAACATAGTTAACTTTTTATCCCGGTAAAAAAATTAAGGAGTTCCCGTGGGATTCGAAAACTATCGGACGAAGTCGCGGGCATCATCTAGTACAATATAAATGACTAGCAGACTCGCCCGCGACTTCGTCCGCGTGAAATAAGTTTTTTAACTCCCTAATTTTTTGGGATAATATATAGCCTGTGACACCCACCTATAATGTGGCTTTCTATTGGTACCAGAATTTTCAAAATCGGTTCAGTAGATCCAGAGACTACCCCCTACAACGTCACAAATTCACAAACTTTACCTCTTTCTAATATTAGTAGGTATAGATAATAATTGAAACACGAAAGTAAATAGTTTATCCTTATTGAGGGCAGACGTTTGCTAGATAAGATTTCAGACACGGCTATCTATCTAATAACATTGTTTTACATCACGTGTGTTTAGTTTTGGCTGATAAGGCACTTGTGTTTTGTGATTCCGTAGCCTTAGCTTAGAAGGATCGGCTAACCATAATATTTGACTTTGTTTTGTTAGAAGTTCATTGAATTGAGCACAGATTAAAGTTTGAATAGATCTGTTTTTCCGGTATCCGTTTTAAGGTAAGTACCTAAAAATATAAGCTTCATTTGGTGTATGGTACGATGTACCTTCGGCTCCAAGCAACAAAGCAAATCCATTTTTAGCGTTACCTTAAAGGGAAAAGCGAAACCCTTAAAGGATTACTTTGTCGTCTGTCTGTCAAGACCCTTTTTGTCAGGAACCCATGGAGGTATCAAGCTGAAATTCATATCAAATACTCAGGTTTACTGTCCCTTGGAGCTATATAAAAATCAAACTTCTAAGCCAACGCAATCAAAAGATACGGCCGTTTATGCTGCAAATTTTCGACACTCGCAAGGGAATCAAAACCTACAGGGTACTTCCCGTGAACTCAGAATCTTGAAATTTGGTACGAAGCAACGTCTTATAGCACAGATAAAGGAAAAATATATGTCTATTCATTCTTGATTTGAAGATATCAATATCATATGCGGATGGAGAAACGGATGGCACGGAAATTCGACACGACCGGAGAGACCAGGCCCAGGACCGACGGAGTAACGTGCTCTCCGAGGCACGGGGGTGAATTACTGCTAACTTCTTAACTCAGGGCTGGTACTAAGAATTTCTAGTCAGAAAACCCCAACACAACAAGTATTGGGTTTTTGACCGACTTGGGACTCGAATCCGGGACCTCGTCGACAGAGCTAAACACAAGTACTAACGAGGCAGTTAGCGAAGTAACATCTTCATTATATTATAAAAGAGTCCGATATTGAATCCGATATTAAATTTAGGAAAGGATTTCCAGAGCCTGTTAACCCAAAAGGTATTCTGAGGTTGATGAATTCTTAACCGAAATGTTAACCATCTGCACGAAATACATAGGTATTTTGATATATATTTATTGTACTTGACATCATTTTATTTAATGAAATCTGATATTTTAATGCTGTAATTATAATGAATTGAAAGCGATGTATGTAATTGTTTAATTATTTAGTTTTAATTTTAATAATTGAGGCCCACTCACAAGGGCTCTTAAATTGATTTAATTAAATATTTTAATGCTGTCTCTCTTTTCTCTTTATGCATTTGCCAAAAAGGGACAGCATTATCAAATTTAACGCAATCAGTTTAAAGGTGTTTGTGCAAGTGGCCCTAAATGTTATAATTAAGATAAGGTAATTTGATGTAACGTATTTTAATTATTGTATTTTATTTAGTTTATGTACTTACTTGCTTGCTTAAGGGCAAAGCAAGTGCATAAATTAAATAAAATTACGTACTTACGTAAATACCTATACGCGCAATAAAAAGTAACACGTTCAGACTATGTGCCGAAATCAGAAATAGACTCGATTCTCGAAGGCAGAATATAATATCTAGCTAAGAAAATCTTAATTAGAATTTCTTGTACCCACAATTTAGCGTCGTATTAGATTAATACAGTATACATATATTATAAAGGCACAGATGCAATAAAAAACGTAGCAATAAAAATTTCACTTTAATGTTTCCGGAAAACGTGCTGGCTTCGGTGTAGAGTTTCATGATAAAGTTTTTTTTTTTGGCATTTTTATCTTTTTCCGCATGGTACGTTTGAGTGGATCATTAAAATTACTTATTTATAACGCTATGTCGTCCACGTTATACAGGCAAAAAGGCACTACCTATCGCATCATTAAATAATAAGTCGGATGTATGTAAGCATCACTATCGTCACACTGCTAAACACAAGTCTACACCTCAGAATTCAGAGTTAAGGATATAGTCTACCGCACTTAGACTTATGCTTATTGGCAGACTTCATACACCTCTGTAAACATTATGCTCTATAAAGAACTCTTAGGCACGCAGGTTTCCTCACGATGTATTCTTTCCACTTTTAAGCAAGTACCATCAGATCGCCCAAATAGGCTAATGTATTTACTACTAAGTACCGCTAATATGTACAGACCATAC
This sequence comes from Erebia palarica, assembly GCA_964035005.1. Lineage (NCBI taxonomy): Eukaryota > Metazoa > Arthropoda > Insecta > Lepidoptera > Nymphalidae > Erebia > Erebia palarica. The sequence continues at coordinate 5,880,269 of OZ035992.1, forward strand.
CTACATACGTAATATTAATAACAAGCAATAATTAAAAAAATTAAAAACATGACTGCCCTGCCAAGAAATGAACTAAAAAGTTAAAAACAATAAATGATATTTTTTGTGAATCACTGGATATTGAACTATAGTGTTATATATTTTTAGAATTTACTCATCATTTTCTAGATGATGATAATATAGTTAATCTTATTATCGATTTTTTTTCAACATTAGTCTCTAATGTGGGACCATGGTCACCCCATCAATTTATTTTTAATTTTTATCTAGCCTGTCACCCGGAATAAGCTAGGGATTCTAACGATATCTCTAAATTCTCTCATTTATCAAAATCGGTTCAAGCGTATAGAAGTTATGGTGGAATATATAAACTCACATACATACATACATGAACCCTGAAAATAATATACTACTTTTTTCAGGCAGTCGTATAAAAAAACACACAAATAAAAGCAACCCCAAAAGGGAAATTTACAAAGCTATCGATCTAAGGTAACTACATAGTACAATCCACAAGGGAAATAAAATAAACCCCGAAAGTTATTAGCACCCAATTTGTTCACTAATCAATTATTATTGTAAAGGTCGGAGTTCACTCACAATACGATCAATACAATGTCGCATATGGGTGACACTAACCCCGTCCTCCATACAAAGTAAGCTGAAGCGACGATATTACTGCCGACGCGTCTGAGTTATCCACAATTAGATACAGTATTTTTTTTCTAGCTCTTGATTGCAATCCCACCTGGTGGTAAATGAAGGGTAGCAGGCTAACCTGTGACGGCTTTGGAATGTATATTTAAAACATCCACCAATACAGCCCATTAACGTCCCACTGCTGGGCACATGCCTCCACTCTCGTAGGAGAGTGGGAATTAAAGCTTAGACCCACCACGCTGCTCCAATGCGGGTTGGTTTTAACGACTATTATCATGTTAGTGATAATAACCGGGACCGACGGCTTAACATGCTCTTCGAGGCACGGGGGTGAAACACCGGCAACTTCCTAATCCGGGCTAGTATTGAGAATTTCTAGTCAGAAAAACCCAATACTCAATTATGGCCCGACCCGGGACTCGAACCCGGGACCTCGTCGGACGCAGTCGAACAGGCCAAACACTAGACCAACGAAGCAGTCGTATTTAAACCATACCTCTAAAACAAAACGTCATCGTACCGGAACGTGAAATCCCTTGGGACACCTTTTTGTCGAAAGTGTGGTAACTAGCCACGGGACACAGCGGAAGCCTCCCATCAGACCAAACCAGAGAAAATTCTGAAAGTATTAATTCCTAATCCGACCTGCCGGGAATCGAACCCCGGAACTGTCGTTTATATAAGATCACAACGCTATAGGGATGTCTTCATATCAACTGATACTGCGACTAGCATATTCAAAAGTATTAAACCGTTCAGAGTCTAGACTTCTAAGTTCCAGGTCAGACGTATTGAAACCATCTCGAACAAACGCAATCAGCTTTCCCCGAGATGAAATCATATTCTACGGCGTGAAAAGAAGAGTACCTACTCATTCGCGCTTACTACTATGTAGAATGCTATTGACACTTATTCTAAATGAAATAGAGTTTAATATTTAATACTAACAACCATATTGCACAGCGCGGCGTGAAAATTAGATGACATATCACTACGTACAATTCTATTGACACTTATGATTGAGCAATAGAGATTAAAATTGAATAACCTGACTTGAGACGGAATTAACTGCGAGCTGCGATTTGCGATGTTCCGTTTCAAGAGTGCCAGGCAATTTTATCTGCAACTTATTATTTTTTATTTGTATCGTATTCATCTTTATTTATGAGGGATTATTTTTACTAAGTTAAAGTATTTCTCCTATGTGGAGATTCTATGTGGAGAGGTATGTGGAGAGGTATTCTTTCTTTGTGTGTATAGTCAGTGTCACAAAAGAAGACAACGCGTTCTTCTCACTTCATTGGTCTTTACACACACTGACATAACATGGCCATGTTTATCTTAAAATAATTGCAACCATCGGTGCTTTAACCTTAGGTTCAAATTTGAATACGCGTCAACAGCAAATTTAGCAACGTCGCTATTTCGGGTTAACAGAATTAAAAACACATTTAAAAGGGTTACAGCTTCGATTCTGTTACACTTTCATTCTATAACACTTATATTTCTGTAACCTTTATGAATCTGTTTTTCAGCCCCTGACTACTACTAAAATACGACGACTAAAGCCGCCTGTAGGGGACTTTCGTGACACGGAATATAGACTTCGGTCGCGTAAGATTCATTTTTCGCAGGATATAAAGCATCCGAGTCCAAGATACAAGCATCGTCGTGCCAACGTGCATTTAGCGATTGAGCCATGAAAATATTAAGTAAGACGGACAGACACTCATTTACTTTTACTTGCAAAATAATGGTAATCCCATCTCTATGCATGTAACAGAACATATCCAACGTGTCAGACACGTCAATCGTTATCGAATAGATCGAAAGGTAGAAAGAAAAAAATGAAAGGCTCACCGCCCACTTTCTATAAATCACAATGCACGGATCATCTCGCGAGCCGCGACATATGAGTAGATAACTATGTTTGCGCAAACCGGATGCGTTTTGTTCCATTTTGAAAGTTAGTAAGTACAATATTGCATTGTAAAGAATAATAATGGAATTGTGTCGAAATAGCTATTGTGTTGTTAATTCTGATTGACTTTCACACATAAAAATACACGTAGTCTAATTCTATCTAATTTTTTTTTTGTTTTAAACTCTAATAACAATTACAGTCCGTCAAACTTATCTCACCCGGTGGACAAAATTGGAACTTTTTTATGCCAACTTTTTTTTTCATATTATCTACTAGCGATGATGTCACGGGGTCAGATAAGTTTTTGGGACTAAGTATAAATATCGAACGGTGATCCACCTTGTTTTATAGAAACACAAAGATTAACGAAATACAAAAGAAATGAGTAGGAAAAACATGTGGTCTACCAACCATTGTATTTCAATTAGGACGTACTCACTTAGACTAATTGTCTATACCTTACAAGTGAATACCTACTACACGTCAAGCAAACAAGTATCGAACAGACTAGCTAAATAAAGCTGTCTTCAAAAGTCGGGAGTCAATCAACAGAAACAGGTTCTGGAGGTGGCACTCGGCAGCTGTCAACAATTAAGACTTCCTGTGTACAAGGCCTCGTTCGCCCACCATATCACGCCGCTAGTAACCATTGCATTACTGCATTTAAATCTATTAACAACCCGGAGCCCCATTCCGTATAAGTTGCATATTAAAGCACCTGGTATTGAAAATGAAGAGTTAACTAATAACAAAAGTCTAAGACTTAATTTTTGGTGGGTAGCGATGAGCGGAAGCGGAATAAAATAGTTACGTTTTCCAATATTGGATAGAAGCAGGCGTTACTTGCGCGGAAGTCCATGATAATCAAGGAACATTAACAAGCTCAATTCGCTATAATCCGCCAAAAGATAGGTACACTCTGATCCTTAAGGTAAAGGGATCAGAGTGTATGTGTGTGTGTGTGTTTCCTAGTTCACATCGCTAATTTCTTGTTTCTACAATAATTAAAAGCTTTAAACAAAATTGGCAGGCATAGGGACTGTCGATAGAAGTGAGAACGAACATTTTCTTTTTCTAATTAAAATTAATAAATAATATTTCAAATCTAAACCTTAAAACTAAGGCATTCAAGTTTAATTACGAATGTATAATAATAATACTTAATACTTAAGACTTTTTGTCTTAAGAAGAACGGTGTCGGTCTCGCGTATTCCACATTTTTACCCCCTACCAAAAAGTGCTCAACGCATCTAAAGAAATTTCCACTTCAAAAACTATTCTCTTTGCTATTCCAAATGATTTCATTGATTATTTTTTTTTAAAACTCTTTCATAATCAAACGTCGAGTGTAAGTGTTTACAATAAATCAACGTAAAATAAAACAATTGTGTATTCACTGAATAATTGTTTTTGTGTCGGCAGCTGCACGCGCTGTGGACCGATTTATGTGCATTGCGTTGCTGCTATGTCCAATATTGTGCTCGGAGAAAAGGCTTTTTGGATGGAAAAAATCAATATTGTAATTCTTTCAATTAAAACTGCAAATATTATTTTTTTGGAAAATGTAGTCACCCACATAACTAATCTAACTAAAATATCTAACACAACCTATTTATTGCACTGCTGTACAACACAAAGTGTTCTAATCATCTAAATTTCTTTCTTCTGTCTAATCGTACCAATTCTTTCTAATCATACCAATATTATAAATGAGAAAATGTGATTGTCGGTTTGTTCGTAACCTTCGTAGCATAATGTTGTACTAAAATCTATACTACAAAATATATAAATAATAAATGCTAAAGTATGGATGGTGGATGTTTGTTATTCAATCACGCCATAACGGCTAAACTGATCTGGATGAAAGGAACAGAGATAGAATTTAGTCTGGACTCTGGAATATCATTTTGGCTTTTTATCCCAGAAAATTTAAAGAGTCAGGTAAGTCATAGTCAAATAATGTTTATTCAATTTAGGTAGGTATACTACACTTATTGACGTCCAGTTATTTATAAAATATTATAGTGATAATCAGTAACGGTATCTTAAAACTAAAGCTACGAGGATTCTAAACGCGCCCTGGTCTGAGAAGAGCCCACATCAAACTCAGCCGGGATTTTTTCTCATTATTACCATTTCACAAATAATCGTCTTAACCAAGCGACTATCAGAGCCATTAGATCAAATAATTGCCAAGCTTTCTTGTCATTTAAGTAATCCTTTACATGGTAATAGGATTTTTTAATGAGTTTACATTTTACATTAACTTTGAACTTATTCAGAGACATCTTAGGCATGTCTTCTGGGAGCTTATTGTAGAAGCAGACACTGTTTCTAACAAATGAATTGCTAGTTTTACTAAGCCTAGAAGCAGGCATTACAAGTTTTTTTGTAGTTAATAAAGTATTACTCGAATCAAAACCGAACCAAACATACCTACCATACCATGTATGAAAATAATCACATTCTACAAGTACTCAATACCAAATAAAGTAAAGACATGATGTTATGATGTACTTACTATGCTATGCAGCATACCGCCCACCGGGTGTCTATAGTAACTAAATACTTCTAATTCTAATTGGATGATATAATAATAGTAAATAATAATGTCATCCCGACCGAATTTCGGCCACGGCGCCCTATCTCCAGAGAGATTAGCCATCTGCGCGGGAGATATTAAAGTGCACAGGTATGTGCGCAAACACAGGTGCACTCTATGTTCCTTTACTCTCATAGCCCGATCGGACTGAAATTCTGACACGACCGGAGAGAGATCAGGCGCAGCACCGACGGCTTAACGTGCTCTCAGTGGCACGGGGGTGAAACACCGCCAATTTCTTAACTCCGGGCTAGTACTGAGAATTTCTTGCTAGATACATCATGTTTATGAGTAGTTTTTGTAGGTGGACTTTCTATGAAGCAAATTACTTAAAACGTATATCAGTAAGTACACATAAGTAAATAATAAATTTCACAAATCTTGTAGGTATAGAATAAGAATTCAAATATGCTAACGAATTAACTATTCTATACTGTAGTATATAAATTAAATAGCGAATGCCCGCTGGTTTGAGGTTTTTTGGTTTCCGCGGGAACTCTTTAATTTTCCGGGATAGAAAGTAGCCTATGTGCTATTCCAGACTATAATATATCTCTGTGCCAAATCTCAGCCAGATCCGTTCAGCCGTTGGGGCGTGATTGAGTAACAAACATCCATACATCCATCCAAACTTTCGCATTTATAATATTAGTAAGAACTCAGAAGTAAGATAATATTATAAAAAAAAAAAAAATTTTTATTTGCAGTAATTATACTTCAACGTGTCAGAGTGATAACTAAGCAAACAGTCAATAAATTTTTATATCTTTTCTTTGGCCCTGATGCCGGTGTTTCCATATTTCCATATTCATGAAGCTGACCTTCCGGCAATGCGACGCCACCGTTGCAACAGTTTCTTTTTATTTAGAAAATGTTCTTTTTAGGGCAAACAATGAATTCTAGAAATACGTTGCTCTCATGAGTAGATACTTACTAATCTTCAAATGAACAAAAATGTTTTTTTTATTTGAATCTAAAAATGTGCTATGATTTTACAAATAAAAATGAAATTTAAAAATGAAAAGAAAAGGTTTAAAAATTCCTGTCAGTTATTTTATATCGATTATAATATTTGCGTGGACAGTTTCAAGTACCTACTGCCTAGTAGTTAGGTACATAATAATTATAACGACTGCATCGTATCAGGCTTCATAAGCAAACCTGCCTAGTTACAAACTAAATTTACAATTTCACGCTAAATTTGCCATGGTGCTGCGATTACAATAAACCAAGCAATAAACTTATGTAGTTATATGAATTAATCTCCGAGACCTAATCCCCGAGGATGTTGGTTTTTTGAAATCCTGTAGTAGGTTGATGACTTTTGTTTTTCGGGAAAAAATTTAATCCATTATATGTAGAGTTTAAAACCGCGTCGGACTTAAATAAAGAGTTGATTTGAAGCATAAAGCAATACAAACATACTTTCGAATTCGTCTGTCCTTATCCAAACACATACACCTGCTGTTGTGTACATGGGGCTGGGAGCAGCAGACGTATCAAATCGCGGAAACTCTCCCAGCCCCAGGACAAATTGTGTATAAAATGTAACCATTTCTGTACTGAGGTCAATAAACACCCAGTTGTGGCCAACTTAGAATAAGAAAAAAAAAAAAAACACATACACCTTGCTGATACATTCTAACTTAACAATAAAATACAGAGTATACTATAGACCAGACTTACTTAGACAGACAATTTGAACCTCTATGGTCAAGTACGACAAAACTTTTGATCAAAGAGATATGATGTTACTAATTAATGCCCGCGACTTCGTCTGCCTGTTTTTAGGTTTTTTGGTTACCGCGAGAACTCTTTAATTTTCCAGGATAAAAAGTAGCCTATGTGCTATTCCAGACTATATCTATCTCTGTGCTAAATTTCAGCCACATCTGTTGGGGCGTTATTGAGTAACAAACATCCATACATCCATACAAACTTTCGCATTTATAATGATAATAATATTAGTAAGATCTACTATTGACGGATGGGCGAGCGATGGCTCCCTAGCCAGCAAGTGCCATAATGTCATTCAGCCCATCTGATTATAGTCGCAGGACTGACCACAGATACAGAGAAAAAAAAAACTACATAATCCGTATCAATAGTAAATTCAAACGAACGAGATCAAGATAACGATAATCGATATATGTCACCGTAAGATTGTAAAAACCGTTAGATTATAATCTAACTCGCGAAATTCTAAACTGTCGAAAGATTAGAATTTAACGCATTATTTTCCGGTAGATTGTAATCTGATAAGTTTTTAAACCCGATAAAACCTAAGTGCCCGGCCTGCGGCCGGGCACTACTTAATTGTTTATGTCGAACCCTAACCTAACCTACAAGAAAGAGACAAGAAAACGTAAATAAAATGAATATTTCAAAAATTGACACTCAGAACATTGAACAGTTTACAATCTTTCGACAGTTTAGAATTTCGCGAGTTAGATTATAATCTAACGGTTTTTACAATCTTACGGTGACATATACACTGCGTAAGTGCGTACGCTAAACGCAACGTTATTATAACAAACGCATTTCGCAGCTGCGTACCAAAGAACGCTATTTGTTTTTCATCATACCTATTCTAAAAACGAATATTGGCTTCAGAGGATAGCGGGAGCAAAATGTAATTTTTAGGCCCATGGGACTTTTCATTTCTCTGTTCTGATTGGTCCGCGTTCGTGCTTCTGATTGGTGCTTAAACGTATAGGTAATGTCCGTACATAGTTGATACTCCTAGCTTTTTCTCATACGTAATGATGAAAAATAGTGTGTGTCACTCGGGGCCAAATTTTTTGTTCTCGGGCGGCGTATATCGAATTCCTCGCTACGCTCAGGATTCTACTTTAGAATCCTTTACTTCGCTCCGAATTCAAAATAGCGCCCTCGGGGAACAAAACTTTTCTTTGGCCCCATATAACACAAATAACTATTAAAGTCTGCGTCTGTATGTTAGGTGTATGCCTGTCAATGATGTTCGTGGAGGTTGTGAATTGGGTATTAGACTACTAGTTAAATAAATTATTTTTTAGTGATTATTAAATAAAGGATCTCCTAAAAGTCGTAATATCCACGTCCCTTGCTAGTTTTTTTTGAATAACCGTTTTAAATTATCGATTAAAGTAAAAAAGTGCGTCGAACTTGATGACGTCACAACTTAAAATTTCATACAAAATCCATACTAAGCACGCATTTTGATGTTTGACAAAAAAAAGTTGCTGATTTGACTAGTAGTCAAATACCCAATTGTGATATGAAGAACATCCGGAGTACGCGTGAGAGCTGCGCTACTGACGTCATATTGGTAGATTTGCTTGGCGATTCAAGTTTCTTTCTTTCTTACATGCTTCCGCTTTGCGTCACTATTGCCAAATGACGACCTGAGTCTTGCCGTGCACCTGCCGTTGCGCGTTTTGTTTGTCCAGGGCCTAATACCTGTAACTATACCACTACGGATTTAGATGAAGACATGGCCAGAAGTTATAGTTATTTCAACTAGTAAAGCCTAGAAATCTTGCGGTAAGCATTTTATTTTCATAGCAGACACCAGAGTTAGACAGACCCATACTTTCACAAGACCGCAGCGCAGGCGGCTTTTCTAAAACAATACAAATTTACAATAGAAAGTGCTGTAAAATTTTCATTGACTTGCAAATGAATGATCAATAATAATACAATACTACTCTCCTATTTAACAAAAGGGAACAATGAAGCTTAAGTAAGTACTAAAGGCTCAAAGGAAAAAACTAACTAAAAAGTTAAAATTATAAATTAGAATCAGATTCACATTTTTATTAAATGATATTTTTTTGTGAATCACTGGATATTGAACTATAGTGTTATATATATTTGTGGAATCTACTCATCATTTTCTAGATGATGATTATATAGTTAATCTGATTTTCAAATTTTTGTTTTCAACTTTAGACTTTAATGCGGGACCATGGTCATCCCATATTTTTTTTTTAATTTTACTATTCCATGTTACCCAGAATAAGCTAGGGATTCTAACGATTCCTCATTTATCAAAATCGATTCAGGCGTATAGAAGTTATGGGGGAATATACAAACTCACATACATACATACATATATGTAACATGAACCCTGAAAACAATATATACTCCTTTTTTCAGGCAGTCGTATAATAATCAAGTAAATAAAGAAGATGTTTAGAAGCAGACAGTAATAAATGTGATGCTATAGAATTACAAAATGAAAGTCAAACTTTCAGATGAGTTTTTTTTAAATCTTTTTCAAGTTAGCCTTTGACTGTGATTTCACCTGTATGATAAGTGATGTAGCAGTTGAGACTGCATCATAGTAAGCATGAGCGTGGCTAACCTGGTAAGAGTATGGCATTTATAAAAAACTTACAGTTAGTTAACCCTAATCGGTTTCTTCCGGAATCGTTTGGTGGTACGTCTTTGCTGGTAAGGGGATCACTAGCTACGACCGAAGCCGCCTACCATACAAGACCAGAGATAATTATTAAGTAATTTTATTTTGACGACCTCCGTGGCGCAGTGTGTAGCGCTGTTGTCTTAACGTGCGGAGGTCCCGGGTTCGATCCCCGGCAGGGTCAATTTGGGAATTTATAATTTCTGAATTTTCCCTGGTCTGGCCTGGTGGGAGGCTTAGGCCGTGGCCGATAAGGTGGTAACTCCACCTTATCGGCAAAGACGTGCCGCCAAGCGATTTAGCTTTCCGGTACGATACCGTGTAGAAACCGAATAGGGGTATGGGTTTAATATAACTGCCATGCCCCTAACAGGTTAGCCCGCTACCATCTTAGACTGCATCATCGCTTACCATCAGGTGAGATCGTAGTCAAGGGCTAACTTGTAGTGGATAAAAAAAAAATTATTCTCGCGAATTATATTTCGCGTACGGATTTCACCTACTCCGAACTGCGAATGCGGTGAGCGTCATGTTATTACAACTCCATATAACACAAAATATTCGCGCGAATATAATTCTTACCGCACCGCGTGAAATTGGTATCAAACCACAGTTTTTTCGCGTGTATTTTATTCGCAATTGCGTTTATCTCCATACGATTTCTAGTGTAACAGAATTGCGAAAAAAAATCGCGCGAATGTTTTTCGCAGTGCAAACGTAGGCTTAACAGTCAAATCCAAAACTAAACATTTAAAGTGTTTAAAAAATATTCTCAAAACTGACACTGTTCACAAAAACTGTTGACCACTTTGCAAAAACGCCAATTAATGTAAAATTGGTTCCCAACCAACCAATCTATTACGATCAATCAAACCGAACTAGGTACTTTGACAATAAATTAATTAACAACAAATCTTTTGTCGATTAATCAACTAATTGCTATTCAATTTGAAAATGATGACCGACAATAATCTCCGGCCGATTAATTAATTTAATCACTGAATAGGTAGCGAATAACTGGACAAGTGCATGTCAGAACAAGCATAAGGCGGGGGTTCCGTAGTCATGCTAGTTGCTAAAATCTTGAAGATTGCTGGAAACCTGATAATGATTTTTAAATAACTATTCAACAAGGGATCAGTCGAGGGGATGAGCCATTTTATTTTATCTGATCTTGCTTTTCATTTCACGAGATACCCTGTAAACTTTTTTTTTTCAAAAATTATCCAAGTCTGGGTGTATCGGTAATATTTACATTTCTATATTTACTGGTGTGCAGCAAAATGTTGATCTTTTAATACGTATATGACTTATCTATAACTATAACCACTATATATTTCCTTGGATCAAATACACCTTAGCTTTTTTGTTATTTTTAATTTAACATGGCTTTTGTGTTATTTTTAATCGAAACCACCTATTCTTACTTCTTGTAAGGTCACAAAAGGTAACCTCGGAAAAGAAAACCAATGTGCAAAGTACAAAAATAAGGGCGTGTGGAAAATGTCACGGTCTACGACAAAACACACAGAAAAATAAGTACAGATTAAAGCCTCATTAGAGATGAAAACAGGTCAGAATGAATTGCTTCTTTTGAATCGTTAGGTTACTAAGGGGATCGCTCTATAACTGACAGAAATGGTAAGGACTAAGGAGAGTTTTTTAATTTTTTATTTAGGGCGTAACTTTACGTGAATATGTAACAAATACTAAACAGATTCAGTTAAACAAGAGATTAAGCTATTTCCTTTATTTATTTAATCGTATCACGTTTAGAAAATATAAGCGTTTATACAATATTTCAAGTTCTACTTGAGTACTTGAGTATCTCAGTCTACTTGAGTGAATTTGCACTTGTCCGTCTGTCAGAGACTTATAACTTCTGAATTACTGAACGTAATTACTTCAAATTTAAATATAATATGTAAACCGATGGCCTCCAGCCGAATATGGCTTAAAAAGTTATAAAAAAATTTATTTCAGGGGGCTCTGATAGAAGCGAATGCGAAATAAAATTATTTTTTATAGCGTTACATAGGGTTGCGGTATATCATTTTAAAGATAATTAGGAATAGGGTCCAAAAATATTTTTTTTTTAATTTTTTCCCTAAAATTGACGAAATGGGGGACTTCCAAAGTGGAGATTTTCTAACGTCCAATGTTGAACTCAGAACTCTCAATTTTCTGAAAGGCTGAGCCTGAAACTTGATCAATTATTTGAATTATATCCTGTACTTGAACAACAAATACTAAAATTAGATAAATATTATAAGGAAACGAAATTATTTAATTTTTAATGAGCTTCAGTATTTTTAACAGAACTTCACAATTATGTCAATAGATAGCGCTCTGTAAAAGTTTATTCGTTTTTCCAATAACTCTTTAGTTCTTGTGCGTCTCATGTTACAAGTTAACGATTACAATATATAGTTACAATATAAAGTTAGTACTATCTTATGGATACCGCAAGGTCTCAGTTCGGGGCGAACCATCTCCTTACTAAATTAGGACAAAATCGATTAAATAGATGGGCCTTGTAACAAAATTATACCAAGGGTTCAATAAGGTTTAAACTTGCTTTAAGACTAGCATTGAAGTCGTTTTTACTCGCATAGTCGTTGAATGATTTAAAAGGCCAACCTTTAGATAGAATACGAGTACTATATTTAAGTCCTCTTTTAACGAATGAGACTCTCAGACTGGATAAACAGCGCAGGATGTTTTTATAGCCGAGAGCACTTTAAATAATAATGGTAAAGAGGATAGAAACTAAAAATCTATATATATAAAAAATATTGTACTCACTAATTCTATCAACGCACAACCTAAACCAATTAAGTCAGAACTAAAACAATAGGTTCCTTTTACTATATAAATGCTGCTCACTAAGAAAAGATTTTTGGAAATCGTACCTACCCCAAGTAGATTTTAAAAGGTGATGAAAGTTTGTATGAAAGCCCGATATATCCATGAGAATTAGTATTAGGGCATTCTGTTTAAAATGAAGCACAAGGAGAAAAATCCTGAAACATGTAACTTAGTTTCAGGATTTTTGGAAAATCCACCGAGTTGTCCCCGATTTTCAAAAATTCAACCAAGCTTTGTAGCTTATTAGTTTTGGGCAGTATGTAGGTACCTAAAGCAAAAAAAAAATGTGAAAGCGCTGCGCCGTACCGGAACTTCAGCTTAACATTGGTGTTACTAGTAAGACTGTCAGAATATCATTCCAGTCGAAAATTTGTTCAAAAACCTCTTCTCTCAAAGCACCATTAATAAAGAAATTACTTGCAGACAGACTGTCTATTAGCTTGGCGCCAATGCGGAATGAAGATACATTTTACTTTCAACTATTTAATTGTTTGAATGACACCAAAAGTAAACTAAGAGTGAAAACATACTATGGACCGGTGAGGACAAACCGTCCGCGCGAAAAGTCGGAGGGGAATGACGTTCTTTTAGGTCGCCCAGTGTGCGCGCATCTAATAAGTGTGATTGTCGTAGACTTAAGACCATTCAAATATATTTTGTTGTCTGTAAGTAGTGGTTCACTAAAAACATCATCATTTAATTCTTCATTATTAAACAATAACATAGATAATTAATAACATTTTCATCATTTTAGTCTAATATAAAAATATTATTATATATACAAAGAAAATTTTGCTAAAATGCATCAAAGAATTCCTCCCCATCACCGTCATCGGGCAAAGTGCCCAGAAGACCGGCAGCATAAAAAGTAAGTAAGTAGTGTGTTTTCATTTAATTACCAATTGGGTGTTGAAGGCCTGTTATACAATCGCCAAGTTACACAAACCTTATCTGATGAATTAATTTGACTTTTTGACAGATGTTGTACAGGAATCCTGTCAAAATTTCATCGTCGGTTAAAATACCTACTTGAAAATTGTGAAACAGGCTCTTAGTGAAAAATTATGTAACTAGTAAGTATGCTGATCTAATTTTTGACGACCTCCGTGGCGCAGTGTGTAGCGCTGTTGTCTTAACGTGCGGAGTTCCTGGGTTCGATCCCCGGCAGGGTCAATTTGGGAATCTATAATTTCTGAATTTTCTGTCCTGGTGGGAGGCTTCGGCCGTTGTAGTTACCACCCTACTGGCAAAGACGTGCCGCTACCCGATTTAGCGTTCCGGTACGATGCCGTGTAGAAACCGAATAGGGGTATGGGTTTAATATAACTGCCATGCCTCTAACAGGTTAGCCCGCTACCATCTTAGACTGCATCGTCACTTACCATCAGGTGAGATCACAGTCAAGGGCTTACTTCTAGTGGATAAAAAAAAATCTTGGTATGACAAGATTCAGTATTTAAAGCAGAGATATCGTTAGATTAAGGTAAGGAGGGATAAATGCTGTACGGGTATAACATTACTGGGTCCTTGACCCCTAAGGAATACCTATAGACCCGAAGATTTCCAGCCGTAGTACCTACTTCAATACTCTATGAAAATAAATGTTATACATATAGTACTAACAACACAAACAGTAACTATAGTCGCAGAACGATAATGACTCTTTTATTAACGTGTACGATAACATACATACGCTATTATATTAAACATACATTAGGGTCAATTTTCCGTTATTAAGGAGGATAGTGAACCAACGCGGCCTTGGAAAGATGCGGTGCTTGTTTACAAGTAGGTATTTAAATATTTAACTTCATTCATACTGATATTATAAATACAAAACGCAGACTATTTATAATTTCGTCCGATCGATTTTGTACATTTGGATTAGGTTCTATCCCTGGAAAAGATTCCCACAGGATGCTTCAAAATTCAGATGATTTTTATTCAAATAGACTATTTACAAGTGCTTATGAATAGTCGAATGAATCTACCACTGATTCGGAATGCCATTCCTACCGAGAAGAACAAGCAAGAAACTCAGCGTTTGCTCTTTTAAAAAAAATAAAACATATTTACAATTACATTAATCTAAAGATACATAAGAAACCGTACACCTGAGCATTGCTGGAGCGAGCTATGCGCTTTTATTATCATTTATATAATCTTCGACAGTATAACAAGCATTTTTTAAATGGACTTCTTAAACTTGTCTAAAGGGAAATTTATAATAGGTTTGGAATTTTGTTTAAGAATAGTATGCTCATTCCCACGAACGACCTTCGGATTGATGGACGGATGGCATCTAAAACCATGCCGACGAAGACGCTGGCATCAACTAGTTTGAAGTAGTAGTGGTTATGCTAGAGTACAGAAAACGGCAGTAGATGCACACCATATTTGCGTTGATTCAAGTAAAATAAAAGCAATTTTTTTAAAATTATGTTGCCTAGGAACAGGGACTGACGAACCTTGTCTTAAGTATGATTCTAGCAACATTGTACTGAAGGTAAATTATATGCCTATACGACAAATTCGGAATTCATTTATTAACTATGATATACATTATGTAATCTGGTAAATGCGTAATGCTAAATGCCAGTTCATACCGATTATCCATTCTGTTACCAGATTTATGGGTTTAATAGATTATAGGGCACTGTTAACACACGCAATCTATCCAATAGTAAATTACAGTACCACAGTTTATTCAAGGGGCGTAGAATTAGGCCGTTCTACTATTTCTGTCCGTCAAAATGTCATGCCACGGTTGCGCAAACGCACCCGCGGCTGTTACGACACGCGGAGTGTGCTGAAAAATCGTGTTGCTACGGAGGAAGATGTATGTAGATGTATATTATACCTAACGTCGATTTCACATGAGAGCAGAGCAAAGAAGCTAGCTAGAGTAGCGTAAAGAACAGTTCTGCTACCACGTGAACGCACATTCACCTTCACAATTAAGTAGTTCTAGGTAACTCACCACTCTGCCTCACTTCTTTGCCCTAGTGTGAAATGGGTATTATCCGAGCTGACCTACCCTGTCTTCGGACTGGCGTTTGAAAATCATTGCATTTATGGAGAATGATACGCAGAATCTCGAGTTACTAGAGCCTTTTTGGAATTGAGGCCAAAATTAACAGGCATCAGAGGCATGAAAGTCACGAGACATCGGATTTCCGTCCCATTGGCCATCCTAATCAAGGTCAAATATTTAGAGACCGGGCTATCGTTTGAGACTAAGCAGCCTCTTTTCAGTATAACATGCTTTGGTATTGTCTTATCGTATTATCACGCAAGACTTATGATTTTCCCTACACAAAAAACATAATTTTTTTCCCCACTACAAGTTAGCCCTTGGCCGCGGTCTCACCTGATGGTAAGTAATGATACAGTCTAAGATGGTAGCGGAGTAAACTGTTAGGGGCATGGCAGTTATATTTTTTGTACGGTAATATTGAAATATAATATGTCATCTTACATGACTACGAGATGGGGAACTTGTTAATTTATAAGAAAACAATTTAACACTCATATACTCATTAAGTTTGTGAAGCAGACAAGTAGTTATTTATCTAACGAAGGTATCACTCACGAGGTAGAGATAAAATAGGCAACATTTAAAGTGCTGAGTGAAGAATGTAGACGCGTCGGTCTAGACTTTAGACGCTCGAGTGGAGACGAGATGAAACCTAGATGATTATGCCCTCGTCTAAGCTAAAGTGCAGTGCAGAGATACGGCCTTGATCTTACAATGTTAGGGTGAAAATTTCAATAGTGAGACGGTTCTAGGTAAGCAACAAGAAGCCGTAAAAGTATGAACTTACAATACTTTAAATGACTGAGTGGGGGAATAAATTAATCAAAAATTTTTAATCCAGGCGATTCTTGTAAGAATTTCCAAACTTCATCCTGGAGCGTTAGGTACCCGGAAAGTAAGCACTTAGATAAATGACCGATATGAAGGAGTGGACCCATCATAAGTACTCAAATGAAGAAGACTGCAGAGGATTGAAAGGCTTTTACAATTTCACAAGTAAATAAAATACCTAGGAACAAAACCACTCTTTGGCTAAGTAGGTGAAGCTGCGAATTGCGAAGTTACAAAATTACAGTGTATTCAGAAATTTGCTTCGCTTTAGCCTCAAGGGAATATAAGTCAAATAAACCTACTCCGGCTCGTAGTTACTTAGTTCTAAATGAACTTCATAACAATGGAGCTCTGTGTAACAAAAACTTTCCTAATTTTAATTAAACGACAGGAAAAATTGCCAGTTAAAAGAATTAAAAGTAAAGTACTCCAAGAAAGATCTTGATTTTGTCCAGTCATAATATTTTTGTTATCTAAATCTACGATCATACTTGCGTTTTGTTGAGCGTGTCACGCACGAGACGGGAGATAAGTGTGCGTGTCGTAAGCCTGAGGAATGCCGCCTTTGTAGACTGCAGCCTTATTAACAGATCCAGGCTCTATTCTATTATCTGTCCAATCATTTTACTTTTGGCAGCTCGATTCAATAATGTTCTAATACGTTACTTATGTATTAAAATAAATCATTTGTGTAAAACTGCATACTAGATGTAACATGAATCAGGCTGGTCATATAGAAACCATCCATCGCCAAAGGAGAAAATCAAGAGAGGTTGTGTTGCAGCTTCGTACGACTGTAGATGACGTTCTTGAACCGGAAATTCGTACTTACTAGATGGTATATGAGTTACGAAATATCTGTTATAAGGGAACGCTTCACTATTGTAAAAAAAAGTGCTCAACGCGGCTAAAGAAGTTTTCACTTCAAAAACTGCGTCTATGAAGTATTGCCTTTTTTGTCGATGTTTGCCTGTCAATAATTATGAATCTTCAGAGGTGTGAATATGTCAAAAGTAAATGGTTGCACAGATATTGTGCTATTCCCCTCGACGCCCTGTGTTGAGCTGCGCACATGGCTTTCACGATCAATAAATCGTGAAGTCATATTTAGCTAGACTGGATACTTAAGACAATGCCGGTGTCGGGTGGCAGCGACACTCTGTTTTTTTTATCCACTACAAGTTAGCCCTTGAGTGCGATCTGACCTGAAGGTAAGTGATGATGCAGTCTAAGATGGTAGCGGGCTAACCTGTTAGGGGCATATTAAACCCATACCCCTATTCGGTTAAATCGCTTGGCGGCACGTCTTTGCCGATAGGGTGGTAACCAGCCACGGCCGAAGCCTCCTACCAGGCCAGACCAGGGAAAATTCAGAAATTATAAATTCCCAAATTGACCCCGCCGGGAATCGAACCCGGGGCCTCCGCACGTTAAGACAACAGCGCTGCACACTGCGCCACGGAGGTCGTCAAAATATTATATATAATATAATATATAGAGGGCTAGATTGATATCACTCGTCGCTATCAATCTAGCCCTGTGATCGCCACTCCGTCTGCCGAGCATTGCGATATGGCATGGGCCATTACAAAATAGACTCAAAAAATTCAACCACATTTTAACGCCCGAAAAACGTTAGTATGATCGGAACCTAAAATTACAGATTACAGAAACTTTTCGGTAACATCAAACTAAAGACAGTAGGTACTTAAATGAAGTCAAAATTTTTCGAATAACACAGACTGAGATCGAAATCATTATTATTATTTCTAAAATGAAATTCTTTAAGTAATTCTATGTAAACAGCGAAAAGTATTTCAACAGAAATTCGGTAAACTTTCTACAGTAATTATTTTCTACCTTGTTTTTCGTTTCGCCTCAATTTCCATCAAGGCGAAGCCTTTGACGACTTTGTTCAGTTCAAGAGTTTTATTTAAGTACCTGTAACAAATAAAAAATAGAATTAGGTAAAAATAATTAATTTTATATTCAAACTTTTTAAAAAGTTATGCTAACTAGAAACCGGTAACTGTGTAACTTTTCAAGTTGATTTTGCGTAGTTATTATTTACCTATTCAGCCTATTAACGTCCCGCTGCTGGGCACAGGCCTCCACTCTCATAGGAGAGAGGGAATTAGAGGTTAGACCCACCACGCTGCTCCAATGCGGGTTAGCGGGCTTGAACGACAATTATCATGTTAGTGATAATAACCGGGACCGACGGCTTAACGTGCTCTCCGAGGCACGGGGGTGAAACACCGCCAACTTCCAACGCCACGGCGGCCAATCTCTAGAGAGATTAGCCATCTGCGCGGGAGATATTAAAGTGCACAAGTGCACTCGCTGTTCCTTTACTCTCGTAGCCCGATGGGACGGAAAATCCGACACGATCAGAGAGAGATCAGGCGCAAGACCGACGGCTTAACGTGCTCTCCGAGGCACGGGGGTGAAATACCGCCAAGTTCCTAACTCCGGGCTAGTACTGAGAATTTCTTGTTAGGAAAACCCATTACTTGTTACGGCCCGACCCGGGACTCGAAACCGGGACCTCGTCAGCCGCAGTCGAACATGCTAACCACTAGACCAACGAGGCAGTTCGAGGCAACATTAATATAATAGCTAGCATTATAGGTAGCAGTCCTTGCGCTAACGATAATGCATGTAAAATAGCCTACGGACTACGGCGACATTTGTTAAGCCACGTATTGCCACTGTTTTATACATATAAAACACGCCTTACATACCAACTCATTAATGGTCAGCGTTAAATAAATCAGTAAACTGTATAATTTAACTCCAGGAAACTATTAAAATGAAGAAGTTTCAATATTAACACACACAGTTTATTAATAAAACAATGTGCGTAGATGTTAGATAATATTATATTATGAATCCCCCCCATTCAATGCTCCCACGCATTCTAATAAAGCATGGAATAACATGAAGATTCCCTTGGATCGTGTCGCAAGGCTTGGTCATACACAACGCGCGGCAACTGTTTAAAAACGCTATTAAACAGTTCCTTGTGTTATTTACCATTTCTAGGCCGCCCATACACGGACTGCTCGAGCAGTTAGCCAGTGATCAACGTACACGGACCGCTCAAGCAGTCATAGTCAACAGCTTGAAGCTACCATCGATAACTGCTGCCAACTGCTCGAGCGGTTCCATGTATGTGTGTACGTAGAAGA
Source organism: Erebia palarica (assembly GCA_964035005.1). Classification (NCBI taxonomy): domain Eukaryota; kingdom Metazoa; phylum Arthropoda; class Insecta; order Lepidoptera; family Nymphalidae; genus Erebia; species Erebia palarica. Next base: position 5,899,787 of record OZ035992.1, read on the forward strand.
CTGTAGTTCACTATGCAGAAGAAGCTGTCCGTGCATGGCCGGCCTTTTGTTTCGGGCGGTTGGCAGCAGTTATCAATGGTAGCTTCAAGCTGTTGATCACTGGCAAACTGCTCGAGCAGTCCGTGTATGGCCGGCCTTAGATTGTCTCGAATTTAGTACGAGCAAAATTTTAGTAAGGTGGTTTAGGAAAATTTTTACATAGGAAAAACACAATAGCTTATTATGGAGTATTTTTTGGCATAGATAAAAACAGGTTCACAAGAAAATCCAATTTAGTGCAGACGGAAAGCGTGCAAACTGCAAAGCCTTTATAAATAGAACAGTATTGTCAAACGTTTGATCAAATTGGCACATTTTTGTATCACACAAGAAAAGCAGCGTAAAATTTGAACCAATGTTGGAACCAAGGACGTTAACCGAAATAGCATACGAAGCGGAACGGACTAATGATGGGCTAAAATCAATCACAAACTCGTTAACTTTTTCACAAAGTGTTAGTCTTCGGAAATCTAGGGAAATTGAGAAATCAATGGGTGTTATATTTAATTTTTTTACCTATAGGAAAATAATTAAATGAGATATATAAACTACTAGATGATGCCCGCGACTTCGTCGTTCGTACTTCGTTTTTTGATTCCCGCGGGAACTGTTGACTTTTGAAACATCCTATCTCTGTACCAAATTTAATCAAAATCGGTTGAGCAACTTCAAAACTTCAAACGTTGGCAAAAGCGTCACCTTTCGGATTTTAAGTTGGTATTCGACGACCTCGATACATAGAAGTAAAAGAAGCAAAAGATCCCAAGTAAGGTCTACCTGCTTGGGTTTATTTTTTGCCTAGATTTAGGCAAAAAATAAACCCAATATTACCTATTTTTAATACCTATTTTTAGGTTTCGCGCCCAAGGCTATCTCGAGCCAAAGTATATTCTAAACTTCTAAAGTTTTGTCTTGGGGCTATGAAACCTTCGGCCACTTTTCCAAATAACTGTGTTATAATGTATCAAAAGCACTCGTTTTTAATGAGTGCTTTTTTGTGTTAAATAAATAATGCTAGGTAAACGGAATTAGTTCGGGTATTATTTTCAACTTTGATAAGGATTTATGTTGTTGTTTTAATAATTATCTACAAATTTTTAGCGGGTGAGAAACATATACACAAATAGAAACATTTATTTACAAACGTACATTTAAAATGTTCGTGCCTATGAATGCAATTCCACCTTCCATAGAAAGTATATAGGTGAAATTTAAGCTAGCTATTATAATGTGAATTTCGTTTACGCAGTATTTCGATCAGATTAGATAGGATTGGTATCAACATTTTTTTTTATAGTACCTATAACATCCAATTTTCGTGATAAAAACCAATACATAAAGGAACGAGTACATACACAAAAGGCCTCTATATTTGGACACGCAACAGCAATACTCGGTAAACAAACAATCGATCATGTAGATGATTGATACGGTGTGAACTATGGAGGGGCATGATATCCGTTTCCGATTATATGATGCGCGTGTCAAATGGAGATCGCGACGATATCTGACTGCAAGGCATCTTAAATAGGTATCCGTCCATACTAATTTTATAAATTGGGTATTTGACTACTATTCAAATAAATTATTTATAATAGAGGATCTACCAAAAGTCGTAATATCCACGTCCCGTGATGGTTTTATATTGAATAACCATTTTAAACAATCGATTAAAGTAAAAAAGTACGTCGAGCTTGTGGCGGTCTTCGCAGTCCTCACATAATCCAATAGATGGCATTACAAGTACGATTCACGCGACCTCGAACAGCCCAACTCACGATTACGAAGCGTTCTCTGCATTACGCTATATATACGTCCTCCAAAGATGAACGGTCGGACCAGTGGTCTCCGAGCACAACGCCCGCTCGGAGGATGATCATCCTTTGTTACGGTCGAGCCATATCACCTGCTCCCGTACAAGCTTTAATGACGTCACATTTCAGAATTTCATATAGATCCCATACTTAGGACGCGTTTTCACGTTTGAAAAAGTTGCTCATTTGACTAATTGTCAAATACCCAATTATGCTAATATGAGTTTGTTTGTTTGTTACGCTTTCACAGCCCATCTTTTCAACCGATAAGGAGACAGCGCGGGGATCAAAAATCTTAATCCACGCTGGTCGCGGGCGCCATTACTTAATAACTTGGAGCAAGATATGGTAAATGGTAATGCTGTTATCGAAAAAGCGAGTCGGCATAACGGATGGAAAGTCTAGAATAATAAAATTTATCACTTATATTTTATCAGTAAAATTATAGTTATTTTTGATCCGCGCGAAAACAGCAGAAGTTTTGGGCATAACAAAACAAATTTGAATAATATATCTGTCTGAAATCATAATAATATTCTCATAATTAGCTGCATGAGAACTTTATTTTTAGAATTGAATATCTCGACCTACAATTGAATATTAACCTAACTCGGGCAAAGAAAATCGCGTAGTTACCCTAAGTAGGCCTTCGAATTATTGTTGAATCAATTTAACGACATCAACTCGTATCTTCCCAGTTCCCACCTGCAGATTAGTTGCCTAGGTGCATTTCCATAAAAAAAGTTAAAAACGAAGCCACTATATGTATAAATCATCTAAACAAAAGCAATAGTTCAATCAATCGTGAACAATTCCGGCGATTGTCTTTGAACCGGACGGAACAATGGACGGAAAGGACATTTACATTTGAACACTAGACTCAGCTCGCGACTTTGTCTATGTGAAAAGACTGGTACGATGAGTTGGTTTGGCGTTGTAGCCTACAAATATACACGTCTCACTAAACGAAATCGTAGTTTAATTTGCTTATATTTAGAAAAAAAAACTATACAATGTCTTTGATCTATAATATATTTATCAATAATGTTATATTTCAATACAGTTTCCTACCGTTCTAAATTGCGGTCAAATAAATGAACTCTATGCACAGAGACGCAATAAATTAGAATATTAATATAGCTTTTAGTGGTACGCAATAAGAGCTAAAATAGCTTGGAATTTATATAAATTAATGACACTACACTAGCGGCACGCTATGATGGCCGGTTTGACACATTACAATAGTGATGTGGAATGTCAATTTATTCTCGAACAAAAAACAATTAAGTTTTGTATTTGTACCTGATTAAATAGGTTTAATAAAACAAAAATGTATATGTTTATTTAATTTATTTGAACGAACTGAATATTTGAACGAAAATGAATATACATACTTTATATGCACACAAGAAACATATGAATACAAAAGATACCAAAAAAGGTGCCACAAAAGGCCATAATTAATCAGATTCGTCCATACTACTATTTTCACTGTCGTCACTGCTATCATCACATACATTAATAATTATATGTTCGTTTTCTATAATATTATCTATTTTCACATCTCTTTCATAATCTTCCCTTATGGGGGTTCAACCTTCGACAACGGCCTACAGTATGGTTAGCATTAAGCCATGTTTCATCCAAGAACACAACATTTTGCCAATTTTTGATTTCTTTCACTTGCCGTAAAAAAGTATACCTTGCCATCGCTATATCAAATCTTTCCATCAATATTTTGCGTTTGTTACATTTTTTGTATCGAAATCCAATGGTCTTCAAAATCTTCGTTAAAGAACTTCCCCACCGAAGAATAATCCAGCTTCCTTCAGTGAATGCACCAACTTTTTTCTTGTTGGATACTCCTTCTGTAAATAGTAGCCGTAAACATGTCTTCGGATAGCATCGGCATCAAAGCTATCGATGCCTACGACTGGTTTTGCTCGTTTTCTCTTTTTTGGTGTGTGAAGTTTATTTTCTTCTGTGCCAGTCTCGCCATATTTTTTTTTAGTTATCCGTCTAACAGTTCGTTGTCCAATATTAAGCGCATCAGCTACGCGTTCAACCACTGACGTTATAGGTAAAATTGGCCCTCCATTTTGAGCTTCACGATCGAAATAGTTACGAAGGCGTATTACGAACTCACGTGTCTGACTATTTAGAACAGTTCTCTGCGTACGTTCGGTCATATCGACGAAATCCACAACAAAGGGCTTGAACAGAGTCCAAATTAACGAGCAAGGGTCAACAGTAATGCAGTATCAATATTTGAAATCCAAAGCCAGGTCAAAACTATATCACAATCGCATTGCACTGACAGTTTATACTTTTCGAAGCAACGTCAATTCGAAACTGCTTTGTTTTGCATTGAGCATTGACGCGAGTTTGCCGGAGGTAGTAGTTGTGCTAGCCAGCGATCCTATGTGACGATCGTATTAGATTCCATTTTTAAAAATTTATTGATATTTTTTTGCGATTTCAGAGGTTTGTCCACATAGTGAAAATTGTTCATATTCACAAGTACATTCACCCCTTAAATGGTGCAAACTGATTTTTCTACACTTGTATACATTTAAGAAATCAATTTAATAAATAAATTTTGAGTCCTAAACCTAAAACTACATTCGATAAAATTTATGAATCTCTGCACATCACTATCGTCAATAAAGTAATACAATTATTTCCTTCAAAGTCGTTATCAATTAATACGGAACTTCATGAGCGGACAAACGTCAAACCGGCCATCATAGCGTGCCGCTAGTTTAGAAGTAGCGACTGATTTAAAGCGACAGGTAGCAACCACCAATTGGAAGAACACACTTGACTACTTCAATAGGAATAATGCATCCAAGTGCTATTCATATCTTAGTGGTATTTATTTTTCATACAAGCTGATGCTCGCGACTTCGTACGCGTTGATCGAGGTTTTGTGGTTCCCGTGGGAACTCTTTAATTTTCTGGAATAAAAAGTAGCCTATGTGCTATGACTATAATCTATCTCTATGCCAAATTTCAGCCAGATCCGTTCAGCTGTTGGGGCGTGATTGAGTAACAAACATCCATACATCCATACATCCATACATCCATCCAAACTTTCGCATTTATAATATTAGTAAATATAGAATAATATTAGTATAGATGGTCGCGAATAGTATGTCAAAGTAAGTTAGAATCCAACATCAAGTGAAAACTGAAAACGATAGTTGTACCACCACCACCACTACTACTACAGCCCATTAACGTCCCACTGCTGAACACAGGCCTCCACTCTCGTAGGAGAAAGGGAATTAGAGCTTAGACCCACCACGATGCTCCAATGCGGGTCGGCGGGCTTTAACCCGATACCTCTCAATGATAAAAGACCACAGCGCTTACAACTGAACCAGGGAGGAGTCAAACAGCTACTATTCAGTCAAGGCCTGACAGTAAAAAAAAAACAGATGAGAAATTAATAGACATGGTCAACTATAGGTTAACTTTATTTATGAGGTCGAGTCTATAGCTATACCTACCAATCAATTTTTTAGCTTACTCAACTGAAATTACTTATTTCGCCATCGATGTTTTTTGCGACGCCTAACCTAACTATAAACGATTACGTAGCCAACTAAGTATAGTTGGCTACGTTAGCTAGTTAGGTTTCGTCGAACAGTCGTGCGTTCGTGACTGAACGGGTGGAATCAACGTTATGGCCATTAAAATTGTGGTTTTCAATTATACAGCCTTGAATGCAATTTTAATATCTCATATCTAATTACAGATGCTGCGGAATCCGTCGCCTTGAGTCTGCTTGAGTGCTAACTCAAACACTTTTTTTAATCTTTTGGGTTGCTTTTCTTTTAATAAAAATAAATCCGTCATTGTGGCTTATTTTGTTATAGGCGATCTCAAAGCTAAACTAAATTTAACAAGACTAAATCAAGTGCTGTCCTATTTCACAGGGAGTATTATGAAAGGGACAGCAATATTTTTAATGCTGTCATTTTAGTTTAATTTAGAGATTGTGTCCAACAGAATCAGCCCCAATTTGCAGTTCTCGCAGATTCCAGATCATGCGTGCATACTGCAGAATATTTAGAAACTTTTTACATTCGATTCGCTTCTTTCAATTAGAGGTAGCATATTGCCAAACGGTTAACGGCTAGTGGTTGAAAATATTAGTAAACAATCTTTACTCCTTGCACTAGCGAGTGAAAAAAAACATTGTTTTTTTACTATCATTACATACATATCATAAATTTTTTACACATGCAGGATCCTAAGTATTGATTAAGTTACGCCAATTTTCGATCAGCCTTGTGCTATCGTTGCTAGAATAGAACTTAATGAGTGCATTTGGTATATTTCCGAGTACGCCCATCGCTCTAATTGCAGTCCATCCGTATTGTACAATAATATTTAGTTACACCAAGGTTTCATTGTAATGATTGCCACTGCAACCTTCGACTGTCTCAATACACGTAATAATTCAGACAAATCGTGAGACGTACCTACTACTCAAAGTAATTAAGTTACAAAAAACAAAACATTTGTATTTAGAGCTGTATAACAAAACAAGAAACATTTTTTGTTAATTAGTAAGTTTATGTAGAGTAACCTTTATGTAAAAAAAAATGATTTTTTCTTTTAATAATCACCCTGGCCTTTAAGACGTAAAAAAAAAGAATAATAAAAAGAAACAAAGGTACATACCTTTAATTTTTTTAAATTAATTGGTAAAAAGTAATTGAGCATTATAAAAACATTATTCATTATCGAAGCATTTATTTTTATAACAATCCCAGGTAAATAATTAATTGAGTAAATTCGTAGCAAGAAATGCATTCCTATTATCTTTAAAGAAATGCTTACTTCCTTTTAAGAAATCCTTTTAGAAAATGCAAGATTTAAAATAAAAAAAACCCTGTAACTTAGAACGCGGCGTCTTGAAGGCGTAATCGATGTCTTTGACTGCATCAAAGAAAACGCTAGGAACGTTTATTTGATTGAATACGTACTCGAGGAACGGATAAAAAGATGTAAGTTGATTCCGATCCGCCATTAAATCCATGTTAAAATCAATCGATTCAGCCGTACCTAATCGCGTTACCCGATCCAAAAAGCGACCGAACGAAATCGGGCCACTTAACGACTTTTCGTTCATACGTTCCTAATAATTTTATGATATGACTTCGCCCTAAGAGCTGGTAACTTTTTAGCTAATTATAGATATTAGATTAGGTTTTAGTTGCGGAGAATCGAGATAGAAGTTGGGATCCCCCAGGGCTGAAATGGCGACGCACTGAAAAACGCAGGGTAGCCGGACCAGGTGGATGGACGACATCAAGCGAGTCACAGGGAGCCGCTGGATGGAGGCATCGCGGGCGGCGCAAGACCTATACCTATGTCCAACAGTAGACGTATATCTGTTGACGACGATAGCTTTAATTTTAAAATTAATTAATTATCACAGTTGTTAAATTCAGAGAAATACACTTTAAGGCTTTAAGAGATGACAAACTGCCTCAGTATTAGGATGTTTAAGTCAAATTGTCTTAATAACTGATAGTTGAATCCGTAAAGAAAAAATATGTAACGGAAGATATAGGCTTAATAAACATTTCTACTGTAAAAAAAAATTACTTTTTTCAAACCCTCTTTCAGAAAAAAATCCCCAAAGAGTATCTACTTTTGTCATACTTTGAAAATGTTCTGCAAAACGGCACAAGCTTTTTAATTAGTTCTTGCACACAAAAATAGGTCTTAAAAATTACAATATTTTTAACGGAGAGTTTTATTTTTACTCCCTATAACATTCGTGTAAAGTAATTTTCCCCCGAAATTTAAGTATATTAGTGAGAACGTGGCTGCTCCGTCGCCCTGTAAACACCCGCGAGCCCTTCGGCAGTCCGTTTCGGGACATTGTCGAAGGTGGACCGCACGTCGGTGTCGGAGCGAATTTTTTAAAGTTAATTTTCGATTTTGAAGGGTTTATACTCATTTGTACATATTTAAAATTTTAGAAATACTTAGTTCAGTATTTATCTGTAAATTGGTAGGTGTAAATATTTTTTTTTTAAGAATTTAACTTTTTAAGTGTGCAAAGTAGGTGCAAAGACTAAATAAGGTTCTGTAGTGACAAGTGATTGTAAAAATTCAAATCAAGATGATTTTGATGAGGAACAACCTACCTGCACTCGCTACATATTTTGATTGTTTTTAAAGCTTATAAGCTTTAATTTGATTTTTTTTCCTCCGACCCGACGGAATAGATTATAATATCTTTAATGCAAAATTACTTACTAATAATATTAATGCTACTAATAACTAAAATACATACTAATAATAATTATAATGTATGTATGTGTGTATGTATGTGTGTATGTATGTATGTGTGTATGTATGTGTGTATGTATGTGTGTATGTATGTGTGTATGTATGTATGTATGTATGTGTGTATGTATGTGTGTATGTATGTATGTATGTATGTATGTATGTATGTATGTATGTATGTATGTATGTATGTATGTATGTATGTATGTATGTATGAAAAAAAACAAACATGAAAACTTAAAATGTAGGTACAATAAGGCGGTCTTATCGCTAACCAGCGATCTCTTCCAGACAACCTTATCGATAATATCATAATATGGAATCGAAATTCGTGATGACAAGCTGGGAACACCTGCACTCCTATTCTCTAACTCCGTGGCTATCATCATATATTAATTACCATATATTTTATATTCATCAAAATACATTACATAGTCATGGAAACATAATAACAACATGAATTTCAAAATGGCGCTAACTTTGTTAAATTTTGGTAACAGTTTCCTGTTTTGTGATCCCAGTAGGTCTAGGATGTGCACAACGAGATTATCTCGCGACGAGAGAGAGAGATATTGTCGTTGTCGGCAAATTTTTCATTTACCCTAACATGCACAAAATGCAGTATATTACAAGAAAAAAGTAGTCGACATGTAAAGGCTCGTAGAGAAAAATACCACAGATTAGAAATATTACTTTTATCTCTACTTTTGACGTAACGAGACAAGTAACCATGTTAGCTTCGGTAGACAGAGAGAGATAACGGGTAGACATAATTTTACTCGTAGTGCGTATGCTATTTTGAACGAAATCGGTCAATTAACAAAGAATTTCAAAATGGCGCTGACTTTTTTTTAAGTGACTCTGTGCTCAGAGCTGCGCATGACGTAGTACTGCACATAAAGGACATGACCAGTAATTGCCCTCCGATTCGGGACAATGCACAGGATTTCCGTTTTTACAGTAAGGTTTAAAAATTCAAAACGGAATTATTATGGATTTATTATTCCAAATAAGGTCGGGGTTCAAATGACAAAAAAAAACAGTACGTTTATTGTTTAAATCTTGAGCGTCCGCTTTCCTCTTTAAGCACTACTCCATTTTGACGTTCCATTATATCCATGCCTAATAATAATCTTGTAACCCTACATGAATACCATTTAAGTACCTTAGTTATTATATTAGGAATGATTTATTTTTGATCAATTAAATAGTAATGAAAAGGAAATGTATGTTTTGTTTATAATTATTTTTATTTTTTGACAAGTCTCAAACTAATCGATCGAACAAAGCATTTTGAAATACTACGTTTAAAGGAACGCCCTGTCACATTGCATATGCTGCCATCTGTGGTCGAATAGTTGAACTTGTTAACGAAAAGTATTGAGCAATACTTAAAAATATTTTCTAGACTCACCACAATAACTAGCGCCATCTAGTGTGGGAAAGCAGTTTTTGGTGAAACTTTTTTTATCTATTTTCTCAGTTTTCAGAGCCTTCAGACTCCTGAAACTTTTTTATTTGAAAACTATAAAATATAACAATTACAATAATAAAGAAATAATACTTGAAAATATTTTTTTAGACTCGCTTAACACAATGAATAGCGCCATCTAGTGTGGGAAAGCAGTCTTTTGGTGAAACTTTTTTGTTCATTTTCGCAGTTTTCCGAGCCTTCAGACTCCTCAAACTTTTTTATCTGAAAACAGTGAAATATTACAATTACAATAATAAAGAAATCATTGCTGAACATTGATTTTTGACACCTAGGCAAGCTGCCATAGTTCCACCGGTCAAGTCCTTTTCATACCACAGGCTCATACATATGAAAATTGATTCTAAAGGAGTAAACTCACAAAAAAACTACGCAGCTCCGGCAAGTGGGGCTTATTGTGAGCAGTTAGTACCTGATTCTCTATCTCCTCTCCCTGTACCCCACTCATCCCTCGGTGGAGGTAGCACGTTTCAAAACTTTTAGCTTGATGTCAACTATCGATAGTTCTGCAACACTAACTTGAACTACCTACATTTTAGCATTGATCCAATACGAAATATTACTTGTACCTATACCTAAATCTGTGCCTACTATAAGCGCAAACAATATTTAGTATCGGATACGATATCGAACATTTCATGGCAAGGTTTCAAGGTAAAGCTAAAGGTATTAAAGAAAGTTTACGTATTTGTGACCTATGATATTTATGCGCAAACATAAATATAGGCATTATCCCATAAAATAGCACTTGTTCCCTCTGCAGTCTATAGTCTTTGGCCTAGTTTGCGTAGTTCCGGGCGTGGCCGCTATACGGCATTACCGTCGGCAAAAGTCCCGCTGGTCTGCGTTTCGTCAAGGTCATTCGGCCTTCTTAACCCCTTAATTCATCACAAATCTGCTACATCAGGTCTCGGTGTCATATTAAGGTACAGTACCAGTGGCGTGCAGTTCATAGATGCATAAAAGCACTGCTTACTCAAATGGAAATACGTCAATATTCATTTTCATTATAACAGTCAGTAAATAGGTATTCCGATTCACTAACGCCTACCCTAGCTTCAAGCCCTGTGCACGCCACTGTACAGTACGAAGTGTACGTTCGGAAACCTTGCAGAGAAGTCGGGTTACGTTTAACCCAGGAATAAATTTAAATTTTGGACATGTTTTATATAATTCTGTCAAAGTAGCAGCTAACTCAGGGTTATAAGAATAACCCCGCGTTTCATAGTACTGTATGAATGCCGGCCTTACTCATTCAGCCACTGGCTCTTGTGCCACAGCTTCTAATACATCACGCCTACAGCAAATCTAAGGATTAATCCGGTCGTGGAGCAACTAAAGCAAGCATTAATCACGGGGTTAATACTTTTACGATGACCCCGGAACCGGGTTAAGAGGATTTGGCGAGTAATTTTATTTGCCTGCTCATTCGTTCATTCATTCGATGTCCTTTTATTGTTTAGCTATTATTATAAATAACAAGTATTTTTTTTAAACAAACTTATATGACCCGATGGCAAAAATTGGAACAAACTTTTTTGTTTAGTTTTTGTTTTTATTTTATTTTTATACGACTGCCTGTAAAAAGGAGTATATTGTTTTCAGGGTTCATGTATATATGTATGTATGTTCCACATGTTTGTATATTCCACCATAACTTTTATAAGCCTGAACCGATTTTGATAAATGAGGTATCGTTAGAATCCCTAGCTTATTCCATTTCCGGGTGACATAGGCTACTAAAATTAAAAAAAAAATTGCCATGGTCACCCCATAAATTTTTTTTTAATTTTCCGGGACCATTCCCACATTCAAGACTAAAGTTGAAAAAAAAAACGAAAATAAGATTAACTATATAATCATCATCTAGAAAATTATGAGTAGATTCCAAAAATATATAACACTATAGTTCAATATCCAGTGATTCACAAAAAAATATCATTTAATAAAAATGTGAATAAGATTCTAATATTACTAGATTAGTTCAGATTTTTAACTTTTTATTTCGTTTTTGGCAGGACAATCGTGTTTTAATTGTTTTTAATTATGACTTGTTTCTAGATACTAGCGACGCTGTCACCGGGTCAGATAAGTGTGTCGCACTATATGTACTTAATTATCACTTGCTATAACGGCGAAGGAAAACATCGAGAGGAAACCGGGGTGCCTGAGTTTATAGATGCTCAATGGATTTGAAAATCTTCAGTTTTGACAATGTGACTGTGAAAATTTAGCAAATAAAATTAAAACATAGTTATGTTATCGAGCTATTAAATACTTACTGTTTATAGTCAAACGTTTAAATATTGACATTGGTGACAAAGCAAGAGGCATGACCTACAAAGCAAACGAAACGAAACGGAACGTACCTATCGGATGCAATACCGTAACGTAATGCACACCTCTAAGGAAGGTTGCAATAGAAGGCACAAAAACAAGTCTCGGGAGACCTTTTCAATGGCCTGAGTGGCATTAAGTTGCGCACACACTTCGGATAAACGTCAAACAACGTGTATTTCCTCAGTTTCCAAAATATTGAGCACATAGAATTGAGTGTTTTTATACTTTTTCAGTGACCCGTCGCGACGCGATGAGACGCCATAGAAAATGACAGTGGTATCTACGCGACAATGTAGACGTAACGTCATTTTCTATGGCGTCGGTTAGCGTCGCGTTTCTTCTGTCGCTCACGTAGTACGTAAATAAACGGGATATTATAAAAAAGCTTAAGGGCGAAAACACATGTTTTCACCTGACGCGCCTGCTTGTAGAGCTCCGTATATAAGTGCCGACGCATGAGTCATGTCTAGTCCCTAGTGTGTTCTCGCCGTAATACACAACTCCTTTAAGGAAGGTTAAGGACTAAGGTAAACAATAAAAGGCACAAAAACATTTCTCGGGAGACCTTTTCAATGGCCTGAGTGGCATTAAAGTGTGAACACTGCACGCGTGAATGTTGTCTTTGAACGTTCCCCTATTTCCTAGAGAGCAATGAACAAGTATACTTTTACACTAAAGACTAAATTGTAAACTTAATTAGATTTTTATGATACAAGTCACAGTAGTCTGATAGAGAAATAGAGCCGGGAATGAACATTTTTTCTTATGAGTGAGCTATTCTTATTAATCAGTCTCCCTATGCCAGGCCGGCCCCAAGTAGGACTATAAGGGCTTTGCTTGTTTAATACTTTACGAAGGATTTCCTGGAAGAAAAATTTAAGTCAGAAAACGGTAACTATTCTACTACGCTAGCGATACACTGATTCTGAAGGGAGCCTGCAATTATTAAGAGCAGTCTCCAACTTTCACGTCTTGTACCAGAAGCCTATTGAAAACTAAGGTCGAACAGATCCGATCAAAGTTCTTACAAATTACCTGCCAGTAACACAAATGACTCTAGGATGTTATCTTTCAACTCATATTCTTTCTATGCACCTACAGCATTATGAACTGCATATGTGAGCGTGTTTTAAAGGCCAAAGGTCCCGCACAAAAGACGATAAAAGGACAAGTAGACGTATGTCAATCAAAACGAGGGGCACAGGTTGTGTGGGCTTGGCATTAACCCACTTTCAGAAGACCGTGGGAGGCCGTTCTAAATTTAAAATTAGAAAAAAAATACGCCAACATTTATTTGCACAGGGAGTACTACGCAACGTAAAGCTGCGACTAGATGAGATGTTTTACGCGCGGATTTCTGAAGTGAAAACTTCTTTAGCCGCGTTGAGCACTTTTTGGTAGGGGGTAACAATGTGGATTCGTGTTGCGTTCGTGGATGCGTGACCGTGACCGACATGCTCGCAAACAGTTACGAAGATAAAGGTCTTAAATATAAATATACTACATTCGTAATTAAACTTTAAGCCTTAGTATTAAGATTTATATTTTAAGTACATATTTTAATATTTTTTTTTATTAAAAACAAAAAAAATTAAAATAAACAAAAATTTAAAATATTCGTTTTCACTTCTATCGGCAGTCCCTATGACAGCCAAATTTTTTTTCGTCTCCTAATCTGTTTCAAGTACGCACATGAAACACAAATTCTACAGTTTATTACGCGACGTAGTTACAGTAAGTAGATACATACGACGATTTGTATCATGCATGAGCAAACATTCAGGTGCAGGCCCGACCTGTTTTCGCTAAAGGTAACCGTACCGTAAATAAGGTTTCGCCGCGCTCATTTTGTGTTAATTAGATTTCTGAAAATTAATGTTTGTGCAAGTCGCTTGCACGGTACAGTTTGCTGCCTAAACATGTTTCCTTTTGTTTAAAATTATGTTAGAGCTATACAGATTGAATTTATGCCATGTCTTTGTCTCCTAACGTTTATATTTATTTGAAGGCATGGGATGTTTGAAAGTTCTTAACGCGATGTAGCGTTTGTCATGCGATAATTGATTGCGAATGTCGATTTTTGTGTGATTAGATTTTAATACGAATTGGGTACTATTGGACAATAATGGAACTCACAATCCATCTGAAACTGATGGAAGTCTTATATATGTCACCGTAAGATTGTAAAAACCGTTAGATTATAATCTAACTCGCGAAATTCTAAACTGTCGAAAGATTGTAAACTGTTCAATGTTCTGAGTCTCAATTTTTGAAATATTCATTTTATTTAAGTTTTCTTGTCTCTTTCTTGTAGGTTAGGTTAGGGTTCGACATAAATAACAGAGCAGTGCCCGGCCGCAGGCCGGGCACTTAGGTTTTATCGGGTTTAAATACCTATCAGATTACAATCTACCGGAAAATATTGCGTTAAATTCTAATCTTTCGACAGTTTAGAATTTCGCGAGTAAGATTATAATCTAACGGTTTATACAATGTTACGGTGACATATATATACGAGTAGCTGAGGCCCGCGACTTAGTCCGCGTGGAATAAGTTTTATAATTCCCGCGGGAACTTCTTAATTTTCCGGGATAAAAAGTAGCTTATATAGCTCCAGACCCTCAACTATGCAAAAATGACATCGATCCGTTGCTTTGTTGCGGCGTGTTTGAAGGGCAAACCATTAAACCGACAAACAAACACACTTTCGAATTTATAATATTAGTATGATGTGATGCTTGATTCTAGCGACTGCAATTTGGGACGCAACTAAACGTGTACAGTGTAAACATAGCTTTAGAAACTATTCCGCGGCATTGAATAAACAAAACGCGATTGTTTGACTGACTACCTAACAACAATGGCCATAGTTTGTCGCGTGGGCTGGAAACGCAGCGTGCATGGATGTCCTAAATACTCGCCTTGATTGACACAGATCTTCATAGCTCATCTTTATTGTTAAATTGAGCTGTAATTCCTGAAGACATCTCTACAAGTGACAGAATTGTATAATACGCTACTGCGCTACACGCACCCACACACACACACGCACGCACGCACACACACACACATACACCCAGATACACACATACTAGGTACTTTTACGTATAAATATATATATTTTTTAATGTTCTACCTACAAGTGCACTACTAATCTACTCTGTTAAAATATTTTTATTCTGTAATCATTTATGGCCTTATTTAATGTCAAGTTATAATTATTGTTTATATTAGTTTGCAACGCTGTTGAGTACTTTCAAATAAATAAAATAAAAATAAATTGAACTTTGACCTCATCGGCATGGTTATTTCAGTAGGCCTGCTTATAGTTCGATAGCTACAATATTTCGATCTCATTTGATATCGCCTCTAATTGGCTAACACTTTCACTTTAGGCTAAAATGCAAAAATGCATCAAGAATGCCATAAATTCTAACAATCACAATAAGTCAATATTACTTCTTCACAGTTGCAACACGAGCCAGGAGCAACTGGAAGCAAAAGTTTGTGTGTGCTTACGAAATAATAAAAGTTTTTGGCATTATCCTTCTTTAAGAATGTACAAGTCCCCAGCGAAGAGAGCTCCCTTAATTGGCCGTTCCTTTGGTGTGGCCGTAAACAATTTTTTTTATCCATAGCCACATACATACCTTAGTGATATTGTTTATATCTATTAAAAGATACAATTTTGGCAAATTTACATTTAACTTATTTTTATTATATTGTTTATATTCGTTTTGGTGTTGTAATTTGTACACGATCTCTAATCTACCTACATTAACAGATTACAAAACAAAATTTAGTGATATCCTTTTTCACAGGGAGCATTAATAAAGGAGTAGCAATTAGATCTTGCCATTTAAGTTTATGGATTGTTTACACAGAATTCACCACAATATTATGATGCACAAACTCAATCTAAAAGCTTATCTAAGACAACTCTCACGAGAACATTAGCATCCGTAGAGTAGAATGAGTTGTTATCATTAGTACCCCTGTTCTATTCTCTTCAAAGACAATAACAAAAGTAGGTCGCAGTAGTTAAATATATAACGTTACATCGACCTGGATTGTCAGTGAAATCTATATCGATAGCCTTTTACAAACTCTCCCATTTTCAGTCATGAAAGACACATCGACACCATGTAATGTGAACTGTATTTAATTGAAATAGAGTTGTGATTGCAGTGTAAAGTATCATCGCGTGTTAGTTAGTGACTTGGCGGGAACAACGTGATAGGTACCGTATACACTCGTACCCCCCTTACGATTTTCAGTTGTAATTTACGTCAAGCCGGCCGAAAGGCATAACACTATTTCGGTAGTTGGTACGTCTCTTTGATATGGCATGTTCGCAATATTTAAGTTGGGTCGGCTTGTTATTCGAAATTACACTTGACAGGCTACCATGGGGGCCCTATTACAGTTAAATGATTGTTGCAGTGTAACAATCGCAATCGCTGATATTGGTAAATGTCAACATTAGCTAAACTTCACTTTCGCAGCCGTACACCTTTAACTTAGCTAATCAGAACATTTGAGGTTTTAACAATAAATGGATGCAGTTTTTTTTTCTGCTACAAGTTAGCCCTTGACTGTAATCTCTCCTGGTCAACCTTTAAAAATGTCGGTTTCATGGCAATAAGATAGCAACTCTATAAATAAATAAAACTCCACAAGCAAATAAAAATTTTATAGTTATCAATACAACGAAATATATTTTGGAAGAGATGAGCTCAAATAAAGTAGCAAATATCTACACTGTCAAAACTCAATATTGTGCAAAAAAAATATTGTTTATTTCAGACCATACTATAGTCCATATTTTGCTAGTACAGTATTAACTTAAATATAATAATATTTAGTCTCAAAACTTTTCATATTGAGACCAGCCCTAGTATAATAGTTACTTCGCACAAATATTTGGACAAGGCGATTATTTCGAAATTCGCAAAGGAAAATAGGTTATCAAGTAGATAAAGTTTATTTGCTGTGATAACAACAAATCACAAACACGATTTTATTAGTTAGTTAGTGTTTGTTGCTTTTGAAATAACTACTTATTTGATATTATAATTTTATGTTAGAAGTTACAGTAATGGCCCTTATAGACTAGGCAATAAAGCTAGTCGACCCCAACAATAATTCCTCAGGCGACAAAACTTTACAGTATGATAATATGATACTGATGATGATACTTTTATCATGAGTTAAACGTATACTATAAATATCCAATAAAAAATCACAAAGGAAGTAAGGTTTTTTATGCTATAAGCAGTTGTCAAAGCAGGAAGGTACAGTATCGCGTAAACGCAGTTTAGGCTGTGGTTTAGGTTTGATAATAAAATCGCTTTAAATATCGACGTTCTAAATGATTATTTCATTTCGTATTTCGGTTTTGAGTGTAAATATACTACCTACTATTATTTTAAAAAGAAATGGATAAAATATTTATACATAAATATTAAGTTTTAGGTATAAATACCTAATTTCCGGATGGATTTTTTGTTGGATATTTTTGTACAAGTATTGGTTCATACTTCATACCATACTACAACCCTGCCAAGTTTCAACGACTGAGGACATAACAAATAAGGAATAGGGAAATACATCTAATATTACAAAAATTGACACTCAGAACATTGAACGGTTCACAATCTGTCGACAGTTTACAATTTCGCGAGTTAGATAATCTAGCGGTTTTTACAATCTTACAGTGACATATCCATCATATATTTAGTAACTATACTATAAGATTATTTTAAATCTTTATTTTGTGATGGGGCTTATCACTTGGTTACTATAAGTTAAAGTGACAGACAGACTGACTTAACAAAGATGTACAACTCAACCACTGTGTCTAGAAACTTGTAATCCGTATTAATATGCGAAAGGTTTTCTGTCGATCTTTAGCATGGATGTTTACGAAACTTGTAATCCGTACTAATATAATAGATGCGAAAGGTTTTCTGTCGATCTTTGGATGGATGTTTACAAGATTTGGTACAAATAACTAAAGCTCGGGGGTTCAACCCTCGGCAACATACTTCAAATATCGATAACTTTTGTAATTAAGTAGATATTACTTGCTATAACGGTAAAGAAAAACATCGTGAGAAAACCTTGCATGCCTAAGAGTTCTTCATAATGTTCAAAATTATCCTGCGAATCCACACTTGACCAGCTTAGTGGACTATGACCGCACCCTTCACTTTCTGAGAGGTAGATTCGTGCTTTTTTGTATCTGTCACCGTAAGATTGTAAAAACCGTTAGATTATAATCTAACTCGCGAAATTGTAAACTGACGAAAGATTGTGAACCGTTCAATGTTCTGAGTGTCAATTTTTGAAATATTCTTTGTATTTACGTTTTCTTGTCTGCTTCATGTAGGTTAGGTTAGGGTTCGTCATAAATAATAAGGCACGGTTCTATCGGGTTAATAAACCTAACAGATTACAATCTAACGGAAAATAATGCGTTAAATTGTAATTTTTCGAAACTTTGCGATTTCGCGAGTTAGATTATAATCTAACGGTTTTTAAAATCTTACGGTGACAGATCCACTACAAATAAGCCCTTGAGTGCGATCAAACGTGATGGTAAGGGATGATGCAGTCTAAGATGGTAGCGGGCTAACCTGTTAAGGGGTTAAGGCAGTTATAATTAACCCATACTCCTAATCGATTTTGGCTTAGTAGTGGGAGGTTGAAATGATATTTACAGGTTGTATTAAGTCAGTTACCTACCATTGAAATCTGACGAAATTGAGTAGACATTCAGATTTCAGACCCTATACCGACCGAAATGCACAGGACATTCGGTTTCAAATAAATTCGTATACGAAACAGCACTCAAGAGATTAAAACGAATCTAACAGTATCATCTAAGGTAATTTAATTTTAATTTAATTAAGGGCACTAACCCGGTATTTAGTTAATACTGGGTTAGTTCCCATACTGTTCAGAGGGTTATAGAATGACATTTTCTTTATAGGTATACCTACTTTAGGGATGCATGCAGTGCAGTGTTAATGGCGGGTGGCGGGTCAAACGGGTGGGATTTTAACTTACAACCACTTAGATTTAAGTCACCACTTAACATTTGAGCTATTGAGGCTAAATATTGAAACCCAATCCAGTTTCTTTATTGTGGTCCAGCAGTCCTTGATAAATCTAGTTGACTTGGTCCCTTCACCGGATGCGGTCAGAAACCATTGTCACTTTCTCTTCCCTGCCGTAGTCATATCGAACATTCAGCTTTATTAATATTACGGCTTAACTTAAAGCCAGGTATGACACCAATAATCCGCTTTTAGTCCATAGTTAGCCTCATAACTCAATAACCTATTCCAGGGTGCTAAATCCCTTGGCATCTTTATCCGCAGATTGGATTGAATAAAATCTGGATTGTCTCAACAAGATTTTAGTGGAATCCAGCAGCAGCCGAAGCCTCCAAAATAAAATAAAGGCTTCAGCTGTGGCTTTCACTAAAATATCTTTGTGGCAATAAAGAATGTATAAATTGCAATACGAGGCATCGCGTGAACAGGCTCATAAAATAGGGACCCCGGACGGGTACGAAAACTAGTCGAGTATATCCTGACGAAATACGCTAGGTACATAAAGATAATATAATTAGGTATATTATCAGGCCTACATCCTCTCATAAAAAATACACACAATATACAAATGGCCCCACCTGGAAAATTTTACCCGAGACCTCCCACACATAAAACCACAGAACTCCAGAAAGATAGACAAAAATCAAGCGTTAGTTAGTTGAAAAGAGTGAGTTAGTGATTAGAAACATAAAAAAATAGGAGAAGCCGTATCCTCCGTGTTGTTGCAGGTATAAAATAGCAACACACAGACATACGTTTACCCTTAAACTCAATTTGCAACTAGAATCTCAATTATTTATGGCATCTGTACGTATGTAGAGTGGGTAACTTGCGTAAATTGGGTCATCCGGATCGATCGCACCACGCAATGAGATACGGATTGATTAGGGCTGGCAAAACCAAGTGGTCTCTCTCTTGCGTTGCGTTTCTGGTTGCCAAGTTTACGAGTTTACGCTTCCTCGATCCTTTCTTAGTCGGAGTCGTGCCTAGGCTTCGAATACTGGATTTGGACAATCAATAGATAACAACATCATAAGATTATATTTTAACGGGACTGAAGAAAAAAATTTGGTTACCTATCCATTTTTTAACTCGATTCAACGGTGTGTAATCTAAGTCATCGGCTGATATGCGCAGCCGTCACTAGGCTACTCGTCCCTTATTCTCCGCCCCTCATATTATAAAATTTCTAAATATAATTAACTGTTTAGAGATAAGTACTTACTTACCCATTTCGTTTTAGTCTACAAACTGTTAGAATTTATAACACACCGTTAATAAATACACATTGAATGTATAATAATTATTAAAACTTAATATTTAATTGTTTTTAGTTGTAAATACTTAACTTAAACATTGTTGCTTACTTATCTTACTTCTTACTTAAATAAATGCGAAAGTTTGGATGGATGTATGGATGTATGGATGTTTGTAACTCAATCACGCCCCAACGCTAAATGGATCTGGCTGAAATTTGGCACAGAGATAAATTATAGGAATAGCACATAGGCTACTTGTTATCCCGAAAAATTAAAGAGTTCCCGCGGGAACCAAAAACCCCAAACCACGCAGACGAAGTCGCGGGCATTCGCTAGTATTTGAATAAATAATAAGCAAGAAAGACACGAGTTTTGAATACGACAAGTGGCAACCCTACTTAAAAGGTTGTTGCACTGTTTGTTTTCCAATTTACGACCGTCATCGTCAGAGCATTGGCTCAGAAAGCGAAGGAACCCCGAAAACATCGCATTTGTTTTAAGAATCCCGCATTAAAAAATTAAACTACCTTTATTGACCGGCGTCCGTACAAAGACCTTTAACTTCGATTTCTGTATTAGTATCACGTACGCTTGTGCGTCATATCTTTTATTATAAGTATAGCTACGCTGGCCAAGAACTTGGCCTGACATTAAAAATAACGTTGCGATTTAAAAAATGTCGCTCGGCTGATAGATATTGTTTATAGCTGTTCTAGTTTATTTTTGTTTTAAAAGCTAATCTGTAGTCAACTAAGTAACTAACCTAAGTAGTTTAGTTTTTTAAAAACAAACGATGAAATTTTACAACGAATTATAATGCCTCAGTCGAGAGAGATTTATTTTATATGTTTCTCTTAAAAACTTCTATACGTCCAAGACTTTTGACAAGATCTTTTAAGATTATTTTATGCCGTAGATAAAATGGAAACTTAATAGGTATTATATTCAACGTCAATTATAGCATCATATTATGTATACTGTGATTATAGTAAACTAGATGATGCCCGCGACTTCGTCCGAGTTTTTTGCATTCCCGAGGCTTCCCCCGGGAATGCAAAACCTAATCCTTAATTTTCCGGAATAAAAGAAGCCTATGTGCTTCCCCGGGATACAACGTATCGCTGTACTAAATTTCATCAAAATTCGGCTGAACAGATAAACCTTGAAAGCGTAGCAGACAGACAGACTGCATCATAAGTGACACAAGTTGTCCTACATGAAATAAATAAATCATAAATCATCACTTAACATCAGGTGAGATCGCAGTCAAGGGATAACCTGTACTGGATAAAAAAAGACGGACAGACAGACCCACTTTCGCATTTATTAGTATGGATGTCTCCAAGATGGCTTGGTGAGGTAAATCTCCAAGGTTTCAAAAGTTCAAGAAGCTCTACAGCTCCACAAAGGTCAAGAGCCTATCGAGTTATTAAAACTGTTTATAACACTGGGTACACACAATTGAAAAGTCGACTCTTCCATAAAATTACTTGGGTAATATGGTTTTACAATATGTACTTATATCAGGTTAAACGAGATATTGATTAAAATTTCGTATATTATAATTGAACAAAATTGGTAATGAAAATTTAAATTATTGAACAGTAAAATTACTTACCAATCAAATATAATTTTATAATATATATTTTAATGCAATTTGACTTTTTAATTTAAACTTTGATTTTGATTTTTAAAATAATCATCATTATATATTTCTAAATTCTAATAATGATTTATGATATTGACATAAAATTGTAATAAATATGGATTTTTGTTAACTGAAATAAATAAATTGAATTGAAGTGAATTGAATTGAAATATGTATTTAAATCATGAACAACAAGTACCATAATAATTGCTATTGAATTTTTACAAAACCACTATCACTCATACATTTTTTTTATACGACTGCTTGAAAAAAGGAGATTGTTTTCATGGTTCATGTATGTATGTATGAATGTATGCGAGTTTGTATATTCCACCATAACTTCTATACGCCTGAACTGATTTTGATAAATGAGGTATCGTTAGAATTCCTAGCTTATTCTGGGTGACATAGGCTAGTAAAATTTAAAAAATAAATTGATGGGGTGACTATGGTCCCGCATTAAAGACTAAAGTTGAAAAAAAATATTCGAAAATAAGATTAAGTATATAATCATCATCTAGAAAATGATGAGTAGATTCCAAAAATATATAACACTATAGTTCAATATCCAGTGATTCACATAAAAATATCATTTAATAAAAATGTGAATAAGATTCTATTTAACTAGATTAACTTAGATTTTTAACTTTTTAGTTCGTTTTTGGCAGGGCAGTCGTGTTTTTAATTTTTTAAATTATGGCTTGTTAAATTAGATTTTAAAAAAAATTATGAGTGATAGTGGTTTTCCTACCACAATCACCAATGACAATAATATAAATATTGCAACGATACTACTTCCACGTAAAACACTGACATGCCTGTTGTATAAATAAGCACTAAACAGCATTATGAAAATGTATTTAAACACACACTCTGTAGAATATGTATAGTGTCATACATTTTCATTAGTAAACGTTTGTTTCAAATACAAATAAGCGTTGAATAAATATAACTATCTGAAAAAGGTCACTATAAACAGGTGATTATAAACAAGATATTATTGGAATCATATTACAAGTTATGTTACCTTATCTCTAGTTAATCTGTAATCAACTTCAAGGATGATTTTTCATTATTCTCTTTGCATTCAATGAAACTTATAATCAAGCTAAGTAGATGATTCCTGCAGACCGCGACTTTGTACGCGTGGATTGAGGTGTTTTAGGGGGATGAAAAATAGATAGTAGCCGATTCTCAGACCTACTGAATATGCGTACAAAATTTCATAAAAATCGGTCAAGCCGTTTCGGAGGAGTATGGTAACTGATATTGTGACACGAGAATGTTATATATAAGAGATACTTTTCCATTATGCACTGTTCTGCATAAATTACTTTAAGTTCTTTAAACAAAACTCATCCGTATCAAAAACTACCATAATAGGTAATCTAGACTCCACTAAAAGCAACTTCCAAAAAAGACAGATATCGCAGTCTGGAAACCCAGGCTTAAAACTAGCAAAGCCTGCGGGGACTTCAGTCAAGTACAGTCACCCAACTAGATGGAGCTAGTTGCGTCTTTAAACCTGAACTTGCCGGTTTCCTTTGTACTTTATATTGCATAGCAACGCAGCCTTTGGTGTTCCAGAGAAGAATACCTCTGGAGATAAACTCTCAGTTAACTATTTTTAGACTACATTACATGGGTACGATTCGAGAAGTAATAAGATCCGCTATATATACCTAAACTGCGTATTTGGGTTTCGAGTTTTGACTATGAAATGTAAATACAAAATGTAAAATGTAAATATAAAATGCAATGTAGAATGTAATAAATAATAATAATAAAGCTATTTTATTTTATTTATTTTGTTAAGTATTTTGTATTTATATACTACAATAAATCTAGTCAATCTAAGTTGGTTTCTCGAAAAATATGTGTTTTATACCTATAGGTACTTAGAGCAAGGAAATTTTTTAAATATCCGTTTACATTTTTTTTAATTTGCTTTAGCTAGTAACTGGGACGCGTCTTAGGTGCCGATGACTGAATGAAACGAGAAATGCCGTGAAGAGCCGAACCCGATTGGCGTGAAATGGTGCAAGACAGGCATGAGTTGTAGCTTCCACTATATCGGAGGCCAAGATTCCCACAGGCACTGAGCCAACAAAGTAAACTATTTGACAGCAAATTGTTTGTTATTAAAACAAGATTTGGTAACATCATTCATCACAATGATTATACTAGTCTTTTTTTTTTCTTTTGGGAGGAGGAAATCCTTATGGATGCCAGCCAAATGGTGGCATGTCCGACTTCACCGTAATAGTGCCCTATGGACTAAACCAAAACCTCCTCCCATCTCCGGCCGTTCATCCCGGTGGCGCAATCTGCATGTCTTCAGAAGGGAGGCTGTCAGGTTATGCATATACATATATGTCACCGTAAGATAGTAAAAACCGTTAGATCATAATCTAACTCGCGAAATTTCAAACTGTCAAAAATTATAATCTAACGGTTTTTACAATCTTACGGTGACATATATATAGCATATCCATACTATATCCATACTAATATTATAAATGCAAAAGTGTGTCTGACTGCTATACTGTCACGGCTCATTTGTTCTACTGATTTAGATGAAATTAGGCACAGGAATAGGTGGTAAAGGGGGAAGGACATATGCTTCATTTTATCTTGGAAAATTAAAGAGTTCCCGCGGGAATCAAAAAACCTTAATCCACGCGGACGAAATCGCGGGCATCATCTAGTTCTATATGTCTCAATTACTGAAACCCAGAGCGGTAAATTTGGCTGCTGCCAAACCATTATACTAAAAGCTGCAAAATTGGCAACTGCTCGATCCTATAATTCGGTATTTACGAACTTACAAACAATCCTATACTATCAATAGAGACACATGCCGTTAGGTAGAAAAAGCTATGAATGACAGTGGAGAGGATGGTCTGCCTGTACTATCATACAGTAAAGCCGCTGATACGCCGCGGAGAAGTTACCGGCAAAAGAGACGATAAACGCAGAAAAAGTCGTAACTGCGCAATGCAGACAGGAGCCAATAGATTAGAAGAATAGAATATATGACAATCGAAGAGGTCCCTGAAGAAGATTCAAGTAGGCCTTAGCACCAATGTGTGTTTTTCTGTTAAGAATAGATAAAGTTCTTCTCCTTCTTGGAAACGTGACTATGCAGGGCTCCTAGAGACCCAGTCACTTTGACCGTTGCCGATCTTTTGTGATCGCCACCATCTTTAGTTCCTGACCAATATCACTTAGTTGAAGTTACACGCTTTTTAGATCAAAGATACTACCAGATTTTTGTATAGCTATTATGAGTGTAACGTTACCTAATCCTTCATTAGCATAGGTAACTTTAGCGAGTCTATTTCGAAGCTCGAAGCTCGTTAAGCTAATTAGCTAGCCTGTTAGACATCGTTGCTCGATAGCGGCTTACACTTTGACCTTATTACGGACGTAATCACCGCGTGTGTGAATTTAGATCACCTCTATTATCTCGGCACTATGTGGATATTAAAGTACACTCATTCGGTGCGATTCAGCTTTTCTACAAAACCATTATTTAAGCTTTCTTTATCGCTCAGCAGCTTAACGCCAGCAAAAATAAAATAAAAAGTATCCGAAAATATGAAGTAATACTATCAAACTAGTCCTGATATGGTTTCTACGCAACGTACCGGCAGGCAAGCTAAATCGCTTGGTGGCACGGATTTGTCGGTAGGGTAGTCAGCAGTCCCAGCCGAAGACCTGAACCAATTCATTAAAAAATATATATAATAAATGCGAGTGTGTTTGTCTAAGATTTGCTACGGTATCACGCTCCATCACTGTTCGATAGAATTTGACGAAATTTGGTTGCAAAGTTTGGGCAAGATTGGGAACGTACAGGAATATTTAAAAACCTAAATCCACGCGGAAGTCGCGAGTACCTTCTTCACTAATATCATTCTTTAGAGTATAATCCCTGTCTATTCCTCAGGCCACATCACTCACCATAAAGAGGTCGTCAAAATCTTAGTGTTACTTCATGTATATAATGATGTCAGTGATGATTCTTTCACCACAGACCACGTGATGACTTGCTAAATGGCTATTAAGTTTTCCGCAGGAAACACAATTATGCCTGAGATTGAACGCTAATTAATTGCTCGCGGTCCATTGCTTAGCATGCATACGGCACTCGACGTTTACTATAATTAATATAAACTATGTAGTCATTTTCACAAGGTTATATTTAATGCACATAATATCAGTAGTGGAATGTATAGTAGTGACAATGCAAATGTTAATTTCCTTTTCATCGTCATCACCCTTGTAAGGATTGCCAATCTCCACGGTCTTGTGCCGCTATAGTCTTTAACTAAATACATGCGAATCGTTTTACTGCCTAGTTAAGAATATTGTTAATTATTATTGATACGCAAATAGTGCTATCATTACTTTGGTTTGTTATGGATTAAGTTCTAAATGGAGTCTCCGTTTAATTCCAGTAAACGTAATGTGGTATATCTCTCTATCAAACTTATACGTAACCCAGTTCCTTTATCAGCGGTTTACCAACAAACATCTGTTCATAGGTATGATTTACAATTTGAACACAATAACCGTAACTTTAGCCGTCGCTAAACGCACGTGCGCCACGTCATGGCTTGAGAGCAGTTTACGTTGCCACAAAGCACGTCTCATTCCGATTGTTGGCGTAATGTGTGGCACAAGTTACAACTAGCTAGCGTCTTATATTATTATTGAGAAATAATACGTAGTTATACGACAGCAGGTGACATGGGCCGGATCGCTGGTTTAACCGTTTAGTATCCATTGATTACGGCTCGAAGGAATAAAAAAATGTGTGATACCGTACTTTAGGTATAGAATTGATAAGCGATAAATAAGATAAAACATTGATAAACATCTCGTGAGGTCGACCGTATTGTACTAACTATTGTGTACCTACTACTGTGGAAGTTGTCTAACTTAAGAGCACGATGCTAAATTCAATAGGAAGTAGGAACCATCGCAACTAGCAACCCTACCTCGACGCGGATTGCGGTGAATTCATAATCCTTCGGGGCAAGTTTCACCACTTAAACGTTAAACTGTTAGTAATTATTGTTCGGCAGTTTCATAATAAGATAAACACATAAAGCGTATGACTTGACACAACAGATACAATTTGCGTAAGATGGTAAAATCGATAGGAGCCGTCGCGACCGTATGACCCAATTTATCTGACAAGGACTCCGAATGTCAAGCTATCTCGACGCGGATTTTGGCCACGGGTCGTCAGATCAACTCGCGATATCTGTTTCGATGATGATGCCATTTATTTAGTAATATGGATGATTGCGCAGTTTTAGAGTACGTTTTTTAATATTCGACTGAAGATAACTTTTACTCTGTTCATTTATTAAAATCTGACAGGATTTTTACAAACACCGTTAGAGCTTCCGCTATAGGCTACGTTCGCACTGCGAAAACCAATGGCGCGAATTTTATTCTCGCGATTTATATTTCGCGTACAGATTTCCCCTACTCCTACCTAATTTGTATCAAACCAGCAAAATTAAGATTTCTAGTATTTATTACAGAATTGGGAAAAAACAATTACGCGAATGTTTTTCGCAGTGCAAACGCAACCCTATGGCAGTATAAATTTAAAAGAAGTAGCTCTCAGGCGTTGATCACAAAAGCCAGGAGAGAAAGCGCGAACGAAGATCATATTGAATCGTGCGAATGTGTACGAAAAGGTTCAAAGATTAAATAAAAGTTCACTAGCTTAAGCTTTATGAAGCACGTAACCCCAACATTGCTGTGCGTGACGATGACGGCAGGAGATATTATTTGGTCTATGCGCAGGAGCATGGCTCCAAGTCACACTTAATAGTATATCTACTTTCTAGATCTAGAAGATGCCTTGGACACTTTCCGTCACGCGCTGTACGTTTCCTTAATCTAATTGCCATCGAGTACTCGTAAGTATAATTCCTGGTGTAACGATAACCTATAACATTACCTACGCAGCGAACATTAACGCTGTACGAATTTAAAATAAAATTGATAAGTGATATCAATGAGACAATTAGGTCATACTAACAATACTACTTACATGCCTATACCAATTGTCTGAGTGATTCAAGTCAACGCAATAACTATATTAATTGATCTGTTTGGGGAACCTGTATTTGCGTAAATTAAATAAAGGTCTTTTCAACCAAATAATTGTAGATAGTATTTCTGTAAATTTATTACTTTATCTAGGTAAAGTATAGAAATAAACTAGTGATCATATAAGTAAATGCTCGCTAAGGCTATCTAGTTATGTATTTCGATTATTAATTTAGCTTTTCTCAAACAAATGCTTTAAATTACAAAAAAAAAATCAGGAACTATTGATTTGATTTAGGATACTCAACCCATCAAATTATGGGATCCGAATTTTAGTATTTTTTTTCGACCTTCGACTGACTGCTGGATCTTCGTCCGTCCTTCCTGGTCGACGGCGAAACTATTCCAAATCCACCACCACCACTGCCCATTAATGTCCCACTGCTGGGCACAGGCCTCCACTCCTATAGGAGAGAGGGACTTAGAGCTTAGACCCACCACGCTGCTCCAATGCGGGTTGGCGAGCTATTCCAAATACAACGTTCATTAATTCTCCCGGGACCTCCGCACGTTACCTACCATCTTAGACTGCATCGTCACTTACCATCAGGTGAGATCGCTGTCAAGGGCTGACTTGAAGTGGATAAAAAAAATATATATATAAGGTATAGATAACACGTACATGAGGTCGTTTTGCATTTTGATGCGTCACTCGTATAGTTCTGTAAAAGCTAAGTTATTCGTGAACTGAGCCAAACTAACTTAGCTTGGCTCTTGGTCAACCAACCGCCCACGGCACTCAGCGCAAAGTGATTTACGCCTTTTCGTATTCGATCGACAAGGTTTTGGAACACCCTTCCTTAGTCTGGGTTTACATCCACAGCCCGAATGTCATGAATATTTGAAAAATACTTACTTATTATCATACTAATCATAATAATATTATCATTCATATTATCATATTCGCATTCATTAACAATAAATGCGAAAGTATGTTTGTTTGTTGGTTCGTCCTTCAATCACGCCGCAACGGTTCGACGTTTGGCATGGGTATAGATGAGGATCCGGAGAGTGACAAAGGTTACTTTTAATCCCGGAAAATTAAAGAGTTCCGGCGGGAGTAACTTAAACCACGCGGACGCAGCTAGTGTAGGTATTATGTACGAATACTCACTATTCGCTCACATCTGTCTGTCTGTTATCTTTCCATTGTCCATCATCTTAACAACGATTTTGACAACGAACTATGGTACGGAGAGAGCTTATAGCCCAAAGATGGAGATAGGCTTTGGCCCGGATTAAAAGTCCCCAGTTTTCAAAACATCTACGCGGACGAAGCTGTAGACATCACTAAAGTAAGAACATGCAAACAAATTATGAGGGAATGGGAAATAACGAAAGTAAAACTAGATTAAGGGGTTAAAGGGTTATGAACTTTTGACCTCCGGTAACTAATTGGACGCGTTAAAATAAAATATTTATCTGGTGTTGTTTGGAACCCCAGAACTTCCGTTTTTAGATTAATGACCTGACTCCATGAAAACACGCAATGTTAAAGAGTATTGAACACATTGAACTTTTATTATGTAGGTGAATCAAACCCAAAGCTTAAATAGCCGCCATAATAAGCGATGTGTCACTGGCAATATTTGAAACCTACAAGTACTAAATATCATTTCAAATACAGAATTAGAATCACTTTTTTTCATTTTCATCAGTTCCTGCTACTAATAATAACATAATATAATAAAATGTAGCAACCTTTACTCTTACAATAAGTTTTTGTAGGCAATAAGTAATCACAACTTGCCGGTCCAATTTCTTTTTTTGTTTTTTTGGCTTTCGCCTTTATTAATAACAACTAACGTAACCTAACCTAAACCTTAAACAAAGAAGCCTATCCAACTACGCCTATATAGTGGACCCATTGGCTCTCGCCGACTTCCTCAGCATTACTTCAACAGCATAGCCCAGGAATGCGTCCCGACAGTCTTCGTCATTGACCAGCGTACATAAATTAAACTACTACACTACACTACACTAAACTACACTCTACTACACGTAGTTCAAGAGTGTTCTTTGTTGGTTTTTTCATTTCTTCAATCACGCCGCAACGGAGCAGTCCGCAAAGTCGCGGCTATCATCTACACACATCGAAGTTCTTAATACGTATGCTTCCAAATTAATAACGAATTTTTCAGATTTTTCATCTTTCCGTCCAGCTGTGGACGCTTTTACCACCGGAACCAATCAATGGACTGAAAACTCAAAGGAAATTCTCAACATTCATATGGAAAATTAAAATTTTACAATAATTCAGTCGCATAGCTTTAAATATATATGCTTTACTGCTTGACTGGAATCATAGTTTACAATCGATGTAAAGTGATGATGTATCGTGTAGCTTATGTAAGGTACAGGAATTGAGCAGATCTCTTAAGAATGACTATTGACAAAATATGATCTGAGGAAGAAAATGCCTATATATAAACATAATGCCATTACTCTATTAGACTGAACAAAAGCGAAAACCAGTTATTTCCGAGAGTGCATTGCAATTATTTTCATAACAACAATGCGATTTCAACCCAAGCAATTTCAAGTTTTACTAAGCTAAAAATAAAGTCTAGTTTGTTTAAATCTCGGATAGGGAGATCATCCTACCCTGCTATACGGGATACAACCTGTTTTAGGTTTATTTATAAACGCTACCTGGCTATGTACAGGTGCTCCAAGCAAGTCGTCCTACGGCCATCTTTGAAAACGTTTTTTTTTTTTTTGTGTTAGCAGGTCAGTTTGTGAGAAATTAAGAATGTCGTGTTTCGTTTGTGTGCTACATTTGGATTAAGTAGAGTAAGTAGATATTTACAAGTAATACTATAGGCGCTTTCAACTTGTTCTTGCTGGCTAAGCAGGCTGGGTCGAGTTAAACGGTGTTGATTTATAATACCCCAGCATCGTAATCCAACCCCAAATACATAGATGTAATACCTATTACCTAGTTAGTTAAAGTTTATTTCTTGGTACTACAATATTTTTAGATAAAGACTTCATTCGCGTTGTTTAGACAATAAAAACCTGTGGGTTTAGATTATAAAACTATTATATTTTCTCGGATAAAAACTACCCCATTTTACTCTCCAGGTATATAGACTATAAACATCCATCTGTTGCCCGTTGCAGCGTGATTAAAGGACAAACCAATACACGAACAAACTTCGGCATTCAGAAGATTATACTACCTTTACCTTGTAATTCGATAGTGGGTAAGAATCTGTACATAAGTAATCAGTATCACCTACTTTGTAGTTAGGAACTATAGCTTCGCTGCACACGATAGGCTAAACCAATTAATAACTAACTGAATGGGAACATTCCTTTTGGGAGAGACTCCGGACATCTCAGAACAGCATCCTCAAGATGGTTTGTAATGCCCAGCAAAATTTTTACCTATTGGCTATCTGTGCATCACAAAAGCAATAACCTTTATTGTGACCATGGCGCCTGGGAAGAGTTTTTTTTTTAACATTCCCAGTTAGTTTATAAGTTTTTGTATAGGTAGTAGTTACTTTTATTTTATTTTATTGTATTCTATTTTTAATTTACTATTGTATAACTGTATTGTGTGTATTGTATACTGGGCCGTTTTGCCTTTAATAAAAAACTTTATTTATTTATAATAAGTGCATACTAGAATTGGAATTTGGCTTGAACGGTTTTATTGGCACAATAATTTGCGTCACACGGCGTAATTTCATTGCGGCGCGGCGGCGGCGGCGTACGGAACCCGACCCACATCTACACTACAAATATTTGCACTAAGCATGATTGTCGTCAAGCGCAAGCCTATCTCACAATAAAAAAATAAAGATAATGAAAATGAAAAAAAAAAATGATAATGTTTATTTTCCAAAAACAACTTATGACGATTTTTCCTTATATCCAATGGTACCCACACTAGGTAAACCTGTATCGTGGGTACCTATGTCGCATTAACAAGAAAGATTTACAGACGCTAATTGTCGTTTAGTATTTTAACAGAGATTTTTGTTGCTATATTTTTTTTAAATAACATAATTTATAATATTAACAGTGAATGATGATGAGTGAATGAATGAATGTGTAGTTAGTTTGTAGTTTGTACCGAATATTCCGTTGCGATCCACCACTTTTGGTTTTCACCAATCGCAAGATTTCATTTTCACTTACCTGGTTGAATAGAAAACAGGGCGTAATCGACCGTGATAAATTGATAATATAAGTTACTAGAGGATGCCCGCGACTTCGTCTGCTTGGAATAAGGTTCTTGAAAAATCTCGTTGGAACTCTTTGATTTTGCGGGATAAAAAGTAAGTTTTTGTCCTTCCCTGGAATGTTATTTATATGTCACCGTAAGATTGTAAAAACCGTTAGATTATAATCTAACTCGCGAAATTCTAAACTGTCGAAAGATTACAATTTAACGAATTATTTTCCGGTAGATTGTAATCTGATAAGTATTTAAACCCGATAAAACCTATTATTTATGTCGAACCCTAACCTAACCTACAAGAACGAGACAAGAAAACGTAAATAAAATGAATATTTCAAAAATTGAAACTCAGAACATTGAACAGTTTACAATCTTTCGACAGTTTAGAATTTCGGGAGTTAGATTATAATCTAACGGTTTTTACAATCTTACGGTGACATATATAAGTACCAACAGACGAAATCGGTTGAAAAGACGAGACTGTGGAAGTATAGCTCCGAAAGACAGACCCATTTTCACATTTATAATATTAATATAGATATCAAGACAAAACATCACAACGCTGAAAGACAGTGTGGCCAATTCTGTATAACACAATTTCTAAACTAAAATAACACCTCTAAACATAGTTCTGTCCCTTTCCGCGGAGAGCGTTATGAAAGGGTTAGTAATATTTACAGCGCTGTCATTTAAGTAGTTTAGAGATTGTGTACAACAGAATCAGCCCCAGTGTCAATTTAAATAGATACTACTCTCATTTTATTTTTAATCATAATAAAAGTAGCAGAGAAACAAGACATCCAATTAAGAGGATTCCAAAGCCATTAGGACTTAGGTGTATTAAACATAACTTTATAATTGAAAATTTCTTTTTTTATTGCACACCGAGCGAAAGTTATTCCGCAGAGAGTAACTGTATTAATACATGAAACAGAGCAGTTATTCTTTATTTACAGCTCGCATATTATTATAATGGCTCTTTTATATCTTGAATTCAAACACATTTTATTGCTGTTACAAAAATGTTCCGATGGTCTATCTAATTAAAAGAAATTGCCTTTGAATTTGATACTAATAGAGATCGCAAATTAACAGGGAAAACCAAATAGTACGCCATCGATGTAAGTACCATACTCGCCTTCGACATGCATTTACTTACATAAAACTATTCCGAGAGCTCTCGAAGAAAATATTAGTAGTGAGTTGAAACAATGTAAAGCGAGACAAAAATAACAAGTATTATTTACGAATTAGGCGACACAATTTGTATTCGTAAACCAGTCAGTTAGTTATGTTGTTTTCAACTACAGCTAAAAGTCTAACCTGGATGGTGAGTGCAGAACTATAGACAACAGCGGGCTGACCTGGTAAGGTTATGCCAGTTATATTAAACCCATACCCATAGTGCGATTAAAGGATCGAAATGTCTTTATCGTGTATACTATTGAAGATGAAAACGTCACGACGGTTGAAAACACCTTCAAAAAGTAGAGTTCGAAACTTTTCGCTGAATATTAAGTATGTAGAGCGATTTTTGCTTGAAGATTTCATGCTCACTTTGTCATTTGAAAAATTGGTAGGATTGGTTAGTTCCATTCCTGAATTCACGTGGCAGACAAACGTCAAAGCAAAAAGCGCAGTCGAAACTATTATAGCAATAGTTTTCGGTAGAGCGAAACTGCAAGCGACACGGGCGAATTCGCAAAAACCGAGCTCGAAAACTGGCCACATATTTTGGAGAAAAGTTGAAAAAACGGCAGTACGCCGAACTCGAGATCAACTCCCGATTCCGCACAAAAGACTGTATACAGAGTAGACATAAATAGGTATTATGTACCTAATAAAAACGTTTACGGTGAGTTTTCACCTTGGTCTGAATGTTTAAACCTTCACGGCGCTATGACCTGTGAAGGTAAGTACTTAGTTAAAATTAGAAACAAAAACCAAAATCTCAGTTTCTTACCGATCGAGCGCTTTATCACTAATCGAGTAACTAATATTAATACTTAGCTTAAATCTTATCCCTCTACCTTACGGAACACGATCTGCCATATCATAAAAAACTGTCATTTTGACATCTCTTTGAAATTGACAGTTTTGTTAAAAGTACCCGCAGTTATAACGAACAAACTGTATCCATCTCAAATGTGATTGGCTGAATTTATGGCATTCTTGCTGCGATGATGGATTTTGTCCAATAGTGGAAGAGTTTTAGCCAACCTGGTGTTTGTGGTCAAAGCCAAACCACACTACAAATCATTTTATTGTAATAAGATCCCAGAGCCGTTGAGTTAGTTTTCTATGCCAGAGCTGAGTTAGCTAGCTGAGATGGCTAGTTAGTAGTAATAAAACTACTAGGATTTAGCTATTATATGTGTATAGCATACTTATATTATAATCTGTGGTAACTTTACCCCCGTGAATAATCAAAAGCTAACAGTAGTAACCAGCCTACCAGCTAAGCGATTTAGCGATCCGCTACGATGCCGTGTAAAAACCGATTGGGAGTATGGGTTTAATATACTGCCCTCCTCATCAGATTAGCCCGCTAGCATCTTAGACTGCATCATCACATACCATCAGGTAAGATTGCAAATTGCAATCAAGGGCTAACTTGTAGTGACGTAAAAAAAACGAGTACTTAATTCAAATTAAGTAATAATAAATTATAATTATTGTGCTCTCGCCAGAATCGTCAAAAACTGAGAATCGACATGGAAACCTATTGAGTATTAACTAAACCAAGCATTCCTAATGTAGCATTTACGTAACTAACATAAACATTTAAAACGTAAGCCTCGCTAATCCGCTTATCTTTTACTATCTTTACTATCGATGCCTTTTCACGTAATTCATAATAATTACGGTTCTTTATTACATCGCAGTTTATTAGGATAATATTCAAATAACGATTGGGGCTGATAACAAACGAAACTAAACTCAATAAAATATCCGATTTTGTGTTGTTTATCTTTTATAAGACTGCGACGATCTTTTTCAGGCAAGGTATAGTTAGTGCTTACAATATGAAGGCGGTAATTTCAGAAAAATATTTGCAATTACTTAGAACTTAACTCTCATCTTTACTTCTTTACTTTGACTTTCAGATAGATTTATGGAGTCTCGTTTTAACTGTCTTATCAAAGTACGCTCTATCTCTATCTAGATAGACTTTATTTTATAGTTAGCAAGTAGATACTTACTGCGTTTTTCAGAAATGTACTAAAGTTAGTAATGTAGTAAAATTGAGTAATAATACTCAATTAAATATCCAGAATGTTTTAAGTACATGCTTTTCTGATGTAGGTATGCTATACAAATAATCGAATTCAAATATTTACTTATTAATTAGCTTAATATTATTGAAATTGAATAACTATTTGATAAATTAATTATTTAGTTACTTTACTTAATAATATAATATTTAACAAACAGACTAATCAAATATTTTATTAACTAACTGAGCAACGAACTACCAAACGAGTGTTTCGAAACCGGTCGGAGAAGAAATTACCGCTACCTCCCAGTGCCATGAACCGAGACTAGATCTATCATAGCTCAAGCTACAGTTTAACAACCTAACATTTACAAGATAGATAGACAAGAATATTCTATTTAACCACAGCGGCGTATCTTACCTATTTTTAATGCATATAATATATCAGAGGCCCAATTGTCTCAGCAAATCGTAATCATTTGGCAGCTTAAAACGTACTATTTGAACTGTTTTAGTTCATACATGCTTTTTGTCGTGCAGGCACCTATGAACTCCTTAAACAGGTCGAACTATACGTTTGAAAAACGATTACGATTTTCTAACCAAATAACTATATTCATGCAAAAACCATATGGTTTGGTAACTTGTAACTAGTAACTTGGGGACTGGTCAGACATAGGGTACTTTTTATCCCGTAAAATCAGATTTTCCAGGTTCCCACGGGGTTTTTAAAAACGTCAACTATATACGGGGACAAAACTATGGATATTAATTACCTAGTACAGTAATTTTATAACTAAAGCAGTTTATTTCAGTGGTCATTATTTACACTCATTGCAAAATAATTTCACAATAATTACTTTCTCTCACGGCATACTTAAGTAATAGGTATTAAATTATATGATAATAATAGGTGCGTTGCACCAATAACCCTTATCAATAACATGTAGGCGCCCACCCTAATCTTATCTGGCGTATCAGTTGGTTTGGTGCCATCAAAGTAGGTCTCAACTGTTCAAATACTTAATATTAATGTGCGCAGTTGTTCAAATTTCAGTTAAATAGCTAAACGCATTGTTTTATTCAATACAACTTACTAACCGAATCAGTTTAAGGGTCTTTTCAGACAGCTGAAAGACAGCTTTTTTATACAACCAGACAATTTTGTGAAAATGTCGCTGACGGCAACGAATTCAGAACTTACGTGGAACCATGACATCTGGAGGGACGAGCCTAGTTGCGACAACGCATATCAGTCGATTGCGATTGTTAAGCAACGTTGACCCAAGTCGATAACTAGATGGGTGACCGAATTTGGAAGTCCGAACTTGACCTTTTCGTTTCGTTTCGTTTCGAGAGCATGTTAAGCCGTCGCGTCGGTCCCGGTTATTATCACTAACATCTGATAATAATCGTTACAAAAACCAGAGAGTTGAAATACTCTTAGTCGAGTCGTAGGTGGAAGGACGTGGGTCCCGGTTATTATCATTAACATCTGATAATACTCGTTAGTAACCTAAGAGTTGAAATAGTTCCTACTCTTAGTCGAGTCATATGCTGCCATTTAGTAGGTGATTAATGGAATACGGCGCAGAGAGAGAGAGATTAGTACTGCACCGAAAGATCAGGAACCGGCCCTCTTGTATTTAAAATTCAGGGACGCACCGTAATGACAATGAATTTGTACTTGAACAAGATTTAGTTAGTAGCAATTATGAACATTTTGTCGACTGGTTTGTCGTTAATGTGACCTTACGCTAAAAAAATAATTTAGATTTGAAACTTAACACTTTCCGCCATTCGCTGCACCATCGACTTGTAGGTCAAACCTCTGTTACGTATGAACAGTGAACGTTTGAAGGTTTGCAATTTTCGTGTTGTTTCTATTTTTTTGTGGCTGCAACCAATGACATTGACTCTTTTTTACTAGCTCAATAGTTTAGACCGCGGCTTCGCAATCGCACGGATGCGTTTGAGTTCTGACGTAAATAACTGTAATAAGCTGAGCGCGCATTTCATTTTTAGCCCTGTTCGTAAAATTAAGAAGAAGAATGTTGGTGTTATCTTCAATATATATGTTATGATGACGCGTCTAGAATATGTGAGCCAAAATCCTGTAAACTACTTTTCATTTTGTAAAAATGTAATGGAATTTTCAATAAATTGAATTCAATAAACTTTTAAAAATATTTTGAAATGAGTACTTTATCGCTGTTTCTAAATGCCAGTGACGGAGTCATATTCTATATTTACTTATGTACTTACGCGTTTGTCTCTTGTTTTGTTCATTTTGGCGTATGATCGATCCCTACATTACCTTATTGGGCAAATAATTGTCTGCTATGTCAATAATATTAAGTATAACACTGATAAATTATTATTCGCTTTTATTAAGGTAAGTTAGTAACGTCTATTATCAAATGGTAATATTTTTAACCGACTTCCAAAAAAGGAGGAGGTTCTCAATTCGGCACGTATCTTTAAAAAACCGGAGGGCGCGCTTAGCTTTAACAAGTCGGGTCTTACTGAAACGTAATCGGGAAGATCTAAAATAGAACTGGATGCGTAACTCGCAAGACGCAGTGTCTTTATAACCAGTTCAGATAACGTTTATCATCACTTGCTATACGCTGGGCATAACTAGGTAGGTACATAGTTGGGCGCGTAATATTATGTGTTAAGTCTGATCCCATAGGCTGATCTCCTTTTTCTAACTCAAACTTATTTATTTAAAATAGGTACCTACTTACACAGGTTAATACCTACCCAGTACACCTTCTGAACGTCACGTTTACAAATTATAAGACATGATGCTGATAATTAACTAAGGTATCTTAAAACTAAATTACGAGGGTTCCAAACGCGCCCGGTCTGAAAAGAGCCCACACAACGTAAGTATGTATGTCAACTTCTTTAACGTGTGATCACGTAATCTCATTTGCCATTCGACCAATAATAGCTAATGGGAATATCTACAAACTAGTCGTAGAGGTAAAACCCCTTCACCTCCGCATCCGCTTCTGCTTCCGCTAAGGACGCCTCCGTTACAACCCTAATCTTAATGCATACGTAATAAAAAACGAAATTTAATAATTATACACCATTAATACACAACTAGTAAGATAACACGGGTAATAACACAGATATACAGAATAGATAAATGCTACAAAGCCTGACCCGTTGTCCTAGGGGAGCGACAGAAGTGACGCCAGGCGATGCAACGCCATAGAAAACGTGTCTACACGACAACGTCTGTAATTTTCTATGTCAATGGGTTAGTCGGGTATTTATATTGTACAGGGATAGTACAAGCCTACTGAGCGAATCTGTAATAATCCCGTAAGAAGATACGAGTAGGAGTAACTACGGGTGTGGCCAGCTGATTCGTACGCAGCTGTTCACAACAAATGACGATATCGATTTTGTCCGACAGTGCCGGGTGCCGAGTGCCGATCTTGTAAACGGAACAGGTGTTTAGGTGATTAGGTTACCTAATAACGCAAACAGTCTGTTGGATACACGAACTTTATTGTACATACAATTTTTTGTTCTGTACTATGTAACACTATTATGGTAAAACAATTGGCACAGTGTAACGATCGCAATTGCTTCTAATTGGCTTCACTCTTTTCTCTATTCGATCAAAACCCAATATCACAGCAATTAAACAACAACAACAATATGAGATTGTAACAATGATTGGCACCGCTTTTTCGGAATAGCGCTACAGAGGGCATACTACCATCGCTTAAAGTCGTATTGTTCTAATATTGTTGACGTTTAAGAATAACTATAAATAATCCTTATTTGGATGTCAATGTATATAAGTGACATACCTATAGTTAACTGTCATTTTGAAATATAGTCCGTGAAACTTATCTGACCCCGGTGGCCATAATTTGTAATAATTTTTATCTCTGTTTAGTTTTTTTCATATTATCTACTAGCGTCGCCGTCACCAGGTCAAATAAGTCTATAATATAGTCTATATATACACCTTAGGTGGGACTATATTATAGTCCCACCTAAGGTGTAACGTGTAAGGTGTAGGTTAATAACGGTTACTAGTAACCTCTAAGCTAAGGTGTTATTACTAGTAAAATATTTTAGATTATTTTACCCTAGTCACAGGCATAGTGCCTTAACTGCCTAGTTTCACTGAGTGGCGATAAATATTCATGAAATGTGAATTAAAAATGTTTTAATTAGATACCTACCTTGTTAGTGGGTAGAAATTCACGATTAATTACGAGCATAAAATGAGGTATAATTATTATACTATAAACCTACCTACCTATCCTACCTGCACAACAGTCAGACCAAATAGTTAGTAACTAAGTAGTTAGCTATTGGATTAAACAGCGAAATAATAATAATGGTGAAGTATAACCATAATATCACTGATGACTGATAAATAATTGGGTACCCTACATATGTAGGTGTTTAGTTTTGTTATTAATTATTCTAAAGTTACCCGCCCTTTATCTGTCTATGGTCTATGTTTTGTTTTTAACCTGTGCTTCCTTGGTATTTTTTTCCGCCTTCCCTCCAAAAAGTTATGTCAAAAATTTCTCCAAAATTTCTGCACAACAGCCAATTTAATATTTATTAAAACATAATAGCGAACTTCTTTTGTATGCCGGTTTGTGTTTTGTGCATTTTAAGTGTTGTGTGAACATCCACATTGTTAAACTATATTATGTACTTTTTATTTTACAAACTGCGGCCAGGGTTTGAATAAGTGGATAAATTGAGGTCGTTTGTCTGGACACAACGGAGAGGAGCCTAGATTGGTATTTTCTTAGGCGTATTATTTAACAATAGGTATTTGACAACTAGGTAGTAAATAAATTAGATTTTTTAGAGATTAGGTATTAATTAGAGGATCTCCCAAAAGTCGTAATATCCACTCCCCTGTTAGTTTTATGTTTGAAAACCATTTTAAACTATCGATTTTATCGATTGAAGTAAAATGCATCCAATTTTGATGACGTGACAAATCACAATTTAGTATTTCATACCACAAAGCGCGCGTTTTGACGTTTGAAAAAAAGATGTTGATTTGACTAGTTGTCAAGTAGGTACAAACCAATTCTAGGCTAGGAGAGTTCAAGGAAACGCGCCCCGGTCGGAAAAGAAGCCGGCAACCGACTCGGGCAAGTTGTTTCTTTTTAACAACATCGCAGGTTAGAATTAGCCAGCTGCGAGGGATATACCTAGGTAACAATATGTGCAAATACAACTGTGCACAATCTATTCCTTTACTCTTATACTCCGAATATGAAGGCCCCTCACAAACAGATATGAGGCGCAGTTCCGACGATTTTACGAGCTCCAAGGCACGATGGTTAAATCTTCCCAACTCAATGCTGGTAACTAGTTATGTTTAAGTAGTTATAAGTTAATAATTATTTCTCGACAGAAAGGAAGCCCAATAGATAGGGAAGGAAGGTAATTGCACATGCAACTAGACTTACCAGGCCAGTCAATAGCAATAGTGTTGTGACGTACCTTAATTCCGGATCGCCCCTGCTGCTTGAGCAGCACGTTCTCAGGCTTCATGTCGCAGTGGATGATGCGGCTCTTGCTCAGCGCGTGCAGGCACTGCAGCAAGCTGTGAGAGAACTTGCGCACTAGCTGCAGTGAGAACCCCTGGAACTTGTTCTTTTTGATCAGCTCGTACAAATTTATCGACAGCAGCTCGAACGTTATGCACGTATGGTTGCGGAACGTGAACGAGTCGAACATATGGATCACGTTCATCGTGTTATCTTTGTCTTGCTCGCGCAGGTGCTCCAGAATGCGGATCTCCTCTTGAGCCTGTCTGTGGAAGCGTTTCTCGTTGCGCACCATCTTCAGAGCGACATTCTCGCGCTTTTTGTGGTCGTACGCCTTGACCACTTGCCCGAAGCTACCCTTGCCAATGACTTTTAACACCTCGTAACGGTACGCGATGTGATCGTGCGGGATGTGTATGTACGAACCCTGCTCGTTGTCGTACTCGCAGTTGTTCGGAAAACCGACCAGCCCGGGCCGCTTCTTCGCGTTCGCGCCTATGAAGTACACTTGGGGATAGTCGAAGATCTCGCGGTGCTCGTACGGCGTGAGCTTGTTCATGTAGAGCTTCATGACCTGCTCGGGGCTCGCGGCGGCGGCCGGCGGGCGCTTGTCGGGCGGCTGCGCGGCCGCGGGAGGCGCCGGCGGCCCGGGCTCCAGCGGCGGGAGCGCCCCGTCCCGGAGCAGCGCGCGCCCGAACGCGTGCGCGCTCCCCAGAGGCATGTCGCCGGTCATGGCCGAGCGGCCGCCGCCACCGCGCGCTTCGCTCGCCGTGGCCGTGCCGACCCACACCCTACACACTGCACCTCACTCACTGCACTTGCACTGATGCACGAACCCACCCTGGGGCGCTGCGCGGCATCTCACGAGGACCGGGGCGAAGAACAACCACGCTTCCACTTATGCGGACACATTCCGTCTCGGACACGATACGATGGAACCGTCACAGATGATACCGTGCGACGCGAACGTGAAACGCAAACAAAGACCACCTTCCTTGCAGGCCGACCCGACGACAGAACCAGAGAGAAAATAGAAACTGGTCGCCAGAGTCATTGAACCGTTCGCCTGGTAAGAGCGAACGAGTGCGAGTGAGAAAGGACACGTAACAGTTGTTTCCACTTTTCCACGTCTATTCCCAGAGGGCGCCTTGCGCCTTTGCATGTAGCTCAGGCATGTAGAGTCATTGTGAAAGACCTAAATAATGCAATAGGTAGTGTTGCCACAA
Organism: Erebia palarica; assembly: GCA_964035005.1. NCBI lineage: Eukaryota > Metazoa > Arthropoda > Insecta > Lepidoptera > Nymphalidae > Erebia > Erebia palarica. The sequence continues at coordinate 5,942,143 of OZ035992.1, forward strand.
GGTTGTGATGTGTTTGCCTTTAAATAAATGATTTTTTGAAACTTATTTATCGAGAGATTAGCAAGTATTATCATATCCAGAACCTATTAGGAACTGAGTTTATTTTTATTTTTTATTCATTTAATAAATTCTAACAGAACAATCAATATCGGACTACATTCTTATGTGGTGTTATCATAAATTCATATGTTGCGAAGCAGAAACTTCGTGTAGAGTCAAAAAAATCGTTGCGTGATTAATAACCAGTCACTTGTGATTTATTATGCATATCAGATTTCACAAAAGATAGTAACTAGGTAGGTTTTATTTTATTTTAGATTTTTTAAAGTAAGTGCATAAATACAAACAACTAGCGGTCCGCTCAGGCTTCGCACGGGTAGTATTAATCATCATTATAGGCCATACCCAATAATAGCCAGTTGGCATTGGGCAGCAGTCAGCACATCAGGTTTTATATTAGCACTGCGATATATCCGCCCTGCCGGCTGCCCCTATTTCTGTTAATTTATTTCAATGATATATCTTCTATGATATTTGTTTGAAATTATTTATTGCAAATACATTACAATGTACAAACGCAAAAGCTTTGTTTTAGACCAAATTATAAAATGATAAAAATGGTTATTGTGACAATCTTAGAAGATAGATATATGCTATCGCGGACTTTTTTTAGAACTTTTTGAGAGGAACAATTCCACCGTAATTGTTTTCGTATTAAACTTTTACTATACGCAGCGCACGACACCGAAGCTCTCAGGTGTGAGGATATTAAAAAATAACCCACATGCGCAGAAGCATGGAAAACTTAATTTGAATGAAATGCTAAAGAGATTCGTAGGATGTTGTAAAGGAATATTTGTATGTTAGTTTGTACTTCTAAATGTCCCCGGCTGAGATGGTCGTCAGCACTAGAATGAAGACGGTTTAATTTGATTTATTAGTCGTTTTTAACTATTTATCTTCATTGCAAAATTTAATTATCTAAGAATAATTTTGTATTGAAAACAATAAAATAGAATTATAGCTAGCTAGCATAATATAATTAATTATTATATAAATCATGCCCGCGTGGAATGGTGGCAAGAATGCGGGCTTTTTCACGGTATCTCTAGCTAAAGGAGCGCTGGAAGGCTTTTTCAGCATGACTCTCAATTATACGATCAAAAGGGCTCTTGCCAGCATAGAGATTCCTGCGCTCATTCCTGAGCCAGCATAGGGAATTCGAGATGATGGTAAGAGACCTGATGGCTGGCTGGTCCCACGGAACTGGAACGAGGACGGGCGCTAATGTGGGGCGCATTATGCGTAGACACATTGGCCTTGTGTCATACCAGGGAGACAGCATCAATGCCGGGAGCTGGACAGCCACAGTGGAAGAGGCTGAAACCGGCAAACGGTGGAACTAGGCCTCTCTAATAAAGCTAAAAGCAACTTTCATTCAGAACATCATAAAATCGCCAGTATAAATTACATATTATTTTATTTCTTTAGGTCTCTCGTTAAGGCTTTCATTGTCTATGGTTGATTTAAGAGGTGTCGCCATCTGTTGAGAAGAAGTTGAGTTTTGGTAAAGAATAGTGCATCAGCCATCCAATGTAGACGTCTTTTTTCACTCCCTTGTTTTCTGTCATTTTACAATCGTAATTCGTTATTGTGGTAATTGTAATATAATTTCGCGAAAAACCATGTAATTGTGTTGAAATCCAGTGCATTGAAACGATAGAATACTAAATTGTGGTGCTAAGAATATGTAAGTATACTTTAATCCTTTGCAGCGATTTCTTTTGTCATTTTTCTAACTACTTTGTTGCGATTGCTGAAACGATTATTTGTATTTCCGGCATACGTTCATAATCAACTTTGATTTTCGTAAAAACTACATGTCTAGCCACCGCTTCTTATAAGCATAAACTAAGAACTCATTAATATCTAATGATTTCGATATTTCCAAGGCAAAGTGTAACGTATATTGATTAACACGTATAAAGTTTAAATTTGAGATCAAAAGAACGTGAATTTCTCAAGGTAATTATCATAGGCACTGATGTGGTATGCGTTTGTAGTTTTTTTTAACACAGTCACTATCTAACTTATAGGAACAATTATAAGTAACTTCATGTTTGGACTGTAGCCAGTAAGGTAGGGAAGGTTGAATCTTATTGTTTTGTTATGAAATAGGAGATTATAAAGTGTATTAAACTCCTTTGTTTATAATGCTTCTGAGTCACGCAGTAGTGGCAGAGAGTAGGTAAAAACTGAAATTGTACTGTTATTAGTCATCAGAGGGTAATCATAAGGTTATATAAGCAAAACAAGTTTAGTGTGTAATGTATAAACTATTGATGAGTGATTATAAACATCCTCACTCACATTTGTGGCTGGTTGTATGCTAGCATTTTGTCATCTTATTGCACTAGTTCAGTGTTTTTACACAAACTAAGCCAAACTTATTCAACAGTTAGAAGAACTTCAACCGTGTTTCATTGCATAAAAAGTATAACCGTTATTAGTTTAGATACTCCTGTGAGATTCTTAGTCTTCTCGGGCTATGTGGGCATATCAAATCTGAAATAATCATACTTATAATATTATAAATGTGAAAGTGTGATTGTTTGTTGGTTTATTGGTTTGTCCTTCAATCACGCCGCAACGGATAGACGTGATTTTTGAGGACCTGGAGAGTGACATAGGCTACTTTTTATCCCGAAATCAAAAAAACTTAAACCACCCAAATGAAGTTGCGGGCATCAGCTAGTTTACAATAAAATGCATTTTTCCTAGCTGTGCCTAGTTGTGTTGAATCTGCTAGTGATTTGAAAAAAGAAACTCTAATTATATATTTTTTAAGAATCTACAAAGAAACAATGATAATATCGGACTCTCCAAAATATCCAAAATCTGTATGACCACATATTTTAACTAACAAGAACTTGGCTTGTCTGTCTGTTTATCACCATTTCATAGCATAAACACTGAATGGATCTTGGGGTAATGAGGTCACAATTTCAGTTTTGAGATAGATAAAGGCTGTTTATCAACTCTTGAAAAGTATCATAGTAGAAATGAAAAAACTACCAACTTTAAAATTTTTAATAACAGTTGAATGATTGTGCAGGCAAGTTTATTAAGAAATATTTTCTATCTTTTTGACTAATGGGCGGATTTGCAATCCTGCATTGTTATTATTTGTCTGATGGGAGGCTTTGACCGTGGCTTAAGTAGTTATCAAACTATCAACAAACATGTGCGGTCAAGAAACCAATTAAGTGTATGGGGATTAATATAACTGCTGTATGCCTAAAAGGTTAGCACACTACTATCTTCCACTGCAGCATCACTTATTAGCTTAGCTCAGCATTAAAAATGACAGAAATAATAGCTGGAAGGGTAAATTGAACTCTGCAATGGACTGCATTGCTAATTTTTTTAGAAGTATTTAACTATTTAATTCTAATAGATAAGACACACTACTAAAATAACTGGAATTGCATTTGTATTGCGAAATGAGATAAGATATTAGTTATCAGTTTTTTTGATGTGTCACCGTTAATAAAATATATGGAGTGATCAACCTAGAATGTCTGTGCTTGAGAAATTTCATTTTTAGTTATTTCTAGACCACTATACTCCTTAAATATTATGTTTGGAAATATACAATCCTAATGATGCTTGTTGCTTAAAGGTCTATCTATAAATGCTGCATATGGGCTCTGAGCACTTTGTTGCCGTCGCACTTTGTGGATTTTAAGCCTTTAACCAAAATTTCACCAATTATTCTAGAACAATGAACTACCTAGTAGAACTAATGCAGTAATGCTTTTATGATTCCAAAAATAGAAACAAACGGAAAATGTTCTAAATTTGCGCAACGAGATAAATCTAAATTACATCTGTCTGAAATAATTATGTGTGTACATAATCATGTTTGCTCTGGAACCCGCGTTCGCAGGATGAACGCAATTATGGTGACAGTGCAACTTATAACTATGGATAGGAATAATGCATGTTACAAACTTTGCACACAATACACTAGTGCGTTAAGTTAGTATTATTTAATTGTTGTAGATGTTTGAGAACTATTTCGTAGTCAATTACCTGATCTCAGGCAAAGGCATTCATGAGAAATAATCTTGTGGGTTAATCAAGACAAGTAGATTAAAAAAAATATGTTGAATGTGTAGTTTTATGAACGTTATCACAATAGATAAAATACTTGCTTTTTTAGATTATAGACTTACTAAGTATTCTTTAGTTCTACTAGATAGCAACTGTAGCTATTTCCCGATAAGTATGTAAGTAAATTTTAAACGAATTTAGAATGAACTTGTTTCTTCCTAAATTCCTAAGCAAATCTGTAAAAGATTGATGTAAAGTTAACACTGCAAATATTTGACACAGATTTGCCAATTTTTTGTAACATAAATTAACTATTACTTGAACATAGAATTCTACAAGATGAAAAGGTTTAAAAAACTTTAACCCCCACTACAGAAATAATGTTGTAAAATTTTATTTTCTGTCGGGTAATTATATTTTAAAATGGTACCATATTCATATTATTTATGAAGTCAAAATTTTCTCCTCTTTCATTTGACATCCCTCTCGATACATCATCAAAATCGGCCCAGTAGTTTAGACGCTACAGTGGAACATGCATAGATACAAACATACATACATAGACTGCTAAAATCATAACCTTTCCTTTTGGCTTTGCCAGAGTCGTTTAAAAAGAAGATTTAAAATGATTACATATTACCTTTAAGAGCAAATTAGGACATTTCCAAGCAATACAGTTCAGGTGAAACAGTAAGTCTCTGTTCATACCTACTTGTGTCATAGCCACGTGAGATAACCACCAGGAGCAGTTGAGTAATGCAATAACAGACCCATTAACTCGTGTGACTGTGCAGGATTCAGTACGCAAAGTGATATGCGAGATGAAATTGTTAGTGATTGTAGCTTCGAGTTAGCTTCGAGTTCGATGGCAGAATTTAGAGATAAATAAAAGACTAGACGCTTTACCTGTAAGTAAGCTAAAGTAGCAGTGGGTAGGCAATGTGGCCAATATTCTGTTTGGCATTGTGGTGGCGTTCTTTAGTTAGTGATTGTGGCTGCTTTAGCCTCGAGTTCAATCGAAAAATTTAGCAATATAAGCGACTAGAAGCATAACTAGTAAGCTAAAGTAGCAATGGGTAGGCAATGTGGCCAAATCTGTTTGGCGTTGTGGTGACGTTCCTCAGTAAAGGGTTATTTTCAGCAGTTAACGTCTGCAGGCTGAATTGTGTGCACTTCACAATCGTGCATTGTCGAGTCAACATCTCCTGAAGATGCTCCGGTGTCGGAGTGAAACGTACGTTGAGAGTGATTTGGAGGATTTGTGTGGTGTGGTGTTGTGCCTGTGCGAATTGCTGGGTGGTGGGTGTCGCATGTTGCAGGTGAAAGACACGCACTGTACCACACAGATTTGTCTACTGTAGCGGATTATAGCGAATTAAACTTCTAGTTCATTCACTATCATGGACTTCCGCAAAGTAACGCCTGCTTCTATTCAATATGTAGATTTGTTTGTTTGTAACATATTAAACCACAATATTTACATGTTATGCAATCATGTAAACTCATACCCATATTAGTTACGGTCGATTAAATTTCTGTGTCACAACTTTTTACTCGGTTTAACTGCTTTGGACACGGTATCAATGTAAACCTGATTTAAATATTTCAGAAATTTATTTGACTACCAGAATGTATGAATAATGACTTGTGTTTTTTTTGACAACTCGACTTTGTTATTCTCAAAGATTACTCTGAGGCTAAGTTTATGCCAAGACTTGAAATAGTGGTCGATTTTCCTACTGATGTATTGCAATAAAAAATTATCCTAGGTCTAAACATATCCAAAAACACAATTCCGGTCTGACTAGTTCAAAGATTTCCAAGCCGGATTGGTAAAATTGGGTTCTGGATTTGGATTTTTTTCTGCAATAAAAGAATGTAACAAAAATTCGTTAAGCTTGTAGTCGAAGGTTTGACTTTCGATAAAGCGCTCTCGACATTCCTGTCGATTACTCATCCAGATTCCAGATGCGCCTGTGCCGACGAATATTCTTGCACAAAATATGAAAATAAGATACGATATATTAAGACAAAATATTCTTGCACCATATATACACACTTAAAAACCTATTCTGAAATTTTTTGTCTACCCAAACAAAAAGCGCAGCCATGAATATGGAATTTCGCAAAATGACATTATAACACTCGTGCCAAATCTTTATTGCCACTCTCCTCCGACCGGGCATAACTTTAGATTTATTTCCGTTGAATACAGCTTCTGGCGCTTGCGATGTCGTTACCATCGTAATGGAGGGGCATCTGTTTGAGTTAAAGACTTTTTTTAACCGGATTCGGAACTAGATAAATCCGCTATATTTTCATATCCGCCATATTGAAGTTGTCTTGACATGACGTCAGCTTATGTCACGCCCGTAGACCATAGCTAACAACCATCTAACAGCACACCCTATTTATCAAAATCTAATGAGTAGTTTACCAATTAAGTATGAGGGAACCGATAAACTAACACACAATATTCATGTCAAATCTTTAATGCTGCTGCTTTAACATTTGATGTTACCGAGCCTGTCATACTATCTGACAGGCTCGGTAACATCAAAGGTTCAGTAGCTCTGTCATGTAAAACCTGCATCAATCATTGTTACAATCTCAATTGTAGCCATGAGTATTAGAATTTATTTAAGCGGTCTCCGCTATTTCGCATAGAACATTGCGAAAAGAATGGCAATCATATTTTTAACCCTGCCTATTTAATTGAACATTTTTTTTGTTTGAAATCTGATATTTTGATTTGAGTCTACACTTTTAAATAGAGATCCTAAGTTCAAAGAACACGACCTAAAACTCTATTAGTAGTGTAATCTAAATGCTTGCAAGCGTTGTGAATATATTAAAGCCAAGGATTTCATACCGTTTGCTTGCAACTTAAGCAACAAAATGATAGAAGTGTGAGAGAAAGTAACTTTGAACTTTTTAGTGGTACGTTTAGTTACGTATTTCAATCTTAGTCTTTCTGAATAAGTAAAGAAGCCTCCTGAGTTTTATATGATTCAGGCGAATAAATATAACTCGCTGTAACGGTGAAGGAAAACATTCATCTGCATTACCAAGAGTTTTCATTACGTTCTCAAAGGTGTGAAATATGCCAATCCACACTTGGCATACGTGGTGGACTATGGCAATATCATTCTCATTCGGAGAAGAGATTGGTTCTCAGTAGTGAGTCGGCGATGAGTTGAACATTATGTAGACTGAGGAACTTACTAGGGTCAAAAACTGGAAACGTCCCAACTCCCAAGATTAATGAAGGTAAGAGTATTATAGTTCCAAAAATTATATAAAAGTACAAAAGTACAATTTTTTCTAATGAAACCAATTAAATGTCCCTCTCCGTTCCATACAGGCATTAGCAAATAATTTCCCAGGAGAATGAATATTCGGGTCTGAACATAGAGATTAACTTATAAAGCAGAGCGGTTATTATATCCTTCCAGTGGGGCCACGCATTTGGCAGCAAAAGTTCGTCAAACTTTTTTGACCCGGTGGTCAAAATTGAAACATTATTTATACCTGTTAAGTTTTATTTTATTTGTTCACTAGCGACGCTGTCTCCGGATCATATATGTTTGTGGGACTATACATCCTACTGTACTGCGCCGTCGCAAACTGTTTTGAGCTGCTTCATTCGACCTCATTCCTATCTGTGTGGCCTTCATCGAAACAGCTTACTGAGAAGACTGTCTCAGCGGTCCAGTCCAGAGTCCAGAATTAAAAGACAGGAAACAACACCGAATTGTATCGTATATACAATTTAAGTTAAGTTATAGGTTTTGAAGTTTAAGAGAGTTTGTAGAGATTCAAGTTCATAGCTATTTTCAATAGCCGCTCTCCTTTGTGTAAATCTCTTTGATTATGACCCACATTGTCTGTTGCCATTCTGACCCCAACCTTCTGCCGTGAACCGTGTACAACAACCGCTAAACGATTGTTAACTGATACTGTTTAAGGGAAAATAATACATAAATGTATTACACATAAGTGCTATATTACTATTCGTATGTGTTACATGATCGCTAGATGATACAATTTAAAGGAAAATAATCTCTAATCAATTGAAGTTAGGTTCTATATTAGTATTACTATGATTATGTTTTTATCACACATCGATATGCAGAAATGGCATTATAGAGCGTTGGTGTAAAAATAGAGTGAATGAATTATTTATTGATATCGACTGATGAAAAATGACAATACATATTGGATAGTTTATCATTTATACAACAGTTTAAAATACTATTTGTTTATATTCATCTAAATACAAAAACACTTCCTAGTACGAGTTATAAATCTAAAAATGAGAAGGGTTTGACTTTCATCCACCGGGCTGCAACTAGCAGACTTCATACACCTTTTCGAACATTTTGAAGAACTCTCGGGCATGCAGTTTTCACTTCACCTTTAACCTTCAATACCTATTTAATTTAACAAAGGGTGGATAGACAAATTTCTCAAAAGCCGGCCACGCATTGGCGGTTCCTGTGGTGCTGCAAATGTTCATGGGCATCGGTAATCACTTAATCAGGACCCGCTTGCTCGTTTTCTCGCTATATATATTAAACTTGCTGATGCCCGCGACTTCGTCCGCGTTTATTACGGGTTTTTAAATCCCTCGGGAACTATTTAATTTTCCGGAATAAGAAGCTTATGTCCATCCCCGGGATGCAACCTACCTCTGTATCATATTTTATCAATAGCTAATGCCCGCGACTTCGTCTGCGTGGATCGAGGTTTTTTGGTTCCTGCGGGAACTCCAATTTTCCGGTATAAAAAGTATATCTATCTCTGTGCCAAATTTCAGCCAGATCCGTTCATCTGTTGGAGCGTGATTCAGTAACCAACATCCATACATCCATACATCCATCCAAACTTTCGCATTTATAATATTAATCTGAAAATAGGTTGAAAAGATGAGCCGTTAAAGGATAGCGGACAGACAGACATACAGACACACGTTCGCATTTATAATATTAGTACAGATATATATATTTAAAAAAAACCGACAAGTTAGCGATGCGTGTCCGTATTCGAACCGCTGGTCACCCGAATAGGAAGCGGGGCGTCTGCACCACTTTGCTATCACCGCTGTACCATCTAGGTATCATGTATTGATGTTCACGATATAAGCTTGTTGTACAGTTATACTTTTAATGATCAAAACGATGAATGATTGAACTCTGACACTCGCTGTATGAGTTAATGCACGGTACAGACGGCTGCAGCGAACTGAGTCATTGTCCCTCGTTAATAATATCCTGTGGATTCCAATTAAATCTACACATTGAACACTGGCTTGAAATACGTACTTCGATGTCTTAATTTTGTCAACTTAATTGACTTACTTATGATGCTTGAAGCCTTGAAGTAATTTCCTGCCACAATGATCAAGTGATTAGGTATCTTCGGCCATACTGCCAACGCTTAAAGCAATATTACTCAAAATTACAGTTTGATGTCACTTACCTTGACGTTCTAAAATAAGGATTATAATTATAAAACACGAAAGTCAACAATAATAAAACAATATGGCTTTATATTATAGGAGATATCTGAACGATATATGAACGCCGCAATGAATAGCGTCAGTTATTATACTGGTTACACAGGTACTGCGCATACTTTTATACTAAATATACAAGAATCAGCGTTCCTAGTTATTGTTCATATTTGGTAACAATAACTCGTCTTTGAGCGGCGATAAGTAGTCAGGTACCTAGCCACTTGCGAGAAGACCGCCACAAATTCCACCAGAGGAGAGCCCTACACGCACCAAATACTGAATCAGCATTCCTGGCGATAGTTACCAAAAGTACAGTTATCTCTTAGACTATTTATGGTTGTCTGTTTATCGTTGGCAGTATGGCCCCTGAACCTCAATATCCTGAAGTACTTTTGCAAGCTCGAAACTTTACCCTTAATAATTATGTCATCAAATCTTTTACAGAAATAGGCATCTGCTTAATACAAAATAACTTACCTGTCGATAAACATGATCTTTGACAAAAAGAAAGTAGATACATGTTTTGACAAATTTAACAAGGTTGCTATGTACCTACTTATCAACCGATTGCAGATAAGTTGATTGTGTGTACTGTTATTAATTTCGGTTTTACTTTATATTATGTGGTTCTAACAATTTTTCCAGCTAGTCTAAAATATAATTTCTCTGAAATAAATCTTTACTAATTTTATAAATGCGAAAGTTTTTCGTCTGTCTGCTACGCTTTCATGGCCAAGCTGTTCAACCGATTTTGATGAAATTTGGTACAGGCATAGGTTGTATCCCAGGAAAGGACATAGTCTACTTTTTATCCCGGAAAATTAAGGAGTTCCCGCGGGAATCGATAAAACTTAGTCCACGAGGTCGAAGTCGCAGGCATCATCTTGTATCAAGTTATATAACGACTTCTAGCATACAGAATTACTTTTTTACATTGGCATCAATGATCTAACTCTGAACTCTAACTCTTTCTATAAACTCTAAAGAAATTTATAAACCAGTGTGTATTTTTAATTAGTAAAAGCCATTATGTCTAATTCCTTTGTGAGTAGGTAATGTTATGGTTATATTGTAGTTTTACGAGATACTAACAATTTGCTTCTACATATTTGAACTTTGTTGTGTTCTTAAAACATTACTATCTCGAATAACCCAAATAAAACTAAGGCATAGTATAGCCTATTTTTATTATCAATAAGATTATGTTAACCTTTATGCCTGAACTCTCGAGGGTGTCCATAAATAGGTTCATTGGCACACTATTCGACCACCATTCACGGCTTTTTGGCTATACGTTTTAAGAAGGTATAGTAATAACATGGGCAATGGGGTACCCAAAGCCGGCTTCCGGCTCCATCGTCAGATCAGCTTCATGTCATAATATTGCATTGTCATCCGATTTACATATGAATATTTATATTTGTAGTTTCTAATACATCTAATACATCTTGTTTTATAGCAAGTAAGTTGCATCCCGGATTATGTATGTAATTATTTTGTAAATGATTTATTTATTTCATGTAGGACAACTTGTGTCACTTATGCTACGTAAAAACTCTACCACCGGTTCGCAAAGATGATTCTACTGAAAAGAGCCGGCAAGAAACTCAGCAATTGCTCTTTTCTTTAAAAAAGAAAAAGGTTACAATAAGTAAACTATACAACACATACATTACGTTACAAGTATTACACTGACTTGTAGTTATAATTTTTCATTTATGTATTCCTCTTTTTTTTCTCTTAAGTTAACCGTGTAAAGCTAAATAAACATTTACTTATTCATTATAAATGCAAAAGTTTTCAGTTTAGTTGAAAACCGTGAAGCTGGTGAAATTTAACTTGCAAGATTTGATTATAGGCAGACTCCGAGACAGGTGAAACTAGCAGACTATAATTAATAAAAAATATATAATTTATACTCATAAACGTGGATTGAAAACTCTTAAAAAAATCTGATACGCCAAATAAAATTCCGTTAACAGTTCAGGAGCACTTAGTTCAGGTAAGTATTATGTATAACTATGAGAGATTGAGGTAAAAGGGTCGAAATATGCGGGGTGATAAGCACCACCGCGCCCTCAGCCCTCAGGTCGAGAGCTAAGTGACCTTTGACATGGCAGCTTTTATCCCTTGAAAGATCCTTATCAAATTTCCTAAAGCTATCCTTTTGGTTTACCTATCTTACTTTTACTTTTCCGAATAATATATTATGTATAAAGTTATCAACTTTTACCTACTGTGTTCCCTGCGTTGTGTTATTCACTTTAGAACCGGCATACCTATTTGTCGATCTCTATTTAAGAGTTCTAGATTCACTAGCCGAGCAAAATTATCTCTAATTTGTGCATTGGTTCAGACGCTTTCATCTAAAATTATACAATAAAATATTAACATGCTTAAACTAGCGGCACGCTATGATGGCCGGTTTGACACATTACAATAGTGATGTGGAATGTCAATTTATTCTCGAACAAAAAACAATTAAGTTTTGTTTTTGTACCTGATTAAATAGGTTTAATAAAACAAAAATGTATATGTTTATTTAATTTATTTGAACGAACTGAATATTTGAACGAAAATGAATATACATACTTTATATGCACACAAGAAACATATGAATACAAAAGATACCAAAAAAGGTGCCACAAAAGGCCATAATTAATCAGATTCGTCCATACTACTATTTTCACTGTCGTCACTGCTATCATCACATACATTAATAATTATAAGTCTCCTTTAAGGCGTATTACGAACTCACGTGTCTGACTATTTAGAACAGTTCTCTGCGTACGTTCGGTCATATCGACGAAATCCACAACAAAGGGCTTGAACAGAGTCCAAATTAACGAGCAAGGGTCAACAGTAATGCAGTATCAATATTTGAAATCCAAAGCCAGGTCAAAACTATATCACAATCGCATTGCACTGACAGTTTATACTTTTCGAAGCAACGTCAATTCGAAACTGCTTTGTTTTGCATTGAGCATTGACGCGAGTTTGCCGGAGGTAGTAGTTGTGCTAGCCAGCGATCCTATGTGACGATCGTATTAGATTCCATTTTTAAAAATTTATTGATATTTTTTTGCGATTTCAGAGGTTTGTCCACATAGTGAAAATTGTTCATATTCACAAGTACATTCACCCCTTAAATGGTTCAAACTGATTTTTCTACACTTGTATACATTTAAGAAATCAATTTAATAAATAAATTTTGAGTCCTAAACCTAAAACTACATTCGATAAAATTTATGAATCTCTGCACATCACTATCGTCAATAAAGTAATACAATTATTTCCTTCAAAGTCGTTATCAATTAATACGGAACTTCATGAGAAACTACATTCGATAAAATTTATGAATCTCTGCACATCACTATCGTCAATAAAGTAATACAATTATTTCCTTCAAAGTCGTTATCAATTAATACGGAACTTCATGAGCGGACAAACGTCAAACCGGCCATCATAGCGTGCCGCTAGTTTAGTAAAGCTATAGTTGTGAGGTATTTAATACGTCAATCCGACGCTATCGCATCGTATACTGCAAGAGACTATAATAAATAATCTAAGCGTCTGAAATGTATCTACTATCTAGTGCTAACAACTTGGTCACTAGCCAAGGCGCTAAACAACGTAATGGTACACGCAAAATATAATTAATAATAAGTTAATCCGTATTAATATTACAAAGGCGAATAAGTGTCTGTCTGTTATGCTTTCACAGTCCATCAGTTTAACCGATTTTGACTAAAGGCACAGAGGGTGATTATGTGAAACCTGCATCAATCATTGTTACAGTCTCAATCGGTTTGATTGGCTGAATTTATGGTATTTTTGCTGCGTCAATAGATTTTGGCCTACAGTTGAAGAATGTAAAAGAATCAGAGGTGATTGCGATCGTTACACTGTAGCTGTCCCCCTGGTAAATCAAAGTTCCTATGAGATTAAAAACTTGGAAGCAAAACCCGCGCGTACGAAGTCGCGGACGTCCGATACCAACAAAACAAAATTTTACAGCAACTGGTTCTTAAAAATGAAATGTGCTATTACAATAATTGTGGGCTAAACACTTGAATAATATGTCCAAGAATTGGCGAGTCCACCAATTAAGCAAAACCTGTAGACCACGGGCTCACCTAACACCTACCTACACCTTTGTAAACCACCATAAAAGTACATACCTGCAAACTTCGTAATCAAAATGGTTGAATGTTGTACTGAAATTCTGTCAGCTTGGAGGTAACGCTCTTGCGGCTTGCCCCTGCCACTCCGAAGCGTTACTCTGTCTAGACGTCTACGCCAGATAGACTGGTAGAAAAAACCCAACTGTGCTTTCGCTAGAATAATATTCCTAGTTTTTTCATACTACGAGTATTTTAAGTTAGTACAGTTACCCCCTTACATAAAGTTTTACCATAAAAACGAAGAAAGCATTGCTATTTCTCATACCTAGACAAGTTCATGTTAATGTGTTCTAGAACTTTCTTACGGTGAAGGTGGGTGTGTCGACTGCAGAATTTATTACCTTAGGGCTCGTATTTTGCGCACTAGATTTCTAGTCGTCCGGGGAAACTTGCAATGAATAGTCTATACTGTCTATATCTATTCATTGCTATTTCATATCAAGTAATAGCTAAATGCGCTAAGAGTGAATATTCATGGGCATAGAGCGAATTTATAATATCACGCTGATTTTAGTAACTATCCAAATCGAAATCTCCAGTGGGAACTCTTTGATTTTACGGGACAAAAGTAGCCTGTCCTTCCCCAATTCTACCTCATGTACCAAACGTCAAAATCGGTTGAAGCTTGAACATATGAGCCGTGAAAAGCGTAACACACAGACTGACCCACTTTCGCATTTATATTATTAAGTATGGAATCAGCTAGGACTGTTAATTTTTTGACAGAAAACCGCTACCCTATACCTTACTATTTTGAGACCGACCTTGAATTGGATCCAGGACCTCGTCCTCTGCAGTCCAACATGCTAACCACTAAACTATTGAGGCAATTAATTGAAAAAAAATAATCACTATAACCTACGTCGGCGGTCGGGTACGGTAAAGCGGATTCAAACGATAATTTCATATCACTATTGTGTCTGGGCGATAATACCTGCTATCGAGCTAATGAGTAGATCTAGGTATGCATTCTCTAATAATTAGATTGGATTTTGTTACGCTATTCCTATACCGACCAAGAAAAACTAGTAGAAATACCAGTTTTCTTTCCGCACCAGTAATAAATGAAATCAATTCGGAAACTTATCGGTCACGCCCCTTCTAGGGCGTTTGACATTGGGAAAGTTAGACAGACGGTACATTTTAGCATAACTTTTTAGTATGCGTTGCATACGCAGCGTGATTGACTAACGACAGGCTAATGATTTGCGCAGCAATACCATAACATAATATGTTAATAGCGATATGATGATTGCGGGCCAATTTGTGTTTAATAGGTATGGAGCAAATGCGCAGTTTTATTATGTTAGGAAATAGGAAGTCTTATTGAAACTGAAACTGTGGTCAGCAATCAGCATAATTTCCACCAGTTCTCATCACGAAATGCTAGAATGCTGAAATATGTTGCTCAGGTAAGGTTAAGTATATAGGAAACGATCGATAGAAAAGGATAATATAGAACTGTGGCCAGTGGTGTGCAAGTCATAGAGGCACTGCTTACTGAATAAACACGTGAACCCACCTACTTTTTGGCCTAACCAGGATTATGACCTAGCTGAAATAGGTGACTAAGTCCCACAAACTTACCTGGCCCGGTGCCCAAAATTAGAACAGATTTTTATGCCTGTTTTAGTGTTTATTTAATTTTGCGACTCTATCACCGGATCAGATAAGTTTATGGGACTATACCTCTCTAACTAATACTTACCCTGGCTTCGAACATTGTGCACGCCACTGACTGTGGCTTATACCAGGAGCAAGAGCCTACTTACTGGTAGATTTTCTTAAAGGTCACAACGAGAGAAAGTTAGGGTCTTTCTCTGCGTCGTATTCCTTATTGCTGAGGGTCGTGACTTTCTTTTAATCAGCTAATGGCCTACCATTTTCTTGGGATAATAATGCGGTGGGTTCTCGAGTCCTTCCGCATACATAGTGTACTTCAATTCTTAGGTTACGTCTAAATTTAGGGTAAGCATTGCTTTTATGCCTTTATGAATTGCACGTCAGTGATTTGGAAGAGGTGCAAAGACCGTCGAAGTTGAGGTGTATGAAGAATTGAATTTGAATATCTGATGCAAACGGCCCCAATTAAACCACTTTTCTCCAGTCTCATAAATTGTACATATACCTATCTTCACTTGTATAACATAATTCAGATAGATTAGATACTTATATGAATGAATTAATTTAGTTGAATAGGTAAATTGTTTAATTAACTAAGTTTAAGTAATTTCTACGATTCACCAATATAATACTGACACAATTAATGTTTATTAAAAAACGGTGCAATTGACCCTACTTAAAATATTTTTATACCTTTCAATTTAATTTGATATTGTGTTCTAACTTAGGCTAGGTAGCTAGGTACCTACTAGGCAGGTAACCGGACTCTACTTTTTACTTTTAAGCTTTTCTCAACAAGCGCTAGGCACAAGTTGACATGATAATACCTACTTAAGTACTTAGATATCTGTACTTTCGTACTTCGGTCGCCAAGTTTATAGTAGGCCCCATGGATTGGACCCCAAAGCCAAAGCGAGAGTTTTATAGTTTGTTCTTATTCGGTATAATCGCCCCTGCATTTGGAGCGATTTAACCTATCCGAAAAGTATATGCTAAAAGTTTTTGTAAACAAAGTCCACCGTAAATGTCCTAGGTTACCGATTACCGAGATAATCACTGATTGTGTTCCAAGGCTGTTGTATGTTCTAAAATAGAATAAAGTTAAAACAGTCATTGTGCCACTCATAATATTTAAATCGGTTTAAAACGTTGTAGGTAATAGATATAGGGATCATTTGAATACAAAAAAAATTAATCGTAGATACATACCTTCATACAACGTAATACAAACACTGACCTTTGATAAGACTTGATTGCACAATCGAAATAATTAGCTATTAAAGCTATCGCAATATTAATTGCTCGCATATTATTAGTACTAAAATCCCAGAGATATGCAAAGATTTATCCTGACTGAAATATTGGTCTATATTAAACCACTAGATTAGAAGCTTGAATTTTTTTTAATACTTATTTTTAATTAATACTAATAAAGCAGTGTGGGAAATTCCCACGGAATAGAGAAGTAGGTAGGTGGAAGTGGCATCTTATGAATTCTGTCCTTTGCTGTCGTTCCTGAATCCAAATATTTTACAAGGCATGTTTCATATTTCTTAAAGACAAAAACAAGAGGACCAATTCTAGGAGCGCATGGGATAAGGCGGTCGGCGAACTCGACATGAGGTGTTGGTATTTATGTATTTGGTCGAAATTGGTATTTAGGTAATTAAAGAAATACATGCTTCAGGATTGCTGGAAATTGCGACCCTAAGGGGGTTCTATATTATAGGAAATACATTCATTTTGTTAGCCGAAGCCTTCCTCCAAAGGGCTTGGTTTGGTCACCAAACTAAACCAGCGACAATAATTTAGACATTGTAAATTCCCGAATGGGCTTCTGCAAAAAGAAAAATTCGATCGATTTTGTTTTTCAGGTTTACATCAGCAATTTTTAGCTGGTAGTCCGCAATGGATACGTTGCAAATAGGACACGGGCATAGCAAGGGGTCTAGTAGAAGTCAGTCGCCATCAACCGCCGACCTGCGGGACCCGGCCGTTGTGACGGATGACGTCATCAGATCGAGGGTTCAGTCGCCGTCTAGTACTCACCATGTAAGTTAACTTTAAATCCAATCTTTTTTTTTACCACTACAAGTTAGCCCTTCACTGCGATCTTAAGTCAAGTCTGTATAAGCAAAGAATCTTAATTCTAGATATTAATAGGACATGGGCATATCAATGAGTAGAAGTCACTCCCCATATGTCGTATGTAATCTAAGGAATTAATAAGCCGACATCAGTTAAGAACAGGTTCTTAAGTATCAACCAATCTATGATGTCCACGTGGGCTCCTAGACCTAGTGTCATCAGCTTCATACGCTCGGTTGCCTTTGCACATTACTACAGTTGTTGTGTACCACCTGTCTTTCGTTTTGTTTGCTTAATTTAGTACATATGTGTTAAGGTGCAATAAAGACTTACTAGCGAATGTCCGCGACTTTGTCTGCGTGGTTTGAGGTTTTTTGGTTCCCGCGGGAACATTTTAATTTTCCGGGATAAAAAGTAGCCTATGTTTTTCTGTTTGGGAAATAAATGGCTTATTTATTTATTTATTTTTTATGTGCTATTCCAGACTATAATCTATCTCTGTGCCAAAGGTCAGCCAGATCCGTTCAGCCGTTGGTGCAAGATTGAGTAACAAACATCCATACAAACATTCACATTTATAATATTAAGTATATTGAGTAAGATAAGATACTCTTACGTCTATGCTTTAGGCCTATACTTGAGAACCATACCTTAGCTGATGTCGGTTTATTAACACGAACCGAATAGACCTCATATTGGTGCTGGATGCCGTCTTCAGGTGGGTTATCCTTTGAAAAAACCGAATTGTTCCAATAGTCATAAATATCGCTGGTCCTCAGTTTCTTGTGACAATGTCTCTTGAAGGCTGAAAAAATCTTTGCCAATATTTGTGTGTCGTAAATAAATATTGAAATATTGTACATAAAGTTTTATTCTCCTCATCTTCCAGGAGTCATCTCGCCATGGAGACGCCAGGGCTCTACATGTCAAGTCGCACTCCAGAGATATGGGCAATAGCCCACTCTCTGCGAACGCCACAGTCAATAGTTCTAGAGAGTAAGTATATTATCTACATATAAAACTAGATGAAGCCCGCGACTTCGTCCGCGTGGTTTAAGGATGATGATTCCTTCGGGAACCTTTTAAAATTCCGGGAAAGTTGAGGTCCTTCCCCGGGATGCAACCTATCCTTGTACCAAATTTCATCGACAGACAGACACACACACTTCAGCAAGTCTGATTGCAGCGAAGCGCTAACCTATATATTAAAATAAAAACACAAGAAGTGCACTGTGTTAAGGTACCTTTGAAAATTGAGCAGCTCGCGAGTCGCGAAGCTGAAGTGCTCTTAACAAAACCTTGGTATGGCCAGATATATGATGCCAGAAGAATGCAATTAAACACCATATAAGATTACTTACCGTGATGGTGATCACGGTCATGATGGACTGGGGAGAGGGTTATCTTTATTAATCTTTATTAGTAATATAAATGGTATTTAGTGTGATGATTGGCTGATCCGCCCTGGGCTTCGTTCACATGAAGTTTTCGAAAACCCTTTCTTAGTTCGTGCGCTGGGTTTACATTTCAGAAAGAACCTAGGTACATGCAAAATTATTATTTTGTATTTATCTTCGTATATTATTTTAAGTTTGTTTTTTATTTTATATTGTTTTATTTTTTAAGTATTTTGTATTTAATGTATTTTATAATATGGGCCTTGTTGCCTGAAATAAATGAATAATAATAATAATAATAAAATCTCAAATTACTAGACCTTTAATTAAATTACATATTAACTCAATGATTATAAAGTAGATTCTAATGGTTGCAGTTTGGAAGACTCGCCGCAAAAGAAGAGTATGTCAAATATACTAACTCCAGGCGACTATGCGTACGCGGTGGTCAGTCCGAACGTGTCATACGCACTGTCTGCGGACGAATACGGCTCGCCCGCATATAGAGGTATGTATTTTCATTAGCTCTAGGTTTATTATGTTTTTGATTGATTCTATTGTCACTCACTTAGCAAACATTCTGTAGAAATCTTACACATATTGAACACTAGCTAATGCCCGCGACTTCGTCTGCGTGGATCGAGGTTTTTTGGCTCCCGCAGGAACTCCTTCATTTTCTGGGATAAAAAGTAGCTTATGTGCTATTCCAGACTATAATCTATCTCTGTGCCAAACTTCAGCTAGATCCGTTCACCCATTGGGGCGTGATTGAGTAACAAACATACATCCATACATCCACACATCCACACGTCCATACATTCATACATCCATACATCCATCCAAACTTTCGCATTTATAATATTAGTAAGAAAATATATAGTGATACTTAGATAAAATATGACAGACAGAGCATAAGGAAACATTTTACACTTATTTCGATACTCGATCGTAAACTTATTTTTTAAATTATATAAACTTAATAAATATAAGATTATATTGTGCGAAAATGCATTACAAGAATTTCGCAATATCATATTATGTTATTAAAACGTCGCTAAATCACATCAAGTGAATCTATCACCTGGTTTGGGATGCCCATTCTATCGTATCGTAACCAGAAATAAACTCCGAGGTTGTTCTTTGAAAAAAAGGAAAAATTTGAATACAACTTTAATGCAGGTGTAGGTCCCGTCACTTAAAAAGAACGCTGAGCGATAGTGGGATATGTCTCATCATAGTTTTTAGAGTTTAGCGTAATCTTAGCGCAGGCAGCATGTTTGAACTGACCAATAGCGTAGGCTGCGCACTGATCGATAAATCGCTCAGTGCGCAGGTAAACGGCCAGCGTTCTTTTTATTATACGACTGCCTGAAAAAAGGAGTAGGTATTTTGTTTTCAGGGTTCATGTATATATGTATGTGAGTTTGTATATTCCACCATAACTTCTATACGCCTGAACCGATTTTGATAGATGAGGTATCGTTAGAATCCCTAGCTAATTTCGGGTGACATAGGCTAGTAAAATTTTAAAAGAATGATGGGGTGACCATGCGTCCCGCATTAAAGACTAAATTTGAAAAAAAAAATTCGACAATAAGATTAACTATATAATCATCATCTAGAAAATGATCCAAAAATATAACACTATAATAGTTCAATATCCAGTGATTCACAAAAAAATATCATTTTAATAAAAATGTGAATAAGATTCTAACTTTTTAATTCGTTTTTTGGCAGGGCAGTCGTATTTTTTATTTTTTTTTATTATAACTTGACGGGACCTATACAGAAACTACATACGTAACTGTAGTCCCAAGTACTGCTGAAGCGAGTCAATCCCACGCGCTTTTATCATTTACAAAATCGACTGAATTAATGCTTTTATTTTACAGGTCAGGATGGCGACTATAATCAAGGTAAATAATTATTCCTATAGATTACAAAATGCTAATTTAAAAAAGTGTGTGTGCAATTCACACACACACTTTTTTATACTAAGAGAAAATGAGATAAATATGTTGCTTGTATTCTATCTCATTCTCTCGCAGGCTAAATTATATGAATATGTTTTCTTTTTTTCGCTTTTTCGTTTCATCGAATTTTCAAATCAACGATTCTAAAGAAGTTTCACATATATGGAACATTATAATATGTAATTCAATATGCTATGTGACTACTGACTATATAAAACAAAATCGGATGTGTTCGTCTGTCTGCGCGCGCTAATCTCAGAAACTACTGTAGGCTTTTCTATACGCTCTTCACGAGCAGATAAAAGGATTTTGCGAAAGCAGTAATGATATTCGTGAAACTGATTACAATTGCCGAATAAATCGTGCTAGTTGAAACCTTTATTTATGTACGAGGATTCTATAAAAAAGTTAGCTGATGCCCGCGACTCCGTCCGCGAGGATTGAGGTGTTTTAGGGGTGTGAATAGATAGTAGCCGATTCTCAGACCTGCTGAATATGCATATAAAATTTCATAAAAATCGGTCAAGCCGTTTTGGAGGAGTATGGTAACTAACATTGTGACATGAGAATGTTATACATAAGATACAATGTGCAGTAGCAATGTTCTTGTCATATAGTTCAAAAAAATCCGCGGCTATCGGGCCGCTCTAAAATTAACGAGCTATTAGCACTAAAATTAACACACAATAATTAAAAAATCCTTGTGAAGCCAGATCGTGTTCACTATGTTATATAATTGTTATATATATAGATTTCCCTATTATTTTCCTTGTTAATTAAACAACATAAAGCGATAAAAATACATTATTGTAATTTCAGTCGACGTGTAAATACGTCTCGTGTACATTTTACAAGTGTTATTAACGTTAAAATAACTCTTAATAAGCAAGACATATACGACAATCATGTTCATCTAACTTGTTATTTTATTTAGTTTACTTGTACACTAAGAAACGTGACCTAACTAATAAGGTGAAAGTGTAATTTGAACGGCGGCGATAGGCTTGTGGTTACTTTAGACTCCCTATTTATTACGGGCCTGGGGTTTGAGTCTTTTGCTGGCTATTTTCCTTAATGGACAAAGAAGTTATATACCCACTAAAGTATAGGCTTGCTGATAAGATTTCGGGAGTATGTTCAGACGAAAGAGACTGCAAAGTGCTCCACCATACCTTATCAAAGACATGGTGGCAAGATCTCAATCCTGTGCATTGTACTATGATTGTCTACATGAAACAGGACCTTTAGGGCGTAAGTAGACATATAGTGCTTGTTCACGTTAACTTGAGGCAATTAACATCCGATTGTCTAGACTCTAGAGTATAGACTGTTTGTGTAACAAAAAACTTGAAAAAAAAAACGAATAGCTTCCCGCGGGAACTCTTAAATTTTCCTGGATAAAAGTATGTCCTTCCCCGGGGTGTAAAATGTCTCTGTACCAAATTTCATCAAAATTGGTTGAGTAGTTGGGCCGTGAATGCGGACAGACAGACACAATTTTGCATTTATAATATTAGTATGAATGGGTAGGGGAATTTGTAAATGTGTATGTATTGCGATGCCGGCAGATGAGAGCGACGGCGGCAACGCGACGTAAACTGTCTCTGTACCAAGTTTCATCTAAATCGGTTGAGTAGTTGGGCCGTGAAAGCGGACAGACAGACAGAAACAGTTTATCATCATAATATTAGTGTAGCTATGGCTATTAGTAAATGATTTTTATGTGTCACCTTTAGATTGTAAAAACCGTGAGATTATAATCTAACTCGCGAAATTGCAAACTGTCGAAAGATTACAATTTAACGCATTATTTTTCAGAAGATTGTAATCTCTTAGGTATATTTACCCGATAGAACCTAAATGCCCGGGCACTACCTGTTTATTTATGTCGAACCCTAACCTAACCTATAAGAAACAGGCAAGAAAACGGGAATAAAATGAATGTTTCAAAAATTTACACTCAGAACATTGAACGGTTTTTACCTGCTGTCTTTCGACAATTTACAATTTCGCGAGTTAGATTATAATATCTAACGGTTTTTACAATCTTACGGTGACATATGTATTGCGATGCCGGCAGATGAGAGCGACGGCGGTACGCGACGAAACCTGTCCCTGTACCAAATTTCATCTAAATCGGTTGGGCCGTGAAAGCGGACAGACAGACACACTTTTGCATTATAATATTAGTGTAGATATGGCTATTAGTAAATTATTTGTATGTATGTTATGCAGATGAGAGCGACGGCGGCAACGCTACGTCAGCGAAGGCGCAGGCCGCCATCGCTCATCTCAACAGCAAGATCGAGCGCACCAAGGATCTCATCCGCCTGGAGCAGACTATACGGGATGGTAAGGAGCCTTCTTTGAAAGAAAAACATTGGCAGTCCCTATGACTGCCGGTAGAAGTGAAAACGATTTTTTTTATATAAAAAAAATTAAAATATAAACATTAACACTAAGGCATTAAAGTGTAATAACGAATGTAGTATATTTATATTTAAGACCTTTTGTCTTCGTAACAACGCGAGCATGTCGGTGACGCGATTCCACAAGTTTACCCCCACCAAAAAGTGCTCAACGCGGCTAAATAGTGAAAATTTGTATCCCGCTAAAAAGTGAAAAGTCGTATTTTCCGAACTGTGATATATTTTAGAATTCTGACTATCTAAAATTTTGATTAACTTACTGAACGACTTAGATTAATTAGAATTTTTTCGACTTCTTCAACTTCTGCTCACGTAAGCTCATCTGCCATTCGATCAATAATGATGGGAATAACTACAAACTTGGCTGCATTCAATACTCCCATCACTGTTGGTCAAGTGGCAGATAAGATGACGTGTTCACACGTTAAAGTAGTTGAAAAAATAGCTCATCTCTATTGGAACAGACTATAGAAAAAATGCGCAGATTTATTTTGCTTTTTTAAAAATAATCATACAAATATAATAAATGCGAAAAGTGTTTGTTTGTTGGTTTGTCCTTCAATCTCGCCGTAACGGAACAACGCATCGACGCGATTTTAGCCATGGGTATGGTTGAGGTACTGGAGAGTGACATAAGCTACTTTTTATCCCGGAAATTTAAGGAGTTCCCGCGGGAATCAAAAATCTTAATCCACGCAGACGAAGTCGCGGGCATCATCTAGTGGCCAATAAAAACAGAAATCCTTGCAAAAAGGTATCCCGACTGTCTGCTAGAAATGGGATAACTGTTTCCACAGACCTAAATCTTGTCCGCAGATAACGTTAATGAATACCTGAAGTTAGCAGCGAACGCGGACAAGCAGCAACTGCAACGCATCAAGGCGGTGTTCGAGAAGAAGAACCAGAAGAGCGCCCTGTGTATCGTGCAGCTGCAGAAGAAACTAGAAGGTTACAACAAACGGATCAAGAGCTGGGAGGTATGTTGCATTCGTAGCTAGAGTCGTTTTCAACGCATGTATAATCACTGGAAAACTTAAATCTATATCCATATCCATACTAATATTATAAGTGCGAAAGTGTGTCTGTCTGTCTGTCTGTTACGCTTTCACGGCCCACCTTTTCATCCGATTTTGTTGAAATTGGGTACAGGGATAGGTTGTATCCCGAAGAAGGACATAGGCTACCTTTTATCCCGGAAAATTCAAGAGTTTCCGCGGGAACCGAACAAAATTATCTGTTCAACCGATTTTCATAAAATTTGGTACATAGATAGTTTGTATCCCGGGAAAGGACATAGGCCTTATAGTTTTTATCCCGGAAAAGTCAAAAGTTCCTGCGGCAGTCATAAAACCTTAGTCCACGCGGACGATGTCGCGGGCATCAACTAGTTAATATTATAAAAGCGAAAGTGTGTCTACTACGCTTTAACGGCACATCTTTTCAGCCGATTTTTATGAAATATGGTATCCCGGGGAAGGACATAATATGCTATTTTTTATCCCGAAAAATTAAGGACTTCCCGCGGAAATAAATAAAAATCTCATATATATACAAAAAAACAAATAAAACTAGTGTATGTGCAATTCATACACGGCAGAAATGAAACTACAGAAAATTATATAAATTGTATTCTATCTCATTCTCTCGCAGGCTAAATCCTATTATGAATATGTTTGTCGCTTTTTAGTTTCATCAAATTTTCAAATCACAACGATTTTATAGACTGTCACTTCAAAACGTCGGTGAAATATCAAAAAGAAATAAAATGATCTTTTTGCTGCAAGAGATTGAGAAAAAGAGTTTCTGCTTGGTTTTTCTCTGCAAGAACTTTTGAACCAAAACTTTGTGATTCTCTTGTTATAGTCGATTATATTTTAGATGACGCCACCAGCGTGATTGAATTTAATTTGTGTTGTATTATCGTGACTCTATCTCATAGTTAGTTTCGGGCGAAACATAAGTAAATAAAAAAAAATTGGCAGTCTGATTCACTTCTATCGGCAGCAATTGACTGCCGATAGAAGTGAAAACGAATATTTAAAATAATAATACAAATACTCTAATATATGAACCTTAAAACGGAGGCATTAAAGTTGAATTACGAATGTACTATATTTATATTTAAGACCTTTTGGCTTAGCAACGCGACGAGTCAGTGACGGTCACGCGTTCCCAAAATTTTTCCCCCTACCAAAAAGTGTTCAACGCGGCTAAAGAAGTAAAAAAATATATAAATAGTTGTATAGTTTTAGTAGAAAATATATAATTATAAATAGTTTTATGCCTTCCTTTACAGCAACACGGCACAAGTGGACAGTCCCATAGACAGCCTAGAGAAGTGTTACGGGATATGGGACAAGGTTTAAAGTAAGTATCTGAGATATTGAACACTAATTTCGAATGTGTGTTTTAAGATTAACCAAACCCTTCTCATTTCAAGATGAGACTTGCCTGGTGGGAGGCTTCGGCCGTGGCTCGTTACCTCCCTACCGGCTAAAACGTACCACCAAGCCATTTAGCGTTCCGTTAAGATGTCGTGCAGAAACCGTTTGGGTGGTATAGGTTTAATTTATGCATACAAAACACAAGAAACTGTGGTAATGCGCAAAGGCGGCCTTATCACTAAAGTGATCTTTTAAAGGCAACCCGAGCGTACAAAGCTTAAAGAAGAGATTAAAGCGCAAAACACACAGGGAGCGGGCGCGGGATGGGCACGGGCCGGATCGGGTGCGCGGCTTGTTGAATTCCTTGTATTTATATGGACGACATCACACAGCGTCACACGTCACGCGCCCGACCCGCGGCCGCGTTCTATTATTATTATCGACATAAATTTAGCTCTCACGCCCGCATACAAAATAAATACATATATGGCCTAAAGAGTTATAATAAACTTACGTAAATAAATATAAATTAATAAACTTACATACAAATAAATAGTTGTAGCGGGCGGAGGATTACACCCCGGCAGGGGAGACCAGACGGCCGGGGGTCAGGGGGACAGGTTGAGAAACCGGCGGACTATCCTAGCCGAATCTAGCAACACCGCTTTCTGCATCCTGGCTGCGAGCGAACTGCCACGGAACCCCAGTCGCCTCAGATGGTGAGCGAGGCTGACTGGGCTTAACCCATTCGCAGATATGACGATTGGGATGGTTTCGGTGGACCCCACATGCCACATCGCCTCGTGCGCCAGATCAAGATACTTACGTTTCTTCTCCGTCTCAGCTCTCACAAGGTTCTCGTCATATGGAATGGTGATGTCCACCAAAAACATTATTATTATTATTCATTTATTTCAGGCAACAAGGCCCATATTATAAAATACATAAAATACAAAATACTTAAAAAATAAAAACAATATAAAATAAAATACAAACTTACAATACTATACGAAGGTAATACAATAATTCTATGTGATGTCGTTCATATAAAAGGAATTCAACCCGCCGCGCATCCGACCCGGCCCGCGCTCGACCCGCGCCCGTTCCCTGTGTGTTTTGCCCTTAAAAATCTCTTAACGATATTCACAGGAACGTGGGTGGTAACATCCGCGATGGCATCACGGGTCTGGGCGGTAGTGTGATGTCAGCGCCGCGCGAGTTTGCGCATCTGTTCTCACGCTCCAACCGCTTCGGCTCGGCGGACAACATCGCTCAACTGGCCGGTCTGTATCTAATGTCTAATATTATATGTAAAATTGGTACACCCTGTAGCGTTACCTAACAGGAACGTGAGCGAGCTCGTCGCAGTATTGGGCAACTCATTGAAAGTTTTTGACACGTCGTATAACTCTCCATTCTTTATCTACTATCGTATTATTTATAGGGACTTGACTATTTTTAGGGACTAAAACATGAATGACATCGCACAAATAGCCGATCTGTATCTAATGTCTAATAAATAAAAATAAAAATTATAAATAAATAAAAATAATAATAAATAAAAATTGGTATAACTGTAGCGTGACCTAACAGGAACTATGCAGGAACGTGAGCGATCTCGTCGCAGTATTGGGCAACTCATTGAAAGTTTTTGACACGTCGTATAACTCTCCATTCTTTATCTACTATCGTATTATTTATAGGGACTTGACTATTTTTAGGGACTAAAACATGAATGACATCGCACAAATAGCCGATCTGTATCTAATGTCTAATAAATAAAAATAAAAATTATAAATAAATAAAAATAATAATAAATAAAAATTGGTATAACTGTAGCGTGACCTAACAGGAACTATGCAGGAACGTGAGCGATCTCGTCGCAGTATTGGGCAACTTATTGAAAGTTTTTGACACGTCGTATAACTCTCCATTCTTTATCTACTATCGTATTATTTATAGGGACTAAAACATGAATGACATCGCACAAATAGCCGATCTGTATCTAATGTCTAATATTATGTGCGTTGGTACACCCTGTAGCGTTACCTAACAGGAACTATGCAGGAACGTGAGCGATCTCGTCGCAGTATTGGGCAACTCATTGAAAGTTTTTGACACGTCGTATAACTCTCCATTCTTTATCTACTATCGTATTATTTATAGGGACTAAAACATGAATGACATCGCACAAATAGCCGATCTGTATCTAATGTCTAATATTATGTGCGTTGGTACACCCTGTAGCGTTACCTAACAGGAACTATGCAGGAACGTGAGCGATCTCGTCGCAGTATTGGGCAACTTATTGAAAGTTTTTGACACGTCGTATAACTCCCCACTCTTTTTCTACTATCGTATTATTTATAGGGACTAAAACATGAATAGCATCGCACAAATAGCCGATCTGTATCTAATGTCTAAAATTATATGTAAAATTGGTACATCCTGTAGCGTTTTCTAACAGGAACTATGCAGGAACGTGAGCGACCTCGTCGCAGTACTGGGCAACTCATTGAAAGTTTTTGAAACGTCGTATAACTCCCCACTCTTTTTCTACTATCGTATTATTTATACGGACTAAAACATGAATGATATCGCACAAATAGCCGATCTGTATCTAATGTCTAATTTTATAAATAAAATTTGGTACAACTGTAGCGTGACCTAACAGGAACTATGTAGGAACGTGAGTGACCTCGTCGCAGTATTATACTACTATATAGGAACTAAAACGTTTATAATAAGAAAGTACATACCTAATAACGACTATAAAATGACGTCTTTATGAAAATAAAGTAAGTAAAAATAGTGGGGCGCGACTTAGTGGATTAAATTATCTACATCACACTAAAAATACACCCCACTTAGAGCCTATACGTGACAATATCAAACAACTTTCTGGTATGTATCCTCTATCACACTAAACACCCATTAGCGTTATGTTATATGAACATGGCGGGATTGTGGGCGGCAATGTTCGTGACGTCAATATTGGACACCTTTTTCGGTTCTTTCCTTCTTCTGCTAACCAAAATCATCAGTACGGCAATTCGCAAGTGTAGCATCTTGAAAAACTCCAATGGCTTTGAGTTCCGACGACTTACAACGAAAATTATCCGGCATGAAGGAGACATTATACGACAGACATCCGGACCTCGAGGTTTTATAGTATCTATGGAGCCAAAACAATGTTAGTCTATCTTTATGTAACATCGTTTGTACACCAGTCGTCGAGTTAAACGCCAATAGAAATGGTCTGTATTGAGACAACACCGCTGGACCAATATTGTTACTTTTTTCTATTCTTTTCTATTGCTCTGTTGATGTGCTCTTTTAGAGGATTTGTGAAAGTTTTACAGCTTTCATTAGTTTGAAACACATGCCGTAATAATATACGCACAGCATTCCAATAATTTTTGGCTTTCGCAAGTCGTCTAAAGTAAGTTTTGATTTGGGTATATGCTGACTTTTTTCTACTACATTTCTTTTTTCAATTTTAGGCTATAAGCTTTAAGGTTGGGTTAGGTTAGGTTATATATAATATGAGGATATTACCAAACTTATGATTGAGATCATATTCTGTGGAGATGAGAAATCAATGAATCTTGTATGGAAATGTTTAGTATTATTGTAATTTTTTTAAAATTATTTTAATTATTTATTTACTAAACTTATAACTTGTGGAGTTGCACGGTCTCACAGCAAGTATTGCTATTATTGCGAACAAGTTTGGTAATACGCCAATATTTTGAGCGGCCATACACGGAAATCTTGAGCAGTTAAAAGCTGAACAACTTGGAGCTATTCGAGCAGTCAGTGGCAACAACAGTGTGCCTAGTGGGAGATTTTCTTCCCATTCAATCGCTATAACGTTAGCTACGATTTTAATGTAATCAAGCACTTGACAGCCGGCGCTTGATCAAGTCCATATAAATGCTAGTTACTTTTTCGCGATCGAATACGAAAAAATACTCCCACTCGGCCTGCGGAGTTTGGAGGGAAACAATCGTATCAGAATATTTGAAAGATCGACGAGGTCTAGAGCAGTTTGTGTGGCCAACTCGGATTTATAGGACGTCTAATTTAAAAAGTTAACATGCCTCCATTGTGTTTACGCTCACATACAAAGTAGGTTTATACCATGACTAAACAATCTATATACTAAATTTCCAAGTTCTAGTGCTATCCTTTTGACTTTAGTTCTTAGGCCTGTCAATTTAGTTTAGAGATTACGTATGCTTTGGAACTGTTAGACCGATCGAACGATTATAAGATGCAGTCGTGACTATTCGAGCGATGAAGAAACTAGAAGTTTAATTCGCTATAATCCGCCACAGAAGGCAAAGCTATGTGGTACAGTGCGTATCTTGAACTTGATTCACGATTGTGAACCACACAATCGTGTCAACATCTCCTGAAGATGCTCCGGTATCGGAGTGAAACTTACGTTGAGGGTTTTTTTGAGGGATTTATGTGGTGTGGTAAATATCGAGGGCATCGAGTTCAAGATACTCACTGTACCACATAGATTTGCCTTCTGTGGCGGATTATAGTTTCTTCATTGTCATGGACTTCCGCAAAGTAACGCCTGCTTTTATCCAATACTATTCGAGCGGTTTTGTGTATGACAATGTAAGGAAGAATAAAGTTCACTTAGTAGTCGCACCTTGATTCGATCAACTATGACTGCTTAATGTCCGTGTATGGGCGCTCTAAGTTGACACTACCATATGTTACTTTCATATGATAAAGTTCTGCTAGTTTCCATCGTTTGTATGAACGTGTTTGATATGTGTTAATATTCGTGTTTTGTCTCGCAGAAAACACGGGTCCCTGTAAGTATGTCGCGTAGTGCCATTTTGTGCCTAACTTTACCATTCTGTCACTTCCATATTAACTTTACTACCCATTTCCCCCCGTATTTTTCTCATCACATTTTGATAATAAATTAATTTCCAATCCAAGTTTGTAACCGTAAGGCCTGTTTTCTTCACACGCTGACCGTCGATGCTGACCGATAAACGGTCATTTAACGGTTTCAGGAATGCGTACGTATTGCACTATCAGCGATCAGTGTGAAAATACCAGCCTTAGAGAAAGTCGTTTTGGCAAATAATTACTTGCGCAAAATCTTAAAAATCAGGTGCGGATTATACGATCTGTTAATATTTTAATCTCCTTTCACACCAAATATTTTGTTTAAGTAGTAGAGTTATTACTGTTTGTTATATTATAAATATACCTTCCCACTGTTTTTTTTAAAGTCAAATATTTTTAAGTACAAGTTAACAAAAATGCACACATCAAATTAAATGATTCGTTTATTGGAACGCAAAAATCAGCGCAAGATACAATAAAACTAAGATTAACATAATAAAATAGTTTTACAGCAAATTAACAGATAAACACATACTATTTTCTTATCCTCTCGACTGGCACGACGCCAAGACAAGGTCGATTTTTATTACCGGGCATCTGGCACGACGCCGTGTAATGGCGTCCTTACGACCCGGTCGACCCTTGTTGCATTTCGTTCTAAATGGAGGGTAAATCTCGTTTCTTCTCTGTCAAGCTTGGTATGGCGTGCATACACAACCCAATCGTACTCTATGGGAACTTTCAATCGTCAAAATTGACAATCTCTTTTATGTAAACACAACTCTAGAAAACGGGTTCGGTGTCCGCGCCCATTTCGTTCCGGCGATTCGAAAAGAGAAGAGTTCTTTTGTTACATTGGAGTGTTTTTCGAGGCCTTTGGGAAGAAATATGGAGCGGTAAGTAGACAACAGTTTTTAATTAGCTGCATGTAGAAATATTAACGTTTTTGCGACAAATTTCGTAATTTCATAAACAGCCGACCGGCATAGCGCATTTCGCTCCATTACATTTCGTCATGATTTGCAATAAATTTACTCTAAGTATATTTAAATGCAATTATTTTATCAATTTAAATATGATACTATACATAAAACAAGTGTTTAATTTGTAAATCTATGATTAAATTTTACAAATTAACGAAAATAAATACGATCGGCCGTAATGACCCGTGTACTGGCGTCGTGCCAGTTGTCACATTAATCAAGGTCGGCGTTGCCGGCCATTTTGTTTGCATTTTGAATACGTGTTCGAGTGGTATGGATAGGGCTAATGGATTTTAGATATTTCTCGTTTTTTATTTGTTTTTCCTTTTTTGTTTTATACCTATTTGTTTTTTTTTTCATTCCATTAATTTAATGCATTTGCATTTCAAAACAATGTCGCAGGGTTTTAAACAGTAAAAAAATTTATCTTTTTATTTTTTTATATGTATGTATGTATGTTTGTTTGTTAGTTTATTTGTTACTTTATTAAATTTGTTTTTTTTTAATGTTTATGTGTAGGATTTATTATTAGCCATTATAAAAAAGTTTTTTACCGGACTAAGTTTTTTACCCGAGTAGAAGAATTATGCATACAAATTGTTAACTTTGCAAATATGAGTCCACTCAGATATCATATCCATACTATGGATAGCCTCTGTACCCACTGGTAACCTAACTTTGGCAGTAAACTTGGCTGTTTTGTTTTCGAGTTATTAAATGGTTTTGTTAGGCGATAAGCCTTTCTGTTGAATAATTACATTTGTAAATTTCATCTAATTGTTGGATGTAAATTTAGTTTTAGAATAAGTGCAATAGAATTCAGTCTATGATCCAAACTTTGGGAGTACAACTATTTCAAGTGGTTTGTTTTTATATGTATACAAAATAAAATATCAACTTCTGACACTTGAGCCTTTGTTTGTGATAAGTATTTGAACCGAACGATAACATAAACATTTATCCAAAGTCACTGGACCGACAGTGTTCGTAGAAAGGAAGCGTAAACATGACCCTTTTTTATTACCCATACTTGAATCTGTCAAACAAAGCAAGATAAGCAAAAGCTTGTTGTGTAAAAAAAACGTTCGAAGACGTTTGATTTTCTACTTGAATATTGTAATGTGGTTTACTGACTTGTAAATAAAACAAATTTAAATTGTATTAGTGGTTTTATTTCCTAATTACAACAATTATTGTACAAGAGAATGACAAAAATTTTGCTTGCCATACTTTCAACGACATTTTGCTTTATAGTAAAGTAGATATGTACTGACAAGTATACATATAAATAAAGCTTAATTCATAACAATTCTATCGATACATAATTAATAGGTAGGAGTCATACAAAATTTTAGAGAAATCGTAGTTTTAATAGGTTGCGGCGAGTTAATCTTGACCCCCCGCGACGCCCGGGTAGCGGGGGGTGCCAGCTGCCCCGGTAATTTTTAAAATGGCCGTGCCCGCCGAAAGGTTTTCTTATCTTAACATCACAAGGTCGTTATACCATTGTGTCAGATAGTCCAAAGATAAAAGATTCAATGTCAAGAGCATAGACAAACCGCTACTTGTGACTTAGTCATATCGAATCCTCTCAAGGGACGCTACATCGTTTTATCAACTTAATATGTTTGACGGGCGATTGTAGCCTTTATAAATATATCAGGATAGCCTGTTATTGCGTGGAGTGTAAAGGATTATAAAATGTTGGCATGTAAAGTTACGATGTGCTATGTTTTTTAAAAAGTGCAGGAAATGCCGACGGAAATGTATGTTATTGTATATTTGCTTTCTTGCAGTTAAGTTAATCCGCTTAGCTTGTGGTATCTGTTACTCATAACTTATAAGTGTCACCTTATTTGCTGGGAAATTGTACGAAAAAGTTTCCCATATAAGTTAATCGACAGTTACTTAAGTTTAGCCTTTGAGTAACTCGGCATCCTTGAGGATTGTCAACGAAAATCGTGGTACACGGGTGTTTTAGCTAAATAAATATTCTATTAAATATTATATTCCATATTAATTATGTTATTTCATCTTAGAAATAAATAAAATATTGAGTAAGTACATAGCCCACTCATATTAGATCAAGCTATTTGAGTAGGTATAACTTATAGTTTTATTCTTGTAAAATATTTGAAACGATGGAAAACTCGTTACAAATAGTTCCTTTTCCATTTTTCTTAACTACGTAAATCAAAGGTGTAATTTATGCTAGCTTACGTATACCATATTATAATACTGTGACAAGTTATATTAAACAGTTGACTTCTGGCCTTGTGAAGTCATCAATTTCTAAAGAAGTATTGTTTCACGACACTGCTTTGGCGCTGTGTACAATATAATTAACATACCTATTATAAAATACGTGAATTGCTTAGAAGTTAGAAAATTATATCTAGGCTATGTCACGGTCTTTCATTTGCCTATGTGT
Organism: Erebia palarica; assembly: GCA_964035005.1. Taxonomy (NCBI): domain Eukaryota; kingdom Metazoa; phylum Arthropoda; class Insecta; order Lepidoptera; family Nymphalidae; genus Erebia; species Erebia palarica. Next base: position 5,976,150 of record OZ035992.1, read on the forward strand.
TCAAATGAAGGACCTATCAGAATCGCCTGGTGTATTTTTGGACGTTATATATTCAAAGAAACCTACAAAATTTCGGAAAAGTTAATAAACAATTCTTCAATATTAAGCATAAATTTGACTTCAGAATTTAAATATAGCAATGCTTTTCTTATTTTAAACGCACGTTATCTTCTTGTAAATAATTTTACGTTTCAGAATATAATTACACACTGTTCTTTTTCTTTCTTTATTCAATACACAAACTTTCCTTTTCACATTTTTAAATTAAATTCCGGTTTTCATTTTCACACCCATTTTCGCTATATTTATAAAATGTGCTAAACGTTCACCGGATTATTTTTTGTCTTATTGATTTCGCTTCAGCCGGTGTGCGTTTAGCTTTAAATAATATATGCATTCATATGTCTCGCAATGTAACATGTACGCTTATCATCCGTCTCGTTCTTGCACGCCAGCCCCACAACACGCGGAGTTGAGAGGTAAATACATGCTAGTTTATATTTATACTTTCTATATTTATCTTCTATGATACATATTTTATTATTATATTCTTTTTCTACGCAAGCCTTTTATTTTTGCTTGGCGCAGGATGTGGAAATCTTAGAGCGAGTCCTCGTGATTTAAATCGATTTCTATTTGTTTTTTTAAACTTACATTCTATATTTTTTATTTAATATGCTATAAACCAGGGATTCCCATACTATTTTTGGCAAGAGACCCCTTTTCCAAAATGAACTGATACCTCAGACACTCATAGCCAAATTATTTTAAAAATCCTATCTCTATTTTCTCTTCTATTGATACGAAGTACTTACCAATTTAAAAACTTTGCTTTTTTCATCACATTATTATCAATGGTTTCGGAATGCATAGATGAAAAACATACAAACATTGATTTTTATATAAATGGATAGATTAAGGATATACTTATCCAATTTCAATTGTATTATACGATGTGTATTATGTTGTTCAAATTGAAGTCATGTAGTAACTAGTAATACAGGTTTCCGATTCACCGAAGCGTTTCATACAAGGCCTCATATTATCTAGTCACACCATTTCAATCATAAATACATGATTTCCACATTGTATTTTGCTCGTTCTGAAATAAATAGCCATTCGAATGCTAACATTTGAATAATTTTAAGGTTTTAGAGCAGCGAAGAGCGTGAAAATTATAAAAAAAATCATGTGTCATAGAATAAAAAAATACATTCTTAAGTTTCATTTTCATGATATATTTTTTAAGATACTTAGAAGATTAATTAGATAAAGTGCAGAATATATTTCATTCACAAGCACCAAAGTGTATTTGAGTTACGCACAGTCATATAATGTGTATTGAGTGTAAAGCGATCGCACTGTTTACAGTGTGTTACACTGTTGCAATATTTTTACGTATTATGGGGGTTGGTGGGAATAATAATACTTTATACTTTTCAGTTTACTTTCTTTTAAAGATTTGTGTTATACCAAACAGGCATTAACGTGTATTTAGTTGCGCACAGTCATATAATGTGTATTGAGTGTATCTACAACGTGCAGCGAACGCGTCTTCGGAAGGCTCGCGCGCGTCCGAGGCGGGCGAGGGCGGGCGCGGCTCCACGCTGCCTCGCGCGGCGACCAGCGCCGCCTCGCCCGCGCACAAGTACTCGCCCGAGGCGTCCCCCTCCTCCTCCGTCACCAGCGAAGGAGCGCCGTGAGTATACCACCACCACCACTAGAGCCCATTAGAGTCCGAGGCGGGCCAGGGCGGGCGCGGCTCCACGCTGCCTCGCGCGGCGACCAGCGCCGCCTCGCCCGCGCACAAGTACTCGCCCGAGGCGTCCCCCTCCTCCTCCGTCACCAGCGAAGGAGCGCCGTGAGTATACCACCACCACCACGAGAGCCCATTAGAGTCCGAGGCGGGCCAGGGCGGGCGAGGCTCCACGCTGCCTCGCGCGGCGACCAGCTCCGCCTCGCCCGCGCACAAGTACTCGCCCGAGGCGTCCCCCTCCTCCTCCGTCACCAGCGAAGGAGCGCCGTGAGTATACCACCACCACCACTAGAGCCCATTAGAGTCCGAGGCGGGCCAGGGCGGGCGCGGCTCCACGCTGCCTCGCGCGGCGACCAGCGCCGCCTCGCCCGCGCACAAGTACTCGCCCGAGGCGTCCCCCTCCTCCTCCGTCACCAGCGAAGGAGCGCCGTGAGTATACCACCACCACCACGAGAGCCCATTAGAGTCCGAGGCGGGCCAGGGCGGGCGAGGCTCCACGCTGCCTCGCGCGGCGACCAGCGCCGCCTCGCCCGCGCACAAGTACTCGCCCGAGGCGTCCCCCTCCTCCTCCGTCACCAGCGAAGGAGCGCCGTGAGTATACCACCACCACCACTAGAGCCCATTAGAGTCCGAGGCGGGCCAGGGCGGGCGAGGCTCCACGCTGCCTCGCGCGGCAACCAGCGCCGCCTCGCCCGCGCACAAGTACTCGCCCGAGGCGTCCCCCTCCTCCTCCGTCACCAGCGAAGGAGCGCCGTGAGTATACCACCCACCACTGCAGCCCAGTGACGTCCCACTGCTGGCCGCAGGCCTCCACTCTCATAGGAGAGAGGGAAATAGAGCTTATGGGCCTATTACACTGCACTTTTTACAGGACCCTGTGCGTCGTTTATTACACAGCAATAAGGACCAATTTAGGGAACCTTTCTCTCTAAATCTGAATTACACTGTGCAGTGTAATAGGCCTATTAGACCCACCACGCTGCTCCAATGCGGGCTGGTTGGTCTTTTGATCAAGTAAGTGATAATAACCGGGACCGACGGCTTAACGTGCTCGGGCACGGGGGTGAAACACCAACTTCCTAACTCCGAACTGAGAATTTCTAGTCAGAAAAACCCAACACTACCCCGGACTAGAACCCGGGACCTCGTCGGCCGCAGTCGAACATGCGAACCACTAAACCAACCAGGCCTGAGTATACACGCACACTTAATACCTACAACATGCGTTTTTAACAGCTACGTCCTAACTAAGGAACAAGAAGTTTAATTCGCTAGAACAGACAAACTTATGTGATAACAACGTTGCAGCATGCGTTATGCTATAAACTTTAGATTTCAATACCTCCAAACCCCATGAATAAACTTTGATATGAATGTAATGTTTTGGTTCAATTTAATATCAATAATTAATTTATTTTGAAAAAAAAAATGGTTCCTCATTCTTATTTAAGTTACTGGCAATTCCTCCCAGACAATTTACTAATTTTTTGTGATTTTTTCTACTTTTGGGATTCCTCGTATTGTTTTTTGACTTGGATTATCTTTGGAATTAAAGATTTTGGTTTTATTTTTATCCAATCCACTAAATTCAGCTTCAAAGCCACGATTCAGCCACCAAAACACCTTTCCAAACCGGTGGTAGAGTCTTAACGTTTCATAAGTGACACTTGTTGTCCTATGTGAAATAAATAAATCATTCATCATAATATAATTGTGTTCAGCAGTATTGAAAGATGCAATAACAGACAAAATTTAAAATGAAATGCAGGTTCCAACTGTGCAACAGGTACCCAACACAGTCGGGCTCCAACAACATGTCGGAGACGTTCTGCATCAAGCCGATCCTGAACGAGTTGCGCGAGCGACGCGAGGACTATGAGCGGTTAGCGGAGAAAATGGACGCGCTCAAGGTATATATTATACTAGATGATTTGGATTAAGATTGTTTGATTCCCGCGGGAACTCTTTAATTTTCCGTGTTAAAATGTACCCTATATCCTTCCCCGGGATAAAATCTACCCCTGTACCAAATTCCATCAAAATCGGTTGAGCAAATGGGCCGTGAAAGCGTAGTAGACAGACAGACACAGGTATTAAAATATTAGTATGGATTTACTAAGCACAGTTTTTACTTAGCTGGCGATTTACAGGGTAAGCGTTTTCTCAACATATTGCGCTACGCTCACCGATAGGGTGTAGAACACCCCCGCCCCCCAGCGCACGTTTTTCCTACCACATACAGGTAGGTTCATTACCTTCAAGGCAAGAGTGAATAGGCGTCTTCTAGGCAAGCGCGTTCCAATCTAGACCTCAACATTGCTTTGCACTAAGCATTGATTGTACGTCAAGTGCGCAATAAAAGTATCTCGTAATAAAAAATAAATGAATGATAAATGATTTATTTATTTCACATAAGAAAACTTGTGTCACTTGTATGTAGAATATTTGAGAGATATATACTTTCAAATATACACAGAATAATTCTCTCAAATATTCTCGTATATAAACGAAAAGGTGCGTAGGAAAACCGATATTACCCCGGTGGGCGGGGGCACAAACCTCTGTTGAAGACTGATTGGCGTAAAGAGCTTTTCCACTCTTTATATCATCCCAGGGTGCCATCCATATATCATCATAGGGTGTCGTCACAGGCATAGCGCAGGTTTTTTTCATTTGTTTTGGTACGACCTTTTGTGGTCTCAGGGTTGCATAAGCCATAGCAGGTGTTTCGTTATGTCTGCAAGGTCACACTAACTGATCTTCATCGGTTTACATGCTAGCTATCAAAGTAACAAAAGCATGTTTGTGTTAATTGCAGAACTTGTCACAAGAGGTGTCATTCTTATCGGCGGCGTTACAGGAAGAACGCTTCAAGACGGAGCGGCTGGAGGAGCAAATCAATGATCTCACTGAACTACATCAAAACGAGGTCAGTGACGAACAAAGGACACTGTCTATCGAAGCGTTCGCTAGTTACCTAGAACATTTTGCATGGCACGATAAAGCGTTATACTCTATATTATATCTCTCCCTCTAGTATAGATGGGGAGAGACATTGTGGCCAATTCTGTATAACATAATTTCTAAACTAAACTAAAATGGCAGCTTAAAATCTAGTTCTTTCCCTTTTCGTGTCGAGTATTGTGATAGGGGTTATCAATATTTATACTGCTGTCGTTTTAGTTTAGTTCAGATATTGTGCACTACAGAATCAGCCCCTTTACCTTTATGTAATTATTTTACTTAGGGTTGATCATTATGAACTATTTGAACTTTGAACTAACTTTGAACTTTCCGAAGATAAGTTGTTTCAGACGTGATCTAAGTTTTTCAGTTCAAAAATGTCGTCGTTCGTAACGATAAGATACATGCAGATATATAACATGCCTTTCACGCTTCAGAAATTCTCTGTGTAAAGTTTTAAGTATAAAAAAATGTTTACAGGTAGAAAATTTAAAACAAGCACTCACGGACGTAGAGGAGAAAGTACAATATCAGAGTGAAGAGCGAATACGAGACATACACGAGGCGTTAGATCTATGTCAAACTAAAGTGAGTATGATTACATATCACTTGTACCATCTAACATACTACATATAAGATTTGATTCGAAAAATAAGTATCTTTCAACTAACATATCTGAGGAAAAAGAGATGAGTTTAAGGCACCCAAGAATGTACCTAATGTTATGATTTTAACTAGCCGCATGACGAACATTTTTGATGTGTTATACCATTGTTGTACAAAGGGAACTAGATATTCTCAAAAGAAACTAAAAAAAAACCAAATTCTATGGCACAATGGCCCCAAACTATTTTCATTGGCCTTTGCAACGAATTGATCTTTAGTTAATTAATATTATGATAAAACTCTTTAATTTACCGGGATGAAAAGCCTATGTGTTATTCCAGACTATGATGTATCTCTGCCAAATTTTAGCCAGATCCGTTCAGCCGTTGGGGCGTGATTGAGTAACAAACATTCATCCATCCATCATCTATCGCATTTATAATATTAAGTAAAGATTAGTATACTCTAATATTATAAATGCGAAAGTTTGGATTTTTTTTTAATAAATTACTAGCTAATGCCCGTGACTTCGTCTGTGTGGTTTGAGGTTTTTGGATCCCGCGGGAACTTTTTAATTTTCCGGGATAAAAAGTAGCCTATGTGCTATTCCAGACTATAATCTATCTCTGTGCTAAATTTTAGCCAGATCCGTTCAGCCGTTGGGGCGTGATTGAGTAACAAACATTCATCCATTCATTCAAACTTTCGCATTTATAATATTAGTACAGATTGTTAGGTAGTATATAAGACGCTTAAATCAAATTGTCTATGGTTTATACTTCATAGTAATTTAAAATATAATAAAAGAAAACCTTCTTGTCTTTGGCTTCGAGATGTTGGCAGGAATGAAACACACACAGTGTTTCATTTCGTGATCTTCTAAAATTGTATTAGTATAAACCTAGGTCACACAATATAGATAGATCTGTTGCGCAGAATAAAATGCGAGTATATTTTCAGTGTTAAGCGTGTCTAATTTTCAAAAGCGGCATTTTTTAACGTTACTAAAATATAGTAAGACAGGAAACAAAAACTGTGTAATATTACAGATTAGCAAATTAGAGCAATGGATGGCGAGCGGGGGCGGCGGCGGCGGGGCGGGCGGCGCGGGCGGGGACGCGGGGGGCGCCGCCGCTCTGCCGCCCAGGCTGCTGCTCGTCAAACTCCTCAACGTGGCGATCACGCTACTGCAGCTGGCGTTACTCCTGGTCGCTACGGTGGCGGGGGTCGCCATGCCTTTCCTACGCACCAGGTATGACACTATTACATACCAGGTAATACAGATTTGTTTAGAGCAATGAATGGTTAGGGGCAAAGTCGTGGGGGGTGCAGCAGCTCTGCCTCATATAACTTTTACTCGTCAAACTCCTCAACGTGGCGATCACGCTACTGCAGCTGGCGTTACTGCTGGTCGCTACGGTGGCGGGGGTCGCCATGCCTTTCCTACGCACCAGGTATGACACTGTTACATACCAGGTAATACAGATTTGCTTAGAGCAATGAATGGTTAAGGGCAAAGTCGTGGGGGGTGCAGCAGCTCTGCCTCATATAACTTTTACTCGTCAAACTCCTCAACGTGGCGATCACGCTACTGCAGCTGGCGTTACTGCTGGTCGCTACGGTGGCGGGGGTCGCCATGCCTTTCCTACGCACCAGGTATGACACTGTTACATACCAGGTAATACAGATTTGTTGAGAGCAATGAATGGTTAAGGGCAAAGTCGTGGGGGGTGCAGCAGCTCTGCCTCATATAACTTTTACTCGTCAAACTCCTCAACGTGGCGATCACGCTAGTGCAGCTGGCGTTACTGCTGGTCGCTGCGGTGGCGGGGGTCGCCATGCCTTTCCTACGCACCAGGTATGACACTATTACATTCTAGGTATAGTTCTTGCAATGTTTAGTCCTTTGTATGTGTGTGCGTCTCGGAGCGGTCAGTCGTAAATACATAGGACTTTAACACAACCATGAGCCACGCGCACTAGTGAATTGCAAGAACTATATTAGCGATTACTAAATTAGAGCGATCGTGGGAGTTGCAGCAGCTCTGCCTCATAGAACTTTTACTCGTCAAACTCCTCAACGTGGCGATCGCGCTACTGCAGCTGGCGTTACTGCTGGTCGTGGTATGACACTATTACATTCTAGGTACAGTTCTTGAAATTTACGAGCGCACGTGAACTTTAGCCTCTCTAAGTGGTCAGTTGCACATCGGTAGGACAGGTGGGCCATGACAGCGCAGCAGACGGACAGATTTCCGCATTTGTAATATTAGGAGTACGGATACCGGAAAAACCAATGGTATTCTTAAAGAACCTCTGCAGACAAAGTCGTGAGTAACATCCTAATCGAGCAAGTATAGGGCGCTCTCTCTTGCATAATTGTATGGCAGTAAAAAGGACACATTGCAATATCACTGTGATTGGTCAGTGTTTATGACCCTTTTCCTTCTACGCTTAAAGGTACAGCTATATTTTTGACATTTGTGTCCACGGAAACTATAGCGGGCTAGTAAGTAAACAACACCAAATGTAATACGTCCGCACTGCACGAAATATAGATGTGACTGACATTTTGATCCCTATATCCGTTATCTGCGACCAATGATGTACGGTTCCTAGTTTCGTAACTCAATTCGGCGAACGGACTATAGTAATGTTATATCTTATTATATCTTCCAGAGTGCGGGTACTAACAACAAGCCTAGCGGTAATGGTAGGGGTGATCGTGCTCAAGCAATGGCCAGAGGTGACTCAGCTGTCAGAGCATTTGCTCAGGCGACTCAAGGAGTACCTACTCGATAAGCACCACGATAGGTAATGCACAACACTAGCACTATTATAACGACTAATTATATTACTATTTATTTATTACTGTACACTATAGTACGAGTTTTCACAACTCGGTGATGTTGATAGATTTCCGATTTTTAAACAATTGATCGTCAAACCAGAAATGAACCTAAAGGTAGTTATTTTACAGTTCGAATTCGTAGGAAAAAATACCGCTTGCGTCCCAAGCGGAAACCTCTTTGAATAAAAGTGTATAGTAGTGAAAAAACAACCTTAAAACAGTCGTTTTTGGGTCAATTTTACTCTAGTTTATTACAATGTTCTATCAACGTTAGCGAAATGTGCAAGCTCGTAATACTAGGCATTCACAAAGCGTGATGGAAGATCGTCAAAATAAGTCTTAGCTTGATTCAACTTTTGTATATACAGAACTGATATGTATTCGGCTTTATGTATCTGAACGGATGCGTATGCATGTCCATAGAAACCACTTGAACGGCTAACAAATTTTTATGGACAGGGGCTGAATAGAGGTGAATGAGTACAACTAGGTTTTACACGAATTTCGCAGTGTATTCCGTCGCGCGTTGTGTGTGACCAAGGCTTTAGTGTTCTTTCCGGTGTACGGAGAATGGGTGGATTGCGTTATGGGCTGATATAAAAATTATCTAGGTTCTATGAAAAAAGATAGACGTAGCATTATTTTTAACATTGTTTTATAAAACAAACCTCAATAAACGTGATGATACACTTATTCATCGTCATAGTATATCATAAAATATGTTTAACACTATGTATTGTGTCAATCCCAACTTACACAGTATTTTTTTAAAAGTAAATTTAAAATAAAAATCTTTTTAATTAGATGCAAAGTTACGTTTATCTATTACTAGCAGACTTGCACGCGACTTCGTCCGCGTGAAATAAGTTTTTAAATTCCCACAGGAACTCCGTAATTTTTCTGGTTAATATATAGCCTATGACACTCACAAATAATGTGGCTTTCTATTAGTACCAGAATTTTCAAAATCGGTTCATTAGATCCAGAGAATACCCCCCACAACGTCACAAACTTTACCTCTTTATAATATTAGTATAGATAGGAAAATTGGTCATCTACATAATATTTATGTAATTTGTTGTATTGAATAACATACCTACTAGATTACTTACAACTTTGAAGATAAGTTTGTTGGGTCTACAATTATTATAATAACTTGAAATAAAATGAAAGTGTCAAATGCATCGCATTTCCGAACTGGATTGAATTGTGTATCGAAAAAAATTGCTCCGTCTATCTTTTTCCATGCTCCTAGTTAAAAACTTAATAAATTCATATTGATACAAATACCTTAATTATTAACGAATAAACAATTTGTTTAAATAGTCTTTTATAAAGTAATCCCCATTTCTGCTCAATTTTCATTTTCTCCCTAACTCGCTACTAGGATAATAATTAATCGAATGTGTACCTTAATACTAACGATATATGGTGTCTTATTGCAATAAATGTTGGGATGGTATACAAAGAATTGATTTCAAGGAATTAATTTATGTTTTAATATAGATTAGGTATTTGACAACACGTCTTCAAAAGAAAGCAACTTTCTTTCAAACGTCAAAACGCGTGCTTGGTACGGGATTTTGTATGAAATACTGAATTGTGACGTCACCAAAGTTCGACGCACTTTTTTACTTTTATCTATAGTTTAAAATGTTTATTGAAAATAAAACTAACAGGGGACGTGGGGTAATTACGACTTTTGGGAGATCCTCTATTTAATAATCACTAATTATTATTATTTTTACTAGTAGTGAAATACCAAATTATGATGGCGTGTTATACCATATTATGTTTCTGATTTTGTTGTCGTCGTCAAGCGATCGACGTCCACTGTTGGACATGAGTTGGTTTAATAATGGTAAATTATGTCTCTTTGAAACAGAATAAATACTTAGTAAATTAATGTTTAGAAAAAATACGGGTTCCACAATACTTTGTTTACCATCCTGTCCTATAACAAATAATTAATTAACAATAAATAGTAAGTTATTTTATTTATTATACATTAACAAAATCTAAGTATTATTATATATTTGTAACACGCTTGTTATGTACAGTAGTCCATTGTATGTATTGTATGCTAACGTGAGCCATATCAATGGTAAAGTTGAATCATTACCGATATAGTATGTATGGAAATAATGGTGTTAATTTAGTACCATTGTAAATTACTAACCAAAGTCATGGCTAAAATAGTCTTGAAATATTATGGCACATAAGAAAACCATAGAAACTTCGTGTCTACTTGTCTTATTTGTAAAAAAATAGAATGGTACCTATCGTTCACTTAAATTATACCTAAGTACTTCTAAAAATATAATGGTACCTTTCGTTCACCTAAATTATACCTAAGTAATTCTAAAAATAATTTTATGCTTTTTCAAAAAATTTGCAATAGTACATTAATTATATTAATAAGAAGTCATTTGGAATGTGAAAACCTCCAAAACAATTTTTGCTCGGGGAATTAGTTAAAATGACGAAATTAATTTTATTCCTTGGTTTACTTTTTTTTACAAAAGTTAAATTGTTTACAAAAACAAGCCTGAAAGTAAACATGTATAAAAAGTATTCTAATGAGTATTTTTTTGAAAAATACTTATATTTATAGGACTACAATAGTTTTTGTCATTGCTTTTTGTGTCCTTTCAAAGATAAGGCTGATTTCGAACATTAATATTTGAATTAAGTTCACTTCACTTCACAAATTTAAACTGAACAAAGTACTAACTACCCCTAAAAACAAATAAATAAATCTATATATCGCCACGACCTATTGTAAAATTGACATAATCTTGCATTTTAGCCGTGACGTTATTTACATTGAATAGAAAGCATTATTTTACTGTAGCTTTTGGACTGGACGTAATTGCAATATATTTATTTATTTACTAACAAATTTTATATGAAAGTATCCGTCAGTAACTTTTAAATTTCTTTTTTTTTTATTCAGGTATGAATGCAAGTCTTTGTGTGGTTGAATTTGTAATCGTCGTTTTCGGAGGAAACGGTGGTATTGCAATTTTGTCCTGAAGTGGTTAACTTTACACTCCGACATACTTATCTGTGCGTGTGGCGAAATTCGGAACTAACAGAATGTACTCTGTGTTGATTCTAACATGTTGATTTTTTAATAGACAGTGGCGCCTTCTCCACACGCACAAATCAGTTTGCCAAGCAGAACTAGTTTTATTCAGTCGTAGACTCAATCCTTCTCAATTGTTAAGATAATAATGTTAAGTGGCTTCGACGCAATATAGTATCATAACAAGATAAATAAGTGTAGTTTTTGCCTAGACAAAGTACACTAATATTTTTTTTAAATTTAAATAATTAATGTTTTCGGCTCAAGGTGGTCGTGAATTTATTTATTTTTTAAACAAATTCCCGTCGAAGTTGTGTATTCTTGTAAGATAAATATGCTGTGATTTTATTTGATTATTATTGTTAAGAATTTATTTTATAATTCGATTTTATGAGTTGGAAGTTCATATAATTATAATTTTTAATGCTTGCAACATTTTTATTTAAAAAAAATATAAATAATTCGGAATCGATAACCTCGTTTACTTTTATCCTTTAAATGATAAACTACTTATTTATCTTGATAACAAATATTTATAAAAGTTTTGAACAGTCCTGCCTTGATTTTTTAAATGATATAATATGATTGACCAAATATAAATAATAAAATTCAAGATTGGAGTGTTCAAAACCTAATTTGTACAAGTATAATGAAGAACGGTTGCTGCCATTTGATCGTGCTTTCACTATGGACATTTATTATTAATAGAAAAAAACGGGCTGGGTCCCCTAATAATATGCGTATCTATTTAAATGTGAAATGTAGGGTCTTATTTCTTTATTCAAACGCTATCAGGCACCGATTTACACCTCCTGCTACCTTCACTTACGATGTTCAATTTAATATTTCTTGAGTTTTATGTGACCCGTGCTGCCAGTATCTAAATACATTAAATAACCGACTCTCAGGTTTCACTTAACGGAGTCAAAGACCTTATTACTTCATTTGATCATTTCTATAGTAAGCCCTTCACGAGACATAAGTCACATCCGCGACACTCCAGACGTAAGATCAATAAATTCCAGACTACGTCATACTTAATACTATGACGTAGTCTGGGATAGTCCGTCAAACTTTTCTGACCCGGTGGCCAAAATTGGAACTAATTTTTATGCCTGTTAAGTTTTTTTTTAAATTTAATATTTCATATCTACCAGGCGAAGCTGTTACCAGGGAACTAATTTTTATGCGTGTTAAGTTTTTTTTTAAAATTAAATTTTTCATATCTACGAGGCGATGCTGCCAGGTCAGATAAGATTCCGGGACTGTAGGTATAGTCCCAAAAACTTATCTGACCCGGTGACAGGCTGACAGCGTCGCTGAGTATTACTAATAAATATTTAAAAAAAAAACAAAACTACAGCAGAATCTTCTCCGGTAAAAAAAAGTGTGTGTGTACTCATGTACGCACGCAAGAAGTTATACTTTTTGATAGCAAATTTAATAAATATCTTGAATATAGTTATCAGTTCTTACCCAACATACGGTAAATGTATTTATTTTTATTTTGTTAGTAGACCTTTTTCTGCAAGTCTTATAAGTTGACCAACTAACGTCAGGGTGTCGAATTTGGGTGTCGGTGTGTGCGCATCGTAAAAATTCACTCTGATATATTTTCCCTAACGCGCCAAAAGAAGTATAACTTCAAAAACTAAACATTCATAAAAAAACTAAACAATCATAAAAAAAACTAAACAATCTTAAAAATTAGTCAATATTTTTGCCACTGGGCCACATAAGTTGTTATAGGCCTATTACACTGCTAGTTAGAGCGTCACTTATTACACAGCAATAAGGATCAAATTAGGGACCCTTACACTCTAATTCTTATTACACTACACTGTTTCAAGTGTAAGGGTCCCTGTGAAAAGTGCAGTGTAATAGGCCTATAAGGACTGTAAACGTCATATGTCAATCAAAAATGTATATTTTAGGTATTGTCAATGGAATCCTTTCAAAGCATATTATGAGGGCAATCAAGTCAGAGGCTCCGCCGTGTCAGCTCCAATAGGCCATTGAAATTGACGGTCGCTGGGAATGTAGCTTCTTTACGTAATCATAGCTAGTATTCTATGTGATAAAGTCGCGAGTAAAGTTAGTACGAGGCGCAAAACTGCATGTTATTAATTGAATGAAGCATATTTTTGTCATTTCAGTCCTCGAATTCGATGAAAATAAGCGAAAAGGGGACTTTGGTTTTTGTGTTTCAAGTATATCATTGTCACGCAGAAAATGTACGTTGTTTTAAGTAATGCGAATTTTATGTTTTTATTGGATACCCACATTGCTTATGTATAAAAAATTCGTTTAGCGTCGTGATGAAAAAGTGATGTAAATCTTCAGTGTGGGACCGTTACGTAGAAATAGGTTTCCTTTTTTTTTAAATTATTTATGCCGCATGCAGCGTTCACAAGGCGATAGAAAGTTCGCGGCTTGGAATGCAAATTTAGAAAATTTTAAAATAATTTATTTATTGAAATTCGATTTTATAGGCAAATTTAACTGTTTTTGATGTTCTGGCATCCGGCACTGTTTTTTTTTATTGAGCCGCAAAACATTGGGTGTAACATCCTGATTTTGTGTTTTTACTAAGGCAAAGTGAAGGGTTATGATTTTACCAGGCTAAGTGTTTAGGTATGTTTGTATTTATGTATGTTAAACCGTAGCACCTAAACTACTGAGCCCTGATTTTGTTGGTATGAGGTGTCAATCGATTCGTTATTATGGTCCGGGTGACATAGGCAACATTTTACACGAGCAAAATCGATTTGACGGATTTGGAGGATCCATCCAAAATGTGGAGGTCTCTGATTTTTTAACTCAGGTTACAGTTTTTAAAACTTACTGTTTGTTAACATCAAATAAACAATTAAATTATTATAAGTTTGTTAGAGATTTATATTTAAAACTCTTGATACTTTTTTGTTATTGATGATTCGCTTTCGATAAAAAAAGCAATGTGGCTAATTCTGCTGTACACCTACACGAAACTAGAAGGAAACAACTCATTGCTATCCCTTTCATATTTCGTCTTGCGGAAAGGGATATCACTAGATTTAGAATTGTCCTTACTTTAGTTTTGAGATTTTTTACAATAGAATTACCCACATTGATCGAATTTTCTTAGCTAGAGTATTTTAGACGAACACTTTTCTAGAGGTTTATTAATAAAGTTCCTGTAAATAATCCTTTTGGCTGGAGCCAGAATTTTTTATATTAATTGAACGACTTTTTATTGAAGGTTTTAAATTATAGCGATGTTACTAGCTGTGTTGAAAAGGAATTATTGTTTTTAGAAGTCGGTGGTTGTGACTATTTCTCACGTAATTAATAATTAAGTTTATCCAAATATCAAAAATAAATAAGTTATTGTTTTTTCAAACACTCTGTATCTTGTTCTTTACATATTTAATTTTCAAAGTAAGCGCTTCGATTGAACGTTCAAACATAATGAATAATAAAAATGGAATTATTTTTGTGAGAAATAGCTACTCCCGCTACGGCCTCCAAAACAAATTTTAGGTAAAAATGTTCTAATAAGAAAATAAACATTCCCAATTCGTTACTGATCGAATAGTTTAATCGGACGCGTCCTAATTTATGCGAGATACATATTTATAACATGCCACGCTACGTTGAGCCTTGTTGAGTCGTTATTACAGGGAGAGCGAAGAGCAGAGACACACTAATAATCCAACCATCACATCGGTGATAGGATGTACTTATCATGTTTCTAAACTAAACGTCTAAGTAAAATGTACCTTAACCGCCTTGTTTTAACGCTGAAGTTAGTTTAAATTGAACTCATAATCTACAGCAAGTAATTTAAAATCACAATGTAACCTAAGCATGTCCTTAAATCTATGGCCTTAAGGTCTACTTTACTTGGCGTTATTGTGTGTTCGCTGCTCAAAATCAATCAAGATTGACATTTTGTAAAATATAGCCCCTCAGCAATATGCTTCGCCGTTATTCTAATTATAGACCTTCTACTCTCCAAATTGGTAAAATGTACAAAATCGGTGTAGGTTCTATTTAAATTGCGTTATTGTAATTTGTATATCGTGTAAATATTTTTTTACTCTGTGCCGTAGTTATTTTGTCACTAAAGATTTTCATTTTTTATATTTTCACCATTTATATCACCATATTTATATTTTATTTTGTAAATATTTTCGATTTATAGATTTTTGCTATGTTGGGTAGTCCTCAAAACTAAGAAATTTTGAGAACTTGACTAGATCACTCGAAAACCTATTACTAATAAACAGTAGCATCGCTTCAAGGTTGACTAGACTAAATCCTAATGAAGGCGTTATAGAAAAATATAAAATCGAGATCATAACCCTGTAAGAACAATAATTTGATTTAAAAAATAAAATACATTTATATTGCAGTAATTAAGTCCAAGGAGTTTAGCCCAGGTCTGCGCAACATAGCAAAAAGTCTAGCTAGAAAATGTTAAATCTGAGATTACTTAATTTAATCGAAAGTTTTTAATGCATATGTACCTATTATAAAGTTGCTTTATATTTTTGTTAAAGCTCCCCGATATGTACGTCTACCTTCTGTGTAGTGTATGATATGTCGTGTAAAATAATTCATTTTATGTTGCCGGCTATGGTTTGAAATACATCACAATTTTATTCAAAAATGACTTTTATTTCATTAGGTTTGCCTAGGGCCTAGGCAAATCTAATCATAATCAAGTAGAATGGAGTTTAGTCCCGTGGTAAACACTACTTTTCACTTCGATTGCGAGAAAATAAAATAAATAACGATTTTTTATTATTTCTTTGCCTTTCTGTTAAATTTTCATATTAGGAGTAAGATCTTATATTTACTTGATGATAATTACAAATAAATAGTCACACTCACTTTATTTTACTATCTCGATTCTTCTGAAACTTTGGTAATAACTAATAGGATAGACAAGGAAACTGGGAATTTTTTGGGGGCCCTACTCAATGAAATAAATCTATGGGTAGAAGTTTCGTGCGAGCAGGACACTAACTGTAATTTGATACCTTGTTTTTTTTTGTTTGAGCAAAAATGGAAAAGTCTTTGTTTCATGTTTTAATTTAATTCTGTGAAATGACACCATTGAGTGAACCATAGATTTAAAACAAAGATCTCCCTGTGATAAAACGTATTGAGGGATCTCCTTTATACATAATCAAAGACAAAGATACTGGTTTTACTGTTTATTTTTCTGAATTTTTATTTTTCAAAAGGGGGTAATTTTTTTTTTTTGTAAACCATAAAGAAGAGCGATACCCTTTTTAACGTTCATCTATAGCTATAGTTTGTAACGACTTGAGTGACGTATATGAATTAGTTAGTGTAATAATATTTAGAGAGGAAAGGTCCCTACTTTGATCCTTATTGCTGTGTAATAAGCGACGCCAAAACTAGCAGCCACGCTATCCACAGGGAAAGGAAACAGGAACAGCTTTGTAGACGCTGCGTGTGACGTGATAACTGCCTCGTTGGTCTAGTGGTTAGCATGTTCGACTGCGCATGACAAGGTCCTAGGTTCGATTACCGTATCAGGTCATTATTATGTACCTATTGGATTTTTCGCACAAGAAATTCTCAATTCTAGCCCGGAGATAGGAAGTTGTCTGAATTTTATATCGAAGATCACGGAAATCTGTCGGCCATGCGCCTGATCACTCTCCGGTCGTGTCAGATTTTCCGTCCTATCAGGCTATGAGAACATGGGAAAAGATTGCGCACATCTCCGTTTGCGCAATCTTTTCCCATGATTTCACACTTGTGCATTCTAATATATTACGCGCACATGGCTACTGAAAATTAGCCACCTGGAGCCGTAATTCAGTCGGGAGGACATTATATTAAGAATTAACACAGTAAGTAAACATTATTTATTATAAAGAAAACATAGAAAAATACTCGTACAAAAATAAATTCCCATTGGTTACCTAATGACTATAATCTACACTTGTTGGGATGATCGTCAGAGGCGGTGCTTGACCGAAATTGTGCCCAATTGGGTATTTGACAACTATTCAATTATTTTATTTTTAGTGATTATTAAATATATGATCTCCGAAAATTCATAATATCCACGTCCCATGTTAGTTTTATGTTGATTAACTATTTTAAACTCTCGATTAAAATAAAGTGTGTCGAACTTTAATGACGTCACTACTGAATATTTCATACAAAATCCTATACTAAGCACGCGTTTTGACGTTTGAAATAAAAGTTGCTGATTCGACTAGTTGCCAAATACCCAATTCTGTATGAGAAAACCTGTATAGAAAAATCTCTAAACTATATTAAAATGACAGCTTTAAATCTAGTTCTGTCCCTTTCTGTACGGCGTAATGCGAAAAGGTTAGCAATATTTTTAATGCTATTAATTTAGTTTAAAGAACGTGCAATACAGAATCAGCCCCATTAAAACTGGCGAATATTATCTACTTGGTAAAAAATTATGCCGTTGTTAATTTACATTATAAATTACGTATTTACAATAAAATTAAATCCATAGGTACTTACTAAATACGTGTGTAGGAAGTAACATAATTAATAAATGCGAAATTGTGCCCGTCTGTGTGCCTTGATGGACTCATTTCAACGAGATTTGGCACAAAGATAGCTTGCCTGGAGTCTGGACATACGATGTTTTTATCACGAAAAAAAATAATTATTATCTGCAATGGCAGGCAATGCAATTTTATTTTTGAATAAATAAATAATTGAAACAACGCATTGTATTTGAAGTAAACATGATTAATCCTCATTAGTAGCAACAGTTGTACGCACGGGTGCCAAATTGTCAGGTTTTGGTGGTAACGCAGGTTTCTCTACATTTATATGATTATTATCGAAGTTCGGATCCGTATTTTCGTCAGTTTCTTCGTTCGCTTGGAATACATTAGTATCGTTCTGGAATTCAGGGGATGCCAAATCAGATTGCACAAATTCAGTCGACTCCAATTCGCTTGGCGCCAAATTATTGTCATAGTCTGGTGATTCTCCGGTTTGCTCAAACTCACCATCTACGGTGATTGGTGGGTCCATATCGCTATTGTCTACAACTTGTACTGCAGTGACTTCCGTCCTGTTAAGTGGAAATATTATTAAACCTGATTATTAGAATTCAGTGTTCACGTCGTTTAACGATGATGATAAACGTAAATATTAAGACTCGACAGTGTTTAATAAGTGCCTATAGTCAACCTGCTAAAAGTTACCCATGATGACAGTACCTGCCCCCCGATTGTGTAAGGAAATTGGTATCCTAATCGTTTGTTAAACGGATAATTCGGATTATTTGAGGAGTTCATAGATGCTTGCACGTCAAAAAATATGTATGAGCTCCTTAAACAGTTCGAGTAATACGTTTTACGCTGTCAAATGATTACGATTTGCTTAGACAATTGGGCCTTTTTGTGAGTGATGATAATGTCTAAGGTCCGTAATAATAAACCGACATCGTATAAGAACATGTCTTCAAGTATCGATTCATTAATATTTAATACAGACCTATGGTGGTCGCGGGTGAACCGCCGCATTAATATTTTAATCATACCCCTATCGGTTTATATGCGGTGTCATATTGACATGTCTTTGCTGCTGGTGTGATAATTAGCAACGGCGAAAGCATCCCAACATACCAGACCTAAGACAATTTATAAATTATCTCATTTCATCCAGCCGGGAATCGAACCCGGAACTTTATTCAAAGTCCACAGCATTAACCACTGCGAAGGGGAGGTCGTCGTAACTCGTGCTGCTAAGCAACATATCGAAAGATGTAGGAACTTGACGTTAGTTTCTAACACAACGAAGTAATTTATGAACTGTGATATGATGTGATGTGACATATCATTTTTATCAAGTATATATCACGTAAGTATTTTTATAATCAGTATCAGAAAAGTATAATTTAATATAAGAATTCGAAAATATTCACACTTATTAAAGAATATAACACCCACTATACCAATATTTTCATGTTGAAATATTCACACTTCACATAACGCATTTGATATGAAATAATTTACACATAAACGTACCTGTATTGTTCTTCCTTTAACCAATATAAAGCAATGAGACACCGGACACAGAAGAGAAACATTTGAACACGTATAAAAGCACCCAAAGGCCACATGAAACAGATAGTGTGCGTTGACCCTTAAGAAAAGCAAATGTGAAAATAGAAAGTATGTATTTGGTTCCAGAAGTTAGACATGGGCTTACTCAATGACGGCTTATTTGGCCGATTTTGCACAAATGAACCTATTTGAAAAAACCACATTACAAGAAAAATTCTATTATATTATTTATAATGAAAGAAGTAGCTAAGATGCTCCGGTATCGAAGTGAAACGTACGTTGAAAGTAATGTGGAAGATTTGATTGGTGTGGTGAATATCGCAAGATACATACTGTACCACATATATTTACTTACTGTGGCGGATTATAGCGAATTAAAGTTCTACTTCTTTCATTATCATGGACTTCCGCAAAGTAACGCCTGCTTCTATCTCATATTCACATATTTGAACCAAACTTACTATATATATATATATATATATATATATATATATATAGTAAGTTAATGGTATATATATATATATATATGTAAGTTGAATACTTAATAACATTCACAATGGACGCTCAAATTCTATTGTCCAAAATATAGGTATAAATATAGGTATAAAATACAGATAAAATGAAAAAATAAGTTTCAATTCCGATTTATTTATTTATATGCTTACATTATTATTTTAAACATTAATGACAGCTAGCATATCGCTATAGTGTTTGTATAGTAGGTATAGGTGTAAAAGCTCTTACTATTTTGTTTCGTGTCTCTTACACTATGTTATGAAAGTTAAGACTATTAGCGATCAATATTAGTTGATTTGTTTAAAAAATAAATCTAAAATCGATAAAAAAAGTTACTAAACAACGTAAAAATGTTTAACAAAATAAAAATTTACATTTAAAAATTAAAATAGTATGTTATATTTAAAAATAAATCGTTGTATCCCATGGGAATGTCACATCAATAAATCTCTACGAAAAAATACCAAAAAAAATATTAACTTATCATAAGAATATAATACAATTCGTACTTTAATTTTATTTTGGTGGAAATATTTTTTTTTGTTCCATAATATCAGTTCATAATAATAAATGCCGTTCGGGAATGATATTTTCAAGGAATGTGACTTTAAATGAACTAAAAAAAAAACAGCTAGGTCTTTTCATTAAAATGAACCAAACGCAAAGAACACTTAACTTTTTCAGCTTTATACCTTTTAAATTTTATAATAATTACTAAGATCAATTAAAGATTGTTGTAGTTAAAATATTTTTCAGTACTACATTCAGTACTATCTTCCACAAATATTGACATGTAAGTACCAAATCGTAGGAAACATTTCCACTGCCTTAACTAGGCTTTCTAGCTCACTATAAGGGAATATTCATCAATTACGTCATACATCAAGAAAAAGGGGATTCCCCATCTTCTATCGAATGTAAACACATTCATATACACGAGTCCTGAATAGGGATTTTAAAGAAGCAATTTATCAAGTATTAAAAAATAATTCACGCTTATTTCTGTAAATTTAACCTAACAAAAGTTTTATACTATTCATAGATACCGATCGCGGAATCGTATTCGTGCAAATATCTAAAAGATTACTGTTTTTACTTCTCATGTAAATTTTAATCTATGGGTGGGTGTTACATTTTCAAACTAACGTAGTTGTTATTGTTCTTTAATTTTTAAGGCTCTTGTGTAACTGATAAATTAATACACCCATAATTTTTCTCTCATCTATTTAAATTATTATAAAGGAAATCCCTGTGTAAAGTTTAATCTTTTTTCAGGATTAAGGGCTGAGCGTTGATAAGCCATTCAGTAAGTACTTTTTATTATATGAGAAGATTAAATTTTAATACAAAAGAAAAAGTGTAAAATCAAGAGGCATATATTGCTATATGACGTGAATAATAGATATTCCCATATAAAACTGTTCCAAACAACATACAAAATTGACTTTCCAAGCGATTCTAAATGCAGAAGCAATGATTTTTGATTCGTTGTAAAAATGTATAAAAAACATTGACACGTATTAATACTACCGTCGATAAGTACTAAATATGCCTGGTATATTTTATTAAAACGTTATCCATATACTTCATAATCATAATAATATTATCGATTCAGGCTTGTTAGGCCTAAAACACATATGCGACAGTCGTAATTTAATGCAGTCGCGTCTTAACGGAGCCTTTAAAGATACTAGCCCTCTCTCTCGCACACCATACCGGCACAGAGTGCGAGCGAGAGCGCCTGATTATAAGCTATTAAACGCTTATACTCCGACACACTTATCTGTGTGTGTGGCAAAATTTGAAACTATCAGAATATACTCTGTTTTGATACTAAAATGTTGATTTTAATAGACCGTGGCGCATCCGCCAACCGCAAATATAAGTTTGCCAAGGTACCCGTGCTTTTGCACTTACACTTCGACACGCTTATCTGTGCTGGCAAAATTCGGAACTAACAGAACCGACTCAATGTTGATACTAAAACTTAGATTTTTAATACAGTGGCGCCTCCACACTCACAGATAAGTTTGCCAAGCTGTAAATAATTTATACTTAACGTTACATATGCGTATTACGTACACAAAATTACAATCTTAATTAATTTTCCCACCCTAGCTAGCGACACAATTATGTTCATGTTCGGGACATCACAATACAAAGACAATTCCATCACCGGGCAACAGTATAAGAAGCCAGTAGATCAGCCGAAAGGGAAATCTTTTTTTAGACAGTATAAAAAATTGCAGTGAGATAATTTTGCTGTGCTATTGTGAGATCATGCACACACACATTTCTTGTAAGTAAATTAATTACGCCTTTGCGTATATGTTATTTATTTTTGCTTGGTCACTTTTTTATTTATTTTTAATGTTTTGTGTGGAAATAAAGCATTTATACTAACTATGTATAGTCCTACAAACTTATCGAGCCTGGTGGCCAATATTGGAACTAATTTGTACGCCTGTTTTTCAGTTTTTGTTTTTATTTTGTTTATCATATAGCGACGCTGTCACCGGGTCAGATAAGATTGTGGGACTGTAATATACGTTGAAATCCTTTTAGAGACGTCATATTTAACCTGAAATGTCAACTTTTACGACATTGATTCAGGATTCAATACTGTGTGTTTTAGCTAGACCGAAAAAAAAACAGAAATTGTTGCATGTATGAAGGAAAGAGCGTGCAATTATTATAGTGCTCTTGTAATATATATATATTTTTTTAAATAAAACTACATTGCCCAAACTCTCGTTAATCTGTGACTTAAGAGTCCATTTTTACAGCGTGCACAAATGGGCTACTTAAGTAACAGAGATCACAATTTTATATTATTACATTATATATTTATAATGTAACCATTTTCTTAGATAAATTTTTATACTTGGTATACTTTTTTTATGCTTGTATGGAAGCACTGATATAATTTATAATTATACAGTAAGAAATCGGTGTGCATAAGCTCAAAGTTATCATTATGGCTAATTTTGTAGCACACAATATAATATGGCAGATTAAAATTTATTGCTATCGCTTTTCATATTGCTCCATGCGGAAAAGGATAGCTGTAAATTTAGATCTGACAATTAAGTTCAAAAATTGCTTGCAAAATTAGCCATTGCATGATAAGTGACGCAAATGTGTGCAAAGCCTTTCGGGTGACCCGCTGCTTTATTTATACTGTGACCAACACCAGTTCACATAATAATATATTTATAAATAGGTATACGGATTTACGGAATGTAAAGACAATCTGGTAAAAAAAATTATTAAGCCATTATATTTAAACTTTTTAAAAATTAATCTTATTAAATATTTTTTGTTAGGTGGGTCAAAATTCGAGTAATTGTCTTTTACAGGCCTCTCAAAATAATAGCTTTTAAAATATTTAGCTTGGTTGTGTTTATAAGAGACTTTGGGAAACTATATATAATTTTCAGATAAAAAAAGGGAATATCAAAAAATATTTTCAAGCGAGTTACGAACCTTCAACCTGAATTAAAATTATGTGTATTCATAAGTTGGTTACTTTCAAACTTTTTCTATGATTAACTTAATTTTGAGAAGAAACACAAATATCTATAAAAAATAACAAGTTAAAAATAATTATTTTGTACAATATTATTAGAGTACAAAATGAATTTTGCAACCTACTTAGGAAATATATTTATATAACTATATTCTTATAAATAATTATGTATATAGTAAAATAATACATATCATTATGGCATCCACGCTCACAAAATAAGCTCAAATCAAAATATTCAATCTTAGGCCTGATTTATATTACACTGAATAATAAAAGTGTAAATTAAATCATGTCTTATGCCGCCACGCTTTGAAACAAAAAAGTAGTGAAATAATTAATTAGTTAACTTTTATTAAGTATGTAAAAGTTTTTTTTTTTAAATAACTTCACTTTAACCTTAAACATTGTTTTTACCAATCAAAACAGTTTGTGAACTTTCAGATTGAGAAGTTTCATCTTTTTTTTCTTCTTTTAAGTTTTTAGTTAAGTTAGTTTTTTTTCAAATATTTGTTGTAAACAAAATATTTTTTAATAAAATGTAAAGTATTAGCAATGTATAAGTATATTATGTACTAACTTTACTTTATAATTAAGTTGAATAGATATTTAATTTTCAAAATTAATTAAATGTTAGGAATTGAACAATCGCCATCTATCATATTATGTCATCCAGCGCTTTACAATATATATGTAATGCGGTTTAAATTTAGTACATACGTCCATTGAGTATGATTATTTCGAAACAACATGCCCTGTCAAACAAAGAACGTGGGCTTATTTTACTAACGCCATCTAGTCTGAAAAGCGGGACAGCGCTATGGCAGCGACAAGGACAGGCTTATACGGGTGAGGCCCAACTTTTTTCTATGAAAGGCCCCATCTAGTGCCTACATATATATCGATGTTTCGAAAGCGTGGCGATTTTTTTCTACCTACTCTTAGATGGATGGGGGGTAATAAAGGTGGTGTATAATATAGTATGGGTCCATCTTACGCATGCGTGGGCGCGTCCATAGTGGGTATGTAGTCGAGGGCCATGAGACACGCGAACACTGTCATGATCATCTTGGGCTTCCTCTCGGTGATGTCTTCCGGAAGCGCGTACACTCGGGCGCCGCAGCGTCGGGCCATGGAAACCGCGTATTTCGCGTTCGCAAGATCCTCCTGTAATGACAATGAGAAGGTAATGAGATAAAAAATGTCGAACAATAATAACTATTGGAGTGAAGGGGACATGATGATGGTGATCATTTCTGGATGCGAACTCAAATTAAGCTATAAATCGACTCTAATCTTTGTTTCATTGCTTGTTTTTTTATCTTTACTGCACAGGGGTAAAGTTAATTGCTCGTGGTACTACTAAATTGTCTGGTAGTACTACGGGTAATGATTTCTCGTGGTACTACCAGAAAGACCACCGGTAGCACCACGGTTAAGACCTGAAATAAAAATATTTACAGAACAAATAAATAGTAAGTGCGATTAATTCCATAAAATTACATTGTGTTCTCCCTTCAAAGGTTTAGTTTATAATAAGGTATCTAAGTTATTGTGTTCGTTGGATATCGCCTTTGAATGCTGGTTAGTTCTATATAGCTGGCGCCAATCAAATAGTCGCGTCTGAAGTTGACCGCAAGACGCGTCGCAATAGCATATTTTCGCGCGTAGTATGTAAAAAAATAATAATAATGTCCTCGCGACCGAATTTCGGCTACGGCGGCCAATCTCCAGAGAGATTAGCCATCTGTGCAGGAGATATTATAGTGCACAAGTGTTTTCGCAAACTAAGGGGCACTCTCTGTTCCATTACTCTCATAGCCCGATGGGACGGAAAATAGGACCGACGGCTTTACGTGCTCTCCGAGGCACGGGAGTGAACTACCGCCAACTTCCTAACTCCGGTCTAGTACTGAGAATTTCTTGTCAAGAAAACCCAATACATGTGCTATAGCTCGTACGTTGTATGTACGTTGACTTCGACATTTTGTATGAGAGCTGTGCATACGCACCTCAACTCAAAGACGACTCAATGATTGGCGCGAACTATACTTATTTCGCAGGTCAGGTCGGGCTAATATGTTGGGGCTACTACGTTCTGGCCAACGACCTCAATTTACATAGACCCTATATGTAAATTGAGGTCGTTGGCCCTGTCAAACAAAGAATGCGGACTTATTTTACTAACGCCATCTAGTCTGATAAGCGGGACAGCGCTATGGCGGGGGCAAGGACAGGCTTATACAGGTGAGGGACACGCCCTACAAGTCAACTTTTTTCTATGAAAGGGCCAATCTACTACCTACATATATCTATCGATGGTTCTGGCCTCTGGGTTTGCGAGTAAAATGTAAAATCCATACCTCTTTGTTGCCTCCAGGCAAAACTAGGTCGTAGTTGATGGCGCCCGGCTTTATCGCGTCGATCAGATCCAGGACCACTTTACCGTCGGCCAACACTTCGTCCTGAACACACACACACAACAATAGTTATTTACGCTCCAAGTGCAGCATATTGGAAATTACACTCGAGGCGTACATTTTTTTCTTTGTGTCGCAAGGCACCGAGAGTTTCATTTTCAATGCGCACTTGTATCTTACGTTTAACAATACATTTGTGGATAAAACGGAAAAAAATTTCAAAAATGCCATTTTCCATACTAACTAACCACAACGGCGTGCGAGTTCCAATCTTGAAAATATAACCGAATCGAAACGATAGTTAGTTCTTGTTTTTCATCAAAATTGAAAAACAAATTAAAATGTTTGCGTTTTTCGTGAGCGGGATTGGAACCTTCTTTGCTTATTATGCGGCTCTTAACCAGTTGAGCTACCGAAAACTACTTGGAAGTGTCCAAAATATTATTGTGAGTGTCCAAAATATTATTGTGAGTGTCCAAAATATTATTGTGAGTGTCCAAAATATTATTGTGAGTGTCCAAAATTTTATTCTGAGTGTCCAAAATTTTATCGAGTGTCCAAAAGTACTATAATAATTACATAAGGTATTCCGTCGTTTTTCACACGTACGATTTTTACAGGTCACGTTCGTTCGGCTAGGGCGTTTCATAGTGCCAAAAAGAACTATATATGTTCTAATATCGAATGGTAACAAAAGTGCAAGCGCCGAACTCGCGAGCGCAGTGAGCGCAATATTTGAAACCACTTTATCCTTACCTGGAAGCTCTTGATAGAGGAGGTTTTGCCGGCGGACTGTAGTTTGTTGTTGACCCATTGCACGATCTCTTTCTCGATGATAGGGTTGCCGGTATTCGCGAGCCGCGTTAGTACGGACAACGTGTACGCGCGCATCAATTGCCAGATTAGAGCTGGAAACGAAAACAAGGTAATTAAAGTTGTGAATTGAAGCGTATGGACTTCTATAGAGAACGTCAGTTTTGTATGGATAAAAACTAAATCGAGATGAGAGTATAGAATTAACATTAGTTACTTGTAAGAAAAGTAAGTGTGAATCGACTGTTTATGATACTTATTCCTGTGCGTCGATAGAATAGTCAGTCAATCAGGTAAAATTTTTCTTATCCTTTATTTTATTCTTCTTCTATTTTCCGGCATCCCGATGCAATTTATCTCTGTACCAAATTTAATCAAAATCGGTTGCAAATAATACCGGGGGAAAGCGTAGAAGAGAGACAGACAATTTTTCATTATTGAGTGGATATGTCACCGTAAGATTGTACAAACCGTTAGATTATAATCTAACTCGTGAAATTGTAAACTGTCGAAAGATTGTGAACCGTTCAATGTCCGGAGTGTTAATTTTTGAAATATTCATTGTATTTACGTTTTCTTGTAGGTTAGGTTAAGGTTCGACATAAACAATCATCAATCAATCAATCATTAGGTTCTATCGGGTTAATATTACAATCTACCGGAAAATAATGCTTTAAATTGTAATCTTTCGACACTTGCGATTTCGCGAGTTAGATTATAATCTAACGGTGTTTACAATCTTACGGTGACATATATATATATTATATTGTTAGACTGAAATTGGCGGATCTATCTATGGTCTGATTTCCTCTACAGCGCCCTCGACCGTGATGGGAGATTGGAGCGGTGGAGAGAGAGAGCGGGATGTAATGGTGGTACTTATGAATCTATGATGTAATGTAAAAGATGGCTCTACAGTGTTTGTGTGTAAATTGCTAATAAAGTATGATTAAAATAGTTATCGAGTGTTTCAACCTATTAATATATATATATATATATATATATATATATATATATAAAGTATGGATCTAACGTCGGTTTACCCAGCGTGAGCGTGGCGTTGCCTTCGTTGATGTCCGCGCCGGCGATGCCCACCAGCGAGAACCCGAGCTGCCTGCCCAGCTCCACCGCGTAGTTGCAGTTCTCCAGCCGCTCCATGAACTTGCGCAGCTTCGAGAATTGACGGTGCACCTGATGACAAATATGTTAGTATGGTTAAGAGTAGAGCAAGTATTGGTTAGTCAGAATTCCTATATATTTAAACTTCAATATCTTTTATTCAAATAAACTTTTATAATGATGATGAAGCAATATTAGCTACGGCGTATACGACTTCTTATTTTCTTGGTGATGTGGCTCTGTAAACAGACCCGGTATCACTTTGACCGTTGCCGATCTATTGTGATCGCCACCATCTAAAGTTCCTGGTCAATACTACTAGCTGCTAGGAACTGCATCAGCTTCTTGACCGGGATATGCTTTGCCTCTTCGGGATCCACTAGGTGCTTCCCTAGGAGGAGGCTACATTTGTGCATTAAGGCGGGGCAGTAGCAGATAATGTGTTTACCTTCTTCCAGTTAACGATGCCGGGTTCGATGATGTCGTATAGCTGGAAGATGACGAGCCCGTCCGTCAGGTCGGAGTACAGCTAATTGACGTGTGGAGCCACATCCATAGAGTTCATCCAGTTGATGATGATGATGATGATGATGATGAAGCAATGGTAGTAACCTCAGTAGTTTACCTTCTTCCAGTTAACGATGCCGGGTTTGATGATGTCGTACAGCTGGAAGATGACGAGCCCGTCCGTCAGGTCGGAGTACAGCCAATTAACGTTCGGTGCCACGCCCATAGAGTTCATCCAGTTGATGATGATGATGTTGATGATGATAAAGCAATGGTAGTAACCCCAGTAGTTTACCTTCTTCCAGTTAACGATGCCGGGTTTGATGATGTCGTACAGCTGGAAGATGCCGAGCCGGTCCGTCAGGTCGGAGTACAGCCAATTGACGTGCGGCGCCACGCCCATAGAGTTCATCCAGTTGATGATGATGATAAAGCAATGGTAGTAACACCAGTAATTTACCTTCTTCCAGTTAACGATGCCAGGTTTGATGATGTCGTACAGCTGGAAGATGACGAGCCCGTCCGTCAGGTCGGAGTACAGCCAGTTGACGTGCGGCGCCACACCCATAGAGTTCATCCAGTTGATGATGATGATGATGATGATGAAGCAAAGGTAGTAACCCCAGTAGTTTACCTTCTTCCAGTTAACGATGCCAGGTTTGATGATGTCGTATAGCTGGAAGATGACGAGACCGTCCGTCAGGTCGGAGTACAGCCAATTGACGTGTGGCGCCACACCCATAGAGTTCATCCAGTTGATGATGATGATGATGATGATGAAGCAATGGTAGTAACCCCAGTAGTTTACCTTCTTCCAGTTAACGATGCCAGGTTTGATGATGTCGTACAGCTGGAAGATGACGAGCCCGTCCGTCAGGTCGGAGTACAGCCAATTGACGTGCGGCGCCACGCCCATAGAGTTCATCCAGTTGCGGTATGCTGGAAAATTATATTGGTACCATTATTTACCTCGCAAGGGTGAGTGAGACCCTAGTGAAACTTTATAGATTGGTTGTCAAGTCTTACTTGCTAATACATAATTATAAGGACATGAGGCCCTGTCAGGGCGCTGTTAACATAATCACATAAACATAATGGCATTTTGTCATTATCAAATTCAAGGGTTTGAACTGTCAGCGTTTATAGCCGTATCTTACTAATATTATAAATGCGAAAGTTTGGATGGATGTATGGATGTTTGTTACTCAATCACGACTCAACGGCTGAACGGATCTGGCTGAAATTTGACACAGAGATAGATTATAGTCTGGAATAACACATAGGCTACTTTTTATCCCGGAAAATTAAAGAGTTCCCGCGGGAACCAAAAAACCTCAAACCACGGACGGACGAAGTCGCGGGCATTCGCTAATTGTTTCATTATTGTTGACTTTCGTGTTTTAACGACGTTCGCGGGACTGATTAACTTGCTCCTATATAGACTAGTGAGACATAATCATAACTTTACTCACTCTTTTCCTCCCGTGTTTCGTCCAACTGGTGGTAAGTCCCGTCATCGGTGTCAGCCCTCTGCAAGCCAGGGTGTTGGTTGAAGAGATTGGCGACGAAGGCCAAGTTGAGCTTGTAAACTCCGCCGACGACGTCCGCGGGACTGACGAACGCGCGACACTTGAGCTTGGCCGCTTGTTGGAGCATCACCTCCGCGCGACGCAGGAGATCTGTCTCCTGCAAGAATAAATGTTGAAGTGTTAACAAATGGTCACAAATCAATGGTGCTAGGGGATAATATTCGTTTTAAACAGTGTATAGTGTGACCATTTAATTTTACAGGTACCCTAGCAAGCCTAGATATTTGTTCGTGAAGGCAATCTATTCACATCAAATCGCATTATATCGCAACAAAAACGCATAATAAATAGCTTTCCGGTACAATTTACTGTCATATTAGTTCAACGTTACCTTTTTTAAAAGATTCCACCTACTTCAGAATACTTTTTAACCACCCATAAAGTTTGGGTTGACCTGTCATGGTACCAGGGTTTCATAAATCACAAAAGGTTATTTCAAATCAGTGGTTCCCTTGAACTTTTCAACAAGTCGCATATAAATATTTAATGTTTTAACCAACTATAATGTTTGGAGCGACCTGTAATGGGGGTCCCACAAATAATAACAGCTTACGTAATATCCGCAGGCTATTTAAACCATGGACTTACCAATGTTATAGATTTAAAGTGAATTTCATTGCACCATAATTGTTTCAATATATGCTTGTACCAGGGATACACAACTCATCAACAAGTCACATGGTAGGAGTAGATCTCAGAGTCAGACACGTCATGCTGGAAGTTTGTGCAGCGACGCGTGACACCCGCGCTCTGCAGTTGGTGGTTTGTACCAGGGATACACAACTCGTCAACAAGTCACATGGACTTACCCGTAGCGCGTCAAGTGTGACGCCGGCATCGTCAGGAGCGATCTGTTTGAGCAGGAAGGAGTAGATCTCAGAGTCAGACACGTCTTGCTGGACGATGCGTGACACCCGCGCTCTGCAGTTGGTGGTTTGTACCAGGGATACACAACTCGTCAACAAGTCACATGGACTTACCCGTAGCGCGTCAAGTGTGACGCCGGCATCGTCGGGAGCGATCTGTTTGAGCAGGTAGGAGTAGATCTCAGAGTCAGACACGTCTTGCTGGAAGTTTGTGCAGCGACGCGTGACACCCGCGCTCTGCAGTTGGTGGTTCACCCAACGAAGCAGGATCGCTTCGGGCGATAACGCCAATAGGTCTTCGATCCTTTCCTAAAATGAAAAAATTATACAGGATTACATTCAAGTCGTACAGGCAAGCGAGAGAAGTTTCTTGGTCTGATTGTTACTCATATAAGGTTTTGGTGACTAAACGATACTATAATGTTCCCATTAAACGATGACGTCATCATAAAATCAATATGGCGAATCATTAAGAAACATGTTTTTTATTTTGATCGCCCTTTGATATTGACGACGAAAGAGTCTGAACTATGGACAAGTAGTTTGTAAAATATATACTAATATATGACGCCATGTTAATTCCATTTTTGGTAACAGATTATTATTATATTATGTGAAAATAGTAAGTAGTTCATTCTAAACAGTTTCCCAACTTACCTGATCGTTAAGCAGTTCTGTGAGGCCTGGGCAGTGCTCTAGTGTGATCTGGTTGAAGAGGCCGATGCGAATGATCTGCCACAATAGACCCAGTACCAAGTGTGGTTTGCCTGGAAACAAAGTTAGAAACAGGCTTAGGTTTAAATTGCATAAGCTATGAATTACAGAGCACTACCACTAATACTAGGCATGTATAAAATTATTGTGAACTAATCACATAGATCTCCTATGGTTATCGTACTTCTACAAAAGGAGGGTAGAGACTAGATATAGTGTTTACCTTTAGCCAAGTCATGTTGACGATGTTACAACCGATAGCCTGTGACGACACCAGCGCTAGGGTCAGGTTCTCGTGTTTGGTGTAGGTGAAGGTTTTGTACCTGTACTTTTGATGGTACCAGGCCTTCATAAGTCACATCAGAAACGTCATGTCCGCATGTATTTGCTGATCTTCATTAGTCTACAGTAAATACATGCGTGACTGCGGTGGTACAAGGTATTCATAACATGACTATGAACAAATCACTTGGATCTCCTACGGTTATCTTACTTCTACAAAAGGAGGGTAGAGACTAGATATAGTGTTTACCTTTAGCCAAGTCATGTGCGTCGATGTTGACGATGTTACAACCGATAGCCTGTGACGACACCAGCGCTAGGGTCAGGTTCTCGTGTTTGGTGTAGAGCGTGAGGTTCTTTTTGTTGATCGCACGCTCGTCTATTGTGTCCGGGCAGGAGTGGTTTATGACTTTGCTGGAAGGAAAATTATCATTTTTTTATTAATCAAGGAACCTTAATTGGCTATAATCTGCCAAAACAGAATGTAGCTTGCGATATGCACCACCTACATACCACACAAATCTTCCAACGTACATTTCACTCCTACACAGGAGCAATAAATTTGTTGACTTGACAATGCACGGTTGTAAATTTGATAGAATTGTGATTGTGATATTATAAATGCGAAAGTGTGTTTGTTTGTTGGTTT
The DNA here is from genome assembly GCA_964035005.1 of Erebia palarica. NCBI lineage: Eukaryota > Metazoa > Arthropoda > Insecta > Lepidoptera > Nymphalidae > Erebia > Erebia palarica. Next base: position 6,008,506 of record OZ035992.1, read on the forward strand.
GTCCTTCAATCACGCCGTAACGGAACAACGGATCGACGTGATTTTTGCCATGAATATAGGTAGATGGCTGCAGAGTAACATAGGCCCGGTAAATTAGGGAGTTCCCGAGGGAATCAAAAAAATTTCAACCACGCGGACGAAGTTGCGGTCATCAGGACTTACCATAAAATGAGTCCATCTTTAAGTTTTTCATACAGCTGTTTGCCTTCAGGGTCTATGGGCAGAAGGTGCTTTAAATCTGGATCGTGTTCCAGGTTACTGTTGATCCAGCCTGAGAACGCCATCTGTTCCTCCAGGCGTACTGAATGTGTTGTGCCTGTAACGGAAAACATTTCAAATCGATCAAAATTACCTGAAATGAAAGGGTCTTCCCTAATTGGGTAAGTTCGACACACTTTTTACTTTTAATTGATTGTCTAAAATGGTTATTCAACATAAAACTATCAGGGGATATTACGACTTTTGGGAGATCTTCTATCTAATAAACACTAAAAAATAATTTATTTCATTAGTAGACAGTACTCATGCTGCGTTTATAATAATTTAATGGAAAATAATGTACTCCCGACCGAATTTCAGCCACGGCGGCCACTCTCCACAGAGAGTAGCCATCGGCGCGGGAAATATTATAGTGCACAAGTGTGTGTGTAAACTCAGGTGCTCTATTCCCTTACTCTCATAGCCAATGGGACGGAAAATCCAACACGACCGGAGAGCGAACAGGCTCAGGACTGGCGCCCTTTAAGTGCTTTCCGAGGTGCGGAATAAAACACCCGTACTTCATAGCTCTGGGCTAGTACTGAGAATATCTTGTCAATATTAACCCAGTCTGAGCCAACAAGTTGCAAAATACTCCGAATGAAAATGTATAATATAAAAAGTGCTTGGAACTGCAGTTACTTATATGCTTATAATGACTGTAATTTTTTGTGAAGGAACCAGAAAGTTAATTCGCTATAATCCGCGACAACAGGAAAATCTATGTGGTACAGTGGTTCTCACCACACCACAGAAATCCCCAAGTTTGTGAGGGTAGTTTTTGGGGGAATTAAATTTCTGGTTACATTATGATGTACTTCCGCAAAGTAACGCCTGCTTCTATCCAATATGTAATCTTTTGATTGAAAAGAACGACAGAGTTTTTTTTATGTAAGAATGACATTCCGAACCAACGGTAGATCCACTCGACGATTCAAAAGCACTTGGTAAAATTTATTTGAATAAAAAAGATTGAAGTTTGATATTTGAAGGTCACAACAACTCACCATCGCTGGACGCCTCGCTCATGCCGCCCAAGTGTTCAAGATTCTCCTTTTTACTGACGGCTTGCTTGAATGTGCTCGATACCTGAAATGTTTAATACAATACTATTATTAACAGCGAACGGAAGAACGTGTCTCCTTAGATTGCGTCCTGCAATTACTATAAACTAGATGATGCCCACGACTTCGTCTGAGAGGATTGGGTTTTTTTGGGATTCCCGCAGGAACTCATTTATTTTCCGGGATAAAAAGTGTAACGTGTAACGAACTATCTTTATACCAAATTTCATCGAAATCGGTTGAAAAGATGGGTCGTTAAGGCGTAGCAGACAGATAGACACACTTTAGCATTTATAATATTAGTATGTATCTGTTACCTTTTCACGGCCCCTCCATTTAAACGACTTTGACAAAATTTGATTAAATATAGTTAGGTAGATAGGCAAGATTGTACCTCTAGGCTACTTTTTATTCGGGAAAACCATGAATTTCAAATATAAATCCACTTGGATTAAGTTGGGGTGTATTTTACATCCTGCGTGTAATAATTATAATTGAAGATTTTATAGTAGTATAATTGCAATTCCCATTCCATCTCATCCAGTCCAATCCAACCAATCGAAATCCAAGAAAGTTTGTGTGAAAACTAGAAAAAAAATTGTACTTAGTTTAAATGGCGCCTCATAATTTTACTTCAATTCTGTTATTTTAACAGCTTTTACTATCTTTACTAATATTATAAATGCGAAAGTTTCGATGGATGGATAGATGAATGCTTGTTACTCAATCACGCTGGAACGGCTGAACGGATCTGGACGAAATTTGGCACAGAGCTAGATTTAAATCAGGAATAACGCATAGGCTGCTTTTTATCCCGGAAAAATAAAGAGCTCCCGTGGGAACCGAAAAACCTAAATTCACGCGGACGAAGTCGCGGACATCAGTTAGTCGAACATAAAATACATTAAGTAAATATTTCTTTACGCAATTCAATAAAGTCATTCATCTCAAAACTGAACAAGTCAATAAATTGAATAAATTGTTCAATAGGCTACGCATCACTGGGAATTAATAGTGCGTGCGTTTAACGCGTCTTTAAATGGGCTCTATTAAGGTTGTTATGGCCCTTTGATTGAATAGCTTTTTATTTCCATTCATATTGGATCTGTAATCGATTAAGATGGTTCACAGATTCAATAAACCTCTTTGTATGTGCCAATGACCGAAGACGGACAAGTCAATAATACAATAAATTGAATTAATACTACATTTATTGACTTATAAATCTTTGTTCATTTGTTTGCTTGATTCCTTCAATAGAGGTGAAAATTTATGAAATTGTGGATTTATGTTATTTAATTCGTCCGCGTCGATTGAGGTTTTTTGGTTCCCGCGGGAGCTGTTTAATTTTTCCGCGATTGAAAGTAGCCTATGTTTATGGTCTATACCATAATCGGGATGCAAGCTATCGTTATAAAAAATTTCGCCAAAATCGGTTGAACAGGTGGACCGTGAAATAACGGACAGACAGACAGACGGACAGACCGACACGAATTTATAATATTTGTATTGCTGTCAGCACGATTTTAATATTGTTATCAGCAATACATTTGAACTTAGCCAACTTATATGGATCCTAAAAGTTTATTAAAGCTTTCGCGATTTATTACAATCGTTCATTTTGTTCCAGCGATCAATTAGAACGATAAATCGTGACGAGTTCAAAGGGTTAAACGCCTCGCTGGGAATTAACAGTAATGTACTTATTAGGTATGTTTTAAGTGGAGCCTTATTAAATTTGTTATACCTAGCGCTGTGATTCAAAGACATGTTTTATTGTTTTTTTTTTCTAATAATAGCATTTTTTTAATTGTGAGATAGGCTTGCGCTTGACGACAATCATAGTGCAAGGCAATGATGAGGTTTAGATTGGAACGCGCTGCCTAGAAGATGCCTGCCCATTCACCCTTGCCTTGAAAGTAGGTACATAAGTCATACGTGGTTATTTATTATTTGAATCCCGGATTTTCGTAAAAAGTAGCCTTTCAAAGGATTCACACGAAAATTTTAAGAACCGAAATCCACGCCGTTGCGTGACGAAGTCGCGGCCAACATATTGTAGCTATCTTCTATCTAAGCAAATAATATAAGAAGTGACTGACTGATCCATCAACGCGCGATTTTTTTATGCAATTTTATGAATAGCAATATAACATAAATACTATAATAAAATTGAAATGTCAATGATGATCAGCGTGAGTACAAAAACACTAACCATATGGTTTATAGGCATTGAAATTTCAATTTTATTGCCATAGTATTACGTTATATTGCTATTCGTCGCGGGAAAAATCCCCTGCCGTGCCTTCCGTGCAGTCAAAATTTTGGAGAATAGAGGTTTGAAATTTACCAACCAAAATTGAACTTAACGTGGCCGAAACCGCGGCCAATAGCTAGTTTATGAATATGACCCTTTTAACACAGATACTATTACTAACTCTGAGATGCAGTTACTTGCAACCGAATGACGACTTCGTGTTTAGCCCTTCATAGTTCTTAGGTACTTAGTCATAATTGAAAGTTTTATTGACTGGCGGGGCTTCTGTTATTGCAATCGACTACCGACAAAGATAATACGCTAAAGAGATTACATTACGTAACATACGTACAATTGAAACAAATGGGATTATGAGTTATGACATGGAACTAGAAAAATAAGCTTAAGTCAGTAACGGGTATGGTCATAATTTATGTAAAAAGGTATTTTAGTTGAGCAAGGCACATTCCTGTTTAACCATAGGATTACCACCGTTTATTTCAACATATTATGGTTACAGAAGAAGAATAAAAAAGATATTGTGGCTCTTTTTTTTGCGCAAAGGATCAGCTTGGATTCCACGCAGGCATTATTTGTTCAGTAAATAAGATAATATTTTCAAGTAAACCAATCATGTGTTAAAGAGGCATTTTGCATGGAAAAACGAACTATTTTTTACAGATGCAGAGTGGCGTTTGTTCTAGAGTGCACCTCCAGCCCGCGGCGGCGCCCTTGACTCTTCCCTAAGTTTCATTCCCTCTCGCACATTCAAACAATTCAAACATTTTCAGTCGAAAAATGGCGCGGGAAAAAAACTAGTTGAAAATTTTCGCTGTCAAAAATACTCTTGTACATACAATAAATATATATTTAACAAAATCATCGATCAACAATCCAATTGCTCCGCCCAACACTCTCCGCTCCGTACCGCCCCAATGGCCAGGCACCCTTAGAGGCGGGTGGTTAAGGTTGGCGGAGAGCCTTGTTTCTCGGAAAGACCTATTTCCAGCAGTATATGCAATCAGGTATAATAATATATTATAGAATACTAGCTGATGCCCGCGACTCCGATTCTCAGACCTACTGAATATGCATATAAAATTTCATAAAAATCGGTCAAGCCGTTTCGGAGGAGTATGGCCCCCAACAGGCTAGCCCGCTACCATCTTAGTGATCATCACTTACCATCAGGTGTGATCGCAGTCAAGGGCTAACTTGTAGTCGATAAAAAAAAAACATTGTGACACGAGAATTTTATATATAAGATAATATAGAATCAGGTCTAGAATACTGTTTACCTGTTGTGCTTTGAGGTTTGCGCAGAGCTCCTCGAACTCTGTGAGGGAGATGCCGTTCTTCCTCATGTCTCCGTTCATGCTGCCGTTGACGCCTCGCCCCGCCTTCCGGCCGTTGTCGTTGTATTCCTCGATCATGCATCGCACCTGAAATTCGTGGTCGCTTACTTTAATATAAGGGCGTTGCTAGGCCCTCAAGCCTTCGGCCATCAATAGGGGAAGGGGGTCGTGGTGGAACTTTTATGGATGAATGAATGAATTAATTCTGAATGGTGACCCAACAGTGACAGTAGTGAGTGGGCAATCTCATGAATAGTAGGCCTCTCTCTCATTAGTCAGCTCCGTTCTTGGCCACTTAGCGGGCGATGGAACTATGAAAAAAAACTCATCTACACTCAAATAAAATCATCTACACTCAACAAAAGAAGCACCTAAGATAGATATAGAATTAACAATTTGCTAAGATTAATGAGCATAAGTGGTAATTGGCGGTACCCAGTTCGAAGATCCTCGAAGATCTCCGACGACCTTGACGATCTCCGTGGTGCAGTGTGCTGTTACGAGTATATTAACGTGCGGTGGTCCCGGGTTCGATCCCCGGCAGGGTCAATTTGGGAATTTATAATTTCTGAATTTTCCCTGGTCTGGCCTGGTGGGAGGCTCCGGCCGTGGCTAGTTACCACCCTACCGGCAAAGACGGGCCGCCAAGCGATTAGCGTTCCGGTACGATGCCGTGTAGACACCGAATAAGGGTATGGGTTTAATATAACTGCCATGCCCCTAACAGGTTAGCCCGCTACCATCTTAGACTGCATCATCACTTACCAACAGGTGAGATCGCAGTCAAGGGCTAACTTGTAGTGGATAAAAAAAAAAGATCCGATACATATCGGGCCTTGGAATATCACAACATGTAAATATAATATCACTGGTCAATGTAGACTACGCATGGTTTAAAATTTGACCATTGCCCAATCGCGAGTGTCAGCTTTTCGGCTTTTTGCTATAAAATGCATGCATGTTTTTTTGTATAATACGCACCAAGGAAACCCTACCACAAGCAGCTTCTCCTTAATTTATATTCGATTGCAGTTACATAATTATCATAATTTAGTTCTCACCTTCCATTGTGGGATTTTGTATCCAACGCCGTCTAGGGCGTCTTTGAGCTCCTTCAAATCGATGTACCCGTTGCCGCTCGTGTCCAACTGCAACAAGATACACATACGATTAACATCGGAATATTACCTGCCTCATAAATAAATAATAAATGATAATCTTGCGCCTTGCTATAGCAAGTTGCCTTTTAAGATTAAATATAGGAATTTCAAAAAGTAAAACATGATGTTTCGTTGTTTACTAATCATGTTACTGGGAGATTTATTACGCAAGAATCTTTGATTGAATAGTCCTTTCTGTTAAAAGTACATATACTGTAATGAAAAAATTAATACTTAAATAAAATATAAACCGATTCATACAATTACTTAGTTACTTAATAAATAATTTACCGTAAGAAGTATGTAATACTATAGTTTTATTATATTTACTACCGTATCTACGAGAACCTTTTTCCAGTGCAGAAAAAGATTTTTGGATAATGTATCTGGCAGTTAGCATCCCTATATTCAGTTGCAACTGGTGGCAAAGAAATAGAGCAGATTACAAATAAAATGTTTAGAATTAATATAAAAATTCTCATTTGTATACTTAATAAGGAATTAAGGAATTTTATGTGTTTGATACGTCCAAAACTTTTTCATATAAACGTTACAAGACACTGATTGTCTGGCGTAGTTATCAACGAACCAAAAATCTTGGGATGTAGGTTAATTAAGAAAGGATTTTCAAAAATACTACTCGAGCCGCGTCGTGTCTATCGGATCGAGGAAGGACTCGCTCGCTATAAAAACACGAAATATCAAATCTTGAGTTTATTTAGGTTCTGTACAAATAAGAGGCGAACGACCTCCTTTACAAATATGGAGGTAGAGAGTAGAGGCCCTTTAATATGCCAGTATCCTCATAATAAATTCCTCTTTACAGTTTTCTAAGCAAATCCATATGATTTATTTCGCGAAATTATGTTTAATGGATATCGGTTTGGACTTTGGAATCAAGTATTATTAATGCCTTTCACTTACTTAAAACTTAACAAGTCACTAAAAACAACAGGCAAGTAAGAATATAAACTAACAGGATATGGAAAGCAGAACTTTTTGTTTGACATGCATAAAATGTGAATTAATTATTTAAAACTTTTTTAATTGCATCAAAACCTGTTCGCTTTTAATTAATCCCTTGCTGTTTAAACTAGGTTTACGTTAATAACGGTAGATAAAAAATAAATAAATGGATCATCATGACTAACAAAAGATCTCTTAATAAGATTAACATGATGAGCACGGAAAAGAAAAGAACTAAAGGGGGCTTCATTTATTTTGAGTATTAAGATAAATGTAAAAGAAAAGAGTTAAGTAATAGCGGAGGTACAGACTGCACACTTAGCTATGTAGTACAAGGTTGCAAGCGCCACAAGCCCTTGGAATATGAAATCATGTCACGTACTGTCCGTCTTTACTGTCCTGTCAAGTCCTGTAATCTAGGATCCCTAAGCTGTCCAGCATAATTATCCATCTGTTGAGAACGTTGAGACAAAGACAAGATAGACATAGTAATAACTTTTAATTGAGGTTATTTCATAATAATATGAGATGTGATTCGTTCCAACGCTTAACCAAGTAAACAAGCATATAACGATAAATTGATTTTCATACGATGCAGGTCATTAATAATGTATTTTAGATACCTCAGTAATGAGGAGGGTAAAGGAAATCGATGTCAGTGTTTCTTGTACAATATTGGAAACAAAAGTATAAATTATGCTTTTTTTGTAATAACTTATGTTTGAATGAGTAACTTTCCGCGTTCTTCTTCAACTAAGCGTGAAAAGTGTAAAGTAATACGGTACCGGTTACACCAACGACAAATCAGGTTTTGAATAGGGTATTGAGAATTGAGATTCTATCCCATTGAAAGACTGGGAAGAGATTAAACGCCCTCGAAATTGAGTGAAGATTATTGGTTTCTCTAAAAATTACTCGTTACAGTGTAACAGTAACATTATTTAATAAATAAATGGGCTATAAACTGTTTATTGAAAGTAACTCAGCCCCATTTATAGGGAATGAAATATTATGACTTCAACATCGGCTGAAACCTTAAAGCAGCGGTTCACACATCTGAAAAAATTACATACTCAAAGAACTCAGTATCAATCAACGTCTATCCTCCACTGTTCAAGCTTGTATCCTCGGACATGTAACTAGATGTAACGGGAAATTAGAAGGAACCAGAGTACTCGGCAGATTGCCTTTGAGATTGAGACGGATAATTGAGACGGATAAAAATATAAAGGCTAAGTACATTGAAATACTTTTCACTCTTTTACCCCAAATACAACTATTAGGAGGGAGTTGAGACAGATTGCCAAGTAAGTCCCATTTCAGATGAAGAACGAAAAACAATTGACAAGACACTATTGACAAAGAAAAAATATTGTAATATTGAGCCAACTTGGAAATCGTGGTAAATCTGTAGATACTAAATTAAATACTTCCGGACAAAAAATAGGACCGGATAAAAACTTACTTACTCAAGTAAGTAAATAAAATAAAAACTTCATTCAATAAGCAATAAATTACGCGATAGTGTTAAACTTTTATTAAAGTCTACTAAACCTTGTTTCTTTTTAAGTCGACGGTTCAAGATTACTTGAAGGTAATATGGTAATGAAGTAATTCATTGCACTCTATTTTGGCGCCAGCAAACCCTTTCACAAAGGTGAACAAGATTACTATATTTGGTCACAAATGAAAACGATTGTCTAGCGTATTTTCAGAGATTCGTTTTGCCTTAAAAGTAAATGTTTTTAGTAGAAGGCTAAATTGAACGCATTGCTGTAGGCAAATTGTCAAGGATTTTACTCGTACGTTTTGGGCCATTTTACTGACTCAACGGGCTGAATTTCCCAGATGGCCTGATCAAAAGCACTCCAAAGGCGATACTGACAAGTGGCAACGCTGACCGTACGCACGACGCGTAGGTATAAGTCAGTCACTTGTAAATAAACGCTAACATAGCCCTCGGAGGCGATGAGAAAAGGACGTAGCTACTAAGTACATCACGATCGCTTCGGCGTTTCGAGTATCCACAGATCAGGGGGCCTAGACAAAGTGACATTCTATTAGCGATGACGCTAGTAGAAAAGTCCCAAAATGTATGGGATTGACATTAGCTATAGAAACGCTACGTGGTATAATTTAAACGAATCGAAATTTGCTAGACAATGTTAATTTAAATCGATTCCATCGAAAGAATCGACAATGTCGAAAGACTAATCCCATAGACATGAGGGCCTAGACAAACGGCATTCGATTCGCAGCGATTCCATTTCTTCTATCGCTAACGCTTTACCGTAAGCGAACTTCGTCTGCTAGACAAAGTTACCTGCAATTAACGAACGCCTATTCCATTCGGCTGTTCGATAAAAAGTAACTTTTGTCTATGGTCTTTCGTTATGAAACGTCAAATTCGTGCGCCAAACTTTGAATAGTTTGTGTTTGAGTGGTGTTTCTAAAGTGCGAGCGTGAAGTTGTTAATTAATTTAAAACTATTTCCTCTAATTAATATTATATTTCTTGGTAAGTATCAAAGTGCTTTTGTGTTTTATAGAAACAAATGAGATTTCAACCAGGCAAATAAAGATTTAGAATACTTTTCCCTTCTATGAATAAGGTTAAATGTTTTGTTTTCTCGCGTAGAAATGGAACCAAGAGGAAGGGCAAGTGGTGAGCAGTTTTCAGCTCTTTTGGAATTTATGGAAAGGTAAAATATTTGTTCCATACGTAATAAGTTTCTGAAAAGTCAAATTCTATACAGACGACCGAATGGCAGTCGTAATGTAAACAATGACGTGATTAACAGTAACGTAGTTAAAGGGCTCTTTGTTAACTCATATTTCAGCCACGGTGACTTGTCTAAACCGCTGGTGCTCAAGGTCGCATTAGAGCAGATTGTTGCCGGGAATAGTATCTTCTTTGGCGTCTAAGCCAAACACTTTCATTATGCGCTGCCCACAGTAAACGAAGCGTATGCATTTTATATTATTAGCACTAGGTAATTAACAACTTCACGCTCGCACTTTAGAAACACCACTCAAACACAAACTATTCAAAGTTTGGCGCACGAATTTGACGTTTCATAACGAAAGACCATAGACAAAAGTTACTTTTTATCGAACAGCCGAATGGAATAGGCGTTCGTTAATTGCAGGTAACTTTGTCTAGCAGACGAAGTTCGCTTACGGTAAAGCGTTAGCGATAGAAGAAATGGAATCGCTGCGAATCGAATGCCGTTTGTCTAGGCCCTCATGTCTATGGGATTAGTCATTCGACATTGTCGATTCTTTCGATGGAATCGATTTAAATTAACATTGTCTAGCAAATTTCGATTCGTTTAAATTATACCACGTAGCGTTTCTATAGCTAATGTCAATCCCATACATTTTTGGACTTTTCTACTAGCGTCATCGCTAATAGAATGTCACTTTGTCTAGGCCCCCTGGACTCTTAAGAATTTAGACATAGTAAACCATGCGGGTTGAATGTGAATTGATAGACTTCACCTTTGATAAGATTATAGAAAACTTACAAGCAGCTTTAACGGTGATCTTCACAGATCACCGTTAAAGCATTGCTAAAAACACAAATAATTCCGAAACGTTAGAAGTGCGAATTTTAAGTGTATGAGCGGATTATTTTATTACGTACATAATTATATGAATTACGACCATAATAACGACCGTTGGGAGTTATAAAACAAACATTCGCCACATAATAACACCATCAAGTTAACTCATCGCCGGCCCACTATTGAGCTCTGGACTCTTAAGAATTTAGACATAGTAAACCATGCGGGTTGAATGTGAATTGATAGACTTTACCTTTGATAAGATTATAGAAAACTTACAAGCAGCTTTAACGGTGATCTTCACAGATCACCGTTAAAGCATTGCTAAAAACACAAATAATTCCGAAACGTTAGAAGTGCGAATTTTAAGTGTATGAGCGGATTATTTTATTACGTACATAATTATATAAATTACGACCATAATAACGACCGTTGGGAGTTATAAAACAAACATTCGCCACATAAACTATCAATTGTGAGTACCGTAGCGTGGACAATCGAACAATCACTTATTTATCTAACATTAAATTAACCGTAATCAGATTAGTCACCGGTGATATAAGTGCTTTAGCTGTATTTAGTATGTCGTTAAATCATTCGTAGTAATCGTAGATTCTAGAACTTGTCATGTCAGCATGTTTATAAATTCGAATAACTATAACTAATTGCGAATTATTTGATGGTTAGATAACGATGAATTGATTAATTTAGATGATTAATATATTTAAACCTATATATCATTAAGTGGGTTCTTCACTATTGCTATAGGCATCTCATCTGTCAAAATTATCATCCTAAATTAAGACAAATCACGTGACTGATTTTGAAGAGTAATTACTTATGTAAAAAAATGTAATGATTATCAATTTCAATCCAATGTTCTGCCCCTTATATTGATACTCTACCTCTGAAATGTACGAAAAGATCCGCGACAAAAACCCGCAACGGCGCAAAGGGTTGTAAAGCATTCATCCCCAGGGAAAACATCTTGTTTTATTTTTATTGAACATTCGGATGAAGTAAGTCATAAAATTCATATAAAAATGAATAACAGTTACATAACATAAACTCACGTATTAAAAGTTTATGGTTTGTTAAGAGTAATGTGTACGAAAGTGAAACACTGAAATTCATATTTTTTCAACTTGTCCACGGTCCGTTAGCGCCGAAATGTGGTACAAGGTCATCCATTTGTAACTAGTTTAATACACATAACGCAAACACTTGTTATAATTACCGTGAAGTACATTACATAATTAATGCAACATCGAAAAGGTATCTGAAAAAATATTTAGAGATTCCATTTACACATATATACATATGATCTATAGAGCGTACTTTGACTTGGCTCAGACTTTACTTAGAGTTAAAACGAGACGGACTTATGTGAGTAACATAAATCTGTCTCGTTTTAACCATGTCTTCAAGTCCAAAGTCGCCAAGTCCAAAGTTCGCTCTATAGATCACACACTTAGTCGTACGGCTGAAATTAATAAATAAATAAATAAATAGATAATCAATCTATCTGTAATCTATCGATAAGTTACTTAACGAGGCGACGTTGTTGACTTACCAGAATAAAACATGAGCCAGTAAAGTTATTTTCTTGGTTTTTCCGTTATCTTAATGAACTGAAAATGATTAAAGAATCCTTATACCCGTAAGTAACATCTCTGTCTGTTTTTGGTACTTATAGCTCTAGTATTGTCGAACTGAATTTTCACACATTAGGTACGTCGAGGAATTAGTTAATCAAAATAGTGCCTAGTTTCAATGGCTAAAAATTATATTTTTCTTATTAGTTTTATTTTAAAGATAAAAGCTAGCACAAAAAAAATTAATAAGTCGGTACCTAATTAGCCGCACCGCATAACGTTTACTTGATAACCTTAGCACTGTATCAGCTTAATTGAAAAGAGCGCCCGGTGACCCATTCAAATGACCGGACGTGTATACTTACTAACATTTTAGTTAAAGTTCAATGCCACTATCTAGCAGAACTAATGGTTTTAACACGGCTATTATAATGGTATTGTGATAAGAATAATAACAAGGTCGTTGTATGAAAAATTAAGTTAGTAAAAAATTAATTTACGAATTAAAAAATACGACTGCCCTGCCATATTATTTTTGTAGTTTACCTCCATAAGAAGCGATTTGCATATGTAGCCTTTGGAATCTTATTCACTTTTTTATTAAATGTTTTTTTTTGTGAATCACCAAATATTGAACTATAGTGTTATATATTTTTGGAATCTACTCGTTATTTTCTAGATGATGATTATATAGTTAATCTTATATTCGATTTTTTTTTTCAATTTTGTTCTTTAATGCGGGACCATGGTCACCCCATCAATTTTTTTTTAAATTTTACTAGCCTATGTCACCCGAAATAAGCTAGGGATTCTAACGATACCTCATTTATCAAAATCGGTTCAGGCGTATAGAAGTTATGGTGGAATATACAAACTCACATACATGCATACATACATACATACATACATACATACATACATACATACATACATACATACATACATACATGAACCCTGAAAACAATATACTCCTTTTTTCAGGCAGTCGTATAAAAAAGCAAAATAATAAATATCTGCTATGTAAAGAAAAATATTTTCTTTATGTCCAGCATTACTCAGTATTGACGGATTCTACTGTCTATAATGTGTTCGCCGTAATGGTTATCGATAAACTGCCCCTAATCTTTTAGGGCTAATGCAGTAAACACATACATAATACCTGCTTCCGCTATCGCTGATTTCCGCGACTAAGTCATACAGAGTGAATTTAATTTAAGATCCTGTCGGAATTCCTCAAAATGTTTTGTCAGTGCAGGTTTATGAGAGAAGATCTACATGCATTTCTATTTCTAGACCGACACTAAATAAGACTAAGTTAAGACTGTCAGCACTCGACACTGTATTATGCGTTGCGGAATTAATAATATGTTATGTCGGATATGCTTTGTCGGACTTTCACTAACTAAGCACCACGGTATTCCCACGCATCACCTGGTGTGGTAGTGGACTTTAGCAGCCAGAGGCGTATGTCTGGCAGACACTCCTCTGGGACCAATAAAGTGACCCTGCACACCGTCTGAGGCACCCCAGAAACACATAAATGCACCTTCCTCGAGGGCCACTTCTTATCGGGTGACAGACTTCCAAGTCTAGGCTTTGGCTTTATTTTACAGCAATTTCCAAGCATTCGGACATACTATGTGTATACTTGAGATACAGCTTAAGTTCTATATCTCGCGGGAGCAGATATATCTCGTGCAAAAGCTACATAGTTAGATATAAAACGGTCTATACTTGTCACATGACAAACAACGATGGAATAATAGAGTTCACGCTAAACTATTAATTCGGTGAAATGATAACGCGCGACGGCAGCGCCCGGAAATCAATATTTCCTGCGACTGTTTAAAAAATATAACGTTATCACCCCCATTGTCCAGTTTTAGTTTAATTCGTGATAAGATTAAATCATGTCAAGTTAGCACTAGAATTAGTTTTTCTCCTTCAATAAATTTATTTATTTCAATTAGGACTTACAATTTGACACTGAGAAAAAGTAGATAAAATTATTGAGATTTAGGTTGATTTTTGAGAAAAAAGTGTTTGGACAATCATAACTGAAAAAATTCTTACCCCATAACTTTATCTACGCAGCATCGTAACGGAAGCCCTAAAATTTAAATCGCTTGACAACAAGGGCTTGTCGGAAGAGTGGTAAGAAGAAAGAACGAAGTTTGCCACCAGATAAAATTTTATACGAGGTAACTTTATCCATACTAATATTATAAATGCGAAAGTAACTCTGTCTGTCTGTGTGTTACGCAATTATGCCTAAACTACTGAACCGATTTAAATGAAATTTGGTACAGAGATAGGAACATAACCTGAGAAAGGACATAGGCTACTTTTTAATGCGAAAAAGGGGCTGTTAAGGTGATAAAAGTTTGTATGGAAATAACGTAATTTTTAAAGCTAGAAGCTTGAAACTTATTTTAAGGCTTATGATTAGATATAAATAAATAGGTACTTACGACATTCAAAGGGGAACCAAAAAACCGCAATAAGTACACGCGGACGAAGTCGCGGGCATCGGCTAGTTTGATATAAGGCTTATTTATGCAAGGTTGTTTATTATTACGTATTAACTTTAATTGATTAATGATATTATGAGTGATATTTCTAAATATTTGGCCGCTTCTGTCCATTAGTCATACTATGAGATACCCATCGTGTGAAACCCACTTCAATCAAGATATCAGATCCCAGCCATTGTTTCACGATAAAGCTTACGAACCACCTTGAAAAGGACTTTTAGATGTCATTTTTTATCCTAGAGCTTACAGTACGATTGCGAGTGGGGTCTAGCAATTTTATAAATATACCTCTCGGGTTATATGTTTTGGATAAAACATGAACGAACTAATAATGAAGTCCTTGTTACTCAATTATCATAATTATCTCCATCATCATCATCACGGTTGCACCACAGGGCTCTTCTCAGAATGAGAAGGGTTTACGTGCAACATATTGGCAGACTTCACACACGTTAATACACGAACGAGTATTACCAAAAACTCTCAGAGCTACAACTTTCCTCACGATGTTTGCCCACACCGATGAAGCAAAACGTAAATTAAATTAAACATAACTATGGAAAGGTAGAGATGCCCGGAATTAGAACCCTCGACATTTCAAATAGGAGACCGAAGTTTTAACCACTAAGCTTAATCAATAGTGAACGGAAATTCATTCGATTCAATTATTGAGCTCGTTAGTCTTGATGCTATCTAACAGCTGTTCCATTTTAGGTTATGTTACGTAAATTATGATTGATAGACTAGACCTCTAGATGTAATGAGATTAATGCTATGAGATGAATGCGGTTATAGGCCAGTGGTTCAGACATCTCTCCTGCTCGATGTATGTGGGTTCAATCCTTGGGCAAATCCTCTGAACTACTTAGGTAACTATGTGTGTTTAATATCACTTGCTAATTGCTATAACGGTGAAAGAAAATATCGTGAGTAAACCTGCATGCCCGAGAGTTCATGTTCCCAAACGTGTTAACCGGAGCAGACATATGCTACTTTTACTCCCGGGTTGTCTTGCAGATAACCCATGGGAATTTAAAAAAAATTACGCAACGCGTCACGTGACGGGCGTCTTTTTCTAAAATAATTACAAATGAACTGCAAAAAACTTATTTTCAAATACATGCTTTACAATATGTAAGTTTTTTATTTTATTTATTGTTCAAGATAAACGAACATTCATATTATATATGTCACCGTAAGATTGTAAAAACCGTTAGATTATAATCTAACTCGCGAAATTGTAAACTGTCGAAAGATTGTGAACCGTTCAATGTTCTGAGTATTAATTTTTGAAATATCCATTGTATTTACGTTTTCTTGTCTGTTTCTTGTAGGTTAGGTTAGGTTTCGACATAAACAATTAGGTGGTGCCCGGTCGCAGGCCGGGCACTTAGGTTTTATCGGGTTAATATACCTAACAGACTACAATCTACCGAAAACTAATGCGTTAAATTGTAATCTTTCGACAGTTTGCAATGTCGCGAGTCAGATTATAATCTAACGGTTTTTACAATCTTACGCTGCCATATATAAAAACTAGCCATCCTCTAAAAGCTTTACGTAGTACATAGCTTATACATAGTACCAACATACTAGTACATAGTTACTCATAGTTGGTATAGGTATGTACTTACCTATACCAACTATGAGTAACGAGTTAATTACAATAAATTAAAGTAATAAATATATAAAATAATTTACGTAAATAGATAACTATTATTATGCACACGGTCTTTAGGTACATGTTATAAGTTATAACACAATGCACATGAATCAAATTCGTCTAAATACGGGAAAATAAATGTAATGTTTGTAATCGAGTTATTACATTAGGCACCATAACTTTTATTAAAACTAATAGAGTAAGAACGCGGCTGTCGCCAATGCGTAATGTGATATACACCACCATTTATGGATTTAATACCGGTTTAGTAACTATTCCTTATACATTTTCAAGTCGTAGTTCAAGCTGGCAGATGCTCGCATCATTATTGACTATAGTTACGACGACAACCTCCCTAGCGCAGTGTTGAGAGCTGTCTTAACGTGGGAGGTCCCGGGGTCGATCCCCGGCAGAGCCAATTTGGGAATTTATAAATTCTGGATTTTTTCTGGTCTAGCCTGGTGGGAGGATTCGCCCGTGGCTAGTTACCACCCTACCGGCAAACACATACCGCCAAGCGATTTAGCGTTCCGGTACGATGCCGTGTAGAAACCAAATAGGGGTATGGGTTTAATTTAACTGCCATGCCCCTGACAGGTTAGCCCGCTATCTAACGTCACTTACCATCAGGTGAGATCGCAGTCAAGGGCTAAATTAACTTATTAGTTACCTAGTAGTCCCTTTATCTTATTAGTACATAATATGTTACCTAGGAAAAGGCATTAATTGATAGCACATTGATAGGGTGGCAAGACAGGCAAAATGTCCAGGATGCATAACTCCAAAATTAAGTCGCATATACAAAACTGCAGTTTTTTAAGTAACTTATTTTGTTAAGTTAATATGAAAAAAGGTTAATTCTGCTGAATCTGTAACAAAAATTTGCTGATTCATCTTTATTGGGAAATCCAATTTGGAGAAAAATCTTTGAAAATTTTATCAATAATTGAAAAGTACGGTTTTGTACGTATCATATTTAAAAGTTTTTAATCGCTTTGTAAAGAATACCAAGTTAGCCCACCTACTTCAAAAATAAGAAAGATATTTTAAATTGGAAGTATTATTATTATTATTACTCTTTATTTTGTACACCACAACACACATAAAAAGGACACAAAAAATACATAGAAAACAAAGAACGAAGTAGTATACAAAAAGGCGGCCTTATCGCTTAGTAGCGATCTCTGCCAGGCAACCTTAGGAATAGGAGAAGTTAGGAGATTAACTCGCGGGTATAGGTGTATAATATAAACATACAAACGAATACCTACATACTAATACATAAACAGTCACACAAATAATATAATACTTATAATAAATATATGAAAATAAACTAATATATATTATGTATTTTTAGTTTAAGTAATATCATACTAAATAAAAGTTAAATCTAGTCGTCTGTATTATGGTGATAAATAGAAATTCTTAACTGATTTTTAAATATTTCCAGTGACTTTGATTGCCGTATGTTTAATGGGAGAGCATTCCATAATAACAGCTTGCACTGTGAAAGACTGCGTATAAAACTTTGTCTTATGCGATGGTATGCATAAAGTTAATTGTCGGGTTGTACGTATTTCGGACTAATCTCCCAGAAATTTAAACTTCTCCTTCAGGTAAGAGGGAGTTTTTGGGTCAAATAGCACACGGTACAGAAGTGAGAGAACATGAAGATCCCGGCGACGGCGAATAGGAAACCACTCGAGCATTTGACGAAATTCAGATACGTACAGATAATATGACCAATATTATCTGTAAGTAAGTAAGTATCTACAAGTTGAATACAAATGTGTTAATAAATTAAGTTATACTATATTTGGCATATATTTCGTAGACCTGTCGTGACTCGTGACTCATATTCAAGATTATATTATTAACCCTATACTTAAGTTTAATCATACATACATCAACCCTTCCAATATGCACTATACCTACCTACTCTGATAATATTAATGTTTACAACAGCACCACATGATTACGAATCACGATATCATCGTGGACAATGCATGAGTCATAGAGTCATACGGATGACTCATTCGAGGACAAAACGTGTTTACATAATACTGATATTCGTTAAGTGTTTACGAGTTATGGTCAGTTTTAACCACGAAATAGACATAAATTGATATTTATCGTGGTTTAATAGACCATTGCGAGTACTGCTGATAATACTGTTCAGCCCCCCGATTGTCTAAAAGTTGCGGATCAAATCGTCAAAGTAAAATAAACATAATTAGAGCTCAATTTCGTGTATCTGTCACTACTTGATTACATAGGTCGAACCCTAACCTAACCTACAAGAAACGTAAATAAAATGAATATTTCAAAAATTTAAAATCAGAACATTGAACAGTTTACAATCTTTCGACAGTTTAGAATTTCGCGAGTTAGATTATAATCTAACGGTTTTAACAATCTTACGGTGACATATCCATTATCATACGTTTAGGGTATCGTACATACCTAAACGTATGAGAATGAATACACGAAATTGAGCTCTAATTCAATTATGTTATGGTTTATTTTATTTTTGCCGAACTTTGACGATTTGATCGGCAATTGTTACACAAGCGCACCTCTGTTCTTGCTTTATTGCTCCAAAAACTGGCCAGTGGATGTCACTGTCACAACCAGTGAATTTAAGACGGGCTGTTAAGTATAGGTTTAACCCACAAGTGCAATACATGAAACTAAGTGAGAAATACTTATGCTTCTATAGGTATGTGTGTTTAGATTCTAGGGAATCTAGGAAGGGTTCCCTAGATCCACGTTACATTACAGAACTACGCGGGAGAGTTGTTTTATTTCTTTTATAATGCTCTTTGGTATATATGCCGGTATTTGCCTAAGGGGTATGTAAGGTAGATTCAATTCAATTTATTTAAAACATGTAGGACATACAGGTGTCTCTCATGTAACGTCATGTTTTGACTCTACAACCGGTTCGGATAGAAGATTGTGCTGAGAAGAGCCGACAAGAAACTCAGCAGTTGCTCTTTTTTTTAAATATGATATTACAATTCGTAGGTAAGTATATAAATTAAACACTAGTGTAAGTTATTATACTATAATGTGGGGAGCTGGACCCAAAGTCGGTTGCTTCCATACAACTTTGTCATTAAGAAATTAGAAGTAAGGTAAGGAGGCAGGATTTTTGAAAGTTCGATGTTGAATTATTTGAAAATGGGTCTATCGGACCCACGACTACAATTTAAGGGTTAAGTACGAATAAGCGCCATTTGTGGTTTATTGATCGATAAACGGAATAGACAAAATGTGTTATATTATTGTACTTTAACAGGCCACTGCTATCACAACTGATAAGAAAGCCTTGATGTTGATATTATTGTATAGCACTATCTGTCTCTATGACCGCTGATTACTCCTTTGTTGCTGAAGATCGAGGACCTGGTAAAGATGCAAGTGACAATCAAACTATCCAGTTTCAATTTTCAATCAATCAAATAAAACAGTCTCAGTCTCAAGCTCTCAACCTATCGCCATTTCACTACTGAGCACGTAATCTCAGAATTGGAAGGATTTATCTACAGTCTACCAAACAGTTTAAGCGCGGTTTGGAAAATCTCATACACCTTTGAGAACTCATGGAAAACTCTAAGGGAAGATGATTTCCTCACGATGAGTGATACTTAATTGTTCAAAAGAAACGCAAAGAAAAATGTGTGAAAGAGGAAAGTAACAAAGACTAAACTAACTAACTTAATAAATGTAAACTATACTCTACGTTATAACTTTTATAGTATCATACTTGCGGATTACATTATTCGTTGCCAAACCGAATGCGTTGGTTAAATAAAGTTAGGTCGATAACAGCTAGAAGGGTGGCCTTAGAGTATCGTTGATTATGATTAAATACATTTGCCAACCCTCCCCGTGCATATGCAGACAAACCCTTGGTAATAGTTATTATGATTATCTCTTTACTAGATGATGCCCGTGACTTCGTCCACATGGATTGATGTTTTTTTTCATTCCCACAGGAACTCTTTTATTTTCCGTAGTATAAAAGGTAGATGTCCTTCCCCGGGATACAACTTACCCCTGTACCAAATTTCATCAAGATCGGTTGAACGGATTAGTGGTGAAAGCGTAGCAGACAGACAGACATACTTTCGCATTTATAATATTAGTATGGATAAAAACTTAATCGATCAGTCTATACTGTTGAGGCATAGAATAGTTAAGGTAGAGAAGTGTAGATATAATATACTTTTCAAGACTGGTTAGCAGCTAGGTACTGCAGAAAGTAGTGGAAATAATTAAAACAATTAAAAAACACGACTACAAATTAGAATCTTATTCACATTTTTAATAAATGATATTTTTTGTGAATCACTGGATCGTGATATATATTTTTGGAATCTACTCATCATTTTCTAGATGATTATATAGTTCATCTTATTTTCTATTTTTTTTTTTCAACTTTAGTCTTTAATGCGGGACCATGGTCACCCTATCAATTTTTTTAAAATTTTACTAGCCTTTGTCACCCGGAATAAGCTAGGGATTCTAACGATACCTCATTTATCAAAATCGGTTAAGGCGTGTAGAAGTTATGGTGGAATACACAAAGTCATATACATACATACATATATGAACCCTGAAAACAATATACTCGTTTTTTCAGGCAGTCGTATAAAAAGGCGTAAAGTAAACTTGATCAACATACCTACGACATAAGACCATGTTTGAGGTTTAGTAGATAAGACAAAATATAATGTGTATTTCCACACGTCAATTAGTCAATACCTTTTCAATACGAATTACGAACATAAAATTATTATTGAGTATGTAGTTAGATAATTGCTAATATTAGCATTCCTACCTAGTAGGTAACATACTATTTATGTTTACTGTTTAACTAAGTGCGAAGTGTCCATAGGTTTACCATAGATTTTGATATTTCTGGGTATCAGTTACTTTACGTTGCTCAATATTTATTCATCATCACTTATTTATCACCAACCTAGAGGCATACCAATGAGCGCGGATTTCCTCTTAAAAGTCCACCACAAGTCTTCTTGCATCTTTAGAAACATTATGGAGAGCCCTCAGGCATGCACTTTTGTTTTTGCTTCATGCCTCAATGTTGCACTGTAGTGTATTTGCCTAAAATGAGCTTTAATCATTCACCATTGTATCTCAATGTCCCAGTCTTACACTCTAGTGCTCTTGTCCAAAATATACCATTGTATCTCATTTTCAATTTCCATGGTCACCCTACAGTAAGGTCAAGGACCTTGAAGCCGGCGCTGATTCGATTAGAGGATTGTTGACCCAGTCGACATGGACGGCTTTGATTTAATACATATCCAATAAAAATATATTATAATATAGGTACATATTACATCGCAAGGTTATCCACTAAAATATTAAACATAAATACGATTTCTGTGATTGGCAAATTGTAACCTTTGTTTTTTATTTTATACACCACAGCCCTAATAACAGAACAGCCATGAAAATTAATGAAATAGTGTTTTCATATAAACTGCATTGAAAGTGCTAGTATCAATGCCTGTTGAGTAGTGGCGTGTAGTTCATAGAGGCACAAAAGCACCGCTTACCCAAATGAAAATACGTCAATTCTCATTTTACATCATGACAGTCAGGAGATGGATATTCTGACTAACTAATGCCTACCCCTAGCTTCAAACCCTGTGCTCGCCACTGCTGTTGAGCCACCCGAAACTAGTCAATTTCAGACGAATACGTCCTGCCCGCACTCAGTCTCTTTTATATATTATTTATATATAGTGGCCAGTACGACAAAACACCAATTTCATATGTAAGGACCTAATATATATAATCTGAATCTCGGAAACGGCTCAAAGGATTTTCATGAAGTTTAGTGTGCAAGGGGTTTCGGGGGCGATAAATCGATCTAGCTAGGATTCATTTTTAGAAAATGTCGTTTTGCCGTGTTTTCAGGCAATGAAAAACTGCTACAATATCATTAGAATACGAAGGTAAATTTCGCCACCATCTACAAGGTTATGAAGAAGAAGAAGAAGACGAGAACCCGGTTCGAGTCCAGATGTCTCCAATCCGATTATTCTTTTTCCTTTTTCTTAAGTTCCTTCCTTGGTGAGAAAAACTATTAATGGGAGCCCAATTGAACTGGTGATTTTTTTATTTAAATAACCAGTTCATATTTTTCATTATTATGTCGGTAAGATCGAAAATTAAATATTATTCATATTTCATCAGTATGTAATTCGTACTTAAATAGAATTTCCAAAACACACGACTTACACAAAAAAATCCTCTAATATGTTGGGACTATGTAACGAAATTAACCATCTTATTTGTACACATATTATGCAAATAAAGTATCTGAATCTGAATCTGAAAGGGGACAATAATTTATTGACGTAGGTAAAACGTAAATAAATACGATTAGTCACCATATTTATAAGTACCGATAGTTTTTCTAGGTATAACTAACTAGGAATAAGACTCATTTACTTATTTCATTAAATAAGGCTATAAGCACAAAAAAAACTATAAAAAAAGTCTTCTGTGAGTAATTAATTCTTATAACTAGCAAAAATCTACACTAATATTATAAATGCAAACTTCCCCGGCCCATCTTGGTATAGAAATAGGTTGTATCTCGGGGAAGGACATAGGCTTATCTTTTTATCCCGGAAAATTTCATTGGACAGGAAAACTTCCTGCGGGAATGAAAAAACTTAATTCACGCGAACGAAGTGGGCCTCATCATTTAGTATCCAAATATTCCGATTTTCAATATTTGTTGATTAAATAGTAAATACCTGTAAGTGGTAAATTGAATAGGTATTGAAGATTTATTATTATGAACTAGTTAACGGTATTAACTTGACATTGTTTTTAAAATACGCAGTGGAGAGACTTGATATGGGTCATTGATAAGTGCAAAAATATTGAATTGAATTTTTAAGGTAAGGCTCAGTAATGACTCTCACTGCGATATTATAGCGTTGTTTTATAGTATTAAACTTTTTATATTTCGTTTGAAACCCTAAACATAAAAGTTCTGATGTGTAAATAATTGCTTGTTGGATGACACATTTGTGTAAATAGATTGTACAATGTGTAATAATTTATTTAGTCGACAATAAGTAATAAAATAAACGAAATGAACGTAAAATTCTATTCATTAAGTAGGAATGTTGTATTGAAATACATAATTTTCAATTATCATCATTTTATAGTTTATATAATGTCACCGTAAGATTGCAAAAACCGTTAGATTGTAGGTAATCTGACTAGCGAAATTGTAAACTGTCGACAGATTGTGATCCGTCCAATGTTCTGAGTGTCAATTTTTGAAATAGGTATTCATTGTATTTACGTTTTCTTGTCTCTTTGTTGTAGGTTAGGTTAGGGTTCCACATGAATAACCATCAGGTAGTGCCCATAGGTACATAGGTTTTATCGGGGTTTTAACCCAACAGATTACAATATATCGAAAAATTATGCGTTAAATTGTAATCTGTCGACAGTTTACAATTTCGCTAGTTAGATTACAATCTACCGGTTTTTGCAATATTACGGTGACATATACATATAAATCACGCGGACGAAGTCGCAGGAATTCACTAGTAAATCACAATAACAAAACTGCGACGTTTAAAGTTTCCATAATAACAATTTATTTATTGTAGACCATTTGTAACCATAACCTATTTAAATGGATTCCATACCATTATCTGACTCCACGACGCTACATTTATGATGTGACTCAACATATAGAATATCACGGAAAGGGCCCAAAGGAAACCTCATAACAGGATTGAGGAACTTTCAGCTAATAACATTTACGGTTTATGAATTATGATGCAGTTATTTTATGGACTTACATTGCATTGTATGGTGGTAATGTATGCTGATTAAATTCTTATGCGCATTTCATTACCATATTCCGATGTAGTGGACATAGTTTGTACAGAAATAGCATATTTTAATTAATAAGCTGTTAGCTACGTGCTTGGACAGTTCTATTTTGAAATGAAAGCTTTAAAAATATTATTAATCTCTGTTCGAAATAAAAATATAGAAATATAGTTCGAATAAAAAAAAATTGAGCCTAGGTTCTAAACCAAACTAAAATATTTGTCAGAAAGGAACCCTAATATGCTTTAGGCCCTCAGGGGCTGTTGCATTCACTATTATAATTGGGTGGAAGCTTTTCAATTAATAATATTTAACCTAAGGTGTTAGAATGTCGGCTTCGCACCGGAAAGCACAGCGTGGGATGACCTCCCTAGGTAAACCCAGGACTATCTCAAGCGAGTAGCTAGAAGCAAGTGACACAAGACCGTGTTCTGTGGAAATCCACGCCGGAGGCCTTTGTCCAGCCGTGGACGTCTATCGGTTGAGACAACAAAGTACATAAATAAACTTTTCAAAAGTGCTCTAAGCCAAATGATTTTGCACAAAAGTACTTAGTTAAAGTTCGTCATCTTAAGACTATGTAGGTAATAGGTATCATGACAAACAATAAGTCACCGGCTCCTGTCATGGATGTAGGTCGTAGGTTAACCACGCCACCGGACATCTGCTACCTGTGACACCGGACGCGCGTTAGTGGATCACGATTCACGCATTGACTCTAATATTATTCACATCCTTTCAAGTTTCAACTACGACTTTCATTGGTTTAACGGTGAAGTTATTCAAATACTGATTATGTGAATAGTGGAGCATTTGAGACTATTGGTAATTAGTATATCTCAGTCTATATTCTAATTTTGCGCCTAATATGTTTATTGATAAAATTTATTTTTCCTTGTGCTAAGGTCTTCGTAACGGATGGTGTTTAACTAGTTATATAATTATTAGTTACGTTAGCTAATTTAAAGAATTGTATTATACAGCATTGAAGTTAATGTGGTATATACTTGCTTTACATTATTCACTTTTGGCACAAACTTCATGGAAATGAGTCACGTCGAGAAACATGCCAATCTTAGAAATAGTGGGTCAGCGGGAAATACCTTCTGTGGCTCTGTGATTCAGCTTTAAACAATTGCCCGATGTTTGCCGTAGTTACTGAATAATACATATTCTGTATGGTTTCACTGGCTGATGCCCGCGTGGATTGAGTTTTTCGATTCCCGCGGGAACTGTTTAATTTTCCGGGATAAAACATAGCCAAAAATTACATACAACCAATAATGTTGCACACGAAAAATATGAAGCAACTAAGGAAGGATGTAATTTGTACAACGTTCGTAGATGTAGCGTTAACGAAAGACGGTAGAGCCCAAATCTAATTACAGCCATCCGTAGTTTAAATTCATTCTTGTGAAATTCATTGTACGGAAATACGAAAGGATGTAATGCCCAAAATAGAGAACGTTTTGTTGTAAAATTTACTAAAACAGAATTCATAAAATGACAACATATAGTTTAAACCAAAAGGGTAAAGACTTTACACATACATAGAATGTCTTTGAAGAAAAAAGCGAATAGCGTTAGAAATACCTCAATGACACCTCCATCGGTCTAATGGCAATGGCTTTTGTTTCGGCACTCAAACTTGGGTGTTGACTGTTGACTCTTGATAAGTAAATAAGGACATATCTCTTTACCACGTGTAAGTGCGAGATAATAATCTCTTAATGGCATGTTTAGTGTAATGAGCTGTCAGAATGACGCCGTGATGTCTGAACCAACTGCGAAGTACGCCGTTTCCAAGAAGTGTCGAGAATATTAGTATTGCGGTATTGCGTGATAGGTTAGACACATCTTCTAATGAATATGATCTAATGAGACATGTAGGTCTTGTAGGTCCTGCGTATCTAAGACGACCTTTGCTCTGCGGCATTATAAAGGGGTTAATGGAATAAATCTCTGATTGATAAATTTGATTGGTATATTATCTAGGGCTGATTACACAACTCAAGTTAGACATTCAACTTTCAAGTAACTAGGTATGAATCGGTATGAACAATATGTTTGAGGCTTTTTACCATTGAAAATGGTTATCAGATGCAAATCGCCTGAGACGTATTTTTGGCCATGGCTCCGAGGATTTTGGAAGGATCGAAATGGGTATAGTACCAAAATTTGAGGAATTTATCGAGACACGTGTGAGCGTGTGAGAATTTTGAAAGAGAAGTGCTTTCGAGTTGGAATTTTGAAAATAGGTCAATACATTTTTGAAAATTATTTTGAATTGAAGAAGAGATTTTTATTTCAGGATTTTTTTTTTTCGTTGCCAATTATTTCAAATTATAATACCAATTATGATGTTCACGCCACAGGCATTTTCCCATATCTGCATGTATGATCAGAACTTCTTTGTGTCACCTCGCAAAGCACTTAAAAGATCATTATCTCACAACCTTATCCTTGAGTCTCGACAGTCGACCGGATGACAATGGGACGTCAAGCTATCGTAAATATTTCTCGTGCAGAGTTAGTTGGCGACAATCAAATAGTAGTCTCTGAACTGAGATGAGAGTGCTTGTTTGCGCATTTCTCATACAAAATGTCGAAGTCAAAGTACATACTACGCGCGAAAATAAACTATTACGACGCGTCTTGCTGTCAACTTCAGACGACTATTTAATTGGCGCCTCTGTAACTGTAAAATTATTTTTGTATTTGTATGTTTGTATGTTTTGTAATTGTAACTGCGTCTTTCGAGATAGGTCGGTGAAAAAATCGGTGAAATGTCCAAATTGGGCAATGAATCGAAGGTCTTTTAATTACTTTCGAAAAAGAAGAATATGTGAGAGTGTATGAAAATATATATGTGAAGATATATTATATGCATATACATGCCGACACATATATCAAATGTATGAAAACATATATACGCAAATATGCATACAAAAATGTATGTAGACGTACATTTGAAAATACATGTAGCTGTATATGTGTACATGTATTTTAACGCAAAAACAAATAGTAACGTCTTTCAATTCCATTAGTTTCTGTATTAAAGTATTCTTCTCGCTGGCGTCGTTAAATTAGCAGTAGTTGCTTTGAAAAAAAAAAATTTTTTTTTTTTTCAAATTCCTTTGCTACAACGACAGCACTAATTGAGCACTAAATAGTGACGTCTTTAAATTCCATTAGTTTCCTTTTAAAGTCTTCTTCTAGCTCTTACGACTGCAGGCGTCGCTATACTAGCAGTAGTTGATTTGAGAAAAAAAAAATCTTTTTTAAAAATCTTTTGCTGTACTGGCAGCATTAATTGAGTAGTAATTAGTAACTCTTTTAAATTTCACTAATACCGATTTTAAAGTCATCTTTTAGCTCTATGATTGCTACTGTCGTCGAAAAATCTGTTTGCTTGTAATTGAGCACTAAATTATTAGCTGATGTGCCTCTCGCTCCAACTGTATCATAGCGCGGTCACGAATAGTACACTGCTAGCTTAATTAAACGTTAGCAGTGTTCTCATTTTTAGTCCACCTATCACAGCACCAAATATCTGTTATCAGCACTAAATTAGCACTAAATTTTGAGATATAAAACGAGTGATTCTGCCGACTTAACCTTTCTAGCTTTACAGACGTAATTGTTGCGGTAAAAACTAGTTACTTACTATCCAACAAAATCCTAGGATTTCTTATCTAACTGCGATTTAGGTGGACTGATGTAGAGATTTAGACGATGATTGGAAAGTTGTTAAGAGTTTATATAACTTAGACATTGCTGTTTTTCTACGTTATTATTCCAATAAACTCAACTTAACCCAAGAAAAACCATTCAATAAGACCCAAGGTACAAGGTCTTGCAGAAAGACGAGTTACAGAGGTCTCCTGCAGCGCCCTAAATTGCGCTTGAGACATCGTCTTTTGCCTATCGAGCCTATAAGTTAAAACTCTATGCGGTTCCGTACATGATGTATCCATCAAAGGTCAGGTCACGATGATTAACGTACAATAAACTCGATGCTGAGAAACAGAGCATGGGAAGTGAGCGGTACATCGTAACTACATACAAAGTTACAACCTGCATGCATATAGGGTAACCAGGCTTTTGAGGAGGCTAGGAAATTTCTTGACAGGCCCAGAATTAGCGGAACTTCAATTTATGCCTCAAAAGATTTTAACTTTATCAATCTTGATCGATTTTCGTGTCAGGGAAATTCAAGAAGAGTGAATCATTGTTCTGCTAGGATGATAAGACAATTGATAATATTAAAACATCCTTGTTATTATGAGAAAACTAGCTGATGCCCGCGACTTCTTCCGCGTGGTCTAAGTTTTTTTATTCCCTCGGGAACTCATTAATTTTCCGGGATAGATAGCAGCCTATGTCCTTATCCAGGTCCTCAACTAAGGCCATGCCAACAAACACATTGATCCGTTGCTTCGTTGCGGCGTGATTGAAGGACAAACCAACAAACAAACACACTTTCGCATTTACAGATGGAATTATATTAATATTATTTATAATATTAGTATGTATTAGTTTGGTTAATTAGTAGTAGGTAGTTATTAGTAGTTGGTATCCATCGGTATGACAGCTACAATGTAACGATCGCTGTCGCTGTCGTGTTGTATTTCGCAATTGGCCAAATACAATGTCGCAGTTAAAATCTCATAAGTTCTGTCAATCACAACTATTGAGATTGTAGCAATGATTGATACAGCTTTAAAGGAATCGTCCAGCTGGTAACCCTACTCGCATGTATGGCGAATGTGCGCCAGCGCTTGGAAAGTTCGCACGGTATTTAAATTAATATGGAATCTGACGGTTGCCACGGACTTGCTTAGAAAATACGGGATTGAAATGCAAATTGAATGGTTTAACTTCAATGCAACAAGTCTATCTAGATGTAGATTCTTGATCTCAGGATAGGTGACATTGAGACTCCTTTTACTGACATGACAACATGGGATGTAATAAAAATTCTTTCCAAAAACCGACTTCATACATAACATAATTTTACTCATGGTTAATTTTTTTTTTGATCCTGATGCGTCAACTTTGCTTATCTTTGTTATACCCGCCCGACTTCAACAGTATGTAGAAATCAATTTTTTTTTCACTTTACAGTAGTGGCTTTGGAAGTCGGCTTTTTGGAAAGAATTTTATCTTAAAATTTTTAGTGTCAGTATTTGGAGTCAGAATTTTTTATGTGACCACCTCGAGAGCTTCCTCTAAGGACTGTTTTTTTTTTCAATTCGGTTCACAAACCACGGAGACATGCACCGACATACATTAAAAAAAACGCGCCGAATTGAGAACCTCCTCCTTTTTTGGAAGTCGGTTAAAAATATGTTACTTAGGTATTTTAATTACAAAAGCTACTTTTAGATATGCAACGTGTACGTTGAACGATCCTGTTTATGATGGCTGCAGACTGAAGAATGTATTTAAAAGAAAGAAAGAATCGATGGTGTCACACACAAAACACAGTTCATATAAAAAGTAAACTTTTTATTCTAACGATACACCTTTGCTAAACTGAATCGTTATTCAGTAGCATTACCTAGGTAGTTAGATGTGAATTAGGAACAGCTTCAGGTTGCTCAATCAAGCTGTAAGGAGGAGGAAAATTTTTACAGCATTATAAACTTGTTTCTTGAATTGAAGAAGTTAAGACTTAAGTTTGGTGCAGAAGCAACGCTTCCATCAGGTAATGAACTTTATTTAATACAAAAGTCAGTTTAGAATTTCCGATACCTTAACTAAAAGACTTCGAATTCGTAATGGAGTTGCACGACGAAATAATTATATTTCAATCGAATGATTGCACTGTGAAATTTTACATAACAAGGCAAATCATTTTTTTCTGACATTTGTTTGTGATATATATCATAATATTATATTTTTTGTAAAAAACACGTGTGCCGATTTTTTCACGTCAAGAATATCTCTAACTATTTACTTTACTTACGTACTTTTTTATTATATTGCACCTTTCGTCAAGTAAATCGTATCATTGTACGTCTCGTCTGCTTATTTCTCCCCAAGCCACAAAAAGGCCGGAACTTGATCAATGAGCCCTGTTAAGGGTCCTTATACGGATTTCATACTTTTTCAAGTACCATTTATAGATAAATGGAATAACAGCTGTTGGGATATTATGGTATTAAATTAAAGGTAATGTATTCATCTCTAGTTAGACCTCATAAAAAATGCACACTCCCATACAAATTTTCGGAAAATGACGAAAAATGGGGTCTGGATAGGAACCCACAAAGCTAGATCGGCTACATATTTTAACTTGAAAATCACAAAAGAGTGGGGCTTATATAGTCCTCTACCCAAATGCTGGAACATTAAACATACAAATAAATACTTTGTCATTTATGTGTCACACAAAAAATTCTTCATACATTTTTCTATGGAAAGAAGCCGGCCGCTTGGTGTTTGGCGCTCAGTACGCGCTGAGATGCGCTCGTGAGCGGGTGGGTGTATCGCTTTTTTGCATGAAATTTATTACGACAAATTTAACACCGTGTTGTATACTGCGCTTGACAAAACTTGATATTGTTATCCGACACAAAGAAGAAAGTTCTCAATTACCCTTTTTTTTTTACCCGATTACGGCAAAGCCGAAAGGAAAGGGTACGAGATTAGGAGTCTATGTATGTATATGTGTGTGTGCGTGCGTGCGTGTTTGTGTGTGTGTGGGTGAGTGTGTATGTATGAGCACTCCAGAGCCCATAACTACACTCAATTATTATTATAGCCAACTATACCTATGCAAAAAAATTTGGTCAATACGTTAGTCTGTTACGGCGTGATTGAAGAACAATCCTACTAACAAACTTTTTCACAATAATTTTAGTACGGTAAGCGCCATTTTGAAATTCTTTTTTATCGTCCTGATTTCGTTCAAAATCGATATCTGGTGTTCCCTGGGATCACTGAACTGAAAACTTTACCCAAAATTAAAAAAAAGTCAGCACCATTTTGAAATTCTTTGTTATTGTACCGATTTCGTTCAAAATCGATATCTGACGATCCCTGGGATCGCAAAACAGGAAACTGTTACCAAAATTTTAAAAAATCAGCGCCATTTTGAAATTCTTTGTTATTGTACCGATTTCGTTCAAAATCGATATCTGACGATCCCTGGGATCACAAAACAGGAAACTGTAACCAAAATTTTTAAAAATCAGCGCCATCTTGAAATTCTTTGTTATTGCACCGATTTCGTTCAAAATCGATATCTGACGATCCCTGGGATCACAAAACAGGAAACTGTTACCAATATTTAAAAAAATCAGCGCCATCTTGAAATTCTTTGTTATTGCACCGATTTCGTTCAAAATCGATATCTGACGATCCCTGGGATCACAAAACAGGAAACTGGTACCAAAATTTTAAAAAATCAGCGCCATTTTGAAATTCTTTTGTTATTGAACCGATTTCGTTTAAAATCGATATCTGACGATCCTGGGATCACAAAACAGGGAACTGGTACCAAAATTTAAAAAAAGCAGCGCCATTTTGAAATTCTTTGTTATCGTACCGATTTCGTCCAAAATCGATATCTGGGGTTCCCTGGGATCACAAAATATGAAACTGTTACCAAAATTTTCAAATATCAGCGCCATTTTGAAATTCTTTGTTATTGTACCGATTTCGTTCAAAATCGATATCTGACGATCCCTGGGACCACAAAACAGGCAACTGGTATTGAAATTTTAAAAAAGTCAGCGCCATTTTGAAATTCTCTGTTATTGTACCGATTACGTTCAAAATCGATATCTGAGGATTGCTTAGATCACAAAACAGGAAACTTACGAAAATTTAAAAAAAATCAGCACCATTTTGAAATTCTTTGTTATTGTACCGATTTCGTTCAAAATCGATATCTGAGGATCCCTGGGATCACAAAACAGGAAACTGGTACCAAACTAAAAAATCAGCGCCATCTTGAAATTCTTTGTTATTACACCGATTTCGTTCAAAATCGATATCTGGTGTTCTCTGGGATCACTGAACTGAAAACTTTACCCAAAATTAAAAAAAGTCTGCACCATTTTGAAATTCTTTGTTATTGTACCGATTTCGTTCAAAATCGATATCTCTGGGGTTCCCTGGTGATCCCAGGGAACCCCAGATATCGATTGACTTTTTTATATGCTGGTAAAAGTTTCCTATTTTGTGATCCCAAGGAACCCCAGACATCGATTTTGAACGAAATCGGTACGATAACAAAGAATTTCAAAAAGGCACTGATTTTTTAAAGTTTGGTAACAGTTTCCTATTTTGTGATCCTCAGATATCGATTTTGAACGAAATCGGTACAATAACAGAGAATTTCAAAATGGCGCTGACTTTTTTAAAGTTTGGTACCAGTTTCCTGTTTTGTGAGCCCAGGGATCCTCAGATATCGATTTTGAACGAAATCGGTTCAATAACAAAGAATTTCATAATTGCGCTGATTTTTTAAAATTTTGATAACAGTTTCCTGTCTTGTGATCTTAGGGATCCTCATATATCGATTTTGAACGAAATCGGTACAATAACAGAGAATTTCAAAATGGCGCTAGCTTTTTAAAATTTGTTACCAGATTTTTACTATAGGGAATTAAGAAACACGTGTTTCAGGATTTTTGGAAATTCCACCCCCAAGGAATTTTTAAAAATTTCACCCAAGCGAAGCAGGGGTGCGTCTGCTAGTATTTACTATAATAATGTGGCGCGGAGGCATAGATATTATGTAGTAAATAAATAATCAAATATTTCAAGTTACAAAATTGATTAGTTGGCTATAAAATCGAGCGTAGAGCGTAGTGCTATATAAGCGTACAGATATATGCTGTAGTGTGGCGAGTTATATACCTAAAGTTGGCTGCGGCCTGATTGTATAAGGCCCCTTAATTAAATTCTATGGGAACCATGCCCACTTGAGCTTACGTATCAATAGTCCCTTATGAATACCATGAAATAGGGCAGCAACAATAACATCAAGAAATACAAGTACGGTATTGAAATAGTAATTAACGTGGTGTATACAGCTATTGATCATGTTAGTTAAGAATTAATGCATGCTTTCTCAGAGTACTGTGTACCTAATTAATGAGTTAAGTTCCATAACTACGAGTTTGAAGCCTTAAGTCTAATTTTTCGTTTAAACGTCGAAATAACTTAGTGAATAATTATTTAAAAAAAGCTTACGGAAGTATCGAGAATGGTCAAAATGAAAAAAATAACCTCTAGAATGCGAATGTAAAAGTATTATCGTTCTAGGGTTGTTCTTTTTTAAAACTATCGGTAGGTAGTTAGGTACTTCGTATAGGAGTAAATAATTAATTTGTTAAGTAAATATAAGTACGTATAAAAGTTTGTGTTTTCAACACAGACTAAAAGTTTTATTCTCATAACGGAAGGATTGATAATAATATACTGAGAATGAATAAATGATACAGAAGTATGCTTAACTTTTGATGTCATTTTGTTGTAAACTAAATATAGACTGTTATCTACATACAACATTAATTATTATTGCTGATATTTTATTTATGACTAACATATAAAAGCTTCAAATAGGTCCAGAAACGGGCGGACGTTTTAGTAATTTTTTTTGAAAAATCTTATTGTTGAATCAAAATTCAAAATTTAAAGAACTAGTGGATGGCTTGGGAGTTGGGAGGTATTTTTAATAAAATTGCTATGATAAATGACTATACTTGATATATATCCAATCCAATCTTCATTACTAAAATAATGATTTATTTACTACCGTAATTATACTTATAACTTATTGATTACTAGGTGATCTAATTCTGAAAAGCATAGGAGTCTCAAGTGTTTAGTGGGTTTATAGTTTATACGTTAACTGTAGATAACTTATTATTTTCAAAACTTCAAAGGCCCAATGGTTAGAGCTGTACTTGTCCTTTTAAAATAGGCCACTTCTCATATTAATCAACATGCATAAACCCTTCTAAGCGTATCAATATATCGCGAGTCAATTATTCTCAACGTTGTCGTTTCGTTGGCATGACTCGTACCAGCTGCTACTTTAATTATTATAATTTCTCTTTATCATTCCTCAAAGTCATATTATTTTATCAGAACCGATGTTACGATTGACAACTCAAGTATTCTGTTCATCATTTCAATTTTGACATCGCACGAGTTATTTTCTTTTCGTTTTCATCTTTTACAGTCCACTCTATTTTGCATGTACTATCACCACTATTTTACAAGCACTAAGATTTAATATTGCTTGGTTATACACTATGGCATGTAAACAATAATGGTAAAGACTAATAATAATTAATGAGATCAACACACGCGAAGTTAATTCATAAACCGTGTTGAGAAAAGCGACGATATATACTTACGAGTATGAACGAAGATGCGAATGAAGATTTGTACGTGCATAAATACAATTAATTATTTTTTATTGTTATTATTTGTCGTGATTACATGGCTAACATTGCATTTGCTGTTAAATAATCCAATATTCGTGTTCTTGTCACAGAAACGTGAATTATTGGAGACATAACATTAATAATTGAAAGTATGAAATAATAATCAGCAGAGGAAAGTGATATTGAGCAAAAAATAAAAAGAGAATTGGACGTAAAGGTAAGAAGTAAAATTGATAAGGCTATCATAAAGCTATGAGAAATGTGGGAAATGGAACGTAAGTTGAAGTAAGACCACAATTTACGAGGTGTCTGACAACTTTTTGTAAGTTTCGTACTAACAAAAGCATAAACTGAAATCCGTCTTTTAGGAACCTCCCGTTGATCACAGGATAAACTTAGAATTAGCTCGAAAAGCAATTAACGGAACCACCAGTTACGGAGTGGTAATAAACAAACACGCATGTATGGAATAAGTACTGCCATAGCTATTTGTGGAATGAGCCTGCGCGCGCACGTGCAATGTTTCCTTTCCTTACGAATGGGTATACCAATGGTACGGTCAGGAATTTAAGACCAGCCTATCAACTATAACTAAGGGTATGTCTGTACTTTGTATGGAGCACGTTTTTAACAAAGATTTTTATCATAGTTCAGGAGCGCTTGGATTAATTATCTTCTTATATCTGACCATTTCAGGGTTACCTAAAACTGTACTCTTTTGAAGAAGATAATAAAAAATCGCAAAGCCGTGATTCGTGGTAAGGAAATATTAGGATGAAAGTGTACTTGTAGTAAGTATATAGACTACGAAACGAGCTGAAACTGGATCTGAGTCAAAAAACTAAAAACTATACAGTATATTTAGAGAGTGACATACTTAGTTAAAATATTCAACTAGAAAATAATTCACGCGTAAAATACCACACGTGTACACGTTCAGTTGAATCAGCTATTGACAAAGCAAACTTGTGACAGGTAAGGTGCAAATATTCAAACCTCAAATACGTTTGGTAAGCCTATACGCCAGAAATTAAAATAATCGTCCAAAATTCATTATAGAAGTTTCATGAACAAAGTGAATGTCTATTTATATTTATAAATATCGTATGAACAACCTTCATGGTCAATAGTTTATTTTCCATTTTAAGGAGATAGTTTGAGAGACTTAAACTAACTTAAATTCACACACCAAACTATAG
This sequence comes from Erebia palarica, assembly GCA_964035005.1. Lineage (NCBI taxonomy): Eukaryota > Metazoa > Arthropoda > Insecta > Lepidoptera > Nymphalidae > Erebia > Erebia palarica. The sequence continues at coordinate 6,044,436 of OZ035992.1, forward strand.
CAATTCAAAAATCTTCAGTTCTTCACTTCAGTTGCGTTCTCCATCAATAGATCCGCCTCTTCGAAATGTAAATGAAATAAAATGTTTTATTTCATGTAGGACAACTCGTGACACTTGATACGTCGTGTCGGGAGTCCGGACTCTACCACCAGTTCGAAAATCTGATTCTACCGGAAACAACCGGCAAGAAACTTTTTGCTGCTCGTTATATCTGCAGGCTATAGAACAGTATACCGTAGGACTTGGAGTCATTGATTACTTTCGTAGTATTTTTTTTGTCGTTGTTTTAAGTTTTTTTCTACGTTTTTGTCTTTGGTATCTACGTGGTCTGTCGTGTCAAGACGTTTTATCACCGCATACGAGCATACCTTTCATTTCTAAAAGTACCAGATTACGTGGTCAGATTGTAAGGGTAGACCAGAGACCAAACCAGTAGAACCAATAATTTCGGACCCTGTATTAATATTAGTTATCAAGGTTCTTGAACGTTGTTCACATTTCTTTGGTACGTCCGATGCGATCTACGCGTACAAATAGCTATTTATTAGCATCTTCAGTATGCAAATTTGGTATTGTAAAATCCATTGCATGTGAGGTATACGTTGCATACGACTCGGTCATATTGTATTATCGACGATAGTACTACTAATCCTAAAAATTCCTCCCTGGAGTCTAGAGGATTTGCGGTCTACAGTTATGTAGATCTGCTAGTTTTAGCTTTTTATGTTTAGTGGCTCATAGCTTTGCAATACGTTGAGAATTTAGATATAATGTGACTCTGATTCTTAAGTCAATGGAACTCCTTAGATCTGTTCATTTCTAATTAAGAAATTAGGATTTCTTATTTGATCACGTCAAGGTAAGATACTTCGAGCATCTTAGTCGCTGAGGTATTCTGAGCTTTCCTTGGAACCCACAAAATACTAAGGCTTTCTTATACCAGGGCCATAGTTATTATGCGATTAGTATAACTGCTCACCATTCGGCAAATGCTCGGTGTTGAGTCACCCGACACCGTCTGTTGACCTAACAGACAACAAACGATACAAATGTGTGAGTTTACAGTACAGACTTCATTTGTGACTGTGCTGCATACACCGCCTTTAGAGTTATGCATGCCTGGTACTTTTAAGCTCACGGCGATTTAAAGGATTTAATAATTATCCGTTTAAAACCCCTTTAATATCATGGGATAGCCATGAGACGTTCAATTATGCAGTCTAGACAAGTAAAAACTGTATGCGCTTGTCTTGAGGTTTATGAAGGTACGCCTTTGTCGGGGCACGCTCATCTGTTCTGCATTAATAGCCGCTATGTATTTGATACATAAATCCAAGCCTTTCAGCGATTTACTATTAAAACGGGTACTTGATATATGGTTATTCAATTGATTAATAAACATCTTGCTTCCAGCGGTTAGCTATTAATAAACCCTTCTATAGTTACACAAACTTGTATAGGTAGATACTTTTAATATAATTGTAGTTATTAGTACCTAACTACAAGTACTCATTAAGAAAATATAAATTCAAATCAGATCTTGCTTCAATATCCTTTGACCAAACTTACTGAAATAATCCACTGATATTTCAAAATTGAGGACGCATTAGAAATACCGAGGAAATCCAAAAACTACAATAACTAACATGTAGTTCAGGCCTAGCTAAAATATTTTTAACAAAAACCTATTCGCTGCGTCTGGCTAAATCTCGACGTCAATTTAATTAAAAGGGGATAGCACCCTTTCACTGGACTATTGATTTTAACCAGTTTTTAACCCTTTTGCGCTATATCTATGTTCCAATTGGACAGCGGCCGGTCAGAATAGACTATGGGGCAATACTTGCGTGTTATACAAACGAGTTAGAAAGGCTGTGTGTGAGTCACCCATTGTGGTCTGATTATGCAAAGCACTATGATATAAAATATTTTGAAGTCTGTGTTATGACCAAAGTTAAACCACAACCTTAAATGGTCTTACGATTAACATCTTTTGTAAGCAATTCCACAGTAAGCTAGCCGGTTGCCGTCAGGTTTACACTACTCGGGAAAAAATCATTTTGTTGTTGGGGGTCACCCAGCCCAGCGCTTTTTAGGCTTTCCGTTGATATGTGAGTCAGGTTAGCCTTGCAAATGTCCTGTTAAACTCAATTTATTTAAAAACATGTAGGAAATACAGGTGTCTCTTATGTTACGTCATGTTTTAACTCTACCACCGGTTCGGAAAGCAGATTCTGCTGAGACAGCAAGAAACTCGAACGAAACGAAGAAGAAAAAAAGGTTATAAATTGCTAATGAATTAATGAATGAGGTTTTACTTAGTGCCACCATTTCAGGTGGAAATTGCTCCAACAGCAGGCAGCCCTGGTATTTAACAGGGGCTAGGCCAGGAAAAAGAAGATGTAAGACCAGGTAATTCGCAGGAAGCGAAATTGACGTAGGAATGAGTATCTACGAAAATTTTTCAAGTGAAATCTTCTTTAGGTGCGTTGAGCTCTTTTTGGTAGGGGGTAAAAATGTAGATTCGTGTGACCGACATGCTCGCGAACAGCGACATGCTCGCGAACATATAAATATACTCCATTCGAAATTAAACTTTAATGCCTTAGTGTTTCGGTTTATATTTTATTTAATAATTTTAATCAAATAAAAATCGTTTTCACTTCTATCGGCAGTCCCTATGACTGCCAATTTTGTTTTTAATTTAATTTAAGGATATTTCCCATGATTTATTCTACCTAACGCTATGATTGAAGAATACAAGCCATAATTTCTTACGAAATTGCAGCTTTAGTATCTTGTATTAAATTACTATAATATATCTAGATAAACACTAAAATTTTGTACGCTATCGTCAATATCTTATCTATTTGATCACCATCATGATATTGAGAAATGGTAATCATAATGGCGGCGGCAATTGTTATACATGTTTACTTTAGTATATTAAAAATATTCATATGGCGCCGATATCGGCTCCCACTATAACAATCTTATCATCATCGTCCACAGATGATATCGATTATCGATGACGTCCATAAAGTAAGTAGACAGACCGATGCCACAAAATTATATTAAATACAGCACGTAGGCTGATGGTAAGTGATTATGCAGTCTAAGATGGTAGCGGGCTAACCTGTTAGGGGCAAGGCAGTTATATTAAACCCATTCGGTTTCTACATGGCATCGTACCGAAACGCCAAATCACTTGCCGGCACGTCTTTGCCAGTAACAAGCCACGGCCGAAGCCTCCCACCAGGCTAGACCAGGGAAAATTCAGAAATTATAATTGACCTAGTCGGGAATCGAACCCGGGACCTCCGCACGTTAAGACAACCGCGCTTAACACTACGGAGGTCGTCGCAGTGCGTTCTTCGGGGTTTTTTAAACAGTCTAGTTTGCACACGGCATTGCATTGTATGAGAGCGGTAATAAGTGATGTTTCGTGTTGAACAGTATCGAACAATTGTTCCAAGAATATGCATGAGCCTAATCACTGTCGTCACCAATTGAACGTCGTTAGAGAAATCAGAGCACGGTTGATTCACCGATGTACGACGAATTGAATACGGACCTAGGAGTTTTCTGCCAGCAGTTTATCAACTCGGAAATATTACACGAAACAACTAAGGTATTACTGTTACTTACTGATGAGGGACGAGTGGCCTAGTTGTGGCAACGCATATCAGTCGATTGCGATTGTTAAGCAACGTTGACCCAAGTCGGTAAAGTAGAAGATGGATGGGTGACCGAATTTGGAGGTTCAAATTTGGCCTTTTCGTTTCCTCCGTGCCTCGGAGAGCACGTAAAGCTGTCGGTCCCGGTTTTATTCACTAACATCTGATAATAATCGTTACAAAATCCTAAGAGTTTAAATATTCTTAGTCGAGTCGTACATAGGTCGGAAGGACGTGAAAAGTGGGAACCCACCGCATTATTATGGCAAGAAAACTCCTACCATTATTTGATTAACATCAAACCAGCAGTGAGGATGATTGTTGGTGGAGGACCACCAACAAAAATCAACCCTCAGTAATAAGGAATACGTACGCAAAAAAAAAGGGACTGATTAAAAATAATTATATAATATAGTACCTACTAAGTATAAACTTAAGTGGTAGGTAGCTAAATAAGAAAGAAAAAATAACAAAAATAGTGTCTAGCTAAGGTTAAGCCAACAATTCCAACGTTCCATTGAAGTTTTGGCGCCAATTTCCATTGGGCGCCAACCCGCATTGGAGCAGCGTGGTGGGTCTAAGCTCTAATTCCCTCTCTCCTATGAGAGTGGAGGCCTGTGTCCAGCAGTGGGACGTTAATAGGCTGTAGTGGTGGTGGTGGGATTGAAGTTTGAATCAACAAAGCAAATAACAGTTATGATTATCAGATAAATCAGTACTGTCATTATTTTCATAAACGCAATATAACTTAATATTGTGTCGAGTTTTGTGAAAGTTTGCGGTAGTTAGCGGTAATGCGCTAAATAAATTGAATTTAAGTAATGATCAAATTGATTTATTTGGTTTTGGTTACTCCCTTAAAGAATTTTGGGTATTTGGCGAAAATCAAATCCTTGATCCACGCGAACGATATCGCGTACATCATGTAGTTTTATAAGTATAAGAAACAGCAGTAGCGAACGGTATCGCTATTCGATATAATGTGACGAATACGCCTGACCCGATCTCGGTACGGTTTGGGATGGCAATGACCGCGAACGAAGCTGGGAGTCTAACGTTACCCCACCACAGTCCTCACATCACACTCTACTATACTAGTAACTACATGGTACCACAGCGTAAGTGCACATTCATACAGTGGATCGACGCCAATACTTCAATTAATTTAACGAATTAAAAAATACGACTGCCCTGCCGAAGCGATTTGCATATATAAAGCCTTTGGGAATCTTATTCACATTTTTATTAAATGATATTTTTTTGTGAATCACTGGGACTAATGCGGGACCATGGTCACCTCATCAATTTTTTTAAAAATTTTACTAGCCTATGTCACCCGGAATAAGCTAGGGATTCTAACAATACCTCATTTATCAAAATCGGTTCAGGTGTATAGAAGTTGTGGTGGAATATACAAACTCACATACATACATACATACATACATACATACATACATACATACATACATACATGAACCCTGAAAACAATATACTCCTTTTTTCAGGCAGTCGTATAAAAAGAGCAACTGCTGAGTTTCTTGCCGGCTCTTCTCAGTAGTGCTTGTGTACCGTTGTGTGTGTAGTGTTTTCCGAACCGGTGTCAACGGTGCAAAGGGGCAAAGTGGAAGGAAAGAGACCAAGAGGACGTAGCCCTATGCGTTGGGCCGATCAAATAAGCACCACACTCGGCACACCTGTCCACGTTGCTCTGCACCATGCCACGGACAGACCAAGATGGCGTAACATCGTAAAAGAAAAGATACTCCGTGGCAAAGATCACGACCCTCAGCAGTGACGATGACGATGCATGGAGGAGGAGGAGGTACAGTCAAACGTGACGTAACATAAGAGATACCTGTATGTCCTACATGTTATAAATGAATCGAGTATTGAGTACAAATGACTAACTGGGCTACCGTGAAAGTTGAAGCACCTAGAGGTAAGATACTTTGACTACTCTCCCTATCATCTAGAGGTAAGGTAGAGTACCTTATTTAGACTACTCTCCCTATGATTGAGAGAGGTAGGAAACTGCATACTAATTTGACATTAGAGTGACAGAAATATGTATTAAAAAGTCTGCCAATTCCGTCCGGCACGTCCCTGTCAAGTATCAACCCGCCGCTTTGCTCTTTACTCTCCACTTGTAGAGGCCTCCGTCGAACGACTGGTAGAAAGTATTTCGTTAGACTTTGATTGTTCTTAGTGCCAACTGCCAAGTAACTCTATTTTGTTGTTTTCTTTAGTACTTAAGGCTTCATTAATAACTAATATAAATTGCGAATGTGTTTGTCCATTGCCATTTTTGCAACTAAACCGTTAAACCATTCTTGATGAATGTTGGCACCAAGATATCTTGTATCTTGGAGTCTTGGACAAAGACTTCTTAGCTACGGAATTTTTGAAATGGGTACTAATTCTACTAATTACTTAACTGGATACTAGTTCTATTAATTACTTAATACATTACCAAAGACTAGCATCAGCTAACTATGAGCTTTAGTCATTTATATAATTTAGGAGTTTATGACCGCGACTTCATCCATGAGGATTTAGTTTTTTTGGAACGAAGTTCCTTATGGGACGATGCGGAGGGGTACCTAGCCGGCAAAAAACGTCCGTAACGAAAATGAGTAAGATTTTCTTTACGAAGACTAAAGGTCTTAAATATAAATATACTACTTTTGAAATTAAAATTTAATGGTTTTAAGGTATTTTATTGTTAAAAAAAAAAATATATACTCGTAAATCTATTTTGACTTGAAATCAATATTTATGGATATGGATCAATAATTAAGGAGCTTCGTTCCTATTGGTGTCCCACGACACCACACGTTTTTTTAAATCTCTTTGACTTTGACTTTCAGGGATAAAATTAGTCTTTACAACTCTGCATTATATCTACGCTACAAATTACGAAGATCCATTGCGGCATGACTGAAGGACAAATTAACGAACAAACACACTTTCGCATTTATAATATCGGTAGGAAGATTGATGTCGTGACTCGATTCGCTCTGTGGCTCATCTCATCTCATTTCATTAGCCGTAACGGTAGTTTCGTATTGTTCGGTAAGTGAAATTACTCTGACGCGCATTATAACGCACACAAAAGCTTTGCTTGTAAGTTTACAGCCATTAAAGCTATGTTGTAAAACTGACATGACTATAAAAGATGAACTTTTTTTTTAATTATATAGGCCAGCGCTTGGCTGGAATCAGACTTGCGTTCAAGTGGTGATGCAGCCTAAGGTGCTGCGCGCTTCCCTAGAAGATGCCTATTCACTCTTGATTTGAAGGTACCTATATTAAAAGAGGAGGGGAAACAGAAGCCGGAAGCCATTCCGTATCCTAGCGGTTCTAATTAGAAACGAGGAAGCAAATCGCTTCGTACGAGCCCGCAGAATTTCGACTGCGTAAGGGTGCAGACCTTGTCGATGCCTTGCGGTTCGATAATAAAAAGGCGACGGAGGAACCAGATCGAATAGTTCTTGAGCACACTCTCCGAAATATATCCTGTAGAATACCGACAGACAGGCAACTTTGCGCCGATGTTCTAAGCTTTGCAGCTTCGAACCTTAATAGCTTATTTAAAAGCCTGCTTTGTTATTCTTACGACTAATGAAGCAGAACATTAATTAAAGATTTCTCTACCACTACATTAATCAGTCAGTGAGTGGTTTCATTAAATGTCACAAAGACTTCTACATAAAAAAAGAGAAAAGTCGTGTCTCACTTAAGGCAAGTAAATGATAAATGATTTATTTATTTCACGCAGGACAGCTTGAGTCACATAGGATAAATCAATGAGAACCACCGGTTCGGAAAATTGATTCTACCGAGAAGAGTCGGCAAAAAACTCTGCAGATGATCTTTAGGTAGTTGACTAGGTAGGTACTTTTAGAAGACAACACTGGTTATCCACATAATAATTATTTATTATTTAATTTAGCAATTAAAACGAACAAGGGAGTCGGCGCCATCTGCCAAAGACCAATATGTCACGCAATAGATAATGGTCTATTGAGACCCGTAGTACCATAGACTCAACTAGGCAGAGGCCGTAGAGTACAAAATGACTTGCAGACTGAGCTTAACAGTATTGTAGTATTATAGCGAGCAGGCCCTAAGCCACTGAGTTGCGTCATACTCTTAAGGTAGGACAAAGGCTCGACCGGGCACATTCCTCGACAAAGGTCGATGCACACCACCGCGAATAGAGGCATATTCTGAAATATAACGACAATTATTCTTTGTAACATCTTAATTGAATTCCATTAGGCGACACAAAAACTACTTGTTACACAATTAGCTGCTTAATGATTATTATAAGAATGATAAACGAGTGAAGATGTGAGTATGTGCTAGCATTGCACGAGATTTCTTAACAGATAGTTCATAATAGTACAGTTCATAACAGTAATAGGTACAATTCATAGTTACTGGTAGACAAGAAACAAAAGTAGAGATACTCTGGAAAATCTTTGTAGATTGAAAATTGTTCATACAATCGTCTTTATGCAAATTTGATAATGCATTTGTTCAAAATAAATTATGTTAGAGAACATATTTTACTAGTATTTTTTATGCATTGAAATATTTTACTAGGGCCATGATTTTGAGTAAATAAATAAAGTCGAGTAACAGGCTCAGGTGTCATTACTTATTTCTGTATCAGCTTACTTCCGAAGTTTAACATCGTAAAATCTTTGTAAACGATCTCACCGTGCCTTTCAATTCACTGACTCATATACCGGAAAAGCATCAACCTCGAAGGGTCATAGTCTCATACCATACGGAACTCTTGTGACCGCATTCTTTGTTTAAATCATGTTTTTATATTTTTCCTAAAATTTTTGATCTACAGACCCATCTATCTATCCGTATGTTGATGAGCGAAGTTAATTGGTATTTCGATTATTTCGATCTGCTATAATGGCGTTAAGTGAAGTAAGTGAAGAGTTCGAAGAAAAGTAGACGTTGGGGTCCCAGGGTGTTGAAACGGCGGCCTCGCACCTATGGCAGACCGCTAGGAAATGGCAGAGGGCAGACCATGTTTGTCGTTGGAGTCAAAAAGTTTTTGAGTGGAGATCGCGTACAAGTAAATGTTGTACAGTGGGGCGCCCTCCAGGCTCCAGCACGATAGATATAAAGAGGGTGACCGAGGTGACTAGATGTGGAAGGCTTTGGACGGAGCGCGGATGTGACATTGAGGAGTGCCTGTGCCCAGCAGAGGACATTCCACAGGCTAACCAATATGAAGGCCTAACAAAAATACCCACCCATTAAAGCCCAATCAGTTGAAAAAATCTTTCATACGGCTTTAAGAAAGGCGTTGCTTATGCAACGCCTTTCTTAAAGCTTTAAGCCACGATGGATATATAATGTACCCGTGATTGTCTGACTGTCGAAGAAAGACTTACCTAAGCGATTCTCAGGATACTCAATAACTCAACGCACAGTAACAAAAAGCACAAATAAATTAGAGTGAAGCAGTGGGGGTAACATAAACAGTGCTAAGTGCGTGCCGTCAGCACTCAGTACCAAGAAAGCAGGCCATGTTTATGTATTCTTTTTTCACCGTATCCACTGCATTTTTTCACGTTTTGAGAGTTCATGTGAGTAAGACTGTAACTACCTACCTATCAATCTAATTGCGAATGTATATCCGACTGATCGCGGTTCAACAAATCGTTTTATCCCGGGAAATCAAAGAGTACACGGGTTAAAAAAAATGGAAACATCAACATGGCCGAACATGGGCATCAGACAGTTTGATGCATCGGATGGGCGGACATGGGCATCAAATTTCAGATAGAAGGTGGCCAAAAAGATATGCTATGATGCGGAGAGATGTATGGAGAACTCAAGAATTAGTTAGCTTTAATATTATTCCTCAGTTCTACAGAAATAGGAATCTTTTCTCTGTGCTCAGTTCAGAGGCCCAATTGTCTGAGCAAAACATAATCATTTGACGTAAACGACGTAACTCGAATTTTTTAAGGAGTTCATACATGCTTTTTGACGTGCATGCATCTATGAACTCCTTACACAGGTAGAATTAAGAACTGGAACTGGAACTGGAAGCATCGAAGTAATATGTACTAGCGCACAGTACATTCATTATACCTCAATGCCTGAAAGTAAGGCAATAAGTAACAAACAAATTAAACATCTCATTAACAACTGATGATTCAATCAATTCAATGACTAGTCATTTTGTAACGATTAACCTTCAAAAAACATTCAGTGCGTACACATTTACTTCCATGTGAGCGTAAACACATTGGAGGCTCGTTTAGTTTAAGATTATACCTACAACCTCTCGATTAAATGATAATGTCCTCTCGACCTCATCTTGGCCACGGCAGCCAATCTCCAGTTTCCACTCTCCACCGAGATAAGTCATGCGCGGGAGATGTGTCACGCAAATGCTGGTGAACTCTCTATTCCCTTACTCTCATAGCCCGATGGGACGGAAGATCTGACATGACCGGAGAGATCAAGCGCAGGACCGAAAACAGTTGCAGAAAACTTGCAACTCCGGACTAGTGCTGAGAATTATATTATATATATCATCACTACAGCCCATTAACGTCCCACTGCTGGGCACAGGCCTCCACTCTCATAGGAGAGAGGGAATTAGAGCTTAGACCTACCACGCTGCTCCAATGCGGGTTGGCGGGCTTTAACGACTGCTATCATGTTAGTGATAATAACCGGGACCGACGGCTTAACGTGCTCTCCGAGGCACGGGGGAAAAACACCGCCAACTTCCTAACTCCGGGCTAGTACTGGTATTTCTAATCCGAAAAATCCGATACTTAATTATGGCCCGACCCGGGACTCGAACCCGGGACCTCGTCGGCCGCAGTCAAACATGCTAACCACTAAACGAACGAGGCAGTATATAATCTGAATCTCGGAAACGGCTCGAACGATTTTCATGAAATTTATTTATTATGTAGGGGTGTTTCGGGGGCGATAAATCGATCTAGATAGTATTCATTTTTAGAAAATGTCGTTTTATTCGTATTTTCAGGCAGTGAAAAACAGCTACAGCATCATTAGAATACGAAGGTAAACGCCATTACCGACAAGGTTATAATAGCTCAGGTGGGAAACAAGTCGGTCCCGAAACCAGAAGACCCCGGTTCGAGTCCAGATGTCCTTCCAATCCGATTATTATTTCCTTTTTTTGAATCTTATAAATAAAATTATCGTGTCACAATGTTAGTTACCATACTCCTCCGGAACGGCTTGACCGATTTTTATGAAATTTTATGTGCATATTCAGTAGGTCTGAGAATCGGCTACTATCTATTTTTCATACCCCTAAAACACCTCAATCCACGCGGACGGAGTCGCGGGCATCAGATAATATAATATAGTATTTTATATATATAAAAAAATATTATTTAAATATAATTTCCAAAAAACACGATTTACGAAAAAAAAACCGAGCAAAGCTCTGTCACCCAGATTGAATGCCCAGCTTAATATTGAATGGCCCGACCCGGGAATGGAGCGCAGCACCTTGTCAGTCGCAGCTCGCAGTCAAATACGCTAACCACTAGTAACCAGACCAATGAGACATTAAATCGACCTCAGACGCCCTTCTACCTATTAGAAATGTACCTAGCTATTCACGCACGTTATGCCTATCCTGGCAAATTGCTTTCGGCAGTGTCCGCTCCAGACAGTTTGTTTCATCAGTCATCCTACATAATAGTATAATGGCGGAACATTGCACCAATCAATAAAAGCCAGACAGGGTATAGAGCGTTGACATAAAGTTAGATTGCCGTAATATTTGTTTTTCTTATTCCCTGCCGAGTTTCTTGGTTCTTCTCGGTAGGAATGGTACCTACCAGTAGTAGATTCACTTTACGATTTGAAAGCACTTGTAAAAATTTATTTGAATTTAGTAAGTACTCTAAAATCATTGACTTCGGGTTTATCTGGGACGTCTGTACCATTTGCCTAGGCTTTGATAAGTCTGAAATCTCTTAAAAATATCAGATCTCTTTAGGAGTTAGGACCGCGATTAGTTATCACTGCAACACAGTTTATACTTTTGCAGCATCATCGTTCTGATGTTTTATATGTCCTTGTGTTCAAAAAAAGTTTATTTATTTTTGGAAATATAATCTAATAAAGGATATTTTACACTCTTTTCCTACAGAGGCCCCAACGGGTTGACCTATGATTTCCAAAATCTGTATACAAATACACAATGAAAGTGCAAGGAGGGCTAACTTGAAGTTAGCTCACCAGCTTTATGTATGACATAGCTAGTTTATAAAAAAAACGTTTACTCAGATAAATAAGTACTAAAGTAATTAACTAGGTAGTTCCTTAAAACACATTTTTTTTAATGGCAAGATAGGCTTGCAACTTGACGACAACCATACTCATGAAAAGCAATGATGAGGTCTAGGTTGGAGCGCGCTTGCCGAGAAAAAGCCTATTCACTCTTGCCTTGAAGGAACTCAAGTCATATTTGGCAGGAAACACGGTCGCCGGAAAGGCGTTCCAAACCCTAGTGGTTCGTATTAAAAATGTGGAATAAAAACGTTTCATACGACTTGATTGAACATCGACAACGTAAGGTTGCCAACGCTTCTTTCAACGGTTTCTAGTTCTACCACCAAAAAACTTTAATATATTACTTTGTAATGTTAGCATAAGTAACATCTTGCATACAGTGATAATATGTATGGTCCCCACTTCTTACATAATCCGATAGTTATCTGGGTAAATTATCGATTTTGTTATTGAAGCATCGTGTTTGGACGCGTACCGTGTCAAGGCAAGACAGGCACGACGATTGAATACGAAAACCGCGTGTCGTGTGGTAACGCAAAATTCCCTTGGGTAATGGATGATAGCATGTGACGCATACGGAGTAATTTGGTAAGGCCTATTCACTTAGAAAGCCTAAATATTATTGTATGATAAGTATATCAAAAAAAGGTTTTTTAAAATAAAGTATGAAAACTTGACGTGGTCCGCGTGGATTTCCATTTACTCTGGAACGTGGAACGCTGATTTAACAGAATAATAATTAAAAACACGACTGCGCTGCCAAAAAACGTACTAAAAAGTTAATAATCTACTTAAATTAGAATCTTAGCTATTCCCATTTTTATTGATTCATATTTTTTGTGAATCATTGGATATTGAACTATAGTGTTATATATTTTTGGGAATCATTTCATCATCTCATCATTTCCTAGATGATGATTATATAGTTAATCTTATTTTCGTTTTTATTTTTCATTTTTAGTCTTTAATGCGGGACCATGGTCACCCCATCAATTCTTTTTTAATTTTAGTAGCCTATGTCACCCGGAATAAGCTAGGGATTTTAACGATACCTAATTTATCAAAATCGGTTCAGGCGTAAAGAAGTTATGGTGGAATACAAACTAACATACCTACATACATACATGAACCTTGCAAACAATATACTCCTTTTTTCAGGCAGTCTTATAAAAAGTATCCTAGGTTGCAACTTTGCAAGCTAAGTAACAGAGAAAGTTTGAGTTCACTCCCCATAAATTTTCATACCCCGGGCTTGAAAATCGATTTACAATCGGCTAAACCTGCTCTTACCTTTCAGTGTGAGATCTATAGAGAGAACTTTGACATTGCTTAGACTTAAGACATGGTTAAAACGAGATAGATTTATGTTACTCAGTTATGTCCATCTCGTTCAGTCTGAGCCAAGTCAAAGTACGCTCTATTGATCTCAGCATCAGTACTGTACCATCGATTACCACATACAGTCAGAAGCAACTGTATGTGGTAATCGATTTCAGAATGTATTCATTCAATCGTTCAGTCACAACTAGTCTGTCAATGTTTCCATCACTATATGGCCAATGACAATTATAATCACGTGATCTGACGCCATATTTGTTTACATGTTTTACTTTGCCCTGTCAAATAGACTGTACATAAATAAAAATCAATTGCAGAAATATATTTTCTCACATTACTTTGAGGGCAGGACGTCTTCCAGACCCAATAGTATAAAGTAATATGCAGGATTAAAGCATTTGAGGACCTTGGAAAAGTTTTTGTAGTTATTTATTCAAATATTTCAGATTCAATTTGAGAAATGATTTAAGTCATCTGTTTTTTAATCCATAGTAGTTAAGTAAGTGACAGAGGCTTATAGGCACCATATTTTTTTAAATCATATTAATATAGATTATGGAATTAAATGTCCCTTAACCACTTCTAGGTTTTTTTCAAATAAGACTGCAAAAATCATTCAATGAATAATACACCACTTTAAAAATAACATAAGACGTAGGTGTTGCCGAAAAAATAATGAATATAAAAAATACCTTTTATTTATGTAGATAAATATAAGTAGTTATTGAGAAATTTCTAAACTAACAAACCTCATTGTGGTCATACTTGAAGATTGGAGTCATCATTGTCAGTTTTATGCAAAGTAATGTTGGCTTGGGCCCCAGACTTGGCCTTGTAAAGTACCATAAATTATTAGATTTTGACTAATACTTTGAATCTAAAGTAACATGTTGGCCGTGTGTATATGTACTTGATCAAAGTTCCATTTATCTTTTCATACATTCTCTATACACATTAAGCAAAATGAAAAATAATAATTTCCAGCAGGTACTGCCAGATAAAACATGCCACACCAAATCAATTCAAACAATTCAAGTGTGTTTGTCTGCTACCACTGCAGGGCCCTAACTGATTTTGGCAGAATTTTATACAGAGACTCCCAAGAATAGCCTACTTTTTTCCTCTTTGAAAAATGTACGAATTCCTATGCAATTATTTAAAAACTTAAATTCACATACACAATGTTGCAGTAAAAAAAAGTTAGTTTTTACTTGAATAATTGTTTTATTTTATAAGTAACTATTACTCATAATTTACATATATGTAAGCAAGTAATAACTAAGAATTTTAGTAAAGATATTTCAATGGAGGATAAGATAAAATAGCAAATAACTAGATAATTAAAATTAAATATGTTGATAAGGTGATTGATATGTTGAATGTAAATTCAATTTCTTTTATTTTAGGTTTGCTATAGCTAAGTCCTTAAGTATTAAGTACACGGTTGAATTCAAGAAATGAGTTATGTGCCATGCTTTCATCGTATGTTGTTGTTCTGTGGAGTCTTTGGTAAAGTGGGATCAACATTGACCAATATCGATCTATTGTGATCACCGCCATTCAGTTCCCGTCAAATACAGTTCCTGCATCGAAATATAAGTTTGAATTTAAAAAAACAGCCAAGTGTTTGAGTCAGACTTGCGCAAATGGTTCCATAACACCACACAATATAAGCAAATTCTTTTAGTAAATAACAAGAAAGATGGCATAACAACACATCATCAGCAGTGTAATAACTGGCTTACATTTGGGCTAAACTGGTAGCTCCTGACAAACAAATGATATGGTAGGAGCTCTGAACCCTAATTACTTAGCAATTATCAGATTTCAGTACTTATGATGTGAGATCTTGCTTCTTGCTAAATTTCATGATTCTAGGTCAACAGGAAGTACCCTATAGGTTTTAAATAATTGCTGAGTGTCAAAAAATGCGACATAAACTGCCGAATCTTTTGATTGTGCCGTGTTAGAAACTTGTTTTTTTTAATTTGATATTAATTTCCTCCACATGTTACCAAGCAAAGGTGACAGACAGACAGCAAATTGATCCTATGAGAGTTCCTTTTTTTCCTCTTAAGGTAAGGACAAGGTCTTCCCCTAAAGAAGAAATGTTTTGACTTGGATTTTTAATGAAAACAATTTCCATAAGTCTTATTTGATTGCCAAATGCATATGTAGAAAACAACATTATCAAGTAAGTAAATGGTTTATTTAATTTTCAGTACCTAAGTACACCTTAGTTGATTTATATTTAATATTATACAAAGTAATTAAATATTAATCAACTTATGAAGTATGCAGTTGAAACTAACGATTAATTTAAGTAAAGCAATAAGATACCTATAATTTTAATATTATTCCGATGACCTAGGTAGGGGCAATCCGTGCTTGAGTTTTGTTTTTTAAAGTGATTGTGTGTCCATCTGTCTTTCTCCTCTCTGTTGTATCAAGTTGGGGAAGGATATAGGCAAATTTATATCTCGGAAAATCTATGAATTATCACAGAATATTTCAAAAACCTAAGTCCACACTAACAAAGTACTTGCCTTCTCAAGTTGAGTATGAATTAATACAGAACATTATTGAGAAGAGGGTGGTTTGACTGGGATAAATTGCTTAGTGAGTCGACTAAATTTGCTTTTAGCCTGGGTTTAAATGTGGAGCCAAGTTAGTGACTATACTTAATGAAATTTTAAACTAGAACACAAATACTTCACTAGGTATCTAAATAATCAGCTTATTATAAATATACCTGGGTACAGTCTTAATTTACCTTTAATATAGTTACATGTAATAATAAAGGTAACTTGAGAAATGCGACATAAGGAATTTTGCGTCATAAAATGTGACCACACGCGGCTTCAAGGCTGGGCGTTTGTAAACTCGCAATCCTTTAGCGGCATACTTAATTCGTATGAATGTGAAACTTAGCATGTGGGCCTTCGACCTTCAAGTAATGAATAGACCTCCCATACAAACTTGCGTATTGCAGAAACGTTCACGCCGGTAGAACATTCTAAGACTACAACATACCTGAGAAAACTGCTCCCTGATCTCCAGTAACTCCTCTTCGGTCAATTTTGAATTATCTGCCATTGTCGCAAAAGTGTTATCACAAAAACAAAAATCACAACATCTACAAAAGTAAAGGTAGCGACCAGCGTACCACTTTTCGCTAACACTTAAAATTAGTATTTAAAAATGGAATAAGCATAAAAAATCACAGCACACTTGTCACTTTTTTAAAAAGCACGGAAATCACTATTTCACTCTTCACAGTCTTTATTGTACCTAACGATTCTGCTAACGATAATGCTTTTTACCACTTTTTTACTGTTTACGGCGAGAGGACGAGAGTTTACGAACTAAGTACCTACGCCAGCGACCACGATGTGAAGCAGAGATGTGAAGTGCGCCGCGGTGCGAACCAGAGATAAGTAACATAACTGCGCTGCGAAAGTAGGTACGATTTACGAAGCGCGAAGTGAGAATGTTTACAAGGAGTGGTCCACAGAGTACTTTTTTTATGGAGTGGTCTATGGGGCAAGGGCGATTGTCTACAATGACAGCTACATTGTAACGATCGCAATCACCCCTGATTGGTTAACATTCTTCCACTATTGGCCAAAATCCATTGACGCAGCAAAAATACCATAAATCAGCAAATCAAAACAACCGAGACTTGAGACTATAACTAAGAGTAAGTATATGATGTAGTACATAATCGCCATCCACCCTGCCTATCTACCTTAATTAAGAAGATTGATCGAAGGCTGCGAAGTAACAATTGTGAGTCTTATTACAACCAGCTCGTAATACTCCGCCACAGAGCTATCAACTAATCCCAGTCCGTGGCCATGCTAAAATATTGAAAACTAATTATTAATAAAATTAACGAAAATAAGATCAATATAAAGAGAAGGCTACGAGATAAGGAATAATAGGCATATTACACTGCACTTTTTACAGGGCCCTGTGGTTAACGTGGTGCTTTGCCTTACTCCCTAAATCTTTTTACACTACACTGATTTAATTTTAATGGTCCCTGTGATAAGTGCAAGGCCTATTACCAGTACGGGCAGTAAAATGATTAGATGTAATAATATCTATAAATTAAAAAAAATAAAAGTATAATAATAAAAGTAAAGTATTGCCTGTATATAATAATATTAAGTTATAGTTATTATTATACTTTTATTTTACTGGCAATACTTTTATTTTCGCTTTGTTTCACTAGATGGCGGTTTACCGTTTATAGCGCCATCTATGTTGCCTTGCTAGTTCAGCTACTCACTGAAAGATGTCGTTAATCGACTCTCGAATTTTCTCGATTTTCTCCAAGCTCAAGCATTGAAGATAAAGAATTGTCAGGGGTCCCTAGCAATGGCCCGCAATTACGGGCAATATTTTTTTTACATTTAAGATTTGTGAATTACTTTTATCACACATATTTAAAAGATCATTGCTTTTGTCATAACAAATTTTACTATTTCCGATTAATCAATTCTAAATAATTCTACAATATTTGTATCTTTCTGTCTGTATTTGTGACTTTTTCCTGCAAGACTGAACCTTGGGTCCTTTTCTATGTTTACTGTATGATATTGTTATTAATGCTTGCTTGCAAAGATTATTTCTCACAGTAATAAGGCCGCCCTTGCACATAATTAAGGAAGTGTTAGATATAATGTTGTATGTTTTTTCTTCTCTGTAAATAACTATTTTGGTTTATAATAAAGTCCATTCATTCATTCATTATTTATGGACGACATATCACTTGTTCTTGAAGTTGATAAAAACAAGGAAAATTATGACGTTATAAACTTTTATATTAAGTTTGCATTACCCATAATTTTTTTGATAAAATCGAAATAATTAATGAGGAGATACTAATGATGGAAAACTGCTGTATCTAAAAGGGGCCCTTGGATTAGATTACATTTATATAGATTGAGAGATAGCCGTACTTTTGGAAACTATCGCTGCGAAGGCTGGTTCAGTATTTGGTAGATGTTTTTCGTTGGTTTCGTCCTCTGTTGTAGATAATGGTGACCAACTGACTAGTTATCACCGCCCAAAGAAGAGCTACGGTCACCAAAAATTAACGATCACTAGGAAGGTTGATTCTTATATAGTATTAAAGTATGCGCAGTACTTAAGTGAACTATATAAAAACTGACGTTATTCGCCAGCCTGTTAAAGAGCTAGTCAGTAGTAGCCAATTTAACATGTAAAAATATTAAGTACTAAAATATATATTTTGTGATTTACTTTCGTCGAAATACTTTTTCATCATTCTTATCATGTCTGATATCGACACTATATATCGTTAGGTATCAGGAAGGCATACAGAGCGGAAAAAACGAAGGGGCCACGGAGGAAAAGTACCTACTTTTAATATTGAAGATATAAAATTTCACTCAAAGGGAAAATGCTTAATTAATTTTAAATAAAGCTATCTGTCTTGAAAAATGTTTTAAAAAGCTTACCTCAGTCGTGAATCGAAGCAACTAAAAATAATCAATAAGGTTTATTGAACCAATCGATATACTCAATGATAATGATAAAACCTTTGAAACAAACTTTGTAACTTATTATATTTTTTTTATTTACGTGCAAAACTCGGCCGGTATATTGCTATCTCTATTTAGCTAATTAGAGGCACATATGCCCCGTGCAAGCGTGATAGCAATATGAGCGTTGAGAATTTGTCATACATTTAACCCTTAACCACCTACCTGTTTCCGCCTCTTAACCACCTACGTGCGGTCTTGGAGACCAATTGTAGATTATTGCTTCTAATTTGGAATCTATGGTAACAATGAAATTTAAAGTGACTAAAATACTTGTTTATAATCTAGAGCTTTATTTTAGAATATTATCATTTGAATATATCAAATGATCAATTAGTACGTAAGATATCATTGGTTTGAATATTAAACAAATAAGAGGAAAGCATTTTATTTTTGTCGTAAATATGTGCAAAACGCAATTTACTTACATTTCATTTTAGAGAAGTATTTTGAAGTCATATATATCCAGGGACTTATATGAGTACAATCGCTGGAATTTGAACCCAAATAATCAGTGGAATTTTCTCGAATTACAAATTATTTTGATATTACGTTTGAAGCGACCCGCGGTGTTAGAAGCCCTGCGTTCTCGAACTTTCCACCCTTGTCTAGAAATATACTGGCCAGTTAAATACCATGAAGTTTGCGCTACTCGCCGTCAGTTGAAAACAAGCGTCTTTGGGTGAAACATTGCAGTTCCTAGCGATTCTTCGAGCGTCAACGAGCTGTGTGTTTGTATTCTGCGAGTCTTGAAAATTTATTCAACTTGTGTTGTATTTCGTGAATTGTCAAGCTAATTATCGGAAGAAAATGTCTCTGCTACCGTTCCTTTTGGACTACGAAGTCGAGCGCCCTCGCCGTTTGCTGGACCAGCACTTCGGTCTCGGATTAACCCCCGATGACTTGCTCAGCGTAATGGCTGGTGGTCCCGTGGTGAGCCGCGAATACTATCGCCCATGGAGACACTTGGCCGCCGCTGCTAGAGATCTGGGTTCGAGCATTAAAAGCGATAAAGATAAGTTCCAAGTAAATTTGGATGTGCAGCATTTCTCACCGGAAGAAATTAGTGTTAAGACTGCTGATGGCTTCATCGTTGTGGAGGGAAAACATGAAGAGAAGAAGGATCAGCATGGCTATATTTCGCGTCAATTCACTAGGAGGTATGCGTTGCCAGAAGGCTGCACGCCTGAAACTGTGGAATCTAGGCTATCTTCAGATGGTGTGTTGACGGTGACGGCGCCTCGGAAGGTGCCGCTGGCGGTGCAAGGTGAGAGGAAGGTGCCAATTGCACAGACCGGACCCGTGCGTAAGGAAGTCACCGACCAGTCGAACGGCGATAAGGCGCAGTAAATTCTAAGTTTCTAGGTTTAAAGTGTTCTCTCATTCCAGTGATTTTCTTTTTGCAAAGACTGAATAATTTTAGTTCTTTATGAATAAATAAAGGTTTTTTAAGTGTGATAATTTCTTGGTTTAATTTTCTCCTTTTTACCCTAGTCTAGGTACCAATTGCTAGCCCTTCGGGGTGTTTACTGGCTGTCACCACATTCTGTCCCCAGTCCCCTCGTTAATAATAACAGGAAAATCAATTCTGTTGGTCCGAGTTTGAATCAAAATTAAATTCTGTGAAAAACGGGAATTTCAATCCTGTTTTGTTTCCAATTTTGGCATGCGCCATGCACCAAGTATTTTTAACTATGAATTAAAATAAAGGGGTAGGTACCCAAATTCAAATTCGTGGGGACAAAAATAACGTGGTGACTGACTGGAAGCCATAATCTCCTCGTAGTAAATATGTTTGGCCATAATACTAGACTATCCACCGTTGCTTTTCATCCTTTGCAATAAGGGATCATTCATAAAGTACGTCACACGTTAAGGGGAGGGAGGAGGGGGTCGACGAAGGGGTGGGAGGGGTTTGTAACGTCACATTTCAAAATCTAAAAGTTAAAATGTCATAAACGAAAAACATAAATAAAACTAATTTAGGAAGTGGTGTTTAAATTTTTTTTTTTTTTAAATTAAGATGAGACTACAAAAACAAACCATTTTATAAAGAGAATTTAAAAAAAATACCTTTCGCATCAACCAGCAGCCCTATTCTGTATCTCAGTGGCTTTTAAAATTTAATGGGCACCGGCTTGTCTGTTAGAATCTAAAACTGTCAAAATCAAATTTTGTATTCTCTACCTCAGTTGACAAGAGGTTGATAATCGAAATGACGTCAAAAGTACATCTTTAGTGAGATAGCCACGCATAGTGTTGGGATGGCGACTGGAAACGCATTTTGCCATAGATTCTCGTATCGACAACTATAATTTCAATTATAGCGTTCACAAGTTGTAAAGCTGTAAGTTCTTATTTTATTCTTCCGAAAATTTGGCTTGCTGGTAGAAACTGTACTTTTAGGTACCTACTTAATAATAATTCGTATATGGAAACTAGCCAAGCCAAAGCCTTAGTCTTCAACATTTTATACTAAGTTTTATGAAGAAATGATATTTTAAGTTGTTATAAAATATTATATGTTGTTATAAATAAATTTCAGGACTGACCATTGAACTTGGCACCCATTTAGATCTCACTTCTTTTGTCGCTGAAGTCAACAACCAAGGCATCTATATCACAATTTTGAATTTGGCTCTCATTTCACATTTATGTTTTTGATGGGATATCATTACTTTTTGTACAGAAATTATTGAACTCAAACTCAAAACATATTTATTCAAAATATGTACCTACAAAGTACACCTTCTGAACGTCATGCTTACAGAGCATAAGACGTGATGGTGATAATTAACTACGATATCTTAAAACTAGAGCTACGAGGGTTCCAAACGTGCCCTGGTCTGAGAAGAGCCCGCAATAAACTCCGCTTTTTTTATTATCACCATCTCACAAATATTTGAAATTATATATATGTACTTATAATATAACATTACATAATCAGCCGCTCTAACAATTCATACCCATGCCTTGCTATCATTCAAATTATCCTTTACACTGTAATAGGACTTTTCTATTAGTTTAGTTTACGTTTTACATTAGTAGGTACTTATTATTCGGTGTAAGTTCAGTGTGTCACCCACCAGTAATTCTATTGTACGACTAATTGTACAAGATAATTAAAGACGAGAATTCTCAAGAAAAATATATAGTATACCTAGAGTTACACTGACATTGACAGATTACATCTATGGTCAGACTACCTCTACAGCACATTTCTACATCTCATCAATTTTGATTGCAAAAGTTCAAAATCAAAAGTTTTTTGTGAAACATTGAAAACAAGCACGGTAAACAGTCGATATCACTAAAACCACTATAAACAATGAATACAAATCACAATGACTGACAGCTTGAACTGACGACTTCAAATACGTTTCTTCTTCTTTTCTGTCAATGACGTTTCGTTGCACAAAATGTATGAATACGAAGGTAAGGTTTTAATGCAACTATATTATTATTCATTATTATTTACATTAAAATAATAATTATGTGTCATTTTCAATAGTTAAGGAGTTACTACCACCGCTTAAAGCAGTATTGTTTCAAAATAACGGTTGAATGTCACGTACTTTGACGTCCTTAAAATAATGATTATAACACTACAACATAAACGTCAACAATATTAAAATAATACGGCTTTAAGTAATGGTAGTATGCCCCGTGTCAGAGTTTTGATCTATACCTAGGTAGATCATAAAAATGACGATTTTTGTACGTTTATATCTAAAAAACCATTTGAGGTGTGCTTATGAAATTTGGAGCACATATGTATCTCACGGGTCTCAATATATGCGCCAAATTTGACATGTTTATGTGAAATAGTTTTTGAGTTATGAGGGGGTCAAAAGTGGCTCCAAATGGTTCGTGTAATATTACACACGGTGCTGCTCGCCAGTTTTTTTGAACTTTGGCTGGACACGCTTCCGCGTGTCTTGATATGTACATAGAATAGCTTTTGCACCCATAAATTTAAATTGAATAGTTTAGAGCTGTCAGATTAAATTTTAGGTTAGACCTGTCAAATGGGTGTGCTGTCAGAATAGCAAACGTCTCTAAGTCTAATTTATAAACTTACAAGATATGTGACTTCACACTCATAAAATATGTGACCAACTGTGACAAGGACGGGGAAGGGGTAAAAATACCACGAAATTATCAAGACGTACTTTATGGATGACCCCTAGGAAATAGTAGTTTGTGATTTATGAGCGGTAAATAGGTTTTTACATACGAGTTGACTAATGTCAGCCCGATGACGCCAGTCGAGGGCTGACCGTCGTCACGAGGATGTAGAAACCTTAACGCCCGTGTATCACACAATATTTTTCAATACATTTGTGAGAAAACTCGAAAATAAAAGTCGAGTAGGTAGGTACTAGGTACTCACTAGAAAATGGTTTTTCACGCCCATAATTATTTCGAGATTTTTGACGGCAATTATAAGCGTGGTTTTTTTCTCAGATCTAAAATACCTAAGTGTTGATTCAATTTTATGACTCCACATCACATCTGCCATTCTGCCAAATAAATATTTATTGATAATTTAGAAGAAAAATTCAACGACTCTTAAAAATAGCGCGTGCTACGGCGCGTTGTTGAAATTGCGTTTTTTTAATTCGATTCATGGCTCTAGGTTCTAGTTCTTAGCTTCCAGCGTGGACTATTTTGACCTTTACTATTTTGATTTATAAAACTTAAAACAAATTTAATTAATTATATGAAATACATTTTTTTATTTTATGCATTAATTTCATCATTTCACATCTAAATGTCATTATTTTTTAGGTTTTTTACAACAAAGTCAATATCATTATGAACCTTCTTGCAAGAAAACTTTTTATTTAGAAGTAACGTGGACTTAAAATTTGTAAAATCTGCAAATTTACTGAACGAGAGCAGTAAATATTTACTGCACGCGGGCAGTAAATTTAACTTACAAGCCATGTTTACTGCCTCTGTAAGTGCATTTTTCGAGCAAGTGCATTGAAAATTAATTACTGATATTAACCACGAGGTTACTAAAGAAATACGGTTTCCGGTGTGTACTTATCATTTTCGGCCAGGGACTGAAAAACAAACGTTACAGAAATATGAGTGCCACAGAATTGAAGTGTAACAGAATCGAAGCCTTTATTTCTGCAACAGAAACGAATCTGTACCAGAAATGAAAGTGTTTTAAAATGTAATCGAAATAGCGACGTTGCCAAATTTACTGTTGACCCGTATTCAAATTTGAACCTGAGGTGAGAGTACCGATGGTTGCAATTGTTTAAAAAAAAACATGGCCATGTTGTGTCAGTGTGTTTAAAGGGTTTGGTAGGGGAAAATCTTATGGATTCGCCGACATGCTAATGACCTTGTGCTGTGCGCGTGAGACGCTTTTTGGATGGGTGAAATCTTTTGAGTTTGCGTCACCGACATGCGTAATTGCAGTATAACTGTAGCTATACATATAAAATGTGCATGTAATAAATCTATTTAGTATATAATATATAAAAGCGAAAGGTCACTGATCATCACTATAACTCAGGACCTATAAAGCATTACAAACTTGAAATTTGGAAGGTAGGTTCCTTCTATGGTGTAGACATCAGCTAAGAAACGGTTTTGAGAAAATTCACCCCTAAGGGGTTGAAATGGGTTTGGAAGTTTATATGAAAGTCCTTTGTTATTGAAGCTAGATACATGAAAATTAGCAATTAAGTTATTAGTTATAAATAATAAAAACCTGTATAAGCAACTTTACGAAAATCTACCCCAATAGGGGTGAAATGGGGGTTGGAAGCTTACTTAAGGACTCCCAAGTTTTTGAAGTTAGAGACTTGAAAATTGGGATTTAGGTTATTCGATCTAAATATTGATAACCTGTATGAGCAATTTTACGAAAATTCCCCCCAAAGGGAGTGAAATGGGGCTTGGAAGCTTACATGAGGGTTCTAAGTTTTTGAAGTTAGATCCTACTTGAAAATAGGCATAAAGGTTATTAGTTTTAGATAATAATAAACTGCATAAGCAATTTTACGATTATCTACCCCAAAGGACGTGAAATAGGGGTTGAAATCTTGCATGAAGGTTATGAGTTTTTGAAGTCAGCATTAAGGACTTATTAGTCTTAAATTATACTATAAGTAGGCCTTTTGCAGCGGGAAAATCCCATAGGAAATCAAAAATTGTACGCGGACGAAGTCGCGGGCGACCGCTTACTATACTAATATTTTTAAGTAGAAAAATAAATAACAATTCTTTCTTCTTTCTTTCAAGTTATAAGTTTTCACTTCTATCGGCAGTCCCTATGACTGCCAATTTTTTTATTGTAATCTTCAAAACTGCAACTATCTAGGTACCTATTTCTATTCACTTTCCCAGAATCCCGGATAAAGGTTTCTCAGCATTGTTATCATTCAATGAATGGCATAGGGGAGACCAGGGATGAATGTAACAATTTTCAATTTTCTCGTAATATCTCACAGATCTTGCAGAATTTCAAAATTCTTAACAGTACATATGATAGATTGGTCTTTTAGCTATCTTTTAACATTTGCACTAACGCAACTGATGTTATAGATTTTGAGAAAAACTACCAAATAAAAAAAGTGGAATTTGTTACAACCATCCCTACCCCTAGGGTTGATTGTAACAGTGTAACGGGTTCGTTGTTACATTACAAATAAAAACGAAGTTACATTCATAATCAACATAATCAGCCTTTTATGTGTTACATAAGTATCACAAATGTAAAAAAATGGTTCTAGAAAAAAATAAAATAATAATGAGATATCAACTAGACAAACAAATCACCCCACGTGCCGCTGGCCGCTGCCGGCCGTAGCCGCGCTACTTTTTATTTCACTTTACTTTATTTCTATGATATCTCATAAGATATTCATCTAAATTAAATGGTGTAAAGAACAATATTATCTCTATTTTAAAACTTTTTGAGAGGAACTTATCCACCATGCATTGTTTTCGGGTAACATTAACTTACGCAGTTAATTCAGTAGGGTTTCTTGGTGAGTGTACTTTTCTGCGAAGTACTTCTTCTGTAGCCAAATCCATAATTTTTGCACTAACTAAACCTCTACTGGCCTTTCTTTTATATATGTCACCGTAAGATTGTAAAAACCGTTAGATTATAATCTAACTCGCGAAATTCTAAACTGTCGAAAGATTAGAATTTAACGCATTATTTTCCGGTGGATTATAATCTGAGGCTCAATTGTCTAAGCCAATCGTATTCATTTGACAGTTCATAACGTATAACTCGAACTTTTTAAGGAGTACATACATAAGTTTTGACGTGCGAGCATCTATGACCTCCTTAAACAGGTCGAATTATACGTTTGACAGATGATTACGATTACGATTTCCTTTCATAATCGGGGCGCTGATAGGTATTTAAACCCGATAAAACCTAAGTGCCCGGCCTGCGGCCGGGCACTACTTGATTGTTTATGTCGATCCCTAACCTAACCTACAAGAAAGAGACAAGAAAACGTAAATAAAATGAATATTTCAAAAATTGACACTCGAACATTGAACAGTTTACAATCTTTCGACAGTTTATAATTTCGCGAGTTAGATTATAATCTAACGGTTTTAACAATCTTACGGTGACATATATATTAGGCATTCTGGAACAAGAAAATAAGAACCTGTGCAATACTTTGAAATATAAAACGTGATTTGAGATGTCACGATCATAATCGGGATGAAAGTAACAACTTGTTACTTTCATCCCTAGCTAAAAATTTTACCGAATTTGGCAAAACATGCCTATAAACTAAAAATCCGATAGAAATATACCGTTTCAAATGCCAATTTAAAAAGATGAATACTTAAACTTCAACTGACACTTCAACTGACACTTGACACGCAAGCTTAAACCTACCCTAATAAAAACAAACGCAGTTGAAAAAAAATGTCAAAACTTACTTCGCAGGTATTTTTGCGGCACCGACTCGTTCCGTCAAGAACCGTCGGCACAGCGCCGTGAGCGCAACTGAAGTTAGAGGAGGGGTTCAAAATTATGCTATTTGGTGATACAGCTATCATTGTAGCCAAAAAAACTCGTTCAAAAACTCATTTGTTACGTTTATCCCGTGTTACTTTCATACCTGGTCTCCCCTATGGTTTATATTTCTATCCAAATAGATAAGAAATGGCGGAATCTACACAGCTGTCCGGTTTTGGTGGACAGTGGAAGTGTAGTTTGAACTTTACCTCCGACTGAAAAGGTTTAAGATTTAATTACCTACTTACAAGCTAATGGCCGCGACTTGACTCCGCGTGGATTGAGGTTTTTTGGTTCCCGCGGAAACTCTTTAATTTTTCGGGATAAAAAGTAGCCTATGTGCTATTCCAGACTATAATCTATCTCTGTGCCAAATTTCATCCAGATCCATTCAGCCGTTGGAGCTTGATCGAGTAACAAACATCCATCCATACATCCATAGATCCATCCAAACTTTCGTATAATATAAGTATAGATTTCTCTCTAGCAACGCCTGAAGAAGTTTTACTTAAGAATTTAATGGATCCAAGATGTGAAACCAGGCATATTTACCTACTTCGAATATTACTTTGTATAGGATTCCATTATTATACCAGTAACTTTAAGCATTATTGATAAATATTCAAATTACTTGTTTTGGAAGAGTTTTTTGAACTGGTTTGGTTTGCAATGGCTGGAAGGTGAATTGGTTTTTTATTTAGTATCAGCTCAGTATGTGAGTAGGTATATACTCTGTACTGTGGTCGAACGCGATACGTGGCAATATTGGCTGTTTGATGGTTATTTATGGTACTTAGTACTAACTCCAGTAACTTACTCAATAATCAATGTGAAATTTTACTTTATATTTATTGCAAAAATGAAAAGTGTATTTGAACGATTCGATAACGTGCAGTATGTTTTGAAACAGGTTAGTGCTTCTGCTTATACAATCTTTTCTCGGATAGTAATTTAGGAAATTTCTTTTTACGTCGGTGACGAAATTAAGGAACCAGCGTAGCGTAGCGTACTGATTGGCATTTCAGCCAGTTAATCCTCTAATTACTTAAATTATTTGGGTATAAATAAGGTAGTTTCCGAGAATTTTGGATAAAATAATACAGCGGGAAGTAGGAATCCTATATAATATTGTATGGTCACTCTTTAAGTCTAAAAAAATGATTAAATGATGAAGGAAAATGAATTAAAGGCACTTTCCATGTTCCTTTTTCTATTCTGTTGTTACATTTTAATAGAATGAGTAAGATCTTTATTTTCAAATAAATAGTCTATTATTAGTATTTGCAATTAAGTAGTTTCAAACAAATAAATAGTCACATTCACTTTACCCTATTACGCCTTTACCTACCTTGTATTACGTATTGTGCATCGAAATCCGAAATGGTTTAAATAAACATCCCTATTAAACGTTTTAAATACAATAAAAATTCTTGAAATTACGCGACAATCCGCGGTTATACCAAATTTTTCTCCTTATTGATAACAAGAAGGAATTTAAAAAAACATTGAGAAACTTAGAGACCTTGAGATGTAACAGGCTGTGGCTGTAGGTGACGATGGGTAACATTAGCACATTGATGCATACTTCCATTCAACCAAGGATTGCGAGCAAATTATTTCAAAAATGGAACATAAAAAAGTAGATTCTGTGTGGATCGTATTAACATAGCGTTACTATTTATTCATTTCATACAGTCGGTCGACGCTCAAACAAATGTCAGACCTGACAGTGACTACCATCATACCATGACAGTTTTAGCAGTCCTACATGTACGGTACTGCATAAAAGATATTAGAGTGACAGAATTTTGTTTTATAAAAATTCTGCTAGTATCATTATTCATTCGTTACGCCCCTGTCACCCCGCAGCTTTGCTTTGTCTAGATGCCTTCGTTGAACGACTAGTAGGAAAGAACGTACCTATCTTCATAAACTGTGTTTGTGACATTAGTTTGCTTTGGACTGTTGATATTAACCATAGACTATAAATTTTTACTACCCATTTACTACCTACAACTTAACGCCTGCAATTATTAAAAAATATTTACTTTAATCCCTAGACCCTAAATGTTAACTTTAATCCGCCTACGCTAAGCTATAATGAAATCTTTTTAGAGCATGAGATTTGAATAAATTATTATTAGTTGCCTAAATTCTAAAACTTTTTGAAAATTCAATTTTATTTATATTAAATTTATTATTCCATCGCATATTTGTTGACTGCGATCTCGATGGTAGCGAGCTAACCTGTAAGGCAGGGATTCCCTTTTTCCAAAATGTACTTATAACTCAGAAATCTAATATTATATATATAAAATCGTTAAGGGATCAACGCACAGCCTAAACCGCTGGGGTTATTAACTTGAAATTTTGACAGTAGGTTCCTTTTGTGTCGTAGGCGCTCACTAAGGAAGGATTTTTCAAAATTCCACCCCTAAGGGGGTGAAATAAGGGGTGAAAATTTGTATGAAAGTCCTTCATTACTCAAGATATTCTCAAGTTATATAACATCGCTAAGTTATATAAACGAAACTTGGTATTTCGGCTTTCGATAAAAATTAAAGAATAACGTGTGTCGCAGTTTTTCAAAATTCAACCCCTAAAGTAGTAAAATAGGGGTTGAAATTTTTTATGACAGCTATAGCCATGAAACTTGGTATATATGCAGTGAGTTAAAAATCAAGAAATACGTATTTCACAGTTTTTGAAAATTCGACCCCCAAGGGGGTGAAATAGGGGATGAAAGTTGGTATGAAAGGCCTTCATTTCTCAAGATATTTTACAAGCTATATCAACGAAACTTGGTATTCTGGCTTACGGTAAAAAATAAAGAAGTACGTGTGTCACAGTTTTTCAAATTTCTACCTCCGAAGGGGTAAAATAGGGGTTGAAGTTTTGTATGAATGTCCTTCATTTCTCAAGATATTGCTCAAGTTACATCTACGAAGCTTAGTGTTTCGGTTTCTGGTAAAAAATTAAGAAGTACGTATGTCACAGTTTTTCAAAATTCAACCCCCAAAAGGGTTAAATAGGGATTGAAAGTTTGTATGAAAGTCCTTCATTTCTCAAGTTATAGCCATGAAACTTGGTACATAAACTGTGAATTAAAAATGAAGAAATACGTGTTTCACAGTTTTTGAAAATTCGATCCTTAAAGGGATGAAAAAGGGGATGAGATTTGGTATGTAGGGACTTCATTTCTCAAGATATTGCTCAAGTCATATCAAAGAAGCTTAGTTTTTTGGCTAACGGTAAAAAATTAAGAAGTATGTCTGACACAGTTTTTCAAAATTCAACCCTCAAAAGAGTAAAATAGGGGTTGAAAGTTTGTATATGAAAGTCCGTCATTTCTCAAAATATTACTCAAGTTATATCAACGAAGCTTAGAGACTTTCGGTAAAAAATAAAGACGTACGTGTCTCACAGTTCTTCAAAATTCAACTCCCATAAGGTTTGTAAGAAAGTCTGTCATTAATTTTTAAGTTAAACTAGGTATTAAACTAGGAATTTTTTAGTAACTTGGTTGGGGTTTTTTGGAATTTTGGTTTGAAATGGAGAAAAATACCTGATTCACATTTTTTGTAAATTTTATCCCCAAGGACGTGTAATAGATAGTTAGTCTTTCAATCACGCCGCAACAGATTAACGTAATTTTTTGCATGGTTATAGTTGAGGATCTGGACAGTGGCATAGGCATCCCGGAAAATAATGAAGAGCTGTGGGAATTGAAAAAATCTTATGCCACACGAACGAGTGACGCCCAATCACACCTGAACGGCTGAACGGATTGATTTGATGAAATTTGACACAGAGATAGATCGTAGTCTGAAATAACAGTAGGCTTCTTTTTATTCCGAAAAGTCCCGCGGGAACCAAAAAAACCTCAAATGAATGTTTGTTACTCAATCACGCCAGAACGGCTGAACGGATATGGATGAACTTTGATACAGAGATAGAATATAGTCTGGAATAACACATAGGCTGCTTTTTATCCCGGAAAATTAAAGAGTTTCCGCGTTGTTTGTTACTCAATCACGCCATTACGGCTAAATGGATCTAGATGAAATTTGCACAGAGATAGATGCAATAGCCAATAACACATAGGCTACCAAAAGCCAATAACACATAGGCTACTTTCTATCCCGTAAAATTAAAAACAATTCAATCCACGCGGACGAAATCGCGGGCATCAGCTAGTTACTTTAGAAATCTTATCTCTTGTTTTTTCCTATTGATACAAAATACTTACTAACTAATTTAAAAACTTTGCGTTTGGTTAAGCGAGTAAACTTGACATCGTTGTCTTATCAAAATTAAAAAAAATAGACATAAAATTCAGTAAATATCAAGAGTAATTAATAATTATATTATTAATACAAATTACGTAAAAATACTTATGTGGGTAATTATTTTTTGCATTAAACATTAAAATAGGTGTCGATATTTAGACCACGTCGACCCTAGGACAGACGGACAAGTGCAAATTCACTCAAGTAGACTCAGTGACCTTCGCTTCGCTCGGTCAATTAAATTATATATTTTTAATTTCCAGCTACTAGCAACAGCAGTTTCAGGATGGATGACTGTGATAGCGGGATTAGCGTTCGGGTTCAGCGCTGTTCTTTTGCCAGAGCTGGAAAAGGATAAGGACTTTCCTTATGACGCCAACATGGCTACTTGGATTGGTAAGAAAATGATAATTATATAATCTTCTCAATACTTAGTACATACGACTAAACAGAATAGAGAGAGCACATGAGTTTGAGCACACATTTGTACACTATAATATTTTCCGTGCAGATGGCTCAATAAAGCCCAATAAACTAAATTTATTTATAACATGTAGGACACAAGTATCTCTTATGTTACGTCATGTTTTGACTCTATCACCGTTTCGGAAAGCTGGTTCTGCTGAGAAGAAAGAAAGGTTGAAGAGCTGGCAAGAAACTCAGCAGTTGCTGTTTTTAAACAATAAGATAATACAATATAAATATAAATTAAATATAGTAGTGTAAGTTATTATACTATCCTGTGGGGCGTTGAACCCAAAGTCGATTGCTTCCATACAACTTTCTCATTATGAAATTCGTTAATTGTATAATAGCCTCGACTCAACAAGTGTTCCTTTATAAAATTTGTGTAACGGCAAATCCAAAAGTTTTGGAACCATATTATAAAAGCTGATACTTGACCCCACAAAGGATTTCTGCACATTACATTATTCATTTACTATTACTAACCTATAATTATAAGCTGTTTACTAAGGCTGAGATTCACTAAGATTAGGCAAACTCGACTCTTTCAAAAATCTATGTAAGTGTAAGCCTCTTAGTTTCTTTTTTCAACCTTCTTTACAAGTTTTGATTAAGTAAACGGGCAAAACATGAGCCAGTACCTATTTGTGTTTTAACTATAAATAACTACCGGTTAAACTCACGTATTTTGTCGGAAAAGTGCCCGACTAGTTTCGAACCCATGCGGGGCCCTTATTCTTGAGCCTGTTTGCAAGATTCACTTTTCCGACAAAACATGGGAGTTTAACCAGTAGTTATTTATAGGGTTGTAACGAAGGCGTTCTTAGCGGAAGTAGAGGCGGATGCGGAGGTGAAGGAGCTTTACCTCCGCGGACGCGGAGGTTAACGGAGGCGGAGGTGGATTTCTGCGATCACATCATCCACTTCTGTGCTTTAGGATGCGATGAATCCCACATTAGATTTTTTTTACGATTCCTCTAAGGACAGTTGCCTTTTTTCTTGTTGTAATGGTGTAACTGACGTCACCTGCTTCGATTTGTACCTGTTGTTGTATTGTAGGTCAACTTAAATAATCCTCCGTTACAAGTCCGGTGGCGGAAAAAACGGCGGAGGCGGAAGCTGAAGCGGAGGTACGATTTCTTGCGAAAGTTCCGCGCTTGCGGAGGCAGAGGCGAAGTTCCGTTTCAACCCTAGTTATTTATAGTTAAAATGAAATCACTCACGATAGTTTAAACGTTAAAGTATAGTGTTACTCATAAACATACTTGTGAATGAATCTACTAAAAAAATATTGTTTTTATTATTTCAGCTTCAATTTCTCCACTATCTATGGCGTTAGGATGCTTCAGCGCAGGCTATCTTATCGACTACGTGGGAAGAAAATCTGGACATATAGTGCTAGCAGTTTTATCCCTGATAAGTTGGATTATTGTAGCGTTTTCTACCAACAATACGTACATGCTTATAGGAAGATTTATAGCAGGATTATCAGGGGGCGCATTTCGACCTGTGGGTTTAGTTTATATAGGAGAAATTACTGATCCGAAATACAGAAGCTATACTCTTATAAGTCCTTCCATATCACTGTGCGTGGGCATAATACTTAGTCATTTTCTTGGAGGATATGTTTCCTGGAGATACTGCTGTTACATTTACGGAGCATTGAATTTATTAGGTCTGATATCAGTGTTTTTTTTAAGAGAAAGCCCCCTTTGGTTAATATCAAAAGGAAGGTTAGATGAAGGCACTCAAGCCTTCAAATGGTTCAGAGGTCAAAACAAAGACTCGGAAAAAGAATTGCAGTTGGTTTTACAGCGACAGAATGAATCTAAACAATACTTCTACAAGGATATCATGAGTTTATCATTTATGAAACCATTGTTAATTGTTTTCTTATTATCGTTTATACAATTTAATGGGGCTAATGTATTTAGTTTTTACGCACTTGATATGATTAAGGATACGTTTAAAGGCAGTATTGACCCTTTTACATTTATGATAGCCATTGATGGTTTGCGATGTTTAATAGTAGTAATAATTTTTGCTTTAAACAATTTTATACCGCGCAAAATTTTCTTCATAACTGCTAATTTCGGCTGCGCTATTTTCTTGTTTATTTTAGTCCTTTACTTGTTATATATTGCAAGATTTGGGTCCGTAGGGTTATCTATAACGATCACAGTTCTGTTTATTACATTTGGCGGTTCAGTGGTAACTTTAGGTTGGTCATTCGTACCGGAGCTATTTCCTGCTAATTTAAGAGGATTAGGATCTGGTATAGGCGCGGCTATGTCGTACTTTGTTTTGTTCGTTTGTGTGAAAATATCTCCCGGGATTATGGCAACATATGGCGCACCGGCAATGTACGCTACTTATGGTGTTATTACAATTATTAACACCATCATCTTATGTTTTGTACTTCCTGAAACGAGTGGTCGTACTTTGCAGGAAATAGAAGATAACTATAAGAAAAAAAATACGACTGTATCATCTTTATAATTATATTTTGTGTTATATAAGTTACCTATGCTTAAATCTATATTAATTTAAGGCTTGAATGTGTTGTGCTGTGCTGTGTGATGGAAATTTATCTGGAACATAATTAAGCAATACGTCTATGTTATTACACATATAGTATATAAGATAAATAGTTTAAACTGCATAGAAATATGAATCCGATTATACCCTGTTGATAGATTATTTTCGTCAGAAGTTTAATTGAAAAAATACATACGTACAGTCGCGGACTGAAAATGTTTACTACTTTATGGCTTATAATTTCTAGTACACATTTGTATCAAGAGGTCGATATGTTATTTGATTGTAATTAATTAAAATAATTTCAAACCTAATATGTATGAACTATTTGTTCCCAGTAGTTCAACTCTCGAAACGATTTATCTATAGTTGAACTAGTAGGAAAACAAAATCCCGCTAGTTCAATGGTTGAACTAATCAGTCTGGGAAGTCAAATTATCTAATTTGAAAACATTTTCAGACTGCGACTGTACCTGCATAAAAAAACAATTATTACAAAAGATACAAAAAATATTCTAATATGCACCTAATTTTTTGTCTTCTATTCTTTATTTAAAGTAAAACTGAAACTGGGTGATTCTGGTCCTAGGTTAATATTTTATTTGGAAGCTTAACTATCGATACAGAGCCCAAAACTTTAGATGCTTTTAGTTGGCATACTTTAATATATGTCACCGTAAGATTGTAAAAACCGTTAGATTATAATATAACTCGCGAAATTGCAAACTGTCGAAAGATTACAATTTAACGCATTATTTTTCGGTAGATTGTAATCTGGTAGGTTTATTAACCCGATAGAACCTAAGTGCACTACCTGACTATAGATGTCGAACCCTAACCTAACCTACAAGAAAGACACAAGAAAACGTAAATAGCTACAATTAATATTTCAAAAATTTCCACTCAGATCATTCACAATCTTTCAACAGTTTACAATATCGCGAGTTAGATTATAATCTAACGGTTTTTACAATCTTACGGTGACGATGTGAGGTAAGCCGGGGCGAGTCAGCTAGTTTATTATTTTTTTTAATATTATAAATGCGAAAGTTTTCATGGATGAATGGAATATGGATGGATGGATCGATGTATGTATGTTTGTTACTCAATCACGTCAGAACGGTTGAAAGGATCAGGATGAAATTTGGAACAGAGATGAATCCGCTATTACTAAATCCCCAATCAAAAGTAGTCTGGAACAGGCTACTTTTGATTGCGGAAAATTAAAGAATTCCTGCGGGAACCAAAAAAACCTCAATCCACCCGGATGTCAAGGGCATCAGCGAGTTTCTTAATAAATATAATAACTAGTGGTTCGCCCCGAACTGAGACCTCGCGGTATCCTTAAGATAATTTTAACTATATGTAATAACTTTTAACATTAGACGCAAAAGAGCTAAAGAGTTATTGGAGAAACGAATAAACTTTTACAGAGCGCCATCTATTGACATCATGCGCCAAATAAAATAAAAATAAAATCATTGTGAAGTTCTGTTAAACATACTGAAGCTCATTTAAAATTAAATAATTTCGTTTCCTTATAATATTAATCTTATTTAGTATTTGTTGTTCTAGTATAGGATATAATTCAAATATATTGGTTGGTATAAAGCATCAATTTATTTTTATCAAATAAATAATAAATATTATTCACAGTCTCATTAATCAGTCACAAAAAGTTTATAAAAAACATGACATTAACAATTTTTACACTAAGCCTTATTTTCTGGCACTATTTCATCCTTAACTTCCTTCCTAACTGGGCCCGTCTGGGCTATAGGTACATTCCTTTCGCCTTTAAGAACATCCGCTTTTCGGGATGCTAAAACGGTTAATACGCCATCAGAGGAAAGCCTCGATTCTATCGCATCTGGGTCCGTGTCCTCTGGTATCTTAAACTTCCTCACGAAATGCCTGGAGACGAATCCGTGCTCATCTTGCTTTTCTTCATGTTTGCCTTCAACAATTATGTTACCATCTGCTGTCTTCACAGTGATTTCATCTGGAGCAAAATGCTGGACGTCAACACTGATCTGCCACTTGTCTTTCTCGAATTTGATCGATGAGCCAGCATCTTTGGGCCAAAATAGTTTGTACCTTGGAAAGATTGGACTTGTGGTTGCTGTGACGAGGTCTTCTGGTGATAAGGTCAGGCCGAAGTTTTGATCTAGGAGACGACGTGGCCACCGGGGGAGGTCATAGTCGAAGAAGTATGGTGCAAGCGACATTTTCGGAGTATAATCACTTATTCACTGATCTCAACGCTTCTAGTCTGAGTTTGACTCTGAAACAGTCTCGTAGCCGTGCTATTTATATAAAGCGAGCGCTAACGTCGCTGCTCATTTGTGTTTACGTGCGTGCATCGAGAAATTTCTAGGTGCAGTCAAAATTAGGGACTGATATACAATGAATAATTTTGGTTGTTTTTATCATTTCTAAACTGAGAACGGTTATCTAGTTCGGTTTAAAAATAGCTCTCCTATTGATAGGATAGTTAGAGACATTTAGATACTTTGAAATCAGCAAGTACAGCTAATTAGTGTGTTTACAATTTGTCAACAAGCAGATATAAATAGTTGTATATTTCGAGAAGTAGGCCAACCTTGACACTGTAATATTTATTTTGGATGCAATTTAGAATTGAAGTGATGATATAATCGACAGAACTTATGATGATTTACATTGCATGGCATAGATTTGGATTTTTGTGGTAAACCTTATTGTTAGATTTCAAATGTGTCAACACAAGTCTTATAATTTGAGATCATCAATTTTAGCAACATCTCAATGTTGATTGTTGATACATTTTCCTGATTCCCTCCGAAAAACCTTTCAACCTCGTTATTTATTTTCATCAGTTATAATATTTTAATAGACACTGACTCTGCACTCAATATTTTGAAAGAGACGGATACCATCATCGAAATAATTCCTGAATTACTTCTTAGGTGGTGCACAAGGCTTAGCTCCAGCTGAGCATATATCATTATCTTCACCCTCTTTTGGTGTATTGGAAATCGGTACCAAAGTTTCACATGGCCAGTTATTGCTACAAGTATTTCTATGCGCTGTTACAGTCAAATACCCATCCGGAGACAATTGGGTTTCAATCTTTTGAGGATCGCATCCATCTGGGAGCTTGAACTTTCTAACAAACTGTCTAACAAGACATCCTTTCTTGCACTTCCTTTCTTGCTTTCCTTCTATAATTACGTATTCCGATCGTGCTTTTACTCTCAATTCTTCTTTGGCAAATTGATGCACATCTATGCATAGCTGGAATTTTTCTTTACTTATCTTTACAACTGGTCTTACGTTTCTTGTCTGTTTTATCCAAGAATACAGTTTTGGGCGAAGGCTTACGTTTAGTAAATGACTAAGGATCATGTCTAGATGATTTGTAATTTACATTGCTAAGGTTTTGTTATGTTTTGGTAAATCATAAATGTTCGTGACCTATGATATTTTAATGTCATACTAAATGTCATGTTGAATAGACAACAGAAATAAATTCTTTTTAGCAATAATATTGTTTCATAAAAAAGTTTTTTTTTAAATAATTAAATTACTTTTATTATTTAGACTAGAATATAAATATTATATTTATTGTATTACTTTGTACCCCTGAGAGCTGATAAGCTGATCATAATATCTTTCTTGGAGATAATTCAAAATCGAGGTGAAAGGTTAGACATGATCTAATCGATACTATTTGAAAACTTGTGAAAGTGTTCCTCACCACCTGGCTGGATGCCTGGTCCTCTTCCACCACCCGTTATTCGTGGTCATCTCCACGTATCTGCAAATTTTGGAACCAGCTTCCATCTTCTGTGTTCAATCATGATTTGAATATAGGGCTCTTCAAAGGGCGGATAAACAAATATCTCAAAAGCCAGCAACGCATTGGCGGTACCTCTGGTGCTGCAAATATTCATGGGTCGGTAATTACTTACCATCAGGTGACCCGCTTGCTCGTTTGCTCGCTATACATATAAAAAAAGTGTGTCTATCTGTCTCACAGAAAAATAAAACTGCTACGCTTTCGTTCGATTTTGACGAAATTTTTACTTTTTAAGAAAAATTCAGAAAACAAAAAAAAATTATAAACGGTGACTAAGTCCTTGGCATCATCTAGTTTATTATATTTAAAACAGGATGACTTCATCCGAATAGATTTACCTACGTTTTGTAATTATCCCAAGATTCGGAGTCCCTGACTGACTGATCTATAAATGCACAGTACTGGACGGATAAGGCTGGGCGTACAGAAAGCTTCAATGAGGTAGCCATCCGCGAAGGATTTTGGAAATTCAACTAGGTACCTAAGGGTGTAAAATGCGGGGCGTTAGCGACGCTGCGGCAAAAGATTTTATAATTATATTAAAACTTAAAAAAAGTAAGTAATAGGTCTATTACACCGCACTTTTTACAGGGACCCTTACGCAAATTCAGTGTAGTGTAATAAGGTTCATGGAGGAAGGGTCCCTGTTTAGGGAGAACGGGTGGTCCCGGACTGCCTAACTGCCTGATCGCTCTGCAGACCGGGTAGTGTAATAACATACAGGGCGGATAGGGACCTGAGTCGTCGCACGACCAGCTTAGAGAGTATTTGTCTCTATGGCTCGCGCGTGAATTTTGTCAATATATTTTGTGCTAAAGAAAAAGAAGTTTTGTTGTTCTGATACACATGTACAAAGAAATGCCTTATTTATGGAGAAAATAGCATAAAGACTATATGAACTATACTATAGAAGAGTACAATAATTGACTATACTATATGAACTAGCCCGTGACTTCGCCCGCGTGTATTGAGGTTTTTTGGTTCCCGTGGGAACTCTTTAATTTTCCGGAATAAAAAGTAGTCCTTCTCCGGGACTTAACCTACGGCTGTGCCAAATTTCATCAAAATTGTTAGAATAGATGGGGCTTCAAATCGTAACAGATAGACAGACACACTTTCGCATCCATACTAATATTATAACCGCGATCCACGCGGACAAAATATCGCGGGAATCATCTAGTTTATAATATTAGTATGGATACTACTTTTTCTGCTTCGATAGCATGGGTGCCATAATCAGTGAACGATAATAAACATAATATTAAGATCATCCAACTCTCTTGACGTTCTCTTCTGACTGAGTTAGGGCCCGGTGGTAAGTACAGTGTAATAGCGACGCCAAAACACGCCCACGCCAACCCTTTCCACAGGGCCCGGCGAAAAGTGCGGTGTAATAGGCCTTTAAAGTACTATTAAATAATATAATAGGGCTGATTCTGTAGTGCACAATCTCTTAGTTCTCAACTGACAGCATATTAAAAATATTACTAGAGTCTGGCTAACGAAAGTAGAGACTCGAATTATTTGCAAACTTTTTATATGGCAATACTCAACTACATTTTGCCCTAACAAGATGGCGGTTGTCTGTGGTTGTCGGTGATTTGCAGTGATTAGTTGTGATCTTGTTTACGAGCATTTACGCGTTTAAGAACGAATAAAACAATTAAAAGTGGAGTGCGGAAGATGTTGTTTTGCATGATTTCCAAATTTGAAGAAAAACAACGAGAGAAAGATGCAAAATTCAAACAAAAACAAGATTGTTTACGTGTTGTGTTAGATTTTTTAAGTCAGTATGACGCATTATTTTGATACTTTGTTTGTATATTTCTCTTTTTAAAAAACTATATCTCTATTTTCATCCACATTCATTATACATTTCATTAAACACCTTAATAATACCTACTAAATGCAACTTCCAATTAAATGGTTATTTTTCATTGGTTGTGGTAGGTAAGTAAATGTTACATTTATTAATTTGTAACACAAATTATTTTCTTTGACAGAAAATCTGGAGGATGTAGCAGGAGTCGATGAAATAGTGAGAACTATTGAAAAACTTACTGATTTAGAGCAGAATGACAGGATGAGAACCCAGAATCAGTACTTGGAAGAAATAGCTTCAATTACTGGTAATTTTTTACTAAGCACAAGATTTATACACAAGAAATATAATGTTTAATAATAATATAATTTGCTATTGTCAATACTGTACCTAATCGTTGTTTAATCATTCTTTACAGGAGTAAGTGTTGCAACTTTAAAAAGAATAAAAAAGGAAGGTGCGCTAAATGATGGTGTGTGGAATACCCCAGGAAAAAAACGGCCCCATAAACCCACAGTGTCTAACTTAGATAGTTTCGACATAGACGCTATTCGCAACAAAATCAATGATTTTTATATTGTCAGAAAACAAGTTCCTACATTGAGGACACTGTTAATGGAATTAAAAGAAAGCATAGGATTTAATGGATGTCGGGAAACTCTTCGCCGCATACTACTAGCTAATGGTTATGAATTTAAGAAAAACAAGAATGAACGTTCAATATTAATTGAACGTTATGACATATCTGCCTGGAGACATCGTTTTTTACGAACCATAGCTTTGAAACGTTCAGAAGGAAAGCCAATTATTTATTTAGATGAGACCTATGTCCACAAAAACTATAAGCCCAAGAAGTCTTGGCAAGGTCCATCTACGAGTGGTGCAATTGAAAATATTTCAACGGGAAAAAGGTACATAATTGTACATGCTGGATCAGAGAAAGGTCCTGTGCCAAACTCATTGTTAGTTTTTAGCACAAAATCGACAATGGCGGACTACCACCATGACATGAATGCTGCAAATTTCAATAAATGGTTACAAGAAAAGCTCATACCCAATTTAAATGAGCAGAGTGTAATAGTAATGGATAATGCAAGTTATCATTCCGTCATTGTTAATAAAGCTCCAACAACA
This sequence comes from Erebia palarica, assembly GCA_964035005.1. Classification (NCBI taxonomy): domain Eukaryota; kingdom Metazoa; phylum Arthropoda; class Insecta; order Lepidoptera; family Nymphalidae; genus Erebia; species Erebia palarica. Next base: position 6,085,458 of record OZ035992.1, read on the forward strand.
CAAAATCTGAAAAATGAGATAAGAGAATGGCTTACTTTCAATGATATCCGGTATGAAGATTACCACACAAAGGCAGAGCTGCTATGTTTTGTAAAGCAGCACACACCAGACCCAGTATACAAAGCTGATGAACTTTTAAAGCAGAATGGTCATGAGGTTTTGAGACTTCCTCCCTACCACTGTGATTTAAATCCTATTGAGCTTGTATGGAGTTTGGCTAAACGTAAAGTGGCAAGTAAAAATGTAGCCTTGACTACAGTAGAGTTAGAAAGAATGATTAAAGAGTCGTTTGAAAGCATTACATCAGAGGATTGGAAGAAAATGTGTGATCATGTCATGCATATTGAAATTAAATACAAAGAAAGAGATAGAATTACTGAAGAAAATTTAGAAAGTTTCATAATCAACGTTGGAAATAGTGACACCAGTGACTCTGATGAATCTTTGCAGATAGAAGCTTTGGATTCAGATTTTGACTATAGTGACTAAAATAAATTATTATTGAATATTGTTGTTTTTTCATTCAGGCAGGTGGTAGGTTTTTTAGTATGCAATCGGTTTCAACAAAAATAAGAAAAATAATTCTAAAGTATCAAATTAGGTTACTCCAGGTCTGTCACACTAATTTTGAGTTTGCCATACTAACAATTTTTAAATTTGCCGCTCTTTTCCAGTCTCTACTTTCGTTAGCCAGACTCTAACCCTTTCATAATACGCCCTGAGGAAAGGGACAGAACTAGATTTAAAGCTGTCATTTTAATTTAGTTTGTAGTCTGTGGCTATACCTAATAAGTTAAATGGATTGGATTATGTTATTACAGTGAGTTCAAAATAAGAATAGGCAAGATAGGGCATATTTATATATAAAAATATTTAAATATGCCCTATTATTACTATATATTTTAAATATGTACGTCCTATTCCTAATTTGAACGCGTTACATATAAGTTCTTTCATATATTTTTAGGTAGCTAGGTAAATGCACGAGCTTGATGATTACTTTAGTCCCTAAAAAATAAAACCACTTTCTGAAACTTAAAACTTTAATTTATTTAAAAGTAATGAACTTACTAATATAATACAAAAAATCAGTCTCAAAGTTTCATATCAGGTAGGCAGATAACGACGTTAATTAAAAAAATTACTTCTTTTCTTCTACATTTGAGTCATCTTTGATTTCTTTGTGAACGGGACCGGTTTGCTGAATCGGGATGGTTCTTTCGTTCTTCAGTGCAGATGGTTTCCTTGGTGCGGTAACAGTCAAAACACCATCGGAAGAAAGTTTAGACTGAACTGTATCAGGATTGCAGCCTTCAGGAAGAGCGTATCTACGAACGAATTTTCTAGAAATATATCCATGTTCATCTTTCTTCTCTTCGTGGTTTCCTTCCACAATAATGTAGCCATCCGCTGTCTTCACGCTGATTTCTTCAGGAGCAAAATGTTGAACATCCAGATTCACTTGAAATTTATCTTTATCAGCTTTGATATTGGATCCAACTTCGCGTGCAGCGTTTGCCAGCTGTTGCCAGGGTCGCAAATAGTTTTCGGAAATCATAGGAATGGCTGCAACTGTTAACATGTCGTCTGGAGTGATGGCTAGACCGAAATCTTGGTCTAGAAGGCGGTGTGGACGGTGGCGAGGCCAGTTGTGACCGAAGACGTATGGTAGAAGAGACATTTTCCTTGTTATTCACTATAGATCGCTCAAAATAGCACGAAAATCAACTTCGAAATTCAAAAGTTTTTCGAAACTTTGATTCGCTCAAAACTCGCAGTTTGAATGCTTCGTTAGCTCAGTTCAAATACTTGAAACGGGCGCGCTCGCTTGCGTTTATATACCCGTAGCTCCATCTATTGAAGAGTAGAAATTTCTCGAAAATCGTCGAAGCGCAAGCGCGCCCGTTGCTCGGCAACATTGAATGAAAGATTCAATGACCTTCTCGAAATATGCCGGCCGGCTTATATTGTTTGTTTACAATAGACGTAAAAGTAGTCATAGATAGCTAATAATAGTACGCAAACATTGAATTATTTTGCAGTGCAATAAAATTTAACTGTTTTGCCATGTTTTGCAGCTACTTCAATGTTGATGTTTACCTACTGTTAGGACCTGGAGCACTTCTTAGGTTAGCTCAGCCTAGAGTCTAGAGCTCTAGATCCTAATATGGTCTAGTTCTCAAAAATACCTAGTTCTTTTTCAGAATCATATCCAAGATACAGGATTGCTTAGTAATAAACCGTATTGGCAAAACTAAGTTTCGGATTTGGATTGGAAAATTAGGCACTTCTGGATTGGCCTGACATCGTTAGGCAAAACCCGCAGTTTTTTTATTTGAACCAAGCGCTCTGGCCATATTTGGATTGCCGCTCAAATTAAACCGAAAATTGACCGAAAAGATTATACCTAAATAGGTAATCCTTATACTAATATTAAAAATGCGAAAGTGTGTCTGTCTACCTGATACGCTTTCACGGCCCATCCTTTTAACCGATTTTGATGAAATTTGGTTATAAATAAGGTAGATTGTATCCAAGGGAAGGACATAGACTACTTTTTATCCCGGCAAATTAAGGATTTCCCGCGTGAATAAAAAAACTTAATACACGCGGACAAACTCGCGGGCATCATCTAGTCTGAATACAATTGATCGATCAATTGTAATCAGACTAGATGATAGATGTTCGGTTTAAAAAATTAAATTAAAAAGGTACTAAAGTAATTTCCAAAAAACACCCACGTCATGACTATGTATCTTCTGGTTTAGGTAAGTGGTACCAAGTCTTCATCATCGTAATCTGCATCAGACAGCAACCCATTGCCACTTCCTACCTATTGAGCACGTTTCTCCACTCAGGCTTAACGGCTCTGGATGAAATTTGGCACAGAAATAGATTATAGTCTGGAATAACACATAGGCTACTTTTTATCCTGGACAATTAAAGAATTCCCGCGGGAACAAAAAACCTCAATCCACGCGAACGAATGCTCGCGGGCATCAGCTAGTAATATCATAAATTACTCATTTATGCGACTTACGTGAGTAAAACTTACATGACGGGTAATCGTAGCCGCAGATGAAAATATACCTATAGTTAGGTACTTACGTACTTACCTACTTCGTAAATCGTAATTCGTAACCATTATGATTAAATTGTACCATTATGGCCAGTGTTGTTGTCTGGACTAGGTATTATAGTCCAGACTCCAGCCAGACAACAACACGCCAAGTGTGCGAATTCATTTATTATGTACCTACCTTTGAGAATTAGGTAAGTATAAGAACTCTCTGGCTAGCAGCATTGAGATAGGTATCAATCAAACAATCAATCGATCGTTTTTTTCCTTGAAACATTGTATACCTACAATAATGACAGTTCAAAAGTAGTCCACACATGTTTCGTCAATGCTGACGTGCAAATTTAAGAATTAATAGGTAAGTACTTAATTAATAATTACAATATTTAAATCATTAATAATCAATCCTATCCAATATGTATAAAGTACCAGCGTACGGAGATAATATTTTATTACTACCTAATAAGTACTTACTTCAAATTTCTATCATCATCAATGGCTAGCAGGTTTCCTCGTAATGCTTTGCAACTGCAAGTGAATTCACAAATTAGTGATACAGGTAGGTAATTATTTATGTAGATACCTACCTCGTGTGTCCTGTTACCTGTGCCCTGTACGGCAGTGGCGTGCACAGGGTTTGAAGCTAGGGTAGGCATTAGTTAGTCAGAATACCTAGGTATTTACTGACTGTCAGAATGAAAAATGAGCATTGACGTAGGTATTTCCATTTGGGTAAGCAGTGCTATTATTATGCCTCTATGAATTGCACGCCAATGCCTGTACCTACGTAGTGTAGTCTTACTTAGTTAAGAAACTGGGAAAGTTACGTACCTACATAGCTTTCGAGTACCTACCTACATAGCTTGGAATAATAGAAGCGTATTAGGTAATCTAGTAGTTTTGGATTCTAAATTTAAATTACGTCCTAGTCTAGGTAGGTAGGTAATCCCTCGGAGCCTCGACACCAATTTCTCCATTTCATATGTAATAATATTTAACAATCCCAGTTTGTCTATTCTTGTCTTTAACAGTCTTTATTGTCCGAAGCATTCTAGAATATTGCAGCACTGTATGGAGCCCAGGGTACCGTTCATTCCGATAGAATCGAAAGAATACAAAAGCGTTTTCTATACCATCTATCATACAAGGACTTCAGGTGTAATACATTATTCACATACGACTCTCGTCTCTAATACTATAAAATGTAGTCACTTCTGGACTGAAGAAAGATTGCGGATGTCATTTTTCTGTCAAAATTGATGAAGGGTTTTATTGATGCTCCAGAATTACTTGAACGCATAAAAATTGTCGTGCCTCGTGACTGTAGCCGCTTACACAATCGTAAGACATTTTCTTTGCCTCAAACAAAAAGCAACCTAGGTCAACATAGCCCGATGTATAGGATGCAATTTCTCGCAAATAGTAACAGAGACGCTATAGATATCTTCTGTGACAGCATGACTACTGTCAAAAATAAACTCAATGCACAAAAATTAAGCTAGTAAGGTTTAATTAGGTACCTACCTAGTTTAGTATAATTTTCATTTAAGTTTTCATTTTCTTTGTTTTTATTTTTTTGTTTTGTTAATATTTTTTCGCTGTACCTAGTTAATGTGCCCGTCTATGCATGCCATGTCCTCATCTAGAAGACACAATTGTATAGTTTATATTTAATTTATCACGCTTTTTTTAGCCTTCACAATTGTAGTCAGTTTTGAGGACTAAATTAAAAAAAAAAAGTCTACTTTTCCCATATGCCTACCTACCTATCTATAATTTTCTTTCCAAAAGCTATTAAAATTATAAAACTCATTGATAACCATGACCTGCCCCAACAGCGAAAGCTCGAGAACATAAACATACAATGCAATATGCATTTACACATGAAACAGCTGACATCGAACGTTCGAACGTTCTGTACACATCTAGATGCACCGACGGGTCGTTGACTGTCCTTGCAGGGGTTCTCAACTCACTGTCTGCAACCAAGCATTAGCCAAGCCAAGCTCATTTTTGGTTTTGACAATGCTGTCTAAATTAAAAAGAGCAAAACAGTTTTGAATAGTACTGATTTACACAATTGTTAGAGAAACATTAATTAATACGAATCCTCACGAAGTTTAATTTCGTGTCATAAAAATTTAGTTATTTCTGTTAAATGTTTTATTTAACCGGTTTAACCTAAGGAATATATTATTATTTCATTTATTCAAGACGAACAAAAAACTAGTTAAGAAAGATAACAAATAAAAAATAATTTTCAATGCGACCCAACCGTTGAGAACCGCTGGCATAAAGTTATATATGGAACCAAACAATACAATCTAGAAATTTCTACTCGTTACTAGATGGCGCTGCGGCCGGCCACTATATAAGCGCAGCGGAGCGGCGGGAAATGTCAGATTTGAATTGAATTTGGAATCGAAAGTATTCGATTGCGCTACCACATAAACGTTCTACGCATCTTCTTTCGGAAGTTTATCAACCAAGAAGTTTACTCAAGATGTCTCTAATCCCGTACTTGTTCGACGACATTCCTCTTGTACGTCCCCGTCGCCTTTTGGACCAGCATTTCGGATTGGCGTTGACTCCTGACGATCTTCTCACCGCGGTTGCAGCAGGCCCTCTTGTCAACAGGGATTATTACCGCCCCTGGCGCCATCTTGCCGCTGCAGCCAGAGACCTAGGATCAAGCATCAAGGCTGATCCAGAGAAGCTCCAAATCAGCCTGGATGTACAGCACTTCGCCCCAGAGGAAATCAGTGTAAAAACCGCGGATGGATTCATCATTGTTGAAGGCAAGCATGAAGAAAAACAGGATCAGCACGGTTATGTTTCCCGTCAATTCGTGAGAAAGTACGCTTTACCAGAAGGCACTTTACCAGAAACTGTTGAATCTAAACTGTCTTCAGATGGAGTTTTGACGATCACAGCGCCAAGGAAGGTTCCAGAATCCATCAAGGGTGAAAGAAAAGTTCCTATTGCTCAAACAGGGCCAGTTAGAAAGGAAATCAAAGATCAAAACGAGGGAACAAACGAGAAGCCTAAATCTACATAGTACAATGTGCAGTTTTTAAGTTCTCTAGGTTTATGGTGCATTCCAAAGATAGGCAGTGCCATTTTGAGACTGATTGTTTTTATTTTGTGATACTTAATTACTTACCTACAGAATAACTTGAAGTTTTTAATTGTTGAACCTACAGAGTATTATAACTTGAAAGTTATTGTTTAATAAATTACTTTATTAAGCTAATAATATTTATTTTTCTTTAAAAACTGCTCTAATCTACTTACCTAGGTATTTTACCTATTGGGCTCGATCCTAGATGAACGTTAGATGGATTTTAATATTTAAAAAAAAAGTATACCTACAATACAAAAATTACTACTACACTAAACACTATGGTCCTGGTTACCTATTACCTACTTATTAAAACCAAAATCCGATAATAATCGTTAGTAATCTTTGAGTTGAAATAGTACTCTTACTCAAGTGGTATGCGAATGGACGTGGGAATCCACCGCATTATTGTCCCAAGAAAACCCCTGCCATTACATGATTAATGGACTTGGGTTATGAGCTACGACCCTCAGTAATGTGGAATACGACGTAGAGAGGAACTGATTTATTGTTATTAAATGGAGCAGGACGGTGATCACAACTCAAACTTATTAAACGCGGGTCCAACTAGTTATTGCACATTGGATTGGTCTCGACGAGTAGTACTAGGTACTTGGTACTGGTACACAAAATATAACGATAATTTTGTCTATTATACCCATATTCAATTTTTAAAAAATATTCTTGTAGGTACTCAAGTTGAAAGCATCTATTCGAGTAGTTATAAGCCTAAGAAAAGCTAAAAAAAGATTGATTTCCCATTTCATTCTATGAGCGCCTCCCGATTTTTATATAATTTTACTTTTACTTTTTACTTAGTATGTATTAACTTTTTACGTAATTACTTACTTACTTTTTATGTAATTTTCGCCCTTAGGCCATCGATTTACATATCATTTTTGAGCTTGAAGTTATAAGGCTCTGACAGACGCACGTACGGACAGACGGACAAATGCCAATCCACCCAAGCATATTCGCTACTTTCCTACCTTCGCTCCTACTACCTACCTAAGAAGTAGGTAACTTCGCTTCGCTCGGCCGAAGAAAATTCGATCGTATAGGTAATCGTAGTGCACTTTAGAGGAGCGTCGGAACAAAAACCGATAAATGACATTTTCACTTTTTTATTTTATGATCTCAATAATCGGTTGTTTTCCTTCATATCTTGCTCTTTCGTCACTGTAATCTGTTCGAAAATTGATAGATCAGATCCAAATCCTTCCGCGAAATACCCAGATCTGAACATAAACCGATAAATACGCCAAAGATACTAAACGAAGATGACGATCCGAATAAAGACTGATAAATCCTCAGAATCTTTCATTGTTGACTCTTTTGATCCTGTTAATTAGATCATCATCATATCCATAATGTGTAGCATAATCCTATGTCTATGGTCATAATATGTAATTTTGAGTTAATTTCGAATTTCACAATTTTTACCATGGTAAGGCGCATATTATCAACAGCGTTTTATCAAATACCCATATATCCAGTTGGTTTGGTCAAAAACCGATATTATGTCCATTTTGTTTTTTTTATATCTCAACAAATACCATGCACACGAATGCAGAATTTAGGTTTCCCTACAGTGATTCCCAACATCAATAAATTGATAGATTTCGTTCAATTTCTAATTATTTATAATATTTTTACATTTTCCCACAAAAACACGAAAGTTTTTGTTCATCGCTCTAAATTACTGTAACCATCGACTGTAATCTTATAGCTAAAAATGAATTAAAAAATGGTTCGTTAGTCTCGCTAAAACTCTGAAACGATTGACCTATTTTGATGGAATTCTGTGTGTGTTTGTGTGAATTCCGGGATGGTTTCTGTCTACAGTTGGACTCGGTAGGGGGCGCTGGTAATGGGTTCTAGGTTCAAGGCAGGACAACGTATGCCGGGTAAATAAAACAAACATACAATTTTATATACGAAACCTTTAATTAGCTACAACAAAATGACAGAACTTTGTAGGTGGGTAAATGATACAATATAATAATAATATGACTTTAGGTAATTTTATGTAATAATAATATTTAATAGTGTATAAAACAGTTTTACTTTAGAAGCTCAGTTACGGCATATCACTACAGTGCTGTATTCACATTTTAAAATATTATAAATCTTCAATATCGGCTTCGATTTTTCTATTATCTAAAATATTTTTCTATTTTATTTAAATCTTATCGACCAACTTAATAGTGTAGCGTATTTCGAACAATATAATAATAATAATATTATGTAAAAATTTAAAATTGACCTAACCCAGAAATCTTATAATCCACTTTACTGTAATACGTTGTGGGTGACGATTGTAAGTAGGTACCTATTAGCATAATATTACCCTTTGTACCTTATCGTATACCGTACTCCGTAATACTATTATATTCAGTGACCAAATTGAAAAATAAAATACCTATACACCAACTATCTGATGCCTGCGACTTCGTCCGCGTGGTTTAAGTTTTTTTTATTCCCGCGGGAATCCTCCTCCTCCTTAATTTTCCGGGATAAAAAGTAGCCTACGTTAATCTCCAGGTCCTCAACTATACCCATGCCAAAACTCACGTCGATCCGTTGCGCCGTTGAAGCGTGATTGAAGGACAAACCAACAAACAAACTGACTTTGGCATTTATAATATTAGTATATGGATAAAAAAAATGTAGGTTGAATATACTTATATGTTTGTTTATTAAAAATTACTTTTCGTTGCGTCAAGTTGCAATCTGAATAAAAAAATATTTGATAATAATTTATTCCAAGCCGATATTAAATTCTACATAACTAAAAATATATTGCTATATTACGATTGCTATACATTGAGTGTACACGTAGGTATCTTATTATTTGTTGGAAATAATATTAAGGTTATATGGAAAAAAATTTCGATCTGTCGGTGAAAGAAAAGAAAGTGATAGCTAGTCAGCTAAACCTAGTAGATAAATGAATGGCTTAGTTTGATTAAAATTTATTATTCTTTCAAAATTTTACCTAATGGTTACAAGTTGCATTAATTCGTTTTAGCGCCGTTGTATTAGCGACAAAATGCTAAAAGTTTATTAGAACTGCTAGATTTCTATGTTGTAATTTTTCAAAAGCCAGTTGATATTTATAAAAAAACTTTAAAACGTTAATATATAGGACTGGTATTACTACATTTTTATAGGTTTAGATATATTCCATGATAACCTAGATCATTAACTTATAGCTCACCTACTTTAGCACACAAGCGTAACTTCTATAACTTTCTTTTCCATATTGCAGATCATTTCATGAAAATATTGTCACAAAATATTGAAAGCGACGACATCATAAACGAAATAATATTATCTTTTCGATTGAAGTAATCTTAAATTATTTAAATCTTATTTACAAATAATTATTTTCATCTGACTATGATATTTTTGTACCTATATTGTGCAAACTGTAATAATGCAGACATTACAAAAATATCATGCACGTAGTCGGTGTTCAAAATCGAATTTCCGTGAAGTTTTGTGGTATTTTTTATTACATTTTATTTTATCAAGTCTTATGGGCTGATTTACACCAAAAACTTAAGCACGAACTGACTGAATAACGACACTTAAAATTCCTCCATTATTTTTTAAAATTATTATATTTATTTTTAGAAGCCTCTTATATATTACCCTTAATAAACAATTTCAATGTGATACGTGAGAAATTGAGAATTGATATGAAAAGTTAGCGTCACTTTAAAAAAAAAATTGTTTTAAGTTTTTCCAACCAGAACTCCCGGAAATCTACAAATGGTAATGCTAATAAATAGAACAACCATAATTGAAATGTGTCAGCAAATTAGAAAATGTTAAATAAAAGATTTCATTATTTTGCTGGTCTGCTCAACTAAAACGCATAAAATATTGGTCGTAAGAGTGGGAGAAAAAATGTATCCAAGTTATTGCAACTTCTTTCTGTCACAGATTAAAGTTTTTATGATGGCAATGATCCATTTAACATTTGGATAAATTGAGAGTTTAGAATTATATGAATGTTCATTTGAGTTGCCACGTACTGTTATTTACAAATAAGGTTATCAGTACAACTCACTTTTAACAGTTTCACTCCGGCTAGTTTCCAATCCACGTGGTTTCACTAGTTTGGGCAGATCTGAAATAATTTGGGCATACGTCCTGTACCCCTGTGGCCGTTTTTTTTATTATTTATTGCTTTTTATATTTGAGTCTAATTGAAGACCTTAAAAATATTTTTAATGAGCCATTTTAGTTATCATATTTTACTATATATGAAAATCGTTGTCAAATAATGTGCCTATATAATTAATTACGAATACAATATAATAATTGTTAAATATACTTTTGATATAGTATAGCTTATTATTCCACTGTGAAGATTTGATTTGTGTTTAAACACCTTGTTACAATAAATGTCTACATTGTTTTTTAATATGTTTACAGAGTGCAGTGTTGTGTGTAAATAATTTAACAATTTTTTTAAGTACATATATTTAAATTAAATATCTTCAGATTTTTGTGTCCGTAAATATTGTTTATTTCTATATTTTTTTCTATTTACATGGAAGGCATGAGGCGTGCATTTTGATTATTCGGTATATTTAATTTAAAAATACCTCTGCATACAAATAAATATAACAATAAATAAAATTGGTATATTATATAATATTAAGAGTTTTATATAAAACAACAAGAAACATATAAAACAATAATAAAATTTCTATTTAGAAACATTGTACCTATATTTAATATTTAATATACATAATTATAAATGTCTACCATTTTTCTATTTTCTAAGTTACGCCACTTTGCTTTGCAACATCTAACGCTAGAAATATAAGTACAAAATTGAGCTTTATTGATATGTATCGTTAGATCAATTTTACTCGATCGTGTCAACAGTGAAATTTACAAATTGTAATAGAAAACATTTTAAATTGAATTTTAACCAAAAAAATATGACTATAAAATAATTATTATATTTTCTTTTCATGGGCAAATAAGGAATATTTACAAGCCAGAATTTATAAGCTGACAGAAGAACCATTATTTTAATATATCTAATAAAAATCAAAATCGCTTACAGTTACAAAATAACACGGTTTAAGGAAATTAGGAACAATATCAGAGGCAATTAAAAGAGTCATAAACATTGACACAATTTGCGTCGAAATTACCCGAAGAATGTTGTATGGCCATATAAGAATCGTAATTTACTAATGTGATAAAACTGAATAAGATACAAATAATCAAATTAAAAAGTAGTAGCCGTATACAACTTAAATTAACGTTTTTAAATAGACTTTACTATAAGTTACTGCTAAGGCAAATACTTATTTCAATGAAAAAAATATTCCATAAAAGGGAGGTAGTGCCCCGTTCCATTGGCTCGTATTGGCAGGTGCACCCTACCCCCCGATAATACGTTCGAAACATAAATACATTGCAAAACCTGCTCTTAAATTACCTTAAATTAACAGTTTTATTTGATTGATTTGTTGAAACGTACTGATAAATAAAATTGAAATTGGATTGCTTGTTTCTTGTTCGAAATTTGGTAAACCAAATTTTATGGTACTGCAGACTGAAATATTGTTTTCTTAGTGATATATTGCAGTTTTAAAGCCGGGCCAACAAGAGTCTACTAAACTTTGGTTTTTTTATTCTTTGATTCTTGTCCAAGTCAAAATAGATTCTCAAAACAAGTGAACCGCGGTTTAACTTGAATTTCATTAGTGTTGTGAACTTATGAATTACCTACTTAGGTACTTCATATGTCCGAACTTTTTTTTTTTATCCACTATAAGTTAGTCTTTGACAGTGATCTCACCTGATGATAAGCTAACCTGTTAGGGGCATGGCAGTTATATTAAACCCATTCCCCTATTCGGTTTCTACACGGCATCGTACCGGAACGCTAAATCGCTTGGCGGCACGTTTTTGCCGGTAGTAATTAGCCACGGCCCAAGGCCGAAGCCTCCCACCACGCCAGACCAGGAAAAATTCAGATATTATATTTTCCAAAACTGATCCTGCTGCGGATCGAACCCGGGACCTCCGCACGTTAAGACTGCGCCACGGAGGTCGTCAAAACTCTGGAATAATTTAGAGGTCGCCATCTATCCCAGTTATGATACGCTCTAAGAAGAACAATCGCGGATGGAATAAACTGGAATCACTGTCCATATGAGCATTTAAATAATTTGAACTTGGGTATAGTAACAAAAATTGCAATAATTTGTACCCAAATTATAAAAAAAAAACATGAAATGCAAGGTAAACGTAAATAACATTTATTTTCATCACCTTTTGGTTTCTTTCATTCATCAAAATGGAAATATTTATTTTGATTGATCTTGTATCTGTAGAAAGTATTTAGTCAAAAGCACTTGTCAAATTCTACGTGAATAAAAAAGAACAAGAGAAGTTGGCCCAAATTGAAAAATCTAAAAGTCACGATTTCCGTGTAACTTGGTGCTACGTAGGATTAGCTTCAGCGAGTTACAAAATAGTGAACGAACGACGATTGACATAAATCTAGGAACATGTATACCTACGGTTTGATAGATAGTAAGAAATAAAGCAGTTATTACAACTTTTCAAGAACACTCAATCAACATAAATCATATAAAGAATACAGTAACAGTCCTTTAAGAGTTTGTACACCATATAGTCTTTTCAGACTTTGTACATACATACACTTAGACGTCACTAACATTGTTCAAACTCTTTACAACACAAGAATCTATGTCTACTTCAAATTAAAGCTTCTTCTTTTACCAACAACGCATTACCAAAGTAATGTACCTGATATACAATTTTGTCTAAGTGTTACCTATTTAATGTAGCTAAAATGACGGGCAAAATTCAGCAAATTTAGATTAAGTTAGGAGCTGTTGTATGCTTGAAGTATCCGATTATAATTTTAAAAACGTTTTTAATCTAACAGAGTAGCTACATGGTTTGTGCTCCAGCTGAAAACTTACCTACAGCTGTCTTTCCCAGTTCACACATTAACAATCAAGACTTCAAGACTGCTTGCCATCATGCCCAGGGGTACACTACCATCGCTTAAAGCCGTATGGTTTTGATAGTGTTGACGTTCGTGTTTTAGAATTATAATCCTTATTTTAAGAACATAAAACATGACATAAAACTGACATTTTGAAGTAATACTGCTTTAAGATTGTTAGTAACCTCCCATATTGCTTTGGCGCCTCTGGCTGGTATCCGGTGGGTTAGAAATGCTAATTTTTGCACATGATTATACAAAATCAGCCTATTCTGGAGTCAGCAGACAGCAATCATCCTTGAAGCAGTAGGTACTGACACTGGGTTAACTAATCGAAAGGAGTAAAAAACTCCCAAAAGGATGTAAGTGTGACGCGATATAATGGTTTGTTTAATAAGAATCCGGAGATTAATACGAATGTCAGTAATGAAAATAGCATGATCATGATAATAGCGACGAACATATTGTATTATATATGTACACAGAGCAGCTGATAAATTACTATCGAAAGTTCGTCATAAGTAGATAGGTACCTATGAGTGGCAGATAAGATAGATAGATATATGTAGATATAGTCTTTATTGCCACACATATAACTAAATTATAAACAAAATACAGAAAACTACGCGTGCACAAGGGCGGTCTTATCACTAAAAGTGATCTGCTCCAGACAACCTGTTTCTGGAGGAACTTTAAAAAGTAGCGGCAAAGTACAAAAATATTAATGATCATGCAATAATAATATACTACTTAAACTATAGATACTAATAAGACATAAATAAGTAAATAAAAACTGATATACATATTACGTATATAAACCTACATATAAAAAAATCTTAAATATTCTATAGCATATAGAAAAGTTAATAATGCTTTTTTATCTTTTTAAGCCTTTATAATCTTTTTATTATTCCTTGCGTGTATTGTATTTGATGATGTAATATGTATTTATGAATTCGTTTTACTTATTTTAATTAAATGAGACGTTTTCAGTTTGTTGCTTACAATTTTGCCCGTCCGTGTGTCCTAAACATGCACTCACATTGATTATAATCCTAGTTACACTTATCTAACAGAAAGGCGCATTTTCTACAATAGACTACTCCTATCTAAGAGATCCGATATTAACGTTACAGACAGCACAATAAACTGCACATTTAAACAATTTGACCTATAAAAACAATTATAACACTCAAAGTGAAATTTCGGAAAATGGCAATAGCTACGAAGTGGAAAAAGATTAAGAAGATGGCAATGAAAATAGAAGTAAAGAGAAAGAAGCTAAAACAGCTGTCTCTAAAGTAAAATAAGAACAGAAATCTAATAGTGTAAAAGGCGTAGTACACTTATTTACAAAACCCAGCCTTAAAGATCGACCTACAAGCACCAGTTCTAAGTCGAAAATAAAACGAAATACACTTAACTATGATATGTTTAGTTATCATCTCAGTCTTCATACTACTACTAGAGTCAGTCCTAAGCTAACGGATTTAACGATCCCATAAGAAGAGGACGCGATTTTTTCAAAACAGAATTCACCATAAAGCTTCTCCGAATTAATAATAGTACATCCAATTTCGTAATACACATCTCTAGAAAAATATTTAGGTATAATTGCATTAGCAACGAGTTCATTTAAATTAGTATATATTGTAATACTCACAGCTTTTATGATATGTTTCGTTTCCTTAAATTTATTTACATCTAATTCACTTATATCTATGTCTTCTGTGATATGTGTCGTTTGTGCGTTACCTAAAGCGAGTGCATTGTGCGGAGCATCAATATAATTTACAACAACTAGATTATTATATTCAATAAATTCTTCGTAACATTTCAAAATAGATACAAAATCTTTTACAATAAAACTCTTTGTGAAAGGAACAACCTCTAACGAATTTGAAGATGATTTACGTTCCGCTCTATCCCTATCGATATGGGATAAATTCGATAAAAAATTGACGATAGTTTTTTTTAAAGAGGCGGTAAATAGAAACAAGAATATAAATTCGTTGAAATAATAGATAAAGGTAATGAGGGAGATTAAAATGTACAGTTTGATGTCAGGTCTGTTGGAATTGATGGCGGAGCTAGGCGGTGTGGGATAGACGACGTCCACTTCAGCAATTTTAAATATGGAGAGGAGCAGATGGGAAGAAATATCTTCATGCTGTGAGTTGATGCGGGTCTTGACGACCTTGAGGACATCGATGCAAGCCTCCTGAAAAAGAAAAAGGCATATTTGAAACGTATATACAAATTCAAGTTTCATATAAAAATGTTTGGTACTAATTTTTTTTCAATTAATATGCTAGGCGCTTGGCTGCGATTGGATCTGCCTGCAAGTAATTACCTAGCCACTTAACGTGGAGCGCGCTTTGCTAGAAGGTGCCTATTCTCTCTTGCTAAGTTCATATACTTTACCTTTTCTTTATCCAACAATGGTTCCCCAGCCTCCTTCATAGCCTCTTGTTCTTTTGGCGGAACACTTGCAGATATGATCACATTTTCATTGCTGATGTTGAAGAGCGTTAGAGTACAATTCGTCTGGAACAATATGTTAAAAGATGTTGAGCACGGTGACCAAAACTGGAACTAATTTTTATGACTGTTTAGTATTTGTTTTTATTTTATTTTTGGTATTTATTAGGAACTTTATATATGAACAGTCACGCTGAATTTGTATGACTGTTTTAGTTTATTTTATTTGTTTTATTTTAGATATTTAGCAACTTTAATTATGAACAGCAACAACGTCACTGGAACAGATAAGTTTGTGAGAGTATAATATGTTGACGAAAATAACTAGACAAAGGATGAATGTGTTGAAAACATTTTACCTATGGAAACGTAATGTAGGGATTGTTGGATAAGTACATCTATTCGTAAAATTTAAACAAACGAAACATCGAGAAATTGTAAAGGGTTTGCAGTTTGTCACAGGTTTTGTGTTATCGCAGTCACTTTACAACATTTTATATCATTTAATCTCCAGACTATTTATCTCTCTCTAAAACCTGGACCATTTCTAAGGCACTACATTACATTATTATGTTATACAAATAGTTTAGGAGATTCTAGAATTATTATATACTTTATTTACAGAAAATTATTAATTCATATCCATACTACTATTATAAATGAGAAAGTGTATCTGTTTGTCTGTCTGCTACGTTTTCACGGCCCATCTGTTCTACCGATTTTGATGAAATTTGTACAGGGATAGGTGGTATCCCGTGGAAGGACATAGGCTACTTATTATCCCGGAAAATTATAAAATTCCCGTGGGAATCAAAATATTGAAAAAATTAATGGTGGCCGCGGCATTTTTTTTTAATATAAAGGGAGAAAACCAGCAGGCGGGTCACCCGATGGTAAGTGATTACCGCCGCCCACGAACATTTGCATTTTAACTGCCTCGTTGGTCATGTTTGACTGCGGCCGACGAGGTCCCGGTACCGGGTTCGAATCCCGGGTCGGAACATAATTTAGGATTGGGTTTTTCCGACTAGAAATTCTCAGTACGAGCCCGGAGTTAGGAAGTTGGCGGTGTGAACCCCGTGCCTCGGAGAGCACGTTAAGCTGTTGGTCCCGGTTATTATCAGTAACATGATAATAGTCCGCATTAAAGCAGCGTGGTGGGTCTAAGCTGTAATTTCCCTCTCTCCTATGAGAGTGGAGGTCTGTGCCCAGCAGTGGGACGTTATTGGGCTGTAGTGGTAAACTGTTCCCGCTTCACCAACTTATCGTATCCAATTATATTTCATACCTCGCCATGATGCACGATATGCAAATACTGTTGGAGTAGTCTGACCGAGTCTTCAGCGCCCAAGCCTGTGTGTGGTCTCAGTAGAGCTTCGTCAACAGAACTGAAGCCAAGCAATAAGTAGACACCCTCAGGAAGCTTGTATTCTCCTGAAATTTATGTGTATGTATTTTAAATCTCATTGATGCTTAAGTAAAGTAGTAACTAAGGTGGTATATTTTATAAAGATTACAATTAGTATAAACTTGTCTCTAATATTTCTGCATATTCAATGTCGTACCATTCTACCCGATTCTGTCATCAAATGCATCCATCGCTACGCTCGGGAAATGCATTTACCAGGGCTAGGCCTAGCAGTAGCAGCGGCCGCGGTACAGCTGGTAGGGTATCTCGCGTCTATAGTCACAGTCTGAAATGCACTCACCAGGGTTAGGCCTCATGCAGATGAAGGAGCCGGAGTAGCAGGAGCAGCGGCCGCGGTACGCCTGGTAGGGGATCTCGCGTCTATAGTCACAGTCTATAATGCACTCACCAGGGTTAGGCCTCATGCAGATGAAGGAGCCGGAGTAGCAGTAGCAGCGGCCGCGGTACGCCTGGTAGGGGATCTCGCGTCTATAGTCACAGTCTGAAATGCACTCACCAGGGTTAGGCCTCATGCAGATGAAGGAGCCGGAGTAGCAGGAGCAGCGGCCGCGGTACGCCTGGTAGGGGATCTCGCGTCTATAGTCACAGTCTATAATGCACTCACCAGGGTTAGGCCTCATGCAGATGAAGGAGCCGGAGTAGCAGGAGCAGCGGCCGCGGTACGCCTGGTAGGGGATCTCGCGTCTATAGTCACAGTCTGTAATGCACTCACCAGGGTTAGGCCTCATGCAGATGAAGGAGCCGGAGTAGCAGTAGCAGCGGCCGCGGTACGCCTGGTAGGGGATCTCGCGTCTATAGTCACAGTCTGTAATGCACTCACCAGGGTTAGGCCTCATGCAGATGAAGGAGCCGGAGTAGCAGTAGCAGCGGCCGCGGTACGCCTGGTAGGCGGGCGCCGCGTGCGAGTAGTGTGCGAGGCGGGAAGAGCACGGAGCGCGAGGCACGCATGCTACCTTGCACGACACTTGCAGGGAAACCTCGCATACACACAGATCCGTGCACTCTGCTAATTCCGCTGAACGGTACAGCTGTGGATAACATAGACGGACTGTTAAAACCAGGGCCTTTGCACTTAGAACATTTTTCTGTTGTATGGGGATGTTAGTTCCACAACTCCCTAAAGGATGGCGCTCATGGCGCTTATCTTGTACTGAAAGTATGTATACTTAAAAGTCTGTGATCAGGGTCTGTGATGGCGCTGAACTAAGTGTTCGTTCAGAAGCTTATGTTTTAGATAAATTAATGATTTTGCCATTTCATATAAATACAAAGCTAATAATATATTAAACTTTTTTTTTTGAGCAGAATATAAGTTATCTTATATAATTTATAAAGATTTATCTGTTATAAATTTAGTTTAGTGGAATGAGTTAGAAGTTTAATGAAACATATGTGTTTTAATTTCCAAACGTGGACAGCCGCCATTTTAAAGTTTGAAATTCGACATTGACATTGACGTTTTCTGGCATGCCGGATGCCGGGTGGACAAAATTATTATTTTTTTGATAAATTCGTTACAATGTGAAACTATATTATTAGAGTGTGTATTAAGTGTGTACGATGTGAAAAACATGAAACTGTGGAATAATTGTTATACTTTATGTATATGTTTTGTAATTGCGAATATAAGAGAAAATAATCAACATGCGTTTCATTTACTAACATCTGAACATCTTTACAGTTGGTGTTTATCGTATAATAATTTATCTTAATTATTACAAGATCACATAATTCTATAGTTGCCAAATTAGGTGATCTTGTAATAATTAAGATAAATTATTATACAATACACTTTGTAATATAAAGTACTATAGCATTGTGCTAAGGTTATAAATATACATATTTTAGTTAGACAACTTCCCGATAGATGTCGCTGTACATTGAAAGTCGAGTAGCAACTCTATACCAGTATATATAATGTACGCTGTGGTTAAAACTTTCTTTTTAAATAGACGGCCTTACTTATCATTCAACAGATCGCTACGTAGCGATAAGGCCGCCAAATTCTATACTTACTTTATTTTTAGCTAAGTTTACTGTATTTTATTGATGTAAAATTTCCTTTGCTGTACATTATAAGTGTATTCATTCATTCAAACATTCAAGGCGTGGTTTGAAACACATAAAGAATTAGGTTTGAACTGACGTTACGCTCGTGCATGATTGGAAAACGGGATTTAACGTTAAGCCGCACCAAGCATGCCAGTTTAAATTGCATCTAAAGTATACAAGGAATATACTATTCTCCTGAAAGTAGGTTTGGCAAGAGATATAGAGTTAAACAAGGCTTTGAAGTGTCGTGAACTCAGTTAGGAAATACGTATAGAAATTATCTATGAAAAAAGCAATTGTTATCTAGTCTTTAGTGATAATAATTAATTACTATAATGAAATAGATTCCTTTTAGAACACAGTAACTCAATTTCTCAAGTCTTGGGTGTTTTGTCTAGTGAAAGAGATTTGTCGTTATATATAATATAATACTACTATAATACGCTTTACTATATGAGTCTTAATTATTTAGAAAACTAAGAAAAACTTCTGTTATAGGGATACAAACTCACTCGTCTGGTCTCCCCCATTTTGATGTACTGCGCCTCGTCTTCGCTTTCCGGTTTCTTGACAATACAATATTTCGCCGGCTCCATTGTTGTTGTCGGCCGAGTTGTTGTTGGTCGCGGTGTTGTTGTTGTCGTCGTTGTTGTTGTGGTGGTGGTTGTTGTAGTGGTAGACATGGCAACTGTTGTCGTTTCAGTGGAAGTTTCAATGACAGGTTCCACTATTTGCGCAATCTCATTAGGCCCGACCGTTTGCTCCGACATGGTTGTTATTGGGCTTAGTTCTTCGCGGTTTTCCTTTAAAAGTATAAAGGTATAATATTAATAAGGATAATATGTTCTTTATTTATAACAAGCTAATGCCCGCGACTTTTTTAAAGCTTTTTTTCCCGCGGGAGCTCCTTAATTTTCCGGGATAAAAATAAGCCTATGTCACTCTCCAGGTCCTCAACTGTACCCATGCCAAAAATCACTTCGATCCGTTGCTCCAGTGCGGCGTGGTTGAAGGACAAACCAACAAACCAATAAACCAACAAACAAACACACTTTCGCATTTATAATATTAGTATGATGTTTTACAGATAGATCAATTGATAGCTTAATTTTATTGTTGAATGTTGGTATACATAATACTAATCCATACTAATATTATAAATTATTATAAATGCGAAAGTGTGTCTGTCTGTCTATCTGTTTACTACGCTTTAACAGCTCACCTTTTCAACCGATTTTGATTAAATCTGGTACTGATTGTATCTCGGGAAAGGACATAGACTACTTTTTATCCCAAAAAATTAGAAAGTTCACGGGGAGAAGGAGTCGCTGGCCAAAAAACAATTTACAATATTTACTTATGTATTATGAACAAATAAGGCTCTTTACTCAACAATCTGCACCGCTGGTTTTGAGGAGGAGCCTTAAAGTGTCCATAGACGCGTTTCCGACTATTTTTATCACTAAAATGTATAAATTAACTAAAGTGGCCTAGTAACAACAATTCATCATTTCAATAACTACTTTAAACTATAACTAAAAAACTACTTATAGCTAAGCTAGGAAAAACTTTATTGCCAAATATTATAACCCAAATTCTCGTTTATACTCGGAACTATCTAAATAAATAAGGTGGTATGGTATGTACAATGGTAGGTAGATTTTCGTTCATGACGTTTCGGAAAGCGACATCAAGATAGCTTTAATGATTGTAAAAGTCGAGTAAAGATTACCTGCATGACATCAACATGCGAAGTCCCATGTTGAGTGGTATGACGGTGGTGGTGGGTCGTGGTACGGTGGTGGACAGGCGGCTCTGGTGCGACGGTGATGTACCTGATCCCATTGTCGAAAGGAGTGGTCGTGAGCAGGGAGCCGTAGGTTTTCACATGGTAGTCGCTTTGGGATTCCACTGGAAATATAAAATAGAAGTAGTATGAACATCAATTGGAAACAAGGGGCACCTTTTGCCCCTTGGTTCGTCCTATTCGATTTCTATACTAGGTATCAGAATCTGTGACTGATTTGGTATCAGAAAGACTTCCATGGTGCACCATATACTGCAGTAACAAAATCTGTTACTTTAAGGTTAGTCTATTAGATACCAATCTGTATCTTACAGGGGCTTGTGACAGTAATAATGGTAGTATGGTACCATAGCAGCCATTTCCAGCCCCTCTAGCTAAGTTACATGTCTATAATTTTTCTATTATCGTTAACGCTTTAGCGAAAGCAATTAAAAACGCTAATCGTACACTATTGACTATATTTTTTTACCTCCGCGTTTTTATTTAAGCGTTAACAATTACAGAAAGAGAATAGACACGAAACGTTACTAACTTGGCTAGGGGGCTGCTGTTCAATAATCTATTCTCCGAATTGATGGGCAATACTGATGGCCAAATGCCCTGTTTCGTGGCTGTACGTCGCAGTATCAATGGCAGACTAAGGCTCCAAGTGGCTCCACTATGTGTACCACCGAAAAATGGGTATTTTGAAGCTAATGTAAGGCTCAAAAACAAAAGCCCACATACTCACCAACGCAAGGATTGAGCCACAAAAGCCGTTGCCAGCCTAGACAGTCGTACAGCTGAGCGAAGTCGGTGCCCCGGCAAGCGCAGGCAGCCCTCAGTTGAGTACCCAGGACCGCCACTACCGCAGCGCGACAAGACGCTGGTGATCCAGCACAGCCCTGCGTCACGGCGTCTACTGCGCACCATTGCTCGTAGTTTTCTAAACGGATCCTGAAAAGATTAAAGAGGGATTTAAATTCAAAAGTTTTCTGTGTCAGCTAGTTCATTAATAAGGAAACTGGTATGCAAAGACCCTAGTCTTTATCATATCACTATCTGAACATTAAAGGCGCTGGATTAGCACTGAATTGCTCAATGGATCGCCATCTAGCTTAGATCGCAGTCAAAGACTTACTTGTAGTGGAATAAAAAACTTGCTACCTGTTCAGAAATTAAAATAAGTTCATTTCAAATTATTACACAGCTGGGTCTTCTAAAAGCAATTAATTTCTAGATTATGTGACTGGATACTGACGCAGGTCAGGTACCTGCGTCAGTTTGTAATTCTAGTGCTATACACCGTAACAAGTTGTAATTTTTGTCACGAATCGTGTTACCTCTGTTCTGTTAATTGTTTGTGTATAATAAAGTGTTTTTACTTACTTACTTCCTAGTGCTGTACCTTCAATTAGTACCTACGGAGA
The DNA here is from genome assembly GCA_964035005.1 of Erebia palarica. Lineage (NCBI taxonomy): Eukaryota > Metazoa > Arthropoda > Insecta > Lepidoptera > Nymphalidae > Erebia > Erebia palarica. The sequence continues at coordinate 6,107,851 of OZ035992.1, forward strand.
AAGTATAGGTGAGGCGCAGCACCATGTAATACTTGTTCGGTAACCAAATGAGAATTTTATTTAGCAAGAAAAGATTACATTTATTGTGCCACAATGGGCGGTTATAACAAAATAATTGTAATCTTTTCTTGCTAAATCATGAACTTCCGCAAAGTAACGCCTGATTCTATCCAATAGAGAATTTTATTTTCAACAGTAGGTAACATACCTACTGGTGGTACTATCCTACAGTAAACTGAAACAGGCTATGATGATGACGATATTGTGCTATTTCACTACAATGCTACTCCATGGCCGATTACTGAAATAATAGACGCCATATTTTCCTGTCCAGTGTAAAAGTGTACTTTGTAATGAAAGAGCTAGAAGTTTAATCCGCCACAATAGGTAAATCTATGTGGTACAGTGTGTGTCTCGCGATATTCACCGCACCAATCTTCCAACTTATTCTCAACCTACGTTTCAATCCGACACCGAAATTAATCGAATTGAGTTCCAGTTCTTAAATTATCATAGATTTCCGCAAAGTAACGCCTGCATACGTTACTTACGTGCTTGCGCACTTTGTTTTGTCGAGCGACTTGATTCATGTGAACGAGCCTTAACCGCTGTTTGGAATAAACAACATAATATTGTTAATTGAAGTCAGCGTAAAAGCGAGATACTTCAAAGGGACATACACAAGGAGGGTAGCTAATTAATTTTCAAATAAAACAGACTCACGCGCCAGCGTTTAAGCATACTACGTGAGACAATTTAAGATTATGCTGTTATTAAATACAATATCTCTACATATAAGATCTTTAGAAGACCTCTTTGACATAACGATCAATTCAATTTAATTCAATTCATTTATTCAATTTAGGCACACATATTGACGTCCATTACTCACATTTAAAACATGATGGTGATAATTAGTTACAGTATCTTAAAACTAAAGCTACGAGGGTTCCAAACGCGCCCTGGTCTGAGAAGAGCCCACAACAAACTCAGCCGGGTTTTTTTTTCATTATTAACTTCTTTCTCCTCCTCCTTTGATACTATCTTTTTTTTCCACTACAAGTTAAGCCTTGACTGCGATCTCATCTGATGGTATGATGCAGTCTAAGATGGTAGCGGGCTAACCTGTTAGGAGTATGGCAGTTATATTACACCTAAACCTCTAATCGGTAACTACACAGCCGGTACGATAAATCGCTTGGCGGTACGTCTTTGCTGATAGGGTGGTAACTAGCCACGGCCGAAACCTCCCACCAGACCAGACCTGAAAAAATTCAGAAATTATAAATTCCCCTAACTGACCCTGCCGGGAATCGAACCCTAAACCTCCTTCGTTAAGACAACGGAGCTCGTGACCTCTTCCACCAAAAAATCTTCTATGGACGATGTAACGCCATGTTGTTCGGTTATTTGCGACATGCAGCGCTTCGTGGAACTCTTATTTCAAACACCGAAAAAAAAGACTTTTTACTTCGGCACAAAAATTTTAAACCAACCTACCTAATACAAAATAGGTAAACCCGAAAATGCAAAACTAGAAACAAGGGACGCGGAAAGTCTCATTGCGGTCAACTGCTAATTGATTGGACGCCTGTCAGTCCTCTGTGTCAGCGGAAATTCCGCAAAATTCGTCCATTCTGCCTCTCGGGGCTCAGGGCCGTGTCAAAACGTTACCTAACGGGTTTAGAACAGGGAAATTTACAATTTTTATCTAGGATAAAGGAAATGTACAATATTCTGAAGTACCTGCGGAATTTTTCCAAAATTTAAAATTCTAATGTTTTTATTCAAATAAACTTTAACAATTGCTTTTGAATCGTCGAGTGAATAAACCACTGGTTCGGAATGCTATTCCTACCGAGAAGAACCAGCAAGAAACTCGGTGGTTGCTCGAAAATATTTACAAATAATTATCTACTACAAAAAATCTATAACATTTATATTTACAAAAAATATACACCATCCAAATGATCGCTCTTTTGCATGGTTCCCAAGGCACTGGCGCTATTGCCACTCTGAATTGCCAGGCTAAGCCGTTGGGCTAAATTTGCGCTTATTTTAAAACCAAGAATTATTACAGACTATACTTATACTAATATCAAGAACCAATAAAGTTGTGTTAATCTTGTAATGCATTGCAACATGATTGCAACTTGCAACGGCATTTCCACTGCGCCGCCATATTGGCAGGTCATTGCAAACAATTTGCAGTCGACCACACTTGCATAATTGATTCCCGCGCGTATTGCTCCTCGTTATGACCACTAACTACGTGGGTGAAGACTAGATGTTCGAGGACTTAGTGATAATGAAGTCCGGCCATATTTCACGGTCCATCCAACCATTAGTAAATTTTCACAAGAGCTGTGCCCATACGTATGTAAGCTCCTGAAAAAAGCTTATTATAATGTTGAGGATTACGTAAATCATAAAAGAGCATGGATTTGACTCGCTCCAGCAATTAATTGAATTGTAATTTTTTTTTTAAAAGAGCCACCACCGAGTTTCTTGCTGGTCCTTTCGGTAGGAATGGTATACCGAACTAGTGGTGGATCCACTCGACTATCCAAAAGCACTTGTCAAAGTCAACTTGAAAAAAAAAAGGATTTGAATTTTGAATACGTTCGCTTTTTTCAGAAAATTTATCGAAGAGTTCCTACGGCATCTATAATACCTATATCCACGCAGATGAAGTCGTGGGTTTGATAGGTTTCATCGAGTTGAAGTGTAGGTATATCACCTATCAGCAAATCAGCTCAATATCTGAACCTATCTTGACAATATCTATAACATTAGTACAGATTATAACTTGCATTCTAGAAACAGATAAAAGTTCCGAATGGGTTCCGGGATCCTAAATCACAGGAATTTTCAAGTCAATTAATATACTTAAAATACATACCACAAGAACTTTGGCTATCGAACCCTACCCGGCTTTCGAAGAATTTTTATTTAGATTCGATCTAAAAAGGGGTAAAATCGAAATCGTGGGCAAATTCTAGTTCCATAACATTCAGTTTTCGCGTTCTTTTTGGTCTGAGTCTGTACCTACGCATATAAAGTATCGCACGGCAAATATCGTTCAAGCTTCCAGCTTGTCGAAATAACAGGGTCCGGTTGTCTACTGCCCTGTCCCGCCATATTGGCAGGTCATTGCAAACGGTTTGGAATCGACCGCACTTGCATAATTGATTCCCGGCCCTACGCTATGCACTGCCTCGCTATAATCACTAGATATACTTGCGTAACAATTTGCTTTCTGTCTCATGCTATTCTGGTATTCCGTTTTTGATCATGCTTCCATTATAGTATTATTAATGTGAAATTACTGCACACAGGCACATATGTCTGTTTGTCTGTCTGCAGTCTCCTACGCTTTAACAGACCGTCTGTTGAATTTATTATTCTTATTTATTTATTCATTTAATACACAAAAAGTTACGAGCAACTAGTCTATTTGGTGTTTCATAAACTCAACTGAGTTTTTCTATACACCAACGAGCCCTCGACATTAGGTGGACCATAAATAATATTATAATTGATTTTGACAATGTTTGATACAAAGATAGATTGTATCTCTGAGTTGTATCTCGGGGAAAAACATAGGTACTTTGTATCCCAAAGAACTTTTTTTCAAAGAACGAAGTTTTTAAGTAGCCTATCAAAAGCAAAATTTGAGTGAAACTTCGAAATTAAAAATGTAAGTAGTTTTGATTTTTTGCCTGAAGTGCTCCTCAGGTTATTAGAAGTAGATAATATCTCGTTAGAAAGTTCCCACTCCTAGGGTGTCAGCTTCCCATCAAATGTCTCCCCGAACATGTTTTTTGTAGTTCCCATAAAAAAAAATGAGCTAGGAAAATTCTGTCAATCCCAAAAAAAAAACATCTACAAAAGGATGAAGGTCTATAATATCCCGTACTAAAGTTGCTCATATAAAGAGCAATGAGAATAACCTCTCAAACTAGGTATTTGTTGTAACATACACACACGCTTTACGTATTCAGCAAGCCTGTTATTTAAATTTCCACCGTGCCCACAAGGGAGCAAGAATCATTAACGGTTACTAATAAATATTGCCATTGGCGAAATTAACTTTCTGAAAACACATGGCGACTAAAAACAAGGTATTCGGACAGTTTCATAATATTTGTTTTCAGGTTTTAATTTGTTTCATTGTCTATTTCATTACCAAAAGAAAGGAACATATAAGTAATATGCTATTGCTAATTATAAGAAAGGCGAACTGAATAATCGACAAACACACTAACAGCTAAACTCATAAACCCCTGGTCGTGGCTTCGGTTAAAAAATACTTCCAGTTGTTCCTTAGTTTAGTGGGTGGGTACAATTTGTATAGGCGATGATACTTTGCCGACCCTGACCTGATTTCGAAGTACGGAAGGCTGAAACGAGACGAAAGCCGATTCGAGTGGATTTTCTATATATTTTTAATGATTTGATTATAATGAAAATAGCTAATGCCCGCGGCTTGGTCCACGTGGAATAAGTTTATTGCCTGTCCAAGTCCTCAACTTGACTGAAGGACAAACCAAACACTTTCGCATTTATAATATTAGTATGACTTGATGGCCGCAACTATCCATTCATCCGCTTAGATTTAGGTTTTTGAATGATCCGGGAACTCTTTGCCTTTCCGGGATAAATAGCCTATGTCCTTCTTCGGGAATCAAACACTGTACCTAATTTCGTCAAATTCGGTTGGAAACATGGACCGTGAAAGCGACGCAGACAGACAGATGCACTTTCGCAATTATAATATTAGTATGGAATTATGGATATACAAGTTTTTTTAACGTATTTTTTTTATTTTAATTTGAACGAATTTTAATAAAGTTGTGATTTTAGACTATGCTGCATTTTTAGCAATCTATAATGTTACAGAACCACTTATTTAAGCACCATTTTCTTTAGAACGATGAAGAAAACAATGCATCGCAAAGAAAACTGCATACATGAGAGTTCTCCATAAGGGCGAAGTCTGCTAATTCACGCTTGAACAGCGCACGTGGTGGACTATGGCCTAAACTCTTCTCTAAGTGGCGTGCACAGATTCGGAGCCCGGGTATGCATTGGTTACGTTAAGATACCTACTTTCAGGCAGAGAATGATGAAAATTATGCATTGAGCTTTTTTAGCTAAGGTAAGCATTAACTTTATGCCTCTATGTCGTGCACGCTGCATCATAGAGAACCATGATATGTGGGTTGGTGATAGGTATAAATGATAATAATAAAAATACATTTAGTAGATAATAAAACAAATTTAACACACATACGCGCGCATTCGCTGTGAGGCTGTTTCAGGCTTGATGAATAACGGATAAAGGCTTTCTAGATCCCACGAGGCATCCCCCGAATAACATAAGATCAACAACCTTTATGAAAATCAATAACTGTAAACGAGTCGAGTTCTCCTATAGTAGGGCTGCCATCACTAAAATCTGGCAACCAGGACAAGACACGTGAAAAACCCGGATTTTGGAGCTGGACATCTCAACAGTGTGTTTTTGTAAAGTTACTTAGCACCTAAATTATAATTGTAAATAATAGTTTTTGATAATACAAGTATTTTTTATTTATTTTACGCACGGGCCGCCCGGCAGCGACCGGGGATTTGAAAAGTTTTAAACCCGGACTACAATTGAAACTCCGCCCGGACGCCTTTTAAACTAGGACGAATCCGGAGAAACCCGGATGGATGACAACCCTATCTTCTAGGCACTAGGCGGGATTGAGTAAGTCCCTGGTGGCTTGTAGATACAATCCATTCTTACTGGCCTTACATCTTTACACTTTAGTAGGTAGTTAATTTTTTGTTTAGTTTCTTGGATTTTCTCGTTCCACACACATTTTACACAGTACATTTTAATACTACAAATGCCCGTGACGTTGAAGTTCGAACGCATGGATTTTGGTTTTAGAAAGATTCTGTCGGAAGTCTTTGATATTCAGGTGTAGAAAATATGGTCCGAGTCGTATCTTGGATTTGGGACTCTGAGACGGTTCATTCTCGACGGGGACTGTGCCGCTAGTTTTTAGTGGGTATTCTGAAGTGAGTCCAGCGATAAAAAAGGGGTCGATAATATGTTCCACACACCGACCGGTAGACAATGGAGAAGTGTACAATTTTTTTTAATTTATTATGAAAATTAAGACAAAATAAAACAAAAATATGAAAGAATCATTAAAATATCTCAACAAATGAAAAGTTATGGAACTTTAAAGTTGCGCTTAAAAGGGTGGCGTGACGTCACATCACCCTATCAACCGACTTTATAAAGCCGAATAAAAGAAATAAATGGACTTAATGTGACTTAATTGAATTAAAAGCACTTAATTTGTGTGTGAAGATAACTTTGAAGTATAAAATCTCGGCTAGGTATTAAAACTCACTCACAATTTTTCTCACTCGAGTAAGATACAGCAATCGGTGTACATTAAATAATTAAACTTTTAAATCGTCATTTCTCAGTCATTTATAGATGGATTAAAAAAAAAAACCACAGATTTATTAGTTTTAATCTATATTTTACTCCCGTTGTATTAAAAATGATTAACAACATCGTGAAACTTCTCCATTATTCTAATATAAGTAAATGTAAATACCTAACGTCATTAGTTCTCGTCATTAGTTATTTGTTCTCGTAAGCTAATCAATAACCTTTATGAAAATCAATAACTGTAAACGAGTCGGGTTCTCCTGTAGGCATCAGGCGGGATTGAGTGAAGTCCCTATTGGCTTGTAGCTACAATGCTTCCTCAGTGGCCTTACATCTTTACACTTTAGTAGGTAGTTCATGTTTTTGTGTTTTGTTGTGATGCTTGGATTTATTTTCATACCTACATTTATTTCGTCACTAGTTGATGCCCGTTATTTCGACCGCATGTAATAAGTTTTTTAAATGCCCATGGGAACTCCTTCATTTTCCGGTACGAAAAGTAGCGTAAGTATGTCCTTTCCCGGAATGCAACCAATCTCTGTACCTTCATCAAAATTGGTCGAAAAGATGGGCCGTCAAAGCGTAGCAGACAGACAGACTTTTGAATTTATAATATTAGTATGGATTCATATGCGTGGATATAGGTTTATGAAGGAGAGGTATTTGACTTTCGGGCATAAATGTAACATCCGTCCGTCTCCGAATTTTCGTAAAATTTTGTTTAACAGAGGGGCCATGAAAAGGTTACAGACAGACACAAAAATGATAGACGGGCTCACCTAGTTGTCTGTTTGGCCTTAGCCATTAATATCATTGTTTTACTAATTTTATTTACAATATGTGTACAATAAAGTAAATTTTACTTTTTTAACTTTACTTTACCAACTCGACCTTCGTTTCGCTACGAATGTCGCCGGCTTGCTTCGCTCGTGTTCAGTGCACGGTATTGTTCTACTTGGTCTTTTAGGCGCTTTAGACTTTATATAGGTCCGTTCTGGCGAGCTTCTGAACTACTCGCGGCAGGCGTGAGCCAGAGTGTGACAGGCGGGTAGAGGGGACCAGACGCCACAAGGTGGCCTGGGTACAAGACAGTGTAGCCTTCTTTTTTTTTTATCCACTACAAGTTAGCCCTTGACTGCCATCTCACCTGATGGTAAGTGATGATGCAGTCTATGATGGTAGCGGGCTAACCTGTTAGGGGCATGGTAGTTATATTAAACCCATACCCCTATTCGGTTTCTACAGGCATCGTACCGGAACGCTAAATCGCTTGGCGGCACGTCTTTGCCGGTAGGGTGGTAACTAGCCGCGGCCGAAGCCTCCCACCAGGCCAGACCAGGGAAAATTCAGAAATTATAAATGCCCAAATTGACCCCGCCGGGAATCGAACCCGGGACCTCCGCACGTTAAGACAACAGCGCTACACACTGCGCCACGGAGGTCGTCAGACGACCAGGTCGTCGTAGTTTTTGGGGATTTCTATGGTGTGGTGAATGTCGCGGGCTATAGTTGACAGTGTTACAGTTGGTAGAGTTGGCAGTAACCTTATCTGCACTCGGGGTCCTCGTGGCAGGCGTGAGCCAGAGTGTGACAGGCGGGTAGAGGGGACCAGAACCCACAAGGTGGCCTGGGTACAACAGTGTAGCCTTTCTTGTGCACGAATCTTTGTGCGTTGTCATCAGTGAACTGACCTGCACTCGAGTTCTTCGCGGCAGGCGTGAGCCAGAGTGTGGCAGGCGGGTAGAGGGGACCAGACCCCACAAGGTGGCCTGGGTACAACAGTGTAGTCTTTCTTGCACGTGTGCACGAGTCTTTGTCCGTTGTCATCAGTGAGCTTACCTGCACTCGGGTTCTTCGCGGCAGGCGTGAGCCAGGGTGTGGCAGGCGGGTAGGGGGGACCCAACAGGGGGGCGCTGGGCGCAGGAAGGGTGCAGCCTCTCTTGTGCGTTCATGCATGAGTCTTCTTTGTTGTCCGTTTTCCTGTAAACATATTTTGCTCAATGTAGTTTGTGATTATTCTCCTTCGTGCATTGCGATTTAGGTATTCTAATATACCGTAAATTATCCATACTAATATTACAAACGCGAAAGTGTGTCTGTCTGCTACGCTTTCACGGCCCAACTACTCAACCGATTTTAATGAAAGGTAATTTTCAAAATCGGTTCAGTAGATCCAGAGATTACCCCCTACACCGTCACAAACTCACAAACTTTACCTCTTTATAATATTAGTATAGACAAGTTAGCCCATGAGTCAAAATGGGCAGGTGTTTTAGGCAAACGTTTTTCACCTTAGCTGTATAATGACTTGTTGGTCGGAAGGTCTGATTTTAGCCAAACGCTTGCACATAATAAATTAAAAAAAAACCTTTTTCAAAATAATAAATTGCTAACTTACTTGCAAAGGCAAAAAGCAATCTCAGTATTCCAAGGCACACCGGGCTTCCTATAAAAACCCCGCAACGCAGCCATGCACCCCTCCCGGTCGCAGTCGGTCGAGTGGCACTTCTGCAGCACAGGCGTCAGTGACGTGACGCACTCCTTGTCTTTGATGCACGTGTCAAGAGCTGTGTGACACGTGGACTGCAGCGCCACCTTGTCGTCACCTGCTTTACCGTTTTCCTTGGCAATCCTCTCTGTTGGTTTGTGCGTTTATTTTTGTGTTAAATGTGTCTTAAGAGGAAAGGTGGCCAAAAGGAGTAAACAATACTTGCTCTATTGTTATTATCCACGGAGAACATGGATATTATAACGGTGGCCACATTTAATCTTAATGTTTGTCAAACGACGTCTTAATGTTGGTTAAACGGACACTATAGATAATATTTAGTACCTAATATGCAAGGATTTTATCACAATATGTTTAAAGACTTTCACTGAGTTGTTCGAAACAAATTCAAAAATCTAGGTGGAAATCAAACTAATTTAATCACAGGAATCCGTAGTATTTTTGATGTGATGGAATTAGTTAGACTATTCACTTAATACTAATAGTAATAATTAATTAAACTTTATTAATTATTCATAAGAATAAGTAAAGAATAACCTTAGGTTAAACGACCTATTTGGTTAAAAATGTATCTATTAAAACTATGGGTTTGCAGAAAAATAATATATCTTAAACTTAGCAAAATATTTATGGTATTGAGCCTCTTTTGTTTTTTACCAACGAAATAATATCATAAATAACGTAAAGGACAGTTATTTACGGTATACATTTTATTAATGACAAAAAAACTAGCGGAGTATTTAAATTGGAGAAATCTCAATTTAAGTAATTGATTTAATTTTAAATCTAGCTTGCATTGAGTTTCACTTCAAGAATTTATTTCATCTTTCGTAGAAAATCGCCAAACGAAAATGTCCTTCAGTTCCAACTGTCTTACATAACGAAATATAACAGCCACTATAAGTGAAGACTAGTGTTTAGATCGATCAAGCTGAAACTTGGCACGAAAATAGCTTAGGTCTTAATCTAGCTGCAATTTACCGACTAGACGCAGAAGAGCGCAATAGCATCAAAAATTTAACTTCAAGAGATTCTAATAAATCAATATGTACACTGAGTTATAATTATACACTGTAAAAAATCTCAGTAGATTCATAACTTAATATTTTTTTTCATGTTTATAATTCATTTAAATATCTATTAATGTAAGTGTGTATATATGTGTAACAAAATCTCAGAGTATTACGTTGTGTACTAAAGATTTTGTTACTCAGGGCACATCGTATCTAATATATGTGTCACCGTAAGATTGTAAAAACCGTTAGATTATAATCTAACTCGCGAAATTGTAAACTGACGAAAGATTGTGAACCGTTCAATGTTCTGAATGTCAATTTTTGAAATATTCATTGTATTTATGTTTTCTTGTCTGTTTCTTGTAGGCTAGGTTAGGGTTCGACATAAATTGCGGCCGGGCACTTAGGTTACATTTTACCGAAAAATAATGCGTTAAATTTTAATCTTTCGATAGTTTGTAATTTCTCGAGTTAGATTATAATCTAACGGTTTTTACATTCTTACGGTGACATATGCATCTTTTTTAAATTGCTACATGGTACTTAAAAACTGAAATCTATTATAACTTGATACTTAGTCATAATTATGTAAATACAAATTTTGTGAGGATCAAATTAATCAAAACGCAGACTATGCGACATTGCCGCCTTCTCCTTTTTACAGGCTTTTATATAAATTACAATGCTTGTGTGTTTGTTTAGTTCAAATATTCAGCTCAAAACAGTTATACCCAACCGATTGAGATGAAATTTTGCATACATACTCGTTTAGTTTGGATGACAATGCATGGTTAACCAGTGTCGTCATTCTTAATCCAATATGGCGAACTCCAAAAGCAGGCTGACCATTTCTTTTTATACACCCCCATGGCACAATTTAAAAGGTTTGCTGAGAAGAATACGAAAAATGAAATGACGTCACATTAGATTCAATATGGCGGACGTTAAAAACTTGTTTATAAGACTTTTTATTACTTATATTTCAGTATACATAAAAACACTCTAAAAAAGATGCATTGCTTTGTTTCGACTCGGTCTCAATCAATTTGCCTTCGAATTAAGTGGGCCGTAAACGGAAATTTAATTTTGCTTCAAATATTGTTGTAAATAAAGAGTCCATCAATAAAACATGAATGATTATCTGTGAGCAACTTGATGGCTAAATCTAATAATTGTTTAATCCATTTATGAATGTAATATTACGAGCATAACGTGTCAGCTTTGCGTTTACAGTTGAAATTAATTGTTACAAAAGTTAAAAGATTGTTAATTTATTTATTGATGAAGGTTCGATTGTACTGATATTTGACTCTTTCGATGTATTTCACTCGTCAGTTCGTTCCCGACGCCATATTGGAATAACTTGTATAAATACGAATGTTTTACCATCGGTAGGCAGTCTCCACCGAGACTCAAACGATTATTGAATACCTTCGGTGTTTAGATCGTTACCTTGTTTACGAGCTGCGGTAGTAACTGCAGCCTGGTCAAATGATTTGATACTATACTATTGTTTAACTGAGTTTTATAAATTAACTAATTACATTAAATCTCTCGTGGTTAGAGTACAAATATATTAAAAGTGTTTTATTAATACCTACTTCTGGATTGTTCTCCAACAGTTCAGAAGTGGGATATGATTCACGTTGCCTTGATTTTCCTTTGCCTTCTGCACATCCGTTTTGTTATTTTTTTTTTTTTAAATAATATTAATAGTGGGTAATTTAAAAATATTATTTTTACCGCTGCCTGTAATACAGGAATACGGATTAATTGCTAAGTAATCAGACCCATCAATAATCAGAAAGACCGAACGGAAATGTTCATGGTTTCTTATTTTGTTTCATGTGACGTACGCTGCGCCAAGGCGGGCTCTGCACAGCCCGTTCTCTCGCTCCGAGCAGCGCCTCGAGGGTGCTTTAGCCTGCGAGCCACGCGGGTGCTCCGAGCACCGCCTCGAGGGCGCTTCGCCTGCGCACGTCGCGGGCGCTTCGCCTGCGCACCTCGCGGGCGCTTCGCCTGCGCACCTCGCGGGCGCTTCGCCTGCGCACCTCGCGGGCGCTTCGCCTGCGCACCTCGCGGGCGCTTCGCCTGCGCACCTCGCGGGCGCTTCGCCTGCGCACCTCGCGGGCGCTTCGCCTGCGCACCTCGCGGGCGCTTCGCCTGCGCACCTCGCGGGCGCTTCGCCTGCGCACCTCGCGGGCGCTTCGCCTGCGCACCTCGCGGGCGCTTCGCCTGCGCACCTCGCGGGCGCTTCGCCTGCGGACCTCGCGGGCGCTTCGCCTGCGGACCTCGCGGGCGCTTCGCCTGCGGACCTCGCGGGCGCTTCGCCTGCGGACCTCGCGGGCGCTTCGCCTGCGGACCTCGCGGGCGCTTCGCCTGCGGACCTCGCGGGCGCTTCGCCTGCGGACCTCGCGGGCGCTTCGCATGCGGACCTCGCGGGCGCTTCGCATGCGGACCTCGCGGGCGCTTCGCATGCGGACCTCGCGGGCGCTTCGCATGCGGACCTCGCGGGCGTTTCGCATGCGGACCTCGCGGGCGCTTCGCCTGCGGACCTCGCGGGCGCTTCGCCTGCGGACCTCGCGGGCGCTTCGCCTGCGGACCTCGCGGGCGCTTCGCCTGCGGACCTTGCGGGCGCTTCGGGGCCCTTCGATCTGCGCGCCTTGCGGGCGCTCCGGGCAGCGCTCAGAGGGCGCTCCGGGCATCACCAGCACGGCCAGCCGCGTGACGACAGGTGTTGCCAGAGCAGCCACCGGTTACGTATGCCCCTGTGCCGTGCTACCGACGAGGTCGACATCCGGAATTCCAGAGGTGACATCCTTACACTCAATAATGAGGGTAGAGATGGTCTTGATTTACTTAAATTTTTAGTCCAAGCATTAAAGTCCATTACTCCTGACTCGCACAAAATAACGACTATGCGGTTGCATAAAGTAAACTAGTAGGCATGATGACAATAATAATCAATGAAATTATCTGATTAAATAGGATTCGTCGATTATAAAAATAAAAGTATCTATTTTTCTATTTTGAACGAGATTGTTATTTATTTTGATAACATGAAACTACAAAATACGGCAATTCGCCATAATACATTGAGCACCAGTCAGAGTCCTAAATCCGTAAAATCTGCTTTTTATATAGTATTAAGAACTTCATGATAGTTATTACAGGTTATGTTGATGAAATGTTGTTTTTATAAAACTATACCTTAAAATTTAATATGAAAGGTGATTGCCTAGTGATTAAGACGTCTGCCTCCTATTTAGAGCGTTTGGGTTGAACGCCTATTACCTAGTATACTTATTGTATTACGGGTACCTAATTGATTTTTAAGAGATAAAACCTAACCTCAAAAGGATCGAATTTATTATTAAATTAGGACCTCAAACAATATTATTAAACACACACCATTTTACAATAACACTAATTTATTAAAACCAATCTAGGATCTCCCATATGACAATTCTGCATCGAAGGTTCGACATAATGTTACCATGGTACGCAGCACCATGGATACAATTTGTCATAGCGGACATATGAATCTATTTTGATCTAGTACAAATGCCACTATTATGATGTCCAATCACAATGTTGGTCTAATTTTATTCCCAACAAAAATTACTGATAAATTATTACATTATCAGATTGTATAGTCTGATATAATACCTACAGTAATACTCCTTCTCCTGGAGACCGCAAGTTAACCACGTCAGCCGACGTCTCTTTGCTGCTATCGGCTCCCTGAAACGCTGGAAGGATCTCCTTCCAGTCAAAACTAAGATATCCTTAGCTGAAACACTCCTTTTACCTATACTGGACTATGCCGATAGCAGTTACACGGATCTCACTGAGGAGTTATTAAACAAGCTTGAGCGCTTACAAAACATGTGTATTCGATTCATCTATGGATTGAGAAAATTTGATCACGTTAGTGCGTATCGTGCTCGTCTCGATTGGCTTCCAATTAGGTTGCTTCGAATTTTTTATGTTCTTTCTTTACTATTCTCGATCCTATATGCTCCTCATACTCCCAGCTATCATAAAGAACGTTTCAACTTTCTCGATGCCGTTCGCCATATGCAGCTGCGTTCTACCATGGATAATAAACTCAAAACTCCTAGCCATCGTACAAAATTTTACAGAAAATCGTACACGGTGTATGCTGTGCAGTTATGGGAATCTCTACCCAAAAATATTAGAAACTCCAAATCTTTGACTATTTTTTAAAAATAGTCTCAAAGAATATTTCCTTAACCAAGTCGTGCCATAATACATAAATTATACTTCTATCGTAATTCGTTACGATGCGTTTTTAATTTTATTTATATATGTGTAATTTGTGTATGTTTATGTGTAATATTATTATTGTTGTCTATATTTTATTTACATGTAATGTATATATGCAATACGTCTATTATATTTTTTATATTATGTTCTTACCTATTATAACTTGTACTGTATTCTGCCACACTACCCTACGTATCTTATTCGAACGTCTCGCCAAAGGTTGCCTGGTAGAGATTGCTCAGTAAGCAATAAGGCCGCCTTTGCATAACTAGTTTATAGCTAACTTTACCTTGTATTTTCATGTGTGCAATCTATCCACAGTAATACCTTGATCTTTGTCAATGGATTCTGTAACTAGCTTGGTCAATTGAATTCTATTCATTTATTTGCTTTATAAAATGTTATATAATAATACGGTGTAATACAATCTGCCATCGAATGGCATGCAATATTATTAACTCAGTTCAAATGCATTCTTATTATATATTCCGTATTTTAAGTCTATGCCTGATAATAACTAGCTTAAATAATCAATTATAAAGAAATCTAGTTTATACAATATTACATTATATTAAACTATTATTAAATTATTATTTTAACACAATAAATATTAGCTGTTTATACAAGCACAAGAATACATATTACCATTCAGTAAAATTAAAAATAAATTCATTAACAATGAAATTGTTTAAATTAAGACAGGGTAATATCTTTGACAGTCTTTTGAAGTTTATATTGAAATCGCCCTACAAAATGCGTTTATTTTATACATAACTAGCTTTATGCTAGGTACAAGTAACCTATTTCTAAGCCTTTGTAGAGCCTGGCCATGAGTTTCACAATATTCGAAGTAGTTTTTTGACAAAGATGCAAATTTCCTTAATGTAAATACAGGATAAATAAATATCTTAAGTGCCTTAAACATGGGTTTACAAATATCCAGGAAATGTTCCCTACACATAACACGTATGTTCTTTTTTGGAAGCTATTGAGTACAGACGACACATATCCATCATATGTTTTCTAATCAATTGCATAGGTAATTAATGTGGTATTTCCAATTGCAGTGGAAGTCTATTTAATAGTTGGTTATTAACTGAAATATAGCAATAGTAGCTGACCTATTTCTCCTAAACCGTGCTGTGTTTCTGTTAAAATATTCAAACGTTCAGCTTGATTATACACAAGACATGGTTACATTTTTCACGACACTATCAGGACAGACTGAGTGAGGAGGAATCGGACTGTTATAATATATTAACCTATCTTAACATGACAAAGGTGTCATGTGAAGACTGTGTTTTTTTTAATTATGTTTCAGGACAAAGGTGTCGGAAAAGCGTTATAAATTTTATTTATTTCTGTTGGGCAAAGGTGTCCTAAATTATTGCATATATGACAAAGGTGTCACAAAAGCGTTATTGGTTTTATTTATTTTTGTTGGGCAAAGGTGTCCTTGCTTGGACGACAAAAGTGTCACCAAAGCACAGAAGTGAGAATTATAAAAGCGCTTACGAAAGTCAGATCAATATTGTACAAAACAATATTAATATAAAGGTCATTGACCAAATTCGCCTAAGAATCAACACGTGTTTGAAATATACAGTAATTCTTAGCTTATTTTATAACCTTTATTTCAAATATTATAATTCAACGGACACTTCAAATTAATTACAAAATAAATAAATGGGTATTAAATTGATTACTATACGTTTCCGTTTCTCGATTATTAACCACAGATCAATAACTTACAGGTTAAAATAATATGCAATACCTCCACTGCGCTAGTATTCTGAATCTCGCAACGCCATCTATTGAAAGTACAATAATTTTATATATCTAACGCCATCTGTAATGTTTTTGATGAACTACGGCGAATCTTTTCTTATTTACGTACTGTTTACAGGTCTATTCCAATTGGATAAAGATGGTATTTATTTGTCCAAGCAGATTGATTGTAAAAATTGAAATAACCTCAAGATAAGTCATTTTTTAGCAAGCGTCCGTTGTTTTAATCTGCTCTCAAGTATAAAAAGGTATTTATTTGAACCCAGTAATCAATATTAAAGACTGTTGGTTCTTAGGCAAACTTCGTATGGGGACGGAACAATGTCCTTTACATTGATATGTCATTAAAATTAAAAAAAAAAAAAAGTTATCCAGGTACCTAGTCATACAACATTTAATGTTATTTACAAATTACAGTGTCGTAACTTCATAATAAAAATGTCATAATTTCATAATAAAGGTACTCAAGTACAGTGTTATATATTTCCATGCGTTTCAAAAGAGTAGATTTATTTGTATGTTGGACAAAAGTGTCCTGAATTATTGGTTTTGTTTATTTCTGTTGGACAAAAGTGTCCTAGCTTAGATAGCTCAAAAGTACAGAAGTGAATAAAACTAATAGTTTTATTTATTCTTGTGGACAAAGGTGTTCCTTCTTATTGTGTGCAAGACAAGGGCGTCAGCAAAATATTATTATTTAAAGCTAATTATTAATATAAGCTTATTATTATTATAATTACATTTATGGGACAAAGGTGTCCTATGTTGTTGTAATTGTCATCACATATTTTTTAAGTTTTTAAGAAAAATAACTTAAATCGTTACATGGATGTGAGGACACATTTAATAACGGATGGCCGAATCTGTTAGCCGATATCTGATAATTATTACGTGCCTTACACAATTTACTTTATTAACGAATTGTCATATTTATTATTTGATTGAACAACGATGTTGACGACCGCCATTTTGTATTTTTCCGAGCAACGGTACCTTCGTTGTTCAACGGTTGCGGCGTCAACACTAGCTGTGTCAAAATTATTTTCGATGTTAGACGCCACCGAGTTTCTTGCTGGTTCTTCTCGCTAGGACGTGGCATTCCGAACCAGTGGTAGATTCGCAGTTGTGAAAGTATTCATATTATATGTGATGATAAGTTTTTGAGATTAGTGGCTGTAACCTTAGATGTTTTAAATATGTTTGTTCTAAAAGTTCATAAAGTGTGTCAGATTTTGAAAAATACAACGAATGAGGTTAGTTGTATCAATTTACAATTTCTTGAGAATAGTTTATGTATGTTTGATAAGACTGGAAGTTCAGCAGTTTGATTAGTGTGTTACAAGTAATTATTATTAGTAATTATGGGCAAGAACGCCCCAGGGAAAAACGTCTGATCATGATTTATATGATTTGGGGCATAAACGCCTGTGATATGACATAAACACGAGGACGTGTTGTTCTCAGGACGGCCGAACTGTCAGCTTTGCGTTTACAGTTGAAATTAATTGTTACAAAAGTTAAAAGATTGTTAATTTATTTATTGATGAAGGTTCGATTGTACTGATATTTGACTCTTTCGATGTATTTCACTCGTCAGTTCGTTCCCGACGCCATATTGGAATAACTTGTATAAATACGAATGTTTTACCATCGGTAGGCAGTCTCCACCGAGACTCAAACGATTATTGAATACCTTCGGTGTTTAGATCGTTACCTTGTTTACGAGCTGCGGTAGTAACTGCAGCCTGGTCAAATGATTTGATACTATACTATTGTTTAACTGAGTTTTATAAATTAACTAATTACATTAAATCTCTCGTGGTTAGAGTACAAATATATTAAAAGTGTTTTATTAATACCTACTTCTGGATTGTTCTCCAACAAACGATACGAGTAGATTTATTTTATACCTGAAACGTTTATTTTGTGTCAAAAAATATATGTATTCTAAATTACTTAATCCAATTATCTTTCTTAACAAAATGTTCTACATTTAATTATTTAGCTTCCAAGCCAAAATTAATTTAGTTACAAAATCTTTTTCTATTCTTAATTACTCAATTTCGTATAATATTTATTTAAAAAAAATATACGTCTGTGTTCAATTGTGATATATAAAATAACGTGTGTGATTAAAATATAATTCTTATATAATTATAAGAATCAGATCAATTAAATATTATAATGGTACAGAAAATAAAACCATAAAATATAGTATACAAAATAAAGGTACAGATTGATGAAATAAATAAGGTATTATAGTGGGGGATAAATACTCTTATATACTCATGCTTAAGAAGAAAAGTATACAGTACATTGTGACATTAATGTTACATACGTAGGATACTTAGGTATAATATGTGATTATCATACGTGAGGAAAAGTCTTGGAACTGTGGTGTTTTCAAAGAACTCAAAGGATTAACAATGAGTGATACATTAAGATATGGATCAATTTACCAAGCAATATCAGAAATATATCATGCTAATTATAATTAGTATATTATTATAATATGACTTAAATGTTTCGACTGACGAAATAATCCCAACGAATGAGTAATAGGTACTTATATGTGTAACAGGTTTTGATGGTTAACTTACCGTTTAAAACGATTCCACAACAAAATATATCAATCTCGCATAATCCAAGGTACACAAAATAAATCACGGCGGATGAATGTTTAAATTTTTAGCGCAAATTGCAAAGCTTCGCGGAGATTTACGCGTTTAAGCGCCTTCCGTAAATCGCTCCTTTAGAACTAATTCTTTTACCTTATGTCGGAGGTGGGAGAGGGAAGCATATATCTCGAGATATTTCTAAAGCGCTAAATTAACCTCTCTAAGTGTTTTACTACGCAAAGCTTTACTCATTTCTCGCTTAATATCGCCCCTCTGCGCTTTAATATCTACTAGACTAAATCCAGTCGTGAAAGGTCTACTAGTGTTTTACTGGGGTTGAAATGGTTAAAACAAAGGAGATGAAATGAGACTCGGGCTCACGGGAAGTGCTATGAAAGGAAACCACAGGGCTCCGATGAATTTGTTAAGGGAGTCTAGAAATGTACAATTTTGAAGCTGGAGTGTCGAATACGATATCTATGGTTAATATAAATTAGTCTGTTTCAGGTGTACTTGATGTGTATATTTGATTTTTAAATAATTTTAAAATCAAAATTTTGATTTGTTGACTAATTGAACTATTAATTTAATCTTTGTTCTATTGTTTGTCACTAGACATTATTAATGTGATACGTACGGTTCTCATCAATGTATCCAGGGCCGTAGACGGTCTTGGTGGCATATAGGGGGTCTTCGCCTCCCCCCGGCTCGTGATTCCAGCGATGATAGTGATGCCCGTGGGGCTTGTAGTGCGGACTCGCATATCGATGGACGTGCGTCATTATTTTGTCGGGGGCGATAAGGTTGCCGTCCTGCGTTATCGACATACCGCCAATCCACGACGACACCCCAGTGGCGTTCCGATTGGCCGTGCGCCCGTCCGACATCAGCTTTACTGGAATTGCATCCGTATCTCTTAGCTGTGGGAAGCGACCCGGTCCAAACCGCGAAGGTCTGTCACAGGCGATCGCGCAGGGCCGGTTCGGTACAACAATAATCAAAAACCCTACTAGAGTTAAAACGACAAAAACAACGATATCGGCAAAATTACGACATACAACGGGCAAAAGTAAAATTTGCGTGTTGAAATCGAGTTCGGTCTCTGGTAATATAATTTGCAAAGCCTTCCCGATCGGCAACTTTGCTGAACTATCGTCAAAGCCAAGTCTATGCCGCGCAGTAACCATAGAGATCGTAGAAATAGAAGATGCAGAGAAATCATGCAATCATGCTCGAATTAAGAGTGGAAATTCATTTTAGACTTTCAGAGCGGGCGCTTTAGCAGGGCTAATTGGCTAAATTCCCCCATTGAAAATCTAGAGCATTTCAAAAACAAGGAATAAAGGAAAATACATAGCAGAATTTAAAGCATGCGGGCATAAAGTAGGAGCGAAATATTATTTACCTATTATGCTTATAATACAGATGCATAGTACCCAATAGAACAGTCTTCTCTTATGCAGTCATCTCTATCATAGTTTTAAATAAAAAAGGAGTACTTTAAAATACAATTTATGAATGCATAGAAACAAACATAATTTTATGAGCCTTATCTTTGTTTTTTGAAATTACCTAACCTGTCTCACTAACTAAATTACCCTGTATTATTTTGAATTTTTAATTGCAAGTATCGTTACAGATGGAGAGGCCACTGGACAACGGTGACAGGGAGATATATCCCAAGCCGTCGCACTTATTAGAGCTGTCATTTTAGTTTACTTCAGGTGTATTATTTAACCGTGTGTGTAATAACCCAACGTCATCCTAAGCCGTGGTCCGAGCCTCATAGGAGGCGCCCTTAGGAAGACGTTGCCCCCCCCGATGTCATCGAGCCCTAGGGCTCTTTTCTCGGCGATGCCTAGCGCTCGCCCATCCCCCCGGTGACGCTGTAGCGGCCGGTAGGGCCTACGCAGCATACTTAATCCGAAAAAAAAACGCTCCTACTTTACGAAGCGTTGCGAAGCGTGCAGTGCTATAGGCGACGGAATCCGATAGACACATAGAGAGAGAGGTGCGGGGGCGGCTCACCGTGCCGGGGACGAGGGGGGCGCGGGGAGAGGAGGGCGGCGCGGAGCAGGCTGGCGGCCGCCGCGCGCGTCATCAGCCGCGTCCCGTTCTCCGTGAGCAGCAGGATCGTACCGTCCGGCGCAGCGTACCGCGTCACCGGCGGCGCCCGAGCCGCGGGCTTGGGGGGCTCGAACAGCGCGCGGACCGCCGGCGGACATCCGCCCCACGCCACCGCTGCCCCATAACCACGTTACCAACACACTACCGCCCCCGTGCCGAGCCGCGGATTCGGAACGCACTTAATGGATCGTCGCACCACCTATTGCCGCACTTTGATCCAATCAAATCATCACAATCCTTCTCGTTAGCTGACATCTCTTCACTTGCTACTTGGAACTTACCGTTTTAGCAATAGTAATAAAATACGTAACCGATATTATGAGGGGAATTGAGCAGAGTATTTCATAGATAGGACTAATAAAGAAGGTAATCCCACCTTAATAGTAAAAGAAATTACTAAGATAATAAAAGTGTAGATACTTAAAATTGAGTCAATGATAAGAATTGTGACGATCGCGATGTTATTATCATAAGTTTGGCTTTACAGTCGCCCATATGAGATAAGCAATCGACAACCATGCTAATAGTTATATAAAGATTACAATAGAGAAATATTGCTTCAGAAAAACCTACATGTATCCAAATTCATGTCAAAGAAAAGATGAGACAGCTTAATAAATCTCATAATATCCCAGTTCATTTATATGATACAAGTTATAATATCTATGAAACAAATATCCCTAGTGTGATCTTCTGCGGATCTTCCGCATACAGTTCTTTGTCGATTGCAAAGCAACCTGGTGGAGGCAAACGTCCCTTAAGAGTATTCCTTCGAAGACGAAGTAGACGTGAGAGTTAGGGTAATGTACGCCGCCGTTTATGCTCTATCAGTAGCAGTCGCAGACCATTCACCGAAGGCCGAAGGTGTGAAGCCAAGAGTTGAGGTAACTGCGGGCATATGTACGGTGTGTGAGGTCAGGAGTACACTAAAAAGAAGCTCAGTGTCCGTGAAACATAAAGGTTAACAGCCTTGTGTGGTTAATCTGTGATCTAATTCAACCCTAAGGCCTAGGCATCTAATCGGTGTTGAAATAATAAGAGGCACGTATACGAAAAGGAACATGAAAAATAAAAGATACGGAACAGAACTAATTGAACACGTTGACGGCTATTTTGTTTTGAGTCTAGTACTCTTCAAAGCGTTTTATAAGTGTTGATATTTTGTTTTTTCATCACTAACGTTAATATAAATTATAGCAGGATATTTTGTGTTGTTTGAAATCAGTTGTAGGGTTTTAATGTTAAGTAAAATCATAAAACACTAAAGTTCTAAGTGTTTGTATATATGGTGTCCCGCAAGGCACAATTACAGATACAATACTCATAATAATACATGTTGTTGACCAATCTAACATTTTATAGTGTCACATCAAGTATATACCTAAGCGTTAACACTTAAAGCTAAATAATATCCAATAAATTAATATAATGGGGTTTTGAGCGAGAAAGTGTCCTTAAACATTTAAATGGGTAATCGGGAACAAACAACTATGAATTTTGATATATATTAAGTTTATTTAAAAATGTTAGGTATAATTAATCTGTCAGTCATATAATAAGCATTCATTTATTATTTATATAAAGAGGTTATTCGGTACATATATCTACCTAACTATTTTTCCATTTGGTTGGTATTTAGAACTGATTTAGGAATCAGAAGAACTTTTAGATTTACTTTGCGAGAAACAAATTATCGATGGATAAGTAGGTACATTCTAACTTTGGTAAAGCTTATGGTTTACCTCCTTATTCATACTAAAATATTATAACCACATTTAATACAATCAAGACAACTATTTCTTCGTCGTCATCATCATCCCATACCATCTCACTACAAAGCTCGGATCTCCTAACGAGGTAGATTCTGGCCAAGAGCGGATTGGCAGACTTCCTTCATCGATAAACGAAGTTATATTTAATTGGGTATTTGACAACAAGTCAAACAACAACAGCAACTTTTTCGAAAGTCCATGGTGTTGCATGAAATACTGAACTATGACATCATCAAAATTCAACGCACTTTTTATTTCAATCGATAGTTTAAAATGGTTTTCGAACATTAAAATTACTGGTGACGTGGCTATTTCGACTTTTGGGAGATCCTGTATTTAATAATCAAAAAAATATATATCTATAAATAGTTGTTGACCGAAGTTTAAAGCATTAGATATTACCATTGCTACAATTAATACTCCTTTAAAACATCTACTTAGATAGGTATAGTAATAATTAATCTAATATACTGGAAGAACTCTATAATACCTCTCATATTACTTACATAATGGTATATGAAGATTGATAGGTATATTTTGCATTCAAATCTTAATTGGAAATTCGGAAAGGCGGGCGAAGGTAGCATTTAAAAGGTATTTTTCAAGCGAGGATATTTTTTGCCTCTAACTTAGTAGCAATTTGAACAGTTGTGAGCTTTCCCACGTTCTGAAAGCGGCCCTGAACCGGACTCATTGTACGGCCAATGTTCTGCGTGGCTTTGTTCAAACTAATGCAGAGTGTAGTGAATGTGTTTACAGCTAGTGCTATTGTTAAATTTTCTATGAGCTTTCTTTGCCTAATGTACAATAATTTTAAATGTTCTAGCTGAAATTTTTTTTAGTGCGTGTATCAATACATACTATTTAATACTTTTATTAGAAACGCGAAACTAAATCTGTCTAAGACTACACCTCTAAGTCGATTTTGACGTAATTCACGGATATAATCTGCATCCTAGAGACGCACAGAGGATATTTTTATCTATCTATATCGATCGGCGTATTATGTCATATTCATCTTAAGAGTAGAATATACCTAATATACCTTACATTTATTTTAGTGTATTATGCCTTATTTTTTTTTCACCTGGTTTAGTTTTTCAACGTAAAACATTATGGTCAATGTATTTGGAGTACAAAACATTATTTTGGAGCCATGAGGTTTTTATAATCGGAGCGAGCTATTTGTACTTACCGAAAAAGAAGTTCAAAGAAATGAAATTAAAACAATATTTTTACTGATTTTACAAAAAAATTGTTACCGAAATTGCCCTTTCGTAAATCGGATCATCGGGATGAAAAGACGAAGTTACTGTATGTCAAAGGCGAAAAGAGAAATCCTCAAAAAGGTTTTTCCTTCTATAGTAAAGGCCCTCACCACAAAGGACCGAGAGTGAATAGATCCTTTTGTTTCTTTGCTGTATCGACTCACGACGTCTTGACTTTAAATTATTATTCGATTGATGTTGCGCTGACCTGACCTTTGTTGGGAATGTAACTATGTACGTATTTTAGTGATGAAAATGTTGTTAGGCAAATTACTGTAGCAAAAAGTCTTGGCGACTTCGCTGGGTTTCTTTAAATCTAGCTTTTAAAGGGCTTATATGTCAGTCCTATCGTTACACGCTACATACATAAAGTCTAACTATCATTATTTCTAAATCTATAACGTTTTGAGAGAATCAGTGACTTTATATATTTTCACTGCCGAAATACTCAAAGGTTCACTTAGTGCAGTGTTGAGCGCTGTTGCTTTGCAAAAGGTCTCGGGTTCTAGGTTCCCAATTGTCTGGCCTTTCTGCACGTCTAATAGACTAATAGATAGATAAAATCTAATAGACTCTAAAAATACAGCAGACGTTTAAATCCTGGCTAGTCATACAATAAAGCAGGTAGTAGGTAAACTAAGGCCTCGAACGAGTCTAGGAAAATTCTACGATCGGAAAAACGCGTGCGGGATTCCGTATTTGGGAGGACTTGACGCCAACACCATCCGCACCTGTTTTTCAGCGCGTCACAATGCAAAAGCGGAAATTCCGCCCAGATTTGACACTTAGTGATTGAAGCGCTATTCATACCTGAACAATATTAAGTTTAAGGATAAATCTGGTGGCATTCTTATTTCCGCTGGTATGTTTTTTTTTATGGAAAGGACAAAACCCCGCGCCGCTGCGGTTAGCTACCTTTAGTGTATCCGATATCGTATCTGAAAGGATAAAGATAATACGGCAATATCCTTATGGCAACCGGTTGGAAAAACGTTCCGACCGTTTCCCTGTATCCGGGCAAATATTTAACGCAGTAATTGGAGTGTGTAGCCAAAACTGACAAAGGAAATGATTTCGTTCCGTAACAGAAATTGTGTACTAACGCGGATCTACGGGTGTTTCGGGTTAACGTAGGGCTGGCAAAACTGAATGGGTATTGAAAGAATGAATGAGTGTATTCAATCGGTAGACTAGTTCAGTGACGTGACGGGAAAAGGCTATTTTGTTGCTGACGGCTCTAGTTATAAGGCATGATTACTCTTATAAAAAATAATGCATGCGGTGGGATCTGGGAGCTAATAACGTACCTATGCTTAAAGGATGCAGTGCTAATGGAAAGGATACTGATTATTGACCCTTAACAATTGGAACTCTGTTAGAATTTATTATTATTTGCTTGCCTAGTGTCTATAGGTTATGAATGGACAAATATGAAAGTAATTCAAAAGAAATGAATTTGAGGATTGAATATTTTGCAGATTTTTGACGCATTCAGCTTGAAACTCGTCCTCTCTCGTCGTCCAGGATTAGTGCTAACCCTATGAAAAGTTAACGTCTGACTTAACTCATGCAAATGACAGCTTAAAAGAAATTAATTTAATACAGGTTTAGCGTCTTGTGGCGATATTTGGGGTGATAATTGTTTGCTTTATTCAGGTTCTTTTAGTTTATCTTATTTTTTCAATGTTGATAAATCCGTCACGCATCATATAGTTTGATCATGACTTCGGTCGTGGCTAGTTACTACCCTATAGGCAAAGACGTGTAGGAGCCGATTAAATATAACCACATACTTATACATAGTAACTACAACATACTACGTTAATATAGTTTATAGTCATGTCCCTACTGGACATGGACGGATAATAATATTGCATTACTTATCGATTTTCTGCAGTATACAGATATGTAAAAGTCTCGTTACCTACCTATAAAACCCAAGGATAAACCCATGATCTTCAATTCCAATTTCCGAATTAAAAAGTTCCCAAAACAAAAATTTGGTTTCCCTATTTCATAAATAGGTGACTTGACGTGAAACAAATTGTTATTTTGTTTGCCTTGAGCGATTTCAAAGCTTGTTTGCATTTTGCATAAGTTTAGGTGATTTTTGATTTTTTGGTTTACGTTGGAACTTGAAAGTCTTTTAATGCGTTTAGATGACCGAAGTTTCATAAATCAGCTATTTGAAGTACTGTTATAATTTCTATCCCGGAAAATGTTCTCACGGAATTTTTCAAAAATCTAAATCTACGCGGCACGGATGTCACGGGCACAAGCTATGTATGTATTTAGTTCTTCATACATCTTTGGAGAAGAGGTAGACTTAGGCGGAACACAAACCGCCAGACTTCAGAGTGATGTGGAGATGAAGCGTACCTTTGTAATCTATTCGTAACAATATTCCAGTATTTTATAGAAGATATTTTTTTAAAATTTATGGTTATTTATGCAACAGTTGTGTAATAAGGGGTATTAAAACACGAATGTGGGTTTATCACACGACGCGAAGCGGAGTGTGATGATAGTATATATGAGTGTTTTAATACCTAATTATCAACAGTTGCATACAAGACTTTATCTACTCCCATGCTATGAATCCTCTATAACAGATTCTGAAATAGTTAGCTTACTGCTAACATTAAAACATCCAGTCCTAGTAACCTAATATCATCCATTACTGAGTATATACAAATAAACTACGAATTAATGAAAGAATTATTTATTGTAGTAGTAATTAACATTTTGTATAGTGCAATTATTAAAATTCACTTGATGTTCTTTAATGTTGGAAGGTCCTGATCCCGATGTACTTGGCGGAATATTTATATTTACCACTTCACTATTTTTATATTCTATGGATTTCGAAATTACATTCGACACTTGGATTTTGTTGGTTATAGAGTCATTAATATAGCCCTCTGCAACATAATATGTAGACTTCCTTCCGCCGTGCCTTTTTAAACTTGTTATGTCTCCTCCGGCATCTACTAATATTTTGGCAGATGTTCTGCGAAAGCAATGTCCTGTATACAACTCAGGATTAGGAAGTTGTAAATAGTTAGCAATTGTTTTACCCAAACTGCTAAAAACTTGAATCGCTCATTTTTTTGTGAACGAAACAATAAAAAAAAAGAAGAAAAATGGCGGGGAAAATTCTAATCTACTTTTTTTTACAGCGCGCGGCGTTCTGGTAGTGAAACGCGCGTGTATGACAATGTTCTTTTTTTGAAATTCGTATAGATGTTTTTTTTTGTAATTCATACAGATACCACGCATCGAGCAGATGTGGCTGTCTGTTGAGTAAACCCTTTGCGCAGAGGGGATCGAAAAAAAAAACAAAGGAGTGTTGTTATGAAATTCAGTACAACATTACATCACCCGTTTGGATGATGTTATGGTTATTAGGACATTGGGTGTTTTAATGTTGGCAATAAGCTAACTGTTCCAGAACCTGTTATAGAGGATTTATAGCATGGGAGTAGATAAATATTATTTACGTGATACGGAGGATTCGAGCTGTCAGATTTAAATATACGATTGTTAGGTCGCGCGTTCCGTAATCCAGGGAAACATTAAGCTTGACGCATCCCTGGGACACATGACTTTCTCTAATGTCTGAATAATGATAAAGAAAAAAGCTTTTTTTTTGTTAAATATTCCATAAAAGAAAATCTTTAAAGTCGAAAAGTGGCGATAGCTTACAGGTTAAGACGTGGGTATCCTATCAGTGTCACGGTTCGAATCCCAGCAAGAAAATCTGCAAATCTTTTAAAAGTTTTATTTGAATGGAAATATGAAATTTGGATGCATGGTTTTCTTCAACCACTCGTTATTTTTTGCCACGTATCTAAGTCAATTTATGAAACCAGCTTTCACCTGTCTGTATTCCCTCAAAACAACAATATGGGGCTATTTAATGGGCCAATAAAAAAACTCCTTAAAAGTTTAGAAGCCGGCCACGCGTTGGTAATTTTATTGGCCCTGCAAATGTTCATAATTCTAAGGAGACCTGCATTAATGAAAGTTCTTCATAATATTCTTATAGGTGTGTGAAATCTGCTGATCCGCACTTGACCAGCGTGGTGGACTATGGTCAAAGACTTCCGTTTCTGACAGGAGACTCGGGATTCTACGATGGAACATGCATAGTAAAAACAGTTTAATTTTGAATTCCATGGCTACATCAAATCTCGTACCTACTCGAGTGCGAGTCAAAGTTTATCTCGACAACACTTAACCTAAAAAGAGGCGTAAAGACGCGGCCTAGGTAGCTCTCGACGCAACACCTAACATCTAGGCAAGATAAAATTCTATTTAGATTTTGTTTTAATCCGATTTCTCCGAGTACGAATATTATACCTTTTGTTTCCTAGTTTCCCAATTAACGAAAAATTAAGGCTCGTCTCAGGTTAAGATAGATTTTACTTTAACTAACATTATTCCTTTTATGAAAAAGAACAACTGCTGAGATTCTTGTCGGTTCTTCTCAGTAGTACATCTTTCCGAACCGGTGGTAGTCTTGAGTCTTGACTTATCATAAGGGACACAAGTTGTCTTACGGGAAAAAAAAAATCATGTTACAGTTTCTTAATTAAAATCTACTGGCTTGTTCATAAAATTGTTCCACGCGGACGAAGTCGCGGGCATATCAAGTAGTTAATAAAGACGGTTCATAAAGCAAAGGGTAAAAATATTGCAAAGGGAGAAAATAGGGATTATGAGCTCAGATAGATTTACAGCATCAAGATCTTATTGGGGTCGGACTCATCTCGAACGCGGAGGATTAGGACCACTCAACTTTCTCAGGGCTGATAGGTCTTTTGTTAAAGTCGCATTTTCATTTCATTTTACTTGCCTTATTTTTTGAAATATTTGCGGATAACGATCTGGTTGCTTTTTGATTGATGTCTCAATGTTCATCATATTTTCATAACTTTCAAAAACAAACTTTTAGGGATCGCCTCAAAATCAGCGATGCTGTTATTGTGTTTCTACACCATAACAGCATCACACTGAGGCGATGCCCTTTTTGGAATTATTTTTGTGTCACAGTCTAGTTAGCAAGTTATATTTAACTGTGTCCTTGGTAATCTTTACTGACTTTTTTCTAAATAAAGATTTATTTATTGAAACACATTCATATCCAATGGACAGACGCCCATACAAATTGCGGATCAAGCTCTACATGTCTGCACCTCCGAGCAGAATACGGCATTTGTATAGCCTCTCCCCTTCATCCCTGTCATCCCACAACGTTGCTTTGTCTATTTTAGACGTCTCCGTTGGATGACCGACAGGAAGGCTCGAAAGAAAGAAAGGAAAAGAAAGAACGTAACTATCTACGTACTTTCCTAACGGTCATCTGATTCTTTCCTTTCATCTGATGGTAAAATAACAGTCTAACTCGCTATCTTACATGCCGACAAACGCGACACCGTGACTAAATAAAACGCGACGCGACAGTGTCAAACAGTAGCTGACCCTTCAAGTGGCCCACGTTATTATGTAGACTGTTGACAAGTGTGTAATTTTCTATGGAGTCGTATCGTGTCGCGTCGCGTCACTTCTGTCGCTCATCTAGGACAACTGGTTAGGAGTAAGTAAGTAAAAACACTTTATTACATACAAAAAAATAACAGAACAGAGGTAAAACGAATCGTGACAGAATTTACAACTTGTTACGGTGTGTACGGTGTATCACTATGAGTGACTAGGACTTAGTAGACGACGCGGTTGCTACGGAAAGCGCAGCGTTGGCTCGGCAGCCCCCTATTAAGGTGCGTTTTTTTCGAGCGCTTGATTTTCATAGCTTCTCTCATTTTCATCATTATAGATGCTAGATCAAGCGCTCCTATTGGTGGGATTGAGACACATCCGTAACTTAGCAACGTCACATCTCTGGTGGAAAAGGAGGACGGATGAAATCAAGCGATTCGCAGATAGCCGTTGCATCCAGACCAGAAGTCCAGTCTAAGCAAATCGTAATCCATTGACAGCTCAAAATGTATGACTCGACCTGTTAAAGGAGTTCATACACGCTTTTTGACGTGCTGGCATCTACGAACTCTTTAAACAAGTCGAATTATCCTTTTGACGATATATATGTCACCTTAAGATTGTAAAAACCGTTAGATTATAATCTAACTCGCGACATTGCAAACTGTCGAAAGATTACAATTTAACGCATTATTTTTCGTTAGATTCTAATCTGTTAGGTATATTAACCTGATAAAACCTATGTGCCATAAAGGGCACTACCTGATTATTTACGTCGAACCCTAACCTAACCTACAAGAAACAGACAAGAAAACGTAAATTTAATGAATATTACAAAAATTTACACTCAGAACATTGAACGGTTCACAATGTTTCGACAGTTTATAATTTCGCGAGTCAGATTATAATCTAACGGTTTTTACAATCTTACGGTGACATATACATACAATTTAACTTTAACACAGTAAACGGCCTTGTGCAGGTGGGCCTAAGTATATGTGTTGAAGCATAAAACTTATAGTGTAAACTTATTGCACGCACACACATGCAATTAAGTATGAACGTATTTATCCACTTAAGGGTATTTAACACCGACCACCGGCGAGCATGCTAAGTTACATGCAATAGAAGAAAAATATACTCGGATCACGCCATCTTAAACATTTTAATTGGCACCGTACACCGATATGGAGTTAGGACATGCAGGCGAAATTATATAGGAGGTAGTCAGTTTTAGTCGAAATTGCGTTTTTTTTAAATAGATTACTACTCGAAAACAGTAATTTTTAAGGAATTACAGTTTGAGTTATTCATGAAAATAAAATCTAATAATTTTCTTCAAAAAGTAAGTAATTACGGTATTCGGCAGTATTTACATATATTAATTATTATTATCGAAGTAAATTATTTGCTGTAGGTATAAATCGCGTCGATTTTATTCAAGGTTGAGAAAAATAAATCATATGAATATTATATTATAATTAATGTGAAAGTGTGTCTATGTGTTACTGAAAAATATTAATAATAATCTGTAGAATATTAATTGTTATTGAAGGAAAAAGAAAGATACGATAAATTATTTATATTCAATACCTATGTTTAAAATGGTACACGAGTGGTAACCCTGCGAGAAATATTAAATTTGAGGTCGAAAGTTTACTCGAAAAGTGGTAAACATGAAATAAAATATTAAATTTGTAACTCGTAAAATGGCAGATACTTTCTACAATATATATTTATTTTTGTTAGTTTTTATCATATTGTGGTAGCAAGTGATTTAATTATAAACGTGGCTTTCAATATATTTTCAGTTTGCACTTAAGTTTTGTGCTTCTTATTTAATTTATTTTATACTTTGTTACTTTTATGAACTATTATTAAACGTCACTAAACAATCTTTGTCCTCGCAAGTAAAATTTTTCATAATATGAAAGTTAGGTTCATAATCTTCATTTGCATATTATTATAATGTTCCGAAGTTAAATTTTATTATTTTACCAAACTAATTTTGACCTATAAAGGTCAGAAAGTCGATAATATTTACACTTTGTTTCTTAAAATTCTTTTGCTTTGTATGTAACTATTTTTGTTACTTGTTTACTTTGAAATTTATGTTTACTTGTTTACTTAGAAAGTCTGTAATTGGCCATATTAATCCTGTTTTTTAGTGTTTAAGTATTATTGTTTATTAGAATCACTGTTGATTTTCCTAGAATAATAAAAAAAAAGATGACTACGCTGTTATTAATTAATAGCTGAAATTAATACTAAATTATTATTCCAGTTATTATAGTAACCTTTCGTCTGCAAAAGATTTTAGTAACTCTTTAAAAAACTAGGTGGTTTTTAACTCACACAAAGAGAAATACATCTGATATCAGCAGTGGCGGATTTATGTTTGATGGCCCTAGCATAGGCCGGCATATCTCATGGGGCCTAGCCTATATATCAAATTTTACTTAAATACAACGTTTTGTTAGTTGACATATACTTTTCCTCTATAGTTTTAAATTAAAATTAATTATTAATTTGAATATACCGTTTCGGAGATAAATAATATTTTTTTTAAATTATCATTTACTAGCTGATGCCCGCGACTTCTTTGGCGTGGCATAAGTTTTTTAATTCCCCCGGGAACTGCTCAATTATCCGGGGTAAAAAAGAGCCTATTTAATTCTCCAGGCCTTAAACTATACCCATCGAAAAAATAACGTGGGACCGTTGGTCGTTGGTCGGTTGCGACTTGCGGCGTGATTGCAGGACAACAAACACACTATTGCATTTATAATATTGGTATAATATAAGTATTCAAAAATCATTTCGCAAAAGGAACCTACTGTCAAAATTTCAAGTTTCTAACCCCAGCGGTTTAGGCTGTGCGTTGATATAAATAAGTCAGTCAGTCAGGACTTATATATATATTTATTTATATAGATGACCGAACAGTCGTAGCAACAGTGAATAAATGCTAAAATTTCACTACAAATAAATCCGATTCACGGGTTCTTCTCCTCTACGGCTACTTCTCCTACTATGGGCAAGTTCTACGGGCTAGTCCTTCTTCTACGAGCTGGTACTTTCACTACTGGTTCTGAAATTTTTGCCGCCCCGAAAATCATGCCGCCCTAGGCCCGGGCCTCATAGGTCTAGGCGTAAATCCAGCACTGGGTATTAGTATAATATGTTTTAGCAAATCTGCAACGTTTTTTCTAGTGTGGAATTTCGTTATTTTAGTCAGTCTGTTCTACTAAGTGTAATGTTTCAAACAAATAAACGATTAATTGCTTGATCAATCATAATTAGCATCATATTGGCATATGGCAGCCCTACTGTTTATTATTAAGGTCTCAGCGGGAAATCTGATCCAACTTTGCTCCATATTGAATCAACTTGCCTTATTGGATGCGATATTAAAGTGGAGTGGACGTGTAAAGAATGTGGATAACTATGTGATTAAGTACTTATATATTTTGTATCCTTAAAGAACAGTTCTTAGATGGAGGTAAGATGGTGTTAGGGTGGAATCCATTTCATTTTACAAAAAAAATTGGATTGATCAGGTAATAATAAAAAAATTCTAAAAATCAAATTTTGTTCTCTGCCTCTATTATAAAGGGAAACTTTATGCACAATTTTTGCTTTCTAGGTCTAAGAACCATAGTAGTTTTGGTTATAACAGTATTAATTAAATACCCGACTATGGAAAAAATTCAGAGATCCCACTTTTTTCGATAACAGCTCGCTTGATCAAGCCGGCGTATGACCGTGGCTTGTGGACGACCCTACACGAGACCTCTATATCCAACAGTTGACGTCTATCGGTTGTCGACGACGACGACGACTACAATTTATTTACGTACTTAAGTATTTAGTTTTAATTGGGTACTTGACAACTATTTAAATAAATACTTTTGTAAGAGGATCACCCAAAAGTCGCAATATTCACGTACCCTTTTAGTTTTATGTTTTGAAGTAAAAAAGTGCGTCGAATTTTTTCATACAACATTCCGTACTAAGCGCGCGTTTTGACGTTTAAAAACGAGTTGCTGATTTTACTTCTCGTCAAATACCTAATTTAGATTATAGTTTGTTTAATTTAGTGTAGAATTTTAGAATTTAGTTTATTAGTGAAAGTTTACTGGTGAAAATTTCTTTGAATGAAAACACTTTCTCGCTCGAAACTGTCAGCACATATAGCGGCAGGGTCCACTCACCGACGCAGGGGTTGTGGTTTACGACGGCGAAGATCCGGTCGCAACGCTTCTTCATGTGGGTGTTAGGGCAGATGCAGCCGAAGAGCGGCGATAGGCGGAGTCCGGCCCAGGCTTCGCGGCACGCTTCCCTGTAAGAAAACGGTCTTAAGGTCCAGCCCCACTATAGATGCACGGCGCGGCAAATAATCTTTGTATGAGTTCGTATAGGGTTGGGCCCACTTAAGAGGCCGGTGATCGCCGCTCGCAATTTCTATTCAACCCGCAAATATAAATTTGCCAGTATATTGCTATCTCGATTTGGCTGATGATACACGATCGCGTGCAAGCGCGATAGCAATATGAGCGTACAGAATTTGTTAAACGTTTAGTATTGTTCCGTAAATACCAAAAATGATGAATGAAAACTTGTTGTGTTTTTAACTTCGTGTTGTTGTTCTGTAACTTGACAATATAGGCTATGTTCCTGATAAATTAGTATGTAAAATATCGATGGTTTTAATATGAAACAAATAAGGAGAAAACATGTCATTTATGTCGTAAAAACATGCAAAACGCAATGCGCTTACATTTAATTTTGGGAAGGTATTTTGAAAACATAATTATACAGGGACCTAGATAAATAGATAAATACAAGTTCAATCTTAATAATCGCCTAATATGGTGGAATTATTCTCGAATTACAAATTATTTTGGTATTACGTTTGTATGGGCAATTCACCCTCCGCGGCCCCATATAAATAATAT
The DNA here is from genome assembly GCA_964035005.1 of Erebia palarica. Lineage (NCBI taxonomy): Eukaryota > Metazoa > Arthropoda > Insecta > Lepidoptera > Nymphalidae > Erebia > Erebia palarica. The sequence goes on from OZ035992.1 coordinate 6,142,156, forward strand.
TTGTCGCTACATGCTGCGCCGCTCCGTACATCTCAAGTGGGGCTGAACCTGTATATGGTATTGAAATTATGTATGAGTATCAATGCATTTTATATATAAATTAAACCGAGGTTGTTCCATATATTTATATTTATAATTTTTTGTGGACAATTTTATAACGTGTTTAGTATCAAAACAAAAAAAAACGGCTGTGTTTATTGTGGCACTTCTCAGACCAGGGCGTGTAACTTAAAATTAAAGCTATTGTTTAGTGATTATTAAATACAGGATATCCCAAAAGTCGTAATATCTACGTCTTCTGTTACGAGTAGCTTTATGTTCGAAAACCATTTTAAATTATCGATTGAAGTAAAAAGCTGTCACGTTGCTGAGCTGTTCAAAATTAGACTTTGATGACGTCACAGTTCAGTGTTTCATACAACATCCCATCCTAAGTCCTCGTAGTTTTAAGATAACACAGTTAATTATCACCGTACCGTGTCAATTATCAGTTACCAAGTCCAATCAAAATATACTTTTTTTTGCAAGTCAATAAAATATAAAACGTGATTGTGATAATAAATTACGGTATCTTACGGTAGCTAGGAGGGTTCCAAATGCGCCCATTTGGAACCCTCCTAGCCTGGCCTGAGACGAGTCCACAACAAACTCAGTCGGGGTTGGTCCATGCTGATTGCTGGCGTATGTAGTAAGCCTATCCGTGAAAAGTCGGGGCTCTACTAGTCTTATAAATAATAATTAGGTGAAAACAATTCTCTCTAGTACAAAGCAACTAGTTACGCAAATTAATTGAGCCCATTTTAGTCCTGTCGTAGAGAAAAGACCTACTATAGTATTAATGAGTTTCATTAATGGCCTGTCTTAAAAATGATAATAGTAATAGGAGAACGTTTTCATTGCGGAATTTCTCGGAGTCTAATTCAATGGAATTCGATGGCCGTCTTTTATCTTACTTTGGGTTCGTTTATTTAAAAGATTTCGTTGATATTTACTTGTTTCGGGTAAGATCTATTGAGAGTACTTTGGATTTTTTTGAGACATTAAATACATAATATGATACATATTAACTTTGCCTTAAAAGCAAAAACCCACTACGGACCGGACCGGATAATATAAAAGTACGAAACTTCCGCGCCGTTGGGATGTTTTGTCCTATCGCGCTAGTGTGTGTGCAGATTTATGAAAAGTGTACTTTTGGTACGCCAGTCAATTTTTGTTTAACCACAGGGCATATCTTCAATATTTGAATAGGGTAACGTTGCGCTAGGGTTTTTAAGTATCCCCGTGTGAAAATAGTATTTGAAATCGGTTTCCAAAATCCTAGACCTTTCTGAATCTTCGACCGAATAATTTGCTTCAATTCAATAATAAAAATTGCTAATTCTGCTCAAGCAAATGTCACTCTATTGTTCAATACAATACAAAGTTATGCAACTTTGCAGCTACAGTTTTACTTTGTCAACTTGTAAAAAACTAAATAACGGTCGAACAAACCGAACTATTATATTTTTCCCTCAAAAGGTAAAAGTTTACAGTCGAATCTAAACTGCAAACATTTGGGACCAATTTGTTTCAACTTGAAAATTGTGTACAAATTCGGAAAAAGCGCCGAAATTTCGTTCGCTGAAACTATGTATACTTTTTATTGAATGAAAGATTTTAAAAAATTGATACAGGCACAACAGTGATATTTGTAGAGAAATAGCTGTCACCAAAATATTTACGGTTCGGAAATACATGTTCCAAAAGTTTGAGTCACCTTAATTAAGATCTTGGGGTGTAAATTTGCACTTTTATTGAAGTGAAAACATCTTTAGGCGCGTTGAGCACTTTTTGGTAGGGGGTAAAAATGTAGATTCGCGTGACCGACATCCTCGCTAACATATAAATATACTCCATTCGAAATCAAACTTTAATGCCTTAGTATATATTATATAAAATATATAATAAATAGTTTTCACTTCTATCGGCAGTCCCTACGAAACAGGATGATATTTAAGTACACATTGGAATGGACATCCATTAGAATATTACATTGGGGATTTTGCACATTTGCCGGCGGCGCCACGTTTGCCAAACAATAGATATATAGTTATAGTTTAATATTTACATTTTAGTTTATTAATGTAAAATATTGTTATTTTAGTTACATAACATATTTCATAGTTGCGATTTAATTTGATGTGTTTAGCAGATTATTATTGTTGTATTGTGAATAAATATTTAATACTGTTAAAGGAATGATTATTCCTATAACAGCATTAAATATTTATAATCGTTGCTTATTAAGCATAATATATGTCTGCTATTATATACAACTGCAAAAAGTAAGTAGTTTTTTTTCACATCCATCTCGCCAAAAATAATCAATCAACCTTTCCTCCGTGCCCCGAGTTTGCTCCGAGGCACGGAGGAAACCAAAAGGCTAAATTTGGACCTCCAAATTCGCTCACAATGGAGATACTTGGAGGATGGAACTAACCAAGGATCATCCTTGGTTAGTTTTAAGTTTGATCATTCAATCATTTTAAAATATAGATTAAAGAAAAAAATATAGTGCGTTGAAATTTTATGACGTCACAACTGTGATTTTCGTACAACTTACATACTAGAAGCGCCTTTTTAAGTTTAATAAAGAGTTGCTAATTTGATTGAGTTGTCATCATCCCTATGAAGAATAATTAATTAGAAGGGCCATTTACATCAATGCTGAGGATCGAATCCCAGACATACCAACAAGGAGTTCGAACGTCTAGCCACTAGCCTATCCACCTTTGAACCGCTTCGGTCACAATGGAGGTAATTCGGCTGTTAATAATCTATAGTAAACGGATTCTCACTATTTTTAATAAAACACATTTATCACAGAAGGGTATTATTACATCCAAAGTAACCAATTATTGAACAAATATCAAATAATTAATAAAACTCGGAGAGATGTTTTCGACGTGGCGGCGAAGTGCAAAAAGAGACCCGATGCTTTTTTTTTCGGATTAAGTATACTGCATAGGCCCTACTGGCCCCTACAGCGTCACCAGGGGGATGGGCGAGCGCTAGGCGTCGCCGACAAAAGAGCCCTAGGGCTCGATGACATCGGGGGGGGGGATGTCTTCCTAAGGGCGCCTCCTATGAGGCTCGGACCACGGCCTAGGATGACGTTGGGGCGAATGGGAGGTCGGTTGGACTAGATTAGTCCACACGCCCCCGAGGCCGTGGGTTAAGACCACGTCCGGGTGACGTAAGATATCGGGGTCCTCGTCTTCGCCGGCGAAGACGCTGTGTTTGATAGGTGTTTGTGTGTAGCCCTAAGTAGGGTGCATTGTCGGTAGTGGTGACCCGATGCTAGCGTTCGCTTGGTTATATAGGCTCGAGAGAAGTCGGGTTAGGGTGGCGCGATAAAAGGACCGTCTTCCCTAACACTATATATACCTGTCTTCCATGCGGCATTCTCCTTCGCGTGTCTTGCAAGCGTTCTTGAAGCGTTCGAACAGCACGGAGCAAGCTTTCTCGTTGTGGCAGACGCTGAGGGCATACGTGCAGGTTGGAAGGGTCTCCACCGGGTACGGGTCTTTTTCTGCAAATAAAAAGTGACTTTTTAAAAACCCGTTCTCGATAAGAAACCTCTCCAACGCAGTGGTGAGGGTTGTGGATAAGAGGAGGTTCTAGGTCGGATCCCTTGTTGTCAATTTTGGGAACTCATAATTTTTAAATAGTTCTTGCTCTAGTCTGAACTCTGGTCAAGGCTCATAACGTTAATCATCAGGTGACATGGCAGCCAGGGGCTTACTTGTGTCTGAATTATAAAAATCAACAAATAAAAACGTATCTGCACTCGCAATATTTTACCACTACCAACTGTGGTACTATACCTTAGAATAGCTACTTTTAGTGCGCTACTGTAGCATAGTCTATATTGAATTTAGCTAACAGAAAGTTCTGTTCTGTTAGGCCATACCGATGCCGTGTAGGGATATGGGTTTAATATAACTGTTATATTATCTCTAACAGGCTAGCCCGCTACTATATTAGACTGCTTCTTACTTACCACCAGGTGAGATCGCAGTCAACGGCTAACTTGTAGACGAATAAAAAACTTGCGCACTGGACGGGGCCTGAGTAGGACAGATTTTTCTGGCAGATATTTCTGTCAATATGTGGCCAGCGGCGAGACTTAACAAGTAAATAGTAATTGGGTATAACCTCAGAGACGATGTAGGGCGAGCAAAATCGATACCGTTTCTAATTTTATAAACTTTACGGCCTTTCAGGTAGTTCTTTATTTCTGGACCCATGCCAAATAGAAAAGCACGGTTATGCAACAGTTTTGCATTACCGGCTTTAGCAAATCTTTTTTTGCCCATAACCTAACTATGGATTAGAGGTTTTGAATTTGATGGACTTACTTTTGGTGTGTTATTTTCTGGCATGTATATTTCATAGCAGAATATTTTTCTATTTGAAGAAGTTTTTATAACTTTGCGTTCATAGAATAAAGGCAGTTGTTGGTAGAACTTAGGTAGACCGAAATCCCCTGCGGTCAATTTGGGAATTAATAATTTCTGAATTTCCGAAGCCGTAGTGGTGGGAGGCTTTGGCCGTGGCAAGTTACCACCCCAGCGGCAAAGACGTGCCGCCAAGCGATTTAGCTTTCCAATACGATGCCGTGTAGAAACCGATTAGGTTAAAGGGGTATGCGTTTAACATGACCGCCATACCCTTAACAGATTAGCCTGCTATCATCTCACTGCTGCGTCAATTACCTGAACCACCTGATATCGCAGTCAAGGGGTACTTCTAGTGAGATAGTGAAAAAACTTAGCCAACCAGCCTACAACAATTTTAGACCAAGAAAAGAGCAAAATCTACTACAGTAAAACAAACAGACATGATGTACTCGTATATTATACTAGCGAATGCGCGCTTCGTCTGCGGGGTTTGAGGTTTTTTTGTTCCCGCTGAAAATCTTTAATTTTCTGGGATAAAAAGTAGCCTATGTGCTATTCCAGACTATAATCTATCTCTGTGCCAAATTTCAGTCAGATCCGTTCAGCCGTTGGGGCGTGATTGAGTTACAAACATCCATACATCCATACATCCGTCCAAGCTTTCGCATTTATTAAGTAAGAAGTAAGTCGTATTTCAATTTAATTTAGAAGTTACGGCTATTAGATATCATGCTCCGTAGAGCAATGCCGAGATAGACATGTTAATATCAATTATGCTAATGCGCCCCGTTTTGAGGCTTACTTTGGTATTGAATTGCAAAATCTTGCAGATTATTCGCTCTTCGTTTTATCGTATACGTGACTGGTAACTAATTTTCTGATAGCATTACCTACTTTGGATAGTCTCCGAAATTATCATTATCATGTCAAACTAAGTATCACCCGTTCACTACTGAGGATTGGACGACTCTCAGACTGAGAAAGGTATGGCCATATTACACCACGCTGGCCAATTCCGGATTGGCAGACTACATACATCTTTGAGAACATTACCTACGAAGAACTCTCCGGCAAGGTGGTTTTGTCACGTTTACGTTTACTGTTACAGCAAGTGATATTTAATTGCTTAAAAGGCACCTAATAGGGATGATTAATAAACCGATTAATGAACCGCTTCGTCTTCAAAATAACATGATATGACGAATATGACTACAGAATAGAATATTAACAGATTTCTATTTTTAACCGACTTCAAAAACTTCCTACAATATATATATATATACACAATATTATACAATATTATATACTATTTCTTACCCTTCTTCATGACGAATACGCAGGGATGGTCGAACAAGAAGTCGCGGAATGAGTTGCACTCGGGGTCTACGTTCGGTTCCCGGCAAAGGCAGGTCGGCTTGAAGAACGGGAACGCTTGCAGGGTACGCAGAGCCGCCTGGCACTTCGTTACGGTCACGGTTGAGCAAGCCACTGAAACAAAAAATGTAATGGAGGAAAAGAGCCTGGGTTCAATTCCTGGTCGAGTTTGGGCTATCCGTCGTGTGATTCTGGAAGGGCGATAGGTAGGTTTCACGACCTCTCTGACAGATGCAGGCACATTGCCTTATAGTGGGAGGTCCCGAGATAGTTTTCTGGCAGGGTCAATTTGGGAATTTAAAATTTCTTAATTTTGTTTGTTATGGTCTGGTGGGCTTCGGCCGTAACTAGTTGCCCCCCTGTCGCTAAAGATGTGCCGCTAAGCGATTAAGCGTTCCAGTACGATGCCTTGTAGTCACTGGTTAGGGGTTTAATATAACTGATGGCAGATCGCTTCTCAGAATGAAAAGGAGTCACTATTTCGAGTGAAGCTGGCGAGGGTGAACAAGTTAAGTATAAGCAGCGACAAAAAAAAACCTTTAGAAAAAATCAGTTCAAATATACAATGCATGAACGTATGAATGTAGCTACCTATAGGTAATACGTACTGTAAGATTAATATGATCAAGTCAGAGAACTATTACCAATGTCCCTTCTAATTCGGTAGGCTTCTCCGATTGGCGAGGGGAAAAAATAATAGTAATTTGGACAACCCTGCTCCCTAATGACAAAAACTGTCCTAATGCTTCAGATAATCTCGTGTATTGGGTGGGGCGGAAAGGTCTCTTTATTAGGTACACTTAGAGTTGCCATCACTAAAGTCTGGCAACCAGGAAAAGAGGCGTGAAATCTCCGGATTTTAGAGCTTAGAACCCGGAAATATCAGCAGTGCTTTTAAAAGTTACTTAGTAAAATAAATGATTTTTTTATTTATATATTTTCAACTTGTTCTTTCGCCCGGCTTTTTAAAACGGACTACAAATGAAACCTCACCCCGGACGCCCTTTAAATTAAAACAAATCCGGATTAACCCGAACGGATGGCAACCCTAGGTACACTTAATCTAGATAACGACAGGTTACATCGATGGTTTTAGGTCGCAATCGTCTAACCTAGTCATGTTCGTCCATGTTCTGAAGGCCTTAAAATTATGTTTAAAAGTGATTGATTATGTTCTCATTTTTGTATTTTGAAAAATCCAAAAATCTCGGCGTGCTACACATACAGGTGGATCGGCATTAATTGGCATAGCGGGGCGGTAAAATCGAATACTAATATTATAATGCGAAAATTTGGATAGATGTATGGACGGATGTTTGTTACTCAATCACGGCCGAACCGCTGAACGGATATGGATGAAACTGAAACTTGGCACGGAGATAGATTATAGTCTGGAATAACGCAAAGGCTACTTTTTATCCCGGAAAATTAAAGAGTTCCCGTGGGCTTCAGCTAGTCGAATATAATATGTAGATAAACTTACGCTCGGCTTTACCGCACGCACACCATACGGCTAAGTCAAGCCGGACGGTAAAAAATCGGCTCTGAATATAATTTTTTCTAATGAAAATGGCAAGGAAACACAAATTGAAAGAGGAACTGAACTGGACGAAACATTAAGGTTTCCTGTTTCCCCATTTTACTGTGACCAAAACCTCTACAATTTCTGAGTCTGTTGACTTGTCCATCAAAAACGTATATTTCCAATTAACTTGTGACTTATTGCCGAACTTTGCTAACTTTTTCACATTTATCTTGTGAGAATTTCTCTTTCCTCTCTTGAAAAATATATAAGCTTTCTTCGTTGATGTCTTAGAATGAAGAAAATACTTAGATATAAACCGAAAATGGTTCGACACGCAAGGAAAATAGGTGTCGTTTTATAAAATAACGCCCTAGTAAGTCACGGCTCTCTTGAAAATCAACGCGAAAACTTTATAGGTTTATGATGCATCCATACTAATATTATTATAAATGCGAAAGTCTGTCCGTCTGTCAGCTACGCTTTAAGGGCCTATCTTTTTAACCGATGAATGTTGATACCGGACTAGATATTATCGCACATAGGCTATTTTCGATCCCGGAAAGTTAAGGAGTTCCCCTTGGAATTAAAAAAACTTAATGGACGCGGACGAAGTCGGGCGGGCATGATTTAGTATGACATATTTTTCTCTATTCAACCCGTTTGAGCTTACTCAAGACTTAACTTCAACTTAGGTCTAGGCTACTAAGGCTAAGGTTAATTGAATATAAATAATGTTATGCATATGTTAACACGCATACTCGACTGTATCATTACTTTTATGAGTGGCATAAACGTTTTGTTGCTAAATTAGAATATCTACTCTGTACTCTGTTATAGAATCCCAGAAATGTGTAAGAACAATGGTGTAAACCATTTTACTGACATTACAGAGAAGCTTCTTTAAAAAAATGTATAAAGAACATAAGTTTTAAAAATAATTTAAGAAAATGTTTCAGATTCTTTCTAAACTGGCTTCACTTTATGAACGATTTTGTTTACAAACGCTCCATCTGAAATTTTATTTTAGTTTAAGGTTAAAGTAAGAAACTAACTGCTCTATTATTGATACTAGATAAATAATCCTTGTATTCACAACCGTCTAAAAGCCTACGCTGGCCCGGATTTAGCAGAATATAATATAATAATATTCTCTAAAAACTTTGAAACATGGGGTACATTTCTCCGGTCCAAAGTTTTCCCTTTACTTTACTTATTGTTACGCGGATTTTAAAGGTTAGGTATATTTCGACGAATTTGATCTCCATTTAAGGATAAACGGTTAAATATTCAAATAGTTTCACAAGCTATTTTAGGGTATTTGTAGAATCATACTTTTCGAAATATTATGTTTATGTTAGGAGTTCCGAATCAGTAGTAATTTCAAAAGTTAAGTATAAGTTTATTTGAGTAAAAAAACATTTTAATATTACACAGTCAATTTTGATATTAGGTTCTCAAAGTACTATCAACGTATTCTGTGGTACTGAGCACAAAAAACGATTTCTGGCGTACAATTGGTTCGTGTAACTCGCTTGTACATGATGTTACACACACTAGCGCGACAGAAAATGCCTCTCCGCTACGCAGCGGACGTTTCGAGCACACGTTTAGTCCTGTTCGGTTTCAAGTGTATTTTTCTATCATACAGGCAAAGAAAATTAACAATTAGACAAGTTGAATTTTCTCTGGTCTAGTTTCGTGGGAGATAGAGGAGGAGGTTCGGCCGTGGCTAGTAACAATCCCACCAGCAAAGACTTAGGGATTTAGACAAAGGGATTTATCGTTCCGTTACGATGCCGTGTACTCAGTATGGGTTTAATGGGTTAGCCCGCTACCATCTTAGACGGAATGATCACTTAACATCAGGCTAAAACGCAGTCGAGGGCCAACTTGTAGTAAATAAGACCCGCAAGGGGTTGTAGCGTCGAAGGTTATTTAGTTATTGCAATATAATGCCTCCCGTTAAGTATAGAAAATAGGTCAAGCGCAAATTTTCTTTGACTGTGCAAAGAAAACAACAAATCATTCTGAAAATAGTTGTGAAAAAAGTTAATAGTATATTGTGTGCTTAGGGGCGAAACAAGACGATTTCAGACGAGGGTGAAGTTGCCTGCCTGAGCGAAGCGAGGGCAAATCGCGTTTCATCCCGTAACGCACACAATATTTTTCATATAATCTGCATTAAAAGTGCGAGTTTTATTCAAATTGTATTTCTATTTTATTTTAGTTGCTAGGTTGTTGTTTTCAAATATCATCTGTCATATTAGTCGATGGGTAAAATGACAATTAAAAAGGTTTGAAATAAACAAAAGATACTCTGACATTTGAAAGGAGGGCTGCTACGTCATTCAGCGTGCATGAGGTATTCATCTGAAATTGACTAGTTTCAACAGGCATTTAAAAGCATTTTCAATGCAGGTTATATGAAAAATACGTTTCAGTGTATATTTGTGCAAGGGCTGATATTTCTCTCCCGTAGGAGCGATAAACTATTGCCCTCGCGTGCATGCTACATTAAACTAATTACGTTTTACTGCGGTAACGAATTTTATTAAAGTGAAGTAACAGCCGAATGTTAAATTGTAGTGCTATCTTTATTTGAATCGACAAATACAAATACTTACATGCTACAAAAAGAAAGTACCGAATAATTGTATGGATATTATTGTATACATAGCGTGTTTTTTTTATTTGCTAAGCTGGGAACTTGAATATTTGATGCCTCAAGCTGTTTTTGAGACAGCGCAAAAACAAAGTGATCCAAAAATTTAAGTTTTTGAAGGGAAACTTCTTTAGAGTCGTTGTGATTTGAAAATTCGATGAAACGAAACGAAAAAGCGACACCAAAAAGGGACAGACATATTCATGATAATATAAGGCCTGCGAGAGAATGAAATAGAATATAAGTTATATATGTCACCGTAAGATTGTGAAAACCGTTAGATTGTAATCTATCTAGCGAAATTGTAAACTGTCGAAAGATTACAATTTAACGCATTATTTTTCGGTAGCTTGTTATCTGTTACGTATATTAACCCGATATAACCTAAGTGCCTGGCCTGCGGCCGTGCAATACCTGATTATTTATGTTGAACCCTAACCAAACTTACAAGAAACAGACAAGAAAACGTAAATACAATAAATATTTCAAAAATTGACACTCAGAACATTGAACGGTCCACAATCTGTCGACAGTTTACAATCTATCGAGATAAAAAGTTAAAGATTGCAATCTGACGGTTTTTGCAATATTACGGTGACATATATACCTCATTCCCTCGTAGGCTACTTTTCTGAAGTTTCACTTCTGCCGTGTGTGAATTGCACACGCACACTTTTTTTCTTTTTAAGGAGTCTAAATTCGATTTTCAATTTTAAGAGCCATTTCGATTCAATGCCATTTTTTTAAACTAGAGCAGTCTGCTGAACATTTGTAACAAGACATGTAGCCCGCATCTTTGAGATATTCCTTAGGTACACCTATTATGTTCAAATTTTGAGAGCATTAGCCGTGACAAAATGGCAGTCCCTCGTCACCCACTCGTCTATTGTGTAGGGAGACAGGTCTCTTCAGGCCGGCTTTAATGCGGTATTTGATATGTGATACCGCGGCTTGGAAGGGTATTCGAAAAAATGGTACCTACTTCTTTGTCGTTTAGGTGCTGAATGACAACGATTTTTTCCTGTCACTCTTTGGACAATATTGTACGGCAAATAAGTGGTTATCTGTCTTTGTATAATGGTATAACTAGGTGGATAGGTGGTGTCTAGTAGCCGGGAGCCGGCGGACACAAACGGTTCAAGACCAGAGGTTGTGTTTCTCCACAACTTTGAGATTCCTCTACTTTTGGCTGGTGGTAGGCTTCGGCCGTGGCTAGTTACCTCCCTACCGGCAACGAGACGATACGACCCGATATTACGAGACGGTATCAAACAGTAGCTGACCCTTCACGTGGCCAGTGGCCTACATTGTCGCGTAGATAAGTTTATAACTTTCTATGGATCCGTTTCGCGATGCAACGCGTCGCGTCGCTTTCGTCGTTCATCCAGGCGGTGCCATGGATGAACGACGACAGCGAATGGTCATGAATAAGACCCTCGGAAATATTTAAAACTACATTTTTTTCTAGAACTCGTGAAATTTCGTTCATAGCCAAAAAGCATTATTCTATTCAAATCGATAAATAGTACCTACGGCAAAAGTTTGAAGACCAAGTTTTAGATACAACTATAATCACGATAAGTAGTTACTTAATATATTGAAAAAAAACCGAGGTTAAGTCCATTTTCCCATCTGCCCAAGTAACGGACTATAGGTAGGAACACAGGGTGAAAAAAGGTGAGGTAAGTCAGCTCATTTATTTTATGTTTGAAAATAACAGCTTTATGGAAAACAAAGATCGAAGGAATCTTGGTACTTAAAGGTGGAAAACAGTGTTGTTATCCCCAGCATTCGTCTTAATTAGAAGTGTTTCAAACGACTTGTCACTGTCAAGATGGGAGGTACCACCCCCCTGGGGGAACTGAAATTAGGTGATTTATTATTGATCATCGTCCATCTAACATCTGTGGGGAAGATATGGGAGTTTGTTTTACTTTAGATAGATATAAAGATAAATACTTTATTGCACACATGAAAAAATACAAAGAGTACAGATATCTAAAAACTACGTATGCAAAGGCGGCCTTATTGCTTACAGAGCAATCTCCACCAGGCAACCTTTGGTGAGAGGATTGAACAAGGGGTGTAGGATAATATGGCACAATACAACGTTATTATTATTAGTTAGTTATTAGGTAAGTAATGATATAAAAACTTTACTTCATTAGTAAAAACGCGGTCTAGATTTTTTTACGCCTTATTACTTTTTCAAGAAGGGCTTGCCCGGGATTCGAAGCCCACGATTTGGAGGACCAAGTTTAAAACCGCTAGGTTATCACCACCAGCAAATACGTACGGTCAAGGGATTTAGCGTTCCGGTATGATGCCGTTTAGAAACCGGTTAAGGGTATGGTTTTAATATAACTGCCATACCCTCAATAGGTTACATTTTAGACTGCATCATCACTTACCATCAGGTGAGATTGCAGTCAAGGACTAACTTGTAGTCGAGTAAGTAAAATTCATTCTTTCCCCAATGATAAAACTAAAAAAAAGTTATCGTGGCCGAAATCAAAAACGACTGTAGGTAATGGATAAGTGTTGTTCCAATAAGTATTCATTATCACATCTTACTCATATTTCAAGCCCCTAAATCTTCCAAATGCGGGGAAAAGTTTGTCTATTATTGGGCTCGCTAACGGAATTATCACAACCAAATCAAGTTTTCTTTTCTGGCGCCTGAGAGTAGTGACTTTAGTAGAGCAGCAATGCCGTGTAGAAATCTTTTGAAGTTTCTTTTTTAAATTTTTAGATTAGCGCTTGGCTTCAATCAAACTTGCTGGCAAGTGTTGGTGCAGCTTGGTGGAGCGCGCTTGTCTTTAAGATGCATATTCACTCGTAATTTGAAGATATCAATTTATAACTGCCAAGAGTTTTTTTTTCGCCAGTGTTTTGGGCACCGCGACAATTAACGATCACTTGGACGGCGTGTATTTTTTGTTCTAATTATTTGTTTGTATGTAAATAAATTTGCCTATCTGAAACTCTGTAATCGCAATAAACTCAGTTACATTGTTACCCGGTATCATACCGGAACCAGCTGTACCCTATTATGTAATGGAACGCTTAAACGCTTGGCGGAACCTATGTCTCGGTAGGGTGGTAACTAGCCACGGCCAAAGCCAGACCAGCCTAGAGAAAATCGAGATATTACAAATAACTAAATTGACTCCGCCGGGGATCATAATAATTATAAGAAAACAGCGCTTACCGCTGCGCCAGGGAGATCGTCGAAACGCCTTGGCGTTTGTACGCCAGACAATTTTTTGTTCCAAGTGTATTTGAGATCCTAATATCAAAGCTGACCGGTTTAAATTCAAATTCAAACATTTTTTTATTCAAATAAACTTTTACTTAACTTGTGTATTGTCCAGTGAAATTACTACTGATTAGACATAAGACTTATTACCTAAATTAGTATGCTAAAACAATCACTTAAAAATTTCTCAATAAACATACACAGTAATTTATATTCTTTTGTCTACACACAAACACACACACACACACACACACACACACACACACACACATGCCTCTCTCTTTTGTAACTTTCTATAACTTCATGTAAGCCGAACATTATTATTATTATTATGTGCATTGAAACTCAGAGGTGGGCGGTGGCATCTGCAGCACAGTTTACACTGTTGCAGTGCCACCGTTGCCAACTTTTGTAAATCATTTATAATATGTTCCAAATAAAGATTTTTGTTTTTTGATTTTTTTTTAATATTTCGAAAATTATGTAGTCTTGTTAGAGCCTAACGAATACCCTAGTTTGTTAGCTACTCCAAGGTCTAACTCGATGTCCGGCGCCCTTATTTTTATCTCACAATCTGTATAATTCTCGGAGGGTTTCGGGCCGAGTCTGAGGGCACTCGACGCTGGTCCCGCTAAAGGGCCCTTAAGCCAGATTTATCCCGCAGAATGCGTAGTACGACCATTTTATGAAGTAGGAATGTTATAATGGGCATTATCGTTTATTACGTATACTTATTTTGCTTTGATTTACACTACTATATTTTTGGCCCTTAATTAAGTAGCGTGCATGACGACCTCCGTGGCGCAGTGTGTAGCGCTGTTGTTATAACGTACGCAGGTCCCGGGTTCGATCCCCGGCGGGGTCAATTTGGGAATTTATAATTTCTGAATTTTCCCTCGTCTGGCGTGGTGGGAGGCTTCGGCCGTGGCTAGTTACCACCCTTCCGGCAAAGACGGTGCCGCCAAGCGATTACGCGTTCCTGTACGATGCCGTGTAGAAACCAAATAGGGGTATGGGTATAATATAACTGCCATGCCCCTAACAGGTTAGCCCGCTACCATCTTAGACTGCGTCATCACTTACCATCAGGTGAGATCGCAGTCAAGGGCTAACTTGTAGTGTATAAAAAAAAGTACCATTTGAGTTCATTTGTTAACATTTTGTCAGTTATTGTGTGGGTCAATAAAGATTCATTCATTCATTCATACCTCACCCGTGTAGGAACTTACAGTTATTTTTGGTTGTGGATACATTTATCGTAAAACTGTGGTATTATAATGAATTGAAATTTGAACAATTTCGTGGATTGTACGACCTACATTATAATACTAATATGTACTGCGTACAGACATAGAAAGTAGAAACTCAGCGTAGTTGAGCGTATTTTGAGCGGAAATGACACTACCAACCGCAAATGATGACTCAAGGGGAGGATAAATGAATTTCTTAAAAGCCGGTAATCATCTGGTACCGCAAACGTTCATGGACGACGGGTATGATCACTATTCATATTGAAAAAAAAAGTGTATCCATAATTCCAGATAGATTTCAAAATTAATTATTTGATTGGACAGCTCTTTAGTAAATTTAAGCATCAGCATATTACAAGTTGCAATTTATTCAACATGAAAGTTGTCAACTTAACAACTTCTTTTGAATCCTCAAATCTCATTACTACCTCCCATTCGGGAAGTTACTACTTAAGTTAGTACTGAAAAGAAGCCTGCAAAACTCACAGCAGATTTCCAAAGTAAAATACTGCATAGTTATTATTTTACCAATGCATTAAATTACTTAGGACAATTTTGTCTCATATAATATTGATGCCGGCTACAGGTTTTTGCCATTATTTCGAAAAAGAAATTAAATGGCAGGACGGTAGATCAGGCTCCACTCTAAAATAAATTCGGAAATAATAAATTTCCTGACCGTGCTTATATCGAACCGGGGCTCGCTTATAAGAACACAGCGCTCACCACTGGGCCAGGGAGGGTGTCACAATAGAGACAGCGTGGAAACAAAGGCCACTTTAACATTAAAAGAAAGGCCGAAGCTCCAGTATCTGCTAATTTTGGATCGAGTATACGTATAGGTTCATGTTTCAAGCGGCATTCAATTGTCAAAGAGGCTGTTGATGTTTGAGTGAATTATGAGATTTCAATGACAATGGTGAGTTTTCGGGGAGGTGTTTGATCCTTTCTTTGTATGTCTATGAGTTGAGAGGAAAGTCATTATTAGAAATTACTGATCTTTATCAATTATTTTTCGCACCTTCAGAATTCTATTATAGTATTGCTGTTGGACATAAATTAAAAACATAAATATATACATTACTAGCTGATGGCCGCGACTCTGTCCGCTTGGATTGAGGTGTTTTAGGGGTATGAAAAATAGATAGGTGCCGATTCTCAGACCTACTGAATATGCATATAATATTTCATAAAAATCGGTCAAGTCGTTTCGGAGGAGTATGGTAACTAACATTGTGACACGAGAATTTTATATATAAGATAATAAAAGTGCGTGGATTTGACTCGCGCTAGCAATGCTTGGGACTACGGTTAGATACCTACTTTTGTATCTACAGTCAAAAAAATGTTTAGATGTAACATTTTTTTAAAGAGCTCTTTTGAAAATAAATAAATGGGCAACTCAATCACGCCGGAACGGCTGCACGGACCTGGATGAAATTTTGCACAGAGATAGAGATAAGAGAGTTCTCCCGGGAACCAAAAAACCTCAATCCATACGGACGCAGTTGCGGGCATCAGCTAGTAATATTATAAAAGCGAAAGTTTGGATGGAGGGATGGATGTTTGTTACTTAATCACGACAGAACTGCTGCATGGATCAGGATGAAATTTAGCACAGAGATAGATTATTGTCTGGAATAACACATAGGCTATACCGGAAAATTAAAGAGTTCCTGCGGGACCCAAAAAAACTCAATCCACGCGGACGAAGTCGCGGGCATCGGCTGGTACTATATAGGATCGCCGCAAACACCTCTTCAAGCATTTCATAAGGTTCCAAAAATAAATAAACAAAATCGATATGTGATTTCGAGTTTTCACTGAACAAACCTATTGCTCCCCTGACCTCTTTCCACCCTATTGTTGTCGGCTTTCAATTACTTTATTCTAAACCGTATTCAGTTGTGATAGGGTTCAAAATGGCGTTCGTACCAGTGATATCGGCCACCTATTGTTGCACAGCCTTTTGTTACTAGTGTTGTACTTGATAGCATATTCCTATACTATTCTTTAATACTTTCTAGGTTATTTTTGTTGGAAGGCGTGGAATTCTGCTTATCATGTTAGGAGTTTAGTACCTACTTAGGTGTTGAGTGATGGATGGTTATAGTTCTTGATATTTTTATCTGAATAGCGCGCAAACACATTAGGGACAAAAAAATGTGTGGCGGAAAAAGTCCGCCCAGCTCCTTTTCTTACGGAGCTGCATACCTACTTTTTTATTATTCATAATTCATAATTCATTTTATTATTCAGAACATGGTACATTATAATATGGTGTACATATTCCACTACATGTTAGCCCTTGACTGCGATCTCACCTAATTGTAAATGATGATGCAGTCTTAGATGCTAGCAGGCTAATCTGTTAGGGGTACAGCAGTTAAATTACACCCATACACCTAAACGGTTTCTACATGACTTCGTACCGGAACGCCAAATCGCTTGTCGGTACGTCTTTGCCGGTAGGGCCGTAACTAGCCACTGCCGAAACCTCCCACCAGACCAGACCAGAGAAAATTCAGAAATTAAAAATTCCCAAATTGACCCTGCTGGGAATCGAGTCCGTGAACTCCCACTATAAGACCACTGGATGGATGGATGGATGGATGTATGGAATATGGATGGATATATGTTTGTTACTCAATCACGGCTGAACGGATCTAGATAAAATTTGGCACAGAGATAGATTATAGTCTGGATTAGCACATAGGCTACTTTTTATCACGGGAAATTAAAGAGTTCCCGCGGGAACCAAAAAACCTCAATCCTCAATAGTAAATCATAAAAATTACACTTAGAAACCTTAGCTTGTATGATAGAATAAAAGTCCATTCTAAAGTTTTCTACTACCGTTGTACGTCGGAAATTTTGAGAAATATATGACCTAGTCACAAAAGGCAAATTTTCATGTGTAACGTAACGAATGTAGTTTTAACTTTTAAGAGAGCTCGTACAGTGGCTTATTATTTTTAAAAATGTAGCTTGCACACTTGATATATAGCTTGGAGATGGTACCGAAATGCACTGAAAACCTATTTGTTACCATATATAGGTACTTTGTGCTAATATTAGAAATGCGAAAGTTTGGATGGATGGATGTATTGATGGACGGATACATGGATGTTTGTTACTCAATCACGTCAAAACGACTGAACGGATCTGAATTAAATTTGGCACAAAGATTATAGTCTATAATAGTGGACTAACAAATAGTCTACTTTTTATCCCGGAAAATTAAGAGTTCCCGAGGGAACCAATAAAACTTTATGTGAAGTCGCAGGCATCAGCTAGTAATAATGTCCTCTCAATCTGCATCATCACTTACCATTAGGTGAGATTGCAGTCATGGAGTAACTTGTAGTGGATAAAAAAAATCCAGTGGGAACTTTTTGATTTTCTGTCATTTTTCTGTCATTCTCCAGGTATTTAACAATCCATGTGAAAAATCACGTCATCTGTGACTCCATTTTAGTGTGATTGAAGGACAAACAAATACATTTGTAATATTCTGTTGTTGTTGTTTGTTGATATTCTGCGACTGATATAACAATATCAAGTCAATAATGTATAACACAGTTCGGCAATCGTCCAAGTTGTATGCTTAAGCTAATGCCATGTTACATTGTCGAGACGAGATCAAGAGATTATCTCCTGATTTACTGTGTGTGAAGCTGTGGAATATGTTATATTACTGGCTAACGCCCGCGACTTCATATGGAGGATTAAGTTTTTCAATTCCTGATTAATTCCTTAATTTTCCCGGATAAAAAGTAGCTTGTGTGATGTGTCTACACATTGATGTAATTGTATTTTTTTTTAAAAGGAGCGACCACTTAGGTTCTAGCTGGTTATTCTAGGTAGGAATGACATTTCGAACTAACGGTAGATTCACTCGATGATACAAAAGCACTTTTAATAAGTATATTTGAATTAAAAAATATGAGCTTGAATTTGTCCATCGAATTATAACGCTTAGATAAGAAGTCACTAACAAATTTTCGCTAGAACCATTAGAAATCGGTTGAAAAGATGGTCCATAAAAGGGTAGCAAACAGACAGACACAATTTCGCAGTTATAAGTACCGAAACTATAGTCCGACAAACTTATTTGACCCGGTGACAGCGTCGCTAGTAGCTATGAAAAATAAAATAAATAAAACTAAACTGATATAAAAATTAGTTCCGGGTTGATAGTTTGTGGGATTTAGTGGTAACTAGTGGATAGATTCAAGTAAAGCTTACCAAGTTCAGATCCACAGACGCGCGGTATAATTTCCAAGATGGCGGAGCAGGAGGCATCTTCAAAGCAGAGTTGGCGTGCGAGGAGGCAGTTCAGAATCGCCATCGTCCCTTTTATACCCGGCCCTGGAAAAAGAGAGAACTTAGTTTAATATTATTTTCTCCCTCGCTCTATAAAGATCCATACTAGTAAATTTCATCCACACAACTAAAATTCAACATCAATGATACTAGTAGTAAAAAACTCAATTTTTGAATTGAAAATTTCTTTAGCCGCGTTGACCACTTTTTGGCAAGGGGTAAAAATTGTGCAAACGCGTGACCGACACCAAAGAGCATAAAGAACCAGGGGTAGAGGTACAACTCCATACTTAAGCAAAAAGCATTCAAAAATCTGCTTATCATCGCTGATACCCTGTAGTTCTTCTGCTTAGCTCTAGATGGCGTTAAAACGAAAGCTTTGAAATAAACTTTTTGGTATCGGATTTTATGAAAATTTTATATTTAATAGTTAATTAAACTTAATAAATAAATAGGTAAAATAAAGTAAAACAACAAAATACATGTTTTCATTGAGTTTCGGTTGATTTAAACAAAATTTATACTTATTCGAGACAAGTAACGCCATCTAGAATTTATTTTAGAACTATGGTACCCGTTGTATGGAGTTGTACCTCTACCCCTGGTTCTTTATGCTCTTTGCCGACACTAAGCGTTGTTACGAAGACGAAAGGTCTTAAATATAAATATAGTACATTCGTAATGTCTTAGTTGTAAGGTTTATATTTTAAATATTCGTTTTCACTTCTATCGGCAGTCCCTATGACTGGCATTTTTTTTACTTCTCTAAAAGTTAGCCTTTGACTGCAATCTCACCTGATGGTAAGTTTTAATGTAGTGTAAGCTGGTAGCGAGCTAACTGGTTGTATGTCAGTTATATTAAACTCATACGCCCAATTCGTTTCAACACGGTATTGTACCGGAACGATAAATCGCCAGGCAGTACGTCTTTATCGGTAGGGTAACGAGTGGAATGAGCCACAGCCGCAGACCAGAGGAAATTCAGAAATTATAAATTCCTGAATTGACCTTGCCGCGTATCGAACCCGGGACCTCCCACTTACAAGGCACAGCGCTCACAACTGCGCCAGAGAGGTCGTCAAAATTTCTCATGGTCATACTCGAATAAAGAGAGAAGTTACATATACCTATTTAGAAAACTATTTATAACAGCTTCCTGTCCTGTTAATATACAGGTGAGTAACTCTATATATGTATAGGTTTTAAACATGTCGTCGAATGTTTTGTGATGTAAAATTTAGTAGTTAAATACTTGCCCATATAAATAATTCATTTAGTTGCAATTGGATTTAAATGAATTAACATTATAGTAAAAGCCAAATGGTTAAATGTAACGAAACAACAAAATATGCGAAATAATACAAAACATTTTCCATTCAAATGAGGTATTACATATTCGTGAAAATTATTAACGCGAAACCGTGCACGTTCGTTCGAAATTAAAATAATTAATATAACGTTTCAAAAAACATTATCCTAGTAAATCAAATTGATCTGTAAACAAGCGCTATTTCATTATTCATGAACCAGCCCGCGGCATTTTTGTACCGATACTACCTACAACGCTTTTAAAATACCTACTACCTGTGTTACGTTGTGTAACCATGGGTAGGTAGCTGATTACTAGATACGGACAGACGGACTATTTATTTTTAGGGTTCATACCTGAGGCCCAATTGTCTAAGCCAATCGTATTCATTTGACAGTTCATAACGTATAACTCGAACTTTTTAAGGAGTACATACAAGCGTTTAGACGTGCAAGCATCTATGACCTCCTTAAACAGGTCGAATTATATGTTTGACAGACGATTACGATTACGATTTCCTTACACAATCGGGGGGTATGTGTAGCGACTAGTAAGATTTTTTTGTAGTAAGACAGTCTTGTCGCAAGTGTACGCTGGTTCAACTTGTAGAATATTCAAAAGCCGAACCGTGCATTCATTCGCGGATCGATACGAATCTCAGCTATTTTGAAAGCAAAGATATTTTCACCGGCGTCGGCCTCAATTATACTTATACAGCCACGGAGTTGTTGTGTGCCTAGAGGCAGTGATGCCCCGCTTCAACTTAAACGAATCACAATCGAAGGTATTTTTTTAAATAAATTAGAGCTGATTTGTTTCTCTGTCCGTCCATATTTACCTAACTATAACATTTGACATAATTAATACAGTATCCTTGTTCCCCAGTAATCCTATAACAAGTGTAAAAGCTTTACTACTGAACATATGAAAGGACGTCATACGTATCTATGGTTTGACATTTTATCCAAACAACAAATATTTTAAACGACTCATTCATTCATTCAAGAGCGCAATATTATAGCATAATTAGATGTAAGATCTCCTGTTTCCAGGATGTAAGTACTTCTGTGCGAAATTTAATTACGACCAGATGGAAAGACAGATTACGTTAAAATTCAAAAGATTATTGTAACAAACGAGTAATTAATTAAAACAGTTTATTGTTTGGAAACATAGAACAAATTAGAAAATGTAGGGGAGCTTTTCTCCAGATGTCTGCCCCTCTATGGTCTATAGCTACCTATAACTCGAAGTATACAGCCTTTATATAGCCAGTTTCAACTCTGCGCTACATTAATTTGCTTTTAGTAGAGTTACGGATTTAGTTTTTGATGTTTTACGCTGAGCTCGAGTATTTAAAGTAACAGGAATAAGCGCGTTCAATGAATATTTACATTGGGTTACCTTCTGGAATAGAGGGATGGTAATGGATTTATTATCATTTCATTAACTCATTCATTAAGGACTTCATGGCTTGACGGTAAAAGCTTTTTACTCAAATGGTGGAGTTAAACTAAAGGTACCTTACTACCAGGTGATTTAGTATCTATAAATGCCGTCTGTTAGCAGGTAGTTCTCTTGTTACCATACCAAAACCCGAACAGTTGAAGCTTGTTTTAAGGTCCAAAGTGAAAGTGTTTCATTTATCACGTACCTTGACTGGCCCTCGTACGGTGGGTCTAAAACTTATTAGTCGTATCGTATCTCTATGGTTTACAATCTGCCGCCTTAGGATAAGCTTAACCACCGTTTTGGCTCCATGCGATGTCCTGACGTGGAAATCAACGTCGTACATCAAATACGGCAGGACGTCGTGTGTCACGAATCCACTTTGGTCGAAGAGGAAGCCGGTGCCGAATAGTTCATGTAAAATATACAGTCACATAAAATATATAGTTCGCGCGCGCGAGATGAATGCAGAGTAAATGTATGGTGACACATACATTGACAAATACATTTACTCGGTCGATCGCTGTATGCAATTTGGCCCTATTTCGAAAGCAAATCCGCCAAGTCAAAGTTTCTTAATTAGAATTAGAAAAAAGAAGATTCCAGACGGTTAGGCTAATCGCTGTGTTATATATGTGTGATAAGACTATTCTATAGATCGAAACTATTATAGCAATAAAATATACTGTAATAAAACAAAATTAAAAATACACAATATAATAATGAAATTCTTAACAAAACGCATAGTCTAGTCTCCCTCGTCACCACCTTCCTCTTCTTCGTCGAATTCACCTTCTTCCTCTGCCGTGGCTTCCTGGTATTGCTGGTATTCAGACACCAAGTCATTCATGTTGCTCTCCGCTTCAGTGAATTCCATTTCATCCATCCCTTCACCTGTATACCAATGCAAGAATGCCTTGCGTCTGAACATAGCCGTAAACTGCTCCGAAATACGCTTGAACAACTCCTGAATTGCTGTGGAATTCCCAATGAATGTTGCGGACATCTTCAAACCGCGAGGAGGGATGTCGCAGACCGCTGTCTTCACATTATTTGGAATCCATTCAACGAAATACGAAGAATTCTTATTCTGGATGTTCATCATTTGCTCATCGACTTCCTTCATGGACATACGACCGCGGAATACTGCAGCAACAGTTAAGTAACGACCATGACGAGGATCGCAAGCTGCCATCATGTTCTTTGCATCAAACATCTGCTGTGTCAACTCCGGAACTGTCAGAGCTCTATACTGCTGACTGCCACGAGACGTCAACGGAGCAAAACCAGGGATAAAGAAGTGAAGACGTGGAAATGGGACCATATTCACAGCAAGCTTTCGCAGATCAGCGTTCAGCTGACCAGGGAATCTCAGACAGGTGGTAACGCCAGACATTGTAGCCGATACCAGATGGTTCAGATCTCCATAAGTCGGAGTGGTCAATTTCAACGTTCGGAAGCAAATATCGTATAACGCTTCATTGTCAATACAGTAAGATTCATCAGTGTTTTCTACCAGCTGGTGCACAGACAGTGTGGCATTATATGGTTCGACGACAGTATCAGATACTTTAGGCGAAGGGACAACGCTAAATGTGTTCATGATTCGGTCGGGGTACTCTTCTCTAATCTTTGAAATGAGTAGTGTTCCTAAACCTGCTCCAGTACCACCACCGAGTGAATGCGTTAACTGGAAGCCTTGTAGACAATCGCAACCTTCCGCTTCTTTCCTTACAACATCGAGGACAGAGTCAACTAGTTCTGCTCCTTCAGTATAATGTCCTTTTGCCCAATTATTACCAGCTCCTGATTGGCCAAAGACGAAGTTATCTGGGCGAAAAATTTGGCCGAAAGGTCCTGATCTGACCGAGTCCATAGTACCAGGCTCAAGATCTACCAGAATGGCCCGCGGTACATATTTTCCTCCGGTTGCTTCGTTATAGTATACGTTTATTCGCTCCAACTGAAGGTCGGAGTCACCGTGGTATGTGCCAGTTGGATCGATGCCATGTTCGTCCGATATGACCTCCCAGAACTGGAAATGAAAGATTTATGTTACTGCATTGTTACACAAGAACATCTGCTCACTACTTGTTTTGTTTGTTTAGTTGTTAAAGTAGTTTCCTGCTTTAGAATAAATTTTTGGTACTAGAGCTATTTGATTTTGTGGCAGTTCATTTTATAACAATGTCATTGATGAATTCGTTTAAATACGATGCTTTTGATAGACTTCAATGTTAACAAGCAATTTCAGTTTAGGTCAATAGAAAAGTAGACTAGAAATTGCTTTGGAAAAATACTTTTTGGATTTGTCCAGGTCTCTGACGTCTGACTATTTTTCTTAAATATCCTGATGGTATATAAAAATATCTGAATTCTTTTCAATAGACTTAATAACGACTAGACGAGATATTGACGGTATTATCATTATATTGATGAAACTATTGCAATTATATAGACCTTCTGAAAAGTCAACATAATTTGTGGATAAAAATTTAGGAAAATTCTTACCTTAGCGCCAATTTGATTCCCGCACTGTCCAGCTTGTATATGCACGATTTCTCTCATCTTACTTAGGTACTTTAAATAGTATTATTTCCTTAAATAAACCCTTTTTCGCCGACCGGAGTATTTTCACGACCAACTAGACGGATCGACTTAAAACAAATGCGAATTTTCAAAATACGTTCCGTTCATATTTTTTTTTCGAGTTCTAAAATATATTTTTAAAATATCAAACTGCTGAGGTTTTATTGTAATCATTTGTATAACTTTTTACAGGTTTTCTTGCACTAAAGGTATGTACACATTGATGCGATGAAGTTCGCGGTATAACTTGGAGCATATAAGCTTTATACATTGTTAAGATATTCACACGTTAGCGTCTGCCATATTTTATTTTGGTAGTTCCGTTCCCAACATGAAAGGGTTTTAATACGAGCGATTTCAAGAATATTTTGAATTAAGATGTGAATTGTGGTAGAAAATGAGGAAAAATATTCGATTTGTGGTGGTGTTAAAAGCGTTTTGTTTTATGTTAAACAATTAAATATGGACCTTACTGCGTAGGAAATAAAATACCTTTCTAATGAGAGGTGACGCAAAACACATTAGTTAATTGATCTGATAGATATCACTCGGCATTCGTTTTATTGTGTGTGTTAGCTCGGCTTTCATTACGTTAAGGACCTGTACATACTAACGTACACAGAATGTTTATGTGAACTGATACATCATAGCGTAGGTAGCATGCGGAAGGACGTGGGAACTCCTACCATTATTAGATTACTTAATGGAAAGGAAATACTACCCTCAGTAATGAGGAATACGACGCAGAGAGAGGTAACATAACAGTTTATCGTGACTTTACCCAACTTAAATTAGCATGTTGAAATAAATTAAACAACATTTTAACGTTGAATTTCATCTAACCGGCTTGTAAAGTCCTTAAAAGTTACGCAGATGAGAGCAAGAGGGTTCGCCGTTCGACTTTGTAATACATAATTCATTATATTGGACGGGAAGATGACATACATAAGCATTTGCTTACAAGCAAAATTACTGGACCAATGGGTCATAAAAGTGTGTTGCATTCTCATTTTATTATATTGCGTCATAGCGCACAACAGCTTATATAATTTTGTCAGCTATGCGCCCCCAATTCTTCCAAACTCAGTGGCTATCAAAAAATGAAAACCACTAACACAATATAATATTCTTTATGCATTGAAGGTTTGCTAATGTTATTTTTATTTCATAGCAACTTCAATGGATGAAAAACATATTATGTCCCCCTGAGTTAGAGAAAAGGGATGGAGGTGGGATCGCAATTAAAAGCAATCTACTCCTAGCCATGTTGCTTTATGGGTGGGACATATGTATGAGAAAGATGCACGTAGTTTTTTCCATGTGTTAGAAAGAGAAGAGAGTTTGTTTAGAAGATAATTTACACATGGCTTATCTTTGCACGAGCCCCGTTGACTTTGAAGTTGTTAAAATCGCCCGTTAGAGTAATTAGGGAACGGTATGGAGCAGTTAATACGACTCTTGTGGCTCAATTCCCGAACTCTTTACTCTAGATCCTCTTTACTTTAAACTTAGTGGCAATAAGAGAAGATTATCCGTAATATATAGTTATACTAGCTGATGCCCGCGACTTTGTCCACGTGGATTGATGTTTTTTGGTTCCCGCGGGAACCAAGGATATAAAGTATGTTTTATTCCAGACTATAATCTATCTCTATGCCAAATTTCATCCAGATTAGTTCTGCCGTTTAGACGTAATTGAGTAACAAACATCCATCCAAACATTCGCATGTATAATATTAGTATAGACTCTATAGAGTATAGATAAGCATAAAATACCAACAATAAGGATGATGACAACTCAATCAAATCAGCAACTCTTTATCAAACTTAAAAGCGCTCTTCTAGTATGGAAGTTGTATGAAATTTGCAATTGTGACGTCATCAAATTACAACGCATTTTTTTTCTTTAATCTATATTATAAAATAGTTATCAAACTTAAAACTAATCGAGGATGTGAATTTTAGGTATTTTTTAGACTGATTATTAAATATAGGGGATATTTAATAATCAGTTAGAAATAATTTATTTTTGATATAGGCATCATCCTTATTAATCTTCCCCGATCTCCAACCTCTATTGTTAATTATAATTTATGTAGTGAAACGTTTTTAGATAATGGTATTTAAAGCGCGATTTTTATTATAACATCATTGAGTAATTTTCCGGTTTTAACAACAACATATCATTCTCGAGTAACAAGTTAATCTTATGATTTCGTATGTATAATCCATCAGCTTCTAACATTCGTATGGAAATCATTTGCTTTTATTTTTTTACTACAAATTCTAAACTCATACCCAACCATAATTTTAGTAAAATACCTGCATAATTTATCCTAAGCTTTTCTTGATATTATCACTGGTATTCCGTATGTTTCATTGCTCTTTTTAGAATGCCAGATGACGGAACGTCACTGTAATTCATATTATAACTGACCAATAGCAACGCGCGAAACCGCCACTAAGTTTACGTGAAAACGTCAAGTATATTATTGGAGATAGCTGCAATTTTGGTAACTATCGCTAGAAATGCTGATTCAGTATTAGGTGGGTGCTACGCTCTTCACTGATGACGATAGTGAAGGTCTGCCTGCATGCGGATGGGCCATTGATAGTGCAGCTATCACTTAGTCTAGTACGTACAAATTCTCAGAAGCTAGGGAGCCTGTGAATTAGAAGTTATCGGTACTTTTATGGTAAAAAAAGAAATTATAGCATCAATTTGGTATGAAATCAGTGTTACTATATTTTTGTACATTAGAGATGTTCGTGAATAATTTATGGCATTATTTTCAATTTTCAATAAGCACTTTAAGTTATGATGGTAGATAAAAGTTCTAAAGTTAACCAATGTCAACCCAACCGATTGTTGACATAAAAATCTTCTCAAAATTATTATAATAGTGATTGATAACTGTAATTACAGTTTATCATGCACCAAATCTGATATAACTCGAGCCGCTTAGTTTTCCTAATGTCAACATGGCGTGCGGCATGACGACCATGGATTTTTATAGCGTTACATAGGGTTGCGGTATATCATTTTAAAGATAACCTAAGTTTTATTTAAAATTAAAAGTTTGTCTTGCGGTTGCTTTAGTAGGTATCAGGTAGCAAAGGTGGCACCTCAAATTCGTTAAAGTAAAGCTCCGTTTTTTATATTTTTCTTTGGAATAAAATAAGAAACCACGTTGTCCATTATCAGACACTTAGAACGATTGCAACCCCTTGTCAGAAACCGTCTTGTTTTATAATTTAAGAGTGTCTGACATACATAGAAAAACTTTCAGCATTAATGAAATAACGAAGGTCTGATCGTCGCGAGCTCTTGCTCTATTTACTATGCGGCTCAAATGTGAGGCTTTTGGCATATTAAAAACCGACTTAATCCGCGCGGAATAAGGATTTGTGATTCCCATGCAAACTTTTTAATTATCCGGGATAAAGCCTATATCTTTTCTGGTATGGTATGCAACCCATCCCTGATCCAAAATTCATCACGGTTGAACACATCAAGGCCTTAAAAGCGGAGCGGACAGATATACAGATAGACACACTATGCAATACTAGTGTGGACAAATTCGCCATAATAATGTCCTGTCGTGGTAGCGCGCTCCATTTATAAGTGGGTAGGACTTCTGTCCGCTAGACAAGCATGTGTTGTCTTGTCACTGGTATCGCTTTCACCTTTATATGGAGTGCACACACTAGACGACAGGAACAAACATCGTGATTCGCGCAGAAGTTTAATCCTGTCCAGCAATCGTCGAATCGAACTTGAAAAAACACAGAGAAGGCTGGCTTCCCATAGACACATATTTTTATGTGTTTCCCGTATTTTTTAACACTACCACAACAAAATAGAAAGTTTTTAAATTAGACGAAGTCGCGGGCATCGACTTTTTTATTTCTGTCTGCACAATTAATCCATACTGATATTATAAATGTCAGTATGGATTAATTGTGCAGAAGTGTGTCTGTCTGTCTGCTACGCTTTCACGGCCCATCTGTTCAACCGATTTTGATGAATTTTGGTACAGGGATGGGTTCACTGTTGTATCCCGGGGAAAGACATAATATGCTACTTTTTAGGCCGGAAAATTCAAGAGTTCCCGCGGGAATCAAAAACCTTAATCCACGCGGACGAAGTCGCGGGCATCATCTAGTTACTTATAATAGAATGTGGATAGAAAATGGACCTCATTTTCTTCGCGTTGCAAGTGAAGGTTTTTGCGCTCTTGTTATATTTTCAGTGACCGCAGACCGCAGGGTCGTGTCACTGTCGAATGCACCGTGAATTTATTATCGCAAAACGAATAGGGCTGCCACTTGCGATATATTTTAATTACACATAGTTAAACAATTCATATTAAAAAAAAACACGACTGCCCTAACAAAAAACGAAAAGTTAAAAATCTAAATTAATCTAGTTAAATT
Source organism: Erebia palarica (assembly GCA_964035005.1). NCBI lineage: Eukaryota > Metazoa > Arthropoda > Insecta > Lepidoptera > Nymphalidae > Erebia > Erebia palarica. The sequence goes on from OZ035992.1 coordinate 6,170,781, forward strand.
AGAATCTTATTCACATTTTTATTAACTGATATTTTTTTGTGAATCACTGGATATTGAACTATAGTGTTAAATATTTTTATAGTGAGAGTGACATACTTTTTATTTCGTAAAATGAAGGAGTTCCCGCGGGAATCAAAACATTAAACCACGCGGACGAAGTCGCGGGCATCAGCTAGTAAAACATATTCTATTCTATTATATTCTAAAATACTACAATGGTCGCACGGATCATATAATATTTTCCATATACATAAAAATTATTGTCAATCTACACATTATGAGTGATAAGCATACTTTATGGTATATTCCCTCGACGACTCAAAAGCACTTGTTTATTTCAATAAAAAAAATTATTTTTTTATATTAATTCGATACCAAACGAACATTTTTTAAGGCCTACGCCTTAAGACTTTTTCGTTTCTTAATTCATCTTCACTCCCTCGACGTTCGTTTCACTGTGAATAATGTCGGCTTGCTTCGCTTGTTACCTCTCATCTTCGCTTAATTTGGCCTTAATGTATAAGTTCTAAGTCGAGCAGTAAACGTCCTTATTTGGTTGTAATGATGATGATTTGTAAGGATTTTGTTTGATTTAAGATCACGCCGATTTAATTCGCTAAACGTTTCAATTTCAATCGATGTGAATTCAACAGAGACAAAACCCTGACTGTTTATGTTGGGAGAAGGTATACAGTTTGTTGAATCTATTTGTCATTGTGTTCTTGTATAACTACTGTTTGTTAAGCTACCCCTGTGCTACCACCTGCCGCTGATATCATAGTTCACATTGAATGTTTAATGCTTCATTGGCCTGCCCTGAAACGAAGTTTGGCAGTTATATCGCGGCTTCCTAATACTGCATATTTTAATTTTGGATAAATAGGCCTTTCTTCCACTTTTAATTTTAAGTTTTCCATTGTGCACCAGCGCTCAGCCTGCTGTAGCATGATGCTGAGCTGGAGACCTGTATTTGGTCACACAACTTTGTAGGCTATATCTAATTTGATAGTTTCATAAACTAAATATTGTGATCGAATAAAAACGTTTTCTTTCTTTGTTCTTCTTTCTTTTTTTAAATCTTTTTTGATTTTTACAAGGCTATTATTAAATATGTATTCGACAGTCCTATCGTACCTTATCCATTATTTTAACTATTCTACTTAATTGTTTTATTACTTATCTACTACATAAAAATCCAATTCCTACTTTTTTAAATTTAATTAATATAAAAGTTAAATAGGATTTCAGCTGAAACTTAATCCACGCGGATGATGTCGTGGGCATCATTTAAGTATCAAGTAAATCTACATAAAATAGTAACTATCGTATTTTTCAAACTGGCTTCACGTTTCTGGGCTCTTGACCTTTTAGCCTTAACTTAGATACATGTACCAACTACGTACACGTACCTGCAAATTACCAGGTTCCATCTTCTGTGTTCCCTCATGATTATATTATTAGACTCTTCAAAGAGCGGATAAACAAATATCTCAAAAGCCAGCAATGTATTGGCGGTTCCTCGCGTGCTGCAAATGTTCATGGGTGGCGGTAATCACTTACCATCAGGTGACCCGCCTGCTCGTTTGCTTGCTATTTTATATATGTCACCGTAAGATTGTAAAAACCGTTAGATTATAATCTAACTCGCGAAATTGTAAACTGTCGACAGATTGCGAACCGTTCAATGTTCTGAGTGTCAATTTTTGAAATATTCATTGTATTTACGATTTCTTGTCTGTTTCATGTAGGTTAGGTCAGGTTTCGACATAAATAATTAGGTAGCGGCCGGGCACTTAGGTTTTATCGGGTTAATAAACTTAACAGATTACAATCTAACGGAAAATAATGCGTTAAATTGTAATCTTTCGACACTTAGCGATTTCGTGATTTAGATTATAATCTAACGGTTTTTATAATCTTACGGTGACTTATATATGAAACTATTCTCCCAATCTGAAAATCACCATTTTATTTAAATCAAGAGCAATAAGTCCGATGTAGATTTGCATCGAGTCAACTCCATCTAATCCACGGATACATCTCAGCATAGTTCAACCTTAGGGTCAGGGCACACTGCATTGAAATAATGTGGCGGCTAGGAAACTAGGCTAGGCTAAAATGACCTACGTCTTTAGACAACTTTTCATTGTAGTGGAGTTGTGTGAGTACCTAAATTAAATTGGCCGTCGAAATGCTCAAACTATGACAAAAGGAAATAAGGTGGTCCTGTTGAGTTCTATTTTATGTTCTCAAAGGAAATCTGCCAATCCGCGCTTGGCTAACGTGGTGGACTATGGCCGAAACCTTCTAACACTTGAAATGATGATGATTGTGAATAAAGGCAAGTTTTCCATACGCCCACAGGAGAAAAGTATATAGATATAAAACAACAAATTAGATGATGCCCGTGGCTTCATCCGGTTTTTTGAATTCCGGTGGAATCTCCTTAATTTACCGGGATAAAAGTCTATGTCCGTCCCCGAGATGCCTGTACCAAATTTCATCAAAATCTGTTAAAAGGATGCGCTGTTAAAGGGCAGCAGACAGACCGACAGACAGTATCGCGTTTATAATATTAGTATGGAAGTATGGATGGACAATTGCCCATCCATACACATCCGGCGATGTGAGCCCATCCCTAAAAAACAGTTTCCATGTATTTACATAGCAAATCGGCACTCGGGCCGGGCTAGATGATTGTTCTCTGTTTGTTCACACTCCGGGGTTGACTGGATTTGCCTGATTTGTTGGATGAGGGGGGAGGGAGGGAGGGGGGTGGCATGGAAAGTTGACGAAGAAAGTGACGGTGGAGCTATTAAGTTAGGAATTCCAAGAATAAGGTGAAATACGCCGTCTGTTCTGTGCTATTCATTGGATTAGCATTGACCAGAAGTTGGAATGGAATTGGAATTGTTTATAGAACCCACTCTTTAAAGTTCCGGAATAAAATATGACGACTATTCCGTGTATAACTTTAATTACCATTCCAAACAGTCAATGCGGTTCAGTTATTGTGGCGTGAAGACGTAAAAACCGCCAAACATATGTTTATATATTACTAGCTGATGCCCGCGACTCCAACCGCGTGGATTGAGGTGTTTTAGGGGTATGAAAAATAGATAGTAGCTGATTCTCAGACCTGCTGAATATGCATATAAAATTTCATAAAAATCGGTCAAGCCGTTTCGATACGAGATTGTGATACGAGAATTTTATATATAAGATGTTATGTCATAACATGCAAAGTTTATTTCGTTTTTCCTGTCGATTCAAAGTTTGGGTTAAAATTTCTAAAAATCCTTTTCTAAGGATTGAGGAAAAAGGTAGAAAAGGATCTTAAGGAATGAGAGGAAGATGAAAAGTATGAGTTGTATATTTATACAGTCAGTAAATTTTTCTTTAAATATATTTGGATGTAATATTAAGATCATACTAATATTATAATTAATGCAAAACTATGTTTGTTTGTTGGTTTATTGGTTGGTTGGTTTGCAATCACGCTGCAACAAAGGAACGGATTGACGTGATTTGTGGTATGGGTATAGTTGAGGACCTGGAGACTGACATAGGCTACTTTTTATCCTGGAAAATTAAGGAGTTCCCGCGGAAATCAAAAAAACTTGGGCGAAGTCGCGGGCATTAGCTAGTACTTTTATAAACAAAGATAAAAGATTTGCAGATAAACTGCTAGCAAATTTAAAACGTAGTACCAAGTCGCAATAAATCTCTAGTTTCATACAAAACGTACGCATACCGCATACATTATACAATTCATACATCTTTCACAAAGTCTCGGTCGTCGTATATCACAATTGGGTAAATAATGCTAGATTATATTGCAGTTGTTCGTACACAAGGCTTTAGAGCGAGACAAAATATTCTGACAAACAAGAAGTCCGCGTCATTCACACTGTGCGACAGGAAAAAACGTGTGTCCGCTCCGCAAGATTCGCAAATAAATTTTGTTCGATCCCTACTGTGTTTCCGCTCTCACTTGATAATGCCCGCGATATAGGTTTTTAGATGCCGAGGGTTCTATGATTTTCCAGCTTTTTTTTTAACCCACTACAAGTTAGCTGTTGACTGTGATCTCACCTGATGGTAAGTGATGATGCAGTCTAAGTTGGTAGCGGGTTAACCTGTTAGGGGCATAGTAGTTATATTAAACTATACCCCTCATTGATTTTTTACACGGCATCGTACTGGAACGCTAAATAGCTTGGCGGCACGTCTTTCCCGGTAAGGTAGTAACTAGCCACGGCCGTAGCCTCCAACCAGGTCAGACCAGGGAAAATTCAGAAATTATAAATTCCCAAATTGACCCTGCCGGGGATCGCACCCGAGACCTCTGCACGTTAAGACAACAGCGGAGGACATTCCGCTACGGAGGTCGTCAAAAATAAATTATAATGCCAACTGGCATGCACGTTCATGCTCTATGATTTCCTTCAACTTGCAAGATTTGAACCCCGGACCTGCTCTAATAGAACTATCGCAGCTTATAAGTAAGTCGCTGGTATGAAGCGATTTGCTTCCTCGTTCCTAAATTCGCCGCTGGTATATGAAATGCACTTCCGGCTTCCGTTTTCCCCTCCTCTTTTAATATACTTTTAATTATTATTTATTATTATAAAATTTATTTTGTACCACCACAAAAAGTAAAAATAACAATAACAAAAATTGGAAATAAAATTAACACAGACAGAAGTAGGATACAAAAGGCGGCCTTATCGCTTAGGTAGCGATCTCTACCAGGCAACCTTAGGAAAAGGAGAACCTACCCTTAAATCAAGAGTGAATAGGCATCTTCTAGGCAAGCGCGTCTAAGGTGGAGCCTTAGGCTGCATCACCACTTGCAAGCAAGTCTGATTGCAGCCAAGGCTAGGGCCCATATATTTGTAAAACCCTGTTAAAAAAAATTGTACTCTAGCAAGAAATTAATGGCCTCGCTATATTTTTTACGACCTTTGTATGAAAATACTATAAAAGAAGTCATAATTAAAACAATTAAAAAACACGACTGCCCTGCCAAAAAACGAACTAAAAAGTTAAAAGTCTAAATTAATCTAGTTAAATAGAATCACATTTTTATTAAATGATATTTTTTGTGAATCACTGGATATTGAACTATAGTATTATTTATTTTTGGAATCTACTCATCATTTTCTAGATGATGATTATAAAGTTAATCTTATTTTCAAATATTTTTTTCAACTTTAGTCTTTCGTGCGGGACCATGGTCACCCCATCAATTTTTCTTTTAATTTTACCAGCCTATGTCACTCGGAATAAGTTAGGGATACTAACGATACCTCATTCATCAAAATCGGTTCAGGCGTATAGAAGTTATCGTGGAATATACAAACTCACATACATACATACATACATACATGAACCCTGAAAACAATATACTCCTTTTTTCAGGCAGTCGTATAAAAAAACTCAAACCTCCGGTCACTCACCATCGACCGCCACTGCGTGTTGATTGGCTGTTGATTGAGAATTAATAGAGCGGCCATGCATTCCAAACACCCATTCTATATTTATGACGACAAACTTTTGCTTTTACCGCGATGGCCTTTTTAAACCCTCACGCAAAAAAGGCGATCATATCTATACTTCTATACTCTATACTTAATATTATATATGCGAAAGTTTGAATGGATTGATGGATGGATGGATGTTTGTTACTCAATCACGTCAGAGCGGCTTGACGGCTCTGGATGAAATTTGGCACTGAGATAGATTATAGTCTGAAATAACATATAAGCTACAGTTCCCGTGCGAACAAAAAACCTCAATCCACGCGGCTGAAGTCGCGGGCATCAGCTAGTTTGTTCATCATATAAATGTAACGTAACGTAATAACTGTACAATTCGTGCTTGCATGGAATGGTTGAAAAATGCTGAAAACATTTCCACACTACAGCCACACTGACAGCCGGGCTGATCCTTTTCGCAAAAAAATCGTCTGAGTCTGTTGTTATAAATACGTGGTTTCATTCCTTGATATGCGTCGGACATAAAAAAACTGATAGATAGAAAGACAATTACGTTATATAAGTGTTCAGTTTGAGTGCAGAATACTGAAAACGCTAAAGAGTATGTATTTGAAAATACGGTTTATTTTGAATTTGTGTTTCTCTGTTGTCGAAAAAGCGGATATTCACTGACACAGAACTTTATACATTTTGCGGCGAAATGCTTTTACGAGATTTTTGTTTTTATCCGGACTTATATGAAAGCGGTAAATAAAAAATTTGAAACCCCGTCGAGGTTATTATTGCTTTTTTATATTTTTGCTGTCAATTTTATCATGACTTTTTAAAATTTATAACTCATGTCAACAAAAGACCAAGAAGCTTAATCCCAACTTTAAAGTGTGTCAGACATCACAAAGTGTGTATGTTTGCTACTCTTTAATGGCCCATCTGTTCAACAGCTTTTGAAAAAATGTGGTACATTGATAGGTTACATCTCGGAGAAGGATACAGGCTACTTTTTTATCCGGAAAATCTGTTATAATATAATAAAGTTTTTATATAAGAAATAAGTAAGTAGTTACTATATTTGTTTCCCTTATTTAAAACTAGAAAGATCTAGTTTTTATTAAGCTTGGAGTTAAGGAGTTCCGCCTTGAAACTCCGAACTATTCCTCAGATCTTCATGAAATGTACATGGGATTTTTAGAAACTTTTATCCTCTATCTTGAAAGAAACCTTTTGCTTTTCCATCTATATAGATAGATAAAATAATTCATCTATAAACGTGTGTATAATAATTATATTGTATAAACACTTTGCTTTTCTGAATAGACACGTTTTCAAAGTTTAATACGATTCGAAACTCGATACGAATGGATTAACTCAAAATGAATAGCATATACAGATATATGTTCCATTGGTTTCAATGCATAAATAATGAGGATCGATTGCATCCTATGAACTTAAATATACCTGTGAGGGTTATACGGTTAGTCTTTGAAGTGGGTCAGGAAGGGTCCATACTTAAACTAGGGGACGGTACCTAGGGACGATTTCTTGGTTAACTTTCCGTATAACTTCTGTTGACTCAGCTATATTTATTTTGGATATAAAATGATAGACTGACTGGCTGGCATTTCAGCTCCAAGCTTATCTACTCAAATAGTCGTTGTTAACTGTATGAGCAGTTTTTTTAAATCATCTGCAAGTTAGCCCTATACTGTAATTTCATCTGATGGTAAGTGATGATGCAGTCTAAGATGGAAGCGAGCTAACCTATTAAGGGTATGGCAGTTATATTAAATCCATACTCCTAATCGGTTTCTATTTGGTATTGTACCGGAACGCGGGTACACGGGCGAAGCCTCCCACCGGGCCAGACCGGAAAAAAATTTACTCTACCGGAGATCGAACCGGGACCCACCCACCACCCACGTTAAGACAGGTCTCAATACTGCGCTAGCGAGGTTGTCAAAAGTTGATATAATAGGGATGATGACAACTCAATCAAATCAGCAACTATTTATCAAACTTAAAAACGCACTTCTAGTATGGAAGTTGTATGAAATTGTATGTTGTATGAAACTCGACCAATTCCATATAAATGGTAGTTGATGTTGTCGCGATCGAATACGTAAAAAAAGCTCCCACTTGGCCTGCTATAACCAAATTAAGTCGAAGCGACACTTTATCTTGTTTATGCCAAAACCTAGTTTGGCGTAGGGAGAATGACAAAGTTTCAACGGTAAGGCTACAGAACATAGTGCGTTGCCGTAGCGTACTTATAGAATTACCAGTGTCCTAACAGTCAATACAAATATTTTTTTCTTAGAGAAAAAAGTTCGACAACTTTGAAGTAGATTCGATAAATTTGTGGGTATTTCATAATGACTCTCAAACGTCAATTCCACTAACTCAGGGTGAACGCTATTGTCTCCAAAGTAATTTCCAAAAGCCAAATCAATCAAAATATGATTAGATTTTTGGAAATTACTTTGGAGAATTATTATATGAAAAATCCCTGAAAAGTGCGATTTGCTTGGCTTTAGAGACGTTACATATCGCAAGATGGCGCTAACGCAGTAATTCTCAGTGTTAACTCTATACCTCTGTATTCAATGTACTCCTTAAGAATTACCCACCCATTTTCTCAAATAGCTCTTGACACATTATCATACATATTATTTTCATAAGCAAAATCTAGATTAGACCGTTTCCTTGTTATTTCGACTAGCCCATTAAGCTTTCTGTCAAAGGGCCGTAATAGCGCCGCATTGCGGTTTAAGTGGGCATTGTAACCAATAACCACCCCTAGCCCGCTGTTAATACGGGTAAATACGGTAATGCGTTATTTTTCTTTGTAAGTCAAAAACAAAAAGGTCAAGTCACGCACGATTCCGTGATCGAGTCTTAAGTTTAGGTCAGGAAACGTACGGGTGTTGATGAGCTTAGCGGAGCGGGGAATATAGGCTTTAGCGTTTTAATAATATGGTTTGAAACATTAAATTATCAAACCATATTATTTGGTAATATTTTAGAACTGTGCCTGCACCAATTTCGTAGAAAGACTATAGAACAGCTATCTCGTACCCTAGTCCGCTGTTAATACGGTAATGTGTTACTTTTCTTTGTAAGTCAAAAACAAAAAAAAAACAAGTCACGCACGATTCCGTGATCGGGACTTAAGGTTAGATCAGGAAATGTGCGGGTGTTGATGAGCTTAGCGGAGAGGTAAATTTAAGCGCAAGCTTTTTTAAATTAAGTTCTGAAGTGCTGAGTTCTAGATAAATCAGAGATATGTAATAAATCAGAGAAAGTAGTAGCTATCCTTTTTTGTAGCCAAATACTCAATCATTATTTACTAGATTTGCAGTCAGATGAGGAGAGCAAATAAAAAATATAAATTAGTAAAAATGTATTCTAAATTTGCCCTACCACACAAACCACCCCACTCTACACAGTTGAATCGACTCTACAGTGCATTTTAATATAAAAAAACATCGGCTATACCTTTTACTGGTTTGAGCTTGGATGCAATCAGATCTGCTTTCAAGTGATAATGCAGCTAAGGAGGACCGTTCTCGCCTAAAAGATGCCGATTACCGCTTGAAGGATATTTAAGTGGAAGGAAAAACTAAAGCTGGAAGAGTATTCCATATTATCATAGCGGTTCGTATTAGAATAGGGCTGCATACGCTTGCAGACCTTGGCTTTGCGGTACCATGGTTAAAAAGTGAGGGAGGAACCCGATCGATACATGTGTCATATAGAATTGAGTTTTAAAGAAATAAATTTATTTATTTAGAATTTAGAATGGACTATACCCGCTAATTTCGTAGCCTCAATATAGAGGCTTATACAGGATATGTTATTGTTATACCTAAGTTATGTCAACTACACGCACTAGAGTTAACGTTTGACTGAATAGTTGATCGTTATTCTCACTTAACTGGCTTTTACACTTTATACGTTTCCTTGAATTAAAAGCCTTAAACCTGTTTATAAGACTAGGCAGCGCTGAGAGCTTACCGGGAATGTGAATCGGTTTTTATGAGTGGAAGTTCCCGGTTCCGATTTTCGAAAAGATTAAACAGTTATTTTGATGTTGCGTAGCTTTGGTGTGCGATGGGTTCTAAAAAACAAGTATAAAATGATATTAAATCGCGGGGTGAAACTTTTAACTTAGGAATGGACCAAGCGATTTTGCGTTCAGCAACGATTGCGTGTATAATACGATTGGGGTATAGGTTTAATGTAACTACAATAGCAGGGGTAGACCCCTACCAGGTTAGTCCCTTACTATGTAAGACTGCATCATGGCTTACCATCCACGTAAAATCGCTGTCATGGGCTAACTTGTAGTCGAATAAAAAACAGGTTAGCTCATTTCCATCTTAGAATGCATCGTCATCTACCAACAGGGAATTTTTCATAATGTTCTCAAAGATGTGAGCAGTCTGCCTACCCGCACTTGGCCAGCGAGGTGGACTATAGCTAAAACCATTCTCATACCTACAGGGAATCGTGCTCAGTATAGGGAGCCGGCTATGGATTATAATGTATTATTCAAGAGTGAATAGGCATCTTATAGACAAGCATGCTCCACCTTAGGCTGTATCACCCCTTGCAAGCAGGGCTGATAGCAGTCAAGTGCTAGCCTATATATTAAAAAAATAACTCTAGCTTAAGCCCGTGACAGAACTCCTTTATTAGTATTATAAAGCCATATTCATAACGAATGACGTAGACGTCTACGTCGTAAACTGTAGAGGGTTCAGAGAAGGTAATTATAGCCGCGCAATGACTTTGTGCGTGGTCACAATCTAATTTCACGTGCAACGGACGTACGCTTTATTACTTGAAATTTTGTTTATAAACTACTTTTCGGTCAACCCTAAACGCCCCCGCAAACGTACTGACCACAGACTTCAGAAAGAAAAAGAAGTGGTAAAGAAAAAATTTCTTGAAGTTCAGAATTTTGGTGGTTGCCGATAAAGGAAAAACCATGAGAAGATTTTCCATCCAGTGTAGTAGTAGTCTCAAGTACTGGAGTCAACGGGTAACACTTACCTTAAGACTTTAGTGTGAGGTAACCTAGGTTTCCCCTCTCTCTTGCACATTCAAACATTTTCATTTTTCGACTAAATTGCTCGACTTCGACTTGACGATGAAATTAAGAACATTTTCGTGAATTTTAACTATCTACTCGTACCTACCTAGTTTTTGATATAATAGAATAAATAAAATATTCTTAATATAAACAGTATAACTGTAATTATAAAACTCTCGAGACCATTAAAGTAATTAACGGTTTTCGGACAATCAATCGTTCGGTGAACCCGAAGGTAATCACGCGGGTGATAAATCATCACATCGTGCGACCGAATTAAGAGTAAATAACATTTTTACAGCTCTATAATGTAAAATGAGGGACGAGTGGCCTAGTTGCGACAGAGCATATCAATCGATTGGCTCGTACTGCCACGTTGGTAGTGGTTAGCATGTTCGAGAGCGGCCGACGAGATCCCGGGTTCGAGTCACGGGTCGGGCCATAATTAAATAATGGGGTTTTCTGACTAGAAATTCTCAGTATCAGCCTGCCAGCCAGGAGTTCGGAAGTTGGTGGAGTTTCACCCACGTGCCTCGGAGAGCACGTTAAGCCGTCGGTCCCGGTTACTATCACTAGCATGATAATAATAACGATTATTATCATGTGATAGCCCGCTAATCCGCATTGGAGCAGCGTGGTGGGTCTAAGCTTTAATTCCCTCTCTCCTATGAGAATGGAAGCCTGCGCCCAGCAGTGGGACGTTAATAGGCTGTAGTGGATATCAGTAATTACGAGTGTTAAGCAACGTTGACCCAAGTAGGTAACTGTATGGGTCTGGAAGTCCGAATTTGACCCTTTTCCTTTCCTCCGTGTATCGGAGAGCACGTTAAGCCGTCGTTCTAGGTTATTATCAGCAACATCTGATAATAATCATTTGTGACCTAAGAGTTGAAATAGTATTCGTAGTCGAGTCATATGCGGAAGGACGTGGGAACCCACCGCATTATTATCCCAAGAAAACCCTTGCAATTATGTGATAAATGGAATGGGGTCACGACCCTCATCATACAGTGCAGAGAGAGATAATGTAAAAATGTAATTCAAGTTTTTGTAAAATTGTTGACTGTAGAGTAAACATTTACCAATGATACTAAGGTCTCAGAAGTGCTCTGGCGATCGGTGAAAAGTATAAAATAATATGTAGCTAATTTATAATTCTTCGTGAAACTGAAGTCCAAATTCTCGAGCACCTCTCTCCAACATCCAAAGCAAAGTAATTTATACTGCTGCATGCAAATACGTCTGCTTGTATAGTAAATCGCACTATCAACATATACATATCTGTACTGCATGAAACTCCCGTATTGCTACGCTAATTCAGTGACACAAGGATCTTGCCCTTCAATATTAGAAGCTAGCAATCTAGCAGCTAGAGTCTGTTAAATTACTGTGTTAAACGCGCAGAAGACTGTGTTAAAAGCATCTGTTTCGAGGTCTGAGTAGAGGTTAATATACTATTGGTGATGTTCTCAATTACAAAGTTGCATGGAAGCAACCGGCTTCGCATTCGGGAACCAACAAGTTAGTTTAATACTTGTTACAAAACCAATGCATTATATATTATTTACAATGTGAAACATTTATAAAGAGCAACTGCTTTCTTGCCGGTTCTTCTCAGTAGAATCAATTTTCCAAACCGGTGCAGGTAGATTCTTACGACTTATCATAAGTGGCACAAGTTGTCCTACGTGAAATAAATAATTTCATTTCATTTCATTGTTGTCCTAACCGATGTCTAGTGTACTTTCGCTTTAAGACAGGTTAGCCCGCTACCATCTTAGACTGCACCATCGCTTAACATCAGGTCAGAAAGCAGTCAAGGGTTAAGTTGTAGTGGAGTAAAAAAAGGCAAATTCGCATCTCAATTGAAATAAAAAGAAATCTTTTATATATTTTAATTCTTTGTCTAGATTCGTTCGAATGCAGTGAAATGTCGGCCTTTTGCACCCGAAAACGTTACCTAACTATACACTGTACGTGTATTATCTTTGGCTTGGAATAAATCCAAATGGACAGTGGCTTAGGCAATAAGTTAAACCTAGACTAGATTTCACTGGGTCTCGGCCAATCGCGATTACCTATTTTAACCGAACAGAATCGCTCATGCATAGTTGCATACCTATATTATAGTCCAAGAATTACGATAATATTGTACTGGTTTATATTATAAATGTGATTTTAGTAATGTTTTTGGAGTTTACCTCCTTCAGAATCGATTTGCATATGTAAGCCCGGAGTATGAAAATTTATGGGGAGTAAAATCAAAATTTCTCCGTTACGTTATTGACTTTATGCTTCCATGGTAACACTTGTTTATGTTTCTATGACTATGTAAAATATTTTGATGAATATAAATTGTATAATTAATATTAATAAATATATCAGGTATGCTTTCAGTAATCTGAAAAAATGTGTTCATTTACCCTCATTTACTAATCTATATATTTTATAAACTTTTGTAAAGAGTAAACTCCAGTCGTGCGTCGGAGCTGACAATTTTTTTTAAAGATGAAGATTTAATAAGCACTTTTACCAGAGGTTTCTTGCTTGTTTACTGCGGAATCTTTTAATTTTCCGGGATAAAATGTCTATGTGTTTATTCAGATTATATGCTACCTCCACTCCAAATTTCAGCCAAATCAGTTCCGTGAAGGAGTAACAATACCCTCTTATAAATTCTTAAATTGACCCAGTCGGGAACTGAAACCCTGACCTCCTACTTGTTGTGTTTTTAAATAAAATACCTTAGAAATCAATTAAGCGTAACATCTAAATTAAAACTATTTCTACGAGAACGGAGTTACGGTTAAAACTCGTTTAAAAGATAAATATAAAGAGACCCACAGTTAAACAAACAAACATGATTAAATATTTAAGTTTCAATTCGGTATCGCACTACTCAAATATTGAAATCACGAATACCATCGTGAGTGTAGTCGAGCCTAAAATTATACTTACCTAAATTATGTACAAACATAATACATAACGGTCGTCAGTCGTACAGTCTTTCGACGAAATATTTAAATTGTTACTATAAACTAGCTATATAGCTATGTTGTTATAAACTAGCTTTCGGGCATAAAAAGCAGCCTTTTAAAAAGTATTATCTATATCTGTGACAAATTTCATCCAGATCCATTCAGCAGTTCTGGTGTAATTGAGTAACCAATCCGTCCATCCATTCAAACTTTCGACTTTTTAATATTAGTATAGATGTGAAATATGACTAGCTCTGTATACGTTTAAAACAAAAAACTAGCAAAGGCAACCACCATTGATCTCTAATTATAATGTTAATCGCCGTTTTAATTACGCATACTAAATATTTTATGTATATTGTTATAGATCATACCCATGCAGCATAATAATGTCTGTATATTTAAAAAGGGACTCCAGCCGGTACCTTCTTCATACAAACGTAAACTCGTAATTACTACATTATTTGATATTGTACGCTCAAAACTAAGTATTATTTCGATTTGTTCCGTCATTATATAGGTTTATTGATATATAAAATATTGAAAAAAATATTGATTTTAAAGGTACGAGCCTCGAAAGATTCCTATTTTCATACTAAATTGATGGCAACTTTGGGCGCAAATAGGAGTATGAAAATTATAAAACAATTTATCAAGAAACATAGTTTATTTATTCATTAGTTGAAATAACTTTACTTTGTACATAAATTTAGTAGTTTTTACAAACAAACGGGTCCCAAACGACTGTTCAACCATTATCGCGCGTTTGATTTCTGTAAAAATTATCGCGCCTCTCAACCAAAATAGAGCAGGAGCGGGACGGTAGCACGGGAGTATGCGGCAACTTGGGTCGCGCGTACTGAGACATCTTAAAAATAATTTGATGCGATTATTATAACTTTTGTACTAGGCTAGACTTAAGAAGCTTTAAGATACCGTCGTTAATTATATTATCACCATCACGTCTTAAACCACAGATTAGGTAATAAATAGTACTTCTTATAATTTGTATACTTGACGATCATAAAGTTTACTGTGTAGGTACCAATTTTGAATAAACATACTTTGGAATTGACTAAGTTATCGGGCGCTAAAAAGTCTGGAGTCTAGGACGGCTCTAAATGGTAGTCATACAATTAAGAATAAAACTTTACCCAAGGCGGTTTATACAGCATGGCGTATTCAAACATATAAGTAAGAAGTTTGTTATAAACTTGTTAATGAACTTCATGCAAAACTAAACGTTATTAAAGTATGGACAGAGAACAATTTGGTCTGTTGTGATGTCAATTGAAAATATCTAGCGGTGAAATGAAGTTTTGGTTAAATATTATGCTTTGTTACTTGTTACCGACTTGATTTCGGTATTATTAACGTAGATTAGTGTAATACTTATAAAATTAATCCTCAGATTATTTGCCTCGTTTATGATGACAAGGTCATCATGGTCGATTCCCGAGTCGAGAATAAAAATAGGTATTAGATTTATTCTCAAGAAATTTTTAGTTATAGCCTGGAGTTAGGAAGTTGGTGGTTTTTCAGCCGCATTCCCCAAAGATCGCGTGAAACCGTTGGTCTGCCACCTGATCTCTCCTTGGTTGTGCTGTATTTACGACTAATGCGGTAATATTAGACGTTTCCAAATGTAATTGGATGGCGAGTGTCTAACGTTTTGTTACAGCATAATAATTTTAACAATGTTAAAGTACACAAAGATGATAGTCTCTACTATATCTACTATTTCCGGATTGTCAGAAGCCCTTGGGTGTAATATTTTAAAAATTATGGTAAATGAATGGGTACACCCTTTAGTTATTTCTTATCCTAGACACAGAATACTAATTTATTAATTCGTACTAACTTGTCCCAATGACGATATCCCGAAGGAATGTTTCACACAAAAACTTTGGGATGTGCCGTTGGTTCGGCTGACACATACAAATTTGGTTCAAAATCTTACAAGTGAAAGAGATCGAGCAAGGCTTCTAGCCTTATCTGAAAAAGAATCCGGGTATTGGCTTCATGCCTTGCCATCGAAAAATCTCGGCACTCTTTTAGATAATGAAAGTTTTCGTGTGGCTCTAGGTCTCAGATTGGGAACACCCCTGTGCTTCGAGCACAGATGTCCGTGTGGAAAAGAGGTCGATAAATTTGGAATTCACGGACTCTCTTGCCAAAGGAGCGCTGGTAGGCTTTTTCGGCATGGCTCTCTCAATGATACGATCAAAAGGGCTCTTGCCACCATAGATATTCCTGCGCTCATTGAGCCGGCAGGGATTAGTCGGGATGATGGCAAGAGACCTGATGGATTGACGCTGGTTCCCTGGGAACGGGGACGGGCGCTAATGTGGGACGCAACATGCGTAGACACATTGGCCCCGTGTCATATCAGGGAGACAGCATCAAGGCCGGGAGCCGCAGCAGAAAAGGCTGAAACCGGCAAGCGGCGGAAGTATGCCTCTCTCATAGAGAGTTACATATTTGTTCCGTTTGCCGTGGAGACCCTTGGGCCGTGGAGTCTTAGTGCCAAAAATTTTTTGCGAGATATTTCACCGCGGTTAATTGCCTCATCTGGTGACAGAAGGGCTGGCTCATTTTTTGCGCAAAGGATCAGCCTGGCTGTCCAGCGCGGAAATGCAGCCAGCATTCTTGCCACCATTCCACGTGGGCATGATTTATATAGTAATTAGGTTAGGCTAGCTACCATTAAGTTCCATTGTATTATTTTCAATAAAAAAAAAAAAAAAAAAAAAAAAAAAAAAACTTCGTAGTGAAGATGAAATTGTAACAACTCAATTTGTATACATCATTACGTAGAGGCGTAGAAAAATGATATATTATCATAGAGGATCTACGTTTCGACCGTAGCAAGTGGCTACGAATGTAATAGACAAGCGAAGAGTAATTCCAGGAAAGCAATAAAAACTGGGAAGCACGTTCCAAGTGGAACTATTCGCATTAGCGGATCTTTTCATCCCCGGTTAGAGACAAATCTGAGAACCTAGGGGGGGTTTCCTTTACTTGATAGCGGCATGAATTGTGGATTTTAAGCACAGATGCATTACGGAAATATTTTGTCTGGTGGACGAAAAGTTCGAGACACTTTTACTTAAGTGGATTTGCAAACACGAGGTTTTGAAACTTCTTTAGAATCATTGCGATTTGAAAATTCGATGAAACGAAAAAGCGACACCAAAAGGAGACAAACATATTCATAATAGAATTTAACCTGCGACAGAATGAGATAGATTACAAGTTAGATTTATCTCATTCTCTCGTAGGCTACTTTTCTGAAGTTTCACTTGTGCCGTGTGTGAATTGCACACACACTTTTTTTTTATCCACTACAAGTTAGCCCTTGACTGCGATCTCATGGCGGTGACAATCTCTGATGGTGGGAATAAAAAGAAAACTTAATCCACGCGGACAAAGTCGTGGGCATCATCTTATATAGTGAATATGTAACTACTGATGCTGGTGCAAACTAGCTGATGCCCGTGACGTCGACCGCGTGGTTTGAGTTTAGGTTTTTAAAAAACCCGAGATAATTCTTTGATTTCGTAATAAAAAGTGGCCTACGTCGTCTACCGGAATACAACCCATCTCTGTGTCAATTATCTCAATAAACTGTAATGAACTAGCTGATGCTCGCGACTACGTTCACGTGGATTGAGGTTTTTAGGTTCCCGCGGGAACTCCTTAGTTTTCTGGGATTAAAAGTAGCCTATGTGTTATTTCAGACTATCATCTACCTCTGTGCCAAATTCCATCCAGATCCGTTCAACCGTTCGACCGTGATTGAGTAACAAAAATATATCCATACATCCATACATCCATCCAAACTTTCGCATTCATAATATTTACTAGATAATTATGTTATTCCCCTAGGAAAGGCAATGAGTCGCCATAAAGTCTCTTAACCGACTCTACAAAAGTCCTGGACTGAAGCGCTGAGGCGGTCGTTTTATTACCCTCGAGTGACAAAAGCGGATCAACCTGCCTGGAGGCTATAATATCGCGCTAGACAAACTACGGACAAATAGTCATCGCGCAATATTTTTGAGCTGCACAGATTACTGCTTCACGGCCTTTTTTTATTCAAATAATGTTTTACAAGTTCTTTTGAATCGTCAAATGAATCTACCACTAGTTCGGATGACATTTCTACCAAGAAAAACTAGCAAGAAACTCGGCGGTTGCTCTTTTTTAATTAAAATATCAAAATTACAATAAGTAACTGTCCCAAGCATAGCTGGAGCGAGTCAAATCTACGCTCTATAACGTTTACATAATCTCCAACAATACAAAAAGCTTTGATAAGGTGCATATTTTCCATACGACTTCTACGGCGTAAATATGGGACCTTACTATTTTTTTTTTTTCATAATCGTAATAGAAAAAAAACATCGCTCCGAAAAAAAGCATGGATTTAATAAAAACTGCCATACTTACATCACCTTCCAGTCTACCCCGCTTCCATATTAGACTGTATCAACCTTACTATTATGTGAGATAATAGTTTTTTTACCGAAAACAAACCACATCAACTATTCACGCATACGTCGATCAATTTGGCAATTATGTGTACAAATGTACACCTAATGCGGCTGAATCGTCTGCTTTAGTATGGTTGATCCCGACTCTTAAACCGCCTCTTCGATCTACGACTTAAGCCGATGTGTGAACCCCCCTAGTACGTGTTATGGACTGCTTTTTACGATGTAATTAGGTGACACCCTACTTTGTGTTGGGCAAAGTGGAGTGGTTAGGGACTGCTTTAATGGGACTTTTTCGGGTGAACGTAATTAGTAGTTGTGCTGAGTTCGCGGGCATACAATTTTTCACTTCAAGTTTTTAAAATGTTGAAATACAATTTTACTAAACTCAAGGCAAGCAGAGGGGTGTTATAAGTTTACCGTGTGTGTCTATAAGCGGGTGAACTGATTTTGTGAAAGGTGACTAAATCGAAGGTGTTCTTCCTAGCTATGTATGTATTCCTTTTGACGACCTCCGTGGCGCAGTGTGTAGCACTGTTGTCTTAACGTGCGGAGGTCCCGGGTTCGATCCCCGGCAGGGTCAATTTGGGAATTTATAATTTCTGAATTTTCCCTGGTCTGGCCTGGTGGGAGGCTTCGGCCGTGGATAGTTACCACCCTACCGGCAAAGACGTGCCGCCGTGTAGAAAACGAATAGGGGTATGGGTTTAATATAACTACCATGCCCCTAACAGGTTAGCCCGGTACCATCTTAGACTGCTTAACCTTGTAGATGACGGCGAAATTCACCTTCGTATTCTAATGATATTGTAGCAGTTTTCACTGAAAATACGGACAAAACGACAGTTTCTAAAAATGAATCCTAGCTAGACCAAATCATCGCCCCGAAACTCCCTGCATACTAAATTTCATGAAATTCGTTTCAGCCGTTCCCGAGATTCAGATTATATATATATATAATAATATATACACAAGAATTCCTCATTTAAAGGTATTAGATATTTTACGCCGCGCTTAACCCAACCTCTCTGATCATTTATTTTTACTATGTATAAGTAAAACACCTCATAAAGTCAGACTTGCCGTATAAAACTAAAGAGCCAAAGTTCTTACAAAGGGTTTTCATTAACTAGAACAATGTGCGAAATACTCACAACGTTTATACGACCGCTTTTAACGACAGCCCGCCACTCAGCTTTGTGCTCAAGGTGGTGGTCAAGGTGAGTCCGTGAAGGGTTTAATCATACTTATCGTTACAGTAATTAATAGATTTTTCCATTTATTTACTTCTTACTTGTCATACTTTCTATAATAATATTATAAATGCGAAAGTGTGTTTGTTGAAAGAGCACCGGGTTGACGTGATTTTTTGTATGGGTAATAGGTATAGTTGATGAATAGTGTTATATAATACTTTGTTAGCGTTTACGAATAATAAGAGCTCATTTGACTTCAAATTGGATTCAAGAATGTCACGATAAAAACGTCATCATACTAAATGTGTCTTGTTTAAATAAAATTGTTTGGCGGTGTTTGAGTTGGTCTTTATCTATTCGTGAAAGTGTAATCATTATCGCCAGTATTTCGAGTTAACTAAAGCGCGTTACAAGTATTATACGCATAAAATTAATTTAACGAATTAAAAATACGACTGCCCTGCCATATTATTTTTGGAGTTTACCTCCATAAGAAGCGCTTTGCATATAAAGCCTTTGGAATCTTATTCACATTTTTTATTGAATGATATTTTTTTGTGAATTACTAAATATTGAACTATAGTGTTATATATTTTTGGAATCTACTCATCATTTTCTAGATGATGATTGTATAGTTAATCTTATTTTAGAATGTTTTTTTTCAATTTTGGTCTTTACTGCGGAACCATGGTCACCCCACCAATTTTTTTAAAAATTTTACTAGCTTATGTCACCCAGAATAAACTACGGATTCTAACGATACCTCATTTATCAAAATCGGTTCAGGCGTATAGAAGTTATGGTGGAATATACAAACTCACATACATACATACATACATACAAACATACATACATACATACATACATGAACCCAGAAAACAATATACTCCTTTTTTCAGGCAGTCGTATAATAAGTGAACATGGAATTATATAATAAGAAGGATCCTCTGTGTATATTATTTCTACGAGTAACCTACCTGGCTGTAAGAACTTGATTAAGGATTTTTTATTCACTGCAAGTTAGCCCATGACTGCAATCTCACCTGATGGTAAGTGATGATGCAGTCTAAGTTGGTAGCGGGCTAAACTGTTAAGGGCATGGCAGTTATATTAAACCCATACCCCTTATCGGTTTCTACACGGCATCAAAACAAAACGCTAAATCGCTTGGTGGTACGTCTTTGCCGTAAGGATGGTAACTAGCCACGGCCGAAGCCTCCCACCAAACGAGACCAGAGAAAATTCAGAAATTATAAATTCCCAAATTGACCCTGCCGGGAATCGAACCCGGGACCTGCAACAACACTCAACACTGCGCTAAGGAGGCGTCTTTATTCTCAAAGGTCTGCCAGTCCGCTTTTATCGCAACGCTTTATTTTGTAAACTGTAATTAAATCACGATAATGTTTTTATGCAACAGTTTCCCAGGCCATTTTTAAAACAGTGCAGCGTTAAGAAGTTAATAAGTTTATCGTAGAACTGCAACACTCTGGTTAGCCTTTGAGAAAAACTAAGAGCCGCTATCATAGTATAAGACATCTTTATGGTACTGGTGTATCCCAGTCGAGGTCCAATTTCCAACATTCTTGTACAAGAAGTTTCATAAATGCGGTTACAGGCATCGATATATATGTAGGTACTAGATGGGCGCTTTCAAAGAAAAATATTGGGCGTCCAACCTTTAGAGCACGCTCCTAACCTGTATAGCCCTATCCTTGTCCCCACCATAGCGCTGTCCCGCTTTGCAGACTACATGGCATTAGCAAAGTAGGTCCACATTCTTTGTTTGACAGGGCCCGTCTATGTAAATTGAGGTCGTTGGTTACAGGTCTTATAAGACCTATGGGGTCAATAATACCTATGGGGTAATACTGTCAAAGCTTAACTATGGTGATCATTTGTATGAACCACGTCTTTTGGTTCGCATTCAGCGGCTGGTTTACCGCATTCAGAATGCTTGTGTTTCCGTTCATTTCCATATTCCTCCCAGAATACACTATTAATATTATTATTAAAACCAACTTGCTGAATATGAAAACAAGGCGGAAACTTCATCTAGCGTCACTTATTTTCGGGGTATTAAAGTCACAGTAGCCTACCTATTTATCTGACAAATTAGAGTGGTTTAGAACAATTGACATTTTAAGGCAGCCTTCCGGGGCAGTTTTAAATTAGCGGCTACAAAATGTTGGAATGAATTACCGCGAAATAAACTAGCTAACGTAGCTTAGCTTCATCCATACTAATTATAAATGCACAACTCTGCCTGTCTGTCTGTCTGATTCTACGCCTTCGCAGCCCATCTATTTAACATATGATGAAATTTGGTTTAGCGGTAGGTTATATCCCGGGGAAGGACATAGGCTTTTTGTCCGGAAAAATTAAGAAATTCCCCCGGGAGACAAATAAATGTAAACGTAATCGTAATCCACGCGGGCGAAGTCGCGGGCATCATCTAGTTTATAATATAAGCACGTACTAGGTAGTATGAACATAGTAAGTATCATAGAAAACTTTAATATCAATGCTAAGAAAAAAAATGTCTAAATGTATTAGCTCCGAACATTGGTTGGCACGATACAAAAATGTCGTAGTAAAGGAATGAAACGGGTGTGTTTATTGGAGCCAATAAGAAAGGTACGAAATAAATCAGTTGCTTATAGTTGAGGCAACGGGAAAACGGAGGCATGGATATACGTTTTGTGGAAGTCTTATCTTTTTTTGGTGTGTTTCGTAAATATTACCTGGGCTCATTCTCTTCGTAGCAACGAAGGGCTGTGACCTGTAATGTGAATCTTTTTTAAAATCCATATTTTTTTGAAATGAAACTTCATTCGAATCGTTGTGGTTTGAAAATTCAATGAAACGAAAAAGCGACACCAAAAAGACAAACACAATATGTAGGATGCGAGAGAATGAGATAGAATACAAGTTATATTTATCTCATTCTCTCGTAGGCTACTTTTCTGAAGTTTCACTTCTGCCGTGTGTGAATTGCACACACTCACTTATTTCTACTTACTACAATTTAGCCCATGGCTGTGATCACACCTGGTTGTAAGTGATAATGCAGTCTAAGATGGTAGCAGGTTACCCTGTTAGGTGTATGTCAGTTTTATTAAATTTACCGCAACTTCGTCTGCGTGGTTTGAGTTTTTTTTGGTTCTCGCGGGAAATCTTTAATTTTCCACGATAAAAAGTAGCCTATGTGCTATACTAGACTATAATTTATCTCTCTGCCAAATTTCAGCCAGATCCGTTCAGCCGTTGGGGCGTGATTGAGTAACAAACATCCATACATCCATCCAAACGCATTTGTAATATTAGTATAGATTCCCCTAATCGGTTTCTACACGGCATTGTATTGGAACGCTAAATCGCTTGGCGGTACGTATGTTTCGGTAGGGTGGTAGCCACAACCTTCGGTCCAGTCCAGATTGGAGACATTACAGACATACTGCTGGGAATTAAACCCGATGCCTCCCACTTGTAATGGCACGCACTATTGCGCCAGGGAGGTTGCAAAGCCTTCCTACCACTACAGCCCATCAACGTCCCAATGATGGGTACAAGCCTCCACTCCCATTTGACGACCTCCGTGGCGCAGTGTGTAGCGCTGTTGTCTTAACTTGCGGAGGTCGCGGGCTCGATCCCCGGCAGGGTTTGAAAATTTATAATTTCAGAATTTTCCCTGGTCTGGCCTGGTGGGAGGCTTCGGCCGTGGCTAGTTACCACTCTACCGGCAAAGACGTGCCGCCAAGCGACTTAGCGCTCCTTTACGATGTCGTGTAGAAACCGAAGAGAGATATGGGTTTAATATACCTGCCCTGCCTCTAACAGGTTAGTCCGCTACCATCTTAGACTGCATCTCCACTAACCATTAGGTGAGATCGTAGTCAAGGGCTAACTTGTAGTGGATTAAAAAAAAAGAATTAAACCCGATATCTCCCACTTGTAATACTATGGCACTCACTATTGCGCCAGGGAGGTTGCAAAGCCTTCCTACCACCACAGCCCACTAACGTCCCACTGCTGGTCACAGTCCTCCAGATAGGAGAGAGGGAATTAGAGCTTAGACCCACCACGCTGCTCCAATACGGGTTGCGGGCATTGACGACTATTATCATGTTAGAGATAATAACCGGGACCGGCGGCTTAACGTGCTCTCCGAGGCACGGGGGTGAAACACCACCAACTTCTTAACTCCGGGCTAGTACAAAGGTACTTATGTGCTAGTACTGAAAATTTCTAGTCAGAAAAACCCAATACTCAATTATGGCCCGACACGGGACTCGACCCGGGACCTCGTCGACTGTAGTCGAAAATCCCAACCACTAAACCAACAAGGCAGTCTACCTACCTACCTACGCTGTAGCAAAATACACAACAAATATAATTTTAACCACAACGTATTGTACATTTAACTGTAAATGTTATGAATAATGAGTGATGACCGGCGAAATTAATTGCTCAAACAAGCTTTATAAGCTCAAACAAGCATTAACCAATATTTAAACACGATAAGGTTTATCGCAAACGCCATATTGCAATCGCAATTATCTTGTAGTATACAATACGCTTTTCTATCTCCTGTATATTTTCGCTTCTTTTTTTATCAACACAACATAGAACAGTATAACAATTTTTTATTTGTATATACTTACTTATTATACCAATACTATAAACTAGATGATTCCCGATACGTCGTCCGCGTCGATTAAGATTTTTTGATTTCCTCGGGAACTCGTTAATTTTCCGGGATAATGAGTAAGCCGGGATACAATCTACCCCTATTCCAAAATTCATTAAAATCGGTTGAGCAGATGGACCGTCAAATTGTGACAGACAGACACACTTTCGCATTTATAATGTTAGTATGGATGTGAAAGTGTATTTGTTTGTCCATCGATCACGCCACAACGGTGTAACAGGCCGATGATGATAATTGGCACAGAGATAGATTATAGTCTGGAGTAACACATAGGCTACTTTTTAACCCGAAAAATTAAGGAGTTTCCACGGGAACCAAAAAACCTCAATCCACGCGGATGTAGTCGCAGGCATCAGCTAGTTCCACATATATTAGTCATGAGAACATTAATTATGTAAATCATACGAAGCTGGGCAACAACGCCAGTACTTCGGAAAAGATGAAAAACTGGCATTTCAGAGCTACTTGTATATTTTCCCCCGATCTTCAGAAAACAAGTTAAGAGAAAACAAGGAAATTCGTATTATTCATGCAAAATTATTTGGAAGAAAAGAAAATCGAAAACCCAATTTTCTAGTACAAAAAAAAAGTGAAAAGAAACAGCCGTGGAACCACATCTGTACATTCAATAACTTTCCCACGACAAAGAACATAGACAAACAAACAATAAAACAAAAAGAGAAGTAAAAAGTCGATTCTGTTTTGTATTCATGACTTTCAATAAATAACAGCTCCTGGCAGGCGAGGAAGCTCTTACTATTGCACCGTCTTCGTCGTCGGCACTTTCGAGATGGGATCGAGATTTTTAAAGTCCAAGGCGTGTTGCCATAGCTGTCTTAACATGCGGAGGTCTCGGGTTCGATGCCCGGCAGGGTCAATTTAGGAATTTATAATTTCCAAATTTTCCCTGGTCTGCCCTGGTGGGAGGCTTCGGCCGTGGCTAGTTACCACCCTACCGGCAAAGACGTGCCGCCGAACGATTTAGCGTTCCGGTACGATGCCCTGTAGAAACCGAGTAGGGGTATGGGTTTTAATATAACTGCCATGCCCCTAACAGGTTAGCCCGCTACCATCTTAGGCTGCATCATCACTTACCATCAAGTGAGATTGCAGTCAAGGGCTAACTTGTAGTAGTTAAAAAAAAGCGAAAGCTATTGCCAACTAGGAATTACGAATTTCTTTAAATACTAAGCATAAACTTTTCTATGTTTTCTACTTAAAGATTGGTCTTCATCATAGTCACCATTCACAAAATCAAATGCCCTCGAATCAATATTTACGTTGCCTAGACTAGAATGTCAGATGCTGAGACGTGAGGCCGGATTGTTTAAGAAAATTGTAATTAAAATAGTAACTTTTATCAAATGGATAATTCGAACCGTTTAAGAATTTCATGTTGTCATAAAGCATGTATGAATTCCTTAAGCAGTTCGAGTAATACGATATAATGACTCTTAAATGATAGATTTTTCTTAGAAAATCGGAAGTGATTTTGATTTAGGGCTAATGCTTAAGTGCCTCATAATTACTTTATCTTATGTCATCTTTATCTTAAAAAGGTAATATAAAATTAATTAAGGGTGAACCATGTATAATAAGTTGAATTTCTTGACTTTAATTTAAGACTTTATATACGTTGCTAACTAATCTAGAAAGTGGATTGAAAATGTAATTAAAATCTGAAAATGTGTCAAAGTTACTCTGAACTAGAGACTTTTAACTGGGAGCATACTACCATCGCTTAAATCCGTATTGTTTTAATATTGACGTTCGTCTTTTAGGATACCTAAGTATAACAAACCCCTCTGGAAGTATTATACTAAAGATAAATGCGAGAACATAAGTATCAATATGAATCTTCTGTATCTTTGAAACTCGTAGTAGTGGTATCCTTTAAAATGTATTGAAAATTTTAAAAAGCTTTAGTACAATTTCGAAAATGAGTTTGTAATTTCTTTTAACCAAATTATGCTGGTATTACCACCTTTTGAATCGTATTTTAAATTTATTTTTATTTATAATCGATAAAAAATGCAATATGGCTGCGATTCTTAGTCATACTGAACTATTAGCATTAAATTCTGTCTGCTGAATTTCTTGGCGGTTCTTCTCAGTAGAAACTTCTTTCCAAACCAGTGGTACAGTCACGACAGTTCATAAGTGGCACAAGTTAGTTGTTCTACGTGAAATAAATCATTTCATCTCCAAATCTAGTATGTAGCTTGGAGGTGCACGATGGTATTCTAGGTATAACTCCTAGCTTTAGTTTTAAGATACCGTTACTGATCACCATTATCTTCTATCTTCTATATATATAAAAATCAATTGCTGTTCGTTTGTCTCGCTAAAACTCGAGAACGGCTGGGCCGATTTAGCTGATTTTGGTTTTGAAATGTTTCTCGTAGTCCAGGGAAGGTTTGAACGGTGAGAAAATGTGGAAAAATTTAAGAGTTCCCGCGGGAACCAAAAAACCTCAATCCACGCGGACGAAGTCGCGGGCATCAGCTAGTATTTTATAAACAACTGGACGTCAATAAGTGTAGTATACCTACCTAAATTGAATAAACTTTATTTGAGTTTGCAGAGTTTTTGAGTTTAGTTGGTGCGCCTGTGGTTTGCAATTTGTACGGGCGTCGATCCAATGTTTTCACTAACCACTGTGGAGTGTGGAGTAGATGTTTGATATTGCGTGAAACGGACCCGCAACTACGCCCATAAGTTCACTCAGGTAAGCATGAATATGGAAAGCACTTGCCTTTTATTTTTCCCACTAAAAAATAATAAAAAATGTCTTTAAAAAATTCAAGAGTATATAGCTATCGTCAAGAAAAGCGCGCTCCAACTCATCTTTTACCATCAGGCACGATTGTAATCAAGCGCTAGACATATCTATACTTAATATTATAAATGCGAAAGTTTGGATGGATGGATGTATGAGCGGATGGATGTTTGTTACCCATTCACGCAAAAATAGCTGAACGGATCCGGACGAAATTTGGCACAAAGATAGATTATAGTCTGGAAGAAGACATCATAGGCTACTTTTTCTCCCGTAATATTAAAGAGTTCCAAAAAACCTCAATTCACGCGGACAAAGGTGGGAACCAAAAACCTTAATCCACGCGGACGAAGTCGCGGGCATCATCTATATATACTCGTATTTAAAAGAAGACGTCTTTCGTAATTTTTCACCATAACGTTGCCCGATCCAGGAGCGATAAATCAGGATATCGACAAAATATCGACTAAATGTCCGGGCGTCGTTCCTGTCCGGGCCATGCTAATAAGCCTGGTAAGGACACCTTGAGGCGGGCAATTTGTCTTGCTATCCGATAGGTCGCTTAACGGGAAATACACTGACGTACCTAACTGACGTACTGACGTAATCATGCCCTTAAAAATAATAGCTATTTCGGCCAACAGTTAATAAAATATAGTCTAGGCAAAGGGGTGGTTTGTTGTATGGAGACTCCTGCATTAAGTCCTCAGTCGTTGAAACTTGTCAGGGTTGTAGTATGGTATGAACCAATACTTATACAAAAATATCCAACCAAAAATACATCCGGGAGTTACGTATTTATACCTAAAACTTAATATTTATGACTGATAATTTTATCAATTTCTTTTTAAAATAATAGTAGGTACTACCTACTATTATATATTTACACTCAAAACCGAAATATGAAATGAAATAATCATGCAGAACATCGATATTTAAACCGATTTTATTATCAAACCTACACTGCGTTTACGCGATAATGTACCTTCCTCCTTTAACAATTAGGTATAGCATAAAAGTCCTTACTTCCATTATGATTTTTTATTGGATATTTATAATATTCGTTTAACTCATGATACTTTATCATACTGTAAAGTTTTGTCGTCTGCGGAATTGTTGTTGCGGTCGACTAGTTTTATTGCCTAGACTAATAGAGGCAACTAATTTTATTAAGATTAAGAGCGCTAGTATGACAGGACAAAGCGTCGTCGTCTCGACGCGAAAACAGGTTTTTCGTTCTGTCCAGCTCAGTAAAATGTCGTCTGTTCAATGCAGGTTATATGAAAAGTTACTTTCATGGCTCCATATTAACCTCTTGTAATTTTCAGTTCAGTTACCTCTTAGCAGCCAGCTTTTTCACGACATGACGTCCGCACTGTTTTTCACCATAAGGATTTCGTTAACCCTATCTTATGGTGATAATCGTGTCTCTGTAACTTTTGCTCTCAGCTTTGAAAGACGTTGAAAATGTATAAGTAACTAGATGATGTCCTCGGCTTTGTACGCGTGGTTTAGGTTTTTTTATTCCCGCAGGAACTCCTTTACCCATACTTAATTTTATAAATGTGAAAGTGTGTCTATCTGTCTCTTACGCTTTCACGGATTATTTATTCAACCGCTTTTGACAAGTACAGCTATAGCTTACATCCCGGGGACATAGGCAAATTTTATCCCAGAAAGTTACGAGTTAGAGACAAACTTAATTCACGCGGACGAAGTCGCGGGCATCATCTAGCTTTTAATAGAAAAATAATCTTTTCCTGGGAAGAAATTACACCTCATTAATAAATAATGTCGGTACGTTTATTTATAATTTCTCATTGTTCTCGCAATTAAGATTGTTTTTCGTTAAAATTTCTTCCTGAAATTACATTATCTTTATTATAATAGCTATATCATTAATGCTTCGTTAAATACTCGCGATTTCCGCGTAGATTTAGGTTTTATAAAATTCACCATACGACGCCATAGAAAATGGCAAACTTGTCTACGCGACAACTTAGACCACGTGAAGAGTCAGCTACTGTTTGATACTGACGCTTCGCATCGTATCGAGTCGCGCTGCCGCGTTTGTCGTTTATGGAAGACCAGGGATAGAGAATGCGCGTATAAAATACGCCATGTGCATATGCTCTCAATCTTTTATTAGGATCCTCGGGAAACAACAATATTATCTAAAAGAATATTTCTTCCTTTTTTCTATTCCTAGATCCACAGCTTCTGTAACCGACTTCCTAAAAAGGAGAAGGTTCTCAATTCGCCGCGTTTTTTTATGTATGTTGGTGCATATCTCCGTGGTTTCTGACCGGATTTGAAAACAATTTTTTTCAGTCCTTAGAGGAAGCTCTCGAGGTGGTCCTATAAAAATTTGACTCCAAATCCTCAATCCTGACACTAAAAAGTTAAAAATATATTTTTTTCCAAAAAACCGACTTCATGCGCCACTATAATGTAATTGTCGCTATTTTTTTACTTACTTCCTCAATTTAATGATTACATGTAGGGCTTACAGGTGTCTCTTATATAAACTACATAAAATAATGTTAAAGAAAGTTGTAAAGAAGCAGCCTTTTTGGGAATATGTGTAAGTCACAAATAAAACCTAACACTCGATTTCCTCATAAATATCTCATTTAAAGCATTTCGCTCAAGAAAGAATTTAAATTCCATCGTAACAAATGTTTCCCGGCGACACGGCTTCGCACCATTTCTCACCATAAGCGGGTTTCACTAACGCTATCTTATGGTGATAATCTTTTCTTCATTATTTTCGCGCTTACGTTTTACTTTTACATAAATAACGGGTAAAAATGTAAACTTTTGACGTTAAGTGCAAAGACGTGCTTGGATGTGATGCTTTGTAGAAAGTTAGAAAACGATTAGGGGTATAGGATTAATATAACTGCCATACCCCTAAAAAGTCAACTGGCTACCACCTTAGACTGGATCATCACTTACCAACATAGGCTCGCGATCAAAAGCTATCTTTTAGTGGAATAAAAAATAAAACATGTTATGCGTTAAGAATGATTTTAAATTCCATCGTTACAAATAAACAGTTCTTGGCGACGCGGCTTCGCGTCATTTCTCACCATAAGCGGGTTTCACTAACGCTATCTTATGGTGATAATCTTATCTTCATTATTTTCGCGCTTACGTACCGCTTGGATTTATTATTATATGCTTTATTTGTGCCACCACAAAAATGAAAAATAACAAAAATATGAAATAAAATGAACACAGAAGTATGATACAAAAGGCGGCCTTATCGCTTAGGTAGCGATCTCTACCAGGCAGCCTTAGGAAAAGGAGAAAATAAGGAGAATAGACTGCAGGTGGTTCTATAATATACTTACATTCAAATAACTACATACTAATACATAAACCAATAATAAGCTTATAATCAAAATATAAATTATATATAGATATATACTAATTATAAAATAATACTAATACATATGTATTTTAATATATATATTTCGACTCAGCTTAAAGAATAATTTTTATTGTCGTCTTTAGTTTGCAATATAATGAATCTTAACAGCATTTTGGAATATGGATTTAGCGTCTCGGTAGGATAAAAATCCTTAATGGGCATGGTGACCATTAACGATGGTGACTATTGCCGCACTGTTGGGCTAAATAAGCGCCAGCTTTTTGTTTAACTGGGGCATGGATCAGCTTTTAGGACACGACCTTTATAAAATTCTTCGTATACGATGACCAGTGGGCTAGAGTCTCAAGTATAAGTAATATATCAACGCAGGTTGCATCTCATACCAGTAAGTGTACTTAGGAAGTTAGGTCTAAGGGTATACTTAGGTTTAAAGAGATTTATTTCCCAAAAAAGAACAAAAATTCACTTACATGATAAACTTATAATTTATGCTTAAACATATTATTACAATATGTTAACCTAAGTTAAATAATATTATTAACTGACTAATCATAATATTGAAGTTATGTTTGAAAGTGCTTTCTTTATTAAGTTTTTCTTAAATTTTGAAATAATTTTTCGTTAAATATTTCTTTCGGTAAGCTACTGTACAGTAGCGTTCCCTCAAACTTTCTAAAGTTTTCGAACCTTAATGGAAATAAAAATATTTTTTCTAACTATATGCATGTTTTATATTTGTATGGTTGATTTATACATACTGTAATAGTTTAATTTATAAAATTCTTTAGACGGGAAGCGATAGTCCAGTAGATTAAAGGTTAATACATAATAAGCAATGCTATATTTATTCACTTTGCCATAGGAGAGAAGTGTAGGTACGAGAATACTCATTTAACAATGGGTTTTCTTTCATAAAATCTAAGTGTTCGATTGCGTGCACTGCAGTTGTAGGTAATGTAATTCCATTCCTAGACTCCGATGCGATACCTCTTAAATCTTTCTCAGAAGAATAAAATGATATTGATACAATTTAATAACGAGCTACTAAATATATACTAGAGGTAATACTTATGAGGGACGAGTGGCCTAGTTGTGACAACGCATATAAGTCGATTGCGGTTGTTATGCTCTGTCCAATCATTTATTTTACTTTTGTCACATGGAGTCAATGATGTTCTAACGCGTGATTCGATTTTTGATAACAATCGACTTTCTCAATGAAGAAGTTTTAATCGACACAACACACACACATTGATTGATTGATACATTGATATTTAACTTTGCTCAACCTTTTTTAATTGTTTTATTAACATACCCAAGCGTTTAAATGCGTATGTATTCAAATAAATATTTTTTATATATTTTTTTTTGTACACTAAATGTATATGAATCCGTCAGGTCATAGAAACCACCCATCGCCAAAGATGTATGCTGCTTAAAAGACTATCAGGAAAGTTAGTGTTGAAGCTCCGTGGCTGTTTTGAAAAGAAAAGTCGTACTTGTAATTATTAGATGAGAATACGAGTATCGAAATATCGGATAAAAGGGCACGTCGCTTCACTATTGGAAAAAACGATTTGCGTCTATGGAGTATTGCATTTTTATTGTCGATGGTTGCTGTCAATAATTATGACACTTCATAGACGTGCATACGCCAAAAGTAAAATAAATCGTTGGACAAGGACTAAGCAACGTTGAACTTATGCCATAGAATTATGACTAATTACTTACTGTTTTTTATTTTTCTCTTCTCTTTTATTTATATTGTTTATTTGTATTTTCTTTTGTTTTTCTTGTTTGTTGGTGTTAGGTTATTAGGTATACTAGTGCTAATTTTTGATGCAACTTAAATATTACGTTTAGAGCGCCCACTCGCCAAGAAACTGGCCCACCGGTTTGGCGAGATTTATATTTTGTTAAAAATTGTTGTATCCATTTGAAATAAATACATAAAATTAAAATAAAAAAGAATTTGATCAGCCTTACAAAATATAGGTTTGGCAGACCCCCTACGCGGTGGACGGACGACATCAGACGAGTCGCAGGGAGTCGCTGGATCCAGGCGGCGCAAGACCGCGGCGTGTGGAAATCCTTGCAAGAGATCTATGACCAGCTGTGGACGTCTGTCGGTTGACGATGATGACGATGAATAAAATAAATTCCATGACTTTTTCAATACTAGCTGATGCCCGCGACTTTTTCCGCGTGGTTTAAGTTTTTTGACTCCCGCGGGAACTTAATTTTCCGGGATAAAAAGAAGTCTTTGTACTCTCCAGGTCCTCAACTATACGGATACCAAGAATCACGTCGATCCATTGCTCCGTTGCGGCGTGACAATCCAACGAACCAACAATCCAATAAACCAACAAGCAAACACACTTTCGCGTCTATACTTAATATTATAAATGCGAGAGTTTGGTTGCATGGCTGGATGGATGTTTGTTACTCAATCACGCCAGAACGGTTGAACCGATCTGGATGAAATTTGCCACAGAGATTATAGTGTGGAATAATGCACACAGACGAAGTCGTGGGCATCAGCTAGTTTATAATATTAGCATGATAGTACGTACAGAAACTATAGAGGTTGTAATTTTTAAATTAGCCCCGAAGGTATACGACTTTAGTGCTTTTCACTTCGTCTTCTTTTGATTTATGGCTTTTATTAGTGCCAGCACAATGCACTTTGCCAATGACAGGTGGAGTGGAAGATCCACAAAGGAGAATATGTAAAAAAAATGAAGCTATAGTTATGAAAAGTATGCAATAAGAGGATTTTATTAGTCAAATTAATTTTATCTACAAAGACACAAAGAACAAATAGTACAAGGAGGGTTTAAGCGAGGATATATACAGTAAAGTATAGCTATTTACAAGCTATTTACGCTTTTCACTTCGTTAGGTTGTCAACTGAACGTGACTGAGTCAACTGCAATAAAGTTGCTGATTAGTTTTTAGAAACGATTACTGTTTGAAGGGTGACCTTAAGCGAATTTACCTAGAAACTGTACAAATTGCACTTTATGTTTGTTCTATTTTTAAAATGGCTACACGATTTCTGCGAATAAAACACAGATTAAAATCTACATTTTTCATGACTTTCCTGGCGCAATGGTAAGCGATATCTTTATCGCTTAAGTGGTAGGATCAGTGTTTGATTCCCAGCAGATCGATTTGAAACTTTTATTTTTAAATTATCTGATAAGGCTCCGAAAAAGCATGCTTGTGCCTGTCTGTTATAAATAATAATTCAAAAGTAAGTTAAGTGGTAAGATGGTGAATTTGAAAAATGATTAGATTAAATAGTGGGTTTTATCGCAGTACTCGTTCATTAATCGTTTCAATTTTTGCAAGGCCTCATAGCATTTTTTTAATATATAGGCTAGTGCTTGGCTACAATCAGACCTGCTTGCAAGTGGTAATGCAGCCTAAGGCAGAAGCTTTGCCTTGCCTAGAAGATGCGTATTCACTCTTGATTTGAAGGAGCATCATCACATATCTCAGCATCGGTTAAGGAGATTTTATTCAAAAATGCCAGTATCTAATTTGATATAGGTTGTGTGATTTAAAAGTATATACGCACAGTGGACAGAAATACACATAAATTGAACGATTTCATTGGTCGTTCAGTCACCGGCATAGTCACCTTAATCATAAAATGAGTGAAAATTAAGTGGGGCGCCTTCATGTTTAAATTACACGATCTCTAAGCGTAATAGAAAGATCCAAATTGTGTGCCGTATTGCAATGAAACCATCGATAAAAAGCAAGCTTCGTTAGCAATGTTTCAACCGTCAATTCCATTTATTACAGCGAAATCACTTTATAGACCAATTAGTTTACGATCATATGGCTCGAATCGCGTGTGTTCAGCCATCAAAGTGTAAAATCTAGATTGAGGTCAATAAACCAATCTTGAATATGCATCGCGAAAAATAATTACATCGTTGCATTGGTTGCATTCGGGTTTCATTCAGATAAATTATATAGAGATTTAATATTTTTCCTCGCACTAGTCATATTATTATGTTGAAAGTTTGATAGGCCATCTTACATGAAACTACATAAGCTGATTAAGTTAAATTTAGTGATGCTGCCATTTTTCGATAAGATGATTCCAGGATTGACTTTAAAAGGATAAGGAGGAGATATAGCAAAAGAGAATGTCAGATTTTGCCCCACCAATTTTCATAATTTACACAAAATGTAAACTTTTTAAAATTATCTTAGGAATTTATGACCACGTATGATTTAATAATTATTGATAAAAAAGTTGCGGATTTAAAAATATAAAAAAAAAGTAATTCAAGTCCCTCGTCAACTTCCTATTTCTCTTGCGGCAATTTGCATTACATTCTACGCATACACGACTAAATAAAACTACAGTTGTTAAGTTTTTAAATAAAACAAAACTCCTATTAGTTACATAAATCATACTACAGATCTTTGTTTAAATTCGTCATTTTGTGTTGTTAATTATTGAAAATGACACATTATTATTATTTTAATGTAAATAACAATGAAATAATAAAACAGTTGCATTAAAACCTTACCTTCGCATTTACACATTTTGTGCAATGAAACGTCATTGACAAACGTATTTGAAGATGTCAATGTCATTGTGATTTGTGATTATTGTATAAATCGTGGTTTCAGTGAAGTCGACTGTTTACCGTGCGTGTTTTGAATGTTTCACCAAAACTTGCTAGACCTTCTATAATATTGATTCGATCTCGCCGACTTTACACTGTATTCCATGGATGACCATTGTTTGCGATTTGGGTAACGACGTTGAGGTGCATAAATTGTCACTGGAGTGTAAACAGGATCCTTATAAGACATGTTGTTGCCATGTCGGGCTTACCATCAAAATGATATTGATGCACCACGGCAGTATTTCTTGATAATGTAGCGACTGATTAGGTACATATTTAATATGAAGATTAATAAATCAATGATTACTAACAGTTGTTTTATTTCCAATTAGTCAACCATTCTATCGTTAAAGAAGATAGCATAAGCTTATTAACTAGGTATCATATTACTTCAGGTAGACCTCAAGCTACGCAGGCATTTGAGTATCCTACTTCATTGTAACGATACATATCATTTTTTTTACTTATTTCACAATTAAAAATGCATAAACCTAAAATAATATTGCAACTTAAACTTAATTTTAATAAAAAACCGCAAGTGTTAGAGGCTTCAAAATGTATGTATAGTTATCAGTAATAAAAAATCTATTAAATCCTACATACGGCATGCTTGTAAACGAAATTTAATAAGTGGGGCAAAGCTCTATACATAGTCTGGCGTTTTCCTTTAAGTCACTTTTTGAAAAGTGACAGTATTACAAAATTTAACTTAAATCAATTTATGCAGCTTTGTGCAAGACGGTCTTGTCCATACTAATATTATAAATGCGAAAGTGTATCTGTCTGTCTTCTACGCTTTCACCGCGCATCTAATCAACCGATTTGAATAAAATGGGTACAGGGATAGGTTGTATCCCGGAGAAGGGCATATACTTTTTATCCCGGATAAAAGAAGTGTTACCGCGCGAAAAAAAACCTTAATCCACGCTGACGAAGTTGCATCATCTAGTTTCTAATTTTTTTTAAATAGTTCCTGATGCGATTTTTTATTTTTGGCTCACCAACTGCTTTATTTATTGCTTTATCTTGCTCGTAGAGTAATACAAATACGGTGGGTCAATAACATATTCTCCACTTTTCATAAATGCTGTGAAACTGAAAGCCTATGCTATGAATGTCAAAGGTCATTTTCAGTTCTTTCAGGTGTACATAATAGCTGACCTTACTCCAATGACGTAAGTGGATTGACAAAGAAACCCCTATTTATTTATGTGTTCTGCAAATAGCAATATTGCATGCGCGGCAAAGCTATGCCACTTCTATTTTGAAAGGTCAATAAAATTTAAGAAAAAAAGAAAAAAATTAAATGAAATGATTTATCTATATCACGTAAAAAATAGTTTTCATTGTTATAAAATACCCACATTTACAAAAGGAAACGTCCTGTATGTTATGTGCTTTTAGGCCTACTAACATAAAAACTTACAGATGCTGTTGTGCCCGAGATAATAAAGACTGACTGACTGATAAGTTTTCATATGCTAACAAACTATATCAACTTATTTTTTGGTTTCCTTAATTTTTTCTCAGGTTTAATTACTTACCACCTGGAAATTTAACTAGTACGTCGGTTCCTTATGCTTACCTGAAAACAAAAATAGCATATTTAATATTTGTATGAAAACAAATTGACGACCTCCGTGGTGCAGTGTGTAGCGCTGTTGTCTTAACGTACGGAGGTCCCGGGTTCGATCCCCGGCAGGGTCAATTTGGGAATTCATAATTTCTGAATTTTCCCTGGTCTGGCCTGGTGGGAGGCTTCGGCCGTGGCTAGTTACTACCCTACCGGCATAGATGTGCCACCAAGCGATTTAGCGTTCCGGTATGATGCCGTGTAGAAACCGAATAGGGGTGTATGGGTTTAATATAACAGCCATGCCCTTAACAGGTTAGCTCGCTACCATCTTAGACTGCATCATCACTTACCATTAGGTGAGATCGCAGTCAAGGACTAACTTGCAGTGGATAAAAAAAAAGTGTGGGAATATTAAATTTTGCGCTAGTGCGTAATACCTATAATGGGGTCCATTATACGGGATACGAAAGCCAACTTCGTCGATGTATTTTATAGTTCCAATTAGTTAGTACGATAAATTGTTATAAACGGTATACGAGACGCACACACCATTTATTTTTAAGTACCTACGGATCACTAAAATGGGGATTGAATTTCCTAACCAATAGACTATCTGACCCATCTTGACTCTACAAATCACAGAAAATATAAATTTTATTCACAACACACAAATACTTTCTCAATTTTATGATTTACAGAATAACTTCGGTCCATGTTTTATAGCTAGTTGCGTCTTGTAACCCTCGGGATCATCTCCGATATCAAATCTACTCGGGCTAAAATAGAGTTATAACTCTATAGAATGGCGCCCATGATTGCCTGAGAACGAGCACCTTTGATATTGAATTATTTGCCATCCGAACCAGGCTCACTTGAAAAACTAAGATACGCAAGGACTAGACAGGACAAAACATCAGTGCGAAACGTCTTCATCAAAGGGGAAGAGCGTTTCATCCTATCGCATTAGGATGTGTGGGTCCATAACATAAAAGTGAGTTTCAGACAAAAATTAGTTGCCCTTAGTATGTTTGTATGAACCACTCCTTGGCTTGTATGGGAACGAGTGTCTTCATATTGAATTATTTGCACATGTATAATTCCGACCGAAATAAGCCGCAAAATGTATGGTTTTTGTTCTCTAAGTACAAGGCAGAAGGGTGTATCTGTATACCAATTCCGGATGGAAGCTGAGATTAGATTGACATTAAAAGATCTATCCCAAGACTCGAACCAGTGACTGCGTTATCGGCAACCAAATAAGTTTGTCAACGTGCCAGTATAACTGTCACCGTAAAGTTTACAATCTATCGAGATAAAAAGCGTTAGATTACAATCTAACGGTTTTTACAATTTTACGGTAACCTAACTATAAATATCATAAGTCTATGATTATAAGCATTGAATACAGCTTCAAATTAATAATGTAATTTAAGTTCAGAAACTACCTCTGAAATCAATTCTAAGTTAATGTTGTAAGGCCTAGTTAAATTATTAACTAAGGAATACCTATGTATCAAATTTCCAATACGCAAGGTGTCTTCCATATACGCGTAATTAACACTAGCTTCAGTTTTAATCAATAACATTATCTTGATACAGTTTCAATAGTGTAATCTGCCTATATCTAATTTATTAAGCACGTTTCGGGATTCGAGTTAAATAGTTACGGTAGGCATCTAAAACTGAGTTTACCTATAGTACTTCAAAATTTTGAGCAGAGAACAGATAGGTCTCGAATTAGTATTCTACCTAATTAGGTAGAGCATCGAAGAATAAATTTAAGGGTATCGTTTTTGATATTTAATTTAGGATAATTTATAAAAATATAAGGTCAAAATATCCTGATCAAAATATTATAAATACGAAAGTTTGGATAGATGTTTGTTACTCAATCACGCCAGAACGGCTGAACGGATCTGGATGAAATTTGGCACATCATGGTTTTATGTGACGTACCTTGACGTCCCTTAAATAAGAATTACAATTCTAAATACGAACGTCAACAATATTAAAACAATAAGGCTTTAACGATGGTAGTATGCACCAAAATCGGCTACTTCTTGAGTTTTCTGTGAGCCCAGAATCGCGTTGCATAAAATATTAGACCATCTTAGCTTGTAATGTTTCAGTAGTAGTTCTTAGCTAACTAATGATAGACAGTTGTCTGTCAAAATAGATTTTAATTATGTAATCCTTGTTAAGTATATTAACCGTGTTCAGGCTACGGAATTAATAATTAGGTAGGCGGCATCAAAACTAAGTTATCGCGAAAGATTAGGTAATTAATTTCATAGACGGGAGGTATATAACATAATATTAAACTGTTAAGAACCCTCACTCCACTTATGATTAGAAAATATTGTTTTTAAACATATTAATACAAGCTGATGCTCGCGACTTTGTCTACGTGGTTTAAATTTTTTTTATATTCCCGCGGGAATTCCTTAATTTTCCGGGATCAAAAGGAGCCTTTGTTACTTTCCAGGTCCTAAACTCTATCCATGCCAAAAAACACGTCAATCCGTTGCTCCGTTGCGACCAATAAACCAACAAACAAACACACTTTCGCGTTTAGAATATTAGTATGAATGTTTGTTAGTTTAGGTAGGTAATAAACAGTGTTATTTGTAAATTGTAATTTTTTTTTATTGGCTCTTGGAAAACCCTGTCCTATGCTATTTAAGAAGGAATGATGACACATATAAACTGGTTAGTGCCCTAATCCGTTTCTATCTTAAATTGCATATTATTAACTTATCATCGATTAAAGAAAATATCTAAAAATCTTTCGAAAAGTTAAGGTAAAAAAGGTGAAATTTAATAATTCTCTCCAAACTTTCTGTAAAAAAGGGAGAACATAAGCGTTTTAACTTCGACGTCCGGGCAGCGATTTATTTTCATTATTTCATTAAAACTTGAAGTATCACACATTTTTTCAATAAATCCATTTAATGTAGGCAATTTCTTACGATATCTGAGGGAAGTTTAGTAAAAAGGCGGCTTCTTATCGCTTGATTTATGATAAGTAGATTGGATATCGCTTCCGATTTAACTTGAGAGCCAGTGGACAATTTTGTGGTGGTGCTTGAAGTAGAAAATAAGTATTTAGTAGTTAACCATTTTTGACAAATCATTATTTGCAATGGTGTTCATTTTGGTTTATAATGCCAGGGTTCAGAGATGGATTGATTTTATCATCTACCATTTAAAAGGAATACCTGGTTCATACTTTAAACGAAATATGAGTTGTAAAGTTTTAACTTATACTACACATTTAATTACTTCAGATACCATGTTTCAAAGCCGCCAGGATTGGAAATAATCAATCAATCTAACTATTTGAAAATTTTAATATTTGTTCTGGTAAGTTTTATCTTACTAATATTATAAATGCGAAAGTTTCGATGGATGTATGGATGTACGGATGTTTGTTACTCAATTACGTCCCAACGGCTGAACGGATCTGGCAGAAATTTGGCACAGAGATAGATTATAGTCTAAAATAGCACTACTTTATCCCTTACTTTTTATCCCTCTAGTTTTACATATTCAAATAAACTAAAAGAAATATGAGGCAACTAATCGCATTAAAATCACTCATAAAATTTCATAGCACTCAGAATGTATGATCGAATGATATCCACGGCAGACTAGCTCGATCAAATCGGCAAATTAAAGTATGATCTAGTATCAAGCACTTACTTAAAATTTCCCCATTAGCTCTCGTACCATTAAGGTAAAGAGGATAAAAGGGGAGAGAACGTATTAAAATATTCCGCCTAATTGCAAAGTTGACAATCTTCTGCAAAGTGAATATTTTATGGACTCCCGAAAAGGCAAAGTTTGCGGAAAATTACAAGCGCACACATTGTTTGTTTAAGATGTTTGCAGACGGCGTAAATGTTTATAGCTTGGTGTATTTGTTGTGTATCTCAAAGTTGTACCTGTTTTGTTCCATTATTTGTGAGGAGGAACTTGAATTGTGACTTTCTCATCTGAATTCTTAAAACACTTTATTGAAACGTAGAAATTTACAAGCGGCTTGATACACAAATTCAAGGTGTGTGTTCTATCGTCTCTACAATGGGGAGTGCTCTCAGAAGTTAATCAATCTAATACCACCTTCCGTGTTCTCCAGTCAAAACCTTACGTCGCAGAAACAAATTTCATCCTCACCATCTGAATGCCTGGTCCTCTTCCACCACCCATTATTCCAGGTTATTTCTGTCACGTATCCGCAAATTGTGGAACCAGCTTCCATTTTCTGTGTTCTCTCATGATTATAATATGGCGCTCCTCAAAGGGCTTATAAAAAAATATCTCAAAAGCCAGCAACGCATTGGCGGTTCCTCTGGTGCTGCAAATGTTCATGGGCTGCGGTAATCACTTACCATCATGACCCGCCTGCTCGTTTGCTCGCTATATATATATAAAAAATGTAATTTTCGTGAGGATCGCTAATTTTTTGAAAATAAAATATAGCTTATGTTACTCACTGATAATGTAGCTTTCTATTGGTGATATAATTTTTAAAATCGGTTGAGTAGTTTTTGAGTTTATCCATTACAAACAAACAAACAAATCTTTCCTCTTTATAATATTAATTTGGACAGAAGTATAGACACAGAAGACAGGACGTGGTAGACTCAAAGGTCGAGCCTTAAGATTTAAAAGGAAGACGCTACACTTTGACTGTACTCTTCTATGCCTTTTCGCGTTGCACCATATATAAAGCACACACTTAGTGGGTGCTAAATATTAAATATGCCAACACGCCCCAAACATCACAGATTAAAAGCTCGCATAAACAAAAATAATATTTAGCAAGAGAATATTATTTTGCTATAATCCGCCAACAGAAAAAAATCTATATGCAGTTACAAGCGAAGCACCGTTTACCTTCCCAACCAAGCAAGAAAGCCATGTTCCCAAGCAAGCAATGCCACCACCCCTCACATGCACCACCACACAAGACTTTTATACTATTCTCGACGCACGTTTCGCCCCGACACCGGAGCATCTTCAGGAGATGTCGACATTACAATGCAAAATTGTCTAACTTCCGCAAAGTAACGCCTGATTCTATCCAAAAATAATATTACCCACAATTCTAAAAAGGAAACGCCTCTTGTTCCGATGCTGACCCGTTTCCTGGGCATTAATATTTGATACCCTTTTTGCCCTTGTGTTCTTCTTACGTCATAAGGGTGCCATAGAGTAAGTAATATGATGAGACGAATCATTTTTATTGGGTACGTAATTGAATATTAAATCCATCCTAATATTATAAGTACGAAAGTGCGTCTGTCAGTCTATCCTATCATGTTAAAGGATGGGCCGTAAAATGGCGACAGATAGGCAGGCACGCTTTCATATTTAAAAAATTACTAGCTGATGCCCGCGACTTTGTACGCGTGGGTTGAGGTTTTCTGGTTCCCGCGGGAATTCTTCAATCTTTCCGGGATAAAAAGTAGCCTATGTGGTATTCCAGACTATAATCTATGTCTGTGCCAAATTTCATCCAGATTCGTTCAGCCGTTGAGGCGTTATTGAGTAACAAACATCCATCCAAACATCCGTACATCGATACATCCATCCATCCAAACTTTCGCATTTATAATATTGGTATAGAAGTTGTATACCTCATTATTTTTAAATTCGAATAAATATGTAGAAGTTTGGAAATTATTAGATTGTAGATGAAAACAAAATACTTTTAGGTTGTTTGGTTTCTCTCTGCGTCGTATTCCTCGTTGTTGAGGGTCGTGACCCTTTTCCATTAATCCATTTAATAATGGGTGGTTGGGTTCCCAGGTCCTTCCGCATAAGGTTTTTAGGTACCTACGCACAAATAAACATGACTACTGAAATCAAAACCTTTGTGTTTTGTAATCGGGCAAAATATACGAAGGTAACGTTCGTGAAAATACTGAAATAAATAAATTTTTATGAAGACCTATTTATTACACAATCGCTTTCGAGGTCAACATCTACCGAGTCATCGCTACGACCGTACGTTACATTTCGTTATGTTACATATTACTTTATGTCACGCTTACTGGATTAACAATAACTTTTTGTGTTGCCAATATCACGTTATAGATAAGGACAGTTGAATATATCTTACCGTTAGATTATAATCTAACTCGCGAAATTGCAAACTGTCGAAAGTTTACAACTTAACGCATTATTTTTCGGTAGATTGTAATCTGTTATTGGTATATTAACCCGAAATAACCTAAGTGACCTAAGTACCTGACTATTTATTTCGGACCCTAGCCTAACCTACACGAAAGAGACAAGAAAACGTAAACACAATGAATATTTCAAAAATTGACACTCAGAACATTGAACGGTTCACAATCTGTCGACAGTTTACAATTTCGCGAGTTAGATTATAATCTAACGGTTTTTACAATGTTACGGTGAGATATATATGAACTGCTCAGTTTTTCTAGGTTCGTCTTCGTATAATATTCTTTCCGAACCGGTGGTAGAGACTTGTCTTATCGAAAGTGGCAGAAATTTTGCCTACACTAAATTCTTCCTACTGTGAAAGGCATTTAATTTCATTTGAATCTCTTCTATGGTTCAGCGTGTATACTGTATAGGCGGAGTAAGTTTTCAATCCAAGTCTTATAGAAAATAACAACCGTAACTCAGCTTTTGTACGTTGACAGCGACAGTGGGAGGCTTCGGCTGTGGCTAGTTACCACTCTACCGGCAAAGATTTAGCGTTCCAGTACGATGCCGTGTATAGGAACCGATTAGGGTCCGGGTAGGGTATGGGTTTAGTATAACTGCCATGCTCCTAATAGGTTAGCCCGCTATCTTATCTTAGACTGCATCTTCACTTACCATCAGGTGAGATCGCAGCAAAGGGCTTACTTGTAATAGAATTAAAAAAAACTGTCGCATCTCGAATGCGTTTATCGACCGATGGAAACAAGTATCAAGACTAGCTCAAAGAAAACTAAAAGAGAAACTCAATTCTCAAAATTTGTTCAGCAAACTATTGCATAACAAATCAATTTCACAAAACAGTCAAATCGTATTCAGAAGTTCCATCGTAACCACGTTATAATGGAACGAAAATAGTAAAAGTTATTCCCGGAAATAAACGAAGACGCCCCGGGAAACTTTGGCCTTACAAAAGAAATTTCCAACTTAAAAACATGAAAAGACATGTTCCAACACACGCTACATTCATTTGTGACACTAAAACCTTTCATACATCTAAACTGAAAGCTTTGAAAAATATTGAAAAATGAACCGTAAACCGCCTGCTTAATGTTCAAAATTGAATGAATTAAAACCAGATTTCGGATAGCGAAATTTGATTCTTGCGTTTAGCTCAGAAAGGTTAGTTTTGAATGCATGCGATAAAATCCGCAGCAATCCGTGGAATTCGAGCAATTAGGTTATTTTACAATGCAGGGGCTTAGGTTTTAATTTTCATGCTTACCATCCGTCGTTGAGGTGATATTCATCTTGACGTCAAAACAACCTTTGGGTTCGACCAATTAATTAGTTCGAAACTTGTATTGCACGGGAATATAATTAGTTCGAGATATGTGAAGCACACTCAACACTCAGCTCGTACAATATGACAATGTTAACCGCCCAATAGCGTAGCGGAGAGAGATTTGCCACGCGGCTGGCTCTGCACCTGTTCTACCGTATTGCAGATAAATCAAGTGGAAATCTATGCTCAATAAAAATGTCTTTTCACACTCCGCGAGAGTCAATCACCAAAATATAGAATCGAATAGGGAATCGTACACACTTGAGTCTAGAGCTGAACGTGTTTGAATATCGAACACGCGGGCAAACGTCAAGTATTGGCGCGAACTCTTGACAGCTGATTGATTCACGTCAAACGCGAACGCGGGCCTACTACGGCCTCTATTATAGAGACAGGCGGATACGGAAGCGTTCAGATTCAATGCAATTATCGGATAGATGTTACTTTGCGAGCAATCCGAAGGTTTTTGATACTGTAACGACAAAACAAATAGTCCGGAATGAGTGTGGTCCGGGCATGCGCGGTGGGGACTGCCGTATGCGTACATTGTTAAGCCGCGGTTACCTCTATAAAGTTTATGCGATATTTTTACGATCCTAACACAATTTCGCCTGGTTTATTGTCATCGCAAATGTCGTTTCGGTTTGACATTTACAAGTCTATCTTACATCGTTGGTTTTATCCTAGTTG
Source organism: Erebia palarica (assembly GCA_964035005.1). Classification (NCBI taxonomy): domain Eukaryota; kingdom Metazoa; phylum Arthropoda; class Insecta; order Lepidoptera; family Nymphalidae; genus Erebia; species Erebia palarica. The sequence continues at coordinate 6,215,377 of OZ035992.1, forward strand.
TTAGCTTTATTTAATGAATGTTTCTATTTTTTCTTAGTTTTTTTAAAGTAAACAAAACTCAGCTACTTAATTCAAAAAGAAACTCGTAAGCGACGCAAAGTGCTCGGCGTTTTAACCAATATTTATGCGTGATTTTTCACTTGTAAAAACTTCAATCTTTAATCGTGTGAAGAACGCATAGCTGCACAAAGTGACAACAAAGTGACAAGTAAGCTAAAAATAGATAATACTAGATGATGCCGAGACTTCGTTCATGTGGATATAGGTTTTAAAAACTCTTCGGGAAAACTGTTATTCCTGGATAAAAAAGAGCCTATGTCCATCATAGAAATAAAAGCTGAACTAATTTCCATACAAATCAGTTGAACAGATGGGTTGTTAAAAGTTACTGTGTTTGCTACTAAATTAACTGCTAGAGAAAACAGACAGATACACTTTTTCACTTGTATGAATGTATGCACCTATTAATTCTCTGTCATTTTTCAACCATTAAAACTGACTGGTCAATGTCTCCTAAATTAAAAAAACGTTGTTGGAAACTCGTTTACGGGGTATTCAAGAAATAAACCACGTAAGAAATACGAAAAACTGAAACAAAAATAAATAAGAAAACATTTAAAAACTGTCAACAATCGACGTTCTATTTTCAAAAAGTTCCCTGTGGACGTTCCCCTACGTCTGCAGTGAAGGTAGGTAAGCACGTACAGCGCAGCCTGGCTCTTGAGATATTTATCCACGGGACTACCTGATACGTATGTACACTGCACCTAGAACCAATGAATTGATATACAAATAGCTCTTATCGCGCAAACTTAAGAACTGTAATCGCATAACGATATTTTCCGTTTCCAGATGGATCAGCGTACGCCACGCTTTGATGTAGATATAGCATGCCCGTGACAAGCGTGTGTACACACGATTTGGAATCTTATGTACACGGAATTAGGTTAAATTTTGTTTGTGTAGAAACTCTCGCGTGGTTTTCAGAAGCGAAGTCTGAAAATTAGAAGCGATTTTAGAATTTATCTCCAACGGTTAAGGATAAAATTTGAATGTATTTAGGAATAGGAATATGTTCAATAATATATTATATATTTATATTATACACAAATGTGTACTAATAATAATGTAAACACGCATCTGCTTCACATTTGCCCTGATACATCTCTACGTTTAAAATTCGTTTGAAACATAATAATTCAAAATTAAAAATGTTTTTTATTCAAATAAACTTTTACAAGTACTTTTGAATTGTCGAGTGAATCTACCACTGGTTCGGAATGACATTCCTATCGAGAGGAACCAGCAAGAAACTCGGCGGTTGCTCTTTTGAAAATACAATTTCATTAATTATTTATAGAATACATAGGTAGCAGCTGTCCTTAGCATTGCTGAAGCGAGTCAAATCCATGCTCCTTTGTCATTTACATAATCTTCAACAGCATTATAAGCTTTTTTCAGGAGCATACTTATAATGGACTTCTACTTGTGTAAAGGCAAGTTTAAGATAGGTTGTGGAATTTTGTTACAAAATAAAATGCTCATTCCCACGAAAAACCTTCGGACCTTCTTGAGGCGGAGTGATGGAGTCACGATCTTATGGCGGCCTCTAGTTTGCCTATCTGTGCTGTTTTACTAAAATTAAATTACTATAAATATATTGCGAGGCAACTGAAAGAATACCTATTTCCTTAAATTTCTCTCTGTGCCTTAAATTTTTCTCTGAGTTTCTAATAATATTAATAAAATCCAGTGACATCATAATTTATAGTCTGCACTCACACTTTATGGAATTGCACAGACTACAGCGCCAGGGAGAACGTGTTGTTTTCTGGCGTTTCCGTAGTATGTTTATATCCTCAAGGTTCTAAATACTTTGGCATAAAGAGAGCAATTCAAGAATTTCAACCTTATGTCAAAGAACACAAAGTTGTGCTTAGGTTGTTATCAAAATAAAAATTCCTCGACTCCACTACCTCTGTATATGCTTTGGTGCTTAGAAGAAAAAAATATAAAAATTATAGTGTTAAAAAAGCTGTATTTAAATCAAAAGTTATAAATTGCGACTGAAATATAAATATATTCAAGAAAATCAGGTCTTGCTTTCGTGACCTAGATATGAGAGCAGTACCGTTTCATCGAGGGCTTACTATTATTTACTATTTCGAGTACTTTGATCCCTGGACAAAATTACTTTAAGCTTCAGAACATGAAAAGTTTTGTCAAAGGCCATAGGCCACCACGCTGGCCAAGTGCGGATTGAAAGACTTCACACGCCTTCGAGACCATAATGAAGAACTCTCGGGCGTGCAGGTTTCCTCGCAATGTGTTCCTTCACCGTTTGAAGCAAGTGATATTTAATTTCTTAGAACGTATATAACTTGAAGAGTTGGAGGTGCGTGCCCGGGGATCGAACCCGTACCTAACCCCGTACCGGTCTGTTGAGTCGGACGGCTGTTTTAACCACTAGGCTATCACCGCTTTTTAAAACTTTAATTGCTATATTAGATCTCAGTTTAAGGTCACAGAGGTCAGAGCCCTTGAAATAGGTACTTACTCATAACTGCTTATAGCGCTTATAGTGAATCTGCAGTGAAAAGAGGTCAGGGCAAAATTGGGTTAATGTTAAAAATCTTTAATTTAATATATATTTTAATTGAAGTTCAGCAACTTGTATGGTGGTTAAGAGGTACACTACTATGACTATGACTTAATTCAGGGATCTCTAACTTTTTAACCGGGATACAAACTTTCCCTGTACCAAATTTCAAACAAATCGGTTGAACAGGTGGGTGAAAGCGTAGCAAACAGACAGACAGACACACTTTCGCATTTATATTATTAGTATGGATTCTGTGCGGATGCTTAGGGCGATATCACATTATAAACAAAATGTTTTCTCTGACGGAAAAATGGTGCGCGTCATTGCACTTTTATGCAACTGCATAGAGTCCCACGACTGGACGAAACGTGTTCCAGTTCGATAGAAAAAAGTGATGTTTTGTCCTATCCGTAGAGTATTTTCGCCCTAAACTAAAAGAGTGTCTGATTGCGATTGCATTATGCAATAAACCCTCGAATCTGAAGCGATGAAAGCTTCTTAAACGGTAACAATAAAGTTCGGGCTAAAAAGATGGCGAAAATTTTAATTCATAGCCGAAAATAACCCAACTGGTCTGAACTTTCTTACTTTGGTACTAATAAAGCTATTCAACACGAATTTACTTAGTATAAACCTAAGTAAGGCTTCCAAACAAAGTTTTTTATACCTTCATTAGCCTTCCAGATGTCATTCCAAGTAAGTATATTTGCTGTGTCGTAAACATAAATTGTAAGGCCAGGGTCAAACAGCGTTTGGAATCTGTTACATTTTGAAAGTTTGTGGGCAATCAGGGTTTTTTTTATCGAGACTGTGATCTAACTTGATGGTAAGTGACGATGCAGTCTAGGATAGGTAGATAAGGTAGCTTACCTGGGCTTACCTGTTAGGGGCATGGCAGTTATATTAAAGCCATCCCTATTCGGTTTCTACACGGCATCGTACCGGAACGCTAAATCGCTTGGCGGCACATCTTTTCCGGTAGGGTGGTAACTAGCAACGGCAGAAGCTTCCCACCAGGCCAGACCAGGGAAAATTCAGAAATTAGAAATTCCCAAATTGACCCTGCCGAGGATCGAACCCGTAACCTCCGCAGTTTAAAAAACAGCGATCAACACTGCGGCACGGAGGTCGTCATAAGTAAGTGAAAACTAATGAAACAGAATAGCATAGTATAGTAATGACTATAGTACCAGCATAATCTAAGGATATACGTCCTTTATCTCGTAACGCTGTGGCCAAAGCGGCCAATCTCCACACAGATTAGCCATCAGCGCGGGAGATATTATTATGCACAAGTGTGCTTTAACCACAGGTACGCTCTCTATTCCCTTAATCTAATAGCCTGATGGGACGGAAAATCCGACATATATATCATATCTATCATTCTAAATATATCAGTCGCAGGACTTTTATGCTTTACCAGATGCCCGCAAGCTTCGCCAGCGTGGTTTAAGTTAAGCCTTTCTTAGTCTTTCTTCGGGGCACGAACTATTTCTATACTAAATTGCATCAAAATTGGTTGAAAAGATGGGCCGTAACAAACGAATTAACAAACTCACATTGGTATTTAAAACATTCGCCAGGATTCCGCGTTTCTTCCCGCTATCAGCTTACTGTTTGTACGTTCCTTAAGCTTAATAAGGCCTCTTAATGCGGCATGAGGTTAACATTAAGATTTCCCCCGGCACACCTTATTCTAGTTTTGAGTGGCTATGCATACTTAAAAGGATTTACAACTTTGGTGTCTCAGGAAAAATAAAAACTCATACTAGAAATAATAAATTTTGGTAAAAGCTTCTCTGAAAAGCCATGCTAGCGATGTAGTTAGAATGCTTCGATTCGCAGATTGCATGTTCGATTACGAAGAGTACCTGAATTTATGACATATTCTCAGTTATGAGATAACAAGTATTGGGCTTTTCTGATAAGAAATTTTCAGTACTAGCCCGAAGTAAGGAAGTTGGCGGTGTTTCACCCCCGTGCCTCGTAGAGCACGTAAAGCCGTCGGTCCTGCGCCTGATCTCTCTCCGGTCGTGTCGGATTTCCCGTCCTATCGGGCTATGAGAGTAAAGGAAAAGAGAGTGCACCTGTGTATGCGCACACACTTGTGCACTTTAATATTTCGCGCGCAGATGGCTCATCTCAGTGGAGATAGGCCGCCGTGGCCGAAATTCGGTCGGAAGGACATTATTATTATGAGATAAAAATTATTCCCAAAATACCGACTTCCAAAGCCTCTGTAAAGTAAAAATAATTTTGATTTGGAAACCACGGAGATATGAACCGACATACATTAAAAACGCGCCCAATTGAGAACCTCCTCCTTTTTTGGAAGTCGGTTAAAAATAAACGAAATTGATTTTTTACGTTAATTGTTTAGTCAGATAGTTTTACAGCGTAGATAAAAATTGTAAGTGAATGTACGTGAGGACAAAAAACTAGCAGACTACTATAAGTGTGACAGAGCATTATCTCCGCCATTTCCATGAAAAGAAAGCCGCTATATGAATCCGCACACACTAGCGCGACAGGTAAAAATGTTATTCCCTCGGACGTGGATATTTCGCGCAGACCCTTGTCATTACCAGCCACTATTATTTTCATTTTTAGATTTGAAGTACTTCGTCCTACTGTACTTTAGCGCTATTGGTTTGTAAATTAATATCCCAAAAGAAAATCAAAATTAATCTAACCTGTCTATCTCAGTATGAACGAGATAATGTAAATCTCTTCATCAAAATACCCTTTCCAATTAATTCTATAATACCTAAATCTTAGAAATGTCCATTAAGGACAATTACTTTTGTGATGAATTGAGTTGGCAGATTATATTAAATCTTTACTTTCGGAAACAAATTTAGATGCCCAGAAATTCCAATTTCCCATCGGAGAGGCGTCAATGATTTTCTATTTTACGCCGGGAAAAGTTCTTGATATAAATTAAATTGGTGAAATTTGATATATTATACTTCCCGGTAGATTCTTTATCAAACCTTAGATAATTTTTAATGCGAAAGTATTTTATTATGAAAATTAAATGATTCATTTCATGTAGGACAACTATTGCAATGTTTACAACATTGCAATTTCGATTGATCGTATTCGGGCACATTGGTGTCAAAGTAAAGTGACCTTAACCACATTATTTGAGCTCAGTTTCGTGGATTTTAGCCAATCAGAGGTGATTGCAATCGTTACATTGTAGCAATAAATAAATTCATTACTAATAAGGCCCCAGGGCAAAATAATTTTTCGGCTCTTTTGTAACGTAAAAACATCGTTTTGGGTCACTATTATCCTTCTCTTAAAATATCTCTTATGAAAATGTTATTTTTATTTCATAGCAAAACTGCAGTGCATATAAATTATATATTATAGGCTTTCATTTTTGGACAGCCACTGAGTTAGAGAATAGAGCTGCAGGGCTTCAAGGGTCTCACAACATCTATCGACGCGAACCGGCTTGACCCGGGTTTGTCGCACGCCTCGGCCGACGCGACGCGATGGCTACCGACGCGGAAACGGCGATTCGCCACGGTTTCACTCTTAATACCTTTGTATTATATAGCTTATATATGTCACCGTAAGATTGTAAAAACCGCTAGATTATAATGTAACTCGCGAAATTGCAAACTGTCGAAAGATTACAATTTAACGCATTATTCGCGAACCTTAACCTAACCTACAAGAAAGACACAAGAAAACGTAAATGCAATTAATATTTCAAAAATTTACACCCAGAACCTTGAAGGGTTCACAATCTGTCGATAGTTTACAATTTCTCGAGTTAGATTATAATCTATCGGTTTTTACAATATTACGGTGACATATACATACATTGTATAAATATAGCGGTTTCGCGTCGATAGGTTTGATGAGACCCTAAAGACTTTATTATAGACTTTTTAGTTTTTAGGATTCCGTACCCAAGGAGTAAAAATTTTATATCCTTTGCGCACGGAATCCTAAAATGTCGACAAAATAATTTTATCGACTTTTTTCGCTAATCTGATTTTATACTAAAAGCTTCTATTATTTTATCTCAAAGGAAATTCGAACTTACCTATTCGTCTTTTTTTCGGCTCACTGGAAATGTCTCGATTTTATTTTAGGACCTCTTTATTAACGTGTCAAAAAAGGTTATTGAATAAAGACTATCGGCTACAGTTACTTTATACCTGTTTTTATATTTTCTTTGTGAATGGATTTATTTATAGGAATGGATTTGGTAAACGTGGGAGTTATATAATATTTGGTATGAATAAAAGGAAAAATTTCGGGAAATCTGTACGGTTTCATTTTTACAAGCTTTTATTTAACTTCTCATGCATGTTTGTGTTAGCTGATGCCCGCGACTTCGTCTGCGTGGTTTAATTTTTTTTATTCCCACGCGAACTCTCTAATTTTCTGAGACAAAAAGTAGCCTATGTCACTCTCCAGGTTCTCATCTATAGGCATGCAAAAAATCACGTTGATCCGTTGCTCTGCTGCGACGTGATTGAAGGACTAAACCAACAGACAAACACACTTTTGCATTAATAATATTAGTATGAAGTATGATGAGAAAATCAAATTTTGTAACATAATTTAAAGCAGATTTTTAAACATTAAAAAAAATAACGCGGACGAATTAGTTAGAATTATAATTTGAAGTAGGTAGTTACGAAAAGTAATTCAAACCGCCCTAATTAATGAATTTTATTGGGTCACGAGCATGTTAATATATTATTATAATACCGTGTCGTTCAAGGTTATTTTGACACATTTGGGTTAAGAAGTCGCATTTGACTGCTTTTACTAACTTATAAAAGGGTGGCATTTCTAGCCACCTATATATACTATATGTATTTAGTTGGTGGACAAATTTTCATCGTTTGGTCAACTTAATTTCGATAGCGTGCTGATGTAGATTACAGTTTCATAATTTGACGTAAACAGAGATTTTATTGTTGTATAAAAATTTTGGCTGCTCAATTTTGTGTACGTTTTTGTTGAAATTGCTGAATGACTGGTGCTTTTAATATGGGACAAGCTTTATTAATTTTAGTCGAGAGGTAAGGTAAATAAAAATTGTAGTTTCTGTACAAAAAACCCATTTGCCATAGTAGTATTATAAATTTGAAAGTAGTTGAAGAAAATAACAACTATTATATCAGCCATAATGCAAACCACAGCCCATTAACGTCCCACTGCTGGGCATAGGCCTTCACTCTCATAGGAGAGAGGGAATTAGAGCTTAAAACCACCACGCTGCTCCAATGCGGGTCGGCAGGCTTTAAGGACTATTATCATGTTAGTGATAATAATCGGGACCGACGGCCTAACGTGCTCTCCGAGGCACGGGGATTACTCACCGCCAACTTCCAACTCCGGACTGGCACTGATAATTTCTTAACTGAAACACCCAATACCTAACAATTTTTATGCCCAACCGGGAATCGAGCCCAGGACTTCCTTATACGCAGTCGACCATGCTAACCGCTAAACCAACGAGGCAATGTAAACTACCATACTAATAATATTATAAATGCCCCAGCAGTGGGACGTTAATAGGGCTGTAGTGGAAGTTGCTTTTCTTATGTGTTGATATCATTTGTTTTAGGAATTAGTAGTTTACAATGAATTCAAGAGTCATTGGACGCATAATTCAATTAACAATCGCACACGTCCCTCAACGCGAACTTTGGTACAAACGACATAATCCCAGAGGATGGAATTTGTCGTACCTCGAACCCCTGTGTTGACTTACGAACAAACTTGTAAGATTTCCTCGCGTGAAAACTTCCCGGAAATACGAGTTTAAGTTAACTTAGTGTTAGATGAAACTGAATAGTACGGGCAGAGACCAGAGCGTAACATTGTTCATGAGTTTTTATGAAACTAGGACATCTATCGACGCGGAACTGGCTTGAGCCGGTCAGAAAAAAGCTTTATTTTGGTACTAGATGATTCACGCGACTTCGTCCGCGTGGTTTAAGTTTTTTTATCGCGCGGGAACTCCTAAATTTTCCGGGATAAGCCTATGTCACTCTCCAGGTCCTCAACTATGTCCATGCCAAAAATCACGTCAATCCGTTAATCCGTTGCGGTGTCATTGAAGGACAAACAAATACATTTCGTATTAACAATATTAATAAAGTATCATTAAGAGTGAAAAAGACATCACGACGTGACGGCTTCTGACGTGGAAACTGAGTTTTGCAGCGTTTTCGCTCTTAATGCCCTATACATAAGGCTCACGTACAGCTCTTTTGACTGGCTTAAGCCAGTTCTGCGTTGACAGGTTTGGTGAGACCCTTAGAAAACCATTAGCTAAAAACTATTCTCGAGCATCAGTCAATCTATGACCGGTCTTTGATATAAATTGACCGCTACTTGAGAACCTGTTCTTAGCTGATGTCGGTTTGTAAGGTAACTAGATGATGCCCTCTACGTCGTCCACGTGGATTAAGGTTTTTTGATTTCCGCAGGAACTCTTAAATTTTCCGGGATATTAGCCTACGTCCGTCCTCGGAATATAACCTACTCTATAAATAAATACATCAAAATCGGTTAAACAGATGGGCCGTGAAAGCGTAGCTGAAAGACACACTTTCGCATTTATAATATTAGTATGGATATGGATACGGGCCTAGGTTTTGCCCACGGCTCGCTTGTGTATAGATCAATTTTGGTCAGTGTATGCCAAATTTCAACCCAATCCGTCCAGTGAATAAAGCAAAGAATAAACAAACTCTTCGGAACTACCAAAGAGTTTGTCTATCTTCTTTATTTATTCACAGCTTAGTACATCAGTTTATACGAGTGATTCGTCTGTGCCTTGTGCCTACCCGATTATATTCGCAGCACGTTCCGACACGAGACATCGATTTAACTGAGGGTTTCTCGATTATTCTGAAGCGAATCGATTACGTTATTCGACATAATTATGTCACGCGCGGCGTTGGTAGAAATGGCAATAGACCGAATAAAATGCTTTTAACTTAGTAGGTAACTAGGATAACCTTTATGCCGTCGTAAAAATGTACCTAGGTATACATTTTGTGTGATAGCTCGGTCTCCTTTCTTGGTCCTGGGCTTCTTCGGAGACCTGCCGGCCTATTCTGTATCTCAGTGGCTTTTAAAATTTGATGGGCACCGGCTTGTCTGTTAGAATTTAAAATTGTCAAAATCAAATTTTGTATTCTGTAACTCAGTTGACAAGAGGTTGATAATCGAAATGACGTCAAAAGTACATCTTTAGTGAGATGGCCACGCATAGTGTTGGGATGGCGACTGGAAACGCATTTTGCCTTAAATTCTCGTATCGACAACTATACTTTCGTATTCGCTAAGCAGAATGACAGGTCATTGTTGAAAACTCAATAAGACAAGTGCCTATATCTTTAGCAACTAGTAGAGAGCAGTGTTTTTGAACATCAACAATGATAACAAGTTAGTAAGATAAAGAAAATTTAAATTATTTTCAATGAATTTAGGCTCACAACAGTAATAGAAGTGAAATAGCGTCCATTTATATAATTAAAGGTAAAACAAACAACAGCCAAGCGAACGACAATGACTCGCGCAATTTTAATTGCACATGCTGACGAACTGCGTAAAGAGAAAGCTTTACGCGTTCATAGGCGTAGGCTGCGGGACTTTTACGATCCTATGGAGCTGCCAGAAAGAGAGTTCATTGCGAACTTTCGATTGAGCAAGGTTGGGTACCTACAGGTTCTTGAAGAACTCAGGGATCATCTCCCAGCCGTTCGTCGAAGGACAGCCGTGAAGAAGAAGAAGAAGAAGAAGACATGGCTTGCATTACACTTACTTAAATGGAATCTTGTCAGAACGCCATGAACAGAAGTATGATGGTGAAAAATTGTCCAATAGGATAAAAACAACAAACATAAGAAGTTGTACTAAAACAAAGGTGTTACAGTTACAATCAAGCGCCTTAAGTGGAAGTGGGTGGGGCATACAATCAGGGGACAAGATAAATGGAGCAAAAAGGTAATGAATTGGTACACGGGTCATTTCAAGAGAAAAAGAGGTAGACCAATGCAAAGATGGGTCGACGATATCAGAGTAGTGGCAGGTGGCATATTGTCCCGAACAGCTAGAGACAGAGAGCTGTGGAAAATGTTGGAGGAGGCCTTTGCCATCATCAAATGGATGGGTTTGTCGAGGCAGTGCAGGAAAATAATAGTTAAGATTAAGAATTAATGTAAAATGTCTGAATAAAGGCTTTATTTATTTATTACTTCTAACATTACAATATTAACATTACATTACATTATTATTATTGATTATTAATTTAACTGTTATATAATATACTTAGTCGATGTAGAAATTACAATAACAATATAATCAATAAAAGAGGCACTTATGCATTAAAATATTAACTCTAACGGAATAGACTAATTAGGAACTTCGTTTTCCTGCATCGCAGGATCCAGTTCAGAAACAACCAGAACAACAGGAGAGGCATCCGCTGCCTCTGACTGCTCCAAATTAGAGTGGCTAGGTCCGCCAATATTTGGAGTTGCCACCAAATTTGTAGATGTGGAAGCAGTAGCCTGCAAAATAATAATTGAAATCTATTTACTATTTCTCAAATAAAATAACAATGAATATATCTTTTACAACAAAAAGGATTAATTTGCCAGACTTCTATCTAGAAAGTAGGTACATATGTACATACTTTCAAATTGAAGGGTTCGAAGATCTAATCTAAGGGACTAATCTCATGAACTACTGGTCCGATTGGAAAAAATTCTTTCAGTGTTAGATAGCTCATTTATCGAGGAAGGCTTATAGGCTATAATATATCATCACACTAAGACCAATAGGAGCGGAGCACCAATGAAGAATGTTTCAAAATGAGGGGTTTTTTTCCTTTTGAGAGCTTCCACTACGTGCACTGCGTAAACGGTTAAAGTTTCGCATGCGGACGAAGTCACAGGCAGAAACTGGTCTTCATTTTAAAATGAAGTGCGTTTGAATTACTCATAATAAAGTAAAGGGGATTTTATAATAGGTTTGTAGTACTTAGTAAGTTAATACAAACATATGAATATGAACAACAACATATGAATTCCATGCTGAAGAAAGACTTCTTCAGCATGGAATTATGCCAAAACACTTGATATAAGCACTCACAAATCGCACAATTCTTTACCTAGTTATTAATTTGTTTCCATACTTACTTTTGAACGCAGTAGGTACGACAAAACTTTCGTAATTCCTTTTTATTTTTTTCTATTAAAAACCACCGGTAAAATCATACGAAAACTGAGAATATTAATGACGTTCAAACTTCAAAATATAAACCACAGAGAAAAACATAAACATCGCAAATCTTAATGTCTACCTTCCGCAGATTATTGAACTCTAGTATTAGTCGTACAAATTAAAAAGTCTGACATTTGCTCATACAACATTTCTCAGACGTGGTATGTTTAATTTGACCACATTATAGTCGATAAAATTAGCAGTGACTATCAAGCAATCTGATAGTCATTTTATGCAGTTGACATTAAAATGTTTTACTGAATACGAAACATGTGACGTAAGCATTAGCAACTACTAATGAGTTACCAACAATAGAGTGTTGGTAACTTGTTGTCAAATATTTAGCGAATAGGCCTGCTGGAAACCTTCATACCAGAGTTCTACTAAGTTTCTACAAGTTCTACTTTTTTTTTGTTTCGGGGAGGAAATTAAACATACCTAATATTCTTAAAAGTGTGCGAAATTTGTAATCCGCACTTGGCCAGTGCGAAGGACTAGAGACTAAACTCTGTTCATAGGCTGGTGTTGAGTTAAGATGAATAATAAAAGCACACTGCACTTATAAGAACACAGCGATCATCACTGCGTCGGGATATTTCTAAAAGCTTTATCTCTAAATTTCACTTTATTTATTAAAGAAGTGAAACCTACTATGACTTTGGTATGGATTAGTCACCTCCAACTAGTCACATAATGTCAAACTCTAAAGCGTAACAATAAACCCCACTCAATAAACCCATTTACCCCATAAACCTATACGTGACTCTGGACTAAAAAAAAAGCTAGGCGATATGACGGCTCTAATAAGGGAAGAGGAATGAAAAGGCGACAGGGCATGAGTGGCATAAGAATGAAAGACACGCATTGTATAGGCTAGAGCCGCTAGATGTGGCAGGATCTTAGATTGATAAATTACTTTAGCGTGATGACTGTTGAATACTGCGATTACATATAAGAGCTCTCCATACACCAAGTAAATTGTGTTATTGGACAATATATTTACACATTATTGTTGTTTAGACACGTTGATTCGAGTCAGATACAATATGGCTGATTCTGTAGTTCACAATCTCTAATCTAAACTAAAATGGCAGGATTAAAACTATTGCTAGCTTTTTCATAATCCCTGCGAAAAGGGACAAAACTAGATTTAAAGCTGAAATTTTAGTTTAGTTTAGATATTGTGTTATACAGAACTGTCTTATGGGCCGTTAATCATAGGGCCTTATGTTTATCCCTTAGGGGTTTTATATGGCTGAAAATAACGTTCAAGTCACGTTGCAATAACTACCATTATCAACAACAATTGCATTATCAACCAATCGGTGTAGGAGCTGCAGGCTTACTTCTCAGCCATCAAAAGATTAAGTCGAATTTTACACTATTTTATAATATAAGCTCTTAATTGTCAGCGAAAAAAAACTGAAGGAAGTGGAACTTTAATTCGCCACAGTAAGTAAATATACGTGGTACAGTATGTATCTTGCGATATTCACCACACCACACAAATATTCCTAATTATTCTCAACGTACGTTTCACTCCGACACCGGAGCATTGCATCTTCAGGAGCTATGTTGTCTCGAAGATTTGTGTGGTGTGGTGAATATCGCAAGATACATACTGTTCCACATAGATTTACTTACTGTGGCGGATTATAGCGAATAGGCATGATGACAGTAACCAAGAATCAATGAAATTATGAATTTATCTAATGAAATAGGATTCATGGATTATAAAAAACGTGTTCATTTTTCTATTTCGAATGAGATTGATATTTATTTTAATAAAATAAAACTATAAAATACAGCAATCCGCCATATTGGATTAAACACCAAGAAGCGAATGACGTCACAATTGTTTGTTTTCGAGCTTTGACAATCACACTATTGTTTACTGCACACTGCACAGAGTACATTGGTAAAAACAATAGTGACGTCACAAACGGCGTCATGACACCGGCGAGCATTTTGACGCGAATTTTAAAATTTAAATTTCAAATGCCAATTTTATCTACTAAACCTTATTTTTCTGCAGAAATAATATATTTATTCGAAATCGAAATAGTAGATACTTCCGAACATAATCTGACCATTTCTCAAAATCAGTCATCATGCCTATTAAAGTTCTACTTCTTTCACTATCATGGACTTCCGCAAAGTAACGCCTGTTTCTATCACATATTGTTAGTATTGTCACATCCAGTACGCCATATCTACAGCAACGTGAAAGGGAATAGCCCTCTTAAAATTAGCAGTAGAGCCGTCCGCGTCCTTGCGTTTTTATTACAGGCTTTTTAGAGCTAGGAAACAGTTTTAAGGGGTAGGCGGTAGCACCATTCCACGAAACGATCTATTCTTTGGCTTATTTTATTTTAATAGAGATGATGCCTATGTCATAAATAAAATATTTCTTACTGATTATAATCATTTGGAAGACCCTGTCCATACTAATATTATAAATGCGTAAATATTATAAAGGCTACTTGTTATTCCGGAAAATCCACGCGGAAGAAGTCGCGGGCATCATCTAGTTATTAAATATAGGGTCTTCCAAAATACTTCAAATTCTTATCATCGGTTAGGTTTAAGTTTGATATGTAACCATTTTAAACTAAAGATTTAAGATAAAAGTGCGTTGAAATTTGATGACGTCACAACTGTGTATTTCATACAAACTTCCAAACAATAAGATATAGCCTTATGGATACACACACGAGTTTAATTTTCCAGGTACCGTGTTAAGTATCTGAAACTTAATCACCCTAGATAGAAACTTGTATGAGCTGCGGCTTGTTAGGGCTGATAGCGGTAAGCTAGATCTAGGTTAAACGCTGTTTGTGTAACTAGGTTTCATAACAACAAGTTAAGTATTAGATAGTATTAGAAGTTGCAAAGTTATAGTACTCGTAGGTTGAAAGACAGTTATATGCGCATTATTTTATACGACTGCCTGAAAAAAGGATGTATGTTGAAGGAAGTATATTGTTTTCAGGGTTCATGTATGTATGTATGTAGTATGTATGTATATGAGTTTGTATATTCTATCATAAATTCAACACGCCTGAACCGATTTTGATAAATGAGGTATCGTTAGAATCCCTAGCTTATTCCGGGTGACATAGGCTAGTAAAATTAAAAAAAACTAAAATAATATAAAATAAATAATCTAGAAAATAATGAGTAGATTCCAAAAATATATAACACTATAGTTCAATATCCAGTGATTCACAAAAAAATATCATTCAATAAAAATGTGAATAAGATTTTAATATAACTAGATTAATTTAGATTTACTTTTTAGTTCGTTTTTTGGCAGGGCAGTCGTGTTTTTTAATTTTTTTAATTATGCTCACTAGTTAAGCTTTTCTTATATCTTATAGGCTTAATACCGATAACTGCGGTAAGGGGCAGCGGCTAACGGTCTAGCCCCACTAGAATACTTGGTACAATTGGGTATTTGACAACTAGTCAAATCAGCAACTTTTTTTTCAAACATTTAACTAAAACGTCGTGTATTTAAGATTCCCATACCCAAAATTAAATCCTGTTTTGCTAGACGATTTAGTCCTTACGTAGAATCATTTATTTACAATAAAGTAGTTAGCGCATGCGACATTAAGCACTGTTCCGTAAAACAAGCAAAAGCTAAAATTTTACCATGGCTCGCTTCATTGAATTACGACGCAACAGAAAAACTTTTCTTACATTTAACTTAGGGGCACTAATCATTATTCATTGTTAATATTAGAAATTATGTTATTTTTAAAAAATGCAACAAAAATGTTGTTAAATTACCGAGCGACAATTAGCTTCTGTAGATCTTTATTTGTTAATGCGACATAGGTACCCACGATGGAGGTTTACCTAGTGTGGGTACCATTGGATATAAGGAAAAATTGTCATAAGTTGTTTTTGGAAAATAAACATTTTCATTTTCATTTTCATTCAAACGTCAAAATGCGTGCTTAGTATGGATTTTGTATGAAATTTTAAGTTGTGACGTCTTTAAAGTTCGACGCACTTTTTTTACTCTAATCGATAGTTTAAAATGGTTGTTCAAAATAAAACTAGCAAGGGACGTGGATATTACGACTTTTGGGAGATCCTTTATTTAATAAACACTAAAAAATAATTTATCTCACTAGTGGTCAAATACCCAATTATGACACAGTACATGGTATTATAGGCGGATATACAACAAACTTCACTGATCTGTTTACCGGGTGAAACCTACTTTTTATTTATATTTAATAATAGATAAATACGCCTACGTGCTGGGCACAGGCCTCCACTCTCATAAGAGAGGGAATTAGAGCTTAGACCCACCACGCTTTAAAATTTTGGTTGTAACTGTGACGTCACCCGGGGTCACAGCTGAAAATCAGCGCCTTGCTTTGTATGCATTTATGGGCATATAACGCAGGGCAAACGCTGAGCTGTACACCCTTTCTGGGTGGTGTCACAGACGAAAGTGTTACATTTGTATCTAGTTTTGTCTGTGACATCACTGTTGAATAAACTGTTTTTCTTTCTTTCTTTCTTTCTTTCACGCTACTCCAATGCGGGTTGGCGGGCTTTAACGACTATTATCATGTTAGTGATAGTAACCGGGACCGACTGCTTAACGTGCTCTCCGATGCACGGGGGTATAACACCGCCAACTTCCTACCTCCGGGCTAGTACTGAGAATTTCTAGTCAGAAAAACCCAATACTTATTATGGTCCGACCCGGGACTCGAACCCGGGACCTCGTCAGCCGCAGACAAACATGCTAACCACTAGACCAACGAGGCAGTCAATTGTTACAGGAACTCATAATTTCACAGATAAAAATGTGCGTACGATGATATAGTAATATACCGCTAGCAACTAAGCTATGACATTAGTAAACTGTGTCTTCCCTAATACCGTTATTTATTCTGTGGCTTTATCAAGATAATGTCGATTCGAGCGATTCACTCGAGCGGCCCAACGTACGATTAGTTTAAGTTTTTACATTACGAATTCGATTGATCGTAATCGAGCGTTCAATGATATTGGCATCAAAGTAAAATAAACCCTAAATTTCGAAACGTTTCGTTTGCCTGCCTGTGGATACACAATTATTTTTATTTTATTGCGACCACAAGCATGCTTAATATAAAGCAATGATGATGATGTCTAGGTTGGAGCGCGCTTGCCTAGAAGATGCGTATTCACTCTTGCCTTGAAGGTAGTTAAGTTATACGTGGCAGGGAATACATGCGGTGGAAGGGCATTCTATTATTATTATACATACATTATATTCATCCTGGTATCCTGGTTCGAATTAGGAACGTAGAGTAATTGAGCTCTAAATATATACGATTAAGGATCACTTTACTTTGACGCTCATGTGACCGAACGTTCGCTGTCAATCTCACAATACGAACTTAGAGTAAGCGTACCGATCACATTCTCGGCACGTCTCGATATGGGTTGTCGATTTTACTGCGGATAGCTCGTCGCCTACCATTACTCTGAACCCAATCGATTATGTCACGCGATATAATTAGATCACGTAGGTAGGTTTATTTTTCTGAAAAGACCCTGGCAATCCCTTTCACCGAATGCCCGGATTAAATAAATCCATTGCTTTTTGACTCAAACACTAAGTTAAGTAATTCACGGAAAATTCCTTACAGTCGTTTTAGGTAAGAACATGATTTCTTTTTAGTCAGAAGAAGCGTACCCCGGACCACCTGAAAAGGAGGCCGAAGTAAGCTACCGCCGCTTTTTCAAGTTTTTTTTTTAATCCACTACAAGATAGCCCTTGACTGCGATCTCACCTGATGGTGAGTGATGATGTCCAAGATGGTAGCGGGCTTACCTGTTGTTCAGTAAAGTCAACTGTAGTCAAGTCAGTTTCGTCAAATATAGTTCTTATCGTTTTACTAATAGCCATTTACTTTACAGGTTACTTAGGTTATCTGAAAACGGTACAATAGCTTTTATCGAATGTAATTTTCGTTAGCCATTTTGCCTGAAAATTTGTCCATATTTTTTGAACAAACTGCCGAATTAACGTAAAATGGAAAAAACAGGCGAAGATAACCGTTAGTGTCACCCCTGTCCATATATCAGCGCTAGGGGCCATAGAGTAGATAATTCAGTCATTTTGACGCTGAGGTTCGGTAAGGTACTTAGGATCATTAACAGTTGAGAAACTTTATCGAAAACTGTAACCCTTCGTCTGGCGCGCAATTTTATTCGGTTACCGCGGATCTGCGCCAATCTCAAGGCCAATCTCAAGATATCAAGTGGCGGTGTCGAATTTCGCCGGCCGGGCGTGTTTATTTAAATCATATCGTATCACTTGTACGAGCTACGTAAACACACAGTACGTCATTCAAATCGTTACGAAACATAGTTATAGATTACAGTTAAAAAGGTTATCGCACTTCTAATAGAGTTTACACAAAAAAATAACAAAAACAACAACAAAAAATGACCCCGTTTTTGAAATAAGAACATCAACAAAATAAACAATATAACCTCTAACTTTGTTTTTAAAGGTTTATTGACACTATGATTAGTCATTCCAGAGTAAAACAACAAGAACCAAAGATTCTGTTCCATTTGTCTATTTCAAGAACAAAAACCAAAAATAAAAAATAGAGGGTATCACCTTACATTTCGTGTTTCACTCGCACGAAATTTCTACCCATAAATTCATGTCATAGATCAGGTTCTCCAAAAAATTCATACTCTGTCCTTGTCTAACCTATTCGCATAGAAAAAAATTTCAAAGGAATCGAGTTAGTAAATATTTTGAAATTAATTCCCAAACTTCACGCTATCATAAATCGTTGTTCATTAAGATTTTAAATTTTAAAAATTCCACTTTATGTAAGTATCATCTGACACAGCTATCTTACCTGGTGATAGCTGTAAGTAATGATGCGGTTTCTAGTTCAGTGGTTGAAGTCGATATGTAATTTAGTGAGTTCATCCTAATTTTTTTTTTGTTAATATAATTTTGCATATTAACTTTACACATAATAGAGTGCAATTTGAGTTACAGCGTAGAAGCAAATTGAACTACATAAGTGACTCGTAGGAATTGCAATGAATAAGTAATCCGAACCCACCCGAGCACCCAAACTACTTTCTATACGGGGTCACGGGTTCGATCTCTGGGCACGCACCTCTCACTTTTCGACAAATGGTGAGGGAAAACATCGTGAGGAAACTTGCATGCCCGAGAGTTCTCCATAGTGTTCTCGAGGGTATGGGAAGTTTGGAAATCCGCACTTGGCCAGCGTGGTGGACCTTAGTCCATTCTGAGAAGAGAGGCGTACTCAGTTTAGTGAGCTGGCAATGGGTTGAAACGATGACGTATATGTGTGAAAAAATATTTATTGATCAGTTGTTCTGTTCAGAATGTGGCGCAAAATATTTTGCACGAGGACACGAGGGGCTATTTTTATTTATTCTCACCTGAACCCGGAACAGGAATTCGGTAGTTATACAGCCAAGCTGTCCGATACTTTTAAAACGTATATAGAAACGTGTGCACCTGTGTTCAAGTTGATAGGATTCTTATCACCAATAATAGTTATCTATTATCATCATCAGTTCAAGACTATAGAACCTCCTATTGAATCAAATACAGAACCTCCTTTAAAAAGTTTGCTAGTGAACTTTAATAACTCAAAGTCAAAGTATATTTATTATTTATTCAAAATTGGTATCCACAAAGTACACCTACTGAACGTCACGTTTAAAAAATATAAGTCGTGATGATAAAAACTAGCCACAGTATCTTAAAACTAAAGCTACGAGGGTTCCAAACGCGTCGTGGTCTGAGAAGAGCTCAAAACAAACTTAGCCGGTTTTTGAAGTGAAAACTTCTTTAGCCGTGTTGAGCAATTTTTATTAGGAGGCAAACTTGTGGATTCATGTCACCGACATGCTCCGCGTCACCGATATGCTCGCGTTGTTACGCAGACAAATGTCTTAAATATAAATATACTACATTCGTTTTTAAACTTTAATGCCTTAATTTTAAGGCTTATAATAAATTGACGTTCTTGATATTGACAATGTAATTCCAAGAGTTACCGAATGAATTTAGTTTTCACTTTTATCGGCAGTCCCTTTGACGGCCAATTTTTATTATTATTATCACTATCTTACAAATATTGTAAATTAATTACATTTATAATTATAACAATTACATAATTGGCCGCTGGAACAATTAAACCCCATGCTTTTATATCATTTAAATAATCCTTTACACTGTAATAGGTTATTTAAATTAGTTTTTGTATAATAAAACCGAACATCTTTTAAAAGATTTTAGTAGCGCTCTGAGTAATTCAATATTATTTTTTATATTTAATTGTTTAGCATACTTCCTAAAGCGCTGTGTACAGTGTAATCGAAACAACCTACAAAATACGAGTAAACATGTAACCGTTTTGCGCCTTTACAATTTTCCATTTATCCATTTATCGGCGCGCCTATCAAAATCTGAAAGGGGTAACTGAATAATGAGCCAGGTCTATCCCGGACTGGTCGTAAATCACGTAATCCATAAAGCTTTCCGAAATTCAACTAATTTCTCGAGGGACCAGTTAAACAAGAATCGTGGTCACTCCTAAGTGAACAGTGGCTTCTATGCCTTGTTTACACGACTTGCTTGTTATAATACCGACGTAACAAAGTATTTTAAGTGTACGCTTACTATAGGCCCGATATGTAAACTCATGTTCACTCAGACAGACAATGCACGATTGTGAAGACTTTACAATCGTGCATTGTCGAGTCAACATGTCCTGAAAATGCTCCGGTATCGGAGTGAAACGTACGTTGAGATTAGTTTTCAAGATTTCTGTGGTTTGGTGAATATTGCGGGCACTGTACCACATAGATATACTTATTGTCGCGGATTATAGACTTAATTTAAGTCTATAATCCGTGACAATAAGTATTTGTTTATTAAATTATATTATATATGATTAGATTATAGAAATAAACTTCTAGTTCCTTCATTAATAAAGATTTATTTATTTATTTTTATATTTGGAGTATCCCTAGGTGATCTAAATGGAAATGAAGAGTTTCATTTGATAAACAGAGTCAACTGCATAGTTCGAAGGTGGGGTGGGCCTTAAAATTTAAAGAACCGATGTAAGTTGGACTGCCAAAGTACAGGAATGGCAACTGGAAAGCGTAGCACCGGCAAAAGTCACACTAGGTGAATGGACGACATAAAACCAGTCCCAATGAGCCGCTGAATCCAGGCGGTGCAAGACCGCGGTTTGTAGAAGTTAGTACAAGAGACCTATGCCCAGCTGTAAATGTCTATCGAAGAAAGTCTAAGAAAATAAAACCTGAACCGCCCCGCAAAGCTTGTATATAGTGTATTATCTATGTCGCAATGGTAGACTTACCTATTATATTACAACACTTACCCATGTTTTATACACGAAAGCTACAAATATACCTTTTATGAAGCTATAGCACTAATTGCAATTGATTTGCCATTATCCGTTGAGTAGTTCCGCCCGCCTTCTCCGACCTATTAATCAGATCTTCAATCTTGTAATGAAGAAATAATTGTAGAAATTGGTTTGGATTTGACTTTGGATTTGATTTATTAAGTAGTATAATGGAGAACTTTCAGGCATACTAATTTAATATTAATGAACTTGCTCCACTAACTAGACAACTCAAATGCAGCATAATTATTGACTTCCCCGCCACCGCCTTGTGTGGTGTAACCTATATTTGCAGGTCGCTCCTAGTCTGACCTTAGCTTGGGCATTAAGTGATTGTTTACAGCGCTTGTTTGGTAAACTACTCCAAGTTATGCAACTATACTTGCTCAGTCTGTAGTTAGTGTGTATCTAAGCATTAATAAGTTACAATGTTGCAGTGCGGTAGGGGAGTCTGGCATTAAACGGAGATCTAATAGATGGGGGTTGATTGGGCATTTCATTACATACTATACAATCAAAATGTATACATACATACAATATACATATCAAAATATAGGAGGAAGAGGAAGTTCAGATTAAAATTGTGCAATCATCTTCAAGAGAATCAGATACCAAAAACACTGGGCCACACAAAACTTAAGGGGCTAATCAAAATAATCTAGTACATTTGGGTGAGTGGTCTGTGGGCCCGACCTATTGCTGATAGCTGGGGCAAAGCGGCGACATGAAGAATTTAGGAATTCCTCATAGCTACTTTCTTGCGAGGGCTAGAGACCTATGTACAGCTATGTCAGTTGGTTGACGATGATGACTTAGGACAGTTTCAGACCAGGGTATTTTTTTTTGCGCGTATAACTGCACACGCGCACCACATTTTGCGTTTCAAAAAACCGTACACGTGTACACGCACTTATTCCAGCGTGTTCGCTCGAACCTGTGGGTCAGTCAGTACTGTAAGAGCTTATAAATGCGTCAAAATTCGTAAGATTTGCTGGTGTGGCAAATGGGGCGCCTATACGGGCCTATTCGCCCTTCCAAAAACGTGCTCAATACGTGCCGAATAAACGCCAATATTCAGAAGGGGAGCAACCCCTCATTACATTATTGTCTCAAGGAAATCCCTTCAATTATGGAAAAGGGGTCATATCTCTCAGCAATCATTAGAGTGCAAAGAGAGATGTGATAAATAAGAGGTATAATCTACTTACGTACAAACCAAGGCTGGCTAATATAAAATATATATTTAAAAGTGAAATATAATGATTTAACCTCGTGACCGCCTGGACTGTTATCGTAGGGCTGTCACAAATGTATATGATAACAATTATTTTATTTTATTATCATACCAATGTTTTACTCGATTCTTGAGATCTAAGTAGCTAAAACACATCTTGTTTTTACGGGATCGGATATAAAGAGGATTTATCTTTTCGCTTTAGAATGGTCATATTTCCGTAGATATAATACTAAAGAATTCAAATTTGGCATGTAAGTAAAAAATTACAATCACCAATTTCAGGATTTTTCTGAATTTCTAAAATACGAGATAGATAAGAAAGAGGATTTATATTTCGCTTTAAAGTTGTCTACAGGAGCAAAGCCGCTGGCGTTCGCTAGCGTAAAATATGTAGGAAATGCAAGGATTCAAGTAAGAATAAATTGTTACTACAAAACGTGAGATAACCAGACGAGACTGAGGGTCTGTTTATTGGACGCAATAACAAAGGCCCGAAATAAATCAGTTGCTTTGAGGGTGAGAGGAACGCGGATATAAATTCTGTGTTGCTGATTTTGTTGGGCCACCTTTAACTGATTTTGAGTAAAAAAGGAAAATGTACAAGTTCACACGGGTATTTTTTATGACGCTGCTTAGAAATTGCTTAGAATCAAAAGAAATTTTTAAAAAGTACGATTTTACTGGCCCCCGTGCCTCGAAGGTATAGGTATATATTATTATATATAATAATATATACTTATTATATATATAAATTATATATATATAATAATCTTTATTACAATAAAGGGTCACAGGTCATAATTTTTATGGGTTGCCTATAGATTTATTACTACTCAACTCTTTTCCAACGCTTATAGATAAGTAAAAAAATAGTGATAGATTTTCAACACTCGAGAAATGTTTATTGAATTGTTCCTAAAACTGAACTTACTGAAAACTGAAATTGAAACAAACTCAAGCCTAACCCATTGTCCTAGGTGAGCAACGAGCAACGCAACGCGACGCGATATGACTCCATAGAATATCTACAAACTTATCTACGCGACAACGTAGGCCACGTCATTAGTCAGCCACTGCTTGTTCTTGTCGCATCGAATCCCATCGCGTCGCGTTGCATTGCATTACCGCGTTTGTCGTTTACATATGATAGGAACCATACCATATTAAACGTAAACGTCAAAGTATTTGTACGGAGCGATAAAAAAATACAATATTGAATTAATTGTATTAAAAAATACACGGCGTTGACAACCCTAGCGTAGCATTCATTTCGCTATGTCAATAGACGAGGAGGTCAGAAAAAATTTGCCTCGTTAGCAGCTTTGAGTCGGAGAAGTACAAAGAATTTTTTATATTATAATGCACATTTTATGTCTGAAAGGCCCCGTTGTGTAGGCTTTGAAAATCTTTTATGGCTACAAAGAAAATTTTCAACGACCAAATTAGTGCTAAATACTTGTGTGGAACAGGCGTATTACAGTAACGAAAAATTTTATTTACATTTTCTGAAATCTTTTAAGACTTAGGTAGGTACTATTTAGAGGTACAATAGAGTAAAATGAATGTCTCATTTATTACTTTTACGTGAGGATTAAAATATGGTTGTTTGAAAAAGATAGAAGTTCAATTCGCTATAATCCGCCACAGAAGGTAAATCTATGTGGTACAGTGCGTATCCCAAATTGCGAATTACGAATTACAATCGTGCATTGTAAAGGCAACATCTCCTGAAGATGCTCCGTTATCGGAGTGAAACGTACGTTGAGGGTAATTTTGAGGGTTTACGTGGTGTGGTGAATGTCGCGGGCATCAGTAGCGTTACTCCGAGTTTTTACATTGCAAATTCGATTGATCGACGTGAGAGCTCACCTCGCCAAGTGTAAGCGAATATTTCCATACCATGAGTTTGTCAAACGGGCACGTTTTGTCAAAGTGACTAAACGGAGTTAGTAAATCGTATGACAAAACGATCGCAACAATTGTCTCTCTCATACATTCGCAAAAAAGTGAGACAGATACATGCGGCATTTTGGCATTTTTCATTGCGTAATTTGACAGTTTTTTGGCAGTTTGACACTGACAGCCTAGCGCACACTATGCTACGTTTCTTTATGGTAGAATGTCATAAAAAAGTATAAATGCCAAAATCTTCATTGTCTCTAATCAAAACATTCAAAAAGCTTGGGGTTTCCAGTGTTGCCACTTTAGCGAGTTTTTTTATTATTTTAGGGAGTTAAATATAATGTTTAGCAGCTAAAAATATTATATTGATTCCGTTCAAAATCGATATCTGAGGATCCTAGCAACTGGCCGGGAGGTGGCTAAATGACAAAACATGAAACTGTAACCAAAATTTTTTAAATCAGCGCTAGGATAGGCTGTGTGATAGGCCCGCAGAGTTGCCAGACGTATGAGAAATCTGTCAGAAATCAGCACATTAATAAATTCATTACTCATCACTAGTTGTCATTAAATGCAAGATGCCTACGATATGTCTTTGAATCCCCGTTATATGTATTTCTATGCAACTATTTATCCACAGGTGAACTACTGGGGAATAAAAACTCAGTGGAACTAGTATTAAGTACCCTCGAGGTACCTACCCCAACCAAATGCATACAACATTAATTATTAATAATAATAAATAATTCCAATCTGTCTCCTCAGGGGGACAGATATCTCCCGCGAACATGCAAATCGATGCTGAAAAGTGTGATTTCAAGGAGGGGGATATCGGACGTACGTACTACGAGGGAAAATAGCAGCCAGTACCACCAGACCACACTTGACTGTTGCAGTCCGAGGCAGAGAGACTTGTCCTCGCAATTGTTGCCATTATAAGAAAATCATGGATGTAAGATGTAAAATGCCACAATATTTCAAAATTCATGTCTACTCTATGTCAAAGAGTCATTATTTTTATCTTAAGTCTGTGTTTTATCTATGCACGGGATCATGGTTCCCAACTTAGGGCTTTTGGCCCCAAATTTAGGGCGTAAACAAATGCGAAGGGCTTCTTTTAGGGCCCTTATATTTTTAGGGATTTTTTGGCTTCTTATATTTTTTACCTATTTTTTATTTCTTAGATCTATCATCTACTACCGATTCTTATTATTAAGAATGCGGAGTTGAATGAATAACAAGTCAAACAAAATATTGGTTGTATAATTATTATAATTTTTTGAAGTTACTTGTTCAATATTTAATTTTCTAAAAATAATGTTTATTGTAATTTTTTCTTACGATCAATAAGAAAACCGTAATTCCAAAATTAAGATTTTCATTATTAGCGAAAATTTGAATCATTCATTGTGAATCTTAATTTTGAATGTACGGTAAACAAGTGAAATTAATTTAACGAATTAAAAAATACGACTGCCATGCTATATTATTTTCGGAGTTTACCTCCTTATGAAGCGATTTGCATGCCTTTGGAGTCTTATTCACATTTTTATTAAATGATATTTGTTTGTGAATCACTGGATATTGAACTATAATGTTATATATTTTTGGAATCTACTCATCATTTTCTAGATGATGATTATATAGTTAATCTTATTTTCGATTTTTTTTTCAACTTTAGTCTTTAATGCGGGACCATGGTCACCCCATCAACTTTTTTAAAAATTTTACTAGCCTATGTCACCCGGAATAAGCTAGGGATTCTAACGATACCTCATTTATCAAAATCGGGTCAGGCGTATAGAAGTTATGGTGGAATATACAAACTCACATACATACATACATATATACATACATACATACTTACATACATACATACATACATACATGAACCCTGAAAACAATATACTCCTTTTTTCAGGCAGTCGTATAAAAAATATATTTGGGGCTTTTTGACTTATGTTTTAGGGACAAATATTTTCGAGAGTTGGTAACACTGCTCGTGATATTGACCAGCATTTTTTGTCGGTATTCTGCATCAATCATTGTTACAGTATCAATTGTTGTGATTGGCTAAATTTATGGTATTCTTGCTACTTCAATGGATTTTGTCCAATAGTGGAAGAGTGTTATCCAATCAGAGGTGATTGCGACCGTTACACTTTAGCTGTCAGAGATACGCGGTCGCGCTGTAGTATCTAAATAATGTACTCTGTTTTATTTACAATTAATAATTTTCGTTTCGGCTCCTATGTAGCGGGTAGTGGTATTCGGATTCACCGGTTTAACTTGTTTTTTAATTATAATTGATTGTACATGGAGGGAAAGCGAACATAAACTGTGCCTAAAAGTAAGTAGATGCGAATGCGAAATGTCAAATTTTCTCGACAAATCTTTCTGTTTACCTATTATTGATATTAAATTAATATTTCATATTTATTCAAACGTGTTCGTCTAGTTTTATCGCCATAATCAACTATTATTCTCTTCATTTAGATCAAGAAACAACAAATAAAAATGTTAGTCGACATACGACCACCAAGCCACTGTGGTGAGTTCACAGGACTGTTAAGCGCCAAAAGGGTGGACTTCCAGTTGCAAATACCTAAAGATATCTTAAAAGAGCATGGGCCAGACAGGACTGTCGAACACTGAAAGCAGGTAAGATCACGACATATTACAGTACTTAAAGTCAAGTAAACTACAATATAGACAAAATAAAATGATATACAGTGGCATGCAGTTCATAAAAGTACTGCTACCCAAATGGATATAAGTCAATATGTATTTATCATCAAAACAGCTAGTAAATAGTACTAATGCCTACTCTAGATTCAAACCCTGTGCATGCCACTGTTGATATATACTAATTTTATCCACAAGAAAGTTGCAGGTACATAATAATATTATATTTTTATTTGCAGACTTACAAAGATTTAAAAAAAGGTGCCCGCACTGAGAACACTGCAGCAGTTCGGGCACTCAGTGCAACTGGAAATGCGGAGACCCCACTGTCTCGGAAGTTAGCACCAAAGTGCTTAATGTAATTGGGCACAAGTCCTCAATAGTCTATCGGCATTGGGCCAGAATGATCATTGATTAGTTAGTTAAATGTGTCTACTCATTTTGTTTTAATATTGTGTTGTGTTTGTAAAATAAATTGAAAAGGTTGAAAAGGTAATCATACAAATATATTTTAGTTGAAATATGTATTGATTAATCTGTCTCTTTTGTTGGGCAATTGTCAGCAGCCTGGTTTGATCCACAAAAGATGCGATGAGAGGATTGTTCACTTCACTTGTTACATCAGAGTTGTTATCCGTGGGCTGTTCCATTGGAATTCTGAAATATTCAAATTTAATAAATAATTAACACATTTTTGTTAAAAAAAAATTAATATACACAACAGACAAACTAGAGGCAGATGTGTAGGATTCCAGTAAACAATTTTATGAGTATCAGTGTGTTTTTTTTCCCTTAAATTATGTAAATTAGCCCGTTAGATATTGTGGCCAATTCTGTTTAACACAATATCTAAATTAAAATGACAGCTTTAAATCTATTGCCGGTCAATTCCACAAGAAAAATAAATATA
Organism: Erebia palarica; assembly: GCA_964035005.1. Classification (NCBI taxonomy): domain Eukaryota; kingdom Metazoa; phylum Arthropoda; class Insecta; order Lepidoptera; family Nymphalidae; genus Erebia; species Erebia palarica. Next base: position 6,243,453 of record OZ035992.1, read on the forward strand.
ATGTAAAAGGGATAGCAACTTAAATAGAGCTGTCATTTAAATTTAGTTATGGTGTACAACCAGTGGCGTGCAGTTCATAGAGGCACAAAAGCACTGCTTACCCATATTGAAATACATCAATGCTCATTTTTCATCATGACAGTCAATAAATAGGTATTCAAACTAATGCTTAACCTAGCTTCAAACCCTGTGTACAACAGAATTGGCCTCAATTATTTGGTTTGCTAAAGAAAATTAATTTAAAATATCATACCTAAAAGATAGTATTGCCTGATTTACATGCAGGCATTTCAGTTCAGCTTTAAAATTGGAGTTTTAACTTTAGCTTAAAGATGAACTGATTGTGGAGTCATACTGGGTATCTTGGGTTGATGTTAATGATGTGGCAGTCAACATCCACAGCCTGTAACATTTAATCATGAAGTAACCACCAATAGCTCAATGGTTAATGGTTGTAAGATCTATCGCAGGTCTATTGTTGTACCTATTTCTAGCACAAGCTTTATGCTTATTTTCAGGGGAGAGGGAAGTATATGATTATAACACTATAATCCATACTAATATTATAAATGCGAAAGTGTGTGTCTGCTATGCTTTCACAACCCATCTACTCAACCGATTTTGATGAAATTTGGTACAGGAGTAGATTGTTTTTTTTATCCACTACAAGTTAGCCCTTGACTGCAATCTCACCTGATGGTAAGTAATGATGCACTCTAAGATGGTAGCAGGCTAACCTGTTAGGGGCATGTCAGTTATATTAAACCCATAGCCCTATTCGGTTTCTACATGGCATCGTACCGGAACGCTAAATTGCTTGGCGGCACGTCTTTGCCGGAAGGGTGGTAACTAGCCACGGCCGAAGCCTCCCACCAGTCTACCTGTATCCTGGGGATGGACATAGGCTACTTTTTATCCTGGAAAATTAAAGAGTACCTGCGGGAATCAAAAATCTTAATCCACACAGTCGCGGGAATCATCTAGTTTTTTTTATATACATATTTCTCCACATTAGGATGGTTAAGTGCCTCTGTGATGCACATATTTGCTCAGTTTGCTGTCCAAGATGACAGGCCTCACAAACCATCCTCTGATAATCGCCATTGGCATAAAAAAGCAGTGCACTAAGCAGCTGTAATTTGACAGAATTATGTTTTAGGTAGGTATTTAAGTGTGTATGAACCTTTGTATTTTAGTACAAATGTAGGTAGGTAAATGCATAGCTCTACGTTTAGTAGATAATTAGGTACGTTGCGTTGTTAATACAGCGACTTAGAGTTACTAATAAAATAAATACATAGTTCTTGGGGCTGCTACAATAAATATAACCTAAATACTATGTGGAATTAACAATACTTTCCAAATGAATTGTCATACGTACCTTCGTCTCCAGCGATACTCTTTGCGAGCCTTTGAGGTCACTGTTTACCCTCGACATTTTGCACAAATAAATAAAAGCTCTCTTCGTGAGCCGATATAGCTGAACGAAATTAATCACGCCTCTCTTCACGTCGGTCATTCCGCAGCGTCCATTATCTTTTTCCAAGCAAAATAAAGCCTCGCAGTCATAATCGAGTCCCAATATAATAGTTTATCACTGGAATATTTTCGGTGAGTTAAGAATCCGCTATCGAATGTGAAAATTACGTCATTCTCGCATTTTGAGATGTCAATCTGTGTAAAAAGTAACACTCGGAGTGCCAAAATAGCAAATGACATTACTCATAACGTATTTTTTGTACGTTTGGTGAGTTAAAGACTCGATCTTTCTCATCGAATTTCACTTGGAGTGGGAATGACTCGGTGACTTTTTGTTCACCATGTTGCCGCTTGGAGCGCTGGCTGTAGATGTATGGAGGAGCTCACTCTCGCCTCACTTTAGTGAGACGTATTTCAAATTCGATCAAACTCGGAGTAACCGTACAGGTTCGAGATACGCACTGTACCAAATAGGCCTGACTGACAATAGAATTTTGCCTTCTGTGGCGGATTATGGCGAATTGAACTTCTAGTTTTTTCATTGTCATGGACTTCCCCAAAGTAACGCCTGCTTCTATCTATCCAATATATGGTTGTTTGGTTACTCGGTAAGGTGGAATGCCAAACGTATAAGTCTCTAGTAAACTTACTTCACGTACTAATTGTAATCTTGTCAACTATCTCCAACTATCTCACAACTAAATATTAAAAAGCGTCATTCAGTTAGGAATTTAGGACAATTAAAAGGGGCTGAATCTTTTGTACCACAACTAAAGCCCAATAACGTCCCACTGCTGGGCACAGGCCTCCACTCTCATAGGAGAGTGGGAATCAGAGCTTAGACCCACCACGCTGCTCCAATGCGGGTTGGCGAGCTTTAACGACTATTATCATGTTAGTGATAATAACCGGGACCGACGGCTTAACATGCTCTCCGAGGCACGGGGTGACTCACCGCCAACTTCCTAACTCCGGGCTAGTACTCCCGGAATCCCAGTACTTAATTATGGTCCGACCCGGGACTCGAACCCGGGACCTCGTCGGCCGCAGTCCAACGTGCTAACCATGCTAACTGATTCTTTTATACACAATCTCTCAACTAAACTAAAATTACAGCATTAAAAGTATTGCTGACCCTTTCATAATACTCCCTGTGGAAATGGACCGAATTAGATTTTAGTCTAGAAATTGTGTTATATAGAACTGGCCACATTTTGTCTCAACAAGGACGCGGGGATGAAAGCATGGAAAAAAATCACAGCACAGTTGTGAGAGCTGTGGTCCCGAAGTGGGACCTCACTAGTTGGAGGCCAGCGGGTTCGACCCCCGTCAGGGTCAAATTTGGAGAATCCATAATTTCAGATTTTTTCTATTTTAATTATGATGACATCGGCCGTGGCTAGTTACCACCCCACCGGCAATGACACTGCCACTGAGTGATTCACCGTTCCGGTACGATACCGTGTAGATACCAATTAGGGATATGATAATTTAATTTAATAGGGGTTACATAGGGCAGCTCGCTACAATCTATATAATCACTTACTTTTTTTATTCATTATAGGTTTACGCTTGACCACAATCACACCAGATGGGAAGTGATGGTGCGGCCTAAGATGGGACGTGCTTGCCTAGAAGATGCCTATTCTTGATTTACGGATACCCGGATTGTAATTTTTGATATGACTATATAGGTGAGATCGCAGTCAAGGGCTTAAAATCATCGATATCTATTTAAATGAAATTCAAAGTCCTGACTGACTGACTGACTGACTTTTATATCAACGCACGCTGGTCCTAGAGGCATGAAATTTGGAGATTGTGTTCTTTGTGAAGACTAGATATCCACTAAGAAAGGGTTTTTGGAAATTACACCCCCAAAGGGATAAAATAGGGGTTGAAAGTTTGTATGAAAGTCCGTCGTTTTTCAAGTTATAGCCATGAAACTTGGTATATGCGATTCTCTTGCGAGTGTCGAAAATTTGCAGCATAAACGGCTGTATCTTTTGATTGCGTTGGCTTAGAAGTTTGACTTTTCACAGTTTCAAGGGACAGTAGACCTGAATATTTGATATGAATTTCAACTTGACACCTCCATGCGTTCCTGAGGAGAAGGGTCTTGACAGACAGATGGACGGACAACAAAGTGTTCCTATAAGGGTTCCGTTTTTTCCTTTTAAGGTACGGAATCCTAAAATTACGTGTTTCACAACTTTTGAAAATTTTATCCTCAAAGACGTTAAATAGAGAATTTGTCTTTCAATCACGCCGCAATAGAGCAAGAGTTCGACGTGATATCTTGCATGGGTATGGATGAGGACCTGGAGAGTGACATATTTATTTTTTCCCGGAAAATTAAGGAGTGCCTGTGGGAATTAAAAAACTTGAGCCACGCGAACGAAGTCGCGGGCGTAAGCTAGTACTCGTATATATAGGTACTATATGAACCCTTTCATAGAAAAAAATTGGGCATCCGACCTGTAGAGTGCGCTCCACACCTGTATGTATAAGCCTGTCTTTGTCCCTGCCATAGCGATGTCCCGCTTTTCAGACCAGATGGTGTTAATAAAATTCGTCCACATTCTTTGTTTGATTTATTTATTTCACGTAGGACAACTTATGTCACTTATGAGAAGTCAAGAATCTACCACCGTTTCAGCAAGCTGTTTTACTGAGAAGAGAAATATGGTTTAAATTCTTAAAGCTCTTCAATATCCGTTTTCATGTTTTGTTATAACAAAACGGCAAAAGTAATATAATTTTCTTTGTAGGAAACTAGTCGTTATTGCAGTACGCCTAGACCGAGACAAAGAATTTGAAATTGGCTGTAGAGAAAATTTGAATTTAAATCAGATCTTGAAGAATACTGAAAAATTGCAAGCGGATTTGAAAGTAAAATTGCTTAGCTGGACGGCTAGGGCGAAATTTCACTAGGGACTAGATAGGGGATGAAATGACAATTATATGTTACGTACCTTGACGTCCTAATTATAAGAATTATAATTCTAATATGCAAACGTCAACAATATTGATACAATATGGATTTAATACGTTAAAAGCCCTGTCCAGACGCTAGTGTGTTGTCGCCCCTAAAGAGATGATATGTAATCTGCAGTTCCTTGATTTTTAAGTTTATTATGAACAATTACATTTCACAAATGAATTACATTTCACAATTCCGGATTTTATATTCCCAATAGATTGCATTCAAGACCTAGAAAGTGTCTTCCTTTTATCCTAGAAAAGTAGTTTCAAATAGTTATAGAAATATAAACTAACGCAGACGAAGTTTGTCGCGCCAACGTTTATCGGCCGTGTCCCTAGGAGCCGCACAGTCCTGCGTGACACGACGAAACATGTTTCCTATACTTACTTGTCATGACCTGTCTGTTGTGTTTAAGCGCTTACAGGCTTGAAATTGAAATACACACTGCCCAGCCAATGACGTGCGTTTCATTGCTGGTTCGTCGTTTGCTTCAAAAAAGCACGCAAGTAATTAGGTAATCTACTGGCAAATAATCTTTAGGGCGAAATCACACTAAGATCTGCTTAAAGGTCGCGTCATTCACATTTGTAGAAGGCGCGCTAGCCAATAGGGCAAAACGTCGCGGTTTTGTCATGCTCTGTCGTAGTGTGTTTTTGCCCTTACCCTACCCGATAGGCCGGGCTCACGCGAGCTATTCGAATTGCAAAAAAAAACAAAGACTCAAGGTCGTTACGTGACTGAACTCTTATGACGTATGGGCGTATCGCAGTGTCGCTTAATGTCCGAAGCGATAGGGTCCTAAACCAAGCTTGGTGCACGCCACAAGTGATACGCGAACAGTTTAGGTAAATTTGTGACTTGATTAGAAATAATAATCCCTGGCCTAGTTGAATTCTACCTATGAGCCATACAATTATTTTTTTAAATGTAATTATCAACCATAGGGTTAATATAACTAACCGCGAGTAGTAGGTGACGTTTCTATCTAGAGAATCATTCAATATATAACGGCAGTCCTGTCTACACTGGCTAAAAATGGATGGGCGTTTCTCGTTATGCAATCGCTTACGTAACCTCCGTAGCGAGATGGTTATCTGCCCATGCGTGATGCATGCCACAAGTGATCCTACGTGATATGCTAATTGAAAAAAAAATACGATTAAATAGTTTAACTATATTCCAAAGTCTCTTTTGAGTTTGATGTTCTTTACCCTTATTTCCACTTTCTCTTCCAATAAATTAGCCAAAAAAAATCATTTTTACTTGTTTGTTAAATACCTTGAACTGCTGTCGCGTATGACTTGTACCTTACCCTAAATATATTCGCTCATTTGGCACTTCCTATCAAACTAACCAGCAGATTGCCCCTTTGACTCGCTGTCTGCGATTAGTATATATTTACAATTTAGTTTTTTTTGTTAAATTAGTTTTAATCGCCACGAGTCGACTATGAGTTATAATACACTCTAATATTCGCTCATTTATTTGTTCCTATCAAATTAGCAGGAAGGTTGTTCTTCGTCCGCTAAGTGCTCTTAATAAAATCACTTTACATCTATATTTTAAACCGCTAAATCAAAGGTAACAGGCCTGTGATTTGTTTTTTGAACTAATATCCACTCGTTTGTCTATTCCCATCAAATCGCTAAGTGAGTTAAAACACATTTTATAATTAATTTTAAAATTATTTTTAATCGCTGTCGACTAAGTCTTGTAACTCGCCCTAATATACGCTCGTTTGTCTGTTCCTATCAGATTAATAAACTCAGAATACATCTGGTTTGTTAAATTATGTTGTTACATTTTTTTAAATATTGTAAATCGCTGTCGCCTATGTCTTGTAACTCGCCCTAATATCCGCTCGTTTGTCTGTTCCTATCAAATTAGCCTGCAGATTGCCCTCGCCCGCTAACCGCTCTTAATGCGCTCGCAGTTTATAGCTCATTCGTTAAATTTGTTTTACACGGATCGTTATAGGTATCATTAAACTGCTGGCCGTCAGGTTTATTAGTTAAGGTAAGTTACTTAAATGATTTTAGGGTTGTTTTTGAAGTTATTATAGAGCTCATGAGCTCAGTGCCCAAATGTGAAAGTCTTCAAAGTGCGTGTTGTCAGTTATGATTTACTAGTTACGAAAATATAAAAATACTAAAAATATAAAATGACTTTAATCGATTAACGAATTCTTCATGAATCTTGACCTAATTGTTATCATACTTATAGCAAATTGACATAATATTCCGACTTCTTTTCTTTTCTATATAAATATATGATAAATATTATATCGATTAATATACTTAATTCGAGATTTGTAACATTTTGACATTTAAGTATTAAGTATTTGGCATTAGTATTTATTTTACCATAGACTTAGAATAATTGCTTTCGTTTATTCCGATTTTTATTATTTTAAAATGTTAATTTCGTTAATTTTTTCCAGTAGTAAATAATTCACTTTAATTATATTATGAATACCTATACCTACTCTAAATTTTGCACGCCATTATTTGGCACATTGCGCTATGTACCATCTTTTTATGTAACTTAGAATCATGCAATAAATAAATAAATTAAAAGAAGTTCGCTTATCAGGCTTGGGCCTAATAAGAATGCTTAGGGTCATTCAGCCGACGCTTAAATAGTGGTACGCCGGAAATCCCAGCTTTGGACAAACCTGAGAGCCGCTGGAAGTTACGCTAATAAAATCTACATTCGTAGCACTGTAGCGATAATCTACGCAGTAGCTGTAGCTGCTACGTCGTAGACACATGTGTACTTCTAGTTATAATGTTACTAGCTGATGCCCACGACTTCGGCAGCGTGTTTTAAGTTAAATATATTAATTCCCACGGGAACTCCTTAATTTTCAGGGATAAAAAGTAGCCTATGTCACTCTCCATTTCCTCAACTATACCCATTCAAAATCATATCGATCCGTCGGTCTGTTGCAGCACAAAGCAACTAAGCAACAAACAAACACACTTTCGCATTTATAATATTAAGATAGTATGAAGTATAGCGTTCCGTTATTAGCGTTCCGGTACGATGCTGTGTAGAAACCGACTAGGGGTATGGGTTAAATATAACTGCCTTGCCCCTAACAGGTTAGCCCGCTACTATCTTAGACTGCATCATCACTTACCATCAGGTGAGATCGCAGTCAAGGGCTAACTTGTAGTGGATTAAAAAAAAACTACAAAAATTAGGTTATCTAGACTGAATTTTGGGTACGACGTATACGCTAATAATAATGATCACGTACCACGTAATACGATAATAATAATGATCTCAATGCAGATTGTAGAGTAACCATCTACGCAAATGAAGTTAAGATTAACTCATATAGGACACCGTTAAATAGGAAAGTAATACAATACGACCGAAGAGAGATTAAGCGTACGACCGATGGCTTTAGGGCGAAAACCCACTATGAAAAAAAACTGGTGGACAAAAAGTCCGTGCGAAGCAGGACAAAATGTATTTCCCCTATAAAGCGGCAAATTTTGTCTCTTACTCTTCATAGTGATATACGTGCTCTCTGGGGCATGGCGGTGTAACTCGGATGTGCCGGAGGGGTCGTCAAAAATTACTAACTCAAATAAAGGTGTCTCTACAAAAACATAGCACTCTAAAACCCCCTGGAGATATGAAAACGGGTGTGTCATTAAGAAAACACGGCCTACCCCTACCCTTCGGATGTCTAGTCCTATACAACACCGGTGTAAGTCAAAGTTCGCAAAATTTATGATCTCGTAAAGTGTTCATCCCCTTTTTGACCCCTAAGGGTGAAAGTACACTATGGACCTATCCGGACAAAATGTCAGCGCGAAATGACCTCATCATAGGCATATGATATTAACACATTTAGTCCTGTCGCGCAGGTTTGTGCAGCTCCATACTTTTTCTTATTGTAGGCTAAGGTTATATAGGTTAATTTAAAAATACTACTTACCTTTTAAATCTAGCTTCTGTACATACATAACTTGTGTTGTACGACTTTTTAAAATTCTGTGAAAAACAAAAACAAAAACTTACAAAAAAAATATTAAAATATTCTGCTCTAAGACAGCATTAGTCGACTATTGCTTAATAAAACACGGTGTTGAGAAACCTCTAGAGTTTACAATGAAAAGGTTTAATTGTTTTGGTGACAATTATTGAAATAAAAAAAAGATATACCCACACAATAACTAACAAAAATTTTACAAATTAACTTAAATGGTAATTAATATGTATTCTACTTAATTTAAAACTGTGTGTTGTCAATGGGCCCACCTCCTCAGCCTGTCCCACAGCATGATAGGCATGTACCTACCATATACGGGCCCCTCCTGATTTTCAGGAGGGGCCCGTAAATTATATTATATTATGAAGAGAATTTGTCTCTAAGAGCTTATCTTTAAATTAACTCTGATAGTGGTGCGCGCTCCGGCGTTTCGCGCTGACGTTTTGTCCTGTCCGTAGTATGTTTGTAACCTTACTTGAGGGCCGCGTATAAAAGGTTTTCCAAATTAATATTTGCATACGCCACTTTATTCACGTATTCTGTTTTGTAATTTAAATATTACATGCTTTCAGACGTCGCCTACATAACTAGAGTCACTTGTACTCGTAGACTGATTAATTTTAAAATTAGCTTTTTTTGCGTAATTAAAATCTTAAATTTCTAGTTAGTTAGTTATAAGAACTAACTAATAAATACCTTAAAATCTATTAAAAAGCATAACTCAAGCAGGTTCAGTGATGTGCATGTCACCGTAAGATTTTAAAAACCGTTAGATTATAATCTAACTCGCGAAATTGTAAACTGTCGAAAGATTGCGAACCGTTCAATGTTCTGAGTGTCAATTTTTGAAATATTCATTTTATTTACGTTTTCTTGTATGTTTCTTGTAGGTTAGGGTTCGACATAAACAATCAGGTAGTGCCCAGCCACAGGCCGGACACTTAGGTTCTATCGGGTTAATATACTTAACAGATTACAATCTACCGAAAAATAATGCATTAAATTGTAATCTTTCGACAGTTTGCAATTTCGCGAGTTAGATGATAATCTAACGTGACATACACATCAGAAACAAAATAACGGAACTTAATTACACCTATTAGTACTAGCCAACTAAATCGCCTTTTTCGTTAAAAAAATTAATATTATCTGCAGGTCGATTACAGAAAAGAAGAAACTCTCATTCCAAACGACAGCCTTACCGTGACCATGATCCACGGAACTGGTTCTAAATATCGACAATTAATTAATAATCGTATTTTTCGCGGAATTTACCTGTTTTACAAAACATTATGTGACTTTTGACAAATCGTACGTACGTAATCGTTTACTTTCCCTCTCTATCTCTCATCTCTATTTCGCGAGCTAAAAACTGGGAAAATTACGATAATATGGAAAAGTATATGTAATTTTACTTTTAAGACTTGGATCGCTCAGCCACATTTGTCATAAGTGTAATGAGACTTTCACAATCATCAAAAATTTTAAAGTGTGCGAGAGAGAGAGAAGGTCTGGTTACCACACTCGCCTTAAATAAAATATTCAGTGACAAGACATTAATCAGAGGTGATTGCAATTGACACACTGTGGCTGTTATTTTACGTAATTGACCCCCTGAGACACGTTGGAAAATATAATTTTCTCGCATTCTGGTGTAAGGTCAAAAAGGCTCGGGCTGTTAAACTACCTTATCAATATTAATCGAATGGCCGCAGCATCTTTGAGCTCAGGATCCTTCAGTGACAGCACGTAATTTACTGACTCTCCAAATGGAATTTATTATCTCGGATGCAGGGCGCCATTATCCCCTGCGAAATTACAGGTCCCTCAACGGGCTAGTCAAGGTAATTAGAACCAAGGCGGGAGGTTTTGTATAATGAACTATATTTTACTAGTAAATCTTGTAAATAGTAAATCTAAACTAATATTATAAAGAGGAAAGATTTGTTTGTTTGTTTGTTTGCTTGTAATGTATAAACTCAAAAACTACTTAATCGATTTTAAAAATTCTTCCACCTATTAAAAGCTACATTATCAGCGAGTAACATAAGCTATATTTTATTTTGAAAAAATTAGAGATCCTTACGAAAATTGCAATAATGTGAACTAAGTCGGAAAAAATCGTCTCTTTTGAGAGCTTACCTGGCGTGCGCTGCGTAAATAGTTACAGTTACACGAAAACAATGTATGGTGGAATTATTCCTTTCAAAAGGTTCTAAAAAAGAGTCTGCAATAGCATATATATCTATCTTTTAAGGTTGACTCACAAGAACTATTTTTATGATTTTCAAATTTGGTCTAAACCAATGTTTTACTTGCGAAGGTGTTTCTACTGACATAGTATTAATCTTTATCGACATAAAGTTATTATAAATCTCAAGTATTTAATATAGACCAAATTCGCCCTTTACTCCATTTAATTTAGACGAATATTTTAGAAGATAAAATAGAAATAAAGTAACGCACAACAGAAATAAGCGCGGCCGCAATGGGAGGAGGTGATATCGCAGTGGTAATTTGTAAAAACTGGCTACTGGCCGACTGGCTATTATTATTTATTGGGGACTATTATGATGATTAGTGCTACCCGTGCGAAGCTGGGGCGGACTGCTAGTAGTTTATAATTAAAAAAAACTCAATCCCATGTCAAACAACGCCAACGTGGTAGGCCGAGGCTACGATGGCGTGATGAATTGGGTATTTGACTATTAGTGAAATAAATAATTTTCTAGTGATTATTAAATAAAGGATCTCCCAAAAGTTGTAATAGCCACGTCCCCTGCTAGTTTTGTGTAGAATAACTATTCCAAACTATCGATTAAAGTAAAGAGTGCGTCGAACTTCGATGACGTCACAATTCAAAATTTCATAAAACTTAATACTCATAAAAGACTCGTTGTCAAATACCCAATTAGATAAATTCAAAGTTAAGTGGCCCTTAGAGGCACATAATAGAGAGATGTGGAAAAATTGGAGGGGGACCTTTGCCCAATCGTGGGTCAGTACAGGCTATATTAGATTAGATTAGAATCGCATGTTCGTTTATATAACTCGACACAGTTCTAACTTTGACTAAACTTTGAATAAACAGGACAAAAAAGTGACAGCATCACAAAATTTTACTAAATCAGTTAAATGTGCAAGATGGTCTTTATAGCTTATTGCCTTCTTAGCTTATTGCTTATACCTGCGCAGGTACATGGTTGGAAAACTGGACTGAACTGGACTGAATTAGAACTAGCTACGGCCGAAGCTTTCGATACCTGATCAGAGAAAAAACAGAAATTTTAGAAACCTCCCTGTTGGGAGACTTGACCAGAGAAAATACAGAAATTTTAAATTCCCCAATTGACCCCGCCGCCTGCCGGGAATCAAACTCGCGACCTCCCTCCCATCCACAATACTCGCCACTGCGCCAAGGAGACAGTTAATCAAAATATTTTTGTCGGTATTTACGATTTTTTATCCACTGAATAGGGCGGTAATTATTTCATTCCGCAACAAATATTAAAAAGAAGATAAAAGCGGATCCTAACGAGACACCAATTCGACATAATTTGTTTATAAGGTTTTTATTTAAATGAGTAAAATAAATTCTTTTGTTTTGCCCACTAATGAAGTACGATGTAAAGATATTATTTCGCCTTAACGAATTGCGATGGAAAATTTGGTGGCATAAAGTTGGATAGCGCTATTAAACCACCCTTTGTTCTGTGGTCTTAGCTGGGAGGTCCCGGGTTCGATTCACGGTTGAGTAGATTTTAGTATAATTTTAACCTTCGCTTGGCTTGATAAGACTTCAGCCTTGGCCTAGTTACAGTGGTCCTGACATTCGTGATATCAACATGTTGGAACTGGCTGTAAACTAAATTGTTTATATTTAAATATATTCTTATTCTTTTTTTAAATCTATTGTTTTTTTACGTTTGATGACTTTCTCTTACTTAAAATATATATCTCAAACAGGACGTCCAAGTTTTTCTCTTTACTGATATTTTTCTTATAAATTAAAATATCCCAACACGTTATCAGCACGAAGGATCTTGGGAAAAATATAAGTGAAAAGTGGTGTTAATTGTCCATTGTTGCTTTATTTGTTGCGAATAAGAAAATTCATTTTCTTTTGATATAATTTTTTTTTTTCTTTCAAAAATGTCGCAAGCAAGCGGAGATATAAGTGGTAATAAGATGTTACATTCGTCGTCAGTTCCTCCTTTTAGTCTCAAAAATAGAGAAGGATATCCTACTTGGAAATTTAAAATGCGAAATTATTTGCAACATGAGGACCTATGGTTTCCTATTGATGGATATCCAGAAGGAGATACGACCACTGCATCTATTAAGGTAAGGAATGACGCTAAGGCTCTGGCAAAGATATGCTTAACACTAGACGGTGTAGCAATTACACATGTTAGACGTGCAAAAACTGCAGCCGAAGCCTGGGAGGCCCTGAAGGCAGCTTTTGAAGATAAAGGTTTGGGCCGAAGGCTAGCCTTGGAGCGAAAGCTTTATAGATTAAGTCTTTCAGACTTTGAAAATATTGAACAATATATAGATGCAGTTCTGTCTACGTCACAAGACCTAGCTGACATAGGAAAAGTTATCGAAGATAAATCAATTGCAGCTATATTACTGGGAGGGCTAACAACTAAATATGAGCCATTGATCATGGCACTGGAAAACTGCAATATAGAAATCACTTCCGATTTGGTTAAGACAAAACTATTAAATGAAATGTCTAAAAATGACATCACACCAACAAATGCAGTTTTCCAGGCCAAAGGAATGAAATCCAAATTAAATAAAATGATTATTTGCTATGAATGTAACGTGCCAGGGCATAAACGCCCGGATTGCCCTCAACGACGTAATAAAGGCATAATAAATGTAGCAAATGAGGTCACAGCTTCGGTCACAGCACTTACTGCTAACTGTTCCAATAAGGATGTTTGGTACGTAGATTCTGGGGCTACAAAACATATGACTTTCAGAGAAGATTGGTTTCGGGACTTTAGGTCAATAAATACTGGAAATATAACTGTTGCAAATGGTGAGAGCGTTAAATGTTGTGGAATAGGAAATATTTCTATTAAGACACCTGGTGATGTAGTAAAAACAATAAGTGATGTTGCCCTAGTACCAGATTTAAAGGCTAATTTACTATCAGTACAGAAAGTTATTGATAAAGGTTTTGTATGTGTTTTTGACAAAAGCGGATATAGTTTTTATAAAAATGATACCTTTTGTGTTTCAGGTGATTCTGTTCTTCATGCTTCGCCCTGTGGTGGACTGTACATAGTTGATGGTACTGTTAATATTCCACCTAAGATAAATAGTGAAAATATTGCGTACGAGGTGCACTCTGACTGTCTGAGCAAGTATCAGCTCTGGCATAAACGGTTAGGACACTTATGTCGCATAGGCATGAATCAATTGAAGAATCATCAGGTAGGAGTAGATTTTACTAAGGTTGATAAAAATAGTTGCATCGCTTGTGTAAAAGGTAAACAAGCTAGAAAACCGTTTAAAAATGTAGCGTATAATAAGGCGTCATCACCTTTAGAACTAATCCATTGTGATTTATGCGGACCAATGTCCACGACATCTTTTCAAGGAAACGTTTATGTTTTAACTTTTGTAGATGATTATACTCGCAAGATTTTTGCTTATTTTATATCTTCTAAAACTGAGGTAAAGAATAAATTTTTATTATTTCGAGCTCTAGTTGAAAAACAAGTAGGTTTTCAAATAAAGGCTCTTAGAACCGATGGAGGAAAAGAATATGTAAATAAAGAGTTTTCTGATTATCTTTCTTCGAATGGAATTGAGCACCAAGTAACAACGCCTTATAGCCCACAGCAAAATGGAGTTGCTGAACGTACTAATCGTACAATAACAGAGAAGGCGAGATCAATGTTGGCCGAAAGCTCACTACCTAAATCATACTGGCAAGATGTTTTCCAAGTCGCAGTTTATTTGAAAAATAGGTCCCCTCATCGAACTTTGAATGGCAAAATACCTTATGATAAGTGGAGTGGTCGGAAAAGTGATCTAAGTCACTTAAGGGTATTTGGATGTAGAGCTCTAGTTCATGTACCTTCATGTCAAAGAAGGAAACTAGATTTAAAAGCAGAGGAAGCAATTTTCGTAGGTTACTCAGAAGATCCTAATACTTATGTTTTTCGGGATCCTGCAAATCCAAGACGCATTATTAAGTCAAGAGATGCAAGTTTTTTTGAGAATTGTTTTACACCTTTAAAGGAAAATGCATCAGAGCCTATAGTTCAAAATATGGAGTCAGTATTACTATTCGAAGAACATATTGAAACTGGTGATGATAAATTTTATGATTGTGTTGATTGTTGTAGTCCAGAAGGAGAATCATCTGTTCCTGTGAACATGGATAAAGAGTCTTCTTGTACTGAACAAACGCAAGTAAGTAATGAACCCAGATACCCATCTAGAAATAGAAAGCCACCTGAATATTTAACTTATCAGGCCTCTACTGATGTTGATTCAGGTGAACCAACAAACTATTCTGAAGCTATACATTCAGAAGATGGTAAAAAATGGGTTTTAGCAATGACTGATGAATACAATTCACTAATGAAGTTAAATACCTGGGAGTTAGTAGACAGATCAAATAAAAAAGTTATTCCCTGTAAATGGGTTTATAAGCATAAGAAGGATGCTTATGGTAATATAATCAAGTATAAGGCAAGGCTAGTGGTCAAAGGTTTTCATCAAACAAGAGATATAGATTATCATGAGACGTTTGCGCCTGTGATTCGTCATTCTTCCCTGCGTACTTTGTTTGCATTGGCAGCAGAAGAAGATCTCAAAATGAGACATCTGGATGTTGACACAGCATTTCTTTATGGAGATTTGGAAGAAGAAGTATTTATGGAACAACCTCTTGGTTTTTCAGTGAAAGGCCAAGAAGACAGGGTTTGCAGACTTCGAAAATCTCTATATGGTCTCAAACAGGCACCTCGTGCTTGGAACAAAAAATTGAATGAAGTCCTTTCAAAAATAGGTTTTATAGGAACTTCTTCTGAGCCTTGTGTATATACAAAACTTTTTGGTGATGAACTTGTTATTCTGGGTGTCTACGTGGATGACATAATTGTCTTTTATAATTCTGACGTGACGTTTGACATTGTTAAAAATGATTTGTCAAAATATTTTAGTTTGAAAGATCTTGGCAATTTGAAGTCATATTTAGGTTTACAAATAGATAGAAATCAAGATTACATAAAAATTAGTCAATCGAATTATATATTGTCCATATTGGACGAATTTAATATGAGTGAATGTAAGTCGGCTAGTACTCCTTTAGCTCACAGCAAATTAGAACGAAACTTTAGTGGTGAGTCATTGCTGCTGCCTTACAGAAATCTAATAGGATGCCTTATGTTCTTGGCAGTCAATACACGTCCTGATATAGCATTTGCAACGAGCTACTTAAGCCAATTTAATACGTGTTTTTCAACGGAACATTGGAAAGCAGCAAAAAGGATTCTTCAATACCTAAAGGGTACACTAGAGTATTCCTTAATATACAGGAAAACTGGAAAGCCGTTAACAGGGTATGCAGATGCTGATTGGGCAAATTGTCCAATTAACAGAAAGTCTTACACGGGCTATGTCTTTAAGTTAGCTGGTGGACCAGTGTCTTGGGAATCAAAGAAACAACCAACTGTTGCTCTGTCATCCACTGAAGCTGAGTACATGGCTCTTACTGCAGCAACTAAAGAAGCCTGTTACTTACGTAAATTTATAGAGGATATTACTGGTAAGATATATACAATTAAGATATTGTCAGATAGTCAGAGTGCTCTAAACTTAGCTCACAATCCTGTGCACCATAGCAGGACGAAGCATATTGACACTCGTTTTCATTTTATACGAGAAAAAGTTAGTAATAATACAATTATTTTAGACTATATGAAAAGTTGTGATACACCCGCAGATATTCTTACCAAACCACTTGGGCCTATCGCAACTAGTAGAATTATAGGTAGTTTAGGTCTTAGTTAGTTTTTTTTTTTTTGTTCCTGTGTCTTAATACGTTATGTTAATATTTTTTTTTGTAAGACAATTTAGTTTAAAGGGGGATGTTGGAACTGGCTGTAAACTAAATTGTTTATATTTAAATATATTCTTATTCTTTTTTTAAATCTATTGTTTTTTTACGTTTGATGACTTTCTCTTACTTAAAATATATATCTCAAACAGGACGTCCAAGTTTTTCTCTTTACTGATATTTTTCTTATAAATTAAAATATCCCAACACAACAGATAATGGTTTTGACCAAGATGATATGAGAAGTATCAAAAACAATAAATAGAGATACAGATGGGTTTGATTAGACTGCTTTATCGCATTTAAATTGGCTCACCTTCATCTTAGGCTGCAACATCTCATGCCTTTGACCGCATCATCATAGCATAAAGGTATCCTTTTTATGCAATTTAATACCTACATACTACTTCCTACACATCACACTTATCCATACTAATATTATAAGTGCGAAAGTGTGTCTGTCTGTCAGCTACGCTTTCATTAGCCATCAGATCAAATAATTTTGTCGAAATTTGTTAAACAGATTTTACCTGTATTTCGATGCGTAAAGAGAATGTTGAATCCCAGGCTACATTTTCTCCCAAAAAATTAAAAGGGTTCGCACGTGTGACAAGAGCCTAAATCCGAGCGGATGAAGTTACGGGTGTCTAGTAATTTTATGAAACTTTCAGCTGACGTCCGAGAAAAGGAGAAAACTCAGGCCCGGACTCCACCAAAGCGGAGATGTGCGGAGATGTCCCAAGCGGAGACCAGAAGAGATGTTTTTCAGCTAGGGTGTATCCACCTAAGCTGTGTGGAGATGCGTACTGGCTAGACTGGAGCGGATATGTGTGCTGGCTAGAGCGGATATGTATGCTAGGTAGAGTGGGACTGAGCTGCATGCGTCGTTGGATGTTGAGATGAACACTCAGTTTTTTTATCCACTACAGGTTAGCCCTTGACTGCGATTTGCGATGATAAGCGATGATGCAGTCTAAGATGGTAGCGGGATAACTTGTTAGGGGCATGGCAGATATTAAACCCATACCCCTGATAGGTTTTTACACGGCATCGTACCTTTCGGAACGCCGAATTGCTTAGCTCGTCTTTGCCGGGAGGGTGGTAACTAGCCACAGCTGAAGCCTACCACAAGGCCAGACCAGGGAAAATTCAGAAATTATAAATTCCCTATTACCTAAACAAAATAACTCGAGAGTAGCGACGGGCCCCGGGCGCAGCGGGTTCTATACGATACGGAAGAACTAGCGGTGCCGCTCACATCTCTTCTCGTCTCCGCTACGCGCCGTCGCCATCTTGCGAGCCACAGCTCACATCTCCGCATCGATCACGCCATACATATGATGCATCTCCGCTCAGTGGTATCCACTGAAGCTGAGCGGAGACAAGATGTGGAAATAACGAAATTCTATTAGATGTTTAACTCACATCTCCTCTCCTCTCGTCTAGTCTCCGCTCTGGTGGAGTCCGGGCCTCACGCTTTAAAGAATATTCCTTTACAAAAATGCCTCTCGCATAGTTTTAGTGGGGCACAGAAGGATGTATAACATGTATAGGTTAAGGATGTTGGCATCGTCGCAAAAGGCGAAGTGCATTGTCCTAGAGCACGACATGTTTCTTGTAGGGATGCGACTAAAATATATTTTAACATATTCATCGACAGATCGAAACTGAAGGTTCCTTTGTTATTAGCTATGTCCATGAGTTCGTATGCGTGGATTTTAATTTACCTGTTGGTATCTCCTAGACTTCATTGAACAATATAAAAACTCAAAAAAAACTAGGTGAGATCGCAGTCAAGGGCCATGACGTGTAGTGGAATAAAATAAAAATATGTATAAAACTAGCTGATGCCCAAAACTTTGTCCGCGTGATTTAAGTTTTTTTTTATACGCAGGAGCTCCTTAATTTTCCGAAGTAATAAATAGCCTATAAGTATCCTAAAGTAATTAAGTAAGTATAAGTGGCCTATGTGCCTATAACGTGATTGAGTAACAAACATCCATCCATCCAAACTTTCGCATTTATACAATTTTGCCATATTAAAATGATAACCACAATATGTACTTACTAATTATTATAATCGGTTGTATCAATTAATAATTGTTTGAATCAAATGTTAATATTATGGCTTTATTTTAAACTAGCAGACTTGCCCGCGACTTCGTTCGCGTGAAATAAGTTTTATAAATTCCCACGGGAACTCCCTTATTTTTCGGGATAATATATAGCCTCACAAATAATGAGGCTTTCTAATATACCAGAAATATCAAAATCGGTTCAGTAGACTAGAGATTACCCCCTACAGCGTCACAAACTCACAATTCACAAACTTTACCTCTTTATAATATTAGTATAGACTAACTACTCAAAGCTTAATATATCGCATGCTTGTTAGAGGTAGACTGTTCCTACTATGTAAAATAATTACTATTTTACGAACATGTAACAGTCAAACGATTTTTATAAATGAAAAATGAAATGAATAACCTATTAAAGTTATATCGACACCGTCACAGCACTAAGCGTCTTGGAGAGGACTCGAGAGAGGTCGCGGCCTACGTACGTACATTTCATTTGTCTCATGCCTGAATTGCCACGGTCCTCCTTGCTTAGGATCTAGCCTACATGCATAAAGGAGGAAGATTTTTAGAATTGTTTGGTATTTTTAAACTCGCTAGCTTTTTAACAATCTTTTTTTAAATTCCTTGAATGTGATCTTACCAAGCGATAAGTTAGGAATCCGTCTAAACAGGTAGCGGGCGTGTTTCGTGCTCATAATTGTTTTTGATTTCCCAGTGAAACCCTTTAACTAAGTGTTGATACTGAGATTAATTTTTAAAACACAGGCAAAACAGCACTGTCCGATGCGTACAGGTAGTAACTTTCTGTAGGTTTGGTAGAGGCTTGCTTTGTCATAAATGCAAAATTTCTTCTGCTGGGATTCGAACCTTGGACCTACCACAGTATTCACCACTGCCCTATGCTGGTTGTGAAATGATTACGTTTCTACCGAACTTCTAAACAAAGATTCTAAAAGTAACAAATAGGTATGATAAAACTACGTTCGTACGTTCAAATTAATGAAGTCAATACACCGTATTATAAAATAAGATACTCCAAGTTTAACGTATGCTCGTATCTTGATAATGGTTTAAAAAACTTCCTCCAAGGAGCTCGAGAGTTGGGCAAACTTAGTTAAATTATTGCCGAAGGCGCCTCGCGTTATCGAAAATCTACCGACACTCGATACGAGTTGTGATGTTCTCCAGTACGCTTAGTCTAAGTTTTAATTCGATTGATCGAATGAGCATTCGATGACGTTGGCGTCAAAGTAAAGTGGATCCCAAACCCCTTAAAGTCTAATTCAGTACAACCTATTTTAATTCAGAAACGTTCGTTTGCAGCGCTGGCTATGGAGCTATTATATATGTCACCGTAAGATTGTAAAAACACTACACTACACCCTATTTGATTATTTATGTCGAACCCTAACCTTACCTACAAGAAAGAGACAAGAAAACGTAAATAAAATGAATATTTCAAAAATTTACACTCAGAACATTGAACAGTTTACAATCTTTCGACAGTTTAGAATTTCGCGAGTTAGATTATAATCTAACGGTGACATATATATATATATATATATATATATATATATATCTATCTATATATATATATGCTACCAGTTATGATGGGTGATAAGAAACGACCACAGGTTTCGGATGATACTTTAATATTAGATACATTGACTCAAATAGTACTTATCTAGAGGTTTACACCACGGACGCTAATGTCATCGAGTGCTTAAACGATCAATCGAATTAAAACTTAGACTAAGCGTACAGATATGGTAGAAAAACTTTTGTTTTGTAGATGTACCTACTCTTATTTTCTAAGGTATCGGTATAATCACATCACACACACATCCCTGGGCTCCCTTGGAACACAAGTCTCCTCTCAGAGCGAGAAAGTTTAAACTATAGTCCACACCGCTGGCCAAATGAAATAAATTGATATTTTGCATGTAGTTCTTCTCTATAACGTATGGAAAATTATTAGAAAATGACGAACCTAGGTCCTTGAGCAACCAAATGACTCTCGCAATTTAATTTTACTCTACATTTTTTCGCAAAAACAATCTAAAAGTAGGAAGCATTTTTCTATTTCCCAACTCGTTTTTTTAAAACTATATAATTAGGCTCGTAGGTATAACTGTGGCGTCTCACCGGCGCCGGCGAGCGTTATCGATCATACCACGTAATTGTCCTCCAACATTATATTTGCGGTCTTTCAGAAATTTCGTAGGCGCTTTTACATAGCTGCTATTGCTTACACACTGAAAACGCTTGTAACTTTCAAGGTTTAGAAGCTTATGGTGAAAGCACAGTTTTTTTTTTTAATCCACTACAAGTTAGCCCTTGACTGCCATCTCACCTGATGGTAAGTGATGATGCAGTCTAAGATGGTAGCGGGCTAACCTGTTAGGGGCATGGCAGTTATATTAAACCCATACCCCTAATCGGTTTCTACACAGCATCGTACCGGAACGCTAAATCACTTGGCTGCACGTCTTTACCGGTAGGGTGGTAACTAGCCACGGCCGAAGCCTCCCACCAGGCAACAACAAAATATGGACAACACAGAACGTCCGCGTGAAATTTCTGCGTTGGATTGGAACGGATTGAAATGGAATGGAATTAATTTATTTGTGTGAGTATATGTTGCAATGCTGGCTACAGTATGAAAAGTCACAGCATATCCAGTTGAACAACTCTGACGTACACATTTTGATATAGTTAAATATTTAAATAACATAGATAATTCAAGTTTGTTCTAGTATTATAGGAAAGCACTTTATAGAAATAACATCATCATCATCATCGCGTGTTTTCTTCAAGCCGAAGTCATCATGCGAACAATTAATTACCTAATAGAAATTACACGAACTGAATAATTATGGATTTGTTTATTATGCAATTACTTTGTACTATCGCGCTAGTCTGTGTCGGTTCTCACCCAACGGCCTCGGGGGTGTACGGACTAGTCTAGTCCGAAGTCATTCTAAGCCGAAATTCGAGCCTCACAGGAGGCGCCCCTAGAAAGACGTTACCTTCCGATGTCTTTGAGCTCTAGAGCTCACACCCAACTTCCTGACGTTATCTAGCGTTCGCCCACCTGCCTGGTGAAGCTTAAGTGGTAAGATTTTTAAAAAAGTTTTACGCGGACGTTTTGTCTTATCTGGTCCCTGGTGTGATTTTGCTCTTAATAGGGTTGATGCCTATGTCAAAAATAAATTATTTCTTACTGATTATTAAAAAGAGGGTCTTCCAAAAGACCTCAAACTCACAACCTCGGTTAGTTTTAAGTTTGATTACCATTTTAAACTATAGATTAAAGAAAAGTGCGTTGAAATTTGATGACGTCACAACTATGTGTTTCATACAAACTTCCATACTAGAAGTGCGTTTTTAAGTTTGAATAAGAGTTGCTGATATAATTGAGTGATTCTTATTATGGTGCTAAGGACGAAACTTAATTTAGCAGTAAGTTAAACCCTAATCAAAAGCAGTCATACATATCTGACTAAACCCATATCCGCTTTGTATTACCCATAAAAAATATTACAAGCTTTGTCCAATTTGTAGGTATTGTATAAGGGACAGAAGTAAAACAGTAGGGCTGTCAACAGACAGAAAGTTTTTATTTTTGTAGTATTTTTTTACTTATTCATGTTTTTTGCTAAGCTAATGTTTTTTTTATTTACTTTTTACATATTATTGCATCAAGGACGCTATCGATTTCAACGAAATTCGACACTTGGCATCCTTGAGATGCATCAGGTTTGAATAACAAGTCAGGGAGATATTATACGATTTTTATCACATTTTCCATACTGTAGCAGATTGTAAGACGCAGCCAATAATATCAGAGGAGGGCTCTGTT
This sequence comes from Erebia palarica, assembly GCA_964035005.1. NCBI lineage: Eukaryota > Metazoa > Arthropoda > Insecta > Lepidoptera > Nymphalidae > Erebia > Erebia palarica. The sequence goes on from OZ035992.1 coordinate 6,265,953, forward strand.
TTGGCTGTACAAGAAATCCCTACGTAACGTTTTAAATATTAAGATTTTGTGTAGAATTTTTTGCAGCCCTAAGGAGCGACATATTCCTCGAACAAACTACTTTTAAAAAAAAAACTCGTTTCCGCCGGATTTAAAAACTTAAGTGTCGGCTATCTACTACCAGGCCTTCAGTATTGTTGACTGCATCTTAAACAAACCAAACCGAAGTCATCGTTTTCCGTTGGCTAATTCACACCAAATACAAACTACTACAATTTTTTTTGTATACGATATACTTATACATAAACCAAAGCAATACCTACGAGCGTACGGAAAGAGAAGGATGAAAGATATGTAAATGAGTGAAGAGGGCTTTCGGCAGCAGTGGCAGGCCAACTTGGCAGATGCATTGCTGCTTGGAGGCAGGAAGGGGTTTTAGCCGCTAGGAGTCCGGCGCTATCTGGTCCAGAAAGGATGTCCATGAAGATTTCCCCTCCTACATTAAAAAAAAACCTACATGTATAGTGACAACCTTGATCAAGATCGCCTTTCTTAGGCCAGACGGGCGATATCTTTTTACGATTTTACAAATTAAAGCAATGCTTTTTAGGACTAAAACGTTTTTCAATAGTCGTAAAAGAACCTGTAGTAAAAAGGCCGAATTCCTCCAATGCTCATAGCCTAGTAAAGATATAAACTGATCCAGATCAGGCAGCTTGTAGGCTAGACTTCTAATATTGTAAAAAATATATAGTATTTTTATTCAGTACTTTTTTTTTGTAAATATCAGTCAAGACTCTAGTTATTTACAAGGATTAAAAAAATAACACTGCAACTTTTTCTTATGCAAAATATTAGAATTACCAATACCATTGAAATCCATACTAAGCGAAACGGTATCAGTATGTTTGTTTGCTTTGCTTTTATTGTCCATCTTTTGAACCGATTTTGATGAAATTTGGCCCAGACATAGCTTGTATTCCGGGGAAGGACATAGTTTTATGATACCTTGTATCCTGGAAAATTAAGAAGTATCAAGTAGGAAATGAAAAAATTTAATAAACGCGAACGAAGTCGGGGGTAGACGAATATAATACAGTTCGATTCTTTATACTATACTATCGATATTATTGCAAGACAACAATAGTGTTACCACAATATTAGATGCTATGAATAGAGTCGGTATTATTGATAGAACCATTTCTATTGCCAGAACTGTCAATATCGGTTTTTCGATAGTAGACCAATCGACCGGCAAAGTAGTTTTATTTCAATAACTTAAATAATAAGTACGCACTTAACGTGTACCTAATAAAATGCAAGTGGAAAAATACATTAATACATAAATTACCCGTGATTATTCCACCGACACTATAATTATAATTCTATAAACCCGAGTTGTTTCCTCGCAGGGAAAATTTGCATTTATTGCATAAGCTCATAGCGTAAACATAATACGCGTTATTATTAATTTCAGTGTTATTTCTGGATTCTGTAGTTAAATTTAAATGAACGCGTATTTTTGCTTAGTTAGGACGACCTCATGTACGTTACTTGCAATGTAACGTACGCAGTGTTACCTCTCTCCTATGAGAGTGGAGGCCTGTGCCCAGCAGTGGGACGTTAATAGGCTGTAGTAGTAGTAGTAGTACGCAGTATATATTATTTACAAAGTGTACCATTTTTCTGTTTATGAAAAGAGCAACTGCTGAGTTTCTTGCCGACTCTTCTCTGTAGAACTGGCTTTCCGAAATGTTGGCTGCTCTTGCGCTTTATCATAAGTGGCACATTTAGTACTACGTGAAATAAATCATTTCATTTTCGAAAACACACCAAGGAAATACGTTCCGTCGTGTCGCGTAGGTCTTTCCAGTTTCAAACCATATTTACTGTACTGTCCACAGTCCAACCGTACAATTTGCTCCATCAGTATATTAACCTAGTTTTTATTACACATTCAATCTAACAATACATAAGTGCGCAAATCATCATCGCGATCAGCACGCGTGCCACTCATTTATATAATTAGAATTTAGCATTTAATTATTAGAATAATTCATAATTAATTAATTTTTAATCCATTAAAAGTATGCTTCTGAAAAAAGCTGTTTATACTGTAGAAGATTACGTAATCTTCTACAGTAAAAACAGTAGTTCGTTTACGTAAACGACAAAAAAGCGTGGAATTTACTCGCTCCAGCAATGCTAAGGACCTCGGTTACATATTTCTATACATTAAAAAAACTATTAATTATCTTTTTTCAAAAGAGCAACCGCCGAGTTTCTTGCTGGTTCTTCTAGGTAGGAATGGTATTTCGAAGCAGTGGTAGATTCACTTGACGATTCAAAAGCACTTGTAAAACTTAATTTAAATTTAAAAAAACATTTGAATTTTAATTTTATAATTTAGTATCAATCAATAAATTATGTTTGCCCATCAATCTATCATTCTAACGGTCCTAGACCGAACACTACTCATATTAAATTCAAAGGTATTCACCCTTCAAATTAGCATTCAAACATATTACTTTCCTTTTCATGGCGGAACCGTTTAACCATTAGAGATCCCAGGGACGGACAAAGTTTTGACCCGTAATTCTTTTATAGAAATTTCATAGGTATTTCTTATATCCGGGTGTTAGCATGACATGATATATGCTAAGTTTATGAATTTTTAAAACTAACAGGCTACTACCTACCCTAATGGAATTAAAAGGAATGGAAGATCTTCTATTGTATTATATAAATTATCCTGTAAATAAAACAGTTCAATTGTTCATTCTAGTAATGTCGAAAAGGGTTCGCAATAGCTTTTCTCATATTCCCAATGAAAGAAAAGGATCATTTTCCTTCGCTTATTATTCCATACTAGAATTTATCTGAGTGGACTATTCTTTAAAATTGTACTCGTCTACCTGAGAATCTAAAAAAAACATTACGGCGACCTTAACGTGTAGTATCTCCATTGTTAACAAAGTTCTACTAAACTACAATGTAATGGAGTACCTTAAACGGACACGCGAAAAACAACCGTAAATCTTTTGGATTAAAGTGTAAAATTAAACAATGGGGTTTTCAGAAGTGGGATAAGGCGATTCAATAGAGCCTTTGGCTGGAGTGTTCTTTACAAGACTAGTAACGAGGCATTCATATGCGGTAGAGAGAGAAAGGAGCCAAGATATCCTTTATTGACAGGTTAATGACTTCGATTGAGCGCTATTTGTCCCAGTTTTGAATTATTGGGCTGTTAAGAGCTCGGGAGTTTTCCGGGGTGTCGGTATGACGGTATTTATTGTATTCCGAGTGTACCTCTTTGAACTATGAAATAAAACTTAATTACACAATCTCTAAACTTAATCTCTTAATCGGCTGGAAGGCTTCGGCCGTGGCTAGTAAAGACGTACCAAGCGCTTTAGCGCTCCAGTACGATGTCGCGTACAAACTACCATCCGATAGTGTAATCAAATCGCAATCGTAATCGTTTCTCAAACGTATAATTCGACCTGTTTATGGAGTTCATAGATGCCTGCACGTTAAAAAACTTGTATGAACTCCTTAAACAGTTCGAGTAATACGTTTTAAGCTGCCAAATGATAACACTTAGACAATTGGGCCTCTGTTTATAGTAAGGGCTTAATATTGCTACGTGTTGAAATCAGAGGAGACCTGTAGGAAAACCAAAGTCACCGACATAGATCGACAAGTTGCCAAGCTGAAGTGGCTATAATACAATAGAAATAAAATTTAAAATTAAAAAAAGACCTATCAACTAACTGCAAAATAAGAAATACCATGGCATAGCGATACTCCATTGCGGAGGGAGTAACAACCGAAAAGCTAACAAATATACGTTTATAAAAAAATCGAATTCCCAGTGCAAATTAAAAAAAAACCTACCGACCAACTTCGGAAGAAATGCCACATTATGTAACTCTAACATACATAAAAATCTAATTCCCAGTGTAAACAAATTAAAAAAACCTATCGACCAACTTTGAAATTAGAAATGCCGTCATAAAATTAAAGACTCCAAAGAAGACTCATTCAAAGTCGATTAGGAACGGGATTGTAAAATAAAACCAGCGATTTCGCGAAACTTCCAACAGCGATTTGTTACCATTTAGCCCCCAACTCGGGTGATCTCTGTAAATACTCGATCCGAGTACTTATCTGATGGATCCCGGTTGAAGGGTTAATTTGGCGCTGCGGATTGGAATTAACATTGAATACTACCTACGTCTTGTTTTGATACATTGAACATAGATTCGGGAACTAGATATTTTACCTTCCAGTTATACACTATTGTCCCAAAAACTTATCTTATTACTAAAGTTATCTGACTTAGTAACAGCGTCGTTATTATCACATTTAGAGGTGCAACTAAAAATAAAATCATAAAATAAACAGTCATAAAAATTGGGCCAGATAAGTTTGTGGAACTGTACCTACTGAAGAAGGCTTAGAGGCCTAATTGTCTAAACAAATCGTAATCATTTGACAGCTTAAAACGTTTTAATCGAACTATTTGAGGAGTTTATACATGATTTTTGACATGTAGGCTTCTATGACCTCCTTGAGTAGGTCGAATTATCTTTTTGACAAACGATTACGATTATACGATTTCCTTACAAAATCGGGGGGCAGCTATGACGAAACCCGTAGGTAGCCAGAGTTACCGACATAGTTCGTCGTGTTACGAAGTTAAAATTTCACAGGCACATTCCAAGAACCGATAGACATTGGGGTCTCAAGTTGCTTGTGTTGCGGTCTCGTACCGCAAAGCGCAGAATTGGTCGACCTCCCACGTTGACGTTTGTCGCGGTGGTAGATTGACACTCGTAAGAAGTGATAGTTATTGCTAGTACAAACAAGTACTTATAGGCTTTACATGTACCTACATGCATGATATGATAGTAGCATAGTAGACACAAACGATCAAAATATTCGTCTGAAAGCCTGCATTACGGATTGATCTATCACTCTTATAGGCCTATTACATTAGTTAGAGCGTCGCTTATTACACAGCAATAAGGGACTTTATTTAGGGACCCTTACTCCCTAAATCTTATAACACTACAATGATTCAAGTGTACCCTTACACTGTGAAAAGTGCAGTGAAATAGGCTTATTACTGCTAGTGTTATTAGGCCTATTACACTGCACTTTGGTCCTTATTGCTTTTAATAAGCGACGCTCTAACTAGCGGGCACGCTCACCCTTACCACAGGGCCCTGTTAAAAGTGCAGTGTAATAGGGCTATATATACTTGCAATTTTGAGAATAAAATTTTTCACAGCACTTCACGTACTATTATGTGGTACTGCTTCCATCTGTCTCACTCTTGTCCTTCACTATTGCTGTATAACTCTCATCTGTAAAATTATCATCCTAAATTTTAACACACAACCATAGTGTGTTTCCACCCTAAAATTAATGGATGTATACATGTACAGTTTATTAATAATTAATCCTACCCTTTTTCTCTCCCGAGACAGAACAACCGTTAAAACCATTAACGTTAGATTTTAATGGTTAACCGCGGACTAAATGGTTTTAACTGCTTCATTGTGTTCGCTGATTTAATATTCCCCGAGGAAACAGAGGAAGTCGAAGGAAAAACGTTTATTTCTGTGTACCTATAGAATATTTAAAAATATGTTTCCTGCACTGCAGCCAGTCGGTTCTTAAGATCGCAATTTTGGAACGAAGTTCCATATAATATATAATATTAATAAGGGACGACACGGAAGGGTACCCTAGCCGGCAGAAAACGTCCGTAACGAAAGTGAGTAAGATTTTTTTTACGAAGACAAAAGATCCTAAATAAAAATATATTACATTCGAAATTAAACATTTTAATGCTTTAGCGTTAAAGTTTATATTTTAATGTTTTCTTTTTACAAAATAAAATATTTGTAAAAATAGAACTTGAAATCAATATCTATGTAATAAGGACCTTCGTTCCTAGCGTTCGTCCCACGATACCACACTTTTTTTTAGAGATTTGTCAAAACTGTGTTCTCTGTTGATGGTAAATGAAGACTAAGTTTGAGAGTCTGAAATATATATGGAGCTATACCCAAAGTTTTCCGATTCTAAGGATCATCATCAACACGACCGAGGATCGATTCCCAGGATCTATTGTTTGTATTATAACTGCTGAGCCGATGAAGTAAATAAAGATAAATAAACCAATCCACCACCACAACCACAACAGCTCAATAACGTCCCACTGCTGGGCACACGCCTCTACTCTTATAGGAGAGAGGTAATTAGAGATTAGACCCACCACGCTGCTCCGATGCGGGTTGGCGGGCTATAATCCAATCCATATTATTATTCAAAATCGAATATCTGTCTGACTGTTACCTTATTATGCTTATTATTAGCTTGACCAATTTTCATCGATTTCAAGGGCTAAGAAATTCATAGGCTACTTTAAATCCTGAAAAGCCAAACAGTTACTACTGAATATCAAGACACGCGGAAGCGTGTCCAGCCAAAGTTCAAAAAAACTGGCGAGCAGCACCGTGTGTAATATTACACGAACCATTTGGAGCCACTTTTGACCCCCTCATAACTCAAAAACTATTTCACATAAACATGTCAAATTTGGCGCATATATTGAGGCCCGTGAGATACATATGTGCTCCAAATTTCATAAGCACACCTCAAATGGTTATTTAGATATAAACGTACAAAAATCGTCATTTTTATGATCAAAGGATAGATCAAAACTCTGACACGAGGCATGCTACCATTGCTTAAAGCCGTATTATTTTAATATTGTTGACGTTTATGTTGTAGTGTTATAATCATTATTTTAAGGACGTCAAAGTACGTGACATTCAACCGTTAGTTTGAAACAATACTGCTTTGAGCGGTGGTAGTAACTCCTTAACTATTGAAAATGACACATAATTATTATTTTAATGTAAATAATAATGAATAATAATATAGTTGCATTAAAACCTTACCTTCGTATTCATACATTTTGTGCAACGAAACGTCATTGACAGAAAAGAAGAAGAAACGTATTTGAAGTCGTCAGTTCAAGCTGTCAGTCATTGTGATTTGTATTCATTGTTTATAGTGGTTTTAGTGATATCGACTGTTTACCGTGCTTGTTTTCAATGTTTCACAAAAAACTTTTGATTTTGAACTTTTGCAATCAAAATTGATGAGATGTAGAAATGTGCTGTAGAGGTAGTCTGACCATAGATGTAATCTGTCAATGTCAGTGTAACTCTAGGTACACTATATATTTTTCTTGAGAATTCTCGTCTTTAATTATCTTGTACAATGAGTCGTACAATAGAATTACTGGTGGGTGACACACTGACCTTACACCAAATAATAAGTACCTACTAATGTAAAACGTAAACTAAACTAATAGAAAAGTCCTATTACAGTGTAAAGGATTATTTGAATGATAGCAAGGCATGGGTATGAATTGTTACAACGGCTGATTATGTAATGTTATATTATAAGTACATATATATAATTTCAAATATTTGTGAGATGGTGATAATAAAAAAAAAGCGGAGTTTATTGCGGGCTCTTCTCAGACCAGGGCACGTTTGGAACCCTCGTAGCTTTAGTTTTAAGATATCGTAGTTAATTATCACCATCACGTCTTATGCTCTGTAAGCATGACGTTCAGAAGGTGTACTTTGTAGGTACATATTTTGAATAAATATGTTTTGAGTTTGAGATTGAGTTCAATAATTTCTGTACAAAAAGTAATGATATCCCATCAAAAACATAAATGTAAAATGAGAGCCAAGTTCAAAATTGTGATATATATGCCTTGGTTGTTGACTTCAGCGACAAAAGGAGTGAGATCTAAATGGGTGCCAAGTTCAATGGTCAGTCCTGCAATTTATATATCCCATCAAAAACATAAATGTGAAATGAGAGCCAAATTCAAAATTGTGATATATATGCCTTGGTTGTTGACTTCAGCGACAAAAGAAGTGAGATCTAAATGGGTGCCAAGTTCAATGGTCAGTCCTGAAATTTATTTATAACAACATATAATATTTTATAACAACTTAAAATATCATTTCTTCTTATAACTTAGTATAAAATGTTGAAGACTAAGGCTTTGGCTTGGCTAGTTTCCATATACGAATTATTATTAAGTAGGTACCTAAAAGTACAGTTTCTACCAGCAAGCCAAATTTTCGGAAGAATAAAATAAGAACTTACAGCTTTACAACTTGTGAACGCTATAATTCGTATATGAAAACTAGCCAAGCCAAAGCCTTAGTCTTCAACATTTTATACTACGTTATAAGAAGAAATGATATTTTAAGTTGTTATAAAATATTATATGTTGTTATAAATAAATTTCAGGACTGACCATTGAACTTGGCACCCATTTAGATCTCACTTCTTTTGTCGCTGAAGTCAACAACCAAGGCATATATATCACAATTTTGAATTTGGCTCTCATTTCACATTTATGTTTTTGATGGGATATATAAATTGCAGGACTGACCATTGAACTTGGCACCCATTTAGATCTCACTCCTTTTGTCGCTGAAGTCAACAACCAAGGCATATATATCACAATTTTGAACTTGGCTCTCATTTTACATTTATGTTTTTGATGGGTTTAAAATACCATAAATGAAAAATGATTTATTGACAAAAAATCATTGTACTTAATCTATTTAATTCACGTGAAATCGCGAGCACTGTCTAATTCTATTTGACGACCTGCGTGGCGCATTGTGTAGCGCTGTTGTCTTAACGTGCGGAGGTCCCGGGTTCGATCCCCGGCAGGGTCAATTTGGGAATTTATAATTTCTGAATTTTCCCTGGTCTGGCATGGTGGGAGGCTTCGGCCGTGGCTAGTTACCACCCTACCGGCAAAGACGTGCCGCCAAGCGATTTAGTGTTCCGGTACGATGCCTGTAGAAACCGAATAGGGGTATGGGTTTAATATAGCCATGCCCCTAACAGGTTAGCCCGCTACTCATAGGTGACAATCAGGTGAAATCGCAGTCAAGGGCTAACTAGTGGTGGATTAAAAAAAAATTACGATATTGTTTTCGTGCCAAATTGATGTGAAAATCTTCCACTGAAAAGAGATATCAGTTCCGTGAAAACTGGGAGGTTCAAAGCGACATCAAAAGTCAGAGTAAGCCAAAACTTCAAGGGGCTTAGCGCGAGCTACGAGAGAGCCGCCGAATAAAAAACTACTGCCCTTGATCCAAACCCTCTATATGTTAAGAAAGAGTCGTACTGCGATGCTATAATTTTTTCACTCAAGCAATGCTAAGGACAGCGGTTACTTATGTATACATTGATATAATAATTGTGAATGAAATATTTATTTAAAAAGAGCAACCACCGAGTTTCTTGCTGGTTCTTCTCGGTAGGAATGACATTTCGAACCAGTGGTAGATTCACTTGACGATTCAGAAGTAAAGAAACTTGTAAAAGTTTATTTGAATAAAAAACATTTGAAATTTAATAAGATAAAATATTCGGACGGGCCTAGAGTTTACGTTGGTTGTGAACTCTGTAGGTACATAAAATCATAGTTTGGAGGAAAAACCAATCTACCTATCTAATCTAATCTAATTATACAAGGTATAATAATTTATGTGCCTATTTTACGGTCGTTGTAGTGGTGTTTTGTTAAAGCGTGTACCGACGCTGGTAAATTGTTATTTTGAACTACCCTCATTTAATGTTATAATTTATATACACGATTATTACGTTATCACTAGTATATAAATAAGAGTATGTAAAATTAGTAATAGTATGTACCTATAATGAGCGAACACAAGGAATACCGGTGTACGGATAAACCTGATCAGGTTTTTGATACACCGTAATGGAAATTATGCTATGTATTATGTAATGTATAGTTGTTTTTAAATAAATAAAATAAATAAATCTCGCAGGCACAGTGAGACACGTGCCAACATGACTCGCTAGAACCTAATAAGTTAAGCACAGAACTTCATTTTAACTAATTGATGGATTTCATTTAAACGATATAGTCACGATTCTAAAGTATTAATCCGTACTAATAAAAAATACGAAAGTCTTTCTGTCTGCTACGTTTTAACGCCCCATTGTTTCAACCGACATTAATTAAATTTGGTATAGAGACAGGTTGCATCCCGGGAAAGGACAGGTTACTTTTTATCCCAGAAAATAATAAACCACGCAAACAAATTCTCGGGCTTCAACTAGTGGGTAAATAAATGGAATCGTCAAAGGGTCGACCCACTGGGACCCCCGTGGTCCCGTAAGCAACTTAGAACGCACTACGCACGTAGCAATATTTAGTTTTCTGTGCCTTGGGTAAACGTTTGAGGCAAAAAATAACTTTCGCGCTTATATTATGGAAAACACTACGATAATACACATTTTACTTTTTTGTTTTATTTTTCACTTTTTTTTTTCACCCGTACTAATCGATGTCTTCGATTCGATAACAGTCCCCTTTTATCCTGTATAAAAGATGATATTATCTCTCACACTGTACAACCGTAACCTAAGTTAGGGAAAAGCTGAGGCCTTGTTCTATTAGCAGCTCTGTGACATGACCCGAGGTAGATACGATTCGTTTGCGTATCGCTGTTTTTTATGAGCTATGCTTTTATGAGGAAAATTGGTTCTTTTTGCTTGGTGTTTAGTGTCGACCAACGGCTTTTATAATATTGAAGAATAGAGTTTATATATATATATAAACTCTATTCTATATTAGATAAGAATTGAGTTTTTTGAGAGTTATTGCCAGTCCTAGTAAATCAAATATGTATTATCAAAAAAAAAAATATAAATGCGAAAGTTCCCATCCAGGGTGGATGGATGTATAGATTCATCCATCTATACATCCATCCATAGATGGTTGGATTTTTGTTACTCAATCACGGAAGAGTAGCTGAACGGATCTGGATGAAATTTGGCAAAGAGATGAGAGAGCCTGAAATAGCACTTAGGCTATCCCGGAAAATTAAAGAGTTCCTGCGGGAACCAACCTCAATCCACGCGGATGAAGTCGCGGGCATCAGCTATTACGTATTAACAGAACAGGAACCTTATTACGTATTTTAATGAATTACTATAACAGTGAACTAATCGCAATTAATTACCTTTAATTCCATAACACTCTTTCGCTATTAGCCAATGTCCATTTGCAATACGAATATAATAAATTCAGCAAATCTAAGACTGTAACAATGATTAATGCCGGGCTACGATGCGGCTACGATGTATATAATTAGCGGACCGAGAGTTTTGCATACTGTTTCTGAACCAAAAAGTGTATCAAAAACCAAAAAAACCTGCCAATTCGAACTTAGCGTAGTGAACTATGTCCTATACCTTTCTCACCCTGAGACCTCTATGATGGAGGAAAACATAGACTGTCGAAACAAAAATTTTCCAACACAAAATTCTATCAGAAAAGTAAAATTTAATTAGAAAATAAAGTACGAAACGCTCAGAAAGGGTTTACCTCTATCACTAGTTTAGAGTGATTTAGCCGGAGGAACAATTCGATTGCTTGGCACCGCGACTGAACAGTTGTACGAGGAAAATACATAAACTCCATAGGTATTACATAAAAGGATTTGTTGAAGCCGACACTTATTTTTAAACTAGCTGATGCTCGACTTCCGCTACTTTGATTTATGTTTTTACAAATCCCTTGAGACTGTTTTCTATACCTAACTACTTAATATTATAAAGAGGAAAGATTAGTTTGTTTGTTTGTAATGGATAAATTCAAAAACTCCACAACCGATTTTAAAAATTCTTTCACCCATAAAAAGCTACTTTATTAGCAAGTAACATATGCCATATTTTATTTTGAAAAAAATTAGAGATCAATACGAAAAATACAATAATGTGCAATAAGCCGGAAAAAAACGTCTCATATGAGAGCTTCCGTGGCGTGCGCTGCGTAAATATTCAAAGTTACACGAAAGCAATGTATGGTGGAACTTCGTCTTAAAAAGTTCTAAAAAATATCCGCAGTAGCATATATCTATCTTTTAAGGTTGTCTCACAAAAACCATCTTTATGATTTTCAAATATTGTCTAAAACAATACTATAATTTGCTAAAGTGTTTTTATAGACATTTTTACAGAATTCTCATCAAAATAAATATGTTAGTCATCTCAAGTATTTAATTTAGACCAAAATTGCTCTTTACCACCAGAGTGCTATTCGATCTACTGGTGGAGCCAGGTGGTGGATCCCAATGAAGTTGAAGTGTTATAGCATCCACCCAGACCATTGATGGATCCTGGTGGACTCCAGTGGAGTCCTATTCGATCCACTAGTGGAACCTAGTAGATTGAGGGGCAAACATGCTCGATAGTCGATTAAAGATGGCGCTTCTCGTATCATACGAAGGAATCTGAACTGCCTAATGAATAGAGCCTGAATCGCGCTAGCAAAGTTTCCACAACATTACAATGATCGTATTCGGGCGTAAAAACACATTGGCGTCAAAGTAAAATGATCCCAAAAGTCCTTGATTTGAAGTCACAAGGTCTTCCGATTATCTTAGGTTTATCACTACTTAAGGCGAAGGTTACGTCACTACTAGTGTGTGTGTGCTTTTACGCCGTTACTATTAGAAGTGTTTGTAGTCAAGTGCAATTCTATAACATTTAAAAAAAATGCGCCGAATCGAGAACCTCCTCCTTTTTTGAAAGTCGGTTAAAAATAGAAAAAGTTCGATTACGCGTACTTAAGAACCTACACGCGTTCACAGATGTATCATAACAATATTTTCAACTTTTACATTACATAAATATTATACCTGTATATATAATAATATTAAATAAACCTTGAACAGTCTGGAAAAGTTGTGATTACACGTGGATTGGCTGCCATTGCTTTACGGTTGATTTATTTTGTCAATACCAGATACATATTACCGGCAAATTCCACTTCTACTCTATTATGCCTAAAAGGGACACTTTTTTAATGCTTTTAGCATGAAAATACGGATAAGAAAGAACAAAACGTTAGTGCGATACGCCGGTTTCATAGGGGATACACGCTTTGTCCTGTCACGGTGGTCAACGATGAGCTATTGACGATTAAATTTCAAAAGAATACTTGAATAATCCCGTCCCGGCCCCCCGGGTCCCCGGTTCGAGCCCTGGGTCGGGCCATAGTTATTAGGTAAGGATTGGGTTTTTCTGACTAGAAAATCTCAGTACTAGCCCGGAGTCAGGAGGTTGGTGGTGTTCCACCCCCGTGCCTCGGAGAGCACGTCAAGCCGTCGGTCCCGGTTATTACCTATCACTAACATGATAGTAGTCATTGCCCGCATTGAAGCAGCGTGGTGGGTCTAAGCTTTAATTCCCTCTCTCTCCTATGAGAGTCGAGGCCTGTGCCCAACAGTGGGACGTTAAGAGTCTGTAATGGATGGATGGATGGACTTGAATAAGTTGTCAAGCAAAAATATCCGTATCACTCAAAAAGGAACACTGCATTTCACGTTGAGCACATTAGAACATGTTTCAACATGTTCGGAACAAACTTCGCACATGAATTTATAAAAGTTTAGCTGTTTAAATCTAACCACATTTGGTTTAACTTGCCTGCGGCTGCCGGCAGCTTTGTTGCTTTGCTTTAAGGTCATAGCACATTATACTTACTGTTAGGCGGATAAAAATTGTACAATGGAACGCAAACGTCACTCCAGACCATACGTGTCTATGGCGCATAATATTATGAGGCCCCGTTAGAATCCAGAGCCGCTAAACTAGTTAAATAAAAAAAAATGAGGCCCCGTTTGACATTTGACGTTCCTAGAGTTTTTCGCGCGTTTTTGGGGTGACACCTATTGAAAGGAGGTTCTCGCGGAAAAGTTTTGAGATAATTTACTACTCGTAGCTGATGGGCGTGGATTGAGGTTTTCTGGTTTCTGGGATAAAGAGTAGCCTATGTGTTATTCCAGACTATAATCTATCTCTGTGCCAAATTTTACCCAGAACCGTTCTGCCGTTCTCGCGTGATTGAGTAACAAACTTCCATACATACATACATCCATCCTAACTTTCGCCTTTATAATATTAGTATAGATGTATAGATACAAGTTAGCCCTAGACTGCAATCTCACCAGTGGAAATATCTGGTTAACTCCTTGTTTCATCAATCACGCTACATCAGTCACTTATCAGTCATGAATAACATAAAATTTATAATCCAAAGGACGCCTAAAATCAACCCGTGGGAGAAGACCTTGGAAATGGAAAAAAAACCATTTAAGTACATTGATGGAGTCAGACCTATATCAAACTTGTCTGTATCGATATCGAAAGCCAGGGGCAGAATGAATTGGTCCGACCGGTAACTGCTAGGGGGCACGCAATGCTACGCGACATTGAGGGGCTGACAAATCACTTTGCTATTATCACCACAGGGTCCGGGATAGCTCTGGGATTCGGGACCGGTATTTTTTTGGGCTTAGACTTCCTCGTCGTGTTCTTACTACGCCGTGTTGAAACCGATTAGACCACTATCATCTTAGCTACACCAATATCATGACTTCCACCAGGTGGAATTGCAATTAATGGCTAATTTGTAATGTGTTTAAAAATGTTTAATAAAGATTAAAATTAATAAATAAACACCTAAAAATAACTTTCAAGAACACTTAACCAGATGCTAGCAGCTGGAAAATTTATGAGTGTTTTTATTTAAACTAAATCAGTTAGGTATCATGGATTAATCTCGGTCTTGGGAGGAAATAAATGTATAAAATAGACATGAGGCAAATCCTGAGGCAGATTAGATAAAAGGATGCTGGGTGCAATTGTCAACCTACGTTTGTATGTCAAGATTTGGTAATGAAAAATAGATGAACCGTGATGCAAAAACAGAGGGACGGTTTGCTTTGTTTTGTACACAATAGTTTTCAAGTAAAGGAGAAGGCTTAGGCTGCAAGTCTGATTGCTGGCCTAAATTAAAAAAAAGGTGATTCCATATTATGCACAATCTGGAGGTGCCGTATCGATAGCCAAACTTCTTAAAAAAGTTTAGAAAATCCCCGGACAAAAGGCTTCCTATACCTTATTTTCTATTCCTATTTATAAATTACTAGCTGATGCCCACCACTTCATACGCGTGGATCGAGGTTTTGTGGTTCCCGCGGGAACTCTTTAATTGTCCGGACCTATGTGCTATTCCAGACTATCACATAGATCTGTCTCTCTATCACATAGGGCATCTATCTCTGTGCCAAATTTCAGCCAGATCTGTTCAGCTGTTGGGGCATGATTGAGTAACAAACATCCATACATCCATACATGCAGACATCCGTACGTCCATCCAAACTTTCGCATTTATAATATTAGTATTAGTATAAATGGTAGTATCTTCAAATCAACGCAATAATGTACTACATGTAATAACCTAATTCTTAAATTTGCACGTCAGCATTGACTATTTTTGGACATTGTCAGTGTATAACGCAAATAAACAGATTGATTGATAAAGGCATTTTATATTATAAAGGTATATTTTATTATATATTTGAAATGAGAAAATAAGCTATCACAGTTTCGTATATTCATATTTTACTCATAACAATTTATAGTTTTTTTATTCCAATGTGTCAAATCTAGCCATACGGAACGTGATGAAACCAACTACACCTCTTAAGGAAAAATCAATGAAGTTTAGTAATCATGTGGAAGCTGATTTGATTGAATTGAAAAACATTCACACATATACTGCTAAACTTATTATTATATACCCTTCGTATACCTATTACATTTTAGTCTGCGGCTTTTGCGGCACACCTCTATTCTAGTGTGCGTTCATCTTTATCTGGGCAGAAGTGTTCAGGTAAATGTCAGAGTTTGTTACAACTGAAAATAGGGTCGAAGGATCGTAACTTCTGTTTTATTATTGACGCGTGTTATGTTATACAAAGCGCGATATACTAAAAGATGCTTATTCACATAAAAATAATAATATTCAAATTTAGCTAGCCCAAGACTGCTATCGAAGCTGCAGTCTAAGATGGTAGCGGGCTAAGCTGATGGGGGTATGGCAGCATCGTTTCTACCCGGCATCGTACCGGAACGCTGAATTTCATGGGGGAACGTCTCTGCTGGTAGGATAGTAACTAGCTACGGCCAAAGCCTCTCACAAGGCCAGACGAGAAAAAAAAATAGAAATGATAAATTCTCGAAATTACCTTGCCGGCGATCGAACCCGGGACCTCCTGCTTATAAGACCGGCGCTCACCACTGCGACAGCGAGGGCGACGAATAAAAATATATAGGAGAACTAGCTGATGCCCGCGACTTCATCCGCGTGGTTTAAGTTTTTTTTTGATACTCTTAATTTCGAACTGGAAAAGTAGCCTATGTCACTCTCCAGGTCCTCAACTATACCCATGCCAAGAAACACGTCGATTCCTTGCTCCTTTGCGGCGAGTTTTTAGGACAAACCAACAAACAAACACACTTTCGCATTTATACATCAAGGTACGTGACATAAAACTGTCATTTTTATACGACTGCCTGAAAAAAGGAGTATATTGTTTTCAGGGTTCATGTATGTATGTATGTATGTATCTAATATCTATGTATGTATGTATGTATGTGAGTTTGTATATTCCACCATAATTTCTATACGCCTGAACCGATTTTGATAAATGAGGTATCCTTAGAATCCTTAGCTTATTCTGGGTGGCATAGGCTAGTAAAATTTAAAAAAAAATTGATGGGGTGACCATGATCGCTTATTAAAGACTAAAGTTGAAAAAAAAAATTCGAAAATAAGATTAACTATATAATCATCATCTTGAAAATGATGAGTAGATTCCAAAAATATAAAACACTATAGTTCAATATCCAGTGATTCACAAAAAAATATCATTTAATAAAAATGTGAATAAGATTCCAAAGGCTATACATGCAAATCGCTTCTTAGGGAGGTAAACTCCAAAAATAATATGGCAGGGCAGTCGTATTTTTTAATTCGTTAAATTAAGTTCACTTATTACTAATATAAATATTGCTTTGCGTTGGCAGTACGACCACATAATAGGTACGACCCCAGTCCACAAGAGCGCTCCAAGTCGAGAACATGTTGGAACTACCAGTTCAACTTAGATTACTATATAACATGGCCGTACGTGACCCGAGTACCGTCCTAGTATGCTCTAGACCTCGTCCTTATTCATAAAATGTTTAAGTTTTAATTAATAAACTTGTTTGTAAGTTTACTCGCACGGACAAGTTGTAACTACGTCATTTCCTCTTGTGAGAGTAGTCTCGTTAAATTAACTAATTACCCTAATGTGGCGAGGACCAAAAGGAGGGTATTGTTTTAGCTATATCCTCCGGAGTATATAAACGATGTAACAAATTTTCAAAATAGGGATGTTGTTCCACTCAACGCTTCTTTTGTAACCCGTTGGGAATGTCAGATCGTAAACAGTGTCTCTAACACTGTATATAGATCTACAGATATGAAGTAGAGTTTGGACATATTCCACCAAGCTGGCCAAGTTCGGATTGGTTGACGTGAGACACCTTTGAGAATATCATGAAGAAGTCTCAGATATGGAGGTTTGTTCACGCCGTTGTTTTTCACGCAAATCACTCCGATAAGTTAAAAGTGCGTGACCGAGAATCGATCCCCCGAAACCTGGACAAAGGTCTGAACCACTGGGCTATCATCACTCTGTTTCAATTCTTATAATTTCAAAAGCATTTAGAATGCATCAGATTTTTTAAAGAACCTTTTCATGACATTTAAAAGAGACTACGGTAAAAAAACAAATTGGCAGTCATACGGACTGCCGATAGAAGTGAAACGATTTTTTTTATTTTAATAAAAATATAAACCTTAACACTAAGGCATTCGAATTTAATTTCGAATGTATTATATTTATGAGCATGTCGGTCACGGTCACGCGAATCTACATTTTTACCCTCTACCAAAAGTGATCAACGCGCCTAAAGAAGTTTTCACTTCAAAAACTATAGGTTCATAATATTGAGTTACTGTTATCGAAAAGACTAAATTTGACTCTTAGGTACTTTTGTATTTTCAGTATAATATTACATTACCCCATCCGAGCAAGGGCATTATAAGTAAATCATGAAATCAATACCCAAAGGCTTTGCCCGAGAGGTGAAAAAAGTGAAATAAGACATTATCTTCGAAACAAAACTCGAGTAGGTATTTGCTTTCAGACTCTTTATTGTATAATGTATTATGTACTACAGAAATCTTAAAAACATTTTATTGGATGAATTATTCAGAGCTCCTCCACTTACTTTTCTTTAAAAAAATTACTTTCAAACTAGAGAAAGCTATTTAGTTGAGTGTGAATTAATGTTCTTATACTTTCGATTGGTTAATAGTTGCGCGCACTTCTTTTGAAAGTAATTAAATTTTGTTTTAGCTCGCTGTCTTTTCTGTTCTTGTAAATAAATAGTATAATGGAATGATTTAGAGGACAATACCTCGATTCGTCCTGTCGCCGCAATCTGTGTGGCTCTATATAAAAATGCACGCTTGGGCTTTTACAATAGAATTTATAATCCACTTGCCACGGGGACGGTTCAAGAGCCATGTGGCGAATTAGAGCTTTTGGCATTGCATAGTCGAAAGAAACCCTCAATTTGGCAGCTAACAGGGACTGAATACTGATTTTTCGAATTCCATCAGTCAAACAAGTCCCTTTCTTTGACATGAGTTAGACATAGCATTATTTTTGTGCGTAATAAATCTTGTATTGTAACAAAATGAATTCTATTTGCGCGCTTCATGGAGCTGCACACACTAGCACGATGCGTACATTTCGAGCAGAAGTTTTGTCTATGGGATGAGCGTACCTAATAAAGGTGTAATTCGTATTCACTCTTTATTTGTCCATCCACCGACCGTCTGTCAGTCTGTCTATCTGTCTGTTGCATCCTGAGGAGACTTAAATGAACTTATCATACCGGAAAATCACCGGAATTTAGAAATACCTTAATTCAAGCGGAAGAAGGTGACACGCCTCATCTATCTAATACATTCATAAAGCCAAAACCCTTTCGTCGTCTGATCAAAAACTAGTATAACCTTGCCCTAACTCTTCCAATGTATCTAGGTCGCTTGTACGAGATGGTAATTACGCTACGGGATGAGCGTAATAAAGGTGTAATTTGTATTCACTCATTACCATATTATTTTCGGTTGGGGAAATGTAAATATTTGTCTAAAAATACACCAGCGTTTTCGCGAGTTAAACTATTAATGTTCAGACGGTTTTTGACCTTTTGATAATCCCTGGAATAAACGCACCACTTGAGGTGCACTACTGGACATTTGTTCACCAAATTTGGTGTACATTGTTCACCTATATAGGAAAGTGACCGATTACTAACAAGGGTACACCCTTAGTAGTGTAGGGTAGTTTGAGGCCCGAGGCGTCGCCGTGTCGAAGAACCTCAATACGAATAGAGTTAGGAATCGCACTTTCTACCGAGTTAGTACCGATGCATAGTGCTTTACCACCTACTTAAAGCTCCATCATCAATAACTTCAAATGTCCTGAGTGACTGACAGACAACCTACTACAGCCCAAACGGCTGAATGTAGAAATTTAACATTTTGAGAGACTATTCCTTGATGGACTACGATCCCGCAGCATGATTGTTACATGTATCGAGTATGTGATCAAAAACTTATTTTTATGGATAAGTATAAATTGAGGAATAGATATTAGCCAGGGTGCCAATCAAAAAGTGGCCGCTTATTTTTAAATAAAATATTTTTTTGCGTCTTAGTTAATTTAGTTTACTTCATCCACCTAGATGGCACTACTTGTACTCTGTCTCACGCTAAAGGGAGAATCATATTGCAAACTATAAATATCTAAAGTTAGCGCGCGAGTTGAATGCAGAGTAAATGTACGTGTCACCATACATATATTTATTGTACATATATTTTTGTACGGGATGAGCGTAATATACCTCGGTAATTCGTATTCACTCATTAACATATTTTCAGTTGGGGAAACGTAAACATTTGTCAGAAAATACGCCAGCGTTTTAGTGATGTTTTCGCGAGTTAAACTATCGTTTTTGTTTGTTTTGTTTTTTGTTTTAAATTCTTTATTGCATATAAGATTACTATGCACAAAGGCGAACATAATGCCTTGAGGCATTAAGTTCCAGTTAACCTTTGGTATTGGGGACAGGGTTGATCACAGTGCGTACAATAAGTATGAAGAGAAAAGTCGGGGTAAGAAGAAACATATTAAGTAGTAGGTAATAAACCTAGGTAGGTAAGGTTTTCGAAACCTTTTTGTAATTTTTTATATCTCTTTTTATTGAGGTGTGCTAAAGAACAAAGTACTTACTTAGTCAGGGTTTTACGGTCAATTTAAGAATCCATACTAGAATTATAAATGTCAGTCTGCTTTTGCGACCCATTTTTCAACCGATTTTGACAAATTTCCGTACTGATATAAGCGCGAAAGAAAGGCGCCTTGGGGAAAGGCATCGACTACATATTTAACGGAAAATCAAAGGATGTTATAATAAACCTTTTTTTTCTTAAATTAAGTTACGCACTACATACCTATACGTATTTATTTACTTAACTATACTTACAGTTATTAAGTGAAGGAGTCCCTAATCTAAGCCAATGAAATCGCGGGCATCATCTAGTTTCTAGATAAAGATTTGTATACACACTCCAATCACAAGTCAAATCAACGTTATTGTTCTATATTCTTAACCGTAAATTCGCCATCCGGATCACGTTCTCATTTGCAAGTGAATCGATGCAATATTTCCACGGCGGAAGGGAATCTAACTGAAATCAGTACCCTAACCACAAGATTTTAAATAACATCGACGACCGACGTTGAGCGTATTTGAGCATCAAAACACATCATCGTCAACCGATAGGCGTACACTTTTTTGAAGAGAAAACTTCTTTAGCCGCGTTGAGAACTTTTTGGTAGGGGGTAAAAATGTGGATTCGCGTGACCGACATGCTCGACTTGTTACGAAGACAAAAGGTCTTCAATATAAATATACTACATTCGAAATTTAACTTAAGTGCCTTAGTGTTAAGGTTCATATATTTATTTAAAAAAATAAAATAAAAAATCGTTTTCACTTCTATCGGAAGTCCCTGCCTTTTTTATCCTAACCTAGCTTAGAAAGATAGTCCTTGACTGCGATCTTACCTGATGGTAAGTGATGATTCAGTAGCAGGCTTACCTGTTAGGGGTATGGCAGTTATATTAAACCATAC
This sequence comes from Erebia palarica, assembly GCA_964035005.1. NCBI lineage: Eukaryota > Metazoa > Arthropoda > Insecta > Lepidoptera > Nymphalidae > Erebia > Erebia palarica. The sequence continues at coordinate 6,287,203 of OZ035992.1, forward strand.
CCCTAATCGATTTTTAAACGGTATCGTACCAGAACGCTAAATCGCTTGCATGTATCTTGCATGGATTTTCACATACCACGGTTTTGCGCTCCATCGATAGGGGATCGAAAGTTAAAATATCTCAGCGTATAATTAACTCGAACCCCAGAAATCATACTTGTTTAGTCCAACAGATTTTAATTCACCTGAGCATGTATAGACGAATTGGAACTCTAAACTACGACGCATAAGGTTGATGTTACTTCAACGCCATAGTGTCAACGTCCACGTCGGCATGACTTAAAATGTTGTGGTAAGGGTACTACTTAAATTTCAATGTGGACGTATTCAAATTAGACCCGAAGTCGCAGTAACAAATCACGAGTGTAGACTTGACCTTACTTTTAATTATTGCTAATTAAACTCCAAATGACTACTATAAATAAATTTTTAACTGGATTTCGCTCGAAACTTTGACCGCATTTAATTCAGGTCAACTTTTATATATCTAATTTAGTGACTACATGATGCTTTTAGACCGTAAAAAATTAAAAATACCTAGCGGTTTAATACTCCATACTTAATATTATAAATCCGAAGTGTGTCTGTCTGTCTGCCTGACTGTGTGTCTGTCTGCTACGCTTTAACAGCCTATCTTTTCAAACGATTTCAGTAAAGAGGTAAGTAGCGTCCTATCTCTATACCGGATTCCATCTAAATCGGTTAAGCAAATGGGCCATGAAAGCGTAGCAGACAGTCTGCTACGCTTTCACGGCCCATTTGTTCAACCGATTTTAATGAAATTTGGTACCGGGGTACTCCGAGATTATTGGATTGTATTCCAGGGAAGGACAAAGGCTACTTTTATCCCCGAAATTTAAAGATTTCCCGCGGGAATCAAAAAAATCTTGATCCACGCGGACGAAATCGCGGGAATCACCTAGTAATCAATAAAGAAAACTATCTGAATCACCCCAAAAACAGAGATACATTTAACTTTACGGGTCCATAAAATCCCCCAGTCTTAATACATTACGTCACTCCTACCCCGAGCTAAGTAAGGGTTTAATCAGTGCAAACAACCCCACGGCTGTTGTCCTGTGACGTCACCGTTCCAATGTGACCTGGTTCATTAAAACTTAGGACTTGTTTATACTGCGCTATGGAGTTTGTCACTTGTTTGGTCAAGTTTACGATGTCATTACCGAATAGTGTAATACTAGCTGATACCCGGCTTTGTACGTGTGGATTGGGGTGTTCCCGCGTGAACCCTTTGATTTTCCGGGATAAAAAGACTTTGTGCTGTTGAGAACGAGAACAGTCTATATCTTTGCTAAATTTTATTCAGATCCGTTCAGCCTGGCCATGCTGGCGTGATTGAGTAACCAACGGCCACCCATCCATCCATCCTAACTTTCGCATTTGTAATGTTAGTATCAATATTTAAGTTAGTAAATACACGGACTTTCTAAGCTTAAGTAGAGGCGAAGGAGATTCCATAAGACTAAATTGTTTATAAGTTTGTTTAATAAATATTTCATTTCATTGGGTACAAAATGATGCCCGCCACTTCGTCCGCATGGATCAAGATTTTGGATTCCCGCGGGAACTCCTATAAAAAGCCTATGTCCTTCCCCGCCATGCAACCTACCTCTGTACCCAATTTCATAAAAATTGGTTTAATAGGTTCGCCGTGGAAACGTAACAGACGGACAGACAACCAGACGGAAAGTCAGGCAGACAGCATTTATAATCTTAGTATGGGTGAACGTAGGTAATTGTGAGGAAACTTGTCAGTCAAAAATTTACATAGTATTTCTAAGGGACATCAAAATATCCCAATAAGACAGTAAATCGGGCTGTAAAATACGTTCGCACGAAACTTCTTTAGTGCTGGAAAACACGTTTCGGCCGATCGCGGCAGGCTGTGCAACTCCATATAAAAGTGTTTGTATATACATTTATTGTCTATACACACACATGCCAGACGTATTTTTGGAGTTTACTCCTTAAGAATCGATTTTCATATATAAGCCCGGGTTATGAAAATTTATGGGAGTAAAATCAAACTTTCTCCTTTATGTTACGTTACGTTATGTTTATACTTCCATGGTAACACTTTTCGTTCGAAAGGAGTAATAGGCCTATTACACCGCACTTTTCACAGGGACCCTTTATTTTGAATCATCGTAGTGTAATAAGAATTAGGGAGTAAGGGTCCCTAATTTGATCCTTAATGCAGTGTAATAAGCGACGCTCTAACTTGCGGCCACGCCCACCCTTACCACAGGGCCCTGTGTAATAGGCCTATTAACTCGAGTCGTGCATCGGAGCTGTCACAGACAATTTTTTTTATCTCAACTCTAAGAAACTTCTTTCACCATGTCCGTGAGCACTCCTAGTACCTTGTCCTAGCCGTATTCATTAAGTCACCCCTACCGCGAGCTAAATAAAGGCTTTAATCAGGGCACACAGCCCTGCTAATATAGCTATAGTCCTATGACGTCATCACTCGATCATGACCCAGTTATTAATTGTTTACACTACGCAGTAAACGCGCAACAACCCGACTGTTTAATCATCAAGATTAGGATATTAATTACAGTAAACTATTTTTTTTATTACAGAATAGGCTGTCGCTTAGCGACAATCATGGCAATGGTGAGGAGGAGGAGGGAGATGCCTATTCACTCTTGCCTTGAAGGTACTTCTAAACTAATATTATAAATGCAAAAGTTTGGATGGATATATGTTTGTTACTCTATCACGCCCCAACGGCTGGACGGATCTGGATGAAATTTGGCACAGAGATAGATTATAGTCTGGAATAACACATAGGAATTTAGGTACATATTTAGAAAACATTTGACTACCGGAAAATTAAAGAGTTCCCGCGGAAACCTTAAAACCTCAATTCACGCGGACGAAATCGCGGGTATTAGCTAGTAAGTTATACGTGGCAGGAAATACACGCGCTGGAAAGGCATTAGGGCCTCAGCGGTTCGTATCCGAAACGTAGAGCAAAACCGTTCGAGAAAATTGGACGTCAACCACATTACATTATTTGAATTCTCCATCTGAAAGGTTTGTTTTTGTCGCCGAAGTAATAGCAGTACAGCTACATATGCAGTCACATTTTTTATTCCCTTACAGCCCATGACGAAATCTCAAAAATCCAACATCAAAGGCCACGGCATATCTACTTGGCGTAAAACTATCACTATGGGCAGATCGTGTATGAAGTTCGGATATACGATACAAAACTAGTAGCTCTGATGATTGCCTTGCAGTCCCATCACTCAAGTGGGACTGGGTAGGTCATCTAAGCTGCATGCCATATGACTTGTGGGTCAATTTTTATTCTATGTGGACCCTAGAAATCATCATTATATGAACCAGCTTGGCAGGTCGAGATGACGATGCTGGGATGACTTAGTTAATTTCACAGTCGAGCGGCCCGCAGGAATTGAATAGGGAATTGTGGAGAAATCGAAGGGAGGCCTTTGCCCAGTCGTGGTACAGTACAGGCTAAATTAGATTAGTATAGTGGTTTTATAAGTGATAATCCAGTCTAACGTGGTAGCGGGCTAATGAGGTAAGAGCATGGCAGTAGTCGGCTTTGGCTTCAATTCAAAAAACAACAGAATCCAAAAAAACTGCAATGCGGTCAAAAGTGACGGTTACAATGTTTTTATTTTCTTCCGTATATACTTGATATTGACTTGAAACAATAAAGTTATTTTAATACCAAAATCTGAGGTTTAAAAAGCAATAGACACGCCATTAAGAAATTCTCACCTTTCCTTAATTTGCTGATGCAGCAAATATGGGAATGGGAACATACCATAATAAATATGCCTTTATACATTACCATACCCATACAGTTTTATTATTCTTTATCCGTAAATGTCTACCCTCCTCTCCTAAATATGTCAGATGGTATAAATATCTTGGTATAACCTAAGCCTTTTATGTTATTAAGGTTGATATTGCCAGTTGGAAAGTTTTTACTGCAACCCATAATTTAAGGTTTTTTATTGCTTATGATCTCTGAAAACATTAGATCCACAATTTATAGCCAGAACTCTATAGAATTAGATACTAGATTATGCCTGCGACTTCGTTTTCGGAGTCTCAGAGTTTTATAAAATCCTGCGAAAACTTTTTGATTTTCCGGGGTAAAAAGAAGCCTTTGCCCGTCCCTGGGATGCAACCTATCTTATGAATTGTGTCAATATTCGATTAAACAGATACGCCATGAAAAATTTACATAGACATACAGTCAGCCGTGCACACTTGCACATCATACTTATATTATAAATGCGAAAGTGTGTTTGTTTGTTGGTTTATTGGTTTGTTGGTTTGCCCTTCAATCACACCGCAACGGAGCAACGGATTTACGTGATTTTTGCCATGGATATAGTTGAGGACCTGGAGAGTGACATAGGACATACTTTTTATCCCGGAAAATTAAGGAGTTCCCGCGGGAATCATAAAAACGTGAACGAAGTCGCGGATATCAGCTAGTTTATAATAATTATTAGAATGGATTTTGAATGCAATGATACTTTTTCCATGAGAATGCCCAGATTAAGGCACAATACAGGCACGTTGTAGCAGTTGTAGTCGTCTGATTGCAACGTACCTGCTTTAAGGTTTTGGCTGTGTGAAAGTGTTAATTTCAAATACGAGTTGAAATACTAAAGAAATTCAAGCTCCATTTATTCAATTTAAATACTTAGGGCAGCTTGTGTCGTATATCTTGTCTGGACTCTTTTACCGGTTCGGAAAGGAGACTCTACTGAGAATATTGATACAATAGATGATGCCCGCGACTTTGTCCGCTCGGATTAAGGTTTCTTGATTCCCGTGAGAACGTTTTCATTTCCCGGGATAAAGAGTAGACTATGCCCTTCCCCAGGATACAGCCTACCTCTGTACCAAATTTCGTCAAAATTGGTGTAAAATATGGGATGTGAAAGCGTAGACTCACCTTTTCGCATTTTTAATTTTAGTATGGATATGGATTTGAGAGAGAGAACTGCCTCGTTGTTCTAGTGGTTATCATGTTCGACTACGGACGACGAGGTCCTGGGTTCGAGTCCCGGGTCGGGCCATAATTAAGTATTGGGTTTTTCTGATTAGAAATTCTCAGTACTAGCCCGGAGTTAGTAAGTTGGCAGTATATCACCTCCGTGCCTCGGAGAGCACGTTAAGCCGTCGGTCCCGGTTATTATCCTTAACAAGATAATAATCGTTAAAGCTCGCCAACCCGCATTGGAGTAGCGTGGTGGGTCTAAGCTCTAATTCCCTTTCTCCGATGAGAGTGGAGGCCTGTGCCCAGCAGTGGGACGTTAATAGGCTCTAGTGGATGGATTTGTGTCACCAATATTGCACAATATTCTTTGTTATTAGGCCTGGGCCCTATACAATAATAGGCATGCTGTTTTAGAAGGGGATATCATTTTCGTGTAGGTAAAGTAGGGAGTAATCTATAAGGATACATGTGCATATTCTTAAGCGGCACCGGCGCCACCGCGGGGTATATTTGCTTATTAACTTTGACACGTTCCGTAATGAGTAGAGTTGAGGGTATGTTAGCTTTTCATTAAGTTTATAAATCAATAGGTATACCAACGTACAGTGACGGGCTAAGGGATGGGCGGAAGGTACGGTACGCCTCGGGCCTTAATTTAATGGACGTGAAAATATTAACCGATCCTTTTTTTACTACAAGTTGCAATCTCACCTGGTAGAAAGTGATGATGAAATGGTAGCGCGCTAACCTGTTAGGGTATAGCAGTTAAGTAGGTAAACCCATACCCATAATCAGTTTCTACACAGCATCGTACCCTTACGGTAAATCGCCTGGCAGCACGTGCAACAGCTGGAACCCCCACCAGACCAGACCAGACTAATGCTCGAGTCAGTCTTGATGAAGAGAAAAGACGTGTCTTTCCTGTCGCACTAGCGTGTGCGGCTCCATATAAAGTGACGTTATACGCTCCATTACGCGGACTCGGTGTGAAAACACACTAGCAGACTGAACACGACTGTGAGAAACGTCCACGTCAGAGGGATGTTTTGTCTTGTCGCAATAGTGTATGCAGCTCTAGATAAGAGTGAGTTACACATTCTTTTTGTCCTCTATACAATTTTATTATCCTTGTTTCATTAGTGTGCTCTAAGTAAAATCTACGTCACAGACTACGACGAGACATAATAAAGTGAAATCTTTAGTAGTCAAATTTCTCAATTATGGTAAGTAGATTGGGCGACACTCGCAAATTATAATAATGTTATCTACGGGCACAGATTTCTTTCATACTATAAGACATTGATACGACTACGATAAGATATTGTTGAAGACTTCCCTGATGCACTGGTGAGCGCTATGGTCTTATAAGCGGGAGGCACCGCGGCCCCCGATATCAACGCCTGGCAGTTTTTTAATTTATAATTTCTAAATCGTCTCTAGTCTGGTCTGGTGGGAGGCTTTGGACGTGGTTTGTTAACACCCTACCGGCAAAGACGTATTGCCAAGCGATTAAGTGTTTCAGTACGTTGCCGTGTACAGCCATACCCCTACCAGATTAGCTCGCTATCATCTTTTAACATACACGTGAGATCGCAGCGTTGTTCTAGTAGAATTTTAAAAAAAAGTATAATAACTATAGCCGAAGTCTTAACAACTAGTCATTGATAGCCTAGTTGTTAATTCGGCCTCCTAGTCGGGGCTCCAGCGTTCGATCCCCGGGAAGGCACCTTCGGGAACACTTCAGAATTTTGTGCGTTTTAAGCAAATTCAATATCACTTGCTATGACGGTGATGGAAAACATTGTGAAGAAACCTGCATGACTGACCGAAGTTGTAACTACTAGGCTATCATCGCTACCCATCATACGAGTCGTCTCCTAGTCGTAGAGTCTAAAGAGCAGTATTAATCCCCAAGATCATTGACATGAAACGTCTAGAGTCTAGACAAAATAAGTTATGCAAACGACCAAAGCTAGATGACTTTATGCGAAGAATGCGAAGCTGTATAACAACAGCTGATTATGACAACGACCTTCAAGTCACTCTTAGCCCTATTGCACATTATATAGTCTAGGCAACGGGGCGGTTCGTTGTATGGAGACCCCCGCATTAAATCCTCAGTCGATGAAACTTGGCAGGGTTTTAGTATTGGATGATCCAAAACTTACACAAAAATATCTACCAAAAAAAAACTTCCTATTTAGTTATACCTAAAACTTAATATTTATTACTGAATATTTTCTCGATTTCTTTTTAAAATAATAGTAGGTATATTTACACTCAAAACCGAAATATCAAACGAAATAACCATGCAGAACATCGATATTTAAACCGATTTAATTATCATATCTAAACTGAATTTACACGATAATGTACCTTCCTGCTTTAACAATTGGGTATAGCATAAAAAAACCTTACTTCCTTTCGGATTTTTTATTGGATATTTATAATATACGTTTAACTCATGATATTTTATCATACTATAAAATTTCGTCGCCTGAGGAATTATTGTTGGGGTCAACTAGCTTTATTGCCTAGACTAAAAAGAAAATTTCTTGTGTCTTGTCTCTTAAAAAATTCAGTCGCAATGGTTGTTGTATGAGACCTTATACATTACAAAATATGTCTATTAAGACACGCGAATACAACATATGACATTTCTAGACAATATTAAAAATTTAGAAATTTCTTATAATGCGCCTTGGTGTAATGACCTAAGTTAAATGATTATGCCCTGTCTGAACACTGGAAGTCTTTTAATACGGCTTTTTGGCTATATACCTACTTTGCAGTTTTCTTTTTATTATATCTTTGATATTAGACTTGTAGATAATGTTTATTACAGTGTAGTAAAGTCTATTTTATTTTAGTTGAGATTAAAAGTAACACAACATTTTTCTATTTTTCTTTCTAAATAAGAACGGCACGATGTTCTGAAGCATAAATCTATTGTTCTGAAGTGACTTCATGTCAGAATACGCTACGGCGTTTCTTACTAACGCCCTCCTTATGAATTGTCTAGTAAAAGAAGGCTATAATAAAATGAGATAAAAAGGAATGAAGTTGGTTGTGAGGATTTTTTTTTATTCATTTAATCGAAGACCTTTATAAACAAGTAAAATGTGGATTAAAACCTGTATTATTATTAAGACAGTAATCTCATATAAATTTTAAATAATAACTTATACTGTACTAGATGAAGCCCGCGACTTCGTCCGCTTCGTTTAAGTTTTATTCCCGCAGGAACTCCTTAGCTTTCCGGGATAAAAAGTAGGCTCCCCGGAATGGAACGCATCCACATACCAAATTTCATCAAAATCGGTTGAACGATGAGCCATTAAAGCGTAGAAGACAGACATACAGACATACTTTCGTATTTATAATATTAGTAATGGATATGTATTATTTATATCTTCGCTAACACCGACGTTCAAAATTTATAAATGTAATAAAGAAAAAGATCTATAATACGCTTAAGTACTCACATACACAATATACAAATTACTTACTACTTACTAATATTATAAATGCGAAAGTTTGGATGGATGTATGGATGTTTGTTACTCCATCACGCCCCTACGGCTAAACGGATCTGGCTGAAATTTGGCACAGAAATAGATTATAGTCTGGTATAGCACATAGTCTACTTTTATTCCCGGAAAATTAAAGAATACCCGCGGGAACCAAAAACCTCAAACCACGCAGACGAAGTCGCGGCCATTCGCTAGTATACAAATAAACTAGAAACTATATTCTGTTATTATGATCAGTCCCTTAGTGCCTTTAAATAAAAAGTTATTGAATACAAAATACTATTTCAACTAGAATAAACATACGGCATACTCTGAAAATCGTTTGGCTGTTAACTGGTCATTTCCACGTACAAATCGGTTTTATGAATTTCGTGTACGGCCCCAGTGTAAGCGTCAGAAATCTGTATTTATTCAAGGAGAAACTAATATACAAATTACAACTTTTTTCATACGCCTAAACGCGCGCTTAAGGATGACGTCACAGTTCAGCGTTTGATGTCATCTCATGATGTTGTATGAATACTGAACTGTGAAGTCTTCAAAATTCGACGCAGTTATTCACAGTTAATCGATAGTTAAAAGGGGCCGTAGGTATTACAACTTTTGGGAGATCCTCTATTTAAAGATCACTAAAAACAATTTGAATAGTTGTCAACTATCCAATTCAAACAGCTGGATCTAGAAACTTGAGTTTTTTTACATAGATTATCTTAATAGATAACGAGGACACCTACTTCTACAAATAAAGGTGTAACTAGCCGTGGCCGAAGCCTCCCATCAGACATATAAACTAAACTTTTTGTCTTAAACTTTATTGCACAACCAGATCTTAGCTGTTATGTAAAATTAAATTAAAATTAAAACCATGTGAAATTAAAGAAATATCTTGCGCTTTAAAAGTATTTATGTGGTTTTATTTCGTGTAATAATTTTACAATGTTGTTGATTGCCACTTGAACAAAAAAAAAGACAATGACACAACCAAAGAATGGTGTCGAGAGATTGCATATCCTCACATCCACGGTACTTTTTCGAACTTGGACACATCTTGAACAAGTCCAATTCTTCGGCTTAGTATCTCGAGTCTTGGGCCAAATAATGGTATTCGTAAACATATTTGCCAGTTGCAGCTCCGTAGAAACCTGCTTGATATCAAATCCATTCTGTATACATCCTCGAATGAAAAAATGCTTCAGCTTAATATACTTGGTTCTAAAGGACTTAGGCGGACTTAAAGCTCAAGTGTATCCTTGTTTTACTACTTGTAGAATCCAAAATAATGGCAATAAAAAAAGTACCCCTACCTTCGCATATATTATTTCCTGAATATAAATATAATTGTGGCCACACTGTGAGCGGACCACATATTTTTTCCGATGATTGTAGATAATTATGTCAAAATTACCAACACATTGAGTATTACATTACAGAACTAATTAAGGCTTTTATTACGGTGACAATTTAAATAATTTGACCCTAATTGGAAAGTGTTAGTTGCACGTTACACTGATTGTTATGGATCTGTTTTGACAAAATATAACAAATATTATCTTACTAATCTTACTAATATTATAAATGCGAAAGTTTGGATGGATGTATGGATATGTATGGATGTTTGTTATGCTGAAAGGATCTGGCTGAAATTTAGCACAGAGATAGATTATAGTCTGGAATAGCACATAGGCTACTATTTATTCCGGGAAATTAAAGAGTTCCCGACCAAACCAAGAAAACCTCAAACCACGCAGACGAAGTCACGGGCATTCGCTAGTTGTTCATAAATCTCTTGTAGGATAAATCAGTATACCTATTGTACACTGATTGTAACCTAGATCTAGCTTCGTATTTCGACGAATGTAAAGGTTCTTCAGTGTTATGTAAAATTTACTTTCGCATTATATTCTTTTAGCGTTTGAACGTAGTATGTCTGAAAAGGTATCGTTATGAACAAAATGGTCTGTTTTTGAAACTGTCCACCTGTGTATGGGACACATATCCTTATAGTTCTGTGTTTCTTGAGTCGTGGTACGTGACCTATTTCGTTAGTCGCATAATAAAAGGGAATCTCCATGGGATAACAGTGCACTGAAAATCAGGATTCTATCGCATAGGACTCTACTTTTGCGAGTTCAAAGTGTGTGCTATAACAGTGTAATTTTAAAGTAATATTGCTTAATGGGATGGTTGTAATTAGAAACCTCCCAGACTGCAAAGCCGATACGATGCTGCGATCATGCTTAGCAATGTCAGTTGCTAAATATAACTAACTAGATGATGCCCGCGACTTCGTCCGCGTGGATAAAGATTATTTGATTCCCGCGGGAGATCTTTATTTTCCGGGATAAAAAGTAGCCTATGTCCTTCCCCAGGATCCAACCTATTCCTGCACCACATCATCAAAATCGGTTGAACAGATGGGCCTAAATGAGGTTTATTGGCTCAGTAGAATGAGGGTATTTATAACAGGTAAAAATCGGTTTTATACAAACTTAATTAATGTAATAACTACTAGCTAGCTAGTACTTCATCAGGGGGAAGGCCAACCCATGACTTGTCTTACGTTTCTTTCCAAAAATTTCATTTTACTACATTTCAGGTATTACTATAACATCATATTATATGTACCTAATAAATGTGTAATTATTTTAGGTATGAAAAAGTGTTCATGTACTGTGATTGTAATCGATGTCTAGCATTTAGTTACGTAAGTTACATATGGTTACCTATTTGTTGCGAACATATTTTCATTTCAAATTTCATTTTCCCAAATGTTTTACCAACTTCATTAAATCAATAGATACTTACTTGGACTTGGCAGGTAGATTAACGAGGGTATTTCTAATAAACTCTATCGCCCTTATTTATAAATACCTTCATATAGTAACTAAATGATGGCCGCGACTTCGTCCGCGTGGATTAAGTATTTTTAATTCGCGCGAGAACTCCTTAATTTTCTGGGATAGCCTATATGCTTCCCAGGGATACAGCCTATCCCTGTACCGAATTTCATGAAAATCGGTTAGATGGATGTGCCGTGAAAGCGTAGCAGACAGACACCGCATTTATAATAGTATGGATATCATTTTTAACTGACAAGGGTATTTACAAAAGCAGGAGCAGTGTCATAATTACATTACATTACATAATATTATAAATGCGAAAGTTTGGATGGATGAATGGATGTATGGATGTTTGTTACTCAATCACGCCCCAACGGCTGACTGGATCTGGCTGAAATTTGGCAAAGAGATAGATTATAGTCTGGAATAACACATACGCTACTTTTAATCCCGGAAAATTAAAGAGTTCCCGCGGGAACCAAAAAAGCTAGCTAGTAGTTATTACATTAATTAATTAAGTTTGAATAGAACCGATTTTTACCTGTTATAAATACCCTCATTATACTGAGCCAATATTGACGCCAATTTGATGATTTGGTGCAGGAATAGGTTGGATCCTGGGGGAGGACATAGGCTACTTTTTATCCCGGAAAATTAAAGAGTTCCCGCGGGAACCAAAAAAGCTCAATCCACGCGTACAAAGTCGCGGGCATTCGCTAGTAATTACATAATGATTGTATATAAAGGTCTAGCCCCAGTATAGAGGCGCGGCGCGTCACGTACTTTCTTGTATTCTTCGTACAATTGGGTATTTGACAACTAGTCAAATCAGCAACTTTTTTTTCAAAAATCAAAACGCGTGCTTAGTATGGATTTTGTATGAAATTTTAAGTTGTGACGTCATCAAAGTTCGACGCACTTTTTTTACTTTAATCGATAATTTAAAATGGTTATTCAAATAAAACTAGATGGGGACGTGGATATTACGACTTTTGAGAGATCCTTCAGCTAATAATCACTAAAAAATCATTTATTTCACTAGTAGTCAAATACCCAATTATGTCGCAGTGCATCTCAGTGCCGCGTCGCTTAAGTTTTTTTTTTATCCACTACAAGTTAGCCTTGACTGCTATCTCACCGGATGGTAAGTAATGATGCAGTCTAAGATGGTAGCGGGCTAACCTGTGAGGGGCATGGCAGTTATATTAAACCCATACCCCTATTCGGTTTCTACACAGCATCGTACCGGAACGCTAAATCGCTTGGCGGCACGTCCTTGCCGGTAGGGTGGTAACTAGCCACGGCCGAAGCCTCCCACCAGGCCAGACCAGGGAAAATTCAGAAATTATAAATTCCCAAATTCACCCTGCCGGGGATCGAACCCGGGACCTCCGCAAGTTAAGACAACAGCGCTACACACTGCGCCACGGAGGTCGTCAAGTGTGCCCAGCTTCATACAAAATCATACAAAGAATTTTTGCCGCTACGTGTCTCATCGTCGTGTACATCTTATATTCATAAGTTGACAAAATCGATGCTCAAGGGTATTTGTGTGATAATGACGTTCTTGTACAAACAATAATACATACACGTTATCTAATGTTTACACGTTCTGTTTATTTCTTCGAGCCACGTTTGTTGACAATAATTATTTACCTGGCTTCTTGATTTTTCCCCTTTACATATTCTCAAAGTTTTCGTGGAGTCACGTAATTATAAGAGCGATCAATGATTAATGATTTGTTTATTTCATGTACGACATGAAATAAACAAATCATTAATACATGACATACGATGTAATCAATGATTAATGATTTGTTTATTTCATGTACGACAACTTGTGTCACTTATGATAACTTTAAGACTCTACCACCGGTTCGGAAACCTGATTTTACTGAGAAGAGCCGGCAAGAAACTCAGCAGTTGCTCTTTTCTTCAAAAAGAAAAAGTTTACATTATGTAAACAATACAACACATACGTATACATTACGTTACAAGTATTATACTGACTTGTGGGTCACTGGATCCGAGGACGGTTGCTTCCATGCCACTTTATCATTTAGAAAATCATCGATAGTGTAATAACCTCGACTTAACAAATGCTCTATAACACAGTGTTTAAATTGATGTAATGGCATATCTAGAAACACTTCGGGAACCATGTTATAAAAGCGTACATTGACCCCACAAAGAATGTCTGCACCTTGCGCACACGATATGACGCTGTTACAAGTTTATGGCGGTTTCTAGTACATCGATCGTGAGTATCACTTATTTGCTTATAGAGATTAATGTTCCGCCTGACAAAGACTATATTATTGTAAATGTAATGTATGTGAAGGCGCCGTAAGTATACCAATCTCTTTAAATTTTTCACGAGGTGATTCGCGTGATCTAAGTTTATAAATAGAACGGAATGCTCTTTTTTGCAATATAAAAATTGTTTGGATATCAGCTGCTCTGCCCCACAATAAAATGCCGTACGACATGACACAGTGGAAGTAGGCATAGTAAACAAGTCTAGCCGTTTGAATATCGGTGAACTGTCTAATTTTCTTGACAGCATACTACAATACTTGTGCTCATACGCACCGGAGAGTATGAAAGTTCCACTTAACAATTTCACCTTACTCACTTTCAAGGAAGGCTGGAAGAGATTTCTTTTTAAAGATAAGCTTTACCTTTGTCCACTTTTTTAAAATTAGTTTTAAGACAATATTTTGTACAAAAATAATTAAAAAAAATAAAGCTCCGTGCGAAACATAATAGTTGATATACCTGGTATAATTACGATATATCAACATACTGGTAGTAGTAACATGCCTCTGGGTCTAGAAACTTGAGGTTTTCTCACCTTGAAACCTTCACCTTTGAGGTTGAGGTTTGAGGTGATTACATGAAACAGTCTTAAATAAAATAGCAGGCTAGCGTCCTTTAGAAAAGTTACCTATTTCAAAGTTCAAAGTCAAAATAAATGACTTATTCAGGTTAGCAACTCACTATACACTTTTTGAACGTCAAATACTCAGACTACCACGCAATTTTATCCTAACAAACCATACTTATATTAAGTATAAATGCGAAAGTATCCATATTATAAATTTGAAAGTGTGTCTGTCTGTCTGTGTGCTATGCTTTACGGACGAAATTTGGTATAGACATAGGGTATGTCCCGGGAAAGGTCATAGGCTACTTTTTAAATTAAGAAGTTCCCGCGGGAATCAAAAAACTTAATCCACGCGGACGAAGTTGCAGGTATCATCTAGTAAAAATGTATAAAGTCTATTTCGCCTGTTGTGCCAAAAAATCCATACTAAGTAGAATGTAAAACCCGTGCTCATAGTTTTTTAACCCCTTTTTCCGCGCAAAATCTGGGGCATCAACAATTTAGGTGGAACTTCCATTCATAATCTGCAATTCATCACACTAGCCTATTTTAATAGGCTTTTACAAAATATCCCAAAATATAGAGCGATGAAAGTGACTGTAGTTTTATCTATCAAATTTTTATCCCACGCGAAAAAAACTTTTATTCGAACTATTTTCTGCAACAAAATTTGGACCCCACAATTGTTTTCCTACTTCCAGAAATGTTTTTTTTAGTATTGAATAACTAATAAGTTGGTAAAATAGATTCAGTTCTAATTTTTTTTCCTATCACTCCACATCCTAGTTATTTGGCTATGGCTTAAAAATAAATTGTTTTTAGTTTTTTTTTTAAATTACAATTCACCGTTTCACCTCAATAGAGGAAATGAAGTATGGTAGTATTATAACTATAGTATAGTATAGATAAACAAGAGCCAATGTTTATTCGAATGTGTGTTCTCTTGGACAAAAATAAATATTGCAGAGTGAAGCTTATATCGGAAAATAACAGGGGGCCCCCAAAAGCAAGCAAAATACTGCAAACCTGCTGTGATGAAAACGGATATGAAAACCATCTCGCCTGTGAATCGGGGTGAGTCCAATAATTAGACTAGATTTCATATCGCGTAGCATCCCGCAGTTATACACCGTATTTACCTGAGCTATCGAAGGACGTAAATGTACAAACATTTAATTTTGGTAATGGTTAAGATAGATAAAACTTCAAAGCTAATAATAATTTCCAAATTATTATCAGCTTTAAACTTAGATAGAACTACAAGAAAAATAATATAAATATCACGCCTATCCTAAAACCACGACTTATAATATCCTTTTTAAGGAATACATCATATCATATACCTAATATTAAACTACAGCTGCAGATCGTTAGAAACTCATTATAACTCCTTTAACTAGGAAGCATGTTAGATTAAAGTTATTCAAAAAGGAAGTATTACGGATGGTAACGTGGCAACCCTTAGTGTGCGCCATTAATTAAAGGTGACACGTTGACGCTCCGTATCAACTACAGCGTTCAGTGGCCATAAATAAAATTAACAAAAATACGCTTTATGCTGTTTTATTTAACGAATGTATCGTGTAATTTGTTACGGAAAGTATTTATTTCGTCGTTATCATCATCTCGATCGATAGATTTCCACTGCTGGGGCCATACTGCCAACGCTTAAAACAACATTGGTTCATTATTGTTGACTTTCGTGTTTTAGAATTATAATCCTTATTTTAGGAACTTCAAGGTACGTGACATCAAATTGTCATTTTGAGTAATATTGCTAAAGCGTTGGCAGTATGGGCCCTGGACGACCGATCCCTGACGCTTCTGAACTAGAAGAGAACAGAATATTATGAGAGAAAAACATGCTGAGTAGATGGTCCTTGACTTCTCAATTGATACATGCCCACATCTGGACGAAACTTTCTTGCAACAAATCGAAGACGAATCGATTACCAATTAATGCGTTAAAAAGTCAAGTGCTTTATATATTTGTATAGAGAAAAATTTGTTCAATCGTGTGAATATTTTTAATTAAAAGCTCAATGCCCGCAACTTCGTCCGCGTTGATTAGGTTTATACTTATTGAAAATGGTTAACAGATGCAAATCGCCTGAGACGTTTTTTTGGCCATAGGTCCGAGGATATTGAGAGGATCGAGATGAGAATAGTACCAAAAGTTGACGAATTTATCGAGACAGGTGTGAGCCTTTGAATTTTGAAACTCGTCTGGTAACTTTTTTTGGAATTCGGAAAAATGAAAAAAAGTCGGGTTTTTTGATTGTTTATTAAATTGTGATTTTTTTATTCTTACGGTAACTCTTTCATTTTCCGGGATTTAAGGCGAAAAAATGGGCTGTTAAAGCGTAGCAGACAGACACACTTTCGCATATACAATATTAGTATACATATTGGAAATATCTTATTTCTTTTGTTAGAATAAGTAAATATATATGTATCAGCCCTGGCGGGGGGTATTAATTAGACGTGACGATTTGTCACGTCACGCCGGTGACACACAATTTTGCACCAACTGTGACGCTTCTGAACTAATAAATAAAAACGGGAATCCGGGAATTTGTTGTTGCTGTGTTGTTAGCAAGGAAATAAATTTATTTTTGGGAATAAAAGTAATTCATTGTAGTGACATTCATGTACTAATTAGTAAATTGAAAATTATACTTCGCACCTCACGTTAATTCTTCACATAAGTCATGTTTTTATTTTCCAATAGTGTCACTAAGTGATAAGAAGTTATCATTATTATGGAAACGCACGAAAAGCATCATACCTAGTAATAACTATGATGAAATAATTACTAAATTGTATTTACATACAATAAATATACCTCGTGACCTTCTAGAACCATTGATGGCCGAAAAACTTGTCACATGGTCCATACTTATTCTATACCTGCATGCCAAACTATAGTAAACTTTTAAGCTTATAAAATTAAATATGTCTGGTAAAATAATAGACTTAAGACTTAATAGACTTAAATATACTTATATAGCTCATTAATTAACATTAGGCAATTGGAGCAATAATGTAAATTAGTAATAAGACAATAATAACAGTATATATAATAATATTTTTATATTAGACTAAAATGATCTATGTACATAGTTATATTACAAAAATTTAAATTAATCTGTACTTATAATATTATTCATATCATGAAAAAACTGCAATAATAAAGGATTTGATATACATAAGACAATTAAATTATAATATTTAGTATATATAATGCATGCTTCTGTGTAACTACTAAACTTATGTTCAATCTCTTGTTAAGTGAACAGTGTTATTTTAAGAGAAATAAATATCTTTAAACCGAAGAGTAAAATAGGTACTTTAATTAGTCTTCTTGACACAAAGTAAACTAGGAAAATCCTAAGCATATCACATACCTGAAACTTTGCTGACGGGATGCGTAACCGGCGCCGCAGCGGTCGTCGCCGTGTTCGGAGGATACACCGGATCGCAGCACTCCCTCTCGGGAAACTCGCTCGCCCCCACCACAACCACCCCCACCAGAAACACCCCCAAAACACGCCATAACCCCACCCCGAGCCCCCGCATGAACACCACACACAATGTCCTCAAACTCAACCCCACTCCCTGCAAACCACCACAGCTTTCCCACCCTCGAACATAACCAGAGTCATTTCTTATTTCAGTCATCAGTTACTCTCACATGACACTTTTATATTGTTTTTTAACACTAATTTGATATGTATGTATGATATTGATATTTGCACTTACTCACGCATAATTGACTTAGTGTTTGTCGGAACGTACGCTCGACTTGTATATTCAATTGATGATTTTATTTAAAACCTACATACGGATAGCAAAATACAGCTGGGAAAGGGGAGAAATAAAACAACTATTTATTGTATTGGCTATATATCAAAAAAATTAAGTAAGAGTTCCAGCAAGCTATAGACAAAACAAACGAAGGACACCGATTCAAATACAAAATCGTTTTGATGTATTTATATTTGAAGTATAACTCTAAGAAATGTGCTTTAGTAATGTAACTTTGGCCTGATACAGTTAAAAAGAGAGAGACGAGAGAGAGAGAGAGAGATAAATTAAACTCAATCACACCAAGATCACAAGTCTTTACACTTAGCATGTGTCAAGACTTGCATATTAGCCAACAATTAAACAAATTTAAATGTTTCGAGAAAATTTAAACAAATGATGATAAATTTCTGTCTACTAAAAATTCTAATAAAACCTGTGATAAAACTCAGGCCCCGATGGCAAGTTAATATAAATAATTCACGCGTCAATAGCAGGTTTTTATACCTTTTTTATACATTAAATAATCTGAACTGTCGCCTTATTGGAAAGTTTGTAATTTGCTGGCGCCCTTAAAGGAAACTCATGCGTAAAATGCAATGAGCATTATTGTAAATTGTGGTTGAAAATTTTACATTCAAATAATAAATTAAATACCTGTTGTAAATGGAAAACAGAACCAATTTAAATTGCTAATTGTTGAGTAGAACGTGCTGAGTTATTGTAATAATGAAAGCTTTCTAGAAGAGTTCCATGCAAGAAAAAATAAAGTTACTTCTACTATTAACATAATTAACAGCCATTAGTGAAAGCAAATAGCTATGACTTTTAAAATGGTACAAATGTGACCTGGACTTAAAATTGTATATAAAAAAATATAAAACTTAATTGTGAGTTACGTTACCCATGTTAACAACGGGTATAAAATGATATATAAGGGCAATTGTAAATATTTATAGCTGACTTCATTTCTCATAAATGGTTTATGTTAAAGCCATTATTGCCCTCTAATTGTAGTACCTTTATAAATATTTATTGATGCTGATGACTGCTTAGAAGTGGTCGCATACGAAAGAACACCCGTAACTCCGTAAGTAAGTCCACCGTAGAAAACATTTTTATTTTTATTTTACGTAGGTACTCATACGTGCGACCGACCATATCATGTGTATCGAAAAAATGACGAAATGAGTTGAGATACTGATGTATATATGTTGACAGACCAAAAAACAAAGTCACTTTCCCATTTATAATATTAAAGCTAAATAAAACTCATGTTTAAGTAAACCTGGGACGGGGACATTCAGCGTTAATAATTATAAGGGATATTAAAGAAAACGAATTCGTAGTACGCCATTTAACTTTTTGTGTGGAATTGTCGTCGCGTATTCTTTTGTTTTTTAAACTTTGCCTATTTAGAGGGAATTCCATTAAAAGGCGCGCAATTATGGACTTTTCTCATACTTTTCTCGCTTATTTTTCCGTTTTGTAGTAATTTTTTCCGAGATTAACATTCTCAGATAGCATTAATTACCAAAAATTCAAAAGTCTGCCAAAGAACCAAATTTAATTAGAACTGATGGAATTATTTCAATTAATTTAAGTTACTGTTAAAATTTATCGGATTTTTGGCGAAAAATCAATCTTCATTACGAGATTAAATTAGATTTTAAACATCGAAACTTCTTACTAATAACACAGTGTTATTTAATATTATAAATGCGAAAGTGTGTTTATTTGTTGGTTTTTCCTTCAATCGCGCCTTAAAAGAGCCACGGATCGACATGATTTGCATGGGTATAGTTGAGGACATGCAGAGTGACATAGCCCATAGGCTACTTTTTATCCCGGAAAATTAAAGAGTTTCCGCGAGAATTTAAAACTTAAACCACGTGGATGCATTCGCAAGCATCAGCTAGTAAAATAATACTAATTGACAATTCTCATTTATAAATGCTCATTTTTTACCGGGAATCCTACTAAGCAAACAACCCGATTGGTCAAAATGAAATCATATGACAACAATAAAAATAGGCACCTACGCAGTAAATTTTTTGAACGTCGATTATACTGAGTATAAGTGATAATTAATTAACGACGATATCTGAAAACTAAAGCTACGAGGGTCAAAATCAATAGATCTTCGAGCGTTCAAAAATGAACACCTGAAAAAATTAGTAGCCCTCGTAACTTTAGTTTTAAGATACCGTAACCAATTATCACCATCATGTTTTATAAGTAAGTAATTTTTAACGTCAATAAGTGTACCTACAGTGTACCTATATTGAATAAATTATATTGAGTATTGAGTAATTATAACCTTTTTTCAACATAGCGAGCAAAGGAACACCTAAAATTATCGAGTGTTACATGAATTTTATAAGTCCTTGGGGTTTAATGTGTTTATAGTGGCTCCTAAACCCCGATAGTTGCGAGGGCCAGTGCGTGCCTTGGCCGGAAGTCGGCCATTTTTTATTAATAGTCCAGCGAGGGAAAATTACCAGACCTTTGATGTTATTGATTTTCTGTAAAGTGCTAGTGGTATTTAAGGAAACGTTTGTAATCTCGTAATTACTTATTACTAAAACACTTATATTTTGACTAGCTGACCCTCCCCGAAATTCTGAAAATCGTTTCTTCGTGGAGTTCTATAATTATTATAGAGAAATCTTAAAAATTAAACAAAATTCTGCACGCGGGATTTTGCAATTACATGAGCAATGAATCTTTAGTGTGTTTTTTATCTAAAGCAGGATGTATAGATAGAGTAAAGGGCCCAGTAGAGGAACTAAACCAATGTAGACTGATTGGTTTAGTTCCTCTACTCAATGTAGCTATTTGTCCACTTCAGTGTCAACTCTACAGGGAGTCATGCTTCTTCAAACGCCGATGATTATAATTATACCCTCATAAATCTCTCTCATTATACTCTACTAAAACTAATAACTCTAATAATAAATATATAGTTACTTATACACAGTTTTTCGTCCAAAAATGCAGATCCGACGACCTCCCTAGCGCAGTGATGAGCGCTGTTATCTTAACGTGCGGAGATCCCGGGTTCGATTCCCGGCAGGATCAATGGGAATTTATAATTTCTGAATTTTCCCTGGTCTGGCCTGGCAAGGGGCCGTGGCTAGTTACCACTCTACCTACCGGCAAAGACGTGCCGCCAAGCGATTTAGCGTTCCGGTGCGATGCCGTGTAGAAACCAATTTAGGGGTATGGGCTTAATTTAACTGCCATGCCCCTAACACGTTGGCTCGCTACCATCTTATGATGTAAGAAGTGAATAAATAAATAAATAAATCTTAGACTGTATCATCACTTACCATCGGGTGAGATCACAGTCAAGGGCTAACTTGTAGCAGATTAAAAAAAACTGGGTGCTGGAAGAGCAGTATTTAAGCTAGTTGACTTTTATCGTATACTGTCCCCGTGTACATCTGGCTTAGGCATTAGGGTGAGAGCAATCATAATACTTAAGTATTCGTTAACGTCAACCACAAATAAAAAAATGATATACAAATAATAAACTCCACTGCTAAGCTTTTCATAGAATTATTAAAAAGCCGTCTAGATTTGACGATAAATAATTACATAACTTTTGCCTAAAACAAATAGGTATTAACTTTGACTTTCTAGCAAAGATATATTTTAATATTATACTAGGTATAATACTCTTACGTCTAGTACTCTTTCTAGACTGCCTTTGGCTTTGTTGCGTTAAATTAGACGAGATAAAGTCAAACTTTTATCGGATTTTATCGAAAACTTGCCGGCAGGACGTTTAGTTTTACAAGTTTAGTTTAGCATTTGGCTCTGCCTGCGTCTTGGAAGTAGGAGGAACCTATACAGACGCCGGTATCTCTTAATTCCATGACCTACGAATTGTAATAGGATACCATGGTGATATCACGTTAGTATCCTAAAAACTACAGCATCCTATATAATATCATATATACGATTATTATGTTACATAGGATTAGAGGAGGATATCTGCAATTTTTGAACGTGGATTTAAATCTTTAAACATTCCTGTTTAAAGAAATGTGTATTACATTATATGTTTTCCGGGAAAATATAAGCTTTTATCCGTCTCCGGGATGCAAGCTATCTCTGTGCCGAATTTCATCAAAATCGGTTAAATGTAAGGGCTGTGACGAGGTAACCGACAAACATGCAGACACGTTGGTATTTACAGTAAATCATCATCGGTTTTAATATCATAAATCAATGTGAATTTCAAAAAACTTACTACCTACCGCGGTTATAAAGTCGCGGACTAAACATCTACATCTAGTACCAAAGTGTCTACTTATCTAATTTTATAAAGATCTTCCTACATGTATATCCAGCACATGTATACCCTGCCATATATATATATATAACTTAAGTCCCTTCAAGGTAAGAGTGAATAGGCATCTTATAGGCAAGCGCGCTCCAAGCTCGACTACACCATTGCTTTGTATTAAGCATGATTGTCGTCAAGCGCAAGCCTATCTCACAATAAAAAAAGTCTTAGAAATCGGTAGAAAATGACATAAGCCGCCTGCCACTCGAGAACACGTTTCAGTTTTCTTTGCACTCATTAAGGCAACGGCCAACAATGGGCCTCACTCGGGGCTAATGAGCTGTTTGCTTAATTTAGCTTTTATCAAGCACCCCTCGTACTTAAGCTTAGCTTTTACGCATATTTACTTTTTTTATCCACTACAAGTGACAGAAATCTCACCTGATAATACGTGATGATGCAGTCTGAGAT
Organism: Erebia palarica; assembly: GCA_964035005.1. Taxonomy (NCBI): domain Eukaryota; kingdom Metazoa; phylum Arthropoda; class Insecta; order Lepidoptera; family Nymphalidae; genus Erebia; species Erebia palarica. The sequence continues at coordinate 6,310,052 of OZ035992.1, forward strand.
GGTAGCGGGCTAACCTGTTAGGATAATTGCATTAAACCCATACCCCTTTTCGGTTTCTACACGCATCGTACCGGAACCGTTAATCGCTTGGCGTTATTCTTTTGCCGGTAGGGTGGTAACTAGCCACGGTCGAAGCCTCCCACGAGGCCAGACCAGGGAAAATTCAGAAATTATAAATTCCCAAATTGACCTACCCGGGGATCGAACCCGGGACCTCCGTACGTTAAGACAACAGCGCTAAATATTGCGTCACGGAGGTCGTCAAGACTATTGCTTAATTTTTCGAGCCACCTTGAGACGTGTGCTTAAGGCATACACATTTCAAGCAACCTTGACCAAGGCTCATGGATAGCTGGATGCTTATCTTTTTCAATCAATCATCGCCATCTTTTTTATTTTCCAGTCATTTCGGATCATTACATAATTATCGATGATCAAGCAGGGTTTTCTCTCCGAATTAGAAGGGCTTAGGCCCATATTCCACCATGATGGTCAAGTGAGAGACTTCGCAGAACACGACCCGTTTGGGAACCTTGTAGCCTTAGTTTTAAGATATCGTAACTAATTATCACCATCATGGTTTGTAAGTAATTGAACGTCAATAAGTGTACTGTATATAATAATTAATATTGATTTGATTTGATTTGAGGATTGGCAGACCTCATGCACCTTCAAAAACATTAGATATTGAAAATTCTCAGGTATGCATTGCATGCTGTGTACACCACTTTCCTTCTATGGATTACTACTTACAGAAAGTGTTTTTTTATAGTATAAAGTTCAAAAAATGTTTTTAATGATTTGGGACTTATTTTAAGACTACCTTTCCGAAAATGTTTACATATTAGAACCTCCGTTTGCGTGTGCAACCTTGACATAAAAAGATTAGGTTGTGATAAAAACTATATTAGGTCATCGTGTTTTTATTGGTGCTGCATGCTTTTAATATTATAATAACGAGTTGATAATTTTAAAAATCAACCGAAACATACATGCCTGAGACTTCTCTATAATGTTCACGAAGGTGCGTGAAGTCTGCCAATCCGCACTTGACCAGCATACTAAACCCTTCTCATTTAAACGTCAAGGTATTTATGTATGAGCTGCATGTAAACAGCACGGTTAGTATAAGAATTTAGAACTCACCAATGCTGTTAAAATTTGAACGTCGAAGCCAACAAACGTTGCCAACGAGTCTAAAAGACGAAAATGATGAGTGGTTTTGCGTTGAGCGTGAGGTCAGAGGGTACGACCTTGAGACCCGGGTTGCTCCCGATATTGGGCTTTAAGCCTTGTTAAGTATACAAAGTTATGACGCCATCAAAGTTCAACGCACTTTTTTTCTTTAATTTATAGTTTTAAATGGTTAGCAAACAAAGCGAAAAGAACAAACCGAGGATGTGAATTTTAGGTTTTTTGGATAACCCTCTATTTATTAAATATTAATATTATACAAGAAATAATTAATTTCTGCCATAGGCATCATCCCTATTTTGTTGCCGATTTTAATTTTACAAGGTTTCCGCTTGGAACGCCGGCTGTCTGGATGTATGACAAACTGGAGCTTTAAAATAAGTACTGGTTTAATTCTAAAGTGTTTGGACGCTCAAATTCTAATCAACATATTTTGGTGAGACGTAAATCTTATACTAACCCTAAAGGTCTAAATCCTATACTAACCCTATACTTTCTTTGAAGTTACCCAAATGTATAGGTAAGATGGACGCCCAAAGAATATTACCATATATTAGTGGAGAGTATTTCAAACGAGGAAACGAAGCATTTCTCACACATTGGAGGAATGTCAATCACTTAGGGTGCCAACCCTTAGTCCCTATTTTTAAATATTTAATGTAAAAACGCCTTTTGGAAATACTTTACTGGTACTTTTATCGAAAAGAAAAGAAGAGTAGCAAATTATGGATGTGATCTTGTGAGTCATCTTTTGGTTTATTTGAAAATTTTGAGCAAAAAGTAAGCATGTATATAGCCCAAGGCCAAGTAATTACTACAACTAATGGAAGTCACGGAATTCACTTACTTCCGTAAGTGAATTCCGTGACTTAACGAACTCACTTACGAAGTCACTTACGGATACTACCAAAGGAAAAACTCCAATGAAAAAATGACGAGATGAATAAAATGAACACGTCGAAGAAAGGCTTACACTTGACGACGATTACGTATCATTGGAGTCAAGAATATGCCCATTAATTCTTGCTCTGAAGGTACTTAAGTGAAAGGTGCTATTAGTTTCTGAGCTTTTGGTTTCAAAGCAATAGATTTGAAAGGATTTTGTAGGGAATTCTATACTTTAGCGGTATCAGAAACGTTAAATAAACGCACTAGTGTGCACCCATTTGCACATAAATAGATGCTGACTCGGGTCAGGTATTTTCAGATAGCTCGATAATACGGGGTGATTACCATTCGACCTCTGGCATCCTATTACGTACGAGCATCTACCGGCAGCTACCCCGGTACGAGGGCGGGCTAATATAATATGCTAAATACGAGTACCTCATATCGATTGTCCCAAGGTTGTGAGGTTACACTAGTATTTTCTCTTTGATTTTTACCGATTTGGACTTGGTCATTGCTACTTTATAAAAACTTTTTTTTAACTTGAAAATATTTGTGTGTTTGTTTAGGTAAAATCTTACAACTTAATTATAAAACTAATTAATTAACTAATCCCCAATTAATTGAGCATACAAGTTTAGTTTGGCTGCATGGTTAGCTAAGTTACGTCATTCTAAATCCAATATGGCGGATACCAAAGATAATTTTTTATGCACCCCCATGATATGAGTATCAATAAAAAGGGTTTGCTGAGAAGAGTGCAGAAAATAAAATCACGTTACACTAAATTCAATATGGCGAACGCTAAAAGCTTGTTTTTAAAAATTCCTTTGAATGTTTTAAGGCTTATGTGACTTGTTGTCGGAATTGACCAAACTCGTAACACTATAAGAACTTCGTCCTATCAAGCATAAGTTTCGCCGCGGAAGCAAGAAGTTTACGGCTTAGCGGTTTTAAGGTCCATGAATCGATTAAGGTCCCTAGATTTCAGCGCCGGGTGGCTGTCGGTCTGGGAGAAACTATTATTAACTCATAAATTACAGCAAGATTATATAATTCTAAATTGCTCGACTCAATCTCAGTCAGTTTTTAACGACCTCCCTGGTGCAGTGTTGAGCGCTGTGGTCTTAACGTGCGGACGTCCCGGATTCGATTCCCGGCAGGGTTCATTTAGAAATTCATAATTTCTGTATTTTCCCTGGTCTGCTCTTGCGGGAGGCTTCGGCCGTGTTAGTTACCACCCTACCAGCAAACCCGTGCCGCCAAGCGATTTAGCATTCCGGTACGATGCCGCGTATAAACCGATTAGCGGTCTGGGTTTAAAATAACTGCCATGCCCCTAACAGGTTAGTCTGCTACCATCTTAGACTGCATCGTCACTTACCATCAGTTGAGATCGCAGTCGAGGGCCTGTAGTGGATAAAAAAATATACTATCTTAATGTATTATAAAAGGAAAAGGTGACTGACTAATCTATCAACGCCAGTTCTAACCACTGGTCAGATCGGGATTTAGCTTTTATGACGTAGACGGCAAGGAGGTCATTAAAATCTTGACCCGATTCGATAACTTGATTGATAGTAAAATTTTAAAATCATGAGTTTCCAGAAAACCTTTACCCATAAAAGTTAATAGAAGAGATCAGTACCCTTTTCAATATGGATCACGATGTTGTAGAGAGTACAAGTTACGTAAAAATCTAAATTCTACTCAGAAGCGCTATATCGCAAGTCTACGCCGTAGCTTGGCTACGCCGTAGCAACTCTACTATTTTTCGCGAGCGCTTGACTCTAGTGTTATGTAAACCACTCACGATACGAGAACCTTAATCCGCTAATAGCTTGAAGTACTAAATCATAATAGCTTGTTTCTTATAATTTGATTGGTAATCGATCAAATAATGATTTTATATCACACGATCTGACACATTAACGACACGACTTTCTGCTTCGTAACCAAACTTGGCTAAAAGTTGTGAACGCAATGTGGCATAATTTTGTAATTAACTTGTTTAAGGCCCAGTTCCATAACAGATCGTTAAAGTTATGTTACTGTTACCGTTAAATTTAGACACCCAATAAAAAGCAAAGTAAGTCATAAACATCCATAATAATTTCAATAAAGTCAAAGATAAATTTTCGTTTGAAGCCAGAAATTTATTTCATTTTCATTTAATTTAATTTTCATTTATTTAATCATTTGACTGTTACATGGTTTAAGATCTTAAAATAATTTTACATAGTAGGAACAGTCTACCTCTAACAGCATACGATATTAAAGTCATACTTAATATTAACATTTGATTGGACAATTCTTAATTGTTACAAATTATTAATTAGTTAAAACAGATTGGTTATTATTACGTATATGTTAGTATTACCTAGCCAAGTTTATTTTTAAATTTGTTAAGTCCTTAGTTTTGTCACGATGGATAAAGTCATTTAAGCTATAAAATGTCATGTTAATGAGCCATAATTTAAGGATCCTTCTATATTCTATTTGAAGCGCTTTTATTTCCAAAGGTAGATTATTAAATTATTTCGTATGCAACCCATTTTGCTTTCATTGACGATCTTAACTTATTACGATGTAATTTTAACACGTCCTGTCATACAACTATATACCAACACACTATTTAACTAAAACGTTAAATAGTGTGTTAAAGTTAACCTAACTAAAACGTAAAAACGCCTACTAATAAAATATATGAGAAATCAAGCATATGAACTTTTATCGATCGGTATTCAATGCACGTATTGAATAGGGAATGATACCTATCTTAAAAAAATTTTTTCTTGCTGATTATTAAATAGAGGGTCTTCTGAAATACCAAAAATTGGTTGCTCCTCGGTTAGTTTTAATTTTGGTAACCATTTTAAACTATAGATTAAAGTATGTTGAAATTTGATGACGTCACAACTATGTCTTTCATACAACTTCCATACTAGAAGCGCGTTTTTAAGTTTGATAAAGAAGTGCTGAATTGACTAAGTTACTTGTCATCATCCCTATTATATAGTTTCTATTATTGTTTATTATTGAGTATTCTATTTCAAGCGAGCAACTTTTGATCATACAAAATATGGATGAAATAATCAGGTAGGAGTTATTTCTGAAAATGATTGTTTTGATTTTTTTAATGATAATTATAATGGCAAATTAAAATCAAAACATTTTTCATAATGTTCTCATCGGTGAGTGAAGTCTGCCAATCCGCACTTAACCAGCGTGGTGGACTTTGGCCAAATTCTTCTCGTTCCTAGAAGAGATTCGTGCTCAGTAGTAAGCAATGGGTTGAAGTGAAATTTAAATCGATTATTGTAATGTGCTTACATACGAGTAGCATTACCCGTACTTTAAAAGCATTCTAAAAGATGGATTCTCTATGAAAAATAAAATTTGTACGTATCAAGCAGATTTCAAAAGGCTTTGAATACGCCTTGAAATGGGAGAGAAATTCCTCTAATTAGGAGTAATCTAGGTACAAACTTCTGAATGCTATTGGCCTCATTCATGAAGATACTTTACATTTTTCTGTTAGCTGAAGTACTTTTGTAACCTTTTTTTGAATAGCTGCATTTGACCAGGATGTCATTATAATGATAATAATATATTATATAATGATGCAGTAAAAGATGTAAAAAAGGATGTTGTGATATACCTGATTGTTTGTTGGATTATCCTTCAATCACGCCTCAACAGAGCAACGGATCTACGTTATTGTTTGTTTGTATGGGTGTAGAGTGACATAGGCCCATTTTATCCCTTAAAATTAACGGGAACCCGTGGGTGTTTAAAAAAAACTTATTCCACATGGAATGCAGTCGCGTGCATCTGCTAATGACATATAATTTATTACTCTGTTTTCCTCTAGGTGTGAAGACTGATAAGAGTAGGAACGGAAGAAGTCCGTTTGAAGATCCAACCAAATACCTTATAGATTCGTATCCATACCCTTTTGCATCGAGTCATAGATTTTTAAACTTTAAAAACGGAATCTCTAATGAAACGCGAATAGTCAGGCTTTTGTGTGTTAACACACAAAAGAAAAAAAACTTCTACAAACTAGAACGAAAAAACTTCCATGTAATGGCACTCTACCTCTTCCTGGCACTTTGAATTATGAAAGTCGGATTTGTTGAAAAAAAAAATAATCTTCAAATTTAATACAAAAACTGTGTGTTATTAAAATAGAGCAGAAGCAAAGCTCACATCTCAAAATATAGGCCAACAATTTTTCTGTTTTTAGGCTTAATTAGTTTATTATTGGATTTTCAAACTTTTAACATTCAAGTTCGAACAGCTGAGCGTTTACGTTCGACAGACTCTACAAAGTAAACTCAAAGTACTCTTTCCTTTCGTTTTGACTCTACAAAGTAGTCTCAAAACTTTAAACAAGCTATAAAATATATGGGTTAATTTCTACACAGAAACCGAATTTTATTATTTATTTTGCTCATGATATCATAGTTACGCTCACTAACTATAATGAAACACAATATAAATAATAACACAATAGGGACGAGACTTCAAAGATAATAAGAAAATACTATATATTAGTTATATAGTTCTATATTTCTAAAATACTACCACTATAAGGGTTATCTATATTATAGAGGTGCCTTACAATAAGCAGCCTTGAGACTTGGGTAAACAAACGATTTAATATGAAAGGAAGACTGGCGCAAACCATGAGCCTTCTTTCTTAGAGTTCCGTACCAAAATGGTAACAAAGGAATGGTGTGATTTAGGAACTCATTACACTTATTCAGCTACTATGTAAAATTATTACTATTTTAAGATCGTCAACTAAATATGTAACAATCAAATGATTTAAACGCTTTCGTACAAACAAAACCAATGTTATGTATTAAGATGTATATACGCATAATTCAGCTGCGTTGTATGGACGAAATGAAAGCCGAATCGAACTGAATAATTGTATGCGAGTGAAAGGGACAATCCAGAAGTAGGTATTAATAAACACTTTTAATATATTTGTACTCTCATTTGCAACTTGCACGAGCGAATGGTCACAACGTGTAGCGGTTCCACGAGATATTTAATGTAATAAGATAAAAGTCAGCTAAACATAAAGACAATATTAATTTGATCTAGCCACGATTGCTATCGTCAAGCTCTAAACCAAATTGCGCAGGAGACTGAATTACCATCGTCAAAACACTCGTATTTATACTAACTTTTTTCAATATGGCGTCGGTACCCGCAGATTAAATCGAATGACATGAAACGAGTCAAATTGACTGATATTATACCTCCTGTTTCATGAGATATAATGAAAAACAGTAATAATGCTAACACGAGGTACTCACCCATGAGAAGCCGGGGCATATTAGTTAGTAGATTTGTAAAGTACTATATGAAGTCCGCGACCTCGTCCGCGTTGATTAGGTTTTTTATTCCCGCGGTAACTCCTTAATTTTCCGGGATAAAAGTAGCCTAAGTCCTTCCCCGAGATGCAACCTATCTCTATTCCAAATTTCATCAAAATCGTTTGAAAAAATGGGCCGCTAAAGCGTAGCAGACAGGCAGATAGACACGTTCACATTTATAATTTTAGTATGGATGTGAAATAGATTTTGAAGTCGCGTTTTAGTTTTGCTGTCTCAAATAAAAGGAATTCTGACACATTTTGTTATTTAATTATAAGCTGCGGAACACTTGGTGCGTGTCTGACTTGAACTTGGTCATTTTTCCAAACTTCATTTATCATAAGCCAACCAACCTTTTAAACGGGTTTTACATTTTATGATAAATTGTCTTAAGTTAAATTTGCTCCTCGAAAAATGTTTTACGTGTAATGTTGGAATTGTTTGTCATAGAACAGTGATTTATATTGTGTTTTTTATCTTGTTACAAGCTTTTGATTGCTTTCTTACTTGTTACTGAGGTCAAAACGAGCCTACAGTCAATGTGGCTTAACATTTAGCATCGGTTTAGCATTTACCATAAAATATTTTACAATAATAAGAGACTATTCATTTCATTTTCCTTTCAATTTCATTTTCATTTCATGGGTAAGTGTCCATTGACAATATTAAATGCCACGGAATAGAGAAGTTTTGTGTTAAACACGAACCTTGAACTACTCACATTGACTGTATAGTGAAACTGGGTAACTTTAGATAAACGATAAATATTGTGATAGGAAATGAAATTGAATTCCAACTAGAAACTTAACCCCTAACTTTTGGGGTTGTTGAAGAACAGACCAGCAAATCGAATATTGATGGAATTCTATTTTATGTCTAATAATGGGAATCATGTTTCTTAAGTTATCCGGTTTTACTTGAAGCAATTCCTATTTAAATATATACTGAAAATTATAAATGCAAAATTTTGCATTTCAGCAACTTTTTTTAAAAATTTAAATTAACTTTTAAAAAGTTCTTTTGAATAGTCGAGTGAATAACTAAATGAACGGGGACGAAGTCGCGACTGTCATCTAAAAGAAGCGCACACTTTTGCCACAAAAAAAATGTTCCAAATCTCATGCTGAGGTTTGCCAATATTTGCCAAAATATGTTTCAGATCTTTTGCATGTACTTGGTAATAAGCAAAAAAGATTTACGTGAGTATAGAGTTTGGTTTGACTGTTTTCTTTTTCGAAAATAAGTAAGTAGGTAAGTAATGGCTTTATAATTTGATAACAGTTTTAAAACGATGCAGAATATTACTAAAGTTATTTAGTTTAAAATTCACTGTTTATAAAAAACAATTAGCAGATTTTAACCACTGGTAATTTGACTCATAATAATTTTTCTGGACTCTTTGATAAACTGATGTTATTAACATAGGTTCTCAGATACAAATTATTGCATTTCGTCGATTGTTTCGTGTATGAGCGTCGTCATAAATAAGCAAATAAAAATACGTGCTTATTTTGAAACTGTGTGAAACGCGAAAGCCTCTTAAAAAATTAACCTATCGCGAAAACTCGATATTTTAATTTCCAATTCCGGCTCAAATTATAAGAGCGCTCGGATTACACCCGATTTACACTGTTGATGAAATTTTGATTCGGCACTCCAGAACTCCCGCCATATCGTGTGTGCCTTCCCGCGCTTTTTAAGTTAGACATGTTTTTTTTTAAATGAGTGGTAGCTTTTTACTCAAAGTTTTGTTTTTGTAATGACTGGTTTTTGTAAGGATTTTTATTGATCAAGTAATTATTTTTAATGGAATTATTTTTTAGGATATTTTGGCAATAAATAGCAACTTGATGCAATTTTTGATAAATAAATACAGATTTTTGTTATAATTTAGATAAAAAAATATATGTTAATATACCTACATCTAATCCGTATTCAATATTTAGAGCTTCCATAATCAATCATGATGTTACATAAGAATTGAAATGAATTTCTGAGTAACTAAGTTCGTTAATACAGTTTGGTCGACAGTATAAGCTATACATAATACATTTCACTATCAATATTTAGAAGTTATAATGTACTATGTTAACATCTTTACAACTAGGTCATATATTCACCCCGCGTAACTCAGTATAGCATACTGAAAGCATCCAAGCCACATTGTACCATAAAAATGCATTCACAGCACTTTGAAATAAAAAAAAATGTTAAAAAAGTCTAAGGAATAGGGGAAATTACTTAGAAAAAATCGAAAATCGCCCGCGCGTTCCATAGCGCGTCATACGTGCGTGCGACGCGACGGACGCGATGCTACTAGCGTAGTAGACCTGGAAAGGCTTTAGCTGCCCCTCTGCACCCCATACCCCCTGACACCCCTTTAAGCTCTCTGCCCAGGCCAAAGCTTAACTCGCATAACAACCTATATCCTAAAAACCAGCACAACCAAATACAAACTCTATAACAACGGGATAACATTCTATTTACAAGTGCTACGCTGTTTGATTTGCCAGCTGTACGTAAGTGTGCCGGAAGAGCGACTGCACGCGGACACGCTCACAAGTCACAGTTACCGTTATACATTTCACAAAACTAATTCTGATCCTTATTGCATTTCGTTAAGATTCATTTTTTATTACCAAATATTGTATCACTGAGAACGATTGCAAATGTGTGCAACGAACACAAATGTCCGAATTCGATTACGTTATAATTGTTATGAAGCATGCCGTAACAATAGGCCTTAGCTATTTAATTTTAAGGGTCATTTTCGTGAATCAACGGCCAGTTCTCCGATGTACTGTTTGCTTTCCACGGTTCATATTAGGTAGTACTGAGCTCGAAAATTGCTGTAACTCAAACTGGACTCATGCTTGCTATATTTAGAGTTGAATTTTGGATGGACATTTATAATAAGAAAAATCGAAATTTAACACCGAGGGACGTTTATTAATGTGAACGTAGATTTTGTCAAATGAGTATCGTAAGAAATGCAGCTTGGTTGACAAATAGATGCATTACATTTGAAAATTTCGTGATACTTCTCTCTTACGTATGACTGCAATTATACTTGTAAGTTTAACTCACGTAAGTCACTTACAAGGGTTACTTGTAAGTCACATATCGTTCGCGAAAGTTATTACATTAAGTTAGATTTATTTTTGAAAAATCAAAGCATTTCCATGGGATTTTTACAAACCCAAATTCACGTGGACGAAGTCGCGGGCCCCATCTAGTAAGAACAAAATATCAGTAGCTTATTAAAGAACAAAACATTTTAAGTTTTTATTCGACATTGAGATAGCTTTTCAGGTATGACCCAGAAAATTCGCTTCTTTAATTTATTCCAAAGGAAGCTGGTTTCTGAGGTGAAAATGTTCTTAGAGATATTTTCTTTTCAATGATAAATTACTGTAGGCTTAGAAAATAAATCTGAGACAAATTAAGTCTCAGCTTACTGCCCACAGATAAATAACCTTAGTCTAACTTTTTACATTGCAAATTCGATTAATCGTATCGAGCGTTCGATCACATTAAAATTAAACATATGAGATCGACCTCGCGACTTCGTCCGCGTGGATTGATCTTTTTGATTCTTGAACTCTTCAATTTTCCGGGATAAAACGTAGACTGTGTCCTTTCCCGGGATACAACCAATCCCTGTATCAAATTTCATCAAAATTGAACACATACATTTTTGGATTCGCGCGGGAAATCTTCAATTTTCCGGGATAAAAAGTAGCCTATATTCTTCTCCGTGATGTAACTTATTTCTGTACCAAAATTCATTAAAATCGGTTGAGTAGTTGGGCCGTGAAAGCGTAGCAGAGAGACACTTTCGCATTTATAATATTAGTATGGATGGATTGAGAAAAAATGAAACAGATTTTATTGGTTGTTGTGGTTGTGTTTACCCTCCAGTATAATTATTACTTTTGCTACCATGGACCTCGGCAATGTACCTACCTATACAAAACAGTTTTACAATAAAAGTCAAACGTCAGCTTGCGTGTGATATTTCAGCGAGTGACCCAGACGACTGACCTGTTTCAGCCAATGTATAACTTAGAGCCCGAATAGCCCTGTTGTTTAAATATAAAGAATGCAGTTTTGTTCTTTCTGTATGAATATTTAAGTTTTCTTTGTAAATACTCAACAGCGATTTGTATTACATATTTAATACATAGATAGATTGCTATGTACTTATCTATATCTTAAATATATTCCCGTGGCCTTAGTCTTGTTTTGACAGCACTACCATTAGTAGAGTCAAAACAAGATTAAACGTATGAGAAATATATGAAATAAACAAATTGCCTATTGAGTATATTTTAAATCAAATTACTTAGTAAGTAAATAGGACGTAATTTAAATGTAATGTGAAATATCGTGTAATATTCGTTGAAGTAGCCACGGCCAAAACCTTTCGTCAGTTCATAAAAGAAGTTACGAATCCCGTCTCGTCGTGGATTTAGGTTTTTTATGTCGTAGGAACTGTTTAATATTCCGGTCTAAAAAGTTGCAACCCAATTTCACCAAATCAGAGTTGTGAAAAGGCAACAGAACGCAGTACACATACACTTTTGCATCTAAGATATATTTTGTGTGGGATGAATAAAAAAAAAGAAAATTGGGTGAAAACAGTCATGATAGCCGCAAAATACGGGACAAAGTCGGGTTGTTTTCATTATGTAATACTTTATAACACATTAGCTGTAGTGTTCAGTGTTACGTTGTTATTTTTAAATTCGTTTCGTGACCGCATGCAAGTATTGTAAACACGCATACCTAGTAGTTAGCTACTTGTGATATTTCTTACTGAAAATTCATTTTAAAGCAAAAAATAACCTGCATATTTAATTTATTTCATTTAAAAAAACGTATTTTTTTTAAATATTCAATTACGTGATAAATCCGATGGTCGTTGGGGTCCCAAGTTCCCAAGGTGCTGGAATTACGACCCCGCACTTCAAACTTCAATCTTTTGTACTAAAAAACTTTTAAAAGTGATTTTGAATCGTCGAGTGATCTTCCGTTGGTTCGGAATGATTCCTACTGAGAAGAGCCAACAAGAAACTCGGCGGTTGCTCTTTTCAATTAAAAATTACAGTAATTGCAGTCCCAAACAAAGCTAGAGCGAGTCAAATCCTTGCCCTTTTATCGTTTACATAATCTTCAACAGTATAATACGCTTTTGAAGTTGGCAGACCCTCCACAAGGTGGACGGATGACATCATGAGAGTCGCAGGGAGCCACTGGAATCAGGCCCCCAATTTTGTAAGGAAAGCGTGATCGTAAACGTTTGTCAAACGTATAATTCGACCTGTTTAACGACCGTAATACCTGTACGTCAAAAACATGTATGAACTCCCTAAACGTTTGAGTTATACGTTTTAAGTGGTTAAATGATTACGATTTGCTTCTGCAATTGGTACTCTGGTGGTGCAAGACCGCGGTGAGTGGATATCTTTACAAGAGACATGTCCAGTTGTGGAAGATATACTCGTAAATAGGAAAAAAATAAGAACCTATGTACAAGCCAAAAGTTAGCTTAAAAATGTGAGCTATCTAATCAGGATTAAAAAGTAAAATCTGTATACATTTGAATGTTACTTCGTTCCGAAAAATAGATCAGCAGGCCGAGTGGGGGTTTTCTATGGAATTGATCGAGCACCAGTTGTCATCTGTCATCAAGCGCTTGACAATTCCATACAAATAGTAGTTAACTAACGCTATCGAATAAGTAGAATAAGTAAAAATCTCCCACTAGACCGCCTGAGTTATTCACAAGTCACACTAATCAACGAAGACTTACTTAAAAAACAATTCAATTATTTTAACTTTATTCCGCATATTTTTATTTCGAATTACTCTTTGTCACAAGAAAACCCCACTCAGAACTTATTTACGTTTATAACGAGCGATTTTAATCCGCTATTTAAAAACTAAATGCTCTAAACGAGTCCCAATTGCTCTTTTCCAACGATCGCGTACTATACGAGTATCTACTTATCGTACAATGAAAACAAGCTTATTATAAAGTCGAGTTTTGTGCGCAAAATACGTATATTCCTTTTGAGTAGGGTCACCAACGATCTTTATGTATTGCCGTACTATTACCTATTCTGTGGTAATATTAAATAAGTAAGTACGCACTAATTTATTTCAGAAGGGCCACCAAATGATACACAAGTGGAGTGAATAGAGTGGAATTTCTGGAAACCCTTATACCTACGTTCTAACGAAAACCTACTTGCAAAGTGACAAGTTCCTATTGGATATATGTAGGTTTGAAATCGATAGATCGTTCAATCCAAGTGTCCCACTATATAGCCGAGGCTCGACCGAGAAATGAGCGGGGTCATTAATGAGTCTGCCTTGCAAAGATAATTTCCATACTATCTAGACCATTTTGAAGTCGAGCCTCAACTATTGAAATTATCATCGCATGTTAAGCGAACTCATTAATGACCCTGCTTGTTTCGTTTCCACCTCATAGGGTAATGAGCGGAAACTTTGTGTAGACAAAATAACTTTACACTTCTACTAGTAAAGGGTTTTGACAGTTATCTTAAGTTGCCTTAACGTGGGAGCTCCCGGGTTCGATCCGCGGCGAGGGCAAGGGCTAACTTGTAGTGGATAAAAAAAACACTTTTGAACTCTTTTTGATCGCTCCGTCCTTTCTATCCGGTTTCCAGTTTCCACCGCAAGCAGGCTTCTTAGGCTTCGATAAGTATAAGTAGTAAGTCAGTTTATCATTCTACTAATTTGGTTCTATTAGAACCGTTCTAGTGCTGAGTAGAATAGGTATGTTTGTTTTATTAGGAAAGTCCTTGTTCTCCTAGAAGTTATGGTGCTCTCATTTTAAAGAAACAAACGAACTACTTTTAAGAGTTCCGTTCGAACGCATTTATGTTTGAAGAAATTGAAAATCTTATCCACAGACGCCATCTTATCCAATATTAATAACGTTAATGGGAGTAAGACTTTCAATTAAGGTGTATATACACATTCGCACGCAACAAGTGGCGAGCCGTGACGCGAGCTTCTTATTCACACTTCGCATACATATTGCGCATTGTAAGAAAATTTCTTGTGTCTTATAAGTATTGACTTATATTTTGGATGCGCGTGTCCGATCCGACGCAAGAAAAAATATCTTGTAATATGTATGGTCTCATACAACAACCATTGCGAATTTCTTATAAGACATTACTCATAAGACACAACAAATTTTCTTATAATGCGCAAAAGGCCCTTGTCTCGCAATCGCGCATTGGTGAGATAATGCCTAACATGTCGATTATATTAATCGCGTTCGCGGCAGTTCACTTACCCGTTGTCCTACGTAAGCTACAAACGCGACACCGTGACTCGATACGACGCGACAGTATCAAACAGTACCTGACCCACATTGCCTTCACGTGGCTTACGTTCGCATAGACAAGTTTGTCATTTTCTATGACGTCTGGCATTTATGTCGCTCACCTAGTACAATGAACTATGTAATAACATTAGTGAACTGACGCGAACACGCGAACGCAAAGTAGCGCTACGCGGTAACTTTGTAGCAATCCACGAAAGCTACGTTGCGATAGCTACGAAGCTACGATAGCTACGAAGCGTTGGCATTCGTCTAGTCTACGCTGTCTTGCGTACGCGGTGCCAAGGCGAGCTAAACACTATAATAACCCAAGTAGAAGTTACAAAGACTTATTTCTGCTGAGGAATGATCGATGGCACAGAAATGATATTATGATTTAAATAATAAATCTTAAAACATGTGCATACCGCATCAAAATCGCGTGATTTGGGTCACGTAGGCCACTTCAATTGGCCGTGAGATTTTGACAAGCGCGCACCTCGTCGCATTCGCAATAATTCGCTTAATGTCCTCCCGACCTCCAGAGATCTGCCCGGGAGATATTAAAGTGAAGAAGTGTGTGCGCATACAGTGGTGCATTCTCTGTTCCTTTGCTCTCATAGACCGATGGGACGGAAGATCCGACACGACCGGAAAGAGATCAGGAGCAAGACTGACGGCTTAACGTGCTCTCCGAGTCACGGGGGTAAAACACCGCCAACTTCCTAACTCCGGGCTAGTACTGAGAATTTATTGTCAGGAAACCCCAATACTTGTTATGGCCCAACCCGGGATCTCGTCGGCCACAGTCGAACATGCTAAACACTAGACCAACGAGGCAGTATAATTCGCTTACGAATGCAGCAGCAAAGGTAATTCGCAGCGTAACGGCGCATTTTGAGACACGCCTCGATGGGCGAATACGTGAATGCACGGTTAGACGATAGGTTTTGCTGTCAGTTTTACTATACTCACTTTTGTTACTGACTCACCTCAAATGACCTGTGTATCATAAAGGAACACTTGTTGAGTCGAGGCAATTGACAATTGACGAATTTATTAGTGACGAAGTCGTATGGTATCAGTCAACTTTGGGTCCAGCGCCCAACAGGATAGTATTATAACTTACACTACTGTATACCTACTTATTATAATGTCTTGCTAAAAGAGCATCTACTGAGTTTATTGCCGGCTCTTCCCGAACCGGAGATAGAGTCAAAACATGACGTAACTTAAGGTTAGTCTTACATGTAATATATAAATTAGGTATTGAGCATAATTCATTCATCGCTCATGATTAACGGAATGACGGATTTGACTTACGCAGAATCTATTGTCTAATGGACCCCTGAGTCTAATGGAGGTTAGATTAACAACCCTCAGCGGATCACGACGAGGACGGAGTAATAATATTATTTATTTATTCAGCCTCAATCGATTCTGTCATACTTTGATTTCGAAAGGTTGGGGGAGAGAAATACTAAATTACTATTTGCTTTATTAAAGTAGAAATTGAGGCTAATTCCGACGTACACAATTTAAAGTAAAATATGGTTATATGCTGTCCTTTTACACAGGAAGTATTAATATACCTAACTATGATATTAGTGTAGTTTAAAAATTAAATATTATATAATAAGACAAGCTGATGCCCGCGACCTCTTCCACGTGGATTGAGGTTTTTGGTTCCCGCGGGAACTCATTAATTTTCCAAAATAAAAAGTAGCCTATGTGTTATTCCAGACTATAATCTATCTTTGTGCCAAATTTCATCCAGATCCATTCAGCTGTTCCGGCGTGATTGAGTAACACCTATTCATCCATTCATAGGTACCTCCGTCCATCCACCAATCCAAACTCTCGCATTTATAATATTACCTAGTATAGATTAATGTTTCAACTCAATCAAATAGGTAGATTTAAACCTGCAAGGAGCTTTGTCAAAGTAAGTTAAGCTTGATAAGGGAACTAACAGACAGACAAGCACACAATCGCGTTTATTATTTTGTTTACTTTTATTGCTATATGGGATATTTTCCACCTCTAATGAGGATATTAAAATTGAGAAAGTTCGCGAAAAGAGAAGACAATTACCTACCAAGAGTAGCGACGCCGCCGTAACAATAATTACACAATTTCCTTCATGGAAGTTGGGACGGGATAAAGTTTTCCACTCGTTCCAGTGAGCCTAATCATTGAAATTAATACCCACCGACTCGAAAATAAATCTTTCATTATCCATAATTTATCTTTTACGTCTTGATTTCATGAATTTAATGAAACTTTATGGGAATAATTATATTTTTAAAGAAAAGGAGCTGTATGAATAAAATAACTACGGAGTTGTGACTAGATTAATTTATTATTATCTTCTTTTTTTTTTTTTTTGCAGCAATAATTTCTTTATTATTGTAATGAGACCATTTTAATAAACTATACATATATATTAGAATTAAAAGTAAGAAATAAATTAAAATCTAATTTAAAAACTAATTATATTTACAAAAAATACACGCCATCCAAGTGATCGTTAATGGGCATGGTGCCCAAAATACTGGCGCTATTACCTCGTTGAATGGCAAGGCTAAGCCGTTGGGCTAAATAAGCGCCAGCTCTTTGGTCACCAGAGGCGTGGATCAGTTTTTGGGACACAACATTTATAAAATTCTTCGTGTCCGATGACCATGGGCCCAGAGTCTCAAAAGCAAGCGCCGCAAAAACGTAGTCCTTAGTAATGGCTGAGTATTTGCGACGCTTAAGCAACTGAGCAGATTCAGCAGCAGCACCCGCCTTTAGGCACGAGCCTGATAGATGGGACGCTGCCAACGTATATTATCTTCTTACTAATATCTTAAGTAACTTAATATTAAGACAATACATATATGTAGTTGGACATGAATCTAAGGCACATCAAATATCAAATAAATATTATAAATGCGAAAGTTTGGATGGATGTATGGATGGATGTTTGTTACTCAATCACGCCCGAAAGGCTGAACTTTGGATGAAATTTGGCACAGAGTAGGATTATAGTCTGGAATAAAACATAGGCTAGGTTAGGCTTTTTATCCCGGAAATTTAA
The DNA here is from genome assembly GCA_964035005.1 of Erebia palarica. Lineage (NCBI taxonomy): Eukaryota > Metazoa > Arthropoda > Insecta > Lepidoptera > Nymphalidae > Erebia > Erebia palarica. Next base: position 6,327,972 of record OZ035992.1, read on the forward strand.
GGAGTTCCCGCGGGAACCAAAAAACCTCAAACCACGCGGACGTAGTCGCGGGCATCATCTAGTATCAAATAAAGTTAAAGAGCTTTTATTTTACAATGGCGCTTAACCTATGATCTCATCACATCTTTACAGAATTCTAAATAGGGTCATATAAATGGTACCTTCTATTGTTTGTGAAGACCTGTATAGTCTATACGCAGTGCCAGAGCTAGATAAACCTTTAATTCAAGTAACCTATTTCTGCTGAAGAACGATTAATGGCACAGAAATGATCCTATATACTTATAATGACTTTTATGTCTTTTACTTAGAGTCTATAATATATACCTATTTTGAATTCTGGAGCCTCACCATATCAATCGGGTATTCGACAACTAGTCTAATCAAGTACTTTTTTTTAAACTTCAAAACGCGGGTTTTGTGTAGGATAATAATAAATATATATATGAAATACTGAATTGCGACGTCATCAAAAGTCAACGCACATTTTTACTGATTCAAAATGGTTGTCTAACATGATATTAGCACGAGACGTGGATATAACGTGTTTTGGCAGGTCCTCTATTTAATAATAACTTATTTGACTAGTAAAAATAATTTATTTGACTAGTTGTCAAGTACCCAATTGAGTTTAATTGGAAGAGAGCTTATTACGAAATCACTTTAGGTACCGGAAAAGGCGTGTAACGTCTGCGCGAAACTGCTGGTCTTTTTATCCACTATAAGTTAGCTCTTGAGTGCAATCTCACCTGGTGGTAAGTGATGCAGTCTAAGAAGGCAGCGGGCTAACCTGTTATGGATAAGGCAGCTATATTAAATTATAAACTTTACTTCTACACGGCCGGCACGTCTTTGCTGGCAAAGTTGTAATTAGAGAAAATTCAGAAATCCTAAATTGACCCTGCCGGGGATCGAACCCGGGAACTCCCGCTTATAACAGAAAGGTAATCGAAGTACCTATCGTGAGTAAGTCCGTACACTTATTGTCTCCAGACAATTATTTCCCGATGACGTTTTGTACCGTCCGGTCCCTAGTGTGTTTACGCACTTAGATCTAAATCATAAAACTTAACCATACAAAACATTGGAGTTATTGCTATTATAGATTATTATCAAAATTACTAATATTAACAGCTACACTATTATCAGTATCCAGCAAATGGCATTCTTCAAAATCATTTCGTTTCTCGTCTATCTTTTCAAAATTGTTCTTGCAAAGGAAATCGTTGTCGCAAACGAAATCATTCCTTCCATCTTCTATCATCGATTCATCAAAACTCGAATCTCTATATCTTTTATCGTTTTCATTGTGATAATTTTGATATCTTTCTATTTCAAAATCTGGTGAGATAGTTTGTCCTTCGCTTACTGTTTCTTTACCTAAAATATCTTCAGGTTCTATAGACGCTTGTATTGAACTAGGCATTTCACTGTACTGTCTATTTTCATTCTTAACTTCATATTTGACCTCAGACATGTCTAAACTTTCTCGATTATCTAAAAGCGGTTTTATGTTCATTAGATTAAAGTTAGGCATCATTCTAGTATCCCAATGGTGTTGTGGGACATTTTCTGATGTGGAAGCTTCTAGATCTAACTGTGCGTCTTCTCCTAACTTTTTGAAGGATCCTAGATTGTATTGTAGCGGTATTGAGAAGGAAGGGAGGTCGACTTGAGGGTTTTGTCGTGTTGGTAAAGCTGATATATGTATCGCTGGTCCCGTTTGTTTTGACTTTGATGCGTATCCACTTTGATTTGATGCTTCAGCTAAACTGATGATTTGTGATGATGAAACTGGAAAACGGAAAAGTTCTTGTTAGCAAATTTTTGAGAACATAAACATAGTATCAATAAAATATACTGCTGAGAAATTAAGTTAAATGTTGTTAATCAGCCAAAAATTTTGTCGTGTTGGTATTTTCATGAAATAAGTGACAATTGATCGAGGATCGGTGGCCATTAACATTCTGTAAGTTAATTAATCTCTGGCATATGTGCTTTTGGACCCAGACAACATTAACAACATATAGAAATCGCGCTAGAGCTACAAATTATTATGACAAAGAAGTTGATGACTCTACTAGACCAGGTCATAATGAAGAAATTGAAATTTTTCCCACCTCAATTTCCATAATAACTATAACTTATTTTTATGCCTGTTTAGTTTAGTTTTTCTTTTAAATATTTAATAGCGACTCTGTCACCGAGCCATATAAGTTTGGTATATTATATTATTAAAGTCTCTCAAACTTATCTGACCCGGTGACAGCGTCGCTAGTAGATATGAAAAATAAAATAGAAACACAAACTAAACAATTTTGTTACTAAATTAAACTAGTTCCAATTTTGGCCACCGAATCAGATAAGTTTGACAGACTATCCACAATTCCATTGCTTCAAATTCTATTGCAAAAAAGGTTATTTAAATCACTCAAACTTACCAGGTATTGTTATAAAGTCTCTCATCTCCAATGCTAAGGCGGATGGTGAACGAGGGTCTGGAGATCTGGTGGATCGTGGTGGATACGGTTCACAGCCCGCCTTCTGTTGCTTTCGCCATTTCGCACGCCGGTTTTGAAACCATACCTAAAATGGAAATGCGTTGATCAAATTATATATAATATTATTTGAGTCAACTAAATATCCCAGAGCTCGTATCTACCTTGGCCAGAGAATAACTTTGGTCATTCAACGAGGCTACACTGTTACACTGCGGTGGTTTCGACGAGAAAATAGCGATTTAAGAATTAAGTTTTTAATTAAGATTTTATTTTATAGTTAAGTTTTAATTCATGTTTAATAATAATTAAGTTTTAATTTAGATTATAGTTAGTTTTTAATTTGCATTGCATTAACTATGAAAAACAACAAAGTCATAATGAAAATCTTAATATTTTCTCACTGAAATTTATCGAATGGATTTTGGTAATTCGATTCGTAACTTCGATAGTTCTTATTTTTTATCGGTCATTCAAAAATCTATTAATAGTGAAAACTCTAAACCAATCTCACCGACGGCTAGCTCAACAACGGAAGATATTTTGGTGCACAAAATATGCGCAGACGCAGATGCACTCCTCACTCACATATTACGGCACGGGGTGTAGTACCATCAAAAGGGACTTGAACCCAAGAACTCGCCTCAGTAAGACTGAAGCTTAGGAATCAGAAGTCTTCACAGATGTTTTTGTTTGTTTTGTTGTGTTTTTGTGTGATACTCATCTTCGCCTTAGGCCCGCTTGCAGAGACGCCGTGTTACGTTTCCAGGAATAAATTTAAAATGTTGACAGAAGCTTTATAGGAATTCTGTCACAGTAGCAGCTAACTGGAGGTTAAAAGTATAACCCGGTGTTTATGCAATCGGGCCTTAGCCACGACCCTCAGAAAAAAATATACGACACGTACAGAGGTTTAGCAAGAAAAATACACACCTGAACTCTAGCTTCAGTAAGGTCTATCCTCATAGCCAGTTCCTCCCTGAAGAACACGTCAGGGTAGTGGGTCTTATGGAAGGCGGCTTCTAATTGTTCTAGTTGAACATTTGAGAAGGTTGTCCTGTACCTTCGTTGTTTTCGTTTTGGAATATCGCTTTTGGAATCTGAAACATGAAACAAAACAGTTATTGATGTAGAATTTTAGTAATGGTTGTCTAACACAGTCTAAGGATATACGTTCTTTCCTACTAGTCATTCGACAGAAGCATCTAGGCAGAGCAACGCTGCGAGGTGATACGGACGTCACGGAGGAAACTGGCAGATTTTTCAATACAAAATTCACTCACTCTAATGCCACTGTATGCATTTTCTTACCTCTCTCAACCATACGTGAGAGTACTGTACTTCTATAGTACGCGCGCGAGTTGAATGCAGCCGGCGCCTGAGGCGACACATACCTAAGCTCTACATTCAACTCGCGCGCGATATATAGGTGCCATGGTGCGTCGACCTACTGTATGACTATTTACCTACTCTGTGATTGCATGACTAAATTAATTGTGGCAGTTGCTGACAGAAAAAAATACTAAGTGATGTTTAAAAAAATAAATTAGCTAAATTAAATAGCTGGTGCTATTATTGTTGGGATGTAGACCTTGACCAGGCACACTAGTCATGTGACTAGGTGACATTAAGGCTAGAAAACCGTGAGAGGAATTTTTCTTCGACGTTTTGTTTGTGCACCTATGAAGGTTTTACTTAAAATCAGGTGACCAGGCCTCTATTTAATAAAAGTAAGGACTGAAACAGTAACCGAAATAAGTTAAGTGTTTTAAACACTGTGTTTTGATACTGTTATAGAACCAGAAACGATACTGTAACCCAATCAATCTGTAACCGTTTATTTCTGTTAATAAGTGTTTTTATCTGTAACCCTAATAGATACTTTCCCTAACAAATTGCACAGTGTGACATTGCGGTCTTCTCACTTCATTGGATACACTAATGCATCATTGGCCATGTTTTTCTTAACACAATTGCAACCATCGGTGCTTTCACCTTAGTTTCAAATTTGAATACGTGTCAACAGTAAAGGTAACGTCGCTATTACGGTTACACTTTAAAACAATGTTAAACACTTTCATTTCTGCTACAGATTAATTTCTGTTACAGAAATATAAGTATTTTGGCTTAACAGATTTAAAAACACGTTGAAAACGGTTACAGATATGATTCTGTTATCAATTCAAACTGTAACACTTCCTTCCTTTAATTCTGTAACTTTTATGAATCTGTTTGTGAAAAAAAGTGACAATCCGACAAGATGCTAGCATGTAAATGCATGGCAGGGTTAGTATTTAGTGATTTAAAGTGTGGTACATAACTTTCCCGATTCTTTAAGTTTTTATACATTCTTTTTGCAGTATAAATAGTTCTGATGCATTTGTGCTGTTTCCCCACAGTACCCCCCTTAGCTCAGCCAAGCATTTGTATAAGAATAATATGCCAAAATTGCCGCTTGTGTGTTCGTTGATTTTTTTTAGTTCTCTCAGAGCGTAGGTAAATTTAAATAGTTTGGTTTTTAACTAGCAGATAAATGGCACATTCCAGATTTATCCCGTTATAAGAAAAGTTAATGTTTAAAGGTGTTTTTGGTAAGGCCTAAATTGCATGACCTCTCTACCTAGCCGCCAATGGAGACATCTGCCCTAAGCCTTAGCTGCTAAAATTCAAACGCTTGGCTGACAGTAACTATTGATTTGGCGATTTATCATTTATCATTTAAGACTTTATAAGGGACACGATGCCCACGACTTTGTCCGCGTGATAAATTTTTTTGATTCCTGCGGAAACTATTTCATTTACCGTTATAAGTATTATAGTATGTCCTTCCCCGGGATGCAATCGATCTCTGTAAATTTTACAAATATCTGTTGAACAGATGGGCCGTGAAAGCGTAGCAGAGAGACTTACGTATTTACAATATTTGTATGGATACTGATAATATTATCATACTTGAATTAGGCGAATATTCTTCATCTTCTTCGTACTGCTGGTTGTCGCCGACATCCTCGGCATTCTCTGTAGGTGTATAACTCTCCCCCACTTCTGCTTCTGGTCGTTCACAAAGCACCGATCCTGGACCCAGCCTGAAAAAAGTCAAACTCACTAAGATCAACATCATCTCATCTACCAACTTCAGTAATTACCAGCTGATGCCCGCGACTTCGTCCCCGTGGATTGAGGTTTTTGGTTCTCGTGGTTATTCCAGACTATAATCTATCTATGTGCCAAATTTCATCCAGATCCGTTCAGCCGTTGGCGTGATTGAGTAACATACATCATCAGTACATCCATCCATCCAAACTTTCGCATTTATAATATTAGTATAGATAATAGCGTATGTATAATTTTAGTGTTAGATTCCCGAATAAGCGCTTTGCCGTCAAGGATTCTTACCAAAAAGAACAATACCAAATAGAAATCTTACCCATTGAACAGATTAGGAATGTTGTAACAGAAGCTGGTGGTGGGTGAGACATCATCGTTCAAAATGGCCGCCGAATCGAAGCCTGCAGTAACCGCGCCAGCTTCACGACCATCTAGAGATTCTTCCATCTGAAATTTGGAACAGCCCGTTAGGTTGTGTAGCCCCACCACTGCAGCCCATTGACGTCCCAGTGCAAGGCACAGGCCTCCACTCTCATAGGAGGTACGGAATTAGAGCTTAGAACAGCCACGCTGCTCCAATATGGGTTGGCGGGCTTAGGTTGTGTAGCGTTCAACACATATCGACACTGTCTTGGACGACTCGATTTTAATTTTCTTAAATAAGAACAATTGATTTAATTTAGCGGCGTTCCTGTACTAAGCTGGAGTAGTCTTTCCACCGATTGTGTAAGAAAATCGTAATCGTTTGTCAAACATATAATTTGACTTGTTTAAGGAGTTCATAGATGCGCGCACGTTAAAGAATGAGATAAATATAACTTGTATCTATATCATTCTCTCGCAGGCTAAATCCTATTATGAATATTTTGTCTCTTTTCGGTGTCGCTTTTTCGATTCATTGAAATTTAAAATCACAACGATTCTAAAGAAGTTTCACTTCAATATTAAGAACAATTTATTGAAATTTGGCGGCTGGTTCCTCTACTACGCTGCAGCAGTCTGGCCCCCGATTGTGTAAGAAAATCGTAATCGTTTGTCAAACATATAATTCGACCTGTTTATGGAGTTCATAGATGCCTGCACGTCAAAAAGCATGTTTGAACTCCTCAAACAGTCCGAGTAATACGTTTTAAACTCTCAAATGATTACGATTTGCTTAGACAATTGGGCCTCAGATCGCAACAAGCGGAGAGGCTGAACGAAAGAACGGAATACCATTGATGCTCACCATTTATCAACCAGGGGCAAACGCTCTAACGGATGCGTAGATCTAGAACTATGTTTGGTATCTCTTAGGAAAATCATGAATTTGTCAAGTGAAAGACTTCGGCCGTGGCTAGTTACCAGTTTATCACCCTACCGGCAATGATGCGCCGCCAAGCGATCTAGAGATCTGATACGATGCCACGTAGAAACCTATCAGGGATATCGATTTAATATTACTGCCTCTATATACATACCTACTAATAGGTAGGTATGTATAAATTATAATACGTAACTACCACGGTCTTTGTCCTCGCCTATAGAAAACACTTTTTCCGGAATAGAACTTTAGGGCGTACTAGTGACGCAATAAATAAACACTTAATCAATAATACTCACCTATGTACGATTATTGAGAAGAAATATAGAACGCTAGGTAATATAAAATATACAAATTCATAAAATTAGGGCAAAGGGACATTTTTTAAGGAGCGACACGACGAAAACAGTTTCTCCTGCAACGTTGAAATTATCGAGGACGTTATACCCTGTCCTGAGGGCATACTGCCGACGCTTAAAGTCATAATATTGTTTCATTATTGTTGACTTCGTGTTTTATATATAGAATCGTTAATAATAATCGAATAATGTTCGTATAGAATTGTAATCCTTATATTTTAGGAACGTCAAAGTACGTGACATCAAACTGTTATTTTGAGTAATATTGCTTAAGTATTGCTTTAAGCGTTGGCAGTATGGACATCGTCCGTTGTGTGTTTCCACCCATATGAAACACTTATCTGGCTAAAACGCACTATCTACTGATCAATCAATATATTTTTCTTTATAGCGTTAGAATAGGCAGATTGAACGAATAAGCCCGGAATTTGAACTCTAGACCACCAAATGGGAAGCCGTAGTCTTAACCACTACACCTAGCATTGCCTTTTCATTCAACAACACTACCATATTTTCTTTGTTTGTTACTCGTCAACTTTTTCTTTGTTACCCGTCGATTTTTATAGTTATTTTTAGTTTTGAAGGATATTTTAGAGAAAATCTATTCGATACGGGAGCAAGCTCCCCTAAGTAGGTATCACTTAACCGCATACAATGTTGTGAAACGGAAAACGCGGAAGGTGATTGACCCACGTCGTAGCGATGCACGCGGACGTAGCCAGCTACCGCTTAAATTGAATTAAATGCCTATAATTTAGTTAAGTTTATTAAATTACTACTAAATGAGGATAATTCGTGTTTTCCCTTTACTACTTGGAAGTTGGAAGACAGTTTCGTAGGCGCGTTCACAGCTGCGCCATGTTTTTAGCGCTAAATTTTAAATGAGAAGATCATCTGCAAGTTAGTCCTTAAATCAATGGGTTTTGAACTCATTATTGTGTAAAAAAAGCGTGTTGAACTAAATTTTGTGTACTGTCAACAAAATAAAATCGCTTGGTTGTGTACCTTACTGTTTAAGAGTTTAAAGAAAACCATTATAACTTTAAGAATATTCACAAAACAAGTTCCGTATTCATCATTGAAATAATTAAAAATGCGAAAGTGAATTAGTTTGTTGTTTCGTCCTTCAATTACGCCACAAGAAAGCAACGTATCGGCGTGATTTTTGTATGGGTATAGTTGAGAACCTGGACAGTGAAATTTTTATCCGGGAAAACCAAAGAATTCCCACGGAAATTTCAAGATATAACATCACGTGGACGAAGTCACGTTCATGATCTAATAATCAACAAATAAAATTAAACGGTTTTGACTTAATAAGTACTTAAAAGTATATTTTTCGCGCCAAAGTTTGACAGCTGTCAAATTGACAAAGTTAATAAGAGATAAAGTGACAGCCGGATATTGCGGTTTTCCCGGATCGTATTTTCTTGGTGATTAATTTTTCAAGCTATCAAATTATGATTTCGTGGAGTGGATTAAGTGTTTTTTTTTTGTTTTATGTATTTTCTGTTCACTTTTTTGTATACGCAGGCATCATCTATCTACTTATATAAATGTCTCGAATGTACTAATTACGCCTCTAAAAAAACTTACCTATCGCTGTGGCCTATCTGTTTAGTCATACTAATATTATGAATGCGAAAGGGCGATTGTTTTTTGGTTTATTTGTTTGTCGGTTTGTCCTTCAATCACGCCGCAACAAAGCAACGCATCGACGTGATTTTTTGAATGAGTATAGTTGTGGAGAGTGACATTGACATGCTACTTTTTATTCCGGAAAATTAAGGAATTTCTTCACTTTTAACAATTCAATTTTTTCAAATTGAAAAAACTTATTCCACGCTGACAAAGTTACGGGCATCATCTAGTTTCCTTTAGAGATATATCCTTCACCCTTTCCGCAATACACCAATTTCTCATTACTGAGGATCATTACCCCTATCCATTAATTACATAATGGTAGAGGTTCTATTGGGATAATAATGAGGTGTGTATGTGTTTCATAAATAAAGATTATCTTCTTTCAGCATATGACTAAACTATGGATGCTATTTCAACTCTGAGGTTCTTAACGATTATTATTTGATGTTAGTGACAATGACTGAGTTAAGGACCTCTTCCAAAACGTTATTTACGAATAATTAAATAAAGTAAGTAAGTACCATAATTTAAAAAACACAACAAATGTAACTTTGTATCTACAATTTTTACATTATTCTGTGAAGAAAAATCTCAATCCTAGGTATATAGAACTGTACACATTTCTTAATCACTGAAAACCAGTTATAGTCAAAGTGTTTAGCACTTAGACTATTTAAAAATGTATTTTGGTAAGTTATCTTTGTGCTGTTTTATTTGAAGGCTTCCATTTAAAAAAAAAAGTCTATATTGAAAATATTTATAAATAGTCTATTTCAATAAGTAAGTATAATGGAATATTCCAGTTCTAGAGAAACTATCCGAATCTAACATGCTAACCACTAGACCAACGAGGCAGTCGCAACGAGGTCCCGGGTTCAAGTCCCGGGTCGGGCCATAACAGGTATTGGGTTTTTCTGGCAAGAAATTCTCAGTACTAGCCTGGAGTCGGGAAGTCGGCGGTGTTTCAACCCCGTGCCTTGGAGAGCACGTAAAGCCGTCGGTCCTACGCCTGATATCTCTCTCTCTCTCTCTCCGGTCGTGTCGGATTTCCGTCCCATCGGGCTATGAGAGTAAAGGAACAGAGAGTGCACACACTTGTACACTATAATATCTCCGGCGCCATCATCAATAGCCATCTGGCTAATCTCTCTGGAGATTAGCCGCCGTGGCCGGAATTCGGTCGGGATGAGATTATTATTATTATCCGAATCTATGTCATAACAGTATTATTTTATCTCTACATTTCTATGAGTATTTCGGGGACTGCACAAACTTTACTTAAAAAAATATAATCATTGTGATTATAACTTAGGTCGGTCGTAATCATTAACTAGGTACTTATTATAAAACAATTAATAAGTAGGTTATACTTGATCATAATATTAAATCATTAGGATGTACCGGCACCGATTCGCACTTGACATAAATTATTATTAATTAGAAACAATTTAACTTATTTAAATATTTCTTCCTCATTTTCCAAGGATATGAAATCATTTAATTTTTTATTACTTAATAAGAAAAGTGGATAGATATTTCAATTTCTATTAAAAAAAACATGCCTGATACTTCGTTATAGATAAGCAGGTAGCAATAACAATAACACACAATGACTATTAACACAATTAACACAACTATAATTTAATAAAAACGAGGCTTACCTTCACAGTGCTACGTTTTACAGAGGTTTTTCGAAATGAAAAATCGCGCCGAAGGCAGCAACTATTGTCACGTGGTCGGTTGTACTGAAGCGTCGGAGGAGCGACGGACGGTATTAGAACAGAGAAATGCGTTAAGTCGTTATGTTTGTTTTATATCGAAAAATCATCAAATTATGTAGATTATTTTCATCATTAAAAGAAAAAATTTACAATTATTCAGTATTCTAGTTGAATTTTATTTGATTTTATAGTCAAATAAAAGATCGTCAGTTCTCATTAGGTAGGTGCTGTTATTTTATTTTAAAAGAATTATATTGATTAATTGCTTGTAAACTTGAAATTTTGCAATTCTTATCTCTTTTCTCTTTTGACTACATAGACCCTTAAAATAAAAATGGATTTTCAGAAAGTCTACATAATAATATCAGGCAGAAGCTGATGCTACAAGCTACCGCCTACCACCTATTAAGACGTGTACTCATAGCTAATATTTATTCATGCAGAACCCTCAAACGACGAAGCACAGCAAAAGTATTTCATTATTTTATCCATATTTTTCGCATCTATAGATCAAAGTAAGTTCTTCATGAGATCATAAGAATCAAATTACGATTCTAAGGGGGCTGAGTTAGCTTTTTTATGAATTTTCAATTTCCTCATTCTCGCTTCAGGAACATGCGTTTGCCTTTTTTACAGCCATTTCCTTCTTCTATTTTGCTAAATGTACCAAAAATTTTTTTTTACCAAATCTTTTACATCGAATGCCACTCCACGCCTCTATCCTAGAAAACTAATGACGCTCTAGGAAAGTAAGTAGGTATATAAACATATAAGTCCACGTGTGTTTCGGTGCTAAGCCAAGCTCAAGGGGGTGGCAGGAGGATGCCCTAGCAGTGCCGCCGATGCCACTGGCTTTGCGATACGGGGTGAAATCCGTGTTCAATGGACACTTTTTTTTTTTTTTATTAGTTTTTAAATTTCTTTTGGGTTCCGTAGTACAGGTACAGAATATTAATAATAACTTTCGATCAGGTCCTAGCTTTTGTTAAGCTAGCTTAACCTCTTTGGTGTGTTCTAGGAGGCATCGGCCGTGTTTAGTTACAAGCCACCTTAGCACCGTATTAAGCCGCGAGGGCTGTTTATCGCCTGTGATTGGTTATACTCGCCATAAAAATAGTAAATGGTCATTAAACCATCAGCTGAGTTACCGCCCTGGCGTAATGTTGAGCTTCGCAGCAGCAGTCATATAAATGCTGAGCAATTTAAGGTCGCGGTGCAATGCCGCTTATATGCCCGTTTTGGAGTATACTAATTAGGCTATTTTGTAAAGTTTTAGATATGGCACCATACCTATCAAACCAGTTAAGGTTTGCTCGATTCTTTCTAAGACTGCATCGTGCACTTCATGACTTCAACCTATTGCCGGCTCAAGAAGGGTTAGGCTATAAGTCCACCACGCTGGCCAAGCGCGGAATGGCGGACTTCACACACTTTCAGAATACTCAATACCTACTCAATATCATTTATTCAATATAGGTACACTGTAGGTACACCTATTGACGTTAAAAATTACTTACTTATAAAACTCTTGGTCGTTCTGATTTCCTCACGATGTGTTCCTTCACCGTTAAAGCAAGGGAAAGCATCGTCGCTAATCATCACAGTTACCCAACTTACCGACAGGTAAGTCGGATAACTGATTGCGCATGCTCTGAGGTATAGGTGCTTATAGTGAGACTGTACCATGTTTTTATAAAAGCAAACTTATTGATGTGAAAACTTCTTTGGCCGCGTTGAGCACTTTTTGGTAGGGTGTAAACTTGTGGATTTACGTGACCGACATGCTCGCGTTGTTACGAAAACAAAAGGTCTTAAATATAAATATACTACATTCGTTATTAAACTTTAATACCTTCGTTTTAAGGTTTATATTTATTATTATTTTAAATACTTTTTTTAATTAAAAAAATAAATAAATATTCGTTTTCACTTCTATCGGCATGATGACTGCCAATTTTTTTTTGTATAACATCACAGTATAATTTGAGTTGCTTTGGGTGCTACGGTACATGCTTAGATTTCTACTTTTGGGCACATTACACTGTAGAATATGGGTGGGTTTTGATTGAAGCGGAATGGAAAGTAGAAGTGTGTGGTTCGACCAATCAGAGGCCCAATTGTCTAAGCCAATCGTATTCATTTGACAGTTCATAACGTATAACTCGAACTTTTTAAGGAGTACATACATGCGTTTTGACGTGCAAGCATCTATTGACCTCCTTAAACAGGTCGAATTATACGTTTGACAGACGATTACGATTAAGATTTCCTTACATAATCGGGGGGCAGACTTTAAAAAAATTACGTTATAAAATTATCATGTCTATTGAAAATGTCCAAATTATCATGTCCCAGATTGGTCTATTGAAAACATCTATGTTCCGCTATACTTTCGTTGATAGGTTTAAGCGTCACGTCAAAGTAAAATGGATCTTAGCTGCCCAGACATAATGCTTATGAAGTTAAGATCGCTGGTATTTCTGACTTAGTATCAATTAAAGCCCTTATGACTATTTTATTTCGACGTTATTGTGTTTCAATTCTCGAATATAAATTATATGAAAGCTAAGATTTAAAATCTCATACTAACTCTACTGGTCACTGCCTAATGATGACTCCGATGAGGAGATAGGAACATTAATTTATAAAATAAAACACCAAAAACCCTCATGAATGTTAATTCATATTTAATAAATAAATACATTTTCATGCTTTTTTTATTTAAATAAAACTAATGTAAGTGACTTAGTTGTACCAACTCTCAACAACATTATATTACAACGTACAGGGATACGCGGATGCGTTTTTATTGCTTAAATAACTATATAATAACAATTGTTTTACCAACTAAAAAGATATATATTAGTCAAACTCTAAAATATACATACAAGTCATACATTCATATATAAGTTAGTAAAAGTATATGTTACAGAAAAAATAATCCTTCAAAACTAATTTAATAGACTGTGTCACAATACACCATTTAAAGAGAGTTATATAAATTAATCTGTAGGATTTTTTTACGTTGATCTTTACTTGGCAACTCAATGTGCTAAATGCGTAGTGGCTTTGTAACTTAGCTTACTAAAACTAAACTATATTTGAGATATTTTGTGCAACTTTTTCCAAACTAATGCCAGTTCTCAATCAATTAAAGTGACTCATTTACTCCTATTGAAATAATTCATATATTATCTACTCTTTCATAAATACTTCTTGTTTAGATGGATTTGTATGATAAAATTATACATGGACAATCAGCTCTGACTTATTACAAAAAGAAAACATAATTATGTTACATAATGAGAAAGAAATTATGTTTGTAATAAGTATAACTATTATAAATCTGTATTCTTAATCATATTGGCAACTAATTGGTAGCTAACTTTATAGCACAATGTGACACTGTCCTTGACATTACTAAATTACATTGACTTCAGATACGGTTTCCTAGGAAAGCGGTGCCTTGCACCTTCGATGGTCATGGTAAACGTTAAATTCACCACCAAAAAGCTAAATGTGGAAAAGTGAGTGGTATAAGTTTTCCCACTTCCATAATTAAGGTGAAGAACTCTTACTTTTGCAACCCGAAGGGCTTTAAGGTGGTCAAATTTAACGCTGAATGTCTATAAGTTATGGACCGTATCCATCGATGGTCCACTCAAATCTTAGACAATGGTGCGTCACATAGCGGCAGCAATGTAGTGTCGCTAATGTAACATTACAACCGTTATTTTGCTGCAAAACTTTCCTAGTAAGCCGAAGCGTTAGTATACACGCAATACTCACAAATCACTAAGGAAAATTCACACGTTTGGACCGTGATTTTGGGTCAATGCTAAATAATAATAAACGCCTCCTTTATACGTTAAGGCGGCGAGGTAACCTAATTTTCCCTCTCCCTTCCCTTTCCCATTGTAAAAGTGTCACAAAAGACAAAATATGTGGCTAAACTAAATCATTGACAATAAGATTACGGACATTTCAGACATATTTTTATCGTCATATTATTATTATTATATATGGTTTTTGATAGAGAAAAATAATAGTTGTTTTATGCTTTTGCCTCTATCAAAGAATAGGTAAGTCTAAACAAAAATGTGTCTTAAATGCCTCTAATTTTAATGTTAATTAATTGGTTTGGCCATATTTGTCAAAATGATACAGACTTCTACCTACTATCATTGAAAATTTAGAACGTATGAGAGGTCGGGAAACTTGGGTTACCCCGCCGCCTTGACAACTGCGATTCTAGGCGCAAATAACGAACACAACACACAGGGTTTCTGGAATATTGAGTGAACACACATCAACAATACAATCTTTGGCTTCAAGCGAAATTTACAAAAGCAATTCAAAGATTTATTCCACACAAACTTTTAAAAGTGCCTTTCAAATACGAACTTCCTAAAGGATACAAAACAAAAAATATAAATAAATAACAAAGCTTTTTCAATCAAAACAAAACAAAATATTGACAATTTAAAAAAACAATTAGTTAATCAGGTTAGGGATAAATGAAGCAGATAGTCGCGCGAAATTTATCTTTGGCATCTTGTCCGCTCAAAATGGCGCTTTCCAAATATTTAAATACGTTACATTTTACAGCGAAATACCACTACATTTATCCCTAGCCTGCATCTTTTTAATGAAACGTACCAAAAAAAGTCAAGTAAAATAAAATAACGATACTCCTTAATAAAAAATATCCTTTTCTTCAAAGATTTGTGAAAATATTGACAGAAAATAAAAGTATTTCATAATTTAAAAAGAGTTCGTAGTTAAAAAACACGTCTATGAAAAAGACATCATAATTTTAATCTTCGAGATATAAAACGCATTTCGCTTGAAATACGTATACGAAAATATGCAACCAGTCTCACGTCCTCGCATACAATATTAAAAGTTATTTCACGTCACAATAAAGTTCAAAATCCAACGACAAAACGATTAATCAATTCCTTTGAGTTTAATGCATTATTCTAATATTTTTAGAATTAGCACAAACAT
The DNA here is from genome assembly GCA_964035005.1 of Erebia palarica. NCBI lineage: Eukaryota > Metazoa > Arthropoda > Insecta > Lepidoptera > Nymphalidae > Erebia > Erebia palarica. Next base: position 6,343,615 of record OZ035992.1, read on the forward strand.
TGTTTTCTTAACACATATCATAGATCGAATCGGCAACAAAATTTTCTTTTTTTATAAGTTTCTTCGGTGAAATTCATACATAGGAAAATACTGAGGTTGAACTGATACCTCACTATGTAAGTTTCTATACTGATGTTGAAACCAACGTAGCAAGGAAAGTTCTAATAGGAAAACCACAAAATGAAATCCAAAGTCGAGTGGTTAGCTTGTTCGACTGCCCTGGATTCGATTAAAAAATAATAATAAGGTTTCTGTCAAGAGTTTTTAAAATCATTCTGGCTCGGAATTGGAAAGTTGGCGATGTCTTTATGCCTCGGATAGCTCGTTAAGCTGTCTCTCTCCGGTCATGTCGTATTGCTGTCCCAAAGTAGTGTGACAGTAAGAGAGTGAAATTTTGTTATTGTTTCACTTCACTCAAGGGTTATCAAAACAAGACAAAATATAATATAGTAAAAAGTACATTAGTGCAAGCATTACTTAAGATCTACACTGTATTTTAGTTCGTTTGTAGCCGATCGATCTTACAAATTCAAACGTTAATCAAATTAAGCTTATATTACGACGATATATTAATATAATACGATTAATATTGGAGATTCAACAGTATATTTTTTTCATTGGACAGAATTATCAGATACCATTCGTACGTATACATTTTGTACACAACATTGAGGTCTGGACAGACACGGCTTCCACGCATGCTCCTCAATATGGACAACTTGATGAGGGTTGCCAGATTAAAAAATGGAAAAGAGCGCATTTATATTAGTGTTACATCGAAAGAAAGGTTTTAATCATAGTTAAATATTATTTTTAAATGTTTTATTTGCTATGAGAAAAGTGTACTTATGCGCTACTTGGCACACAACGAGACTTAGGAGGACATATATCATAAATATATTATGGTTTTTTTTATATTTTATGTTACATATTTTTGATAAATACATCACAAATCGTATTTTTTTTTATAAATCGTTATAACCTTCACAACCTAGAACGCCTAGGGATGCGGCCATGTGATTGTTAGGTTAAAAACTAAGTAGTTTCGTACTAAACGCGATATTTGAAAAAGGATAACATTAGGTAGATGATAAGCTAATAGGTTTTACTTCAACTTGTAGGCGCCATCGCTTTACCACCACGCGTTGTGTCTGTCCAAGTCTTAACATGTGGAAGATATTTTGTTTGAGAATTTTGGAAAGAGGTAAATACATTGTTTTCAGTTCTGTTTGGAAGATATCATCTAAAATAAAATGGTTTGTATAATTATTGTAGAGTGAGTAAGTAAAAACGGTATCCAGTACCACCAAATAAAAACACAGTTTTAGATAATATTATTCTATAATAGCAGTTATCAAACTAGTTACCATAGACCCTAGTTAGGAGAACCTTTCAATACCCACATTCAAAAACCACGTTTACGCACTTGATTTTAGAGTGCGAATCCAATAACAAGTCAATTATTTGTCTATCTACCCACGTATCAAATTGTAGAAACAACAAGCCTACGTAAACGATATTATAAAGTCAACATTAGTCATATTTACTAGTTAATTTATAGATGCAACTTTTAAAATTGAGTTTACAAGTTTTTGCCCATTATATTATTCTTATGACCATAATGGTGGTCTTACTGTGCATTTACATATTCGCCCTCGTATCGAGAATATTACCTACTAGCCGTCTATATAATCGACTGATTCAACTTAATTGGCGCATAGTTAGTCGCTACTGCGCAAGCGCGAGAAAATACCAGACAATTGTGTGAATAGTATAAAAGTATGAGAATTTACGAACCTACAACACTAACGTTGAAAGAATTCGAGCATTCGACGTACAGTAAAATTGGCCCAAATGTCCTTGATTGAAAGCCATAAATTCTGTACAACCGGTATTTATTCCACAAGTTTCCTGATGTTAGATTGTTTCGACTTTCAAGTTCTACCTACGATGGCGAAATGTAAATATCATATTAAGCGTACGGAAGTTTCCGCCCCGTCTCGCGTCAAGGCTCGCCCCTCGTGCGAATGTGTAAATGCACTTTAAAATTTTACGAGATGACGTGTATGATTAGCAAGGTCCAATGAGAATGGGTGAATGTAAATTGGGGACAAAGCTTTTTTTGGGGCTTTTAAAGCTAAGAATTCTAGCTTATTGGGCGAAAAAATTGGGCACTGATGATTGGAAGATTTCCAGCTTAATAGTGCCTATACATTTTGGCTAGTGCCTGTACATTTTGGCTATTAGAGTTTTTTAGCTGGAAATGTGAAAGCATCATGAATCAGGTGATTTCAAACTAAATGAATCCGAAACAAAAACTTGAGACGTATTTTGTAATGGAATATGATATATTATCCTATTTATAGTATGTACTAGGTTTATGGATGGCATGTATACAGATGGATGAAATAGGACAGCAACTACGGGTTAAATACTGTTAGGCTGTTCATTACTAATAAATATTTTGATATTGATATTTTTTCACGTTGGTAAACATTTAGGAGAAAATTAAAAATTCAATATAAAAAAATGAAGTAATAAGTAGGGAGCAGTTTTTAAATTAAGTAAATAATATTGGCAACACTGGTCGATTCCCATTTTGAAATTATAGCACAATAAGAAAAGTTGCAAAGAATTATAATGTAAATATTTTTTTTGTAAAAATTACAATTTTTTAACATGAAATCAGATAGATTGGATATAGAAACTTTAGTAAGCAAGAGCGGAAAAAATCAGATTATTGTCAGATTAGAGACGTTACAGATGAAGAGGACAATCGTATTATAGTTTACAGGACAATATAACGTTATCTAAATGGACAAGAGTTATTTGGTATATTCTTAGGACCATATGGACAGGTTTCTAAAGATTTTGTAGAAATTTGTACTTCCCAATTCGGTCTAAATGCGACTTTTTGAGAATTATAATAAGTATATATATATTTTTTTCAATAACAATCTGGTTAATAACTTGCATAATAATTATTAACGTCTTTTTTCAAATCGGGAAGTCTATTTTTGGCACATTTGTCATGTTATTCAAATCCGTCATTTGTTTTATCAAATAAGCAATGTTTTTTTTGAAGTATCAATGTATCAATGTGTTTAACTGTACCTGGACATGTACATGAATGCTATGAGGCAAATAATTTAGATGTGCGTAAAAATTCAATTTTTTTTCTTATTATTCGTCAAATAATAAGAAATGTATCAATTTATATGAATGCTTTGGCACATAACTACATTTGACATAACAATTGTGCCAAAAGTGCTTTTAATTTGAAAAAACCTACAATTAAGGTACATTTTTTGATACATTAACTTTACTGTGTTGCTATGATAAAGTGTTATAACGTGCGAAAAGAAATTTTTAAAAATACTGTGATGTTAAACATTTTATATTGTATGTTTCTATCTGAACATATGTACAACTATACCTAAAAAAGATAAAGTTCTTTGATAATTATTTGTTTAAGTATAATCTTTAATACTTTATGCGTGGTAACATGCAATGGATTCTACAATGTACTTTAAGAACGAAAGTGACCTAACAAATAAATTTAATGTAAATTCAATCAATATAAAAATATTCTCTCTATATACAAATAAAATAACTAGAAGGTAACTTTAAAGTACTAAAGTTAAATTAATTATAATGTGAAATGCAACATTTGTAAGTTGTCTTAATCGCTCTATTTCCAAAACTTTTCGAATGAAAAAAATAATTGTTTTTATTACAATACACTATGGTCACTTTCGTACTTAAATCGCTTATAAAGTATGTACTTTTCTAAAATATATTGAATATTATAAATCCCGAAATGCGCTTAATCTATTTCTCTCAAGAATCCAAAAGATAACGAACAACCCTATAAAATGGTTACGTAACCCTGTGACAGCCTTATCGGCTACAGACTATCGCCGAATAGCCAAATATACCTATAGATTGTAACTCGCCATCAACTTATTCGGCGATATATTTTTCTAATTATTCGTTCGACATTTTTAATTTTCCATATCGGTTTTAGACGTACCAAATTATATCGTACAGGAGTCGTACGATAAAAGTTTTAGGAATATCGTAGAACCATACTATGTTCAGACAATTTATGTTTTCAGAACGATATTCGGTGTATTTGCATGCTATTCCTAACCTCTGAAACTCAGCGAAATTTTACCATCACGAGACCGTGGTCCCTAATATTTACGAGAAAAAAAGTAGGAGCACGAAACTTTTTTTACCGTCGAATATCCATAGTGACTTTTCCTAAAACATCGGCCAATCATTCACAAAAATTTCATGTAAATTGACTTAAACTGGCATGTTTAGTTCCGCCGATTAAAATTTCTGTATCTTAGTACCATAAAACTGTATCTAACTTAGTGAATTAATATCAGTGATCAAATTCGAGACGTTTATCATCAATATTTAAGTCAATACCCATGATCTAATGGGGGTATAAGCTCGAATCCTCTTGCTTTCAAGGGACCATAAATATCATAGCAAAATGTTAGGTAAAATTGATCTTAAATCGGCAAAATTCAAAAGCATTGGCACGTCCTCCTATTGACATAAAACCGAAATACCCTCAGTTTTTTACCCTGATAGTGATACCTACTCCTATCCACCGTTAAAGTTTTATTATCCATATTTCGATTTTCGACAATATTTCTGTCTAAATTTTAAATTAGTAGGTATTTAGTAATTAGCTTTTTAAAATTTTTAATATTGTGGCCAATTCTGTATGACACAATCTCTAAACTAAAATGACACCTCTAAACCTAGTTCTATCCCTTTCTCCAGGGAGTATCATGAAAGGGTTAGCAATATTTTTAATGCTGTCATTTTAGTTTAGTTGAGAGATTGTGTAAACCAGAATCAGCTCCACTGTTGGTATAGACTATAGAATAGTCTGAATCGCATACCGATTACCGATGCGATTATTATCGATAGATACAAATTGCGATGTTTTGCAATCGCTCTTAAATTCGGTTTTCAACATTACCAATAGATAGGCGTATAATTTATAGATGATCTTAGTTATGTATAATGTTCAAGATAAATCGATAATAATTATAATCATCAATGACGAAATACTTTTTTGCTTTTAATACAAAAAGTTTCCGATAGTAATAATAATATTATTATCAAGTTGTTGGTTGTACTTGTATAGAAAATATTTTTTTAGTAAGAAGTTATCCCAAGGAAAAACATAAAAAACAAAATATCTGAAAGTTTTGCATTAAAAACTATGAAAGCCCAGTAATATGAATAGCTTCCAAACTTCAAAAATTTTAATACTTACACTATTTGCGCTTAAATATATCGAATAACCTCAAAAATGTTCAATGAATAAGTGTACTGCACTTATATAAGTCAATTCCCGATCCGAATGGGAACCCCCGAAATTATGACAAAGATGGCACTAAGAAAACCCGAAATAACAAACATCAAACAAAAATACATCTGGATAAATTTTTTACTCGATCGGTTGAAATTTCAACCTTCGTCATTAAAAGAGAAACTCCTTGAAGGATTCCAAACGTTTCTTTTCATTCGAATAATTAATCGATTTCATTCGATTAATGATTTAATTATTCGATTTTAATCGATTTCGGCGTTTAGACCTCGGTGCTCTTTCCGACTTGACTTTGCTTCGTGTCTGGAACGCCTGACGCGCTCAGTTTTCGTTGCCGTCCGGGGAATATACCTCCTATCCCGGCTATGCTTCCGAACAAGCGACCTGAAAAGGTGATGACTTGAATTATGATGATTTTCTTTGGTTGTTAAGTTATTAATTTTGGAAGGAAAATTAAAGCGAGTTGTAAACACTAGTCTAGAAACTCTATGATATATCGGTTTGTAATGCAGTGTTTGTGTGAGTTGCTAAATTGAAGTAAAATGATGTGGATATAACAGTGTTTCCTTTCAATAGTGATTACTGGATGAAAGCCTCTATTAAACATGCGACTTTTTTGTAGCCGCCAGTCAACTAAGATAATTGAAGTGTTCTGAACTTTTTCAAACAAGTATAATTCTATCTATATTCTTAAATCAGCCAGAGCGAGGAACGAATGACCTAGTTGTGACAACGCATATCAGTCGATTACGATTGTTAAGCAACGTTGACCCAAGTCAGTAACTAGATGGGTGACCGAATTTAGAGGTTCAAATTTGGCCTTTTCGTTTCCTCCCTGTCTCAGAGAGCACGTTAAGTTGTCGGTCCCGGTTATCATCACTAACATCTTAATAACATCATAATAACCGTAACAAAAACCTAAGAGTTTAATACTCTTAGTCGAGTCGTATGCGGAATGACGTGGGAACCCACCGCATTATTATCCCAAGAAAACCCCTACCATTATGTGATTAATGGAAAGGGGTTACGACCCTCAGTAATGAAGAATACGACGCAAAGAGATAGAGATAAACTTAAAACCAAACTAAAAATGAGTAATTAAACTGAGCTCCCTAGCTTAGTTCCTAGAGTTCCTCTTTACCTGGTGACCTCTGTTCGGGGGGATGTCTGGGCGAGGTAGCGTGAAGCCCAGTTCTGCTGCCCTGCTGGAACGATACCGACATACCGCTGTCCAGGGAACCCACTGACCCTCGCCGCTGGAGACGCTCCGCTGCCATAGCAACTGGGGACAAACACGGGGAGTTCAAAACCATTTATAAATCACAACGACCTCAATAGGGATGATGCCTATATCAAAAATAAATGATTTCTAGCTGATTATTAAATAGAGGGTCTTCCAAAAGTCCATCCTCAGTTAGTTTTAAGTTTGATAAACATTTTTAAAATATAGATTAAAGAAAAAAAGTGCATTGAAATTTGATGACGTCACTATGAGATTTTCATACAACTTCCATACTAGAAGTGCGTTTTTAAGTTTGATAAAGAGTTGCTGATTTGATTGAGTTGTCATCATCCCTATTGTCATCGACCGGCCCTGTCAAACAAAGAATGTGACTTATTTTACTATCGCCATCTTGTCTGAAAAGTGACATTGTCATAGACTGGCCCTGTCAAACAAAGAATGTGACTTATTTTACTATCGCCATCTTGTCTGAAAAGTGACATTGTCATAGACTGGCCCTGTCAAACAAAGAATGTGACATATTTTACTATCGCCATCTAGTCTGAAAAGCGGGACAGTGCTATGGCGGAGACAAGGACAGTTGTTGTTTGTTGACAGTTGGACAGTTGACAATTATTCTCAACGTACGTTTCACTCCAACACGGGAGCATCTTCAGAATAGTTTGGAAGATTTGTGTGGTGTGGTGAATATCGCAAGCTACAAGTGCACAATACACACTGTGCCACATAGATTTACCTATTATGGCGGAATATAGCGAATTAAACTTCTAGTTCTTTCATTATGATGGCCTTCCGCAAAGTAACGCCTGCTTCTATCCAAATAAATCATTTCATTTTATTTTGTTTAGAAGTTACGATGCAGTGGCGTGCACAGAGTTTGAAGCTAGGGTGGACATTGGTAAGTTAGAATATCTATTCACCGAATGTCTTGATAAAAAATGAGCATCTCGACGTATTTCCACATGGATAAGCGGTGCTTTTATGCCTCTATAAACAGCACGCCACTGATACGATGCCATGTTTGCGCCGGGGGTTATCCACTACAGCCTATTAACGTCCCACTGCTGGGCACAGGCCTCCACTCTCATAGGAGAGTGGGGACACTACAGCCTATTAACGCTGGGCACAGGCCTCCACTCTCATAGGAGAGAGAGGAATTAGAGCTTAGACCCACCACGCTGCTCCAATACGGGTTGGCGGGCCTTTAACGACTATTATCACGTCAGTGATAATAACCGGGTCCGACGACTTAACGTGCTCTCCGAGGCACGGGGGTGAAACACCGCCAACTTCGAACTCCGGGCTGGCACTGAGAATTTCTTAATCGGATATTTGACAACTAGTCAAATCAGCAACTTTTTTTTCAAAAGTCAAAACGCGTACTTAGTATGGATTTTGTATGAAATTTTAAGTAGTGTCGTCATCAAAGCTCGACGCACTTTTTTTACTTTTTTCTATAGTTTAAAATGTTTATTCAAAATAAAACTAGCAAAGATTTATTACTAATCACTAAAACATAATATATTTCACTAGTAGTCAAATACCCAATTGAAAAGCCCCAATACCAAACAATTTTCTGATGCCCTACCGGAAATCGAACCCAGGACCTCGTGATCCGCGGTCGACTATGCTAACCGCTAGAACAACGAGGCAGTCAAAGGGCGTTGCAAAAGGTGTCAACTCACCGGGGTCGTTGATGTCCACGAGCGAGTTGCTGAGCACGTTCCGTTTGATGATGCTGGTGGGCGGCGGGTTCTGCGACAAGCGCGACGGGGCCGCGGGGGCGGGGCAGGCCGGCGGCGGTGGCACCACCACGCTGAAAGAGCACAGTCATCATATTGAATAGAAGCAGGCGTTACTTTCCGGAAGTCCATGATAGTGAATGAACTACAAGTTTAATTCGCTATAATCCGCCACAGCAGACAAATCTGTGTGGTACAGTGCGTGTCTTTCACCTGCAGCATGCGACACCCACCACCCAGCAATTCGCAAAGGCACAACACCACACCACACAAATCCTCCAAATCACCAACGTACGTTGAGAGTGATTGGGCGGATTATAGCGAATTAAACTTGTAGTTCATTCACAGTCATCATCACTACAAAGAGCACGGAAAGAAAGGAAGAAAGGAAGAAAGACCTTTTTGACGACCTCCGTGGCGCATTGTGTAGCGCTGTTGTCTTAACCTGCGGAGGTCCCGGGTTCGATCCCCGGCAGGGTCAATTTGGGAATTTATAATAGGGATGATGACAACCCAATCAAATCAGCAACTCTTTATCAAACTTAAAAACGGTCTCCTAGTATGGAAGTTGTATGAAATTCACAATAGTGACGTCATCAAATTTCAACGCACTTTTTTTCTTTAATCTATAAATGGTTATCAAACTTAAAACTAACCGAGGATGTGAATTTTAAGTCTTTTGGGAGACCCTCTATTTAATAATCTGTTAGAAATAATCTATTTTTGATATAGGCATCATCCCTATTTCTTAATTCTCCCTGGTCTGGCCTGGTGGGAGGCTTCCGCCCAGTCATCATCACTACAAAGAGCACACAAAGAAAGAAAGGAAGAAATACCATATTGACGACCTCCGTGGCGCATTGTGTAGCGCTGTTGTCTTAACGTGCGGAGGTCCCCGGCAGGGTCTATTTGGGAATTTATAATTTCTGAATTTTCCCTGGTCCGGCCTGGTGGGAGGCTTCCGCTGTGGCTAGTTACCACCCTACCGGCAAAGACGTGCCGCCAAGCGATTTAGCGTTCCGGTACGATGCCGCGTAGAAACCGTATAGGGGTATGGGTTTAATATAACTGCCATGCCCCTAACAGGTTAGCCCGCTACCATCTTAGACTGCATCATAACTTACCATCAGGTGAGATCGCAGTCAAGGGCTAACTTGAAGTGGTTAAAAAAAAAAATTACTTACACTACTAGAAAAGTCATCCTAACCATCATAAACTAAGGTAAAAGCACTAATGGATGACACTTTAAGGAAACCGCGAACTTTAAGCATCCCTAAAAAATATAATAATTTCAATAGAAGAGTAAAAGTCATTCATATGGGTGCAGTCAAGGGCTAACTTGTAGTGAATAAAAAAAAAAAGAAAAGAAAGAGTAAAACATTTATTCTGCCCATTTAAACGCAAACTCATAGCATCTTTAAGGGCAAAACAACTGGGAGCGGATGCGGGCCGGGCTGGGTTGAGTTCCCTGTATCTATATGGACGACGACGAGCATCTTCAGGAGATGTTGACTCGACAATGCACGATTGTAAAGATGAAGATGCTCCGGTGTCGGAGTGGAACGTACGTTGAGAATAATTTGGAAGATTTATGTGGTGTGGTGACTATCGCAGGATACCCAGTACACAGTACCCGCATAGATTTACCTACTGTGGCGGAATATAGCGAATTAAATTTCAAGTTCTTTCACTATCATGGACTTCCGCATAGTAACGCCTGCTTCTATCCAATACTTTTCAATTATTTTACGTTTCATAAAAAACGCTGGCCAACTGCGGATTTCACACATCTTTGAGAACATTATGAAGAACTCTCGGGCACGCAGGTTTCCTCACGCTGTTTTCTTCTCCGTTTGAAGCAGATAATTTTGTTTCCCACAACGCAGTCGGGCGTCTATACCACTAGGCGATCACCGAAAGACGGAAAGGCCAATAGAAAAAGTAAGAGTGTGCGAGAGAGAGGGAAAGTCCAGCTACCCGCCTTAATGGCCTATCGAGCACTGATACATATCATTGAAAATAATGTAACCAACCAAAGCATTTCAATGAATTCTACATACCCGTGAACATGCACATGGTCCATGCACTGTTGATGGTCAATTTCAACATCCGCTACACCGCTGTCCCGATTCTCCATCACTGTAAGAAAAAAAAACTATCAGAACTTTAGAGCACATAGGGTTGTCTACGGTTGGCACTCTCGTCCTCAATGCGAATGGCCTCCATATCGTACATACAGTCTCGCAAGTTCTCCGCAAACCTACAGCGTTCGTATACAACACTCTTTACCAACGACCTCAATTTACATACACAGACCCTGTCAAACAAAGAATGTGAATTTACTAACGTCATCTAGTCTAAAATGCGGGAACTTACTTGCAACATATGCGCCATCTAGTGTGACAGCTTGAAAACGTATGATAAGGTCATAGATTACGTCAACCAAACACTTGTTGAAATTAAAACCGTAATTCGTGTAAATTCGTATTTGACAAATACGACTAAAATATAATAATAATTGATAAAGATTTAATATAAAATATAGGTAATATTATCTACGTCTAGAGATAAGTAATAATGGCAATTGACCGTTGCATGTATGCTTTAACTAATCTTGGTTGCTTTTTTGTCGTACGTACTAGGCTGGACTATTCTAGGCCTGTAATCCAAAACCAGTTTCACTTAAGACAGGTAGGTGCATGCACCCCAAGTCGGACGACCAAATTCTTACTATGAAAGGGCCCATCCAGTACCTACATATATATCGACGCTCTTTACCATTCCTCGCGGCGTTGTGAGCGCTCCTTCCCTTGCCCCTATTGAGCTTGGCCTCGATGCACATGGCCTCCATCTCGTCCATCTCGGCCATACTCTCGCGCAAGTCCTCAGCAAACTTGCAGCGGTCGTGTTATACTACAACACGCCTTACCATTCCTCGCGGCATTGTTAGTGCTCCTCCCCTTGCCCCTATTGAGCTCAGCTTCGATGCGCGTGGCCTCCATCTCGTCCACCTCGGCCACACTCTCGCGGAGGTCCTCAGCAAACTTGCAGCGGTCGTGTTATACTACAACATGCCTTACCATTCCTCGCGGCGTTGTTAGTGCTCCTCCCCTTGCCCCTATTGAGCTCAGCTTCGATGCGCATGGCCTCCATCTCGTCCACCTCGGCCACACTCTCGCGGAGGTCCTCAGCAAACTTGCAGCGGTCGTGTTATACTACAACACGCCTTACCATTCCTCGCAGCGTTGTTAGTGCTCCTCCCCTTGCCCCTATTGAGCTCAGCTTCGATGCGCATGGCCTCCATCTCGTCCACCTCGGCCACACTCTCGCGGAGGTCCTCAGCAAACTTGCAGCGGTCGTGTTATACTACAACACGCCTTACCATTCCTCGCGGCGTTGTTAGTGCTCCTCCCCTTGCCCCTATTGAGCTCAGCTTCGATGCGCGTGGCCTCCATCTCGTCCACCTCGGCCACACTCTCGCGGAGGTCCTCAGCAAACTTGCAGCGGTCGTGTTATACTACAACACGCCTTACCATTCCTCGCGGCGTTGTTAGTGCTCCTCCCCTTGCCCCTATTGAGCTCAGCTTCGATGCGCATGGCCTCCATCTCGTCCACCTCGGCCACACTCTCGCGGAGGTCCTCAGCAAAACTTGCAGCGGTCGTGTTATACTACAACACGCCTTACCATTCCTCGCAGCGTTGTTAGTGCTCCTCCCCTTGCCCCTATTGAGCTCAGCTTCGATGCGCATGGCCTCCATCTCGTCCACCTCGGCCACACTCTCGCGGAGGTCTACAGCAAACTTGCAGCGGTCGTGTTATACTACAACACGCCTTACCATTCCTCGTGGCGTTGTTAGTGCTCCTCCCCTTGCCCCTATTGACCTCAGCTTCGATGTGCATGGCTTCCATCTCGTCCACCTCGGCCACACTCTCGCGGAGGTCCTCAGCAAACTTGCAGCGGTCGTGTTATACTACAACACGCCTTAACATTCCTCGCAGCGTTGTTAGTGCTCCTCCACTTGCCCCTATTGAGCTCAGCTTCGATGCGCATGGCCTCCATCTCGTCCACCTCGGCCACACTCTCGCGGAGGTCCTCAGCAAACTTGCAGCGGTCGTGTTATACTACAACACGCCTTACCATTCCTCGCGGCGTTGTTAGTGCTCCTCCCCTTGCCCCTATTGAGCTCAGCTTCGATGCGCATGGCCTCCATCTCGTCCACCTCGGCCACACTCTCGCGGAGGTCCTCAGCAAACTTGCAGCGGTCGTGTTATACTACAACACGCCTTACCATTCCTCGCGGCGTTGTTAGTGCTCCTCCCCTTGCCCCTATTGAGCTCAGCTTCGATGCGCATGGCCTCCATCTCGTCCATCTCGGCCACACTCTCGCGCAAGTCCTCAGCAAACTTGCAGCGGTCGTGTTCGTTGCGCGCGTTGAACGTAGCCAGTCTACGTCCATCCACACGCCGTGATAGACGTATACCGAACGGGTAATCTAAAAAAACCATAAAGCTAGAATTAGTAGGTGGCAGGAGCGTGCAGTAATAAACAATAAATAGAGGCATAAAAGCATTGTATACCCTAGTCAATAAAGCTCAATGCTTATTTTTCATCATGCCCGGCCTAATAATAGGAATCTACGTAACAAATGCCTACCCTGGCTCCGAATGGAATACTGTGCACGCCACTGGTAGACATAACAAAAGAGATATTCCACTGTGTGAAATGAATCATGCTAGAAAAGGAACGCTTCCTCTTATTTTGATGTTTGACAAATATTTATCTCTCTCTAGGTAAATAAAGAATTTAAGAAAAGCCGATATCTGTCGCATCGGGGGACACCCGACGAATGCAGAGCAAAAGTAATTTTGGCCGGAATGTACATCAGATCAGATCTGGTCCAGTCCAAAACTATTTGGGCCGATCCAACCCAGATCAATTGGTCAGTCATTCAATACACAACAATTAAAACAATATCTAGTTATAATATAATAGTAACAAATCAAGGAAAATAAAAGAAGTTGTTATAACATTACTCAAGGAAATTAACGCTATTGTAACGATTTTTTTGACATTAGTCTCCAGCGGAGGCATCCAAAGTACAAATCTTCAAAAAATGAACACATACGTGGCACAGAGAAAAGGTTGACGAGCATTCCGCATAGAGGGAAGGACTGTCGAAACGTGTATGTCACTGAAGACTTCTTCTTGCTGAAGATCTTCGTTATCACTAGCAGGTCGTTGAAGAGGAACACCTAAGAATTAAAAATTACATTATCATAATCATAGCGCAATACATGCGTTATTTTATCATTTAATCTATCACGAGATGTAATCATGATTGCAAAAAATCTGTTTTTGGACCATTTACAGAAAGGTAAACTTTTTCCTACCCCAGGCGAAATGGATAAGTGGAAAGGACTCTGTGTATATAAAATAAGTTAACACGTCCACTAACGCAGAGTTTAATGAGCAATTTTGACTCTTTGTGAACTATTTTTGCTCGCTTAGTCCTTTTCACTATAGTAGAATGTTTAAAATTGTATAACAATTTTTGACGTTCCCAGTGTTGAAAGATTTTTATGAAATATAAATAGTGCTGGGGATAAAAAAGATTGATAATAACATGAATCACCTACAGTAGGCGGCACGAGTTACTATAGAAACGTCAAGCATTGTGAGTCGACGTCTCAATCTAAAAAATATAGGTCCAGGAACTAAGGCAAAATAAAATTGTAAATACTTATATTAATTTATTGTACATATTATGTATTATGTGTTATAGTCTATGTAAGTAAAATTCTTATCATCCCCTTCTATTGCATCACAAAACAGACTGGAATAATCCAGAACTTGCATCAAGAAACAACCGGTCAACCTCCTTTGTGTTTTCTCCAAGCAACGTGTCATTGGCGAAATAAATTGCGCTGTCTTGACTTAAATAAAAGCCAAAAATCAAACAAAGAAGAAGAAGGAAATGGTTCATTGACTCATTCACAAGACACAACTGAACCACGTCGCATCACTATTACCCTATATATGGCATCATTATTTTGCTATTTTACATTAGCTAATGTCAAAACGTACGTTGTTCAATTAAAAATTCGAGTATAGCTCTTTGTTAGTGATAGTACTTGAATGCAGTTTTATTCCGTTACGCTCGTGGTGGAAAACTGGAAAACCCGTTTAACAATGAAAATTTTGTGGAATCGTTGTGTTATAAATCAATATTTTAATAAATAATATAATCATACATAATCATAATCAAAGTTTGATAAATTAAACACTAAAACTTTTATGGCAGAAGTAATTGTATTACTTTTCAACTTTAAAGGCAAGAAATGATATTTATATTAATTTTTCTATCCAAAGACTTTTTTTACAGAGTCCAAACATCACAGACTGTAACCACATAGCTAGGTAAAAATACCACAGACAATATGCTACAATAGTCATCATATTTTTTTTATTACCTCTCTCTGATGAACGCCCGGTCGTTCCTTCTTATGTATGTCGGGTATTTCGTACAGGCGACAGTAGCAGACCAGCCTCCGGTGCGGAAGCGCCAAGTGGGGCTTCTTGCCGACGATCGTTGCTTGCACCTTCATCACCTGGGAAAGAAATACAATTTACTTACATTTACAATACAACTACTATTATAAATGCGAGTAAAAAACGAAAACAATAAAAACGTGTGGTGTCGTGGGACACCAGATAGGAACGAAGTTCCTTATTACATAAATATTAATTTCAAATTCTATAGTCTAGGCAATAAAGCTAGTTGACCTCAACAATAATTCCTCAGACGTCGAAACTTTACAATATGATGAGGTTCCATCAGTTCAACGTATACTATAAATATCCAATGAAAAAATCATGAAGGAAGTAAGGTTTTTTATACTATACCCAATTGTCAAAACAGGAAGATACATTATCGCATAAACGCAGTTTAGGTTTGATAATAAAATCGGTTTAAATATATATGTTCAGCATGATTATTTCGGTTTTTGAGTGTAAAAATACTACCTAATATTATTTAAAAAAAGAAATCGAGAAAATATTCAGTCATAAAAATAAAGTTTTAAGTTTTAAGTACCTAACTTCCGCATGGATATTTTTTTTGGATATTTTTGTATAATTTTTGTTTCATACCATACCAAGTTTCAACGACTGAGGATTTAATGCGGGGGGTCTCCATACAACGAAACGCCCCGTTGCCTAGACTACTAGTCGAGGTAAAAAGAAAAACCGCGAGAAGAGGTAAGAAACGTGAGCATGTCGCCGACATGCTCGCGTTGTTACGAAGACAAAAGGTTTTAAATATAAATATACTACATTCGAAATTAAACTTTAATGCTGTAGTGTTATGGTTTAATTTCGAATAAACTATACATAAAAATCTTACTCCACGCATTTTCATAACGGACGTTTTTTGGCGGCTAGGGTACCCCTCCTCATCGTCCCATAACATGGAACTTCGTTCCAAAATGTTTTTTGTAACGCTTCCATGGACCATCAGTTAATTTCCAATGTTTAGCACAAAGTTTTCCCGGAAATACGATCACATTTTAGCGTAAAATAGCTATTATTACGTAGGTAATATTGTCGCTTCCCAGTCTAAACTTGATCGCTTACAAACCTTATGTATAGTTGTGGCAGTGGATGTCTCCACAGTCAACAATACACGAAGGAGGCTTAAAAAATCCAACTTTTTAATTTTATTCAATATTTTTATAGCTCTTATTACCTGGGTAACATGGTCGCTTCCCGGTCTGAACTCGCTGGCCTTAACCCTATCGTATATCCCGGCTAACATATCCCGGTCAATGTCGCCACAGTCGTCGATACCGCGCAGGTTCCGCACAAAGTCGTCCAGCGACATCCGCGCTTCAGGCTTGAGGTTCGGCGTATGCAGGTCAGTGTTGAGCATTATTATTGCGAACGCTAGCACGAATATCTGTAAAAGAGATAATTTCAAGTAAAGGCATGATGAACAGATTAAATTTTAACAGGTTTCCGTTATCCATACTTCCACATCCATACTAATATTATAATTGCGAAAGTGTGTCTGTCTGTCTGCTACGCTTTCACAACCTCAACCGATCTGTTCAACCGATTTTGATGAAATTTGGTACAGGGATAGGTAGTATCCCGGGGAAGGATATCGGCTACTTTTTATTCCGGAATCCATACTAATATTATAAATGCGAAAGTGTGTCTGCTACGCTTTCACGGCCCATCTGTTCAACCGATTTTGATGAACTTTGGTACAGGATTAGTTTGTATCCAGGGGAAGGACACAGGCTACTTTGTGGGATACAAATGCAAGAGTCCCCGACAGTCAAAAAACATTAATCCACGCGAAAGAAGTCGCGGGCATCATCTAGTTTATAATATAAGTATAGATACGAGTTCAAAAAGTTTCATAACGTGTCCTTGGACTGTAATTTAGATCTAGAAATTAATTATAAGTAGAACTTTAAGCTAGAATAATATTATTATTTATTATTTATATATTATTAGCCCATAGGCTAGATGGTAGTAGACAATAAAGTTGCCGTTATATTGTAATAGAATTTTATGGTAAGAGGTACTCATTAGCCAATAGGATAGATGGTAGTAGACAATAAAGTTGCCGTTATATTGTAATGGAACTTTATGGTAAGAAGAAAAAAAAAATACCGTGTCCTGAGTCCGCAACCGCTGCACAAAGTCGGTATTGCATACGCAGTAACGTCGCGCGAACGCCTCCACTAGCCTTTCGATCTTTTGCGCTTCGCCCGGAAGCCGGAAGTGGGCTTGGTATCTCCTCAAGGCCACGTCCACCGCCATCCCTGACAGATCCAGCTCGTTCACGAAACATCTGGAATGTAAAATTTGCCCTCAATATCTCCGAAATCACAACCCTGCAAATCTGGAATATAAATGTGAAATGGAAACTCCAAAATCACATGAAAATCTACAGAAAATGTATAGAACTTGTCATCGTCTCCTATGAGGTATGATTGTCGCTAAATTATTGCAAATAAAGACTATTTAGGTCCAAATATGATTCAAACCCAGCTGTGTTTCCGCAGCCATTTTTTATTTTCTGTCAGTTTGATCACTTATTTTCAATAAGTAGAAACTATTTTGTGAACGTCTACATATTGTAACCTTTTCTTTTCTATGAAAAGAGCAACTGCTGAGTTTCTTGCCGGCTCTTCTCAGTTGAATCATTTTCCGAACCGGTGGTAGATTCTTAACGTTTCATAAGAGACATAAGTTGTCCTATATGAAATAAATAAATCATTTATCATTTATGAAAAGATGTCAACCGAAGGCCTGATTCGAAAAAAGCAGAAAATAAACATTATCGTCAAAATTATTATTAGACTTGTTAATAAGGTATAGACCAAGACCAAAGGACTACTATATAAAAGTATAAAATAACTAAACTTTTAATTTCCTTACCACATTCCTCTTTCCATACCCATTTCATCCTTTTCTTTCATGAAAAACAAGGTAAAACCTTGCAAAAAAATCTCAAACTGCTCACTATTAAAGTAGTCAAAGTAGTAGTAGTAAGTCTGTGTAAGAATGCAATGATGTTTTTATGGAAGAGTACAACATCAGTGGTTTTATTATTAAAGAGGGATTATCTTACGCTTTATTATGATTATCTACGTTACATAATATGAAACCAAAAATGCAACTTACTCTAACACAGCCATGTTGAACTGATTCTGCAGGTTGCCCAGATATTCCCCAATCATCTGCTTGCTGAGCCCTTTCCTCGTGATCAGGAATCTGGCCACTCCTCGAGGGGAGTTCTCCAGGAACCCTCGGGAAATCAGGTACGCTATTCCTCGCTCCGGCTTCTTGTTGAAGAGGTTTAAACCCACCCGGTATTGGCGTTTGCGGACTGTTTCTGATACCTGGATAGGAAAAGAAAGAATTCATTTAAAAAGGTGTGACGCTAATTTGATTGTCTTTAAATAATCCTGTCAATCAAGATGAAATAACTTTTCTAACATTACTCCTTCTGAAAAAAAGTTGCTCAGAAATTGGTCACAATTTTAAGAAAATCCCCTTTTTCTATACAATAGACCACACACTACTTCAATAAAGGCTTTAAACATTATATACTATTTATGTCTCTATATTATGTCTAATTAAACTTTGAAGTATTATTTCAAAGTTTAAATAGACACGATATGTTGGGTATTACACAATTATAGCATCCCTCCTGAAAATCAACAAGAACCTTCATTTTCGTCTAAATATGGTCGTAAAAGGAGGTGCAGTAAGGTGGTGTTTTGTCATATTTTATTTTAGAGTTTTTTTTTATCCACTACAAAGTTAGCCCTTGACTGCGAACTCATCTGACAGTAAGTGACAATGTAGTCTAAGATGGTAGCGGGCTAACCTATTAGGGGCATGGCAGTTATATTAAACCCTACCCCTTTTCGCTACAAAGTCTTTCTTTCAAGGGCGGGATGGTGTTAGGATTGGGCATTGATTGTCATCAAGCGGCGTACGGGGGTCCCTCATAGTACACTGGAGAGGGGCTCCCTTCTAGACTACTTGTTTTTTTTTAGAAACAAGTATTGCATGATATACCATTACGGTGTATCAAAAACCTGATGAGGTTTACACAAATACAAATTGTACATACTCTTATTTTAATTTACATAATACTAGCGATCCGCCCCGGCTTCGCACGGGTAGTACTTATAGTCCTAATAGTTTACACTCAATATAACCAGTAGGCAGTGGGCAGGTTTTAATACACTCAATACACCTGCCACTGCCGCCAGCACTATTTAATCTGAGCGCCGGCCGCAGTCGCGCCATTTTCTCTTGCACGTAACATTATTTCTATGATATCTCATAAGGTATTCATCTAAATTAAGTGGTGTAAAGGACAATTTTTATCTTAATTAAATACTTGAGTTGACTAACATATTTATTTTGATAAGGATATATACTATGTCGGTAAAAACACCTCTAAAATAGGTCAAAATACTTGTAGGGGCACTCAATACCTACATGATGACGTAAACATGACGCGGCCACGTTAGCCAATCACCTACATGATGACGTAAACATGACGCGGCTACGTTAACCAATCACGTGCCGCCGCCTGAATCACGATAACGAAGTGCTTTCGGAATTTGTACTATATATGGAAATATTAACCTACAACAGTTGGCCCAGCTGGGATCCCCGAGCATGACACCGGCTCGAAGGAAGATCTTCCTATTGCACCGGTCGAGCATACCATACGCTCCCGACATACTCACTTTTAAGGGTGGTTGGTGCGTATGCGGATGGTGGTCGTGCGTCGGTCGACAGCAGACGGCGGGTGGGGGCGCTTCGTAGTACGGAGGCGCCTCTTGTCTCTTCCACACCGCGTAACGTTCGCCTTCGTAGAGCGTCCCCGAGGCGGTCCTTGAGTGCTGTTGGAATTGCTGCTCCGGGATGTGGATGTGCGGTTCCTATATGGACATTAAATATTGAGGCCAATTCTGTTGGTCACCATCTCTGAACTAAACTATAAAGACAACTCTATTTGAAGTGAAATCTTCTTTAGGCGCGTTGAGCACTTTTTGGTAGTGGGTAAAAATGTGGAAACGCGACACCGACATCGTTCTTCTACACATAGTACAAATAGTACATTCGTAATTAAACTTTAATGCCTAAATTTTAAGGTTTATATTTTAACTAGACGATGCCCTCGACTTCGTCTGTGTGGATTAAGATTTTTGATTCCCGCGGGATCTGTCCTTCCCCGGGATACAAACTATCCCCATATCAAATTTCATCAAAATCGGTTGAACAGATGGGCCGTGAAATCGTAGCAGAAAAACAGACAGACGGACGGACAGGCAGACACACTTTCGCATTTATAATATTAGTATGGATTATTTTAAAAGTGCCTATAAATTATTCACTAATCTTACTAATATTATAAATGTGTAAAAGTACTTATTTATGTATTTATTGGAAAGTCTATTTAGTTTATGTATGTCTATAATTATTATTTTGTATATATTAGTTTATCAAAATATGTTGTAATATATGGTATTGGTTAGTTTATTTGGCTATTAGTATTTACGTTTATTATTATTTTTGCACCACCTCCCTTTATCTTCTTTTTCATTTTCTCCCTAACGTTAAGGTTGTCTTGAAGAGATCGCTGCTTAGCGATAAGACCGCCTTATTGTACCTACTTATAGTTGTATTCTTGTTTTTAACATGTTGTGTATTTGTGGTGTACAATAAAGTATATACATACATACAATATAATATGTAAAGTTTGATCCATTTATTGATGGTGAAGTTCAATATACAACGGCTTACCGGTGCCCTCGGCTGGTACGGCTGATGGAAGTGGTGGCGATGCTCCTGGCTGGAGGAGGAGGAAGAGGACTGCACGGAGGACATCGACCCTCCGCGCACTACCGCGCCACCGCACTCCGCGCGCCGCAGCGACACGGGGCTTTCCGCACTGTGGGAAATTGGGGGAAATTATTGATACCCATAAGAGAGATAACTTAGAAGAGCTAATGATCTTCATACGGCTGAACAAATTTTATTGTTTCATAGCCAATAACACTTTTGATCACATAATTACCTTCCAAAGAAAGAAAATAGTTATTTGTGTTATATGGGGCCAAAGAAAATTTTTGTTCCCCGAGGGCGCTATTTTGAATTCAGAGCGAAGTGAAGGATTCTAAAGTAGAATCCTGAGCGTAGCGAGGAATTCAATATACGCCGCCCGAGAACAAAAAATTTGGCCCCGAGTGACACACACTATTTTTCATCATTACGTATGAGAAAAAGCTAGGAGTATCAACGTACTATGTATGGACATTACCAATACGTTTAAGCACCAATCAGATTCACGAACGCGGACCAATCAGAACAGAGAAATGAAAAGTCCCATGGCCCTAAAAATTACATTTTGCTCCCGCTATCCTCTGAAGCCAATATTCGTTTTTCGAATAAGTATGATGAAAACTAAATAGGATACTGTAATCAATTACTATTAAAGGCTTTGTCTGAACGCCTACGCCTATACGCCTACACGACTACGGCTGAACGTAGTAATTTGAAGTATTGAGAGAATACTCGTTGATTACCCTCCCAGAGGGGTACTAAGTTGTAAATGAAATATTTATTTAAAAAGAGCAACCACCGAGAATCTTGCCGGTTCTTCTTGGTAGGAATGGCATTCCGAAGCATTGGTAGATTCACTTGACGATTCAAAAGTACTTGTAAAAGTTTATTTGAATAAAAAACATTTGAATTTGAATTATACTAAGTTTTAATGATAATAATGATAAAATCTTAATTTGTTGAAAAAACCATAGCTCAATTTGCTCCATGGCGCAGTGTTGAGCGCTGTCTTAACGCGAGGAGGTCCCGGGTTCGATCCCCGGCAGGGAATTTATAATTTCTGAATTTTCCCTGGTCTGGCCAGGTGGGAGGCTTCGGCCGTGGCTAGTTACCACCCCACCGGCAAAGACGTGCCGCCAAGCGATTTAGAGTTCCGGTACGAGGCCGTGTAGAAAACGAATAGGGGTATTGGTTTAATACAACTACCATGCCCCTAACAGGTTAGCCCGCTACCGTCTTAGACTGCATCATCACTTACCATTAGGTGAGATCGCAGTCAAGGGCTAACTTGTAGTGGATGAAAAAAAAAGTTTCTTAAAATAACCGTGGACCCCCAAACTAGGATAGCCCATGTCTTGGGGGTCAGTCTCTTGCCAGTGTAAAGAAAATAATAGTAGAAAAAGGTAAATTATTGATGTGAATACGCCACGTTACCACAGCCTAAGTTAGTTAGCTTAAGTTTTAAGGTAGGGTGGTAACTATCCACGGCCGAAGCTTCCCACCAGGCCAGACCAGGGAAAATTCAGAAATTATAAATTCCCAAATTGACCCTGCCGGGGATTCAACCCGGAACCTCCGCACTTTCAGACAACAGCGCTACACACTGCGCCACGGAGGTCGTCAAACAAATATGAACTCTAAAACAATTCATATAAGGTGCATACTTGAGTGTAATGCTGCTAGTCCGTTTCGGCACTTCGGGGGGAAACCGCCTGGCGTTAGCGGCTTGTATCGCCGCGAGTTGTTGTTGCTGTCGCGCGGTGGGAGACGATAATGGTTTACCGCCTGATGATAGCAGGTTTCCGTATATGGGTCCTGGAAGTAGAATACCATGTAGAATGTAGTATATTAAACAAAACTTGAGAGGTGTCAAGGGACACCCGGATGGAACGAAGTTCATCAGCAATATCCGGAACTTGTGCAGAAACACTGTCCGGATTCATTATTGTTATTATTTTTTATTATTTATTATGTACAATAAACCTGTATACACTGAACAAAAATAATCGTCGCGACACCACACTGTTCAATGCGAAATATAAAGACGAAACGAAAATAACTGGCTTGCTTTCTATGAGACAGCGAGAGAGAGAGAGAGAGAGAGAAAGACGGAGAAACGCAAACGCCGCACGGCTTACAACTATAGCAAAAAGTGTCGTTACAACTTTTGGTCTTAATTTTTTCCGTCTAGCTCCTCTCGCAATGCGCGATAAGGAACTTCGTTCCAATATTATGTGTGTCACCGTAAAATTGCTAAAACCGCCAGATTGCAATCTAACCCTTTCTCACTCGATAGATTGTAAACTTTCGTCAGATCGTGAACCGTTCAATGTTCTGAGTGTCAATTTTTGAAATATTCATTGTGTTTACGTTTTCTTGCAGGTTAGTTTAGGATTGGACATAAATAATCAGGACATAATTAATAACTTAGGTTCTATCGGGTTAATATACCTAACAGATTACAATCTACCAATAAATAATGCGTTAAATTATAATCTTTCGACAGTTTACAATTTCGCTAGATAGATTACAATCTTACGGTGACATGTATAATTATTTATGGTAGATATCTATATGTCACTGTAAGATTGTAAAAACCGTTAGATTATAATCTAACTCGCGAAATTCTAAACTGTCGAAAAATTGAAAACTGTTCAATGTTCTGGGTGTAAATTTTTGAAATATTCATTGTATTTACGTTTTCTTTTCTCTTTCTTGTAGGTTAGGTTAGGGTTCGACATAAATAATCAAGTAGTGCCCGGCCACAGGCCGGGCACTTAGGTTTTATCGGGTTTAAATACCTATCAGATTACAATCTACCGGAAAATAATGCGTTAAATTCTAATCTTTCGACAATTTAGAATTTAGCGAGTTAGATTATAATCTAACGGTTTTTATAATCTTACGGTGACATATATGTGTGATATTAGTATGTAGTGTTTATGTAGTCTATCTTATTGTATAAAACTAAATTGCTAGCCACACAACCCGCGATTTCCCCATTCCGATCACCAAAGGTTGTCTGGGAGAGATAGCTTTAGTGATAAGACCGCCTTTGCACGCTTCACTACGATTAAGCTTCTTTCCATTTTTAATTAATGTTTCTATAATCCTTGGGTGCAATAAAGAATTCAATAATAATAATCATGTAGCCAGTGAATAAACGGAATAAGTTTGGTTTGCATGACCTGAAACATTATTACTACTATGTATACTACTACGGGATTCCTGTATTTCGGAAACTAAAACCAAACCAAAGACGCCTTTAATGCTATCTGGCGCAAGAAAACCGCATCACTGATGTCCAAAGTCCGTGGGAGTAGCAACAGCATCCTGATTAGCGTAGGAAGATGAATAGTACTCTGATTGGGAAACTCATACAACGGACTAAATCCCTTTTAGTTCTTAGGTACTAACATATATTAAGTTAAAATTGTTAGTAACACTAAATTGGACCACAAATGTTGGCTGAATTAAATAATAAATGAAATGGAAATTGAAAACCCTGCTAGGAAATCAGGGGTTATAATTATTTCCAAAGATACTTTAATTAGCTCTGTTATTTTACATAAGGTTGGAGATTGTACAGAAAATTATTATCCACAATTTCAGTCATTTAGAGGTACTCCATCAACACATTGTAGCTCTGTCAAACTTTGGCGCTAGGAAACTTTTGCCCTGAATCTGTGAAGTTTAAATTTTAAAATACCGTATTTTAAAATTTAAAATTCACAGATTCAGGGCCCTTATGCCTTCCAAGTCAAAGCTAGCACATGTATTTTAAAAAATTGACAGTTATAGGGACAGAAGCCGATATAAGTGAAATAAAATAATTAAAATATAAACCTTAATAGTTGAGCATTAAAGTTTAATTACGAATGTAGTATATTTATATTTAAAACCTTTTGTCTTCGTAACAACGCGGTGTCGGTGAAACGAATCCACAAGTTTACCCCCTACCAAAAAGTGCTCAACGCGGCTAAAGAAGTTTTCACTTCAAAAATGTAATGAAAGCCTAACGTACCTGTATTATTTAACAACTGGTGGTTGTGTAGAGATTCATTATGAGAAGATGACGTGGATATGTTGGTAACAGATCCACTCACTGAACAACTGCAGACCTGCAAATATAAATAATTTAATATTTTTAGTAGGTACTTGTACATATGACAAAATACAGGTATAAGCCATTCAACTTCTTTGAAATAGTTAGCAAGGTTTAATGTGGACTTGAATTTGATTGATTGAACTTATCAGATCTTTCCCATACATAGCAAAACGCTTTAGAAATACTAAATGATCTAAATGATCAATAGGGATGATGACAACTCAATCAAATTCGCAACTCTTTATTAAACTTAAAAATACACTTCTAGTATGGAAGTTGTATGAAATTCACAGTTGTGACGTCATCGAATTCCAGCGCATTTTCTTTGTTTAATTTATATTTTAAAAGGGTTAACTAACCGAGGGTGTGAATTTTAGGTGTTTTGAAAGACCCTATATATATATATATATATATATATATCTCTATATATATATATATATATATATATAAATCAATTGCTGTTCGTTTGTCTCGCTAAAACTCGAGAACGGCTGGGCCGATTTAGCTGATTTTGGTTTTGAAATGTTTGTCGTAGTCCAGGGAAGGTTTAAACGATGAGAAAATATTGCGAGGAAGGTCGGGCAGGACAACGTCTGCCGGGCCCACTAGTCAGTTATAAATAATTTATATTTTGATATAGGCATCATCCCTATTATAGAAATAACAAGTCAGAATTAAAAAAAAATTAAATAAAGTGTGGCAGTCGTGGCCCTGCCAAAAAACTAACTAAAAAGTTAAAAATCTAAATTAATCTAGTTAAATTAGAATCTTATTCACATTTTTATTAAATGATATTTTTTTGTGAATCACCGGTCATTGAACTATAGTGTTATATATTTTTCGAATCTACTCATCATTTTCTAGATGATGATTATATATGTAGATTATATTATAGATGATCTTATTTTCGTTTTTTTTTCAAATTTAGTCTTTAATGCTTTAATAATAATAATGGGACCATGATCACCCCAACATATATTTTTTTTAATTTACTAGCCTTTGTCACCCGGAATAAGCTAGGGATTCTAAAGATACCTCATTCATCAAAATCGATTCAGGCGTTATTCAGAAGTTATGGTGGAATAAACAAACTCACATACATGAACCCTGAAAACAATATACTCCTTTTTTCAGGCAGTCGTATAAAAATAGGCTTATCCTTTTTGTTCTGTGTGAAACCTCAGAACTAGTGGTTACTTTTAATTGATATATTAAGTAAGCATTTATAAGAAGAAAATACGAAAAGCCACAAAAAAAGAGGAATCAGAGTGAGAACTCGCTTTGGCTTTTTAATGATAAGTTCCCAAAAAAAACACCGATGTTTAAAAAAAGACTAATTAAAAATATTCCAAAGAATTTTTGCTAATTGCAATAGTATCCATACTAATATTATAAATGCGAAAGCGTATCTGTCTCTCTGTCTGCTACGCTTTGACGGCCCATCTATTCAACCGATTCTGGTGGTATAGCGGTAGATTACATCCCGGGAAAGGACATACGCTACTTTATGTCCCGGAAAATTAAGGAGTTCCCACGGGAATCAAAGAAACTTAAACCGCGCGGACGAAGTCGCGGACATCAGCTAGTAAATAGTAATAATAGTCTCAAAAACTTTTGCTTGATCTCATCAGCGAAAACCACACCTTTTCAGGGAGAAATTCTGGTATATCCTAATATTAATGTTGTGTAAAAATTCAGACTCAGCCAAGAGAATATCTTTGATATTAAGTATTATTGACAATTTTTTCACAGAACAAATAGATATAAGTACTACACACATCAAATTTCGTTTTCCCACTCCCGCGCCACTTATGAACTTTCGTCACTCGAGTTATAAACATGAAATTGCTACATTTTTTTAAAACATTCTTCAACAAGTTTTCCGTTTTGTTATCCATTTTTATATTAATTGCTAAAAAACTTATCTTAAATACGTTAAAATACAAAACCGTGTCGCGTCTGACTGATAGCAATCGTTACGTATGCGCACTGTGTTGACATCACTATCATATTGCTATCCAAAATATGTACAAGGAAAAGTCATTCTTACTTCAACAAGTTAGTGTCTATTATAGTGTGCACTAATTGTGTTGTTACTCAAAGTATGGAAGTAATTTGGTAATTTTTCTTACAAATATTTACACTTATTATTAGAAAAACAAATCCGCGTACAGTGCAGCTATTTTGCCAAAATGTGAAGTAACTCTTAAGTAGTTACTCAATACAATATGAATTTCATTGTAAGTATCACTTCTAAATACATACTTTTTTATTATATCATAATATTACATTATATAACTAGATGTTACCGACTTCGTCCGCTTGGATTGATGTTTTTTAATTCCAGCGGGATCTCTTCAATTTTTCAGGCCATGCTTTCACGGCCCACCTGTTCAACCGATTTTGATGAAATTTGGTACAGAGATAGTTTGTATCCCGGGGAAGGCCATAGGCCATAGGCATTATCCCGGAAAATTAAGGAGTTCCTGCGGGAATTGGGAAACTTAATCCACGCGGACGAAGTCGCGGGCATCATCTAGTATCTAGTAATATGATATAATTGTCACTAGTTCTTCGTTGTTTCGTCCGTACAGCTAGTATAACTATAAGATGCACAAGTGTATGGACTTACCCCACTGTCGGCGTCTCCCCTGTGATGCGGGGGTATTTCCGAAGCGATCATGTGTATTTGATGTGCAGACTGTTGAACTCGAGCAACCATGGCCTCAACTTCACTTTGGGGATCACAGGGCATGTGGTTACTGAGAACAGAGAAATGTAAATTATTATATTATATGTTTCATGGACATGCTTTTACGCAAGGTGGAATTTGTAACAACCACTAAGGAAACAGAAAAAAAGGTTTCAACTTGTACTGTGATAAAAAATTATAACTCCTGCAGTCGCCGTTGAAAGTATTTCAGACCCGTGCATGGCCACTCTGGCATTGGCATAATAAAACAATCATCTTTACCCCATTGCCAACCTACTGATAACATGTCTCTTCTCAGAATGAGAAAAATTTAAGGCCCTAGTCCACCACGCTGGCTACTACTGGCTACTACTACTATCCACTACTGGCTGTCAATTGGGGTGCACACGTAGATTGCATCATCATAATATGTTTGCTGATAACTACTTGTACGGGAGCAGGTGACCGTAACAAAGGATGATCATCCTCCGAGCGGGTATTGTGCTCGGGGGCCACTGGTCCAACCGTTCATCTTTGGAGGTCGTATATATAGCGTAATTCAGAGAACGCTTCGTAATCGTGAGTTGAGTTCGTGGCCGCGTGAATCGTACTAGTAATGCCATCTATTGGATTATGTGCGGACTGCGAAGACCGCCACATACTTAATAATATAGGTACAATATACATATATGATACTTGATAATAAATAAATGAACAGTTACCTCATATCGATGTCGTGTCGTTCCCGTAACGACATGGACCTCATTGGCCTCGTAAGAGCCAGCACTTTCTCCGCACTGCCCGGACTCTTCTGCATTAACGTGTTCGCGTAGATATCGTTACCTGGAAAATATATAACAATTGGGTATTTGACTACTATTCAAATAAATATTTTTTTTAGTGATTATTAAATAGAGGATAACGTAATATCCACGTCCCCTGATAGTTTAATGTCGAATAACAATTTTAAATAATCGATTAAAGTAAAAAAGTGCGACGAAATTTAATGACGTCGTATTTCAGAATTTCATAATAAATCCCATACTCTAAGACGCGTTTTCACGTTTCAGCTTAAGGCTTCCCAATGAAAGGATTTTGAGAAATTTCACCCTAGCGAATCTAGGACGAATGGTATAAACGGTAACTTTACATCTTAAGTTATGTCTCAACAATAAATCGGTCTTCCTCAGTGACCTAACTAGATAAAGTTTCTAGAGAGGGTGATCTATGTAACTCGTCGTCTAGACGTTAGCAGCCAAACACATTTATAACAGTGATAAAGATAGATATAGGGAGCAAATAGCGATGTCACAAATATCTCTAACTTCCCATAGCCAGAAACAAAGCTATTTTCCTTCATGTAAAATAAGATTGATACTATCTTGTTATAGATCAAGGAAAATAGCTTATTATAACACACATAGTAATATTAGCTGTGATGCCCGCAACTTCCTGCGTGAGGACTTAGGTTAGTTATGCTAAACCCATACTTACCCCTAATCAGTTTCTACACCGTTTTGTACCGGAACGCTAAATCGTTTGGAGGCACGGCTTTGTCGGTAGGGTGGTAACTAGCAACGGCCGAAGCCTGCCACCGGGCCACACCAGAGAATATTCAGATTGATATAATTTCCCAATCGGGGACACCATCTACTTTTACCATAAAAGCTGACGTAATTACTAATTTCTAATGCATAAATAGATCTATCTCTATTATTATTTACAGCTCAGCGTTATTCAAGGATCAACACGAAATTTCGCGCCTCACAAAGTCAGAGCTCTAACCTAATATTGAAATTATAATAGACGTCGCGCGCCTAAGCCTTGGGCCTAAGGCATTAGTGATGCAAGCCTATGCATAATAATTAATGATATCACGGTTCACACTTTCAAGGTTGTTATTGTTTGATTTGTCACTGATTATGGAGTGTGCTATTAATTAATACTGAGTAAGACATTAACTTTTGTTGGTTTGATTTAGATCAAATATATATTATGTTGTATCGATAAAATCAGTGCAAAATCAGTCATTAGTAAGCCAATCAGCAAGACTGTTTTGCAATTGAGAACATTGATGTTAAAATGTTACTTAATCCGTACTAATATTATAAATGCGAAAGTGTATCCGTCTGTCTGTCCGTCTGCCTGTCTGCTACGCTTTCACGGCCCATGTATTTCGACTGATTTTGATGAAATTTGGTATAGCGGTAGGTTACATCCCGGGTCGTAAAAGCGTAGCAGACAGACAGACATACACACATTCGTTTTTATAATATTAGTATTGATTAGTGCTTAGGTCACATCGCAGATTAAATCCTATATATGTTTGTCTCTTCATTTCATCGAATTTTCTAATCACAACGATTCTAAAGAAGTTTCACTTCAAAAAAGTCTTTACCATTAACAAGTAGATGGTCAGCACCATCCTGATGCCTCCTTGCAGTAGAATCAGCTGCTTTCGCCATGGCGGTAATAGCACTGAACTTCTTCAGAAGCTGTCGCCTCCGGAACGCCCTCTGAATGGTAACAGCGGCCCTCCGCGCTCTCAGACCGCCGTATCGCCTCTCTAAGATCTCTACTTGTTTGTCTAACAAGTCCTGAGACATTTCATAACGACTGAAAAAAACAAAATGTCAAATTTCGCGCCTCACAAAGTCAGAGCTCTAACCTAATATTGAAATTATAATAGACGTCGCGCGCCTAAGCCTTGGGCCTAAGGCATTAGTGATGCAAGCCTATGCATAATAATTAATGATATCACGGTTCACACTTTCAAGGTTGTTATTGTTTGATTTGTCACTGATTATGGAGTGTGCTATTTAATACAGAAACACTTTAAAATTGAAGAACCATGCAATTTGGTGGATTTGACAGTCTACAACTTGGTAAAGGTGATGAAGAAGGTCATGTAACAAATTTTACTTTAGTTTTTCAATAGTTAAGGAAAGTGAAATTAATAAAGTAACATGGAAATAAGGGTTGTTTACAGCTTCCAAATGCTGATACCTGTTATAATTGTATTGATATAGGCCCCTAAGGATCGAAGATTATTATGAGATTGTTAGTGATATATATCTTACCACAGTATAGGTAATAGCACAATGATTTACTAATAGAAATCTTATTTTATTTTGTTTAAAAAGTGAAACTATCGAAAATAAAACGAGACACAAAGAAAATAGAGGGAAACAGAGTAAATGACAACCATTTTAAAAGATTTCTATAACACGATATTATATCTTGATTTTTGATACAATTAGTCATACAATCTCCATTAACTATTTTTATATAGGAAACAATGAAATGTACAGGTAAAGAGCTTACTGAGTTAAATATACTTTAGAAAAATTCTAAGAAGAACGATTTAGCTATGAATTATCTAAATTTAATATACAATGGTGCTTGCAAATAGAGTTTGTACGTGAAGATAATATGATTTTCTCGACAAAGGATCCTAACAATGCTTAGAGAATATCTTAATAATAATATGACTCAATTACTTAGATATTATTAAATTAGAAATTGGTGTAACAGTGACAATATCTACAGTTAGAAAAGATTGATTATATCCATGCCAGTTCAAATACGATAACGAAGATAAGAACATCAACGCAAATGAGTTATTTTTAATGAAAGTGATTTATTTATCAGACTTTTTCATTTATTTGACAGTCATTCTTGATTATGTTACTAACGTAGTCATAAATATTTAAAAGCAATTAAGTAGTAAGATTTTACTATCATACTATTTTTGGTTTTAGATGAAGATTGAAATTTTATAATGACTTATGTGTTTAAATATGGTTTTTATTCATGCGTTTCATGGGTTAGATACAGATTAATTTGAAATCTCTATTATTGGGGAAGGAATTCAAGGCAAGACGAAATTTAGTGAAGTCAATGATTATGTTACAAGCTTCATTCATTGGCTAAGTTACGCATACAAGTTACAGGAACAGTGTTATGGAGTTTTAGGTTAGTGATACGCATTCCTAGGGTTAGGGACATACCCTCGCGTCAATTTGCCACGTTTTTGTGGCAAAGTTGGATCTTTTTGTGTCATTCCGGCCGTGCCAATTCCCACATCCGTGCCTCGCCTATGGAAGATTTAATACATGTAAACCATAGAAGAGTTCTTATCTAGTAAATAGTGTTTGAGCAGAAATTTAAAGAAAGTAAGCAACAAAGCACCGTCGAGAATCTACAATAAGAAATATAAGAAGAATTACCTTATTAAGTATATTTACTTAATATCCCCCTTTCTCGACTATGGCTAAAAGTTTTACTTGGGTATGATTGATTCAAACCTTATAACTATTGCATTGTAGTCACTAGTCAGTGGAGCGAGCTATGGGCTTAATACAAAGCAGTATTGTTTTAATGTTGCAGTTTTTCAAATGTCACATCATAATGTTATTTCATCTGTGGTTACGTTACGATCCAATTTTAGGTCTGTCATAGTTTTTTTTTTTCACTGGATAAATTCATATTTTGCCTTGCAAAGCTTTATATTACATTAGGTATTGTAAACCACTCTAACGCTCTCTCTAATAGTTGACGATCCCGGGAGAACGGCAGCTCCACTTCACGCTGCTATGCCTTAAGACAATTGGGGAGATCCACTCCCCTGGAACGAGCCCATTATGGGCGTCGCTCCGGCGAGAACTTATAGAAGAACTTATTCTTTAAGAGTTCCCGGGGCTCCTCATTATGAGCTGAGGACGGTCACCGAGGGGGTTTTAGTGGGTAAAAATCCCACATAACCCGATCCTATGCGGTCGGGTATCTATGGAAGATTTCTCCCCGTAAACAATAAAAAAAGGTACTCTAAACCAAACTTGCTGAGAGTGTTCCATATATTATTAAACTTCACAGACTGAATAAATCTCAATAAAAAGTATTTCCTTATTCACGCAAGACAACGCGAGAGAACTCTGTTAATAAATAATAAGTCACAAATTATAATCTTAGTTGCATGATTTATCGAGCTTTTGTACAAAGTTTCTTCAGAATTAAGAACTTAGAAAGTTACTAGATGCTCAAGGCACATTGCAGGAGAGGAAAAGAGATGCGACCCACTTTTTAGCAGCAAAGGACTGAATGCGTAGTTTTTTTTTGGTGCTCAAAGCTTTGTCTTCTACTTTCAAATATCAATTTACTGCGGATGATAGAAACCTGTGATAAACTAATCAACTTTTGTTGATAAGGATGTTAATGTATCCTCATTTTTGTGAGGAACCAATCAATTTTAACAAAACATTGCGACGCATTTGCACCATTTTTTTATTTCCCGTACCGCACTGTGCATTATGCATTGCAGACTAGCTGATAGCCGCGACTCCGTCCGCGTGGATTGTGGTTTTTTGATTCCCGCGGGAACTCCTTAATTTTCTGAGATAAAAAGAAGCCCTTGTGTCATTTCAGACTATATAATCTATATATGTGTGCCAAATTTCATCCAGATCCGTTCAGCCGTTCTGGTGTGATTGAGTAACAAACATCCATCCATACATCCAACCATCCAAACTTTCGCACTTATAACATTAGTATAGATTACCTTGTAATTACCGCATTGCTTCGCTAGACTCAACTCGAGACAATGTGCTTGGAGCTTAACTTAATATAATGTTCAAAATAAATAAATCCGACGGTACGTAACGTGTATTATAATTTACTGTACTATTTTATAGCTTGACAACTGAGCAGTACAAAAAATATTTTCAATTGAATATGCTGCTATTCAATTTACATTCAGCGATAATTTTTCGAACATGGTCACATACCTAATGATGTTCTCATACCTGTTAGTATTTACGGCCATCTCGAAGCCCCCGAGCGGCGATGTACAACGGGGATCAGCCCGGGCACATCATCGCGCCTGTAGACTTGGTGGCGTGTGGGAGAGGCTTAGAGCTACAGTGAACATGGTTACATACCTAATGATGTTCTCATATCTGTTAGTATTTACGGCTATCCCGAAGCCCTCGAGCGACGATGTAGAGCGGTGATTCAGCCTGCGCATAGCATCGCGCTTGTAGACTTGGTGGCGTGTGGGAGAGGCTTAGAGCTACAGTGAACATGGTTACATACCTAATGATGTTCTCATACCTGTTAGTATTTACTGCCATCTCGAAGCCCTCGAGCGACGATGTAGAGCGGTGATTCAGCCTGCGCATAGCATCGCGCTTGTAGACTTGGTGGCGTGTGGGAGAGGCTTAGAGCTACAGTGAACATGGTTACATACCTAATGATGTTCTCATACCTGTTAGTATTTACTGCCATCTCGAAGCCCTCGAGCGGCGATGTAGAGTGGGGATTCAGCCTGCGCATAGCATCGCGCTTGTAGACTTGGTGGCGTGTAGGAGAGGCTTAGAGCTACAGCGAACATGGTCACATACCTAATGATGTTCTCATACCTGTTAGTATTTACGGCCATCTCGAAGCTCCCGAGCGGCGATGTACAACGGGGATCAGCCCGGGCACATCATCGCGCCTGTAGACTTGGTGGCGTGTGGGAGAGGCTTAGACAGTGAACATGGTTACATACCTAATGATGTTCTCATACCTGTTAGTATTTACGGCCATCCCGAAGCCCTCGAGCGGCGATGTACAGCTGGGATCAGCCCGGGCACATCACCGCGCCAGTAGACTTGGTGACAAGTGGGAAAGAGGCTTAGAGCTACAGTGAACATGGTTACATACCTAATGATGTTCTCATACCTGGTAGTATTTACGGCCATCCCGAAACCCTCGAGCGGCAATGTACAGCTGGGATCAGCCCGGGCACATCACCGCGCCTGTAGACTTGGTGACAAGTGGGAAAGAGGCTTAGAGCTACAGTGAACATGGTTACATACCTAATGATGTTCTCATACCTGGTAGTATTTACGGCCATCCCGAAGCCCTCGAGCGGCGATGTACAGCTGGGATCAGCCCGGGCACATCACCGCGCCTGTAGACTTGGTGACAAGTGGGAAAGAGGCTTAGAGCTACAGTGAACATGGTTACATACCTAATGATGTTCTCATACTTGTTGGTATAAACGGTCATCCCAAAGCCCTCAGGCGGCGATGCAGAGCGGGGATTCAGGCTTCAGCCCGCGCATAGTGCCGCGCTAGTAGACTTGGTGACTAATGGGAATAGCTTAGAGCTACAGTGAACATGGTTACATACCTAATGATGTTCTCATACCTGTTGGTATGAACGGCCATCCCAAAGCCCTCGGGCGGGGCTGCGATGTACAGCGGGGGTGCCGGCTCCGCAGAGCCCGCGCACAGCGCCGCGCCCGTCGACGCGTTCGACGCTGACGAACATGACGAGTTGGAGTGGTTTAGTGCTGGAAATAAAAAGAGAACTTATTTAAGTTTTGGCGGGAGGCTTCGGCCGTGGCTAGTTACCACCCTACCGGCAAAGTCGTGCCGCCAAGCGATTTAGCGTTCCGGTACGATGCCGTGTAGAAACCGAATAGGAGTGTGTGGGGTTAATATAAACTGCCATGCCCCTAACAGGTTAGCCCGCTACCATCTTAGACTGCATCATCACTTACCATCAGGTGAGATAGCAGTCAAGGACTAACTTGTAGTGGACAAAAAAAACACGAAAATCAGTAAATTATTGGAAGATTTTTTGAGATATAAACTTTTAAAGGCGCGACTTAAAGCAGTACTTAAGAAACTTATGACTATGACTTATGAGTACTTAAGAGACTTATGTTGACAGTTTGTATACTTTGACGTTTCTTAATTTATAAGGATTATAATTATAACACAAAAAGTCATTAATAATGAAACAAAATGGCTCTAAGCGTTGGCAGTAATAAAAAAAACTGGGGCTGCCAGATCATTTTTCGTACGGAACGTTCATACGTAAATTCAGCTTAAAATTATCCAAACTGAACAGCTGTTTCGAACCCGCAACTTTTTTAAATTATTTTTAAGGGAAAAAATGTTTTAAGTCCGCCAAGATTCTCTGATTTGCGTCGACAGCAAAAATTTTATAAAAACAATTATTATTTTATCAGAATAATTACGTAGAACCTACGTATGCCTATCACTAGATACTCGCAATATAAAAGAGACATACTCGTACCAACTAAATACGTACTAGATTTTGAATACTTCGTAGGTACATCAAGACACGCGGAAGCGTGTCCAGCCAAAGTTCAAAAAAACTGGCGAGCAGCACCGTGTGTAATATTACACGAACCATTTGGAGCCACTTTTGACCCCCTCATAACTCAAAAACTATTTCACATAAACATGTCAAATTTGGCGCATATATTGAGACCCGTGAGATACATATGTGCTCCAAATTTCATAAACACACCTCAAATGGTTATTTAGATATAAACGTACAAAAATCGTCATTTTTATGATCAAAGGTATAGATCAAAACTCTGACACGAGGCATGCTACCATTGCTTAAAGCCGTATTATTTTAATATTGTTGACGTTTCTGTTGTAGTGTTATAATCATTATTTTAAGGACGTCAAAGTACGTGACATTCAACCGTTAGTTTGAAACAATACTGCTTTAAGCGGTGGTAGTAACTCCTTAAACCTTCGTATAAACTAATAGAAAAGTCCTATTACAGTGTAAAGGATTATTTGAATGATAGCAAGGCATGGGTATGAATTGTTACAACGGCTGATTATGTAATGTTATATTATAAGTACATATATATAATTTCAAATATTTGTGAGATGGTGATAATAAAAAAAAAGCGGAGTTTATTGCGGGCTCTTCTCAGACCAGGGCACGTTTGGAACCCTCGTAGCTTTAGTTTTAAGATATCGTAGTTAATTATCACCATCACGTCTTATGCTCTGTAAGCATGACGTTCAGAAGGTGTACTTTGTAGGTACATATTTTGAATAAATATGTTTTGAGTTTGAGATTGAGTTCAATAATTTCTGTACAAAAAGTAATGATATCCCATCAAAAACATAAATGTAAAATGAGAGCCAAGTTCAAAATTGTGATATATATGCCGTGGTTGTTGACTTCAGCGACAAAAGAAGTGAGATCTATATGGGTGCCAAGTTCAATGGTCAGTCCTGCAATTTATATATCCCATCAAAAACATAAATGTGAAATGAGAGCCAAATTCAAAATTGTGATATATATGCCTTGGTTGTTGACTTCAGCGACAAAAGAAGTGAGATCTAAATGGGTGCCAAGTTCAATGGTCAGTCCTGAAATTTATTTATAACAACATATAATATTTTATAACAACTTAAAATATCATTTCTTCTTATAACTTAGTATAAAATGTTGAAGACTAAGGCTTTGGCTTGGCTAGTTTCCATATACGAATTATAGCCTTCACAAGTTGTAAATGTGTAAGTTCTTATTTTATTCTTCCGAAAATTTGGCTAGCTGGTAGAAACTGTACTTTTAGGTACCTACTTAATAATAATTCGTATATGGAAACTAGCCAAGCCAAAGCCTTAGTCTTCAACATTTTATACTAAGTTATAAGAAGAAATGATATTTTAAGTTGTTATAAAATATTATATGTTGTTATAAATAAATTTCAGGACTGACCATTGAACTTGGCACCCATTTAGATCTCACTTCTTTTGTCGCTGCAGTCAACAACCAAGGCATATATATCACAATTTTGAATTTGGCTCTCATTTCACATTTATGTTTTTGATGGGATATATAAATTGCAGGACTGACCATTGAACTTGGCACCCATATAGATCTCACTTCTTTTGTCGCTGAAGTCAACAACCAAGGCATATATATCACAATTTTGAACTTGGCTCTCATTTTACATTTATGTTTTTGATGGGATATGTATTACCTACGAAGCATTAAAAGCTGAGTAAAAACAAAAAAAAACGTGAGCGATAACCGTTCGATGCAGTAATTCACATTAACATAAACACAGACTGATACCGAGGGAACCGTTTAACTTTAATACATTCAACTAGGTAGGTACCTACTTATTTGTAATTCTCTCGCTCACAGAAACTTCGTCTGCGATAATAATATCATTATTCTGCGGGATTTCGTAAGCGATCACTTTGAAGTCTCGTTTTGGGGGGGAGGGGGGCGGCGCGGCATTCGATGAGAATCCAGCTCTTACAAATTAAATTAAACAGGTAACTACTAGATTGTGCTAGAGACTTCGCCAGCGCGGTTTTAGGTACATTACAATAGCCAGTCTTCCCCGGGAAGCATAGGCTGTTATAGCTTTTATTTGGAATTTAAAAAGTACGTACTTATTAACTTTAGATTATTTACAACACTTCCAGGTTTTAAGATCAGTTGCTTGTCGGTAGAGTCCGTGTTACAAACGTCCCCTAGAGGCAGTGCATGCTAAAATTATTCATCAGAAGTGGGGTACTTCCTACTTCTTTGAAGGAACTTAGATTTGGTACCAACCAGGCGAGGAGAAGCCATACATTGGACGCTATTGATGCTAAAATTATGACATCATACTTCATACCTACATCCGACATTGCTCGGCGCGTTGCGAAGCTAAAGTGGCAATAGGCGGGGCACATAGTTCGAAGAACCGACAGACGTTGGGGTCCCAAAGTGCTATAATGGTGACCTCTCACTGGGAAGCGCAGCGTTGGAAGACCCCCTACTCACTGGACGGACGACATCAGGCGAGTCGCAGGGAGCCGCTGGATCCAGGCGGCGCAAGACCGCGGCGTGTGGAAATCCTTGCAAGAGGCCTATGTCCAGCAGTGGACATCTGTCGGTTGATGATGATGATGATGATGACTTCCTACTTATGTGGAGCAACTCAATAAGCTGGGTACCCACCAGGCAAAGGTCTGTGCACAGCGGTGACGTATCGGTTGCCGTCCATGTAGCCCCGGTCAGGCTCGGCGTTGTGGCCATGGTGGCCGCTGTGTATACTGTGTTGGTGCGAGTAGAAGCCGTCCGGTGGATGCAGCGCGCCCCCTCCACCTCCCTCCTCCTCGTCCACCTTCTGAGAGAAGCTGGGGACAAATGAAAAGAACATTTAGTATTTTAGAACTTCAAGAAACATTTTTGCGTACGTAAAGCTAATGATAATATTATTTATGTAAGGCCAGAATTCCTTTGAAGAAGAAGAAATTGCAAAGTTTCTTAGTGTATAAACATAGTACGAGATACCGACTTCAGCGCAAGGGGTTCAGGCCTACCAAAGATCCCCAGCCTTGCTACGAGAAGCTCCCGACAACCTGGGCGATATTTTAGGCTTCTGGAGCGAGATCAGATGGCTGGAGTGAAAACTCTGGCGGGGAGGGGCAATTCACGGACAACAGACCTCCAACTGGAAGTTAAAGTGCAGGAATATGTCCAGTAGGTAGAAAGAAAGAAAAATTGTATTTAGGCAGGCCGAACCGCGCCCGGATGTAAATGACATTTCAAAATTTTAAATGCGCATTGCTCGGTACTTGTAATGTACCTATTGCCGTCAGCAGTTAGAACAGTAGGGTGTGCTGTATACAGATCAGATTCTATTGACCACGATTCCATTTTGAGAGGTTTCCATACATTTATCTCTACCTATAAATAAATAATTTATGTCATGTAGTTACATTTTAAATACGGTGACTCATAGTAGGTATAACGTTTTTGAGTGTTACCACGTAGATATTCATGGTTGAATAATCACCCATTGATGATACTGGCGTTAATTATCTATGCATGGAAATGATAGTTTAACGTCAACCCAATCTGCAGACTGTATTATCACACAAAATGTTTTAAAACGTGATTAACGATTAAACCAAATGGCATCGTGGTTAAACCTCAACGTCAAAGCATATTGGATATTTTGGCTTGGACACTTTATCCACGCAAATACTGTCAGAAATTAGAAACCCCCAAGATGCTCTTAACATTTTAATTTCCCTAAATGTCTCATTACTGTAATACCTCATTACCATTTTAATTTTTTTAATAGAGAAATGCGCTTTCATTAAAATTACTATCTCACTGTGACCTCATTATGGCTGTTTGTTTGAAAGACTGGAAGAAAGAGACTGAGATCCGTAGCTGCCCAGTGCCTGCCCACGAACAAGCGGCGCGGCAAGCAGAGCGGCGTGCGAGCGAGTCTTTTCGATTCAGAGTTAGACATATCGCCCATTACTTTTCACGTGGTTAGACGTTTTGCTACATAAACTTTCTAATCTTGAGGGGAAAACACAATAACAGGATTAACTAGGCTAAAACTAAATAACATGAACGTTTTAATAAATTATTTATCATAGTATTACGTAAAAACTTGTATGTATTAGCAAAAAGAGATATGGGCTGCATAATCCGGCCTTTTTCAAAATGTTATTATTTTAAAAATAAACTAAAATCAGCGATTCGTAAACTACAATTCTCAATACTTAATGGCACTCATCTCGCACTAAATTAAGTCTAATCATGTGAGTTGTGACTAGCCATATG
Organism: Erebia palarica; assembly: GCA_964035005.1. NCBI lineage: Eukaryota > Metazoa > Arthropoda > Insecta > Lepidoptera > Nymphalidae > Erebia > Erebia palarica. The sequence goes on from OZ035992.1 coordinate 6,383,552, forward strand.
GGCTTGGAACCATCTACGAGTAACTCATATATATAATGCAGCAATTAAACAAATTGCCGCGCCGCGGAACGCTTTCGCTCATAGTAAAAAGTCCGTGGGCTTGTCCTTACTAGCCAGTTAGCCCGTTAGTAGGTTAGGCCAACGAGCTTTCAAACATTACTGGCTTCAAGTATTTGCGTTTCACATATCTTAAGCGTTATATGATAACTTCATGTACGAAACTTTAGGTTTAAGTATAATATGAAGAATAAAATTAAAAGTTAAATAATTTCAACTATCTGTGACCATAATAAAAAAATGATATTATCTGGTTGAATCGGCATTCGGCAAGAGTTATTATCATCTTAAACCACTTACACTGCTGAGCACGGGTTTCATACAGTTCACCACGCTGGCCAAATGTGGTTTGGCAGACCTCACACACTTTTGAGAACATTATGCAGAAATCTCAGACATGCAGCTTACCCCACGAGGTTTTCATTTATTAACTGAGCTTTCTCGTTTCACTGAACATGGAAACTTACATTATTACATGAAGTACTTAACTTGTATAGTAAAAGTGTAATTATAGTTTCCATTGTGAAAGACCAACCAAAATAACCGACTTTTCACAGGCGTTTGAACTGTTATCAAAACCCACCTCGCTTACATCGCAAAGATAACAAAATATCACCGAATTTTACAGTTTGTTTTTTTTACCTACCAGTAGGTACCAATTAGTAGAAATCGGTATTACTCACAGGTAAAACCACTTTCGTACTTTACGTTCAATTAGAAATTAGAATCGTAGCTAAACAAAAAAGGGAAATATCGGCTTAAAGATGAAATTGGTATTAGGTGATCTGTGCCGAATACCTACTTTCTTTAAATTTAAATCAGTAGCTGTAAGGCCGTCGTCATTCAGAATAATCAAATGGGAACACGTCATGAAAAGATGAAAAGGAAAACTGACTAACTAATCTATCAACGTACAGCTCAAACAATTGGGCGGATCGGGCTGAAAGAAAGATACCTAGCGTGGGCATGTAAGTTACTTACTATAGTAAGTTTAGATACATGCCCACTTACTATAGTAAGTTTAGATACGTGCCCTCGCTATCTTTCTCAGTAGTTACAACTGAGTAGTAACTACTAACAAAAAATGATTGAAAATTCTACCCCCAATTAATGGGAGTTAAAACGCACAGTTTAAATATCTGGTTATTGCGTTAAGATTAGATATGTAACTACTTTGATACATAACATACCCCAGTAAATAGTGTTTGTAGTATTTCCACCCGTGAAAAACCAGAACGGATCAGCTAGTCTAAAATACATTGTTTTCTGCTTACAACGCGAAATGTTTATACTCGTAATCTCGTAGCCTGAGAACGTTATCATTTTGGGGTGACCTATTTTACCGCACGGCACAACCCAGCGGTTTCAGTTACCTAGCGTAAATATTTTCATTATCTTGTGTGTTTGCGCAGCGAGGAAAAATAAAGGTGATGTCGTAACTTTAGATTTTACCCTGTTTAGTGGAGATATGTATAGTGGTCTAGTCTAGATGTTATATTCTCTTGGTACCTTAATTTCTGCAAATACAAAGTTAAATAATAATCATCAATATTTTATGCGGTAAGTGGAGATTCAGCCCATCGCTTAAAGACTTGGGGGACTGCGTCGAGTCTTTCGCATTCGGAACAAAGACTCAATTCATCCATTCAGTGCCTAATGTGGAAGCTTAAGAACACGTAAACACGGGTGATGTCGAAACCATAGATGTTATCCTGCACAGAAGAGATACGTTCATCTCTCTAGATGTTATGTTCTCCTGGTATAATATATCTATCCTGGTACAGATACAGCGTTCATCCCATTTCATTTTTGTTTTTTTATTCGACAAGGGTATTGAGATGAGATAATGTGGCTCTTACTCGAAGCAGTTATATACAAAAGTATGATTTAAAACCTCATAACCTAATTGTACTGGCGCGATATACAGTAGGTACTAGGTACCTACAGGTCTCTACTGCAGCCGCTAAAAGGATCTGTGTTAATCTAGAATAAATCATTTCTTAGAAAAGTCATTAAAAGTTGCTAACAGAAACTTTGCTTATCAAAGCAACTTAGATAAACCCGCTCAGAGTTCCTAGAAATGTCACTAGTTTCATTACTGTAGAAGATTCTTCAAACGCTTAAATCAAAGGTCAAACAAAATTCTCATTAAACTCTTAAGATAGGTTTTGCTTTGACATTCAAAACGAATAGTCATGTCGGCTCTCCTGGCTCGAAAGATTTAGGCGCAACGTACACCAACGGTAGAAGCGATACCAAGGAGCGCAGCTGCGTCTTTCTTTGATAATACATACTCAAACGAATTTTTTAACTTTCACCCTATCGCGCCCAAGGGACGTGGGGTACTTTTGGGTACATTCAAAAGCGTACCCCGTGTTTCTTTTAGTAGGTATAGGTAACTACTATACTTTCAACCGTTAGTCATTATAGCGTTGTTATTAAAACGACGAGTCAACTCTACTCTGTCGGTCTGCACTGTCCTTTAGGAATGTAGACCCGATTCCCGAATTATTTCTCACTAAACATGCCGAGAATTTCTCGCTATTTCTTTGTAAAATCCTCTTTGACTTTCAATAAAAGCAAGAAACTTTCTGGATTCTTTAAAATGTGTGGAAGAATGACGGTTTTCACATTCCAAGTAGGTTTTAAACTAAGATTTATTCAAATCGAGTTAGCAAGCTCTGTTGAATCTAGAATCTTCAAAGAACTGATTGAATGCGGCCCTGATTCTTAACGTTGATTCCTACAGTGTTAAACCCGGGAATAAATCCAGTGCTTACATAATACAGAGCAGGTATTTTCATTTTTTATCATGTCTTTGCCTAACCTATAAATAAAGCTAGTGATAATAATCGTTACAAAAAAACTTAAGAGTTTAAATACTCTTAGTCGAATCGTATGCGGAAGGACGTGGGAACCCACAGCATTATTATCCCAAGAAAACTCCTACCATTATTTGATTAACGGAAAGGGGTCACGACCCTCAGTAATGAGGAATACAACGCAGAGAGAAAGGAGAGAGAAACCTAGTTTTTTCTGTATCTCTTCAAGCTCAAAATATAACATCCGCCATTTTTTCATTGATGACAGCTTTCACCATATTTTCTTTCGTTAATCCGTCAAAAAAGCTGCATAGCGTCCGCTATACTGCGGCGTTTCCCTTAATTAACTATAGTATAGCTTAACTAATGTATTAGTATTGGGCTATAGTACCTATTGGCCAAGTAAGTTTTAGCCAAGTATTAACTTCCAAATTGATCAGCTGAAGCGTCATAAGTAAACCAAAACTGTCCGATGTAGTTATTATTTGCAGATTCGTTTTTTATCCACTACAAGTAAGCCCTTGACTGCGATCTGACGTGATGGTAATTAGTGATGACGCAGTCTAAGACGGTAGCGGGCTAACTTGTTAAGGGCATGGCAGTTCTATTTTACCTATACCCCTGAATTCGTATGGCTACACTTGGTCAAATCGTACTGTACTCAATGTTACGGTAATTTCATTACGCTCCGACAGACGCGCGCGATGTGCGGGGGAATAATATTATAATGTACTGTTAGCTGATTATATGCCACTACTTTATTAGCTTTCTTCATTATCGACATGGACTCAATTGAAACCTGCTTAAAGGTTTATGTGATATGTATGATTTTGCGATGTTTGCATTCTTGTTTTGTATGTCGACATGAAATTACTTAGTTCAAGACCTAGATAACTACAAAGTTTATCTGCTTTGACGACCTCCGTGGCGCAGTGTTGAGCGCTGTTGCCTTAACGTGCGGACTGCGGAGGCCCCGGGTTCGACCCCCGGCAGGGTCAATTTGCGAATTATAATTTCTGAATTTTTCCTGTACTGGCCTGGTGAGAGGCATTGGCCGTGGCTAGTTACAACCCTATCAGCAAAGACGTAATGCCAAGCTATTTAGAGTTCCGGTACGATGCCGTGTAGAAACCGAATTGGGGTATTGGTTTAATATAACTGCCATGCCCCTAACAGGATAGCCCGCTAGCATCTTAGACTGCATTATCAAATTCAAATTCAAATGTTTTTTATTCAAATAAACTTTTACAAGTACTTTTAAATCGTTAGGTGAATCTACCACTGGTTTGGAATGCCATTCCTACCGAGAAGAACCAGCAAGAAACTCGGCGGTTGCTCTTTTAAAATAATCCATTTACAATTATTATATATCAATGTATATGTTTACAATTTCGCGAGTTAGATTATAATCTAACGGTTTTTACAATCTTACGGTAACATATATATGAGTAACCGCTGTCCTTAGCATTGCTGGAGCGATCAAATCCATGCTCCTCTATCATTTACATAATCTTCAACAGTAGATATAATAAGCTTTATTCAGGAGCTTCCTTTTAATGGATTTCTTAAATTTGTGTATAGGCAAGTTTAAAATAGGTTGTGGAATTTTGTATTATAAACGAATGCTCATTCCCTCGAATGACCTTCTGACTTTTTTGAGGCGGAGCGATGGAGTCACGAGCCTTTTACGGCCTCTAGGTTGCCTGTCGTGCAGATCGCATTTTTTTGTAAATATGGATTTGCTGTTTTATAAAAATTATATTACTGTAAATATATTGCGAGGCTACAGTTAGAATACCAATTTCTTTAAATTTCTCTCTAAGGGAATCACGCGGTTTTAAATTATAAATTGCACGTATTGCCCTTTTTTGTAGTACAAAATTTTTACCGACATTTTATAAAATCGCGAATTTCATATAATTATAAATGATTTGGTGAAATAATAAATTTGTAAATGACACTAACATTCAGCAATTTTGCAAAGGAAATCATTTGCGAATTGAGTACTTGTCAAATGATTTTTTTACAAAATAGTTTAATATTTATAGTTAACTAGCTGATGGCCGCGACTCCGTCCGCGTGGATTGAGGTGTTTTAGGGGAATGAAAATTAGTTATAAACCTATTCTCATACCTACTGAATATACATATGAAATTTCATCAAAATCGGTCAAGCCGTTTCGGAGGAGTATAAACACTAAAACTGTGACACGAGAATTTTATATATTAAAAAAGATAGACATTACTAGTTTTGAAAAGTTTTTTGTGAAATGATCATTTGTGAAACGTTTTTTGTGAAACATTAGTGAATCTAAAAAAAATATTAACATACCTAATTCACAGTCATAATAAACCACAAATGGGCGTTAGGTAATCACACCACTCAAAGGTCCATTGCACCCAGCGTAATTATAATATGCCCGAATATGGAATGTAATTATTCTATTCATTCATTCATTCCAGTGAGCAACGCGGAACGACGTTGTACCTTGGCAATGGCCATGCGCGGCCAAGCGCGAACTCCTGTAGTTTTTCATCGGTAAGGATTGCAATTCGTGCTATGTGATACGCACCAGGTGATAATATGAGGAGCTGAAGAACGGTTATTTTTTATACGACTGCCTGAAAAAAGGAGTATATTGTTTTCAGGGTACATGTATGTATGTATGGTCAAGCGCGAACTCCTGTAGTTTTTCATCGGTAAGGATTGCAATTCGTGCTATGTGATACGCACCAGGTGATAATATAAGGAGCTGACGAACGGTTATTTTTTATACGACTGCCTGAAAAAAGGAGTATATTGTTTTCAGGGTACATGTATGTATGTATGGTCAAGCGCGAACTCCTGTAGTTTTTCATCGGTAAGGATTGCAATTCGTGCTATGTGATACGCACCAGGTGATAATATAAGGAGCTGACGAACGGTTATTTTTTATACGACTGCCTGAAAAAAGGAGTATATTGTTTTCAGGGTACATGTATGTATGTATGGTCAAGCGCGAACTCCTGTAGTTTTTCATCGGTAAGGATTGCAATTCGTGCTATGTGATACGCACCAGGTGATAATATGAGGAGCTGAAGAACGGTTATTTTTTATACGACTGCCTGAAAAAAGGAGTATATTGTTTTCAGGGTACATGTATGTATGTATGGTCAAGCGCGAACTCCTGTAGTTTTTCATCGGTAAGGATTGCAATTCGTGCTATGTGATACGCACCAGGTGATAATATGAGGAGCTGACGAACGGTTATTTTTTATACGACTGCCTGAAAAAAGGAGTATATTGTTTTCAGGGTACATGTATGTATGTATGGTCAAGCGCGAACTCCTGTAGTTTTTCATCGGTAAGGATTGCAATTCGTGCTATGTGATACGCACCAGGTGATAATATGAGGAGCTGAAGAACGGTTATTTTTTATACGACTGCCTGAAAAAAGGAGTATATTGTTTTCAGGGTACATGTATGTATGTATGGTCAAGCGCGAACTCCTGTAGTTTTTCATCGGTAAGGATTGCAATTCGTGCTATGTGATACGCACCAGGTGATAATATAAGGAGCTGACGAACGGTTATTTTTTATACGACTGCCTGAAAAAAGGAGTATATTGTTTTCAGGGTACATGTATGTATGTATGGTCAAGCGCGAACTCCTGTAGTTTTTCATCGGTAAGGATTGCAATTCGTGCTATGTGATACGCACCAGGTGATAATATGAGGAGCTGAAGAACGGTTATTTTTTATACGACTGCCTGAAAAAAGGAGTATATTGTTTTCAGGGTACATGTATGTATGTATGGTCAAGCGCGAACTCCTGTAGTTTTTCATCGGTAAGGATTGCAATTCGTGCTATGTGATACGCACCAGGTGATAATATGAGGAGCTGAAGAACGGTTATTTTTTATACGACTGCCTGAAAAAAGGAGTATATTGTTTTCAGGGTACATGTATGTATGTATGGTCAAGCGCGAACTCCAGTAGTTTTTCATCGGTAAGGATTGCAATTCGTGCTATGTGATACGCACCAGGTGATAATATGAGGAGCTGAAGAACGGTTATTTTTTATACGACTGCCTGAAAAAAGGAGTATATTGTTTTCAGGGTACATGTATGTATGTATGGTCAAGCGCGAACTCCAGTAGTTTTTCATCGGTAAGGATTGCAATTCGTGCTATGTGATACGCACCAGGTGATAATATGAGGAGCTGAAGAACGGTTATTTTTTATACGACTGCCTGAAAAAAGGAGTATATTGTTTTCAGGGTACATGTATGTATGTATGGTCAAGCGCGAACTCCAGTAGTTTTTCATCGGTAAGGATTGCAATTCGTGCTATGTGATACGCACCAGGTGATAATATGAGGAGCTGAAGAACGGTTATTTTTTATACGACTGCCTGAAAAAAGGAGTATATTGTTTTCAGGGTACATGTATGTATGTATGGTCAAGCGCGAACTCCAGTAGTTTTTCATCGGTAAGGATTGCAATTCGTGCTATGTGATACGCACCAGGTGATAATATGAGGAGCTGAAGAACGGTTATTTTTTATACGACTGCCTGAAAAAAGGAGTATATTGTTTTCAGGGTACATGTATGTATGTATGGTCAAGCGCGAACTCCAGTAGTTTTTCATCGGTAAGGATTGCAATTCGTGCTATGTGATACGCACCAGGTGATAATATGAGGAGCTGAAGAACGGTTATTTTTTATACGACTGCCTGAAAAAAGGAGTATATTGTTTTCAGGGTTCATGTATGTATGTATTTATGTATTTGAGTTTGTATATTCCACAGTAACTTCTATACGCCTGAACCGATTTTGATAAATGAGGTATCGTTAGTATCCCTAGCTTATTCCGGGTGACATAGGCTAGTAAAATTTAAAAAAAAAATTGATGGGGTGTCCATGGTCCCGCATTAAAGACTAAAGTTGAAAAAAATAAGATTAACTATATAATCATCATCTAGAAAATGATGAGTAGATTCCAAAAATACATAACACTATAGTTCAATATCTAGTGATTCACAAAAAAATATCATTTAATAAAAAATGTGAATAAGATTATTAACTGGATTAATTTAGATCTTTAAGTTTTTAGTACGTTTTTTGCCAGGACAGTCGTTTTATTTAATTTTTTAAATTATTATTAACATTCTGATCAATTTTCTTTTTACAAGTTATTAGAAGTTAGCCGTGCACCTGGTGGTTACAAGTGATGATGCAGTATAAGCGTAGCGTAGCTAACCTGTTAAAGGTATAGCAGTTATATTAAACTTACCCCTAATCGGTTTTTACACAGCATCGTATCGGAACCGCTCGGAGGCACGTCTTTGCCAGAACGGTAACTTTTGATAAGTAGCCACGGCCGAAGCCTCCCGCCAGATCAGACAAAATTCAAAACTCCAAAGTCTCTGATTTCGATCAATGAATACAGCTACTAATCTGAGCTCATTTCCAAGCAAAAGGGCTTTAAAGTAAGTCTCAAGAGTACGTGATTTCGATCAAAAAAGGAGATCAAAGGCTTTCATTCGGATTTTTGCTCCTCCAGTAGAACAAATAGATTCTAGGTAGTTATCAACTTTATCAAGGCTATAAGTACCATCTGATGATCACTTCAAATAAATGGGACAAAGTCCCATTAGAATCATATGCAGGGACTGAAAAACAGATTCATAAAGGTTACAGAAATATAAGTGTTACAGAATGAAAGTGTAACAGAATCGAAGCTGTAACCCTTATGAATGTGTTTTTAATTCTGTTAACCCGAAACACTTATATTTCTATAACAGAAACGAATCTGTACCAGAAATAAAGGGGTTTAAACTGTAACCGAAATAGCGACGTTGCCAAATTTACTGATGGCGCGTATTCAAATTTGAACCTAAGGTGAAAGCACCGATAGTTGCAATTGTTTTAAGAAAAACATGGCCATGTTGTGTCAGTGTCTGTCAAGTCCAATAAAGTGAGAAGAACGCGTTGTCACACCGTGCAGTTTGTTTGGGCATGTACCTATTAGGGTTACAGATAAAAACACTTTTTAACTGAAATAAACGGTTACAGCTTAATTGGGTTACAGTATCGTTTCTGTTTCCGTTTTAGGTGTTTCTGTTTTATAACAGTATTTAAACCCCTTATTTCGGTTATTGTTTCAGTCCTTAATCATATGTATAGTACTATCAATTGATAAACGTGTCAACATTGGTATCGAATAGTTTTGTAAATCGATGATCGAATATTAAAATAATGAACAGTTGATGGCGCATGATTATTTGAAATTATTAGAATAGGCGATTCAAGAATTTACCATTCCATTGGATTAATTAAAAAAAAAAACATTATTCACTTAATGTACTCAGCTAAAGAAAGTTCATATTTTGAAAGAGAGTCGGCAAAACATTTCATATTAAGTAAATTACTATAAACAAACGATCTATCCAGAACAGTCGAGAACAGTTTAAATTATAGTGTACATCGGTTTCCACTGACTTTCTATAATAACTTCGTGACTACCTAGGTTAGGTATCCGTTGACGTTCTCGACGCTAAGTATGTGATTTCTAGCGGACCTTAGCAAATACTATCGCTTTAGTGTTCATTTAGTCCTGCCAACGAATGTTTGTTTAGTTAGTGCTTAGACCAAGAACCAAGACTAAAGTTACGAACGTAGTATACATACGTACAAAAGTTTTATTTGATCAATTGATCGTGTGTTTGTTACCGACATCAGTTGATAATACCGTATAGAAACCGATTTATATTATGAAGAATATGGGTTTAATATTATAACTGCTACGAGTATAACAGGTTAGCCCGCTACGCTCGAATATCCATTCGAGTTATGTAAAATTTGCTCAATAAGGAGTAAACTACGTATTATTAGATGATATATGCTCAGTAAATGATATTTTAGCCTAAATCAAAGTAACTAAGTTACAAAGTACAACTCGTGCTTGCCAATCTCATTGCCCTGTCGAATGAATTTGCTTACTTGTCGAACTTTATCCATATAAGTTATACTCAAGCGAGGAACGGCGCTCTATAAGCTTAGTGAATATCTACATTGCAAGCAATTTCAGAGCTAAATTGATCTACGATTTACTGAAAATCCTGTCGATGTTTGAGTTTAATGGGACTCGAAACTATGCTAGCAAAAATCTTGGTATTTCCATAAATCATACATAGCCGAGTATATGCTTTCTCTTTGTCAAACTTACATGTAGGTACGTTTTAGATATTTATCCAGATTATAGACTCTACAACTTTTGAATCATATAGTCATACAATGATTTACTGCTTTTAGTTCTGTTTATATCTGATTGGAAAAGGATGCATTTTGTGTTTAAAATTATCATGCGCTGCAACGATAGAAAAAGTGACAGCATCACCAGTTTAGGCAGTGTTGTGCAAGTGGCCTTAAGTGCCGATTTTACCAGCTACCGAATAAAGTTTAACCTACGAATTAAGTAAGTAAGTAAAAACACTTTATTACACACAAACAAATAACAGAACAGAGGTAAAACGAATCGTGACAGAATTTACAACTTGTTACGGTGTAAAGGCGGCCTTATCTCTATGAGTGATCTCTTCCAGGAAACATTTTTAAGATAGGAGATTGGTTGCATGATGACAGGACGGTGCACACGTGTACATTTCTAAAAGAAAAATTATAACAATCTACTACTTAACTATTACAATATAATAAACTTACTTAGCAGTAGGTACATACTATTTTACTTATGACAATATAAATCTAAAAATAAAATAAACATTATATTATATACTCATATAATACATAATTAATTTAAAATTTTGACAAAATTCCTCAACGTATTGGTGAAACATCTAATTCATTCCAAGTTAAACCTTATTCGGATTATTTCGGATGCTAACTTCGCCACTTATTACTTAAGTATTTTAGTTTTTGTGTGCAATGGTTTTTCCATGATAAAAAGCCTTCTCTCTATATATAGTTAAGAACATATCTTAACTATATTCAAGTAAAAAGCTCGTCGATCCGTTGCTCTGTTGCAGCGTGATTAAAGGATACACTATTAAAACAACAAACAAAAAAACGCACTTTGCGCATTTAATGTTTGTATGGATATGGAAAGTATGGACTGTGGATGTGAAGAGGCAGATAGTGGTATGGCGTTAAAACATATTAGGTAGCACACGGTGCCAAAAATATTAACTCAAACTAATTGTCTTTGAAAACCCTCCTTTTCATGAAACAACAATTAATTTTGATCATAAACCCCCAATTATCCGCTACCCCTTGCGCTTGTGTTGGAGCGACGCCAACACAACGCTTCAATGTGCCCGAAATGAAAAACTCAGTGTTACAATTAAATTACTTAACACTGCAGTGTTTTTAATTCTGCTGTATTGTCAGCCCAAATTGAACAAACCATACATTTGTGGAGATAAAGCTGCAACCTTTAGATAGTACAAATTAACGATCTATAGAAGTATCTACTACACACTATTTCAAGGGGACATTAAAAGGTCTGAGCATGTGAAACTTGTTTATAATAACTACTTACTCTTAGCCATTTTCTAATAACTACCTGGATGGGGAACCTGGCTGAGAAACAGGGGACATACTGCCATCACTCAAAGCGCTATTGTTTTAATATTGTTGACTCTGTGTTTTAGATCTATGAAGCTTATTTTAGGGACGTCAAGGTACGTGATATAAAACTGTTACTTAGGAATCATGCGTGCTTTAAGCGATGGTAGTAAACCCTATGCTGAGATAGTAGGTACCTTTTTTGAGGCTGTGCCACACACGACAAGCGTTATTCTGGCACTATCAATACTGAGTGTAGTGGAACTGTCGTGGTAACTCATACGTTAAGATATTGTATTATGTGGCAGCAATAATATAACCACTTAATTAACCTGTCATTATTGAATTTGAAACTAAAATAACGAAAGCTATTATCTACGTAGGTACTTCCTAAAGGTTGGAAAAGAAACATTATTCTATATTACGAACTCGGTACCATTCACAAGCCCTCACAGTATAAAAGTAACGATTTACAAGGGAAATAACAAACCCAGCATATTCGTTTATGCGTCGGTTTTCCGTCTCCGTTGGAGCGGCGCCAGAACAAAGCCTCGGTGTGGCCTGAATGGGAAAATTCGACGTGTATGTTCCAATTAAACTGCGCTGTAGGGCTTTTCAACTTTGTTGTTTTAACGACCACTCCACTTATTGAAAGACGATTGATAGATATTATTGCATCTTCTTTTTCTTCTTCTCCTTGTCTCTACAAACTAAATTGAAAACTAAAAAAATACAAATATTATGGAAGTTTTTTTTTTTTGGGGAAGTCTGAAAGTAGCGCCAGTGATAGAAAATATGAGTAGGCTAGCATGGCATGGGCATGTAATGCGGAGGGATGACAGGCATATTACGAGAATAATGATAGATATGCATGTGGAAGGAAAAAAGAGTAGACCAAAGAAAAGATGGATGGATTGTATGAAAGAGGATACGCGTATAAAAGGGGTGAATGATAGATTGACGGATAACAGAAGTGAGTGAAAGAAGAAAATATGTTGTGCCGACCCCACGTAGCGTGGGATAAGGGCAGGAAGAAGATTATGGAAGAATTTTTGGTACAAAAATTAAAATTGCCTACTTTTTACCTATGTCCTCACCTATGTACTCAATTGAGAATTCGAAGGCTTAAAAGCATAAGTAATTTAAGCAAGTAATGGATGGCGATAAATTTGTAACGAATAACAAAGTTATTAGTGAGATAATGAATGAAATTCTAAATCTGGAAAATTAGCAGACGGTGATAGAGTTTATTAGTCACTTTATAGCTAATCTCTGAGGAGATCTAAATTACTTAACGCTATTTTTGTATACTACTAGTAATAAATCACTTAATCTATTTTTGTATACTTTCTGCCTGCTAATTCGAGAATTAGCAGGCGACGAAAGTATACAAAAATAGGTTATAATAAACGTCTTAACTGCGTTGGAAATATTCCAATAGTCTACAGAAAGTAAATCACGTTAAAAAATGGCTATTATGAAAAAATAAAACATCACGTATTCAACATATTCCTAGAGTAACGTGAACCTTTAAAAAACCGGTCAAGTGCCAGTCGGACTCGCGCACCGAGGGTTCCGTACAAACCTGTAGTAGGTAAATTTAGAATTATTAAAAATATTTTTGTATTATATGATGTAACTAAAAATGTATATTTTTCGCAATTTTTACTTTATCTGTGCTATAAGACGTTGCTTCGTACCAAATTTCAAGATTCTGAGTTCACGGGAAGTACCCTGTAGGTATTGATTCCCTTGCGAGTGTCGAAAATTTGCAGCATAAACGGCTGTATATTTTGATTACGTTGGCTTAGAAGTTTGATTTTTTCACAGCTCCAAGGGACAGTAGACCTGAGTATTTGATATGAAGTTCAGCTTGATGATACCTCCCTGCGTTCCTGAGAAAAAGGGTCTTGACAGACATACGGGCCGACAACAAAGTGATCCTATAAGGGTTCCATTTTTTCCTTTTGAGGTACGGAACCCTAAAAATGAATATTATAAAGGTTTCCTGCAGCGCATTTCAATTAAAAACATTTTTAGGTCACGCCGCCGGGAGGATTCATTAAAATGCGGTTACACTAAAAATATGACTTAAAATACGACTTCAATTCCGTATGCAAATACATTTTATAATAATGGCCCTATATAATTTATTGATGCCAAATCTTTGCTTGAATGTTACAGTTAAAAAAATTATGGTGGTTAAATACTAAAAAGGAATTACGCAAATCGGGACAAGGTTTGGTAGGTCAACAGGATTTCCTTATACTTAATTACTATGTGGTACGGTTCTCTGGTAGATGATGACAATTTTGCAGCATATAAGAGAAACATACAACAATCGTTCACGGAATTCGGTTAACCACCCCTTAAAAACCCCATGTTGAAGTTGCTGAAAGGTTGTTGGATTCCATTGTATGTTCAATGAATGATCTAGAAGACCCGATAATGATGTTGAGTATTGAAAAAAAAACATTTCCTAAAGGATTTCTGTTGTCAGATGATCCCAATCTCTATTTTACGAGGCAAGTGGCACAAACAACTCGGCACTTTTCAAAACTTTCCAAGATTAAGTTCCTCCAACTTTCATCGAATTGTTTATAAAACTGTCAGGCTATTTAGCTCACTTGCCCGAGCTTTGGCCGAGTATAGCGAGCGCAGTTTATTTGTCAAATGGAGCGAGACATCCCCTCCATTGTCGTTGGGGGGAATGGGCCTCTATTCTGTTGCACCGACTTGATTAATACGGTTGAATGCGCCCAGCTCGGCGCAGGAACGACCCAGTTTTGAGGAAAAATAGTCGGTTATGAAAGTGGGCAAAGTTGTTAGGACTTGGGTATACCTACAGTGGGCGATAGCAACGATGCGAGACGCAACGGTACGGCAGTGTCAAGTCACATTGAACGCTTGTATGAATTTTTGAAACTTCATGAACTACTTTGGTATAACATCAGATACTAGTCCAACGTTGCTAGAAGATGTCATACAAAGAACGGTAGAAAGGCTTTCACACAGCAGAGCATGTGTAGGAGCCGAACAGGTACTCTCACGTGCTACGAATTAGGACGTTCCATACGAAGTCGAAATTCCACTAGGATTGCTAATGCACGTCTTTCTCGTTTATTCCTCCACTTATTGGTAAGTCCCTTCAATTCAAGAATGAATAGGCATCTAGGCAGGAACTCACCAAAACCTTAAGCGTGCTAATAGGTTTGATTGCAGCCAGGTGCTAGATGCTAAATTAATATAAGTAGTTCCTAGTATCACCAATCTTAGGTATACCAATTTTGCGGGTCACTTTGTATCTACCCAGACCTTCAGTGAACGAGATTGCCGCCTATGACGAAATGGCGGCTTTCGTTTTTAAACGATTCCAGTGTGCGGTGGTTGAAAGCGAATTGCTTTTCCAGAAGTTCGTTAGGTGAGATTTTTTTGATCACACATAGAGCCTTGGGTTAAACGGTGTAAGCCCTAGTTTTTAGTTCTATTGCAATTTTTTTATATTAAATTTTTATTTCAAGTAGAATTACGATTTCTCGTCCAAAATACGAGTACCTACGGAATACAAGCCATATCCGAATAAATACAAGAGTAAACTATCTTTGTCAATCACAGTTTATTTTTTTGGTTGGTGTAGGTTCTATTTCTAATAATTACTACAATCAAAAGACGTGTTTACCTAACCCCCTTTATTTGCATCAGCTTATTTATCCTCTTTTTTTTAGTTAACCCGTTATTTAAACTTACCCGTAACCAGGCTTCTGGCAGAACCAGGATCTCGTCAGCTTTGCAGCTTCAAGAAGCACTCCTGCAATATCACCGATCCTCATGCCAGGGCAACAGCATTCATCTTCTTCCCCGTCACCCACTAGCACAATCCTCGACTCTGACCTCGCCACTTTGGAGTGTTAACAAAGTGGAACTTCCAAATTTTATTTGAAAATTTTCATCAACTTTCGGGCACTGAAATCCTGGTTGTTCACTTTTATGCACATAACACAAAATTTTCACAGTTTAATTTTTCTTAGCACATAAAATTCGAATAGTTTCAATTAGGTAGGTACTTGTTCACTGTGGAATTGATTTAAAGTATTGGAGTTTCATATCACTGTAAATCTGGAGAAGTTTAATTATTGAAAAACATTGTCGAGTTTAAAATATAACCAACATATGAATCGGTAAATGATAAAGAGCTACTTTATTAACGACAATTTTAAGCCTTTTCGTTATTAATTGAAACAGCACGATCGATCGCCTTCACCCGTAGTCTGTAGTAAGAATGTAGTATATCTAACATAAGCCCTCTATAATGGGCTCGCTAACGAGATTCGATTTGGAATTCTTATACAACGAATAACATAAATGTGAAGAAAGGTTAAGGGAAAAAATAATAAGCCTATCATTGCACAGAAAATAATGGCTTGATTTCAACAAAACCAAATCATGGCAGAATAGTTAGTCTGCAAAATAAAAATAAAAATTGAGATAATGAGACCTTGTACTACAATAAAAGAAAATGTCGGTAAGTAAGAAATGAAATATTATGAAAATAATCACTACATAAATTTTGTCTCTTGGATCTAGTTTAAGCTTCTAACTAATAACTAATAAATACTTAATATGGTTTGATTATTTGTTATTATAGAAAATTTAAAACTAGGCAGGATAGTAGTCTGTAAATATGACCTTGAAACCCAACATAAAAGGAAAATATACAAGGAAACTGTTATAGAGAAAAGTACAACGAAACGAATCATTACATAAACATACCTACGTGTCTTGTATTGTGACTTCTGCCTAATTTATCTAATTCTTATGCCCGCGTGCACCTAACAATAACTCATTATTTAAATACGAGAAAGGTGTGTCTGTCTGTCTGACTATCTGCTTAGGTTTCACGGCCCATCTTTCTAACCGAGTCCGTGTGGAAGAGGTTTTATCAATTCCCATTGAAACTATGTCATTTTCCGGAATAGAACTAGCGGGGATAAAAACTTATCCACGCGGACAAAGTCGCGGGAATCATCAAGTATAAAATAAGAAAATAAAAGCAGAGAATAATGATAGAGAAACTCGTAAAGATCTAACGCACAACACATTCGTAACCGTAACAGCTAATCGCGGTCCCAATGCGGCAATAAATGGTGAAACTTGTACAATAATAGAAGAAAGTACAATGACTACGCACCATACACCACATTACCATACGAACGCCTGATATCAAGAACTCAACAGTCATTAATCATGAGCATATTCTTTCTGTCCGTGACTCGAATGAAACAGTGACCAACATAGTGACTCCATTATGATACGCAAAATTTCATGAGCTTTATGCGTGTAATATAATGTGTTTTTTTGGCTTTGTGAGTTATTATAACAGACGACCAAGTATTAAAAAATAAGATGATAAGCGCTGGATATTATTAGGCACAGCTATTCACTATTCAACACACTTTCTCAGTTCTTTGTAATTCGGATGAATGAATGAATACACTTTTATTTTACACCACAAAGGATACAACAGTAAACTTAATAGCTAATAACATAAGTGTATATTTTCTTTGTAATTCGAATCTATGTAATACTCAGCTATCATAAAAAGCCTTACATTAGGCGTTAAAACTTTCGACTATAGTCCAAGCATTCGGTCGCTCAAGTATAAATTCGACTGATTGACTTTTTGTAGAAAGTTTAAGTTCAAGAAATTTTTCTTTATTAGTATGATAAATTTCTGTTAAAAAAACTTAATCTGATTGTTAGTTTGACTGCTGTAAAAAAATTCCCGCGTGGAAAATAACGCCCTAAATTAGAATCCAGTCCGCAATGTATCCGGCGCATGCAATGTTATAAAACAAGAACACGATTTTTCCATTATAATTCGATTATAATTCTAACACTTACATAAATTAATAGATGATTAACACAATGAATTCGACCCAGATATTTTTTATCACTGAACTGATCATAATAACTTCAACTAGATCTAGATTGAAACTTGGATACAAGGATTATCTCCAGCAAGTACCTACTTTGCTAAAATGAATATGAAAGTCGCTCTGAATATAGCTCGATAAATCCAGATAAAAGCTTTGGACGATTACGAAACTCTCTAACTATCGACAAAGGCTTTCATGAAGCGCTAAAGGTAATATTGCTGATACAATCTATACTCTAAAATGTTGCATATTAATATGAATATTACTCAGCAGCGACAGGTGTAGAGCCTAAATTAAAATTATGGGACAGTATAAAGCGGTATAATATTTCTTTGGTGCGATTATCTTTCAATGTCATCATTCACACGAAGGTTTCGATTACTTGATATTGAATGTCTTGGCAGTTGGACCGTTTAGAGCAAATATCAGATACTGGTTGTTATTTCAAAATATTATTTCTAATGATCACTACGAAATCGCGATGCTGGTGATGTGGCGTGACTGGGACAGCATATATCTGCGACTAAACATAGAGTTGTACTTAACATTGTTCTGGGGAAATTTCTTGGTGTCTAGAAACACAGGCTTTCGCCTAGCTCAAGCACCAGTCCCCACTCCCCACGCTAAAAGTGTTCAGTATAAGAACTATTGCAAATTTTGTGACTGGGACAATATTTAAATAAATTGATTGATTGTACATATTTGTTAGGCGTCGTCACACGTTGGGCCATCTGCCCTGATTATTATCAATAAATCTTGACTAAAATCGTATTCTAATCGTAGACTAACTCTTTTTGTAAATTCCTTTGTAGAAGCATTCCATTCCATCGCATTATCAATTAGCTATAATGCCTTGAAAATACTAACCATTATTGAAAAGGGTCATAGCCCTCAGTAAATGAGGAAGGAAACGATATCGTGGTAATGTCTAAGGTGGAATGTGCTAACCGGAAAGAGATGTGGAAATTTTATAGAACTATAAAATCTAATCGGCTTCGGCACGGCATTTGTACCTACCTTTATTCCAGAAGGTTTGAACTGAATTAAAATAGTAAGTATCTATCGCTGTGAGACTTGTTTATCGTTTGCTTTTGCTCCAAAAAATCTATCAAATTACTTTAGTATTAAGTAGTTTCTTTAGTATTTTTAGTTAAAAACTCTATATCTTATCTCAATAAGAAGCGTAGCAAAAAATTTGTAAATAAAAGAAAAGGTATCAAACCTCGAATTAGTTTATACTTTTGTACTAAAAGTGTCTTTCATCCAAGTGATTGGGTGAAATAAGGAAGAATTCTCAAGGGTAATAGAGTTTATTATGGAACCTTAGATTGAAACCCGATGAATTCATGGTGTGACTTACGCAACTAACTTAAGAGGCATTACTTGAAAGCGCAAGTGTCCAAGTTACAGAAAAATGTTTCTGGGCCCTTGGGTAGTAGCTATCCACGTGAAAGAAGAAATGTATCATGCCCCGTGGATACCTAACCTCAAAACATAATTGAATGGTTAAATGGATAACAATCCATATCCATACTAATCAATACTAATATTATAAATGCGAAAGTGTTTCTGTCTGTCTGTCTGCTACGCTTTCACGGCCCATCTTTTCAACCGATTTTGATGAAATTTGGTACAGGGATAGGTTGTATCCTGGGGAAGGACATAGGCTACTTATGCCTACTTACTTACTGATCCCGGAAAATTAAAGAGTTCTCGCGGGAATCAAAAAACCTTAATCCACGCGGATAAAGTCGCGGGCATCATCTAGTAAATTATAATAATGAATGAATGTAGAAACACTATCGCAACATATGACAACAGTGAAATAACTATCTCTACATGTGACAAGCAAAGTGAATGATATGGATAGATAATAATAATCCACGCGGATAAAGTCGCGGGCATCATCTAGTAAATTATAATAATGAATGAATGTAGAAACACTATCGCAACATATGACAACAGTGAAATAACTATCTCTACATGTGACAAGCAAAGTGAATGATATGGATAGATAATAATTTATAATACATTTCAACAATAGTTGCAACGACCTGTTTAGCAAGTTATAAATAATATTCTCTCATATTATTGTAATACCTATTCCCACAGAGATGGTTTTGGGAGATGTTTTTTGGACTGATTGAGTTTAGGAGATGAAATGTCCATCTCCTAGATGCTAATTTCCAAATTTCGTCAAGCTTTGAGTAATGAATAGATTAGTCGTAGAAACAGACCTACACTTCTACATGATAATACTAAACAATGGACTATTAGACGTTATTCTAATATACAACCACTGCGGTAATTCACAAGTAGGTATTACGTAGTAACCTAATAAGAAGCTGCCTCGTTGGTCTAGTGGTTGGCATGTTCGACTGCGGCCGACGAGGTTCGAGTCCCGGGTCGGGCTATAATTGAGTATTGGGTTTTTCTGACTAGAAATTCTCAGTACTAGTCCGGAGTTAGGAAGTTGGCGGTGTTTCAACCCCGTGCCTCGGAGAGCACGTTAAGCCGTCGGTCCCGGTTATTATCACTAAGATGATAATAGTCGTTAAAGCCCGCCAACCCGCATTGTAGCAGCGTGGTGGGTAATTGGGCTCTAATTCCCACTCTCCTATGAGAGTAGAGGCCTGTGTCCATTAGTGAGACGTTAATGGGCTGTAGTGGTAGTGGTATTAAGAAGCTGCAAATATCACCAATCCTCCTAAATTCCCAAAGGATTGTAGTCTTCACAAGTAACTTTACTATTTGCTTAGCTCTGGCTATACTCCAAGCGACAGAAGTGAAACGGGGAAGCGGTGCCAAGGTCGTTATCGATTATGTATGTCAGTGTATATGTCAGCTGATACCTGCTATACTGCGGATATTTCAATGTTTTCATATTTCACAACGTTGTTTTGTGAAACCCGTTCGCGCATTGTAATGTTTTTGGGTAAGTAATTAATTCAGAGGCTGCTTGCATAATGTTATTGAATGTACTAAAGTAAGTGCACTCAAGGTGGGTAACGGTAGGTTGTGTTAAATATGTACTTGGGGCACACTAAAAGTTTTGCACTTCTAGCTAATCGGAACTATTTGAATTTCGAATGTAATATTTTTTTCAAACGACTTGCAACCTTCTTAGTAATTAAAAAAAAAATTGGCGGGAAATCATTTGTTAATTGTTTTTTATCACACATCAAAGTTCTACGTACGTAACGAAAATGGAATTAAGTCGAAAAGATTTTAGAGCGATGATTTTTTATGATTTTAAAAGTTCTCTCTCTCCGCAGGACTGTGCCGCTCGTCTTCAAAATGCTTTTGGGAGAGAAGCACCTTGTTTGAGCACCGTGAGGCGATGGTTTGCTGAATTTGAGAGAGGTCGGGTTTCTTTAAATGACGAATTTCGTGAAGGGCGGCTTTCAACTGCCGTCAACGAAAATAATGTGGCTACTGTTAAGCGGCTAATTGAAGAAAACCCGCGGATTACCTATGAGACAATTCGAGGACTATTGGGAATTGGTATGAGCCAAATTCAGAAAATTTTACACGAAGAATTAAAATTTCGGAAACTTTGTTGTCGTTGGATCCCTCATGAACTGACAACGGAGCAGAAGCGGGCTCGCGTGGAATGGTGCTCACAGATGCTACTGAAGTACAACCACGGACATTCTAATGCTGTTTATGACATTGTCACAGGAGATGAAACGTGGATTTATTGTTTTAAACCCGAAAAAAAACAGCAATCTTGTGAATGGGTGTTTGAAAATGAGAACAGGCCAACAAAAGTGAGGCAGGCGAGAAACGTTGGTAAAACAATGATCGCGTTTTTTTTCCAAGCGACGGGTCCCATCTGCACAATTCCACTTGAAGATCAAAAGTGTGTTAAACGGGCAATTTAAGGTATTCAACCATTTGTTTACCCAGGGTGCTAGAAAAAGTTCGCGAAAGACGACCAAAAAACCGCGTTCTCCTACATCATGACAACGCTTCTTCACACACGGCCAACAAAACAAAGTTATTTTTAGCTTCCGAAAAAGTACAACTTGTCACCCATCCTGCACATAGCCCCGACCTAGCACCCTGTGATTTCTGTATTTTCCTCAAAATCAAAGATGTGATGAGAGGTTTCACTTTTACCAACTCCGAAGAGGCAGTGATAGCGTTCAACCAGCACGTAGAAAACATGCCTTCAGATCTGTGGTCGTCCTGTTTTAAAAAATGGTTCGATCGCATGAAAAAATGTTTAAAATTTAAAGGAGAGTATTTTGAAAAGCAATGAACATAATATTTTGGTTATAACATGTTGTTTTTTTAAGTTACGCAAAAGTTTCAGTGTAACCTACGTATTAAAAACCGACAGACAATAAAGTTATGATAAGAGTTGTAGTGTGAGTAACTATTAAGGGTTTTGCTGTCAGATGACTAGCTTTATTACACTACACTTGATCAAGGGACCCTTCCCTAAATCAGTGTAGTGTAATAAGATTCAGTGAGAAAGGGTCCCTGATCTGCCGCGCGCTGCCGACCGGGCAATTTAATTAAAGGCCTATTACACTGCACTTTTCTCAGGGACCCTTACACTTGAATCAGTGTAGTGTAATAAGATTTAGGGAGTAAGGGTCCCTAAATTAACCCCTAATGTTGTGTAATAAGTGACGCTCTAAATAGCGGACACGCCCACCCTTGCCTCAGGGCCCTGTGGTAAGTGCAGTGTAATAGGCCTATTAGACCTAGGGTGGTTAGGGAGCTCAAACTTTGCACGACCAGCGTAGAGAGTAGTTGTGTTTCTCCGGCTCGCAGGAGCATTTTGACGTTAATTTTGTTTACTAATAAAGTTTAGAATTTCGCGAGTTAGATTATAATCTAACGGTTTTTACAATCTTACGGTGACATATCCATTCTTATACGTTTAGGTATGTACGATACCATAAACGCCGAACTTTGACGATTGGATCGGCAATTCTTACATAATCGCACCTCAGTACTGAATGTCCTAATGGCGGTTGCGCGACCACTTGGGAAGAGGAGCGGAGGATTTTTATAGAGTATATTATGTGGTCCACGTTTTCTTTTTTAATGCTGTTTAAGATTAAAGAAATGTTGCCTGAGAGCAAAAACTGTGCATCTCTGTTATGAGCCATTTCGAGTGTGATCGCATCGCTCCAAAATAGGACTCACGATTTCTTATCGCGCGACCAGTTTTATCGCACCATGAAACCGCATCGCATCATCGCGCGAGCGATGGCAATAGGACGGCGCCTAGTGTCATCTAGGTTCATACTGAGATAGGGCCCCATAGTTACTGCATTATGCTGTAATAGCGACGGCAAAATTAGAGGACACCCGGACACAAGGGTGGATACCCTTGCCACAGGGCCCTTGAAAAAGTGTAGTGTAATAGGCGCATTAGCCGAATATCAAAATCCTCTTCATCTTATAGTGTACGATCATCTTATAAAGTACGATCAGTATGCTATTTAGATAGCAAAACAAGGTATAACAATAATGACAATAACTTTGCCAACTGATACCAATTAACATACTTTCGCTTATTGTCAGGATTCAGGTAGGGTTTTTAGTATATGGTAATTAATAGTTAATAACTAGTCTGTCTAAAGATCCATAGCCCTTACTTGCTAATACAAATTAACATAAATTTAATGAGAAAGGGCTTTACTACGAAGTAATGCTTACCTAGTTAAAGACTTTAGAATAGTTTTATTTAAGTACTAGCTGATGACCCCGACTACGTGGAATATTTTTTTAATTCCAAAGGGAAATCCTTAATTTTCCGGGATAAAAGTAGCCTATGTCACTCTCCAGGTCCTCAACTATACCCATCCCAAAAATCACGTCGATGCGTTGCTTTATTGAATCGTGATTGAAGGACAAACCAACAAGCCAATAAACCAACAAATAAACACACTTTCGCATTTATAATATTAATATGAAGTAGGTATGATAGTTCCATTTTAACAAGCGGATACAGTTATTTTTTTATCCGTTCTTAGTTATTATCACTGAATAGGTGCCTTTATGAACGTTTGATAGTAATTCCTGAGACTGAAGAACTTCAAGTTTTGTAAAAGGTATTTAAACGGCCTTTACAATCAATCAAGGTCACATAAACACTATCTGTAGCACTTAAACTCGTATACCCCACGAGTCACGTGCGACCGGCTAGTAACTAGACAAACAAATATCTTCTCCGTTATATATTTTTGTTTTTCTTATTCAGAAAGTCACGTTGACCAAATGGAAATAATTGGAACTGCTGTTGATATGACGAAAATCTTTTGTTTCTCTGTTTCTGATGCTGAATATATTGAAACGACGAAAATAACTTAATACGACAAACAAATACTTAAAAAGTAATTTATTGGAGTACCTAGCCATAAGTTCTGCGTTTTGAATTCAAGTTTGACTTGCGGCTTTCCATAAAAGGTTTCCACGAAACTTGCTAACTTGCTTGATAAGTACCTAACTTTCATTCCTGTAAGTAACTAGTTTTACTTTTTACCAGGAAAATACCCATTGGATTAAATCAAATCTACGCTAAGCCGATGACATCACATCATCTAGTGATAGGCACTTACTTTAATCTTCTAAAGCGGCACTGACAGGTTAGTAATAAATAATTACGTACTTATGTATGTACCTTACCTGTCATGGAAACTTATAATAGGTTACGACAATGATATTGTAACTTACAGGATTTTTAACGCCATAATTCTTAAGAGTAAAATTCAACAACTAAAATTTGCATTATGATATAAAAGCGAAGGTCGTACCCGAAAGTTAGTGTGAAATATTTATAACTTTACGTACGTTTTATCGCTATCGGTATCTTTACGTTCTTTTATTGTTAATAACTTGTAGCACGCGCAATCGAACAAACCAACCCGTCGATACTGGCCGGAGATGTCGCCGGCTTACGCTGCGCGGGCGCAATCAAATACATACCTAAATATCACAGTATTAAAATATAAAATCAAATATCCATACATATTTATTATTGGAAAGGAAATCTTTAAGGATATTCTCAAATTGTTATTGTTTCGAAAGGGAATTACCCAGCAATGTTTGGGTTTGGTATAGATTATTTGAGAATACGAAAGTTTTCCTGTTTGCTGTGGTTCGCAAATGCCAATGGTAAATTACTTTTCCTGTTCAACCACAGATCAAGGAATCTGCTTATTACTCGTTCCACAAATACCTACTTCTACCATACTATATCACGATAAATCGCCATAATAAAAGGGATGCTGTTTAAAAACTATTAATTATATAGGTCATTAATTAACTACCTAAATTCGTTTAGGTAAACTTGTTAAGTTTTACACTAGTTACTTACCGAACGAGAAAAAAATACCAAGAGATAAGTAGACCAACTATTTAATTATTATTCTAAAAAAATTAAGTCGAGGTTTTCCTCTGAAACAGTAGTACTTATCGTAAAAGTCAGATAACCTTATCAAATCAAATATTACCTCCAATATTAAAATATCACGCTGCCAATAAATGTTTTTAATGACTTTCCTATTAAGAAGGTTAATGTCTGTTATCACCTAATTTTCTGTTTAGGTTATTTTATTTTCGTCGTAGCCGTAGCTTGATTCCTCCATCGGGTGACCACTTCACGATCAGAGGCCCAAATGTCCAAGCAAACATTATCATTTAAAAGCTTACAACGTAATACGTTTTAAGATCCATGCAGTTACCTATGGACGATGGTAACTTACCAACTTACCATAGTCCATAGGTATCAACTACACGGATCAGAACCACTTGAGTTATATATCAAAATTATAATATAGGCAATTTTATAACAAACGCGACGGTATAGCATTGGCTATAATAAACTTGTCCAAAAAAATATATATTTAAATTAATTAATTTAAAAATGGCTTGGACCGGATTTTGATAAGCAACCTATTTTAGACGTATTTTTCTTGTAATAAATAAAAATAAAAAGTTGGTTTCATCTAGTAAACAGATCGGTGAAGGTCGTGGTAGGTATATCCGGATGACAAACTATTACACAATCGGGGGTTAGATCTGATAAATTGGATAGAAACAGGCGTTACTTTGCGGAAGTCCATGATAATGAAGGAACTAGAAGTTTAATTCGCTATAATCATAACATTACATAGACATAACATACGCCTATTAAAGTTTACAGACGGAAGATAAGGAAATATTACGTTACACTTTCAATCGTAAGCTTATTAGTTTATAATACTAAAAACTTAATAAATAGGCATTGCGAAATAAATGTTCTGTATGTTCGCTTTGCAATCATTAATCACTCTACAGTAATAATGAAGAGACGTCGCCTGTGCGTCAGGAGTTTGAATTTCTCAGTCCAGTCCAGTCCAGTAAAAACCAGACCTATTTCAGGACCTTATTGAACTTAAGGTTACCCTAGTCAAATAGCCTTGATCTCATTCCGCGATATCGTTACAATAACAATGGAAAACAAATTATTAACAAGGTATCATGTTTACAATCTCTTAATGTTGTGCAGTCAATAGCCAGTTATTGGATGTAATAAAACTGCCGCAGCCTGTTTCAGCCGGTAAAAGCCTGGTATTATAAATTGTTGACTGATCCAAGCACTTGATGCACATAGTATTCCCCATTTATTTATTTTTTACACCTTTTTACCCAACTACGGCGAAGCCAAAAGGAAGGGTTATGATTTTAGCAGTCTACGCATGTATGTATGTTTGTATTTATGTATGTTCCACTAAAGTACTTCGCTGATTTTGATGAATAAGGTGTCAATACTCAATCGATTCGTTATTCTGTTTCGGGCAACATAGGCAAAATTTTACACGAACAAAATCGTTATGACAGATTTTACCTCGATTTTACACCCGGAAACGTATAGGTATATAGGTGATTTCATCAAAGTCACCCTAAATCATAAGCTACAGTTTTTTTTGCAACGCGAACTAACCTACCGAAGAGATCTTATTATAAAAAGACGTTCACCAGAACGTCTTTTTATAATAAGATCTCTTCTTAGCAATTGCGTGCCTATGAATTGAATATTTAAAAAATCATAAGTCGTGTGAGAACCGATCTACTCATACCTAACAGCACGATAAAAAATATACCTATCTTTATTTATTTTCACTTTTACTTTCTCCAGTTTATAATTTTAATAATATAATATTATGGTTATTATTTGTATGATCGCTATTCGATATCATAGTTAATAGGAATGATGCAGTGATTCTAGTCACTTAGAAATAACCGCGCATTGACTGCTGCCGCATAAAAATTAATAATTTGATTTATTATCTCTATAGGCGTTGCGAGGCGTGTAGTAACTAAATCTTAACCATAAAGACTAATACGAACGAAAAGTTTGTTTAACAACCTTCATTCATAAGTGATCATATCCAACAAAAAATCCAAGTAAACCAATATCAAGCTAAGAACACGTTCACAAGTATCGGTCAATACATGCTTATTGCTTAAGACCGATACTTAAGAACCTGTCCCTAGCTGTGTTTCGCCCTAAGTTTGTACTCGGTCCGCTAGCCCTTATTCACTTTGCTACCACTGGCACATCCAAGAAGTTACAACGCAACATAAACCTTTTCATCATACCTATTCGAAAAACGAATATTGGCTTCAGAAATGTAATTTTTAGGCCCATGGGACTTTTCATTTCTCTGTTCTGATTGGTCCGCGTTTGTGCTTCTGATTGGTGCTTAAACGTATAGGTAATGTCCATACATAGTACGTTGATACTCCTAGCTTTTTCTCATACGTAATGATGAAAAATAGTGTGTGTCACTCGGGGCCAAATTTTTTGTTATCGGGCGGCGTATATTGAATTCCTCGCTACGCTCAGGATTCTACTTCAGAATCCTTCACTTCGCTCTGAATTCAAAATAGCGCCCTCGGGGAACAAAAATTTTCTTTGGCCCCATATAACACAAATAACTATTTTGTCCCGCAGCTCAAAATTCATTCATTCAAAAGCTTAAAAAAAAGGCTGGGCATCTCAACACCCCAGATAACGACAATGGCTCGTGGAGGCAATCGGACCGTTTCGCCTTCCGTTGACAGGTGATACCGATGCCATGGGGGCGATAAGACTCGTGCTACTCGCTTTCCAATTGTTTACGGAACGTGCCTTTATAAATTTTGCCTTTTGTGACTGATAACGTACTAGTACACAGCTAATATTGGTTCTGTTACTTTGGATGGGAGACTTTTTAGCTACGTAATACTAGCTGAAGCCCGCGACTTCGTCTGCGTGGATCGAGGATTTTTAGTTTTAATTTTACGGGATACAAAGTAGCCTATGTGTTATTCCAGACCATAATCTATCTATGTGCCGAATTTCAGCCAGATCCGTTCAGCCGTTCTGGCGTGATTGAGTAACAAACATCCATCCATTCATCGATACATCCATCCAAACTATCGCATATATAATATTAGTATAAATGAGCCCTTGGGTGAAGCGCGCCTGCCTGGAAGGTGCCCATTCGCTGTTCTTTTGAAGGTACCAATATATAATTGACGGGAGAAAAGCCGTCCATATTCTAACTAGGGTAGTAAGTTACATTCTAACATTCCTAACTATTTGAAACGCGGAAGCTAATGGCGGCTGACCTACGAGTCCTTGGTATTTCGACTATGTAGGATCTAGGAGTGCAGATCTTTACGAATGCCTCCACGGTTAATTTTGTTGGATAAGATAGGTAT
This sequence comes from Erebia palarica, assembly GCA_964035005.1. Classification (NCBI taxonomy): domain Eukaryota; kingdom Metazoa; phylum Arthropoda; class Insecta; order Lepidoptera; family Nymphalidae; genus Erebia; species Erebia palarica. Next base: position 6,411,644 of record OZ035992.1, read on the forward strand.
ACCTTTTGTTTTAGTTTTTGATAATATAACTTTCTAGAGTAAACATTAGAATAAGAATTGAGGACAACAATGCTTAGTGATTTTCGATGAGATACCTAAAATTGTCTCAAATGCATGTAAGCAACTTTACAGAAAACAGATGGTGGTACAGGTTATGGTAGTATGATTACCATCTGATAATTTTCCCACACTTACCTACCAGGTGTTCTTCGAGTTAAGCCATCTAAATTCCATTGCGCAAAAAAGTACCACATTGTCTTCACTAAGTCAATGTATATGCCTTCTATTGCATAGTTAACTAACGATCCAATCATATATTTGAGATCAATATTCCCTTCCAATAATGGCTTTAACCTTTACAATGTCGACTAAAACAAAGAATCATGAAGTGTAGCAAGAATGTCACCTAACTTTTGGGATCTAGCCCTTATCATGCTAAACACAGCTACTTATAAGAGACAGAGAGAGAGAATAGTTATTAGTTTGTTTGTTTGTTTTAAAGTCCTTATTACACATAAAATACAATGTACAAAGGCGAACTTAATACCTAGGTCCTAGAGTGATTTTCTTCCAGTTAACCTTTGGTCACTTCCAACTGGAACACGGTTCACGGAAATCACGGACAGCACCGGTGGACAGGGATGAAAGACAGTGCGTATTATGTAAAGAGATAAGTCGGGGAAAGAAGAAACATATTTAGGTAGTAGTTAATATAGTGAAGTATGATATTATACAATTCAGTAATGTAAATGGCTTGAATAAAGAATTTAAGTAGGTAGCAAAAATACATTGCAGGAAATACACAAAAATATATGATATACCAAAACGTATGTACTCGAATATCACTATGGCAAGTAGGACCCATTTGAGTTTGCACCATAATAACCATTTAGTGGTCAACTTGAATGGCGGCCTCGCACTGATAAACGCAGCGTTTGAAAACTCCCTACTCTACAATCGTTATGGAGATCGTATATCTTCGTATAGTGATACACTTCTACCCATCGGTTACACCATCGACGACGGTCAAACTGAATAAAACCTTCGAAGCAAACTCACCTCTTCAGGACAAGAAAGCTACAATCAGAGCGCGTCGTTTACGCGTTGCACGCACGTGAAACGTATCTGGCTGCGCGCACGCAGAGAAAACGGCGATATTGACGTTAATATTAATCAAGATTAGTTACGAGAGTAAAAACTGTAACCACTGGACGTTACAGTGCTGCTAATGATGTGAGAACGCAATGTAGACGAGTTGTTTTGGAATCCTGACTATTTGAGTGGCATTACTATTTATATGTATAAACCGGTACATATGCATCACAATGCTGTTTACTTGGCTAGTTGGTTTCGAATCCATCACGGGACTTAAATGGCGACCATTTACTTAATTCTCGAGAAAATTATTCCAGTGGCTCTGTATTCTGGATTATAGATTGCACGTAATGCTTGATTCTGCGAGGAGCTAGGAAATTGAAGCAACAAGGAAAAACCTCAGCATCACCCAAATTTAAATAAATCATACTAATATTATACCCAAATGCGAAGTGTGTTTGTCTTGGTTTGTCCTTCAAACACGCTGGAACAGAGCAACGGATCGAGGTAATTTTTTGGATGGACATAGTTGATGACCTGGAGAGTATCATAGATTTTTATCCCGGAAAATTAAAGAGTGTTCGTGTTTTTGTTGAATCAAAAAAACTCATTCAACACGGACGAAGTCGCGGACATCAGCTCGTCTTAATGCGGCAAGCGTCTTTCAGTATGCGGATGACCACTGAGGTTTTAGTTGGTCCCGCGTACCCTATCGTCCCTTTAGGCTCATACTTTTAAAAAAAAAGCTGATTCCCTGTCTTGTGTAGGTACTAAAGGTAAATAAAGATGACATTTTAAAAAAGACGCCGCCGCGTAGTCGCGTCCATAGAGAAAACAAAGACATTAATGGCATAGATAGACGGTTCCGGTCTACAGTTGCGCAGTCGCTAATATGGTTATGGCGTGGTTTCTATTATTCAATAGAGTTCAAGCATTCGAGGCTTTCGACGAGGACTAACAGCATACTTTTTGTATTACTAGATGATTTCCGCGACTTTTTCGGTATGGATTTTGTTTTTTTAATCTCGTGGGAACTCTTTAATTTTTCGGGACAAAAGTAGCCTAACTATTCATTCTCCAAGTCCATGCAAAAATTACATCAAATCGTGTCAGCATCGAGACAGCGCATTGGACGGTTTCTCGTTGCTGTGTGAATGAAAACAAACAAACAAATACTTTTTCGCATTTATATCGATCCAGATCAGTTGAGGGTTGTAGGTATTCTAGTAACTAAAAATAATATTTCTTTAAAAATATAACTCCATCGTATTTAGCGTAATAAAACTAATCAAAAACACCTATGTAATTATGAAATTCCATGGAGTTGGAATGGCGATTGCAATCACTTTCTAGAGTTTATTTGTATTTCAGTGTCAAATAGAGATAGTAACGTGTCGCTTATGGTCGCATTGTCTCGTGTTATTAGTAATTACTATGCTCGCCGTGTTCCGAAATACCTCTATGTGGGGTATTGGGTGAAATTAATAGGACTAATAGGTCTAATTCGATTATGTAAGCGCACTTGTATACTACTGAACGTTGAAGTTTGATTCGCTCCGTGAAAATTTAAAATATTAGTTAGTATAGATCGTACTTAGCGTTAAAACTATTAATTTTATAACACATATCAAAAACACCTAAGTAATTATGAGATTCCACGGAATTGGAATGGTATTCGCAATCACTTTAAAGAGTTGATTTGTATTTCAGTGTCAGATAGCGATAGTAACCTAACGCATTGTCTCGTGTTATTACCTCTTTGTGGGATATTCATCATCATCATCATCATCCTCACCCGATAGACGTCCACTGCTGGACATAGGCCTCTTGCAAGGATTTCCACACGCCTCGGTCTTACGCCGCCTGGATCCAGCGGCTCCAGGCTAATAGGTTTAATTTGATTATGCAAGCGCTTGTATTCTATAGAAGGTTGAAGTTTGATTCGCTCCGTGTAATGATTTGCTAACCTAATGAGTATATTGCGTCCTCACATGTCTTGATGGAAAAAAAATCATTTAGATCAGAATAGGGTTACGCTGCCTAAACTTTTTTACATCCGGCTAGTATGAGGGTAAATCAACGCATTTTTTATATTACTGAAAGCATGTTTGATACGATTATTTATTTATATTCATCAAAATATATTGCATAATCGTGGAAACATAAAGTCAATAACGTAACGGAAAAAGTTTGATTTTACTCCCATAAATTTTCATACCCCGGGCTTATATTATATATGCAAATCGATTCTAAAGGAGGTAAAATCCAAAAACTAAAATTTTATATGTACGTAACGTCTTACTATCAAAAGATATTTTATAAAACATCTATAATCTATAGATAAGCACAAAGGAATTTCTCTATTCGATGTAAACAGTAAACAAACGACTAATCTCACAAATCCAAATACGGTATCTTGGTCACTGAATTTAGCAACTTCCCTATCGTTTGTTATGCAAAATTGACCGGCTTACATCATAAACAATAGACAATAACTAAACCGACTCTATCTCTCTAAGTGCTGTGCAACACCCAATTCCCAGTAATGTCGGCCTCACACGACTGTTACGTGAACGAGGGAGCTATTCATTAAGCGTTGATGTCGAGACAATGGATGGAGGAGTTGTGGTCGTGTGAATGGGTCAAAAGATTATAGTCTTATCCTCTTGGCACAAGAATCAAGATCGAAATGGTCGGTAATTTATTGTAGCAAAAAGTATTCGGAAGTGTATATTTATTGAGTCTGAAAGCGAACTTATGGTTACGGACGTATGGTGATCTCTGGTGGAGGACTCGCCTAATCTACAATTATTCTAAGTTAGGCTTTGATGTCCTCGTTATTAAGAAATTTATAATTCCTAAATTCAAACTCAAATCTTTTTTATTCAAGTACACTTTGACAAGTGCTTTTGAATCGTGAAGTGAATCTACCACTGGTTCGGAATGTCATTCCTTGAATGCAAAGCGATTTAGCATTTCGGTGCATTGACGCATATAAATCGACATTGAAATGGGTTTAATATAACTGCCTTACGCCTTCCAGGTTAGCCTGTTACCGTAAGATTGTAAAAACCGTTAGATTATAATCATCTAACTCGCGAAATTCTAAACCGCCTAAACTGTGTGTGTATGTATAAGTAATTTTGTGTAATAATGCGCGCGACTTTATCTGCGTGGATTAAGTTTTATTGATCCCCGGGGAACTCCTTAATTTTACGGAATAAAAATTAGCCTATGTCCTTTCGCGGCATGTATACCCCTACAGCAAATTTTGTCAAAATCGGTTGACAAGATGGGCCGTTAAAAAGCGTAGCAGAGAGACAGATAGACATACTTTCGCATTTATAATATTATATAAGTATGTATTTAGAAATTGGAACCACGAATCATTCGCTTGTGTCTCAACCGAGCGGTTGTTATGACAGAAATAGTTACTAAGTAATTAACCCAAATCTTAGCGCTTCCTAATGCGGTGCTGGTCCATCCGTGCGATATGATTTGCGTGTGAACAAGATAATGTGTCGAAAAGCTATAGATATTCTAGTAGTTACAAAACCTGAGATTGATACATCGGGACTTTCGCAATTGATGCTGGTGTATGAACATTTAGGTATATCGCAGACATGAGAAATAAAGACAATGTCTTAAAAGCAAGATATACCTGCAATTAGCTACCCTTTCATCCCTAATGGAACATTCCGAACCAATAGTGAACTCACCTGAGAATAAAATATAATTGATGAATAGCACTCAGTATAAAATTAACAGAAACTCAGTCAATACCATAACAGAGGCATTGCCTTAACCGTATTTAACCGTAAAAGACAAAACCGATTAAGTAATGTTGGTATTTTTTTTTTAAGAAATATGAAATAAACAACGTATAATAAGTAAAGCATACGCTTTTACTTACATAATTAAATTTTATTGTCCACATAATTCACAAAAGTGGAACACTTAAGAAACCGGTAATAAAAGTTGGTTAAGTAAAGTTAATATCTCAATTTGTAATACAAATTGCAAATAAGTGGCGCCTGAGACTTATACAATCGATGGAGTACGTAAAATACTTACAAAGGAGTACGTAAAATAGTTACAAAGTAATTACAAACATGTGCAAGAAAGAAACCCGAAAATATTAAACGTTTTGGCAAAGTATCATAATCTGTTTGTTAGTTTGTCCTTCATTCACGCCGCAACAGTGCAACGGATCGACGTAATTTTATGCTACTTTTTATCCCGGGAAATTAAGGAGTTTCCGTGGTAATTTAAAAAACTAATTCCACGCAGACGAAGTCGCGGGCACTGGTTAGTTCATTAGGTATACCTATATTATTTTTTTCGTCTATGAAGCCTGTACCTATCCATCACAAGGCGCAGACGCTTATGCATTAAGGTCAAACCTCTGTGATTTTTTTAAATGTGTACTACTAGGTATGTCTGTATTATGAAATTTGTACTTTGATGAATTAATTTAAAAAAACATGGTAAGTAGGAATTTGAAATTATATGAGGATAAGTTGACTAACTGGCATAATTATCATCGAAAAGCTTATGCCGCTATAGAAATTTTAGATGTCAAGTACCTATTTGAGGCAATGTCGATTTCCGTTATAAGGTAGTAAGTATATCCAAAATTATTAAGAAAGTATTTTCACAAATTAAGAAAATTTAGAACAGCTAAATCGGGGCGAGTAAATCAGGTTATTATATTAACTTGAAAGTTAGAACAAATATTTAATTTCGTAATAAATGATAAAAGAGATAAGAGAAGAGCTCCCCCTTTTCATCGACCTTCAAAGTTGTCGTTATTTAACAAGGCTTTAAGTAGTCGATGTTTTAGAAAGATTGAAGACGTACCTAATTCAAAATCCATACTTAATATTACAAATGCGAAAGTCTGTCTGCTACGCTTTAACGGCACATCTTTTCAACCGATTTTGATTATATTTGGTATAGGGGTAGGTTACATCCCGAGGCCACATAGCCATTATCCCGGGAAATTAAGGAGTTATCCCCTGAATTAAAAAACTTTTTCTACGCGGACGGAGTCGCGGGCATCTAGTAATCAATATATTTTCTAATCCCAATTTCACTTTACGATCGGAGTAAGAAAGAAAGAAAATACATTTATTCTATAACTAGATACCACAAACAAACATAGAATAATATTGGATATAATCAGGCGTTACTTTAGTTCATGATTTAGCAAGAAAAGATTGTCTAGACAATCTTGCATTGTAATGTCTACATCTCCTGAAGATGCTCCGGTGTCGGAGCGAAACGTGCGTCGAGATTAGTATAAAAGTCTTGTGTGGTGGTGCATGTGGGTGGTTGCTTGGGAACTTGGTTTTCTTGCTTGGTTGGGAAGGTAAACGGTGCTTCGCTTGTAACTGCATGCTTGACCATACAGAATTTTTTCTGTTGGCGGATTATAGCAAAATAATTGTAATCTTTTCTTGCTAAAACATAGAATAGTAAAGACGAGTAAAGATATCTACTTTAGGCATTTTAAACATTATAGCTATTTTGATATTTTGTAACTCAGTAGGTAGGTAGGCATTTAAGAATCAGACCGGAAAACTCAAAGGGCCATTATACTCATAAACAATGATCAGAGGTACCAGTTACCAGTAACACCACGTACTCGTCGCATCACGGAACCAGTCTTGATCACGAGGTCGACTTAGGTCACACTGACAATGACCTCTTGTAGGTGGATGGTAGTAATATGCGAGATAAAGTATTGAGTATTGTGTTAAATTCTTTTGAAAAATAATCCCTCTTTGAATGGCAAGTTCCACTTGAAATCTTTTTTTATTCACTGACATGATGACAAGTCGTTCAGTGCGATCGCATCTGGTGGTAAGTGAAGATACAGTCTGAAACTTGAAACTATTGGTAGCATAGGACATGGTAACTGTAATACGAAATAGAAACGTAGGCGTTAATTGGGATGATGACAACTCTGAACTCAATCAAAGCGGCAACACTTTATCAAACTTAAAAACGCACTTCCAGTTTGGAAGTTTGTATGAAATACATAGTTGTGACGTCATCAACTCCACTGTGACGACGTCACTTAAATAGTTATGTTTGATAACAAATGTGGTTATCAAACATAACTTACCGAGGATGTAAATAGACCCTCCACTTACTTTAGGTAATAATCAGTAAGAAATAAATATATTTCTGACATATGCATCATCCCTAGTCTACTATCAAAAGTTTAAAGATGTCTGACATCCACTATCAAAACTGACCATAAAATATGATATCGTTATATGACTGCTAATTTAGGTAATTATAAAATTACTTATATATAAGTACTTATAAAATTTACTACCGTGTTGTATTAAATACTGATTTGAATAATGAGATCGACTAGGCAGTAGCTTCGTTTTGATAACAACTAACGAAACTTTGTTCTCATTATTGTGGATCGACGACAAAAATTATACGTTTCTATATTATTCTTTTGTTTAATTACTATTAGTTTAATATAGACTAAAAAATAGTTGCTAACCCAAAATAAAATTTAGGAACTAACAATTTTAAGGACAAAGATCGGAATAGTTAGCTAGTTAGAAACTGTATACCATACATGCAACATACAACATACCACAAAAACTAGAGCCGGGGAAATATTATCCGCAACTACGTACAGTCAGCATCAAAACACTTAAATATTAGTGCATCGTGCGTAGGCCCTGGGCACAGTAAACAGCTGGGATATCAAGTTTTCGGTAAAGTCAAATTTAAGGATTGTTTATGATAAGCTTAGGGACACCTGACGTGAATCGTAAGTTATTGCGGTTTCAAGCTTATGTATTTCTCGTAACAAGTTAACAACCTTAGTTCGAAACCTAACGTTAGCTTATAAACGATAGTATTATTTTTATTCAAATGAATTAAGCTTGGTGTTTGGGTCTAAGCTGCTCGTGCATTAGCAGTATTATTGAAGGACAGCTTTTTAAAGAGAATAAAAGCACGACTTTTATGATGATGATAACTAAAATGATGTTAAAATGTCTGATAGTTAAATATACTTTGCTTTATTCAGAACCAGGCAAATGTTAAATCTTACAAGACTCCATTAAGCAATATGTACCACCACCACAATCATAGACCGTGCAAGGCCTCGCACTCAAACATACTTACTCTAAATACGCCTACTCAATAATGCACTAGTTATTGCAAATAATTGCAAAAAGAGGAATTTAAAAAAGAGAGGAGCATGAGGATTTAGAATACATAATATATAGGTCGGTTTAAAACACTATCTACCCTGCCCCTGCTTTGCTCAGGCGATATTACTGCACAAAACATCTTTTCCTTCATCTTAAACAAATATCCCAAAAACACCGCTGGTCTATAAAAAATAATAAAAAAATCACGCCAACTGTACTTAGAGGCGACATGTTTCCAAGAATGTTTTTCGCAAGACATGCTCGCGTGGCTAAACATAAAACACACTTTGTTTCAGCCGCGGACGGAGCGGTATTATGATAACACGGACCTTGCGAGCTACGGCACATAATGCACGGGGACCGACGATTTGTTGTAATGAAAACTACTTAGACCTTACTGTTGTTCAGCTACTTTACGGAAATTTGAGTGGTTTCTTATATCAAGACTTCCAGTGATATAAAAAATCTACGCTAGTTAATGAATTCTTCCATTTTGTGGAATCCATTATAGGTAATTTGACTGTACGACATTATGTCTCAACTCCATGTAAGGATTGATGAAGACAGTGGAGAAAATACAGACATATAATTGCTCGATTTTCCCACTCCATAAATCCAACAACTCATTCTGAGAGACGAACTTATTCTGAAAACCAAGCAGAGGAAGATAATTAAGTTTTTCGGGAAACTACTGCGTGAATTAAACTACATTGACTTTAAGCATCAATCATCAAATTATCATCATCATTTTCATCATAATGTTCATGATTTTCATCATCATCATAATAATCATAATTTAAACCAATCACCGACCTATTCAGCACTGGTCTCAGAATGCGATACTCTGAAATAGTGACAATAAGATAATGAGAGGAAAAGTAATTTCGCTTTCGACGCCCAAGGGCCGTAAAAAATCAGCAGTCAAGCACCTATAATTGCAGTGTTTATTTACACTATTTTTCTCGATGTCTGAACGATCTTGCGCAGTGAAAGTACTCTACCTGGTGATGACGTAACGTAGCAAATCGGCCATTGTCCGTACAATAGATGTCTCAACACCGAGGAAATATCGGTCTGTGGATGTAATCGTCAAAATTGTAACCAGTTATAGGTTTAATGTAACTGCAATACCTCTAACAGAGAAGCCCGCTGTAATCGTTGTGATTGGTTGAATTTATGGTATTATGGCTGCGTCAATCGATTTTGGTCAATTAGCGGAAGAGTGATTGCGATCGTTATACTGTAGCTGTCATTTTTACTTAATAAGGCCACAGGTAAGATCGCAGTCAAGGGCTATCTTGGAGAGGTTTTTTTTATCCACTACAAGTTAGCCCTTGACTGCGATCTTACCTGATGGTAAATGATGATGCAGTCTAAGATGGTAGCGGGCTAACCTGTTAGGGGCATGGCAGTTATGTTAAACCCATACCCCTATTCGGTTTCTATACGGCATCGTACCGGAACGTTAAATCGCTTGGCGGCACGTCTTTTACCGGTAGGGTGGTAACTAGCCACCGCCGAAGCCTCCCAGCCTCCAGGCCAGACCAGGCAAAATTTCAGAAATTATAAATTTTCAAACCCTGCCGGGGATCGAACCCGGGACCTCCACACGTTAAGGCAACAGCGCTCAACACTGCGCCACGGAGGTCGTCAAAAAAAAATGGAGGTCATGAAATGTCTTTAGTCAGCGCTTTGTAATTCTTGCATGATACGGAAGGAACAACTTTAGCTTCAATACGCTAAAAAGCACAAATCGTGTAATAGGATTGCATCTAATTTTAAGCATTCAGAAATTGCCAATGCTGAAATTGTGTCAATTTCTAAAGGCGATAAAGATAGATATTAAGAATAAGGACAGGAGTAATCTACTCTAAAAGCATTTTAAAGGCTCGTGTTTCACACTTAAGTTCAATATAATTCTCAGAGCGCAGACAATAGACCGCGATGCGACACTCAAACCCTGAACGACAGCCATCAACGAGGCCTTTAGTGAACATGGGTTCACAACAATGAACAAGTGAACTGAACGAGTGCAGCACTTTACGTCGAAATGCACATTAAAAACCTGTATTAAATACGAGTGACCCAGAACTCTTTATGATATTTTATTACTGTCTCTAGGTAACTACTTATAGGCTAGCTTATCAAGGGTCATGAGGTCTAGGATTTTATTTATTGTTTCAAATAATTCGCTCGTTGGCTACATGCCCTGAAATTTATTTGGAGACTTAAATTTTTTAACTCTTAAATGAATCTATTAGATTCATAGATAAGGGATCGTAGGACGGTTGAAAAGAATCATCAACATAAGCTGCGCTGTATGAATGGCATAATAGGTATAATATTTAGATCAGATCCGAGGTGGCCCCGAAGGCCAGACTTAGAGACATAGACTTTGCGACTATGGTGCTGGAATGGCGACGAAGACGACCCAGTGCTGGGATTCCCCTCCGGGGACAAACGAGAAGTAATCTAGGATTTAGTATTTTATCCATCAGTTGAGACAACCTTCCAGATTTATATCTTCCAAGGAAGTGCACTTTGTAACGAATTGCCTATTAAGAGCTTGAATTGTGTTGCGAAATGTACACAATTCATACTGTTTTATATTCCTGCGTGTTTCGATGTCAGTGTAACGTTTTTACGTTCGTTTGACTTTAGGCCTGGTCAAACATTACGCGCGTCTGCAGCGGTGAACGCAGCAGCGCACACAGTTGCAAGACAAGGTCCTAAGCAATTGTTAAAATTACTACAAAAAGTACGTAAGGACGCGCAAATGTTGCAGCTCAGCATTTACGCGCGTTCCGTAGAGTTATATCCTTCATACAGTTCCTTATTAAAGCAAGTATTCAGGCAGGGATTCCATTGCGCTTATGAATGCACCGCATACTCGGAACCACAAAAAGCAATGTTCAAATGCTGTAATCAAGTACTAACAAAATATGTGCTAAAAGTGATAGCGTACATTTTACATGCGTTGCATTTATACACACCACAGAATCACGAAACGCCTTTACAACTTCCAGGTGCCGTGCTGGAGTTCGTCGGGCTGTTCATTTAACGCTTCGCTCCATATCTGACCAGATCTTTAAGGACTTTGAACCGTACTGACTACCGTCTGAAAATTTACTCAAGGCACGCAATGAATGATAAAATATACGTAACTCGATGAAAGTTGGATGTCGGAGTAAGTTGTTTTATTTTCAAAAAGCCGGGAACGCGCGCGATCTTTATTCATGCTGTGTTGCGTAAGCAGAGTGAACAAAAAGTACTTTTATAAACAGTTTATACTTTTTTGAACTTTTTGCTGCTTAAATTCCTTCATCACGACCACTGATCGCGACTATGCGTTTTGCGTATCTAAGTAAGAGGACATAGATATTATTTCATTTTGGACATATTGCAGGGAAATTTGATTTAACAAGTAAATGTGGAATGTGTGAAATCTACTTAGTTACTTCTAAAATTAATATAGGTTAATAAGCACAAAAAATAAAAATAAATTCTCACAAATGGTGCTAATCACGGTGTAAAGACGATGTTCTACTTACTACATAGAGTGGAAAGCTGTGTTAAATCAAGCAAATTATACTAATGCAGAGGGATTCATTAAAATATTAATCTAGGCAATCTGGCAATGGGGCGGTCCGTTGTATGGAGACCCCCGCATTAAATCCTCAGTCGATGAAACTTGGCTGGGTTTTAGTATTGGATGATCCAAAACTTACACAAAAATATCCAACAAAAAAAACATCCAGAAGTTAACCTAAAATCGACCGATCGATCGATCGAAATCGAAGTCGAACTAAAATTTTTGAAATAAAATTTGAAAAATTTATGACTGAATATTTTCTCGATTTCTTTTTATAATAATAGTAGGTAGTATATTTACAATCAAAACCGAAATATCAAATGAAATATTCATGCAGAACATTGATATTTAAACCAATTTTAAATCTAAACTGCGGTTACGCGATTATGTACCTACCTTCCTGCTTTAACAATTGGGTAGATCATAAAAAATCCTTACTTCCTTTCTGATTGTTTATGGGATATTTATAATATACGTTTAACTCGTGATACTTTATCATACTATAACGTTTCGTCCCCTGAGGAATTATTGTCGGGGTCAACTAGCTTTATTGCCTAGACTAATAGGCATGACTATGTCAATGACGGCAACTATATTTTACACTAGTTAATGCCGACGAGAACTTACTTTTCCGCGATATAGCCTATGTCACTCTCAACTATATCCATACAAAAAATCATGTCGATCCGTTGCTCTCTTGCGACGTGATTGAAGGACAATCCTCCAACCACCCATGGCCCCATCAACCTCGCAGTTATATGGGCTGAATAGCGGGAGAGCGCCCGTGATTGAAGGACAGACCCACAAACAAACAAACAAACATACTTCCGCATTTATAATATTAGTATGATACCTACCGTTCCTACTTCGCCCACAAACCTCGTGTCGCCAACAAATTACGTGTGTAGTTTGGCGAGAAACATATTTTTTTGTATCGGATTGTTATTAACAAAAAAAATAATTAGACCGTAGTTATTAAGTAATGTAGATGAAGACTTGTACAATAATACCAAAATTTGCAAATGGCCAAACCTCCGCCTAAAGACTTTATAATCTGGAAATATTGATAAAGTTTTGAATATAAAAGTAGGTATTCAGGTAGGTCCGTATTTGCGTTAGAGAGACTACCAAGTGGCTGTGGCCTGTAGGTCAACGTCCAATATACCTACTATCACACAGTCGAAGTAACAAGCAAATAGGTATTGCGACCACGTGAGATAAGCGCGATACGATGCAGGCAAAAACCCGGATCTTTTTGTGTGGATACTTTATGATAAGCCGAAATAAAAAAAAAACCCTATTTGATGAATTATTTATTTACACAGGTTTTACGGATATAACCGAATAAACTACAGATATAAATTTTGACGGATTGGATTATATTGTTTCAAAAACATACCTTACAACATAATAATATCTTTGTGTAGGTGCTTAAATTTTATAAAAAGTTCAATTAACATAGAGGTAGAACTAGAAACGTAATTAGTTTTAGAATAGTTTCAGACTAAACTAACGGCCTGAATAGTTAATTTCAATTACGAAGGGCGGCTAAAAAGTTAGATATACGAGGGCAATCACAAACAAAAAGCTTTTAGGTTGATCAAAAGCAAGGAAGAAAAAACGGTGGCCCTGAACATAGAGTAGATACCTAACTAACAGTAATGGGAAAAGGGAATCAACCGCAAACTGCGAAAGGTCGCGATAAGCAATTCGATTTTAGTCAAGCGTAAAGACTAAGATCGAAGCGTAAAATGTCCTGGCCTCGCTCAGTCCGCCAATGTTAGCGCTGGAGATATATGTAGTGCACAACTGTGTACTATCACCCATTCAGTTGTAAAACACAGGTGCACTCTAAAGTACCTACTACTCTCGTCTTATCTGTACTAATTATATAAATGCGAAACTTTGGACGGCTGGATGTTTGTTACTCGGTCACGCCAGAACGGCTGAATAGATCTGAATGGATCTGGATAAATTGCCACTGAGATAGATTATAGTCTGGTATAACACATAGGCTACTTTTTACCCCGAAAAATGGAAAACCAAAAACCTCAAACTACGCGGTAGAAGTCGCGGGCATCTGCTAGTAGAACATAAAGTAAGCCTAGCTAGCAGTTCAAACAATTAGCCTTCTATTTGGATGGTCGGGGTTTAGATTGCACGCATCCCTAACTTTTCGGAGTTACTCACTCGCTGTAAAGGTGAACCTGCCTCAGAGTTCTTCATAATGTTCTCCATTGTGAAGAATTCTGATATAGGTAGAAGATAGTGGGCACCAGGCAGGGGGTTGAAATCACAAAACAGCTTTTTCAACTATACCGAGGTTGAAACGATGGAAACTGATATTTTAATAGTAGGCTAAACCAAAAAGAAATAATATCATCATATAAGATTTTTTGTTACTTAACTTTTATATACCTAAATGTAATAATTAAGATAAGCTAAACTTAATATAACGTATTTTAATTTCAATTATTGTTATTTTATTTAATGTACTTGCTGTGCCCTAACAGGGTTTAAAATGCAAATAAATGAATATGAATGTATATGAATATGAAATCAAAAACCTCAAAGTTGGAAAAGTCACAATAAAACTTCAGTCAACCGTATAAACACGACAGTGTAAACAAGAGCGGCACAGACAAACAATTCAGCTAATTGTGACTCCTAATTGGTTATTCACTTGTAATTTCGAATAACAACCCGCTAGTGTATGTACAGAAAACAACGTTACAACAGAATTATTATACTAATACTCAGTACAATAGGCTTTATTTACCCTTTTCTAGGAATTGTACAAACGTTTAGTTTGTCTTATTTCTAAGGCTTAACGCACACCTGGAGAAGAACCGAGGCACAACGTCTTTTTAACACACTTTTATAAATCCATAAATGTAACGGAATATTCATGTTTAATTATTAGCTGATGCCCAATGACATCGTCCGCTTGGTTAAAATTTTAAATGTTTACAATCGTGCATTGTACAGTCAACATCTCCTGAAGATGCTCCGGTATCGGAGTGAAACGTACGTTGAGGGTATTTTCGAGGGTTTATGTGGTGTGGTGAATATCGCGGGCAGCAAGCTCGAGATACGCACTGTACCACATAGATTTGCCTTCTTTGGCGGATTATAGCGAATTAAACTTGTAGTTCTTTCATTATTATGGACTTCCGCAAAGTAACGCCTGCTTCTATCTGTCACCGTAAGATTGTAAAAACCGTTAGATTATAATCTAACTCGCGAAATTCTAAACTGTCGAAAGATTGTAAACTGTTCAATGTTCTGAGTGTCAATTTTTGAAATATTCATTTTATTTACCTTTTCTTGTCTCTTCCTTGTAGGTTAGGTTAGGGTTCGACATAAACAATCAAGTAGTGCCCGGCCCGCGGCCGGGCACTTAGGTTTTATCGGGTTTAAAAACTTATCAGATTACAATCTATCGGAAAATAATGCGTTAAATTCTAATCGTTCGACAGTTTAGAATTTCGCGAGTTAGATTATAATCTAACGGTTTTTACAATCTTACGGTGACATATCCAATAGATTGAAATCTAACGCTTTTTATCACGATAGATTGTAAACTTTCGACAGATTGTGAAATATTCATTGTATTTACGTTTTCTTGTAGGTTAGGTTAGGGTTCGACATAAATAAACATAACTAAAAATAATGCGTTCAATTAAACTTTCGACAGTTTACAAACTCGCTACATAGATTACAATTTAACCTGATAACCGTCTGTCTGTCAGTCTCCCTACATTGCGTGTTTCTTAGTTTTTCTCAATTATATATTTTTTTTATAATAATTTGTTTTATTTATCCATTTTGGCATAATATTCATAGATCCGTAGGTGTGCGTAAGGCCTAAGTTAGGAAGCCTGGTAATTTTAAATTCAATAATTTGTTTTACCAAACATTACTATATTTCATGTTTAACTTTATCGCATTAACAAAATAAAAAATAAAATACTTACTTAGCTTTATTAAAATCGTCTTTTCTATGACCCTTATTTATGCTAAAAAGCTCCTTTTATATCTCCTCAGACTTATTCAAATTAGGTACCTTTCCTAACCCACAAGCTTTTGCGGTTTGCCTTATCTGTTCCAAAATTGTACCCTTCAAATAACTACTTATTTTTACTTATTACATAATGTATGTCGAAATGTGAATTTAAGATTAAATCTGGTGAAAGAAATCATGGCATAGAACTATCATGAAATTAAAAACCTGATCTGGGCTTAAGCAAGACAAAAAAGTTTCCCGAAGTGATGCAACTGAGAATCTGAAGCCCCATGTGACTAACGCCTTGGATGTGAAGAGATCGTTAAATAGAGTAAGAAATAGATATAAAATATTGTAAATACTAATTGTCTTATAAAAAAATACGTGACATTATCACAATCTCGATACAGTCCCGCTTGCGGTGCATACGCAGACGAGTTACGATGTACGTGAGCTCAAAGTTTCACGCCCTTTATTCAGAAATACGACGTTCTCAACTAAAGATGCACAACATTGAATTAGAATAACCTTACTTTGCTGTATCAACTGTTATATTGATTTTTTTTTTATTTTTAAATTCATTATACTCCTCCGATTAGACTTTGTTGGGTAATTTCATTTGATTTAACTTAAACTGGATTAATTTGTGACAAAACTCGCAACACATAGGTTGACCATTTTCATCGAAGTAACTTGATATATTGTTACAAAATACATAGTACTTTGGATCTTTTATCTCAACCTATGTGTTGCTCTTTTTGTTGTCTCCTAGTGATGTAGTGATGACTTCTCGCCTGAGTTCATTGGGTTCTTCGGACCACCACGGTACGGTAAGTTTGATATTTGTCTTTTTAAGCGGTATGTGTTTTCTACGTGTTGTTTGTATTGTGTGTATATGTCTGTTTTGTATTTTCCAATTGTTCAATATTGGTGATGTTTTGTGATTTTTTCTATATGTCTTTCCGTTTTAAGTCGGGCCATTTCTTCATGAAAGTGACTCCAATTTACTTTTTTGGTGTTATTTATCCTGATAGTTCTCTGTTTATTGATATATTTTCCTTTGTTTAATTTTTTTTAAATTCGATGCCGTGGTGATCCGAGCCCGTCATGCCTTGAACAACTGTCCTGTCTTCCACCAGGTCGAGAAAGTCCGCGGCGCACGCTGTGATGTCCACATAGCTGCTAAGGGATCTGCCTCCCCTTTTTGTGTCGAAAGTTGCACTGTCATAGACTCCGGACTCCACTTGGTGCAATAGGTATTGAAATTTGTTACGCGGCTATGTGTCAACTTTTAATTAGCTACCAAATAAATACTTTATACCTTCAAAATTGTTAGAGCTAATGGGCCGTGAAACGTAGACCGATAAACAGACACACTTTCGCATAAATTTCGCATTAAAATTAGGTACTATGGATTTTAACAATAGAGTAAGAAATAGACAATATAAAGTATTGTCTCATATAAAACAATACGTGACATCATCACAAGTTCGACACAGTCCCGTTTGCTATGCAAACGGAGCGGACGAGTTACGATGTACGTGAGCTCATAAGTTACACGCCCTTTATTCAGAGTTACGACACGCTTCCCACCTTCGCAACTAAAGGGACATAAAACTGAATTAACTTAATCTTACTTTACAATATTAAGGCCCACTTACACAAGTTACTAAGGACCCTTAAATTGATTTAGGTTTTTTAATGCAGTCACATTTTGATAACTGCTTCGGTTTTTACCGCGCAAATTGGAATGTTCATATAGTGATGTGAAAAATTAATAACATATCTGTCTTTACTTACCGACTTAATAAAGTGATTCTTTAGATGCCAAATTCAGAGATATTTTTAGACTTCAGTAGGTTCTTAAGTAAACTTCACTTGAAGTCTTGTACACTTAAAATTTGAATACATTTTGTTTTAGGTCACTTTACTTTCACTTTGATGCGGTTTGTGTTATCGTTTGTAATTATTTAGTAGCAAGACTAGATGTTGTGGGCGTAGGCAACCCTTTTCTACACGAAGCTATATCATAAGTCAAAGTCAAAAGCCATTTATACAAAGTTGGTAGCACTATAAACTTTCTCACCAAAACACTTTCACGTATTGACGTTTAAAAAGTCGAAAATAAGGAGATGAAAATGATAATAAATTACGGTATCCAAAACTAAAGCTATAAGGGTCCCAAACGCGTACTTGTTTGAGAAGAGCACAAGTCACAGCAAACTTCCTTGAATCATCTCAAACATTATTAATGCAACATGGCTTTATTCATGTTTTTATGTAGGAATATTCTTGGCTACGTTAGAAACGTCATTAAAATAATTAATCTGAGTTTAAACGCGATAAAGGTCACAACTTATACAGAATAGAACTTTTGATGACATCTTTCCTTGGGATTTACTAAAGTTACTGAAAAGATATAATCACAGGTGTCATTCGTAAAAAAGTGATAACTCAAAATACTGTAATCCTGCTAAAATTATAAATTCGAAAGTGTTTGTCTGTCTTGAACAACCCCGGAAAGGGGCAACGGATCGACGTGATATTTTCTACAGATATATTACACCTATACCTACACATACATATACATGACCAATACCTGGAGAGTAACATAGAACTTTTATCTAGAAAAAAATTTACACGGGTACTTTAAAAATCCTAAGTCCTTAGTCCAAGTCAAAGTAGCGAGAATCACTTAGCAAATTATATTATACTGAGGAATATTAGATGACTATCATTTATAACTTTCATTTTCATTGGAATGTAAACGTAACGATCCAATTACGAGCTAATTCCACTAAATATCCTGCGGATGAAGGATGGATTTTGCAATAGCAAATATGTACCGCCATTAGGTATTTTATTATGTAGCTAGCGTCCGCCACAGTACACAGCAATAGTTGTTGGTGCTATAGCATTTATTAACCAAACTAGCTGATACCCGCGACTTTGTCCGCGTGGATTGAGGTTTATTTTTTTGGTTCCCGCGGGAAATCTTTAATTCTCCGGGATAAAAAGTAGCCTATGTGTTATTGTAGACTATAATCTCTGTGCCAAATATCGTCCACATCCGTTCAGCCGTTCTGGCGTGATTGAGTACATCAATCCATCCAAACTTTTGCATTTATAATATTAGTGTAGATGCATGAAGTGATGATCAGATTCTTTCAGCCTTCACAAGTTCACTATAAATAAAATTGATGATAAATACTCGTAGATACAAGCCAGTGAAGAATTTGTCAACTCTACCAATTGTTACACTGGTAATATTTATTCAATTACTTTAGTTACAAAACCAAATAATTCTCAAGGTATGAACAATTAATGGTACAATTTCAGAGTCAGCACCCTTCACCCAAGTGCCAACAAGAACTGTACAAAGTTGTAACAAGTATTTTTATTTCGGGTGTGAAAAAAACCATTTCCGCTGTCGTATTTTATACAATTCTGATGGCAACGATGCAGATTTAACGATGATGACTGACTTTGTTTTTTTGCCGTAACTAGTTTTAAGATAGTTACTTGTTTTTATTGTTTGTGTAACTCAGCGAAGCGTAACTGCTCCAAGAAAATAAATAATGGATTTGACTTATTAAGGAAGCCGGTTTTTATCGGTAATATCATTAGACGACCTTTGTGGCACAGCGATGTCACTTCGCAAGTCTCAAGTTCACTGCTCTGTTAAGTTGAATTCGGAAGCCATCTCTTAAATTACTTAAATGATTAAAAATAATTTTGATTCGATAGCTATTAGAGAGATTGTCAACTGATTAGCGTCTTCATGAAGTCCGATAATGGACTGTGGCGTTTATCTCAAATACCTAATTGTCTTAAGATAAGGAGGAGCGTGATAAGCCAATTCATTGAGCAGGTAACTACTAACTACCTATAAGAAAGACTTGACTGCCTCATTGGTCCAGTGGTTAGCATGTTCGACTGCGGACGACGAGGTCCGAGTTCAAGTCCGGGTCGGGCCATAACGAGTGTTGGGTTATTCTGACAAGAAATTCTCAGCACTAGCGCTAGCCCGGAGTTAGGAAATTGGCGGTGTTTCATCCCCGTGCCTCGGAGAGTACGTAAAGCCGTCGCTCCTGCGCCTGATCTCTCCCCGGTCGTGTCGGATTTTACGTCCCATCTGGCTATGAGAGTAAAGAAACAGAGTGCACCTGTGTAAGCGCACACACAGAGGCGTGCAGGGTTTGAAGCTAGGATAAGCATTAGTTAGGCAGAAAGCCTATTTACTGACTGTTATAATGAAATGAACATTGACGTATTTACATTTGGGTAAACAGTGCTTTTATGCCTCTATGAATTGCACGCCACTGCGCACACATTTGTGCACTATAATATTTCCCGCGCAGATGGCTAATCTCTCTGGAGATAGGCCGCCGTAGCCGAAATTCGGCCGCGTGGACATTACTTACTTACATAACAAGAAAAGAAGAAGCTTCTAGTACTAAAAGGAATTCTAAAGAAGTTAAGATGTTGCTGGTATCATGACCTAAAAAAGTAGTTAAAAAACTAAGTTAGTATAAATCGAGCATAGAAGTATATTTAGCCTCCTTATGTTACGTAATGACCGTATAATACCTATTATATCAGAAATTTCTTATACTAAAATAATTTAAATAAAATAAGTATAGAATAGTTAATATTCTTACAGAAACAACAAAGTTTGCGCAAAACATGGAACGGACCTTGTTCAACTACTAAGTACCTACCTACTTAACTAATTATAATATTTAATAAGTCATAATATGAAACAAGATCGATTACATTTAAAAAAAAATTCAACCAAGTCACTACCCACGTTGCTTGAGCTGAAAACACAAAGATAATTCAACTTTATGTTAGTAGAAGGCCACAGCGTCGTATTAAATATTATAGTATCCATAAAAGGTCTCTTGGTAACTTTTTCTTTGTAGGTTAGGTATATTCATTCCGTTGGATGTGACGTCACCCGGGTCACAGCTGAAAATCAGCGCCCTGCACTAAACGTGCAAATGCAAGTATTAAACTCAAACTCAAACTCAAATAATGTTTATTCAATTTAGGTAGGTATACTACACTTATTGACGTCCAACTATTTATAAAATATAATGGTGATAATCAGTAACGGTATCTTAAAACTAAAGCTACGGGGGTTCCAAACGCGCCTTGGCCTGAGTCTTAAGAGCCCACAACAAACTCAGCCGGGTTTTTTTTATCATCACCATTTCACAAATCATCTTAACTAAGGACCTATCAGAGCTAATAGATCAAATCATTGCCAAGCTTCCGTGTCATTTAAGTAATCCTTTACATGGTAATAAGATGTAGGGCAAAAGGCTTAGCTGAACACCCATTCTGGGTGGTAGCACAGACAACCATATTATTAGGTACGACAGTATGATAAATGTTTGTTTGTTTGTGATACAACCATTGAATAAATATATTTTCTTTCAATAATATTAATTATTCAAAAATAAATATAAGTAAGCAAACTTGGGTCTCCACAGAGATACCTAGTATACTTAACTGAAAATAGTTTTTTTTAAAGTAAGTACCTATTTAAGTAATCAGTACTGATGTTAATCGCGAAGTAATTATGGCGCTTTAATGAGAGACAACTGGTAAACAAAATCTCCTGAGCGTTAAGTAGGTACTGGTATTTCGTTCAAGTAAGACTTTGCCCAACTCTACAGTACAGAGTCTACAGTTGTTACTTTAAATAGCTTACCTAACTATTAGTATTAAAGTACTTCATGGAATCGCGGAAATAATGACTAATTTTAAAGTTTATGTATGTAATAGTGGAGGTAAGATAATCAAATATTACGTTTTCACTTCTATCGGCCGTCCCCTATGACTGCCAATTTTGAAGTGAAAACTTCTTCAGGCGCGTTGAGCAGTTTTTGATAATTTATATTGAAAAGTGTAAAATTTCTGTATGCGCTTTCAAATATCGGATAGAAGCAGGCGTTACTTTGCGGAAGTCCATGACAATGAAGAAACTAGAAGTTTAATTCGCTATAATCCGCCACAGAAGGCACATCTATGTGGTACAGTGCGTATCTTGAACTTGATGCCCTCGATATTCACCACACCACATAAACCCTCAAAAATACCCTCCAATTTTTTATCCACTGCAAGTTAGCCCTTGACTGCGATCTCACCTGAAGGTAAGTGACGATGCAGTCTAAGATGGTAGCAGGCTAACGTGTGAGGGGCATGGCAGTTAAATATATTAAACCGGTATGGGTTTAATACCTACATAATGTAACTGCCATGCTGCCTAATCGTTTTCTACGCGGCACCGTTCCGGAACGCTTAAACGCTTGGCGGCACGTCTCTGCCGGTAGTGTGGTAACTAGCCACGGCCGAAGCCTCCCACCGGGCGTGACTAGACGATGACCGCGACTAAGTCCGCGTCAGTTAAGGTTTTTTAAGAATATTGATTTTCGGCGACCAAAATGAACTAGCCTGGTTATGTCCGATTACGGGATGCAAGCTATCAGTCTGCACATTTACAACATTGACAAATAATTTGATATTTATATTACTTAATTATATGAGTGGCATGGATGTTCTTTATGTTTCGTAATCAGGTAAGATAAACGTACTATAAATACCTAGTTATCATAAAATTATTCACACAAATCTAGTTCACTCATTAATTATTATCTAATGATTTTATCGATTTATGCCTATTTCACGTTGTAAAGATTGTAGTCGAAACAAGTTACTTATTAACTTCACTCAACACTCAATAAATGATTATAGTTACATAGTTATTTCTTTTATTCTTGTTATTTTAAAGAAAGTTATATTTCTTAGCTATGTAGTTATGCGATTTCCACTAACTCTCAAGTTGAACTATTTGGCTCTATGTAATTAAGTAAGTAATTTATTGAGACGTTGCATAAGACAAAAGAACATTTAAGAATTTGGATGAACGTATTTTAAGTTAATTAATGAGACCGGAATGAAAAATTTAAAACAATGATGACGACAATGTCGCTTTCATACTCGCTAAAAAGCTTGAAAGCAAGAGAGAAGCAAAACTAGATTAGATCTCTATGTGACTTACTGAAAGCATATAAGGAAACGCAATTAAAAAATAATAATGAAGCAGGATGAAAAGATCGTTTTGATCGTTTTGATAAGCCAGCAGAAGGAAGGATTTTAGGTTAAGTACTACAGCGTAGATACGCAAGAATGAAAAGGCACCTTCTAGACAAGTGCGTTCCAATCTAGAGCTCATAATTGCTTTTCATTAGACGTGATTTCACAAGCCTATTTTTATTGAAAAATAGGCTTGTGAAATCACGAAAAACTAACTATTGAAGGTAAGGAATAAAACTAAACTGCACACTAAAGACCATACCCAGAAACCTTTTTTTTCTTCGTTTTTAACTACTAACATAACGAACACTTATGAATAATCAATTTATAATTTTGGGACATAATTTTTTAGTCAAGCAGTTTTATACACAGGTAATAATATTGTGCCTACTAGTTAAGTAGCTTATTAGCCTTAATTGAAGATAACTACCTAATTACATATTATGAGAATCATTTGTGAATCCTGGAAATAAGTTGATAGATTCAATCGCGGGAACTCTTTAATTTTCCGGGATAAAAAGTAGCCTATGTAGCCACTATGTAGTAGTATTCCAGACTATAATCTCTGTGCCATATTTCCTCCAAATCCGTTCAGCCGTTCTGGCGAGATTGAGTAACAAACATCCATCGATACATCCAAACTTTCGCATTTATAATATATAGTATTTATTGCCTATTTAATTTTCGTCAAATTAATGAAGGAAAACTTAGAAGGAAAATAGGTGTTTTTCAAATCTTTCAACAAACGAATGTCAAAAATGTTTTTTTTTTGTGGAAATAAGTGCTTTTGAAAAGGCATATTTATAATTATTTAAGTAATGAATTGCAAAGAAATGTTCTGGGATAATTTGTTTTACCCTTCAGATCCGTTCTATTAAAACGACATTCACAAACAAAACCTCGTTGTTTAAAAAGTAAGCACGCCAACAAAAGCTCAAACATGATGTAATTAAACGATAACAGGCTGAAAGCCTTTTTTGAGATCAAACGATTTAAATAAACGAGATTTGCGGAATAATTTAAGAACATCGTCCCGAGTAACATTGAATTTATAAAGGAAAGGCATTTAAAGTATTGGTAGCACAATTTTGAAAATACTTTATGTGCATACCATCATCCTAATCTTACTAATTACTAATATTATAAATGCGAAAGTTTGTATGCATGTATGGATGTTTGTTACTCAATCACGCCCCAACGGCTGAACGGTTCTGGCTGAAATTTGGCACAGACATAGATTGTAGTCTGGAATAGCTTCACTTATAATACTTTTTATCCCGGAAAATTAAGGAGTTCCCGAGGAAACTAAAAAACCTCAAACCACGCAGACGAAGTCACGGGCATTCGCTAGTATTATAAATGCGAAAGTGTGTTTGTATGTTGGTTTATTGGTTTGTTCGTTAATTCGGAGCTACGGATCGAAGTGATTTTTGTTTTTGAGCATTACGCAATGCTCAAAAACAAGATTTTATTTTAGATAGATTTAAGAAAATCAATTCACTAATCGTTGCCATATCATCGAAATAATATCAAGAGAAGAGCCAAAGTTGGCAAAATATCAGAAAAAAACTAAAAAATCAGAAAAATCAAACTACGCAACAATTATTCACAACGACTACAAAATGAGACAAAAATACATTTGCGAATTTTACAAAGAAGAAGCAAATAAAGTAAATCTTTAAATCATCAATTCCGGAAGATGTCTCAGTCATTGCCAATTCATTAGTTTCATTTCAGTAGTGAATAGATAAGTTATAATCATCGTTGCATTTCAATGAAATTGAAAATTTACGGTCATTGTCAAAGTCAGTGATTACTTATTTAGTTACTTAGACATTTACCTAACATGTATTTACGAGTAAGCTAGTGAGAAATCATAGGTGTAGCAGTAAACAAGTGTATACACTTAGCAAACTAGGAAATAAGAATAAATTGATAACCTAATGAGATCTCTCTCTACATTATAAGTAATATGCCATGGATCAAATTATTACGAGGTATGGTAGGAACGGAAATACAGTAGGTAACTTTAGGTAAGAGCAACCATGTGGCAACCTAATTTTTTCCAGGCAACCAATGGTGATGTAAGGTATAGTAAGGTTATAATATATGTAGGGTGACGCATCTGTTACCAACCTTGGTCAACCACAAAAATACAACTAGGGCAATCAACTTTTAAGTTATTTTGTGACATAATCTAACAATAACAAAAATATTGCTAATAATAACAAAACAAAATTGTAAATTATATCTCGACTCTATTTCCACACAAGATAATTCACTTTAAAGATAACGCGTGAGAAAATTGATGAATTTATCAATAGGTGTGATAAAAGTGAATAACGCATTCATTCTCACGGAATTGTCATGAATGTTATCGCGCATATGTCACGAATGAAGCCGATGAAATTGTTTTCGATTTTATACGTGTTGTTTCTTAACAATAACATAATACTTTTACGGAATGCTGAACTTCTCATAACCATATACGACTCTTGATAAATTCAATCCCAACACAAGAGCGCGAATTTTTTTCCATTGTTCTCGTTAAATTAAGACTGAGATTAACACAATAGCTGATTAAAACGAATCCCATATTCTATTACAATCTGAATTTCACCTTCAACGAAACCTACTAGGTATATTACGAAATTGGAAGTTTCGAATCCCACATGAATTTTGGACTAATGACTCATGTAGATATAGAAAAAAAACTTAATGGTTCACAAAGAACGCAAATGGTAAGGCACAAGAAGGGGTATATTGTAATTTGTGGCTATTGAGAAAAATAATAAATGCAAACCTATAAAAAATAGTCAACAAGCGTGACGATCTCCGTTGAAAAAAACATTTAAGATTCTCCGATTATATATTAGCACTGGAGCACTAATAACCTTGGAAAGTCCAAGTGTTTAAGCATGAAACAGTTGTTTTTGCACTATTCACTCTAGCACTTGGATTAATGTTGGTGACGTATGAGATCGCAAATTGTTTATCGACTTCGCGGATCTGATTCGCAAGAACCTACGCGTGCGGCCACACCGGACGGCCGTGAGCGACTGGCTTGACGCATGCGTTTTTCAGCGTTGTGTCGCTGTATGGAAACTGGAAAGGCTGCGCCGGCGCACAATATAGCTTTCGACAGTTCTGATATCAAAATAAAACTAAGCGCTGTTTGCGCTGGGTGATTCAATAAAAGAAATGCTTTCTACGTCGGTTTTCTTTTCAACGATGACAACGTTAACCACAATGATTAGGAAGGAAAAGTCGACCTAAATGTTGCTTGCAAATTATATTTTTTAAACCAAAAATGACAGGATATTCAATATTATTAAAGCCAGGCATGAGCATCCTTGCTTCATTCGCCATCTGCTTTTTCCCGTTTCGATGTTATAATCTGTGAAGC
The DNA here is from genome assembly GCA_964035005.1 of Erebia palarica. Taxonomy (NCBI): domain Eukaryota; kingdom Metazoa; phylum Arthropoda; class Insecta; order Lepidoptera; family Nymphalidae; genus Erebia; species Erebia palarica. The sequence goes on from OZ035992.1 coordinate 6,438,037, forward strand.
CTTAAATATGAACCATCTGGCGAATAATACACGCTTGTTTTAATGCGTCACTCTGCACAAACAACCTGAAACACCTGCTGCCTGGCAACAATAGGAATTACTCAAGGTGATTTACATGTGAAGGTCAATGCCATCATGGTAACAATACCGACGCCATTTATCCGCAAAAATGGTTCTAAGCTGACAAAAGTAATGTCGAACGATGATTGAGTAAAATAACTTAAAGGAAGTAACCTAGAGGTTAAGTGTAGAGCTGTATGCATCAGGTTTAAAAGACAGTAATATTTACCAACTTATCACAAGACAAAATTAACCATGTTTCCTGCCACGGTGACGGTAGAGTAGATACAAATAAGCGCGCTCCAACCTGGAGCTCATAATTGGCTTCCATCAGGCATGACTATTGTCAAGCACAATTCTTGATCTTATTTAAAAAAAAAGAATAGGAAGAACCCATTAGACAGGATAACATAACCGGATTATAAGCAGTTGTTTTAATTTATTTTAACTTAATGCTAATGATACAATAAAAACGAATAGAGTACATAATACCTTGCTCCATAGTACAAACAAGAGCAAAACTATTGACAAACATGCCACAATCCAAAGCATCCATAAGATCAGCAAGTGAATGTGCGCAGTCGCAAGGTCGTCAAAACCGGTCCTCGGTTGGCCGAATACGAACCACAGGGCAGTTCTCTCTTGGAGCAATACCCGATTGGCCAACACCGTATCCGCGAAAATACATTTTAACGTGTGAGGAAATAAAAGCCTTCAACTTGCCATTTTGATGTCACGGTGGATGTCCAAATTAATCAACGTACGAGATAATATCCGTTTTTGCTCGTTTCCACTCGGTAATTTATTTATTTTGGTACATGCAAAAAATCTTGTGGTAAATAGTTTTTGAATTAATAAACGCCTTACGGCCTTATGTTGTAAATCTACCCATTTTGATGTACATAGGATAATGATTTGTAACATTGATTGATAGGGATATGTTTGGTAACTGTATCATAATATGTTTTGTAAAGAGTAACTGAGAATGTATTCTCGGTTTATCTCAGAAGAGTCTGCTAATCAAGACATCGATGATATAAAATTACAGAAACTGCTGAGCTTATTGCCGCCTCTTTTAGAGTCAGCTTTCGAAACCGGACCGATTATGAGCGGTCATAAACACCTACACTTAGTGAAAAATAAGATTTACATTTGAGTTTAATAAGTTACCTCCAAAATTATACAATCATAAACATTGACATAACAGACCTCTTAATTTTTCCTTGGCTTAATAGATATTATGATATAAATTAAACTTTAAATGGAGACAACAAGGCTAGCGGAGCTTGCGGTCGACCCACTGCTACGGTAACCCGATTGCCGTTTGAATTCTCTGTAAAGCATAGATTTGCATCTGATCATGATAATCAATTCATCAGCATGAGCCAACGCTATTCGATATGTGTTTAGACATAATGTTACATCAACTTGTTTGCAATACTAAGATCTGCATCTTAATCATTCTAAAATTCAAAACCTTTTAAGAAAGGCTCTGACCTGCTTTATATTGTACAGGTGAAACCGTATTGCCAAGTGGTTAATATCATTCGACCCTACTTGAAGAAGACTAATCTAGCTGTGTGTAAAGCAAGTAGTGTCGCATTCAATTCCAAACGGATTGTCTTGATCTATATGATCTTAATCCTCACATCACCGCAAGACTAAATATATTATGATGCAAGAGCGAACATGTTAAGTACTTCTCTAGATTTGTTAACATAGTCAGTCATATAACCAAAATTTGAATAATTTCATAGATTTATACTACAATCTTAATAATTTAATAATAGCATATTACATTGTTAGACAATGTTACGTTTCTTTTATCTCGTGCGGAAAAGTTAAATAATTTTTCGGTATTGCGTCTTGAACACTTTAATAGAGCTGACATAACCAATTAGGTACGAGAAAGAAAATATTTAACCGCATTAGACATTGATCTCACTAACTATTCCAGAGGCCCGATTGTCTAAGCAAATCTTAATCATTTGACAGCTTAAAACGTTTTATTTTAAGCAAGTTAATTCATGCTTTTTCACGTGCAGGCATATATATGAACTCCTTAAACAGGTCAAATTATCCGTTTGACAAACGATTGCTATTTTGGTTTCCTTACACAATCGGTAGGCAGTTCTGCGTTCCGAATTCGATGTTAATACTTGCCAAAATTTTGCAGAGAGCCGTGGTCAATTAATTTTTTGTGTGCTTGGTATCATGTGTGTTCTGATTGAAGCCAGTGAACGCTGAACTTCTGACTCGGCAGCGAGGTGGAAATAAATCATCGGTCACAACTCACAACTCTATTATAAATGATTAAAGTACAAAACAGTTATAAGTGTTGGACAACGGACCATTTGCAATAGTAAGTAATAAAGTTAGCTAGGTGAATGTGTTACGCGCTCCGTAACGATATATTTTTCATAAAATTATCCACAGTGGTCCCACCTGTCTCCTTCTAGTTCGAACACATCTCACTGATAGAAAAGAGACAAAAGGCGAAGACTTGAAAGCATTCAAAGGTGCCAGGGAAATAAGGTGAATTGATGCAAACCAAGTGGCGATGGACGTGCTTGGAAATCTGATTTATGGAACCGTGAAACAGTATATATTGATGAATCAGAGCAACGAGGGACTAAAAATAAAGTTGTGGCTTTCTTCGAAAAAGCCTACGTGAAGATAATAACTTTACTCCGATATTGACAACACAGCCATAAGTTCTGATGGCGTGAAAGAATTCCATTCATATTTCGGTTCTTTCGGCTTGTTTACTTAGCAAAATTTTGCAAAATTAAAATATTTTTTAAATCTGGTTAATAGTAGTGAATAAGTGAAGTGAATAAGGAAGTGAATAAGTACATTCCCCTTTCGATATTGAACTTTGATTAAAGCTGTTTTATTTTGAAGGTTGTGTACAAAAAAAATATTATATTTAATGCGACTACTATTCTTTAATGCTTTAACCTTTAAAGATCCAAAACCATTTACTACATGTATTTTAATATAATCGTTATAAGCTTGTTTGGCTTAAGCCTTTGCAGTGTTATCTTGGGATTATACTTAATTTTAGAATTGCAGATTTGGCAGTCAACAGCACAAAATCTCTACGAAAATTGAAAATGCGTTAGTGGTGTTTGTTTGTTGAATAATTGGGCGGCACGCCACAGTGAAGCAACTGATCGACGTGATTTTTGTCATAGTTAAAAACCTAGAGAGTGGCATAAGCCGGAATGCCTTACCCGGATAATCAAAGAGTTTGGCCTGGTGGGAGGCTTCGGCCGTAGCTAGATACAACCCTACCGGCAAAGACGTGCCGCAAAGCGATTCAGCGTACCGGTACGATGTCGTGTACAAACCGATTGGGGGTATGGGTTTAACATAAATGCCATGCCCCTAACAGGTTATCCTGCTACTATCTTACACCGCATCATCACTTACCATCAGGCGACATCGCAGTCAAGAACTAACTTGTAATAGATAAAAAAAGAGTTCCTACGATATCTTTTAGAAAACTTAAACGCACGTCGACAAATTCGCTGGCATATTATCATCAAAATCAGTTTAGCTATGTCTCAATTCAAAGATCTATAAGTCCGCGCACGAGCTCCGAGGAATCGGGGTCAGAAGAAACGACGGCTGTACGCCACCCCCGATCATCGCTCCATATCCAGCTCGCCCCCAGCACTAGTTTCGCCCTTGACGCGTGTATATTTGCGATAGCGGTATTGTTTTGTACTTTAAACAACTCTAGGTCATTACTTTAACATTCTATATGATTCCTCGGAGCTCGCGCGCGGACTATAGATACGTGACACAAGTAGAGTACAGGTTGAAAGCCGATGCGGTTACAACACCTGCACAGGTGACCGGCGGGTTTCGTACTACTTACATAACAGCACAAGTATTAAAAGTGGCATGTTTGTGCAATAAAAACGCACTTGCTCTTGCAATAAACTGCAAATACGAAACTTTAGACCTGTTTCGATTTTCTTACATTTCACGTCCGGGGTTAACCAATCTATAATAGGGCTTGCTTGGCATTTTTGTAACAGCCAGAATCCACAAAGAATACATTTATTTATCGATGTAGTAAGTATACGGCTCGCTTACTATGTACTAATACTGTAACAGCTTTCAGTAAGATTTTATTTGTTTACTGATGTACTCGTAGTTAGTATATATATAAGAGATATGAGATCTATAGAGAGAACTTTGACTTTGCTTAGACTTAAAACATGGTTAAAACGAGCCAGATTTATGTTACTCACATAAGTCCATCTCGTTTTAACTCTAAGTAAAGTCTGAACCAAGTCAACGTACGCTCTATAGATCGCAGCATGATAGATCCGAGACAACAGATGAACATTAGTGACCGTATAATGTAAATGTTACAAAAAAAACGTGTGGTATTGCGGGACTCCAGATAGGAACGAAATTCCTTATTACATAAATATTAATTTCAAGTTCTGGTCAAGGTAAAAAGAAAATAATTATTCAGGTATTTTTTAAATTATGAATTTTTTCTAGTTTAATTTAATATATAACTATTTTCATCGTAAAATTAGTTCGAAAGGAGTTATTGTCAAAAAACCGTTTTTGGGAGGCATTTTTCCGATATGGCGATGCGAGCGGCAAAGATACGAGGTGGCAAAGTGAAAATTCGGAAAGAGCACGTCGAAATCTATAAAATACATAAATTTTCAAAACTCCCGAGAAACTTTCCAGGGTAAAACTACCAAATGACTGGGTTACGATAATTAGGTTATTACGATAAAACTACCGACAGAAGTAAAACGATTTTTTTTAAGAATATAAACCTTAACACTAAGGCATTCAAGTTTAATTTCGAATGTAGTATATTTAAGACCTTTTGTCTTCGTAACAATGCGGGCATGTTTTCACTTCAAAATCTTACGCACTTTCGGGCCGGACGTTTTTTGTCGGATAGGGTACCCCCCCTCCGCATCGTCTCATAAGGAACTTTCGTTTCAAAATATGGGCAGCGGTGTGCTCTGAGTGAGCGTTCTTCTCCGCAAAAGCAAACTTTTCCAAGGGCAAAAGCAGTTTCATTTGCGCTAGTTAAAAATGTTACAAGACTTTATGGCGGCAGCAGTTTCAAATAAACTTGTAATGCCTGCTTCTAGGCTTAGTAAAACTAGCAATTCATTTGTTGGAAACAGTGTCTGCTTCTAAAATAAGCTCCCAGAAGACATGTTGAAGATGTCTCCGAATAAGTTCAAAGTTAATGTTAAACGTAAACTCATTAAAAAGTCCTATTACCATTGTAAAGGATTACTTAAATGACAAGGAAGCTTGGCAATATTTGATCTAATGGCTCTGATAGTTCCTTAGTTAAGATAATTTGTGAAATGGTGATAATGAAAAAAAAAAACCGGCTGAGTTTGTTGTGGGCTCTTCTCGGACCAGAGCGCGTTTGGAACCCTCGTAGCTTTAGTTTTAAGATACCGTTACAGATTATCACCATTATATTTTATAAATAACTGGACGTCAATAAGTGTAGTATACCTACCTAAATTGAATAAACATTATTTGAGTTTGAGTTTGAGCAGTAGAGTGCGATTAATTTCTAACTAATACTCGATAAACGGTGCCGCATCTACATGTTCCTGCGTATTAATTGTACAATGTCTCGTCAAGTGATTCAGTCTCAGGGCTTAGCGTCTACTTTGTGACATGAAAGCCTCCATACACAATATGCACATCATTTCACAAGTGATCTCCAACGGGTCTCAAGGCTTGGTCACACACAAAGCGTGATGGAATCTGCATGGAACGAGAGACATTTGTCAACAAACTTGGGTAAGTTTTCTAACACAAGAAATCAGTACGCAAAGCAAAAATCATTTCACAGCGCGAAATGAATTCAGCAGCGTGCCTCTAATAGGCGCTCCGCAGTGAGAGCTACGCATGCGTTACGTATGAATTTTGAGTACGCAGCGTACGTATGATACGTGCGCTGCGTGTTCAACTTCGGCGATTGTACGTTGCCGTAACACGCTCTGTGTGTCCAAGCCTTAAAAGCCTCCATACACAATTGACAAGCGTCTCTCAACGGATCTCCTTAAGTCCTTAGATTTGCATGTTCAGTCTGGGTTTTCAAAACATCACCGAGAGGTTTATGTAATCTTGAATACATTACGGTGGGCCTGGCTAGACCGGTTTTCTATTACATCATCTGCAGATATACCAACTTCCAATTCCAACTTTGTTTGGCAGCTGACTTTATCCCATATCTTTGTGCTGTAGACGAGTCGGTCTTTCTGTGCCAAATTATATTAATAATAAGACCTGTCTAGCAATTCTCTGGGACGATATAAGTTCTGAGTTTATGGCTCTTCTCAGTAGACGAACCGGTGATAAAGTCTTGACTTCTCATATTAAGTGGTACAAGTTGTCCTACGTGAAATAAATCATTTCATTGCATTTGTATTTTTCGTACGACTCTGGTGAACCTTTATTTTAAAACACGATTTGAAAGTCGATTTATCTGATGAATGGGCTTGGAAATCCGATTTTGACACTTAATAGATATTATAGCTAGTTTGAATTAAGCTATCTGTTGGAAGTTGGAACGTCTGAAGATGAATTTCGAATTATGGATTTGCACAATTTCTTCGGTCGTCAATTTCCTGCTTTTGCTAAACAACGTGTTTGGTGATTGATATATTCAGAGTTGCTTCAAGAAATATAATTTTATTGCAACTTATTTTTAAGTCAATTAATTATGCAAATTACAATAAATATATAAAGTAGAAATTAAAGGTGTGTCAGGCAATTCATTAAATACGAAATCAAAATCTGTTAAAGAACAATAGCTTCTTGACCTACCTACCTAGCTCTAAAGTATCTCTTTTTTATTATTAGTTTTACGTAATATGGCTAGTTAACTATATCCAATGGAAAATACCGACACCAGTATTCCACGAGTTCAAGATCTATCGGAACTGAAACAATCCTAGTTAATTTTGACAATATAAATGCTAAAGTGTCTGTCTTTCTGCTTCGACTTAAAAGCACATTTTTTAATTCAGATGAACTTTTCCGCCGATAGTTAATTAGACATCGCGGGGATGGACATAAATCCTGGAAAATCAAAGAGTTCCGACGGGATTTTTGAAGAACTGCATTCAACTCTGACGAATTCGTAGGATCATCTAAAATTTATGTGAAACTTAGGAATTTATTCGACGATAAGTTCTGGCATAAGTGAATTGCATCAGTCATAAATTATAAATAGTAATATGTATGTCACCGTAAGATTGTAAAAACCGTTAGATTATAATCTAACTCGCGAAATTGTAAACTGTCGAAAGATTGTGAACCGTTCAATGTTTTGAGTATAATCCGCTACAGTAGACAAATCTGTGTGGTACAGTGCGTGTCTTTTTTTTTTTTTTTTCACCTGCAACATGCGACACCCACCACCCAGCAATTCGCAAAGGCACAACACCACACCACACAAATCCTCCAAATCACTCTCAACGTACGTTTCACTCCGACACCGGAGCATCCTCAGGAGATGTTGACTCGACAATGCACGATTGTGAAGTGACTATCGTATCGCAAGTTCCGGCTTATATACCTTTTTGGCATGGCTCATACTGAAGCCCCGCCCCCTCCCCCATTACTGTATAAATTGAGTAAAGGTAAGGTTGAGTAAAGGTCAATTTATACAGTAATGGGGGAGGGGGCGGGGCTTCAGTATGAGCCATGCCAAAAAGGTATATAAGCCGGAACTTGCGATACGATAGTCACTTCACAATCGTGCATTGTCGAGTCAACATCTCCTGAGGATGCTCCGGTGTCGGAGTGAAACGTACGTTGAGAGTGATTTGGAGGATTTGTGTGGTGTGGTGTTGTGCCTTTGCGAATTGCTGGGTGGTGGGTGTCGCATGTTGCAGGTGAAAGACACGCACTGTACCACACAGATTTGTCTACTGTAGCGGATTATAGCGAATTAAACTTCTAGTTCATTCACTATCATGGACTTCCGCAAAGTAACGCCTGCTTCTATTCAATAGATTGTGAACCGTTCAATGTTTTGAGTATAATTAATATAATATAATTAATAAGAATATAATTAATAGGTCAATTTTTTTTCTATCTGGACCCTAGAAATCATCATTATAATATGAGCCAGCTTGGCAGGTCGAGATGACGATGCTGGGATGACTTAGTTAATTTCACAGTCGAGCGGCCAGCAGGAATTGAAGAGGGAAATGTGAAGAAATCGAAGGGAGGCCTTTGCCCAGTCGTGGTACAGTACAGGCTAAATTAGATTAGTGTAGTGGTAAGTGATGATCCAGTCTAACATGGTAGCGGCCTAATCTTACGGTCAACACGATTACAATCTTACGGTGACATGTATACCATTCATTCATAATTTCATTTATATTGTGTATTTTTAGTTATTGTATGTAAATTTAATTGATAGTGTGTTAGTCTTAGTGTTTTGTATTTTTAGTGCTCTTTTATTTTTATTTGTATGTGTATTTTTAGTCATTTATAATATGATATATTGTAGCCTGATAACACTTATTGGGAAACTGTAATGTTTCATCGTATCGTATATCGTGTATCGTATGTCCTACCAATAAAATAAATAAATAAATCAGTTACAGCACAGCGACCAAACTTACAGCGAAACCGATCGTGATGGAACCCATAAGCACTTAAAAATTGAAGATGCTAGAATAACAGTAGCACACTTACCTCTTAAAAGGGCATTCGCATTCTTCGATGACACAAACGTATGTGAACCTAGATCTGTGTGATTTCATTGCCAACGCACGCACCGCTCCACTTAACTGAATACCATCACACACTATACAACTTAGAATTAAGTACAACAACAACGGTTCAAAACAACATGTAACGAAAATCACATCTGAAACTTTTGATAGTTCCATAAAATTCACAAATCAAATTGATCTTACTTTACAAAATTAAGTGAATATAGTCCACCATTTAGGAACAAAATCAACATGAGAACGTGCCTAAAACATTATGCAAACTAACAATTCAGCTATCCAGTGAAACAGCAAATGTAGCGTGTGCATAAAGCTAATTATTTAGTCACGACTTTTGCTCACGCAAGTGAACAATGGTGTGTGACAGAACATGTTAGTACGATGCAAGTCCAATTGGGAATAATTAAATTAAGAAATCTTAATATCGTCTTCGTCGTCAACCGATATACTTCCTTTGACTGAAGTCTCTTGCTGGGACTTCCACATGCACCGCCTGGATCCAGCGACTCCCTGCGTCTCTTTTCCGAGGTCTTGTCAGAGGGCAAAATCTTCTCTACTTCCACCTGTTGAGGTCAAGCTAACTTGGAGTAGATTAAAAAAAATGGGTCACTCTACTCAGCTAAGTTAGCAGGTAAGTAAGTCTGTACAGTTTATAAACTCCATATTTCACATAAACATAGACGATCACTGGTATTTATGCATATGCAATCAAAAATTGGTACGATCTCAATTGTTCTGGTTGGTGGAAATTACGATCTATTATTATTCTTGCTGCGACAATGGATTTTGGCCTGACATAATTTAGATTAGCCAATCAGAGGTTACTGCAATCTTCACACTGTAGCAAATATTACCTATTCTGTGAGTGTAGCTATCAAACTACAGCAGTCAGATTGGACAATTTTCAGCTCCATCAAGCAGACATCACTCAAGAATCATGATTGACGGAGTTAACTGATGCATAATATAGTGTTGAACGTCAAAGAGCTAATAAACATGTTTCACAAGACCAGACAGCTAAACGCGTAACACGTCATTATTTATGCATACAGGGAAATTGTCGCATAGTACCGGAGCTCCGTTGTGCACCGTGCCTTGCTCTGTAGTATTTGTCTGTTCGTATTAAATAAGGGGCGTATCTGTCAGGACAGACGCACCATTTTCGCGTAATTGCACATGTGTATTAATGATAATATGGGGCGTTTATGCGGTAATTGTCCTAATACAAAGCTGTGGTCTATCTTACTAATATTATAAACGCGGAAGTTTGTCAGAATGGATGGTCAAGGATGTACCATGGATGTTGGACACTCTTTCACGGAAAAACTACTGAACGGATTTTGGTAAAAAATCCGAATAAAGTTCACTATGCTTCAGACGGTAGACGATGGTACTCCTAAAAGTGATCTTTGAAGAAAAAGTTTCAGAAAACAAATTGCCAAGTCACAAAATAATATTAATTATCTTTCAGAAGTTTGGCGATGGGTTGATTAACTTAAAGTACCTAAACTTACGAATGACGTTCTTAATAGGTACTAAATGCAAACTAACTATAGTTTGAAAAAACCGAGAGACGCTATGGAGCGGCAGACCATTTAGTATTTTGCTAATGAATTTTTTCATCTGGTTCTCAGATTTCTCTCTCAATGTTTTTACACTTTGTTCTTGACAAAGGGCCGTTTCTAAACGATTGTCTTTGTGCAGATTCTTTAAGCTCCTCTGTAATTAATTTGACTACTTGATACTCTAGATTTAAACTCCTTGGTAATCTGAACCTCAAAAACAGACTTTTGACAGAAAAAAAACTGATTTTTATTAGCTGAAAATACAAATAATAAAGACGTTCTTCCAAGTTAGGGGTTCATTAAAAAAGCATTTTTGAAATTTCGTACCATAAGGGTAGGGTAACTTACCCAGGGTAAGTAACCACTTCATTATAACTAACACACTATAGTTATAACTAGCGAATGCCTGCGACTTCGTCTGCGTGGTTTGAGGTTTTTGGTTCCCGCGGGAATTCTTTAATTTGCCGGGATAAAAGTAGCCTATGTGCTATTCCAGACTATAATCTATCTCTGTGCTAAATTTCAGCCAGATCCGTCCAGCCGCTGGGGCGTGATTGAGTAACAAACATCCATACATCCTTCCATCCAAACTTTCGCATTTATAATATTAGTATAGTATAAGCTTTCGTTAATTTAATTAGAAGTTTTCACTCAAATGATGTAAGATTTGATATGATACTTTTATGAATAAAATCTGAGGGGAAACTCAAAGACATAAAAAACCGTATAATTAGCACACACATTAGCGTCTACAAAGTTGCCCTAATTTGAGCAAAAAAGCAACACAACTTTTTTATCTGTTACGAAAAAGCCCAGTTTTTTAAGGAAGTAACGTTTTATTGACAGATATAGTCTTATGATTACGGTGCAGCTGGTGTTCTAAATATACAGACGTGGATATAAAGAATGTTTGTTTGTTTTACTGAAACACCTTTACCGGAACACGGCGGTTCATGAGGTAACCCGTTAAACTGTAGATTACATCATAAAAGGGTTGAGTACTACACCTGAACTGAATGGAGGGATTCTACTTAGATACGAAGTCACTTTGACTGTGACTTCGTATCTAAGTAGAAAGTTTTCTCTTACCTCAATGGCAGAGTCAGATACGAGGCTGTTTCTATGTCGTTATGGAAATGAGTCAAGAGATGATGAGTCTGAGATGCACCTAAAAGAGACACTTAAGTAAAGTTTTACAAGATGACATAAATAATAATAATTTGACGGTCGGCTGTTGGAGTCATACTCCTAGAGTGGAAGCTGGAGACCACGTAGAAGTTAGTACAAAGTACAGACCAAGATCGAAGTAAGTGACGGGAAGTGTCTGGATGAGAAAATATCGTTACCAACTTATGCCTATTGCGCATTATAAAAAAATGTCATGTGTTTTATGAGTAATGTCTTATAAGAAAGTCAGTCGCAATGGGTGGTGTATGAGACCATACATCCACCATCACCACCAGTACAGCCCATTAACGTCCCAATGCTGGGCACAGGCCTCCACTCTCATAGGAGGGAATTAGAGCTTAGACCCACCATGCTGCTCCAATGCGGGTTGGTGGGCTTTAACGATTATTACCATTTTAGTGATAATAACCGGGACTGACGGCTTAACGTGCTCTCCGAGGCACGGGGGTGAAACTACGCCAACTTCCTAACCCCGGGCTAGTACTGAGAATTTCTAGTCAGAAAAACTCGGCCCTATGGCCCGACCCAGGACTCGAACCCGGGACCTCGTCGGCCGCAGTCGAATATGCCAATCACTAGACCATACATATTACAAGATATTTTTACTTGAGTCGGATCAGACACGCACACACAAAATATAAGACATTACTCATAACACACAAGACATTTTTTCTTATAAAGCGCAATAGGCCTAACAGGTAACATGGTCAATTAACTTAGCCTTATCTTAACCAATGTCGTAATAGAAAGATTAGACAGGGTATGCCACGATATCGATTTATCAAAATGAGGTTGCTTCCTTGTAAGTATAATCATTATTTACATTCAACCTGGATCATAAAGCCATGTTAAAGAGAAAACTTCACCTTAACATAAAAAGGGGAACTAAAAAAAAACAAAATGGAGTCCACGTGAGTTCATCCGAAGCTTTTAGTGTTGTACTCGTTCAGTACATTGTTTACGCGAAGTTTAAACAACACCAGGCGTATCACGGATAGATTCAATGAACTCGGTCCATGTATTGAAAAAGTTGGGAGCAAAGAAAAATAAGCGAGGTAGTGAGATCAAAACAAAACTTCGTCGGCAGTTAACAAAATATTTAGCCCTTCGTATAAAAAAGTTACGTTATTGTGGCCGATTCTGTACCTATACAAACTATATTGGCAGGACTAAAACCAGTGCTATACTTTTGCGTGAAGAGCCTGTCATGTACCTGTCATTTTTGTTTAGAGATTGTTAGGATTTGGTCAGTGTAATAGTACTTTTTTGTCTTATTGTGACAGAAAGATACCAACGCAAGTTATGAGAAAAAAACATTTTTCGAGAACTCATTACTTAAGAAATTATGTAAATAAGGACCTATCCTTTGCCTAATGGGAGGCTTCGGCCGTGGCTAGTTACGACCCTACCGGCAAAGACGTGCCGCAAAGCGTTTCGTTCCGGTGCGATGCCGTGTAGAAACCGATTAGGGGTATGGGTTAAATATAACCCTTTTAGACCGCATCATCAATTACCATCAGGTGAGATCGCAGTCCAGGGCTAACTTGTAGTGGATAAAAAATATTAAAATACCTGCAAATCGAGATGACAATAACGCTATTCTTATCTACTCAATTTCATATTCTATAGAAATGAAGAAGGATCAAAGTACTTTTCTAAGTAATAAAACAAATAGCAATGATTGCTATTTGTTTTAATGATTTTTACCAAGAAGCAGAAAAAAAAATATTATAATGCAGATCAAAAAATAAGAAAAAAAAACATCGTCGATCACTATAATTTCATCACGGGAGATACCTACTCGTAAATCTCTATCATGGTATAAATAATTCATTAAGCATTTCCACAGTAATAGCGAAATTGTGATTCATGAAAAGCTTCTACAGACGTTCCAACAAGTCTGCTGCCTGTTCAAAATAGGTTCCTAATACTATGCACACTCAAATTCGAACCAGCAAAGTTCTTCTCAGTTAATTTCCTTCTATGTTATATGAATCTCAATAAATACGATTTGAACGTCAAAGTCGGAGTCAAGTCTCAAGACAGATAATTATTGTGATAAAGAGGTGTAAAAGGACATTGACCAAATTCGCCTAAGAATCAACACACGTTTGAAATATACAGTAATTCTTAGCTTAATTTATAGTCTTTATTCCAAATATCAGAATTTAACGGACACTTCAAATTAATTAAAAAATAAGTAAATGGGTACTAAATTGATTACTATACGTTTCCGTCTCTGGATTATTAACCACAGATCAATAACTTAAGTTTTAAATAATATACAATACCACCGCTTGAGCGCTAGATCTGTATCGTAAGAAACAAAATAAAAGCTGCTTAAAGTGCTAAGTGCGCTAGTATTCGGAATCTCGCAACGCCATCTATTGAAAGTACAATAATTTAATATTTTTAACGCCATCTGTGAAGTGCTCGATGAACTATGACGATACCTGCATTATTAATAACGCCATCTGTAATGTTTTCGATGAACTACGACGAATCTTGTCTTATCTGCATACTGTTTACAGCTCCATTACAAATGGATAGAGATGATATTTATTTGTTCAAGTAGATTGATCGTGAATCCTGTAATAAACTCAAAATTGAAAATATTTTTGGTAATAAGTAATTTTCTTGCAAGTGTCCGTAGTTTTAATCTGTTCTCAAGAATAAAAAGGTATTAATTTGAACCCAGTAATCAATGTTTTATGACGGTTGGTTCTTAGGCGAACTTTGTATGGGGACGGAACAATGTCCTTTCATGTGATATCATAATTACATAGTTACCTAATTGAGTAAGTTCTTTAAAATTTGGAGCTTACTTAACTATAATCAATTTCTAGTTAAACATGTCGCAATGAAGCCAAGCCTAAGAATATGAGTGGGGTTGACAAGTAAACGAATCTGAAAACGGGGGAAAATGTCAGAAGCAAATTTATTTTACGTACAAAGTTGGCATGTCTGCAAATGTCGTTTCTCGTGAAATGCCTTTGATAAAAATATGTAGGTACCTACCTACTTGTTTCAGAAAGGCTCCACTCATCAAAAACATTCCCCGGGAGGCTGTTTCTTTGACCTCAGATAAGAGAAATGAGCGGGGGCCCACGCGACCGTAGGCGGGAGAATTATTATGTCGCTATACTCGCTACCGAGACAGGTAGGCAAGGTTGAATAGTATTCTCAACAAACATTACTTATTACGTAAGTACCACAGGGTTTGCTCCAGGCTTGGTTGTGTAAGGGTTATTATATTGAGATTGTAAACATCAATATGTTGTCCTTAACAAATTGGTTCAACGATTTTATAGTAAAACTCATTTAGGGTTGTAACTAGCTACATACGTAACTGTATGTAGCTAGTTACAACCCTACAATCCTGCATTAAGATATTGGGCCAAAACAGGTACATTCTTTCTTTTCGGTATTCTCATTTTTGATGGAACGGCAATCCGACACAACAAAAGAGAGATCAGGCTCAGAACCAAAGGCTCTCAAAGCAGCGAGGTTTAGTAACTACTCTAGGATCCACAGGTTCTTAACAATAATACAGCACTACTATCGTAAGGTTAATCTAGAATCATTTTGTAGACATACCTAAATCGCCAATAGTTGGCGAAGTAACTGATTTAATATCGCGAGCTACATGTGCAAGCTACACGTTATACCACATAGATTTGTCTGTTTTGGGGTATTATAGCGAATTTAGCTTTGTTCCTTGATTATCATGTACTTCAGCAAAGTAACGCCTGCTATATCCAAAACCGCAGTAGGTACATTAACTAGACATCGATTGCTGGTTTGTAGAGTCCCTAAACACCTAAAGGGCCTCAATCTGTCACAATCAGCAGTTAATTTATCAAATAAGAGAGAGAGCTTTTCAGATACTATACATTTATTCTGTCCACTACTAATATACCACTGTGTGTTATTGATGCTAGTTTTCCTTATTGGTTTTCCTTAGAACTATATTTTATATTATGTTTGGCAACTATTCAGATGGCCAACGGCAATGGTAAGCTAAATGTAGCTAGCTAAGAGTAGCTTATGAGTTAAAGATCAAAGGAGTAACCTCTAATACTCCACGAAAGCCTACAGTTTAATCTTGTCGTTAACCTTTACAAAAATATTTGATAACTACTTAACGCAGTAACATGTTGCAACTTAACCATAGGCGTGCTGAAAATTAGGGTTCAGTATATCAAAGGTACCCCAAAGTTGTTGGGGTCGCAAAGTGTTAGAATGGCGACCTCGCACTGGGAAGCGCAGTGTTAGACCTCCTACTCGGTGGACGGACGACATCAGACGAGTCGCAGGGAGCCGCTGGATCCAGGCGGCGCAAGACCGCGGCGTGTGGAAATCCTTGCAAGAGACCTATGTCCAGAAGTGGATTTACGATGATGATGATGATGATATCAAAGGTACAGAAACTGTATCTATCTAAAGGCAAATAATTCTATATTTAAAACTATCCTAAACGGCGACAGATCCAAGGCGGTTTCAAAACGATAATGTACAAGGGAGATGTTTACACCGAACACTGTCAAAAAGTGGCCAAAACTGCAGGGCTACCGGCTAAAACTGACAGCTACAGTGTAACGATCGCAATCACCTCTGATTGGATAACACTGTTCCACTATTGGACAAAATCCATTGACGCAGCAAGAATACCATAAATTCAGTCAATCACAGCAATTAATACTGTAACAGAATGATTGATGCAGAAGATACGCAGTCGTCCTGCTGGTTCTGTGACATATTTAATCAGCTGCGTATGAATCGAGCTGAATAAATGTAAAATGTAAGTATAACTAATCCTTTAAATCCACCGCTTTACATTGTGACGCTGATTAATACACGTTGTGAATAAATTAAATTGCTATAAATAATCGTATTTTAAATAGTAAACATCAATCCATACTTAATATTATCAATGCGAAAGTGTATCTGTCTGTCTGCTACGCTTTCACGGCCCATCTGTTCAATCGATTTTGATGAAATTTGGTACAGGGATAGTTCGTATCCCGGGGAAGGACATAGGCTACTTTTTATCCCGGAAAATTCAAGAGTTCCCGCGGGAATAAAAAACGTAATCCACGCGGACGGAGTCACGGGCATCATCTAGTACTTAATATTATCAATGCGAAAGTGTATCTGTCTGTCTGTCCGCTTTCACGGCCCATCTGTTCAACCAATATTGGTCAAAGTTTTCTTATTTTTCAATAGCTCTATGTGGCGTGCCACACGGTTATATAGACCTTATAATATATATACTATTTTTTGATTTAAGCTTTGTGTACTCGCCGTTGGTATACCGAAATACAATTAAAAAAAAGTTGGTACAGGGATAGATTTTATCCCGAGAAAGGCCATACGTTACTTTTTATCCCGGAAAATTAAAGAGTTCCTGCGGGAATCAAAAACTTAATCCGCGCGGACGAATTCGCGGACATCATTTAATATTTTATAAAGAACCTTCAAAGCAAGTCTGACTCTAACTTGTTAATTTTTTACATCATCCGCCAATATGGACATGATTACGAAATATAACCTATGGAGAGACGAGTCTATCACATACCCATTTATTATGACCTTAGCCTCCATACCCGCTTAGGTATGCAATCGTACATGATTTAGCAGATTAGGATAAACGATTAACGATCAGTTGATTGATTGATCAAAACATACGTAAGTAACTATCACAGATTAACGGTTGGTATTTGATCAATGCG
Source organism: Erebia palarica (assembly GCA_964035005.1). Taxonomy (NCBI): domain Eukaryota; kingdom Metazoa; phylum Arthropoda; class Insecta; order Lepidoptera; family Nymphalidae; genus Erebia; species Erebia palarica. The sequence goes on from OZ035992.1 coordinate 6,455,350, forward strand.
GATAGATACCAATACTGTGACGGAAGTAAGAATATTTTGTTCAAATCCACTGTATAGTAGAGTGTATCTCATATGAGAGTGGAGGCCTGTGCCCAACAGTGGGGCGTTAATGGGCTGTAGTGGTGGCCTATACTAACCAGTAAACCACACTTGTACCTGCTCTATTTTATTATGCACTTGTTGTGATGTTGTCACATGTTAAACAGCTGAAAACATCCGAATTTCAGATTTAAATCCAGCTAGTCATTCTTGTAGAAGAAAAAACGAAAGTTTCATACAAAAAAAAAGTAGGCTCATAATAGCACCATCATAAAAGCACAACTCAGCAAGCTCGGGGCAATATGGCCGATTAACGGGCCAGGCTGTTTGATGAAACGGAAAGTGGTAGAGACAAGGTCGCGCTGACGTCACACAACTCACGGCCACTGGGTTAGCGGCTAGCGTTGGATCAGACTAGGGACTTTATGTTTCTAAACATTTTGTCTCTACTGTTGCCGTCGCTATCCTTTACAATCTTGACATATTTTTTTGTCTATAGAGCTTCAAGTACTCCATTTTTGTTTTAGTTAGTAACATTTCATACCCTGTAAATGAGTTCGAAAGTTAAACTTCCCGGCCTAGGCCAGTAAAGAATGTATGTATATTCATTACATACCATAAGTTTGAATTTGGAATCTTTCTTCCCGAATATCTTGTAACTTGTTATAATGTTCTTTGGCCTGAATAGTTTAAATTTGGAACTCTACCGTATTACGCGTTCAGCACTCACAGCGCAAAAATAGTTAATTCCCAAGACCGATCCGTACATTCCGACGTACAAACAAACATAAATGTACCCGGCAAACGAATTACAATTTCAATTAGTAATTCAAATATTACTAATTTAACTTTTAATATTTCTCAAGTAGGTTGCTTTTTTATTTACTTTCTTTTAATTACATAATATAATATATTTTAAAAAAAGTCACTTGTTTAATTTTTTAGAAAAGCGCTATACACACCTCGACCGGGAGAGCATTTCTGGTCTCGTATATAGCCGTTTAACTAACACTCGACCAGAAAACGCGTACTTCCCGGTCTCGCGATGTAATGTACTATTACTTCAAAATGTATCGTCGTGCAACATATCGCTAGTGTATCTTTTCCCTTAACCTGTAAGGTGTTTATTTATGGTGTCCTCTCGTATATAATCGGTTCGAGTACAAGTTATGTTAATTTTATTAGATGTCCCAAATACTAGAGATTTTAGTTTAAATTTCTAGATTTTAGCGCACCAATAAAAATGTTAAGTAGTATGCCAATTAGTTGCATAAAAACCTGCAAAATTTATGTAGATCCGGCAAACTGGATTCATAAAATGCAGTATTATATAACATGCAGATCTAATCAATAGTTAGGCAAAGGTTAGATTAAAATAGATCACAGAAATAACACCCATCGGTTAGGTAGGTACTTATAATACCAGCGGGTAGAAAACCATCACTTCCTGCCCTAGGGCCGAAAGTGATGGTTTTCTACCCGCTGGATGACGGCACTTTCAATGCAGGTTATATGAAAAATGGTTTTCATTTTTCATATTCGGAAAGTAGTATTGTTTTGATCTGATTATTGGGTGGAAAATGCTGCTTCCCTTCATAGGGAAGGAAAAACTCATACAAATTACTTCCCACTTTTGGGCCGGAATGAACTTTCAAAATAGAACTGCTGTCAGCTGTAAAGAGTTTTTATGTAAAAAAAAACTACTAAAAAGAAATGCTGCGGCCATGTGACTTTCTAAACGGCCAGTGTGAACTTAGCGCCAACTTCTTTGAGCGGAATAAACAGCAACAATAATTACGCGGTGAGTTCCATATTTAAAATTTAAAAAGTCGACATAAATTGGCGGGATACTAATTTCTGTTAAGTATTTGTGACGGAATTCAAATAAATAGCTAATAGGTACCTAATCTTAGATTTGAATATTAAAAATGAGTTCAAGCGATTCTGAAATGTTGACACCAGATTCGATTAGAGACGAAGCAAATAGTGTTATTGAAAATATTTTGCCAGAAATGTCAAAAGAAAGATATATAAACACATACAATAATTTTATGAAGTGGCGAGCAGAGAAGAATATAAGATCGTTTTCCGAAAGTGTATTTCTTACATATTTTAATAGACTGTGTAGTAAACTACAGCCTTCTACGCTATGGAGCCGATATTCAATGCTCAAAAGTACACTTAGTGTAAAACATAATGTAAATTTGAAAGAATTTCATAATTTAACATCATTTTTGAAAAGACAGTCTCAGGGGTTCAAGAGTAAGAAATCTAAGGTTTTCACCTCTCATGAAGTGGAAACTTTTTTAAATGATGCTCCTGACGAGATATATTTGGCAGTGAAGGTAAGTTTACCTAAGTATTCATGGATTTATTCTAAAAATGAACGTATTTATTACATAAATACTAAAAAATTACATGATTTTCACAGGTGGTATTGATACTCGGTATAAGCGGCGCTTGCAGAAGCAGTGAACTCACAAATTTGACAATTAAGGACATTGAAAGTCAAGGCCAATTATTACTAGTAAAACTGACTAAAACAAAAACAAATATTGAGCGCTCGTTTGTAGTACAAGAAGAGTTTACACAAATAGTAAAGAAATATCAAAAAATGAGACTGTATGAATGAGAATGTAAAAACGGTCCGTTTTTTTCTCAACTATCAGAAGGGAAAATGCTATAAACAAGTGATCGGTAAAAATAAAATCTCAGGTATGCCGAAGCAGATAGCAACATATTTGAATTTACCAAACTGTGAGCAGTATACCGGACAGTCAGCAGCGGTCAGCAACATTTTTAGCCAATTCAGGGGCAAACATGACAACGTTAAAACGACATGGAGGCTGGAAATCCAGCACAGTCGCCGAAGGCTACATTGAGGATTCAGTCCAAAATAAAATTAAAATTTCAACCAAATTAGCTGAAACTATAAAAATACGCCCCAATTCGCCTCAGCCGACAACTTCCAGGGAGTATCCGCCATGTAATCCATCGTCTGATGAAATACCAGAGTCTCCTACTGTTACAGATATCCAGAACAGCCAAATTTGTCATAATATATCAAACAGTATAAAGTTAAGTACAGTTACTTTCAATTTCACGAATTGTCCTAATTTCACAATTAATTTTAAATAGGTACATACTACTAATATTATTATATATTATCAATAAATAGTTTAGATAAACAACTAGTTTTATTTTCCTCATATTCGAAATGAAAAGTAGAGTGTTTAACTCGGGCAAAAGAATCAATTCCTACTCGGACTATAGCCGCCCTCGCTACGCTCGGGCGTCTAAATACCTCGGGGAAATGATTCTTTCGACCCTCGGTTAACAATCTACTATTTCATTCAAATATTAACTTTCACAAGTGATTTTACATCGTCGAGTGAATCTACAACGCATCGTTTCTTACACGTCACATAGAAGCAAGCATGGCGTCCTAAAATTTAATTTAGTTTTGAGGAAGGAAGGAGAATATTCTGCGCCGGTAATGAACCGTTCTTCGCCGCCATTTTTATTCAAATGCACGCGGCGACAGCGGGCGTCCGTTTTGCATTTAAAGCGGAACATATGACTATAAAATGGATGCAAGGGAACCGCGATTTGAATTTTGAACGGGACCTTTATGAACTTGGACGGCGATTTTATTTGAGTTTTCTTAACCCTAACAAAATTGTCTCCTATTGTAGGAGAAAAATTAACAGACCACAATGCCATGCAACTTTACAAGTCGTACCAATCGGACGGGAATTTGGAGTTTGGTGGTTTTACAATCCCGTCACTGGATAGGTGCCTCCGACTAAAAATATCGTAACCGTGATATTGAAAAGTTAAGTAAGTATTTACGTAAAGCTATCTTTTAAATATAATTATTTTCTGTTTTAATAAATATTTTTTTATGTCAGATCCATAGATTCCATAGAGAGTGTTAGTAACAATATATCTAAAAACTATGTTAGTAATAAAATCCATGCACATTTAATTCATTGGACACTTGGAGTTCACATGTAAACACACCAAGTGCTTCATAAAAGAGTTTTCCCACTTTCCTACCAGTGTTTTAATGAGGATTTAGATACAATAGAAAACTAAAAACAGACACATAATGGCCACACGTCATGAGCATACTTCGTAAATGTTTTGTAATGACCTGAAAGGTAGGTAGTTATGTAGTTAGTATTAAGTATTCTGTGGTAATGACTAGCATAAGTATACACTTTTCTCTCTCCGTATGTTGTATCTTAAGCACTTTTACTATGTAAATCACTTACCTTACCTACCCATAATAATCTGCGACGAGCTAAACAAAAAAGGCATGCGATTTAGAAAGTGAAATGTGTCTAGGAAGAGTCCCAAACGACAGACATTATTATAAGTTTAGGCAATGAGGGGGTCCGTTGTATGGAGACCCCCGCATTAAATTCTCAGTCAATGAAATTTGGCTGGGTTTTGGATCATCCAATACTAAATTGGATGATCCAAAACTTACACAAAAATATCCAACAAAAAAAACATCCGGAAGTTAGGTTATACCTAAAACTTAATATTTATGACTGAATATTTTCTCGATTTCTTTTTAAAATAATAGTAGGTAGTATATTTACACTCAAAACCAAAATATCAAATGAAATAACCATGCAAAACATCGATATTTAAATCGATTTTATTATCAAATCTATACTGCGTTTACGCGATAATGTACCTACCTGCTTTAACGATTAGGTATAGCATAAAAAAAACCTTACTTCCTTTCTGATTTTTTGTTGGATATTTATAATATATACTTTTAACTCATGAAACTTTATCATACTATAAAGTTTCGTCGACTGAGGAATTATTGTCGGGGTCTAGTTACTAGCTTTATTGCCTAGACTATATAGCAGTCATGAGCTGAATAGACATACCTGCCTTATTGAATTGTCTATAACAGCCTTGGATGAAACAAACATGGACAAGTCGGGGGCAGTTAAGCAACTCTTCTCCTTCTTCTACCTGTCCTCATCCAATGCTATGTGGTGTGTTATCCTCAACGTAGTATCCACACACGCATAATATTATGTATACAATTTTTGAATAAGTATTTACATATTTATTTATTATTATTTACTTACTATCTGATGCCCGCGACTTCGTCCGCGTGAAATGAGGTTTTTTGGTTCCCGCGGGAAATCTAATTTTCCGGGATAAAAAGTACCTTGTGTGTTATTCCAGACTATAATCTATCTCTGTGCCAAATTTCATCCAGATCCGTTCAGCCGTTCTCACTTCATTGTGTAACAAATATCCATCCATCCAACTATCCATCCAAACTTTCGCATATATACTTAATATTAGTATAGGAGTATAGATTATTACACAACTTAAATCCATCCTTACATGTATAAATTAACCTTAAGCGATAGAAAAGCTTACGTACTAAATTATTAATAATTTCAAAGCCTAACTGATCTGGCATTGTATTCGAAAAATATCGTGAATCCATACTAATATTATAAATGCGAAAGTGTTTCTGTCTGTCTGTCCATCTGTCTGTCTGCTACGCTTTCACGGCCCACCTGTTCAACCGGTTTTGATGAAATTTGGTACAGGGATAGTTTCACTTTTTATCCCGGAAAATTAAAGAATTCATGCGGGAATTGAAAAAAACTTAACCCACGCGGACGAAGTCGCTTTTTGACGTGCAGGAAACTATGAACTCCCAACAGGTCGAATTATACGTTTGACAAACGATTACGATTACCTTACAGAATCGGGGAAGGTCTTTGTTAAAACTGTATGAACAGAACATTATTGCAATCTGAAAAGAAAATATCGAAATTATTTTAACATGTACCTATTCCGTTGTGTTCTTGAAGCTTCAAAATTAAAGAGACGCAAAACACTTAAATTTTAAACAATCCCTCTTTACAGTAAGTGAGTACACCAAAAAACCAAGATAAAACATCCGGGTACTCAAAACGTCTGTCCCTCGGGATCAGCGGAAGGCTTTCAAGGAAGCGTTAACCTAATTTGGACTAAATGCTTGCTTCCAGCATCTTATTTTTCCCTCTGAGCCTATTTTATGGAAAACCAAAGTTACTATTTACTATTTAGTGATATCTACTCTCTGACATGATTGAAATATGCTGCAAAAGGTTCCAAATTCCTTCAGGCTTCAGTTGGGCAAGTGAAGTGTATGTGGCTTATTGAAAACACTGCTAACTAGTTAGGACGACTCATTTATTAGTTACTGACTAATTAACTAGTTACTAACAAATTATTATTATTATTATTATATTATTATTTGCTTTTTTGAAATAAAAAATAAAGAAATAAAAAATAATATTTGAGTAAATATTCGTTTTCACTTCTATCGGCAGTCCCTATGACTGCCAATTTTTTTTATTGTACAGTGCGTGTCAATATTAGGTCTGCGCATAGTTAGGTATACATACTAAAAGGTGCAAGACACTTTGGTCAGTTTAGGGAATGATCAATGTTTTTTTTCTTGTCCTGTTTGCTGAGTTTCTCGCCTTTAGAACAGCTGTCGTTCCTGAGCTGACTTTTGTCAATATAATCATCATCAATTTCCGAACCAGTGGTAGAGTTCAGTCTAAGTGACACAAGTTGAACATTTCATTTCAATAACACCCTTGCGCCTTACTACACTATTTGGTGAGGTTGGATTCTGGTTGAGAAACTACTATCCCTTGTTACATCGTTCAGACCAACCTATCTGACGCTAACTTTATTTCAAACACAATATTGAACTGAACAAAATTGATTAAATCACGAGTACATAGTCTGAGGACAGTAGCGAGACCGAATACATTATTTCGTAAAGGGACTAAGCTCGTTACATCCCCGGAAGTCCATTTCGCTCATCTGTTAGGACTTAGGAGGGCCTTACAATGCGCTATAAAAACGTGCGGGGCATACAAATAAATTGAAAGGTGACTTTTGACGACGGGGAATCTATGTTAGACTTTTTAGCGAGTGTCTTGAAGTGTAGTGACTAGTGTACAAAACATTGTTTTATCTAATAGACTATAGATGTAATAAGTCATTATGGCCAATTCCGTTTAACACAATCTTTACGGATTCCACCATCTCTAAACTGAACTAAAGCGACAGCTTTAAATCGAGTGCTTTTCATAGGGAGTATTATGCAAGGTATAGTCATTTTAGTTTGGCTTAGAGATGGTATAATACAGGATTGACCCCAGTTGTCTGCCCTATGTAATACTAAACGGAAGTCCGTAGACACGTTGTCTCGGCCTCTTGTAGATAAATAAGTAGTGTGTTTATTGGTCAGTGCCAACCAAGCCTAACCCTACAGATAGCTCCCACCTGAAGTTATGTAAACGTATAATAGATTTCCTCCCGACCGAAATTAGGCCGCCGCCGCCATTAGGATGGGACGGAAAATCCGACACGACCGGAGAGAGATCAGGCGCAGGACCGACGGCTTTACGTTCTCTCCGAGCCACGGGGGTGAAGTACCGCCGACTTCCTAACTCCGGGCTAGTACTGAGAATTTCTTGTCAGAAAAACCCAATGCTTATTATGGCCCGACCCGCGACTCGAATCCGGGAACTCGTCGGCCGCAGTCGAACATGCTAACCACTAGACCAACGAGGCAGATTGAGCTACTAGCTCGCTATAACTCGGGTGACGTCATAGCTACCAACAAAAGTTATAAAACGAAAGACCGTAAAGAAATAAATACTGCGATAAATTTCTAAAGATGAAATGAATGAAACGTTCAAAAGATTTTGAAGGGAATATTATACTTTGATGTGGGAATCTCGCATAGGGATTAAAAGCTTAAGATATCGTTCTCAGCGATTAAAACGGAGATAGTATTTTGTTGCACGCAAAATTTTGAAGGTTAAGTTTACGACCAACGGGGGATCTTCTCTGGAAGTTGTTAAAGTTTTGATGGCATAAGATTAAAATTTAATTTAACGCTTAATCCTACGGTGTTTATGGTTAATAACTATGTCCCTGACTCCTGTAGTGCTATCCTACCTATCAAACGAAGTGGGTGAAACGTATTAAGTAGGTAAGTTAATAAGTATTTATAAGTAATGAGGTATATAGAGCTGGGACTACTGTAGTAATTTTCGGCTTCAGAGCAGCCGTCGTCCCTACGGCAAACGAGACCTGCCCACTGCCACTTCAGCTTGCTGAAGGGTTTGAGCTAAGTCAGTGGCCTCCTGCTAAGGTCTTCATTTCAGATGATATCCTCAAGGAAAAGCCTAACATAGTCCTCCCTATAAATCGCTGTGAGAATTTGAATCAGGCCGCTTGCAAGTGTCTAAGTGTCTCTCGGCCTGCGCTTGCCCTAAGGCCAATCAATAAAGTGCCATCGAAGGATACAGTCAAGCCCTTTATAAAATGCATTCAATAATACATATAAATGTCACTCGACTAAAATAGATCGATGGAAACTACGAGGCTACAATAAAGTGAACCGGATTTGCTGATCTATATTACTAATTAATGACTTGTTTATTTTGTATGATTTACAATTATAGTAGTCAGGTGTGACATTTTGCTACCACTCAAGCCAGTGAGAAATATCAGTACTTATTATGTAACTAGTGCCCAAAAGTCGAAATACACCCACAAGTTCACAACTCCACACCGTGGAGGCAAACAAGCGTCCTCCTCAATCGTCAAGAATTTAAAGATTCCAAGAACTTAAAGCCCCAGTCAAAAGCCAAATCAAATTTACAACTACGTGAATCTTTACAAAGTTTATCAAAATGTTGAAAGTAAGTATTAAGTAAGTTATTGATCAAAACAATCTTTCAATCAATCAGGAAACGGGCTAACGATAAAATAACCGACTATTTTAATAGCAAAATATTAGCTTATTGCAATTAGTTCAGTTGGCTGACGCTACTACTAATATTACTAAGTTTATCTATACTTAAATACAGCAATTTTTTTAGCATCATTCGCAATGATCGCACGTTAAGTGCTTGCAAGGCACTAGACACAAACTCAAGTTGCCATCAAAACGAACTCCACCACAACACTAACGAGGTCTCTCAAGTTTATCAAAAGTACACATTTCAAAACCCTAATGTTTTATTTTGGCTCCAAAACTGTAACATACTCATTGTCACTCAGCGCTCATCGTGTGACAGGTTTGAGAGGGGGACTTGTGACGTCAGCGTCGGAAGAATCATGTTGAACAGTGGTAATAGGGACGCGGTGATGTGTGGTGCAAGGTTTAAGAACAAGCTGCTGTCTTGCAAACCAAATGTTTTATTTTGGCTCCAAAACTGTAACATACTCATTGTCACTCAGCGCTCATCGTGTGACAGGTCTGAGATAGGGACTTGTAACGTCAGCGTCGGAAGAATCATGTTGAACAATGGTAATAGGGACGCGGTGGTGTGTGGTAAAAGGTGTAAGAACAAGCGATTATCTTGTAAATCAAATGTTTTATTTTGGCTCCAAAACGGTAACATACTCATTGTCATTTGTCACTCAGCGCTCATCTTGGCACAGGTTTGAGAGGGAGAATCGTAATGTCAGCTTCCGAAGAATCATGTTGAACAATGGTACTTTAAAAGAGACGCGAGGGTGTGTGGTACAAGGTGTAAGAAAAAGCTACCGTCTTGCAAACCAAATGTTTTATTTGGCTCTAAAACTAAAACATGTAATTTAAGGTTTTAGAGGCTGTCATTGTATACTCTGACCAAGTGTAACAACCCGTTACTAGTTTGTAGAGGTTCATAGGTAGGTACTGTTAAGCTGAACATTAATTATTACATAAATGTCCTTACTGTTTCTATGGTTCTCAAGAGTGGCAACAACAGTCTAACTCTAGGACAGATAGGTCAAGATGGCGGCGCGGTTTGGTCAGTGTTTGTGTGAATTGCTTAATAAAAGTATAATTAAGTGGATAACCAGAGTTTCCTTTTAATAATAAGAAGATCAAGCTGCAAAAGGAGGATCAGCTAATTTCAATTTAAAACAATCATAGTTCAGAGTCCAAATTACAATGCCATTAATCAATAATAATGTATTTTGTCAAATTGTGGATCATAACAAAATGGCTATAATCATAAATTCAGTTAAATATTTGTAACTAACTAAGGTAGGTAGGAAAACCACTATAAATGCAAAAGAAGTAGAATTTCTTATGCCATTAAGTAATTAAATATCAAAAATGAATGATACGATAAGCGAGAGGTATAGCTCAGTTATTCATATTCGTTACAGACATGGAAATGGTAACTTATCTTTTCCCTCGCGCCATACAACAAGCATGGTGAAAGAGGTCCCTAGTCTCTCTGTCGAGTCTTACAAAGGAAGCAAGATGAAGGCTCCCTTTGTTTGTACGGATAGTTTTTATGTGTGCTACGTATCTAACATTTATACATGACGGGGTGTGAAATTATCTCATCTCTTTAGCTTACTTAGCACTTATTCGCTGAGGTCTTAATTAGGTTTGTCGGGATGGAGCTTGGAGCAAACATCGTAAAGTTCAGTCACGCCGAGGAAAACTGCCTTGTATTCTTTTGATAGTAAAGAAAACTAGTATTATGGTTCATTCACCCTGAAAATAGGGTGACGCTGTATGATTTAGTAAATTTACTTAAAGCGATTAGGTACCATCCAATGGTGTAAATACAAATGAACTATGATATGTTTTACTTTTTTACGTAAATAAATGTTTTTGTTATTGCGGAAACGTGTCAATGGCAAACTAGACTTATTGAACAAAATCTGAAATAATTAATTAAGTATGTAGGAGGTACTGACTCAGTACTAGCACTGATAAAATCTTTATCTCTTTTCAAAGCCTTGACTTCCGACCTTACGGATTACCTACTGAATACAAAGTCCTGTTTACTTACGATTTCATGAAGTATGCGCACACTACAGTAGTTATGGTGTTAAATTCGATATATCTAGGAAACTACTGTTGTTAAGCTTATGTTGGTTAAGCTGATAATACCTGTATTACCTAAAAGCAACGAATTTATAATTGTGCAACATACCTGTCATCCTGCAGATTTTTCAGCTCGCTCAGTTCCAGCTCCCGCCTCAAGTTGGACACCTCGCATAGGAGCATGTCCCTCTCGGCCGAAACCTTCTCGAGCTCAGCCCTCAGCCGGACGACCTCGTTCGTCAAATCCATCGTCGCCATTTCCACGGCTAACGATAACCACTATCGACACTGCACATCACTACACAACGAATAACCAGTGACGTTCGCGCATTTTAATTTCGTTTTAACTGTATGTTCTATAGACACTTTTTCACTTCACTGTACGGACAATTCACAATCGAGCGCGTTCCGGCTACATTTCAGGCATCTGAAACAATAAATCATTCCGTTAGAGCTGCGCTTTTCAAACTTTGTTTTAATACCAGTGGGAGAAACAATGTTTTGTTTGAAATTGAATAAATTTTAAAAAGAATCGTGAATGCGGGTGAAATAATAAGAAATACAAATAATGTCTTCATCTTCTTTAGGCATCTTCTAGGCAAGCGCGCTCCACCTTAGGATGGATCACCACTTGTAAGCAGGTCTGATTGCAGCAAAGCGCTAACCTATAATTTAAAAAAAACAAGTTCCGGCCGCATGCATAGTGTATCTTTACACGAAACATTTAATTTTGGTGGGGTTACATTCTATACCTTCTGAAAAGAGCTGTCAATATAACACCTAAAACAAAAACCAACTTCAAAACGATATCTATGACTACCAACTTAAACTAAAAAGTAAAAAACATTATCTGGATATATATTTTAATTTTTGATGATTTTCTCAAAAAGCGCTAAATCAATTTCGATAAAATTTATGTGGGACCATCTCTAAAGTATGATCTACCAAACAAAAAAAGAATCATCAAAAATTGATTCATAATTGCTTGAATGATCGCGTAACATACGTACAAAAAAAAGTCGAATTGAGAACCTCTTCTTTTTTTGAAGTCGGTTAAATTGAAACATGTATGAAGCAGAACTTTGGCAGCCTATGTAGGTATATGAGGATGAAAAGAGAATCGCGCAACCCGGTAGGATGGTATGAGAATTCAGAATATTTTGTTCATAAACTAGCACGGTACGGAGTCGCAGACTCGACAGCTATGTTAATATAAGGGCATAAATAACACGAATCGTTCTCTTTATTAGTTGTTTTCTGGATTCTGGGACAAGATAAAGTTCAAAAACTTTTTATTTGATGGCATACTCGAAGTGGTTTCGCTTCTTTTTCGGGTTTATGGTTACTATTTTTTTCCTCCAAATAGGAGGTTCTCAATTCTGCGCATATGTTTTTGTTTGTATTATCCGCCATATTGAATTTCCAATGACGTCATAGGTTTTTTCACGCTGAACCATCTGCCGGGTAAAAATATTTTATAACGTATGGAAATAAACCATTTTCGATCGATACCTTTTAGCTATTTACTTTCATATACGTCATAAAGTCGTACCGTAGGCTATGTATGCAAGAATTGTATCTTGTATTGCAAAGATAATATAGCTCATAGCTTATAGCATTTTGATGGAACCTGAAAGCCTGATTTATCATACTGTTGGTCTACAAATTGATGTGACCACACACTTAGTGACTCGTGCCTTTGCTTGCAAAGCTCGGCGACACCCTCGGTCTACCCAGGGACACCAAACCAGGCCTCGCGAGACAATTCCAAGTCGAGAAGAGTCGAAACAGCCCTTTAGAAACCACCAAAAATCAACTTTATTTATTTTTAGCATCTGATATTAGATTGAATGAAAATCAAACACAGAGAAGGCTGTACTCTTGTTTTGTTTTCATTAAATCGAATTTCAACCATAATATTATCAGTTTTCAGTTGGTGCCAAGTGTGTCCTGGGAAGGGGTACGAATGTTCATCTCGTTGAAATTCCTCAAGACGTTTCCGTCCGTACGAAACCGTCTCGTTTAAATGATGTTACTAAATAACTACCGTCCACAGATTCCATTAAGTAAGTAATTCTAATTAGTACCTAATTACCTATCTACTCCAGCCTGCAACATATTAGTTAGGTACCTATTCCGTCTACTCAAGTAGGTAAGTCAGTAGCCCATAATATATAAGATTCGCTTATGCCTCTTAATGGACATAAGACCTTTGACGACCTCCGTGGCGCAGTGTTGAGGGCTGTTATCTTAACGTGCGGAGGTCGCGGGTTCAATCCCCGGTAGGGTCAATTTGGGAATTAATAATTTCTGAATTTTCCCTGGTCTGGGAGGCTTCGGCCGTGGCTAATTACCACCCTACCGGTAAAAACGTGCCGCCAAGCGATTAAGCGTTCCGGTACGATGCCGTGTAGAATCCGTATAGGGGTACGGGTTTAATATAACTGCCATGCCCCTAACAGGTTAGCTACCATCTTAGACTGCATCATCACTTACCATAAGGTGAGATCGCAGTCAAGGGCTAACTTGTAGTGGATAAAAAAAAGAGGCAGTGAAAAAAGTAAGTAGTTAATTTGAACAAGATTAACTGTTAATTAATGTAGAGTTAGTTACTTTGACCGAAACTTTTTAGAAAATTGGTACTTACTTAATGCCTACTTATTATGCTAGGCAAATCTCCTACATGCCTTCTCCGTACTAATTTATTATTACGTGACAAGGGCCAGTAAAATGGGTTTGGTTGGCGAAATTCTATCTATTACGAAATTAGTCCCTTCATTCAGAGTAAACCAGAGTAAATCTCCGAATTTCCAAGCCGGTGATACAACTATGTACCTATGTACTTATCTCTTTATAATTCAAATCAGAAGCACCAATTCATATTACTAGCCTCAAAAGTGACAAACTTCCATACAAACTATCAAATATCCTCAGGTATTTCTTAGGTACCCATATAAACAGACTAGGTGGAAAACACCTGTACCTAGTGTAATTATGTAGATTACCGCGCTGATGTCATAGATTTAGCCGATGTCTCGGAAAATGGATGCTTTATATTCACTCTACAAATAATACTATTTTTTCTTTTTAACAACTTCACAGGAATTAATTGTCTTTGTACCTATACAATACATAATCTTATGTGTACATCAAGTAAATGTATAATTATGTCATGCTACTTCCTTTCGTTGCACACGTGTTGTTTTAATTACCTCATCCATAATAATAATAATAATAAATATGTAAATGCGAAAGTGTGTCTGTCTGTCTGTCTTTCTTTTCAACCGATTTTCATGTTAGTTATAGAGATAAGTTCCATTCCGGGGAAGAACATAGGCTATTTTTTATCGCGGTAAATTTAAGAGTTCCCGCTGGAATCAAAAACAAAATTGCCAGTCATAGGGACTGTCGATAGAAGTGAAAACGAATATTTAATTTAATATATTTTTTTTAACTTACAATTATTAAAATACAAACCTTAACACTGAGGCATTAAAGCTTCATTTCGAATGTAGTATATTGATCTGTTCGCGAGCATGTCGCTGTTCGCGAGCCATGTCGGTCACGCGAATCTACATTTTCAACCCCTACCAAAAAGTGCTCAATTCGCCTAAAGAAGTTTTCACTTCAAAGTAATAATAAACGCGGTCAAAGTCGCGGGCATCATCTAGTAAGTAGATTTAGATTTACCTATTAGGATTTATTAATTTGAACATTGAACACAACTAGGTATTTCACAAGATATTACAGGCTACAGCTATTTCACAGTTTCATAATAAATTAAATATCTTTCATATTTTCACCTGACAAACTCGAGTTTATAACCTGATGCCCGCGACTTCGTCCGCGTGGATCGAGTTTTTTTAGGTTCCCGCGGGAACTCATTAATTTTATGGGATAAAAAGTAGCCTGTGTTATTCTAGGCTTTAATGTATCTCTGTGCCAAATTTCATCCAGATCCGTTAAGCCGTTCAGGCGTGATTCAGTAACAAAAATCCCTCGATCCATACATCCATCCATCCAAATTTTCGCATTTATAATATAATTATAGATGCATAGTTCGTTTTATTAACAGAATTATCACGGTTCGTGTGTGACAAATTTTATTGATAACAAAGTTAGTAGTTAGCAAACACGAGCAGAAAAGTGAATTAAAACCGTTTCCTTTTTCGTACCTACAGAGTTTGAATTTGCTTGCAGGAATTAAATTTACCTTCCGGGTTTCTCTTTGGATTCGTCAAACGAAGTGAAATTCAACTGAATTCCTTCACTGTTTAATGAAGTTAATTATATTCGTTTAGGATGATAAGTATATAGATCGCATTTAAATGACAAAGTTGCATGGAAGCATCCAGCTTCGCATCCAGCAACCCACAAGTCATATAAAATCATGAAATAATCTGTAATCCTTGCACGGTTCCTTATTAATTAATCCAGAGAGGTTTTGATTTACTAACGCCGGACTAAGTAGGTATAAAACATTAACCAGATTAAGGCTACTTTTGGCTCCGAAATCTGCGGCTTTAACCTTTATTAGGTTTAGGCTTGACTTGTTAGGTTAGACTTGTTTTCTTCACGCGATGATAGCCTAGGTTTAGACTCAACGACCTCAAGTAACATAGACGGGCCCCGTCAAACAAAGAATGTGAACTTATTTTACTAACGCCATCTAGTCTGAAAAGCGGGACTGCATGTGGTGGGTACAAGGACAGGGTTATACAGGTGAGGGGACCACACATACCTACAACTTTTTCTATGAAAGAGCCCATCTAGTACCAACATACCTACCTATATTATATAGATGTTTAGTGTGTGTGTGTTAGGTGGTCGGGGTTCGATTCTTACTACACTATGAACTTTTTTAATATTTTCGTAAAAGAAACCAGTGAGGCGTCCAAAAATCACGTCTGATGTACTTATTAATTTTAATACATCAAACCGGGTTAACTTTTAATTTTATTCCATTTTTATTATTTGTTGTTAAAGTAGCATATAAAAATCCACACCATGTGAAAATTTCAACAGTCTTCCTATTACGGTTCTTAAATACAGCCCACTCACAGACTGTCGGACTGGACCGACTTAAAAAGTTAGGTAAGTACCAATACTAGTACAAGTAGTACATCTACTTAGTAGAAGTATCAATTCAAAATGATTAAGTAAACTATAAAATTAAACTACATAATAACTTAATAAGCAATAAAAAGCTATGAAACATGGGCCACAAAATATACCTTAACTTAAATAGGTAGTCAAATGAAGGTCAGGTATTGAGATTAAGCGGTAATAAAGTTCATATAAGGCATAATATATTAAATTAATCCTCAAACCTTGTGTTCAGTACCGATTAATTAGTCTCGGTCCTTTCTACTTTAATGATATTTAGTAATTTCACAGTTTGGTATTTCGAGGGAAAATTCCTAATCCGTTTCAAGTAAAAACTAAAAATATAATTATTTTAATTTGTAAAACTATTACAATGATGGAAATTTCACCTATTACTAAATACAGAATAATTAGCACATTTGCACCAAAAATGGATTAATTAATACACATTTCTAAAATTAAATTAGTTAAGTTAATAACCAATATTAATTAAATTTTACTTTAACTTCGTACTCGGAAAACAAATTTTTTTATTATTGTTTGATTTTTAGATAAAAAATATACCACTAACGCCATCTGTGAAAGATTTCAAACACTGGGTCAATCAAAGAGCGAAATGTCACGCGATCGCGCTAGATGTCGCTACTAGTATTAGACAGCATAATTGTTTCGCAAACTATCGATTAGCACAGATTACATTGAATATATTATACTAATATTATAAATGCGAAAGTCTGTCTGTCTGCCTATCTGCTACGCTTTTACAGCCCATCTGTTCAACCGATTTTTATGAAATTTGTAAAGGGGTAGGTTGTTTCCTGGGGATGGACATAGTCTAAGTTTTCTTTAGTTACCTAATACAAAATTAAAAAGCTCCCGGAGGAATCAAAAAACCTTAATTCACACGGATGAAGTCGCGGGCATCATCTACTTTGTAAAATTATAAAGAGACTCTAGCGGCTCACCATAATGAGATACCTAATTAGTTATGGGAAAGATTCTCCATGAGTGATACCTACTAGGTAGGTAGTAGGTAGGAAGTGTGCATAATGAGGGACAAGTGCCGTAGTTGTGACAAAGAATATCAGTCGATTGCGAATCTTAAAAAACGTTTAACCAAGTCGGTAACTGGATGAGACCAAATTTGGAGGTTTTAATTTGGCCTTTTCGTTTCCTCCGTGCTTCGGAGAGCAAGTTAAGTCGTCGGTCCCGATTATTATTCACAAATTATTATTCAAAAACACATGAGTTTAATACTCTTAGTCAGGTCGTATGCGGAAGGACGTGGGGACCCACCGCATTATTTTCCCAAGAAAACTCCAACCATTATATTGTGATTAATTGAAAGGGGCCACCAGTCACGACCCACAGTAATGAGGAACATGACGCAAAGAAAGAACATAATAGGTTTTGTAGACTGTAGTGGTAATGGTAGGTATCTATGTCACGTAAGATTGTAAAACCGTTAGATTATAAACTAACTCGCGAAATTGCTTTTCTTCTTACTTCATGTGAATTGTCTACATAATTTTTATACGACTGCCTGAAAAAAGGAGTATATTGTTTTCAGGGTTCATGTATGTATGTATTTATGTGAGTTTGTATATTCCACCATAACTTCTGTACGCCTGAACCGATTTTGATAAATGAGGTATCGTTAGAATCCCTAGCTTATTCCGGGTGACATAGGCTAGTAAAATTTAAAAAAAAATGACGGGTTGACCATGGTCCCGCATTAAAAACTAAAGTTGAAAAAAAATATTCGAAAATAAGATTTACTATATAATCATCATCTAGAAAATGATGAGTAGATTCCAAAAATACATAACACTATAGTTCAATATCCATCGATTCACAAAAAATATATCATTTAATAAAAACGTGAATAAGATTCTAATTTAATAGTTCGTTTTTGGCAGGGCAGTCGGGTTTTTTAATTTTTTTATTTAAGACTTGTTAACAGTAAGTTATGAAACTATTACAGCAACGTTATGTGTTGGTGCATGCAAATTAAGTATTTTTATGATTCATAAGTATAGTATCGCGATTTAATTATACTTAGTAAGTAATTATGCTAAGGACTTTGTTTTTGTTGCAAGACGTAACGTAGAAAGTAGAAGTTTTATATTCATTTATTCGCATTTAGGAAAACATAATTAATTTACCTATTAGGTAACTATAATATTATCTTCTAATCCAATAAAATGAAAATTCAAACTTGGCTTGGCAATAATTTGGCAGCGGAGGGTGAATTGCCCATACAAACGTAATCCCAAAATAATTTGTAATTCGAGAATATTTCCACCTTATTATGTGTATATTAAGATAGAACTTGTATTTGTCTAGGTCCCTGGATAATTATATTTTCAAAATACTTTCCCAAAATTAAATGTAAGCGCATTGCGTTTACATTTAATTTTGACTGCCTCGTTGAATAGAAATTGCGAGCGGCGATCGCCGGCCCCTTAAGATTATTTGTGGGATGGTTGGTGATAAGTAAAAAAAACCCAGCTGATTTTGTTGTGGTTTCTTCTCAGACCCGGGGGTTGGTACCCGTAGCTTTAGTAACTGATTGTTATCACCATCATGTTTTGTAAGTAATTGGACGTCAGTAAGTGTACAGTGTACCTAATTTGAATAAATAAATATTGATTGATTGATTGACTCATCTAAGCTCAAGCGAAACCCTGGACCGGGAAAGCTAAAGTTCGCACAATAGTAGGCGGAATAAGGGCGAATTTTGCAAATTTAGCACGTTAACATTACCTATTAATAATTAATTGCAAAAAAGCACCTAGATAATAGGGAAGGCACTGGCTCCCATAACACAGTTTTACTTTTTTGGGCGATACAGGTCAAATTATTAATGTGAAAATAAAATCTAATTTTTGCAAACAAAGAGATTTAATTATTTAATTCTCACGGAAGCGAAGTTGAGGGCTAACTCTAGTTGCCCTTTAATTTTCACACATACCTACTAACGTCATCAAAAAACCAAATAAAAATTGGTTCATCCGTTTGGTAGGTAGGTACGATTCCTCATTCCACAGACTTACACAGATTATCTGTTTGCGTCGGGGGTTAAAAAATATGTAAAAGTAATCAAAACTCAAAATAAACGTAGATAACAAACAAACTCCATGCAAACTAAAACTAATTAGACAAAGTTTTCCAAACATATGGGTTGATTCCATGCTGCGGGCTACTACAATCGAAATTGGGTCTTCCATAGGGTTGCCATAGTGATATCCAATTAGAGGATAGGTCCGGTCCTCCTTTTCCACAAATCAATACTAACAAATATTTTAAACTAGCTGATGCCCGCGACTTCGATCGCGTAGATTGAGATTTTTCGATTCCACCGGAAATACTTTAATTTCCGGGATAAAAAGTAGCCTTTGTCCTTCCCCGGGATGTAACCTATCTCAAATTTCAGCAAAATCGGTTGAAAAGATAGGCCGTGAAAGCGTAGCAGACAGACAGACAGACTTTCAAATTTATTATTATTAGTATGGATGCGACAGTTTGGATGGATCGATGGATGTTTGTTACTCAATCGCCAGAACGGCTAAACGGATATTGGCACATAGATAGATTATAGTCTGAAATAACACAGGCTACTTTTTATCCCGGAAAATTAAAAAGTTCCCGCGGGAGCCAAAAACCTCAATCCACGCGGACGAAGTCTTTTTTATCCACTACAAGTTAGCCCTTGACTGCGATCTCACCTGATGGCAAGTAGCGGGCTTTCCTGTTAGGGGCATATTTAACCCAAACCCCTATTCGGTTTCCATACGGCATCGTACCGGAACTCTAAATCGCTTGGCGAGGCCTGACTAGGGAAAATTCAGAAATTATAAACTCCCAAATTGACCCTGCCGGGGATCGAACCCGGGACCTCCGCACGTTAAGGCGCACAACACTGCGCCACGGAGTCGCGACATCAGCTATTTGTAAATAATTTATAAATTGTCTTCCCGTCCTCATACATCTAGTTAGTTACCAAATGTTCGTTCTCAAATTTCGCGCGTACTTCTATTTTGGACTGAGAATTTACTGTGCGAGACATTGTAGGTAAAGTAACGATCATTGATCTAAAATAATTAACAATGGGAACAACGTAAAACAGAGAAATTGTGTTCGTATTCGTATCTAAAAAAAATGCGATCAAGGACTTACCTATATCGAGTAGCTACCTATTTAGCTCTTATTATATAATATAATTCTTATAACTACCTAGCAATCAAGTATTTGAGTCAACCGCCTGCAAATATCTACTCAAACAATATAAACTTTATGCCTAACCCTGGCATCAAACTAATTGCAAGCAACGCAGTTACTTAGAGGCGTTTTTAATCTGGCAACCCTAGTCTATATTCTTCCACTCCCCTAGCCTCGCAAATTGAAAGCAAACATCAGTTATCTAGGACACTGGAGCAAGCGAGTTTTATAGATTCAGCTCAGCGTATTATAATGAAAGCCGTTTGTGTAAAAATTGAGCCAAGTTTTCAGTACGAAAGGTTTGTAAGTTGGAACTTGGAATTGAGTTAATGATGCCAAGCTCGACCTATTCACTGTAATAATTATAATAAGGTACATCCATACTAATATTATAATTAATGCAAAAGTTTGTCTACCTGTCTGTCTGTAGGGATAGGTTGTCCAGGGTAGGACATAGGCCTCATTTTATATCAATCAAAAATCATATAATCAAAAACCTTGATCCACGCGGACGAAGTCACGGGCATCATCTAGTATTTTATATAGTTGCCAATATTTTGTTATAATCGGAATGTACTTAATACATCTATATATATATATATATATATATATCAATTGCTGTTCGTTTGTCTCGCTAAAACTCTAAAACGGCTGGGCCAATTTAGCTGATTTTGGTTTTGAAATGTTTGTCGTAGTCCAGGGAAGGTTTAAACGGTGAGAAAATATGGTAAAATAGTGAGGAAGATAGGGCAGGACAACGTCTGCCGGGCCCACTAGTATATAATAATTATGTGTAGGATGCTTGCAATATTTATAACGTATAATATACCTAATATCTGCTTCCTGCAACTTCGTCCTTCTGTGGATTATGACACATGTAATACTTTTATTCAATGAAATGATAATGAAGAAACTTGAAATTTAATTCGCTATAATCCGCCACAGTAGATAAACCTATGTGGTACAATGTGTATCTTGCAATATTCACCACACCACATAAATCTTTCAATTTATTCTCAACGTACGTTTCACTCCTATGCATAGGTTTATCTACTGTGACGGATTATAGCGAATTAAATTTCAAGTTTCTTCAGTATCATGGACTACCGCAAAGTAACGCCTGCTTCTATCCAATACCAAGGAAATGACTTGAGATTAAAAGTTCGCACGGGACTTGGAAACAGTAGTTCACAGATATTAATCAAACAACGATTAACTATCAAGCAACTAAACTATACTAATATTGCAAACGTAAATATGTCTTTGTTTCTCTGTCTGCTACAGCCCATCTGTTCAACCAATTATGGAAAAATATGTTACAAAGATAGGTCGCATTCCGGGGTCGATATGTTGCTATTATCTCGGAATATTGAGGAGTTCCCAAGGGATTCGTCAAAAACCTACTTCCACACAGACAGAGTCGAATCATCCTCTTGTAATTTAATAAAACATTGCTACGGAGAAGCAAGCAACAATAATCTTTTAAATCAAATTTATGGGATTATGAAACCCCCGTGTTGACAGTGCACGTCCTTTAATACAAACAAAAACGCCGCCCGTTATCAGGTAAAAACCCATATCCATACTAATATTATAAATGCGAAAGTATGTCTGTCTGTCTGTCTGTGTCTGTCCGTCCGTCTGTCTGTGTCTGTTTGTCTGCTACGCTTTCACGGACCATATGTTCAACCGATTTTGATGAAAGGTACAGGGATAGGTTGTATTCCGGGGAAGGACATAGGCAACTTTTATCCCGGAAAATTAAGAAGTTCCCGCAGGAATCGACAAAAACTTAGCCCACGCCTACGAAGTAGCGGGCATCATCTAGTCTAAATAAAATTCACATGCAAAAAAGTCGGCTGCCTAGTGCCAAACACTTTTGGACATGGAAGTTGGTGTATGTATAGAAGCTTTAATAAATATATTATAAGCAACCAGAAGCGGATAAAATTAAAAAATAAAAGCAGAAGAGACTTTTCAATTACACAATTCTAACAAATCACACAAAATTCAACCAAAAAGGAACCACAAAACAAACATGATTTCAATTTTAACAAAAATTAAGCTTTCAGGTCAAAACCAAAATGAACAAATAGGGAACAAATTGTAATCTTAACACAATTAACACCAGATTTAGCACTGTTAACACAAATTCACGGTAAAAAAAACATGGTAGCACACTCGTGAGAACGAGCGTGTTATTGAGTCAAAAATCGAGACAAGAGTGGCGCTGCTCCCGTAGAACGCACGCTTTTGTAAGCGTACCCGACCGTTAGGCATCGGATCAAGACACGCGGAAGCGTGTCCAGCCAAAGTTCAAAAAAACTGGCGAGCAGCACCGTGTGTAATATTACACGAACCATTTGGAGCCACTTTTGACCCCCTCATAACTCAAAAACTATTTCACATAAACATGTCAAATTTGGCGCATATATTGAGACCCGTGAGATACATATGTGCTCCAAATTTCATAAGCACACCTCAAATGGTTATTTAGATATAAACGTACAAAAATCGTCATTTTTATGATCAAAGGATAGATCAAAACTCTGACACGAGGCATGCTACCATTGCTTAAAGCCGTATTATTTTAATATTGTTGACGTTTATGTTGTAGTGTTATAATCATTATTTTAAGGACGTCAAAGTACGTGACATTCAACCGTTAGTTTGAAACAATACTGCTTTAAGCGGTGGTAAATTTATATATCCCATCAAAAACATAAATGTGAAATGAGAGCCAAGTGCAAAATTGTGATATATATGCCTTGGTTGTTGACTTCAGCGACAAAAGAAGTGAGATCTAAATGGGTGCCAAGTTCAATGGTCAGTCCTGAAATTTATTTATAACAACATATAATATTTTATAACAACTTAAAATATCATTTCTTCTTATAACTTAGTATAAAATGTTGAAGACTAAGGCTTTGGCTTGGCTAGTTTCCATATACGAATTATTATTAAGTAGGTACCTAAAAGTACAGTTTCTACCAGCAAGCCAAATTGTCGGAAGAATAAAATAAGAACTTACAGCTTTACAACTTGTGAACGCTATAATTCGTATATGAAAACTAGCCAAGCCAAAGCCTTAGTCTTCAACATTTTATACTACGTTATAAGAAGAAATGATATTTTAAGTTGTTATAAAATATTATATGTTGTTATAAATAAATTTCAGGACTGACCATTGAACTTGGCACCCATTTAGATCTCACTTCTTTTGTCGCTGAAGTCAACAACCAAGGCATATATATCACAATTTTGCACTTGGCTCTCATTTCACATTTATGTTTTTGATGGGATATATAAATTGCAGGACTGACTATTGAACTTGGCACCCATTTAGATCTCACTTCTTTTGTCGCTGAAGTCAACAACCAAGGCATATACATATATCACAATTTTGAACTTGGCTCTCATTTTACATTTATGTTTTTGATGGGATTTAATTAACAGCAAGCGGGTACTTCAATAATATATATTATACCAACCTACATGATTAACAATTACAGTGAAACGCTGACCCAAGCATCTGACCTCTGTTACAGGACGGTTATGCTGAACTAGCTGTTTACCATATCCCGTTGGGCAAGCGTTGGACTCGGGCCAAATTCTTTTTGCACTACTACGATACCGCCGAACTTAAGTTTTAAAGCGAAAATGCCTGCGTTTAACCTCCACATCGGAGGGAAGTGACATCGTGTGCTGTCTCGCTAGTGTGTGCAGTTTCATGTAAAAGTCAGTTACGCAGACTTTGTGTCCCGCAAGTCATTTTTTTGTCCGTACTGTTCGCAGATTACCATTTTCCTTTAATAAGGAAAATGGGGCAATTGTCCCTTCTATACTAATATTATAAATGCGAAAGTTTGGATGGATGGATGTATGGATGTATGGAAGGATGTTTGTTACTCAATCACGCCCCAACAGCTAATCGGATCTGGATGAAATTTGGCACAGAGATAGATTATAGTCTGGAATAACATAAAGGCTACTTTTCATCCCGGAAAATTAAAGAGTTCCCGCGGGAACCGAAAAACCTCAATCCACGCGGACGAAGTCGCGGGCATTAGCTAGTAGATAATAAATTAATATTGGTAGATGCAAAGTATAATTACTTGTCTTCAAAGGATTTGAAAACTTAATAGAGCTTGGAGTGACTAGGAATTTTTCCACAGACAGTAGTTATGTACAATGTTTAATTAGCTAATGCCCGCGACTTTGGGCAGATTTAGATTGTTGAAAATCCAATGGAAACTATTTGACTTTTACGTAATAAAAATATCGCATATCCGTCTCGTAGATATGCTAATTGCTCTAACTCTCGTCATTTAGAAACAACTGAATATTGGATAGATGCGCTTAAACAAACTTAACACATAATATTTACAAGAAAATAAAAAAGGAATACCTACTTCTCTGACCCTTGTTACATTGCGTTTTTTTTTTAAATATATAGGCCAGCCCTTGGCTGCAATCAGACTTGCTTGCAAGTGGTGATGCAGCCAAAAGTGGAGCGCGCTTGCCTAGAAGATGCCTATTCACTCTTGATTTGAAGGTACCTATTATATTAAAAGAGGAGGGGAAAAAGGAAGCCGGAAGGGCGGTTTTGTAGAACTAGTTGTATTTTCCGTTGGACTAGCGTTGGAGCCGGGCCAACTAAAATCCGATACTGCCGAACTACGAGGCAAGGTTTTTTATCGGGAAAATGGTGCAGTATACTTATGAATTCACTTGTAAATATATTCATGAGATTTGGAAACTAGATTCCTTTTTAAGAGGTTTCCCTTGCAGCCTGCACTTGAAATGCGGACTTATTACATAAAATATATTGCTATACTTACAGAGGAACAATCTTTATCACCCCTTGTTAACCCAAACACTCTTCTTCTATCATATTGGCCAAAATCTCTTGTCGCAGCAATAACCTATAAATTCAGCCAATCGCAACAATTTGATGCAAAACTGATGCATGACATTTTATATACCAAAGCGAATATTCTTTTCCCATCCAGTTCCCATCCAGTCCATCCAGTTACCGACTTTGGTCAACGTTGCTTAACTTTCGCAATCGACCGATATGATTTGTCACAACTAGGCCACTCGTCCCTCAATTCACTATTAATTAGATCTAAATGACTTTTGAAACTCGATTTCAATATTATTAAGTTGCATTTGTGTTGAAAAAAGAACAAACTACAGAAGCAGTTCTTAAATTAACTGAGAAATATTATTTTGCATACGAAATATAGGTAATTACCTAGATATAAGAATTATAAATCTGCACTATTTGAACACCGGATAGATGAATAGACCTAGAAATCAGAATACAGATAAGCTAAGGTCGCATGAATTTTTAACAAACTCTCCGGCAACGAAGTGATAATCCCGCAAGAGATACCAGGTTAATTGTTACGTAAATAACCAACAGTTAAACGAAAATTACCAGTTAATACTAACTTAGTTTTTATTTATTTATGTTTCTAGGATTAATTACCTCTTTTTACTAAGTGATTATTAAGTTAACAGAGTTTTTGCAATTTATTATTTCCGAATTTTCCCTGGTATTTCCAGCAGTGGTGAGCTGTGTTGTCATATAAGAGGTGGTTGGAACAGTCCAGCATTGGATGTTTATCGCTATACCTATTCTAACAATCAAGATTAATTTGACAAGGCTATTCGTTGAAGAAAATATGACTGGACGGTGACACAAGGGCCAGTCAGTCAGTCAGTCAGAGCCAGTAAGTAAAACGTTTATGGTAACGTTATGATTTTGTTAAATAACTATTCGTATTATTATTACACTAACTGATGCCCACGACTTCGTCCGCGTGGAATAAGGTTTTTGGTTCCCGCGGGCAATCTTTATTTTTCCGGGATAAAAAGTAGCCTATGTGCTATTCCAGACTATAATCTATATATCTCTGTACCAAAGTTTACCTGTTCGGGCATGATTGAGTAACAAACATCCATCCGTCCATCCAAACTTTCGCATTTATAATATTAAAAAGTATAGATATACTTAGCCTTATTCTAATTCATAGCTAACCCCACTAGCTATTCCTACTTGGCATTTGTTAACAAGACTTTCTATTGTTATTTCTATAACACACTAGCTAGTGCCCGCGACTTCGTTTGCATATATCGAGGTTTTTTGGTTCCCGCGGGAACTCCGGGAATTTTCCGGGATAAGTAAAAAAAAACAATTAAAAAAGTAGCCTATGTGCTATTCCAGACTATAATCTATCTCTGTGCCAAATTTCAGCCAGATCCGTTCAGCCGTTAGGGCGTAATTGAGTAACAAAGATCCATACATCCATACATCCATCCAAACTTTCGCATTTATAATATTAAGTATATAGAAGTACAGATATACTTAGCCTTATTCTAATTCAAAGCTACCCCAGCTAGCTATTCCTACTTGGCATTTGTTAACAAGACTTTCTATTGTTATTTCCATAACACATTTCCAAACCGAAAGCATGATAAGCGGTCGGCATCTGATTCCCCAAATCCCATGTGGGGTTTATAGTCGTGTAAACCGTAGATTTACGGCGCGCCCTATAAATTCGACAGCCCTAAGCCAATCATGGCGGGCCGATTCGGGAATAATTAATTGCATGTACCTATTTTAAATGTATTATACGGGCCACCCACTTGTGTTACGCGTTTTTAAATAGGTGGTAAAGTAAACAAAGTTAGCCAACAGTATTTGGAGCGCGCTTCATACAAACGAAGTTTGATTCTCGTAAACTCGATGAAATCTGAAATACGAGTAACTAACTACTCTAGCTACTTAGCTAGAGTTACTTACTCGTAGAGTAGGCGGGAATCGCTGCCGTGGGAATTTCAAATCCGTCCTAGCTTCCGTTTACTTAAATTTTAATCCGTCCCTTTTCCTTTTCTACATTTTATAGCGAACCTGTCTGTGCAGGAGGAGGATTTAGGCTGAGCGTTTATGAGTTATTGAGTGAGTGAGTCAGGGCTATTCTCTTTATTATCTAGAGATCATCGAGTTTTGAAGGTAGATAGACACGGTAACTGGGTTGTTCAAAAGATTTGTATTCTACTTACGCTGAGTTGCACGAAACAAATTCCCAAACCTAAGTGGCAGTTAAATTAATTTAATCGCAAATTGTATCTTGTGATTAAATTAGTTTTATCCACAGTTATTTTTTTATTCTTTCGTGCAACTCAGCGTTAGAGTTTTAAATTCAAATTGACACTACAAACCGAGTAGGTAGTTGACCAGCAGTCAACAGAAAGCAAACCAAAAGCTCTTGTATATTGAGCATCTGGATTCTGGAAAAGTTAGTTATAGTCGTCGCGACGTACCTGTATATATGTATTCACAGCTTGTCATAAAGGTCCTAGTGACCAGACTCTTGCCACGAGGATAGCTAAGTATAGACATGAGTTATAGACAGTTGTCTATTAAATTGAGGTCGTTGGTTGTAGTAACACAGAATAGGTAATAGTAAAGAAAGAAAGTATAATCTCTATTTGAGGCACTGCACAAATATAAACTTAAACTAAACACATACAAAATCAACTGTATTGTACAGCAGTGCAACAAACAGGTAGCGTTGGGACTCCGGGCCTCTTTCTCGGCTTTCAGTGGCCGCCTTTTTGCGAACGTCATTGGCATAGTAGAATATAATAATAAACTGTTCGGCAGAAACTTGTAAAGGCAAAATAATATATATAAATAGTACAATGTAGTAGGTAATATTACAACCAACGACCTCAATTTACATAGAAGGGCCCTGTCAAACAAAGAATGTGGACTTATTTTACTAATGCCGTCTAGTCTGAAAAGCGGGATAGCGCTATGGCGGGGACAAGGACAGGCTTATACAGGTGAGGGGCACGCCCTACAAGTCGGACGCCCAGCTTTCTATGAAAGGATCTATCTAGTACCTACCTACTATATACATATATCGATGACTACAACTCATTAATACTTTTCACTAAAATAATGATACACTATAGTAATTTTTGTAGTTAATTAAGTTATGAAATAAAGTTGTATTTTATTTCATTTTACTGCCTTAGAAAATAATGAAAAGCCTATATACTTGGTTGCAGAGTGAAAAATTCAACTAATAAAAATGTTTTTTGTGTAAAAGCTTTTAGACTTAAAAAAGGCTATTAGGGCACGGCGAGGCGCCTGAAATTGAAAATAAAGTTTCTCCGTTGACCGTTTGTGCTTTTTTTTCACTTTTTAATTTTGCCAGTTTTCAATATCATTTCTTTGATATACTAGATTACAAATTATGCCTGCGACCAATACTCTGTTGATGTCGCATAACCATTTATAGGCGAAAACCAGTAACCACAAAACAGCCGCGTCGTATAGGGAACGCGTTTCGTCCTGTCGCGTAGGTTTGTACAGCTTTAAAAGTCATTTAAAAGTCATGTTCAGTCCGTAGAGTGTTTACGCCCTAATAAGGGCTAAATCTCCAACGCGAAGGTACGCTTTCCTGTGCGAGGTTGCCATTCCAGAACCTTGAGAGTTGAGACCCCAACAGCTATCAAATTCTTCAAACTTAGTATGTGCCCCGCCCATCGCTACTTGAGCATACGCTTAGAAGTAAGAGTACGCAACTTAATAGGCAAGTATATTTAACTATTCAGTGGACTACGCTATCTAACTTTTTACTTTATATCACATTTTTAGAGGACATTTTCAAAGTCACAAACATTTAATAAGGTCGAGACTCGAGATATGAAAACTTACGAGTTTAAAGTTCCAAGTTTCTGCACTAATTACTTTCACACCACAAAGTTAACGAGAACGAGTGTTTACGTTTCCTATGGCGCTATGTGCGAAGCTCTGAAACCAACGGGAATACATAGGCGTACACTAAGCGATTTTTTACAAAATTTTGAAACAAAATTAGTGTTAACAGACGTGGTAGTTTCACTCGACGATTCAAAAGTACAAAATAAAAACATGTGAGTTTGAGTTTAATTCTTAATCTGTCAGATCAGTAATGTATTCGTACATAGGAAGTTAAGTTACCATGTACATAGTTATTTATGATAGAAAGGCTAGAAGTGTTCGGTTTGCGTATCAAGTTTGTAGGAAAACGTTATAAACCACATAAAAAAAGGTAAGTAGAGAATAGTAACAGTCAAAAGAAAGCAAACCAAAATCTCTAGTGTATTGTTAAATTAAGTCGCTTATTTCTTTGTTTTTAAATATTCCACAATATGTCCAGAAAAACAAGACCAAACATACTTTAATAGACCCTAAAATGACTCTCAATTATCAGTCTGTTAGAGTCCACACCTGAACATAATTTATCTCCAGCACAGTTTACATAATAGCACCTAGACTGTGCCGCGACACACAGTAACGTAAATATCTGGAAGTCTGGAATAACGAGGTACTATCTTGTCTAAATCTGGACTTCCTTATTAAGTATATAGCGTAATTTAATAATTCCCTAGGAGTTATAGTGTCCTTATAATCCTAAACAGGTCCATTCCGTTCCATTCGCGGTTAGGATCTAGCCAGGACCACGATCTTCAGCAATGAAGGAACGACCTGTGAGAGAGAGAGAATCCTAAACAATGGTCACACACGATTTTTTATTTTTCATGACTAAGTAAGTATGATGGAAACTAAACCAGCTCAGATAGACAGATTTTCCGCTCGTTTAGTGACCGCGGAGCAGATAAATCACGGTCGGTATGCCTCTTGCGTGCCGAGTGAAACTGCGCTGCAGCCGTATTAGGAATGTGAGTAAAAGTGTAATCCCAATGTACCTACCAACGGGTGTCCATGATAAATGGTGACTGTGGGAAAGAGTGGGGAAAAAAACACATCCATATTCCTACTCCATCATATCCGGTGGGTCGACCGTCCTGGCGCTGTGGTGAGCATTGCGGTCTTATATATGATTACAAGTTGATGCCCACGACTTCGCCTGCGTGGGATAAGTTTTTTTAATTCCCAACTCCCTAATTTTTCGGCATTAAAAGTACCCTATCTCACAATCTAGGCTCTCAACTATACGAAAAATGCAAAAAATCACGTCAATCCGTTGCTCTAATGCGGCGTGCCGTGTGATTGAATAACAAACTAATAAAAACAAACTTTCGCCTTTTTTATATTAGTATGATGAGTGTTTAGCCATAAGATACAGATGCAGAGAGATGATGACGATTTGCTTAGACAATTGGTCTAAGCAAATCCTCATCATTTGACCGCTTAAAACGTATGACTCGAACTGTTCAAGGTGTTCACACATGCTTTTAGACGTGCAGGCATCTTCTATGAACTCCTTAAACAGGTCGAATTATACGTTTGACAAACGATTACGATTACGATTTCCTTACACAATCGGAGAGCAGTTTTCTTGTCTCTCCACCAAGGATAGACAGAAAAAAGAACAGGAAACAGTAACCGGAACGGTGCGCAATTCTGAAAAAATTATATTGGTATTCTGAAAAAACCTTCCGGTGTTCGTTTCCTAAAATTAACAATGGGTATTAAAATCGGTACGAAAAAGTCGGTAGTCACCGTAAAACGGACTGCATTACTCATGAAGGACAACATTGTTAATAATTAAACTGTGGTTTCACTTAAAATTTTCAACGTTACAATTGATGCATCTTTGTCAACGTGAATTTAGGTTTTTCAAAATCCTTTGGCACCAGGTACCACACTACACCTTTCCAGGTTTTTAAATATAATATTATTACAAAAAAAAGCTTATTATACTGTTGGATATTACGTAAACGACAAAAGAGCATGGATTTGACTCACTCCAGCAATGTTAAGGACAGCGGTTAGTTGTATCTAATACATTAATAAAATTGTAAATTGATTATTTTCAAAAGAGCAACCGCCTGGTTCTTCTCGGTAGGAATTCTTCTCATTCCGAACCAGTGGTAGATTCCACTTGACGATTCAAAAACACTTGTAAAGTTTAGTTGAATAAAAAAACATTTGAATTTTGAATTAATTGTAATTCAAAAACACGAAAGTCTACAATAATGAAACAATATGATTTTAAGCGTTGGCAGTATGGCCCCTGTAGAGTAAATCTTTTGACATGACCACAATGAATATGAAGAGAGCATTAATTCAG
The DNA here is from genome assembly GCA_964035005.1 of Erebia palarica. Classification (NCBI taxonomy): domain Eukaryota; kingdom Metazoa; phylum Arthropoda; class Insecta; order Lepidoptera; family Nymphalidae; genus Erebia; species Erebia palarica. The sequence goes on from OZ035992.1 coordinate 6,486,715, forward strand.
CGGCGGCGAACACATCAAATATGTTTTTGACACAAAGGGCCTACTTGACCTTATTTGGTGGTATTGGGTAATTGATCAATCACTTGGCATCACGCGCTTGTAATACTTCTATGATGAATCGAATGCTAATAAAAATATCACTTAATAAGCAATACAATATGGTATAGATTACTTTACTTATGTATACGAACTTACATATTGGAAAAAAATCCGTTAAGTTATGCCACGTGCGCTTTATAGCGCGATTTCGCGATTATTCGCGAATATCAATATATAAAAATATAGTATAATAATACCACGCAGAGGGGTGTTATAAGTTGAATTTTGTTTTACTTAATTTTTCTTTTTAATTTTTTTATATTTGACTACTTACTTTACTGTTAGGGGTATGGCAGTTATAATATTTTACCCATACCCCTAGTCGGTTTTAACACGGCATCGTACCGGAACGCTAAATTCGCTTGGTGGTACGTCTTTGCCGTAACTAGCCACGGCCGAACCTTCCCACCAGACCAGACCAGAGAATATTCAGAAATTATATATAAATTCCCAAATTGACCATGCCGGGAATCGAACCCGGGGCCTCCCACGTTAATACAACAGCGCTCAACACTGTGCCAACACACAACACACACACACACACACACACACACACGCACACACACACACACACACACACACACACACACACACACACACACCTTTGTTATTGTTATTTTGTTACTATGACAATAATATATTTTTACTTATATTCTGTCATGTATACTTATATTATTATTGTAAATTGTTAATGTTATTCTGTGTCGGTACTTATTCTCTGAGGTAGGCGTTATACTTATATGTAATACATGGTTGTGATACTATGGTTATAATAAATGTAATAATAAGAAATAAAATTAAAATAAATTAAATCAAAAAAAATTGTTGTTTTGTAATTAATGTGTTGGTCAGTAAAAAAATATTTAATTAAGTAAATAATGAAAAGCTAAATTGTAAAATTGAATAGATACCAACCATTAAATAACAGCTTTCAGGGTCGATTGCCGACGACGCGGTCATGCTAAGGTATGATCCGTATTGGCCTCGGTGGAACCATTGATTTAGTTTATATGGCAGACTTATATTATGACTGACCAATGATTTTGTTTCAGTGATAGAGTAAAATTCGAATGATCTCAGACAAAAAACTAATAACTACCATCATAATGGCAGAAAAGCTAGCTGATGCCCGCGACTTTGTCGAATGAGGTTTTTTGGTTCCCGCAGGAACTCTTAGATTTTCTGGGATAAAAAGTAGCCTATGTGTTATTCCAGACTATATTATATCTCTGTGCCAAATTTCATCCAGATCCGTTCAGCCGTTCTGGCGTGATTGAGTAACAAACATCCATCCATCCAAACAATTTCCAACGCATTTATAATATTAGTATAGAAAAAGGAGTCCCATACACAACACAATTAAGAAAGAAACAATTCAAAACCAGGAACATTAAAACGAATCATTAAACGCTTCGCTTTGAAACATTTCCACAGCCCCCGCCCCGTCGAGTTTCCGGCAGACAGGGCGAAAAGTTTTTCATAGGAATTTATTTTACAGCTGTTTATTTAACTTCCGAAGTTATTTTACGGCGCGCAAAATGGCCGCTCGAACCTCATTTGCTAATTTTGTTTTGCTTTAAGCTCATTTTAATTTACCGTAATAGGTAACAGATACCCTAAGGCCCAAAAAATTTAAAGGAGGACTTTCTGTCACGTCTACGTCAACGCAGTGCAGGGTGCTAGAGCTACCCACTATATGACTTTAGCGCCGTGTGCATAGACTCTTAGATATGCATTTAGTTACCAAAATATAAAGTTGTTTCAAAAAATTACTAATTACTTAGTTCATCCGTAAAATCATTCGATTTTACGATTGTTACTCAAAATGCGGTATCTAACACTCTTTCTTTAGATACCGCATCGGAACAAGTGAAAACGTCGTGTAAATGTCGCAGCCGAATTGTAGAATCCGCCGTAGTACAAGCCGGCGACGTTTTGCAATAAGGCGGTTCGACGGTCAGCCAGACTGTAATGCGGCTGAATGAACGTCCGCCGCATTGAATTAACGCTTCACGTCTTTCAATGCGGTTAGCCGTAACTATTGTAATTGGACGGATCATGAGCCGCGCGCCGTTTTGTAAAACGGCGTGAAATGAACCGCAGCATTGTAAATATTCACGTCAAGACACCATATTGTAAACTCCAAAATGAGGACCAGCTCAGCCATGATCATGATAACTGTTTCTGTTTTTTTTTTATCCACTTCTCGAAAAAAAGTTCACAAAATATAATAATACTACATAATTATTTGACATTATAAGACAAGTGTATTGGCATAAAATACTGACTGACCTTGGGTGGAAAAAATTAGTTTTTGCCTCCGGCAAAAAAGATATTGCGTGGCAGTACAGGTATATGAAGATTTTTAAACAGAGCAGGATATTTGAAAGTGGATGCACATCAAAAAAATTCTACTTACCTATTTATGATTTCATGAAAGAATGCTTTAAATCTTCCTTGGAAAACTTTCTTACTTATTTGACAATTAACTTACGATACGTTATTTGTTAGATAATCCCGACTCCACGAAGTCTTGTCTGCCCTGCCCCTAGAGTGCTTTTCCAAAGCGCGAAGTCAGAAACTCGCGAAGCAGTTCCTGAATAAAGACAACCTACGAGACCAACTGAACGAAAGTGAAGCTGCATGATGAAGCGAGTTTTCTGGCGTAGCCCATTTATTTCGTTAGCTTACTCTCCTACATTGCAAACTGATTACAAACTTGGCTGAAGGCAGCCGTATTAAAGAACGTATCGCAACTAAAATCCCGCTGAACGACTAGCCGCCAGATTACAGAATGAAGCCGTTTTGTAGGCGGATTTTACGATTTGGCGGCGACATAAACATAATATTATAATATTAGCCCTTAAGCACTCACCGGCTACAGACACCAAAGGTGATCAAAGCATAAAGGTGCTTATTCGAGAATCGTGATTCACTTATACGATAAGGTCTGAACACAGGTCGTTCACATCTCGAGAGACCGCGGGCTTAACACCTTACAATGACCACATTTTAAAGCGGATGATAACATCTGGCAACCTGCAGCTGTTTTGTGATTAGGTAACTGAGTGTAAACATATTGAATTTGATCGTACAGCGCTATTGATAAATGCATTGTGCCAATTTGGCTAAGCCATGATCATGATAACTGTTTCTGGTTTTTTTATCCACTACTCGAAAAAAAGGATCACGAAATATTATAATACATAATTATTTGTTATTATAAGACACGTGTATTGGCATAAAATACTGTCTGGTTTAATTAATATCTAATTAAGGGTTGTTTATAGTGATAAGAACATAATAAGAAATATCTTAATTAGGTATCTTATAACAATTGGTTTGTTCGCGTCGCGTTGGTAGGTACATTAATTAATTAATGCTTAGATATTATTCACCCTCATTTCACAAGGCTGCTTTAGGCCGTGACCCGAGAGGTTGTCAGTTGCCACCTTTAATTAATAGGTTAATTCTACATTTGAGAGTAATTATTTCGGTGATAATAAACAGGATCTATGACATAGCCCGCAATCCTTCATAGCACCTGATTATAATCAACGATAAAAGTATTGGTAGATTGATGAAGATTCAACACTGACATCCCTTCCATTTCATTTTGATTTAAATGTCCTGGTTTCAGTTGTGGCTACCGCCCTACTAGCAAAGACGTACCGCCAAGCGTTTCGGTACGATGCCGAGTAGAAACCAATTGGGGGTATGGGTTTACAACTGCCATAACTAACCAGGTTACCCAGCTACCATCTTAGACTGCATCATCACTTACACTCACAAATGGGAGGCCTTTTTTTAAATTGAAAGCTAATTTGCAATTTTTTTTCAAGCTTTTATTCAGCTTCACTGTCCCGGTGTCCGTCTGTAGTAAAATGAAGAAAGAAGGGCTGGAGCCCAGAGCTGTGAAGCCAGTTAGTAAAAAAAAGAATAGGGGGATGGTGGCCAGCATTTATTTATATTACCCAGACATTATTACTATTAACCAAGATTAAAGCAATAACTGGATGTAGGTAGTATACTGTGCGTAGTTGTAGGACGTTCGCTTCCGCAACACCACCCCTCGGACGGTCGCTGTAATAACTTCATGCAAATTTCGCTCATTAATAATACCTGTCAACTATTTTATTAAAACCCTTTTTTTTCATTTAAGTACTTTTTTTTTAATATATAGGCTAGCGCTTGGCTGCAGTCAGACTAGCTTGCAAGTGGTGATGCAGTATTTACTTAATTAAAATAATAAAAAATACTAGGTTGGAGGCTGAAACGCGCTTGCCTGCCCACCTTGCCTGAGCTCACTCTCCAAAGTAACTACATATTATATCCGATAGAAGACCGATATGCAGGCGACTTTGCAACGCGCGATCTTGCAACAAAACTGAGTGATATATCGCTAATTGTTTTCGGGATTACTTAAATTATCTATGTTAGTTATATAATAATTAGTTATATAACATCCACCAAAAAATACTTAAGTTTTCTTACCAAAATAATATTTTGAAGATCAAAAGTAAAAGTTCACCAAATCTTACTAACAGCCGGACACCTAGGTTCTATGGGGTAGTATGCAAAACTAAAATTTAACATGGGGTTAAATTTAAGTTAAACTAAAATTTGGTTGAATTTTGATTATCATAAATCTTCATAGGTTTAATCGGATAGGAAGATGTGAAATTTTTGGTTATAATTTCACATAAAATAGGGTGTATGAATGGATAAACTTTTAATTTTATCTGGTAAGCAGTCAAACATAAGCCATTATATTCTTCGAACTCGAGGTTTTCTATATACGTAAAGTTAAAAGAAAGGATTTTGCAGATATTCCACTCGAACTAAGCCAGCATGTTTCAAAAAGCCTAGCAGTTTAATATAGTGAAAGAAACTAAGACGGTAATATAGAATACAACTTTATTTTATCGCCATTGATTCAATCAAAGTAGTAATAAGATACGTCGAACAAAGGGTTATCTGAGAGTTGGTATATTCAAATACACTTTTATATATCTTATTACTACTAAGTACTATTAACTAGCGTATTATATCATATAATTTTAAAATATTTACTTATTTATTTAAACAATAATTTATTTTGTACTTATATAAATTTAAAAGTCCTATTACCTTGCAGAACCGGCATAGATAATAAAATTGAATAATAAGTAATTATTATAATTATAAGTAATAGCTCATAACGCTATATAAACATAGGTATCACTATAAGAACTTCTTATACATCACTATTCTACTGAATTTTTGGAAAATTATCATTCTGTAACGACAATACTTAATATCACTTAGGGTAACGTTATCATAGCTAACATAAAATTACATCAGACACTAATATTAACAGAACAAACGCCAAGAAAGTAAATGTCACTAAAACATAACAATGGTTCTTTTATTTGTTTTATTTTATAAGTGAAATTTGTGTCACCAAAAGCTTAGCTACTTGGCTTTTATAGCAAAACAAAAAGGTGCTTTAAATTTTTAAGCTGAGGACAATCCTCTTTTATTAATAGCGTTAATACTGTATTTTATGTCTGAAAACGTTTTCAATGTCTTTAAATGTTGCGACATGATTTACTATTTGCAAGGTTAATAGGACTTATATAAATTTAAGACCTATTAACCTTGCAGAATTGGCATAGATAATAAAATGGAATAACAAGTAAATTATAAGTAATAGCTAATAACGCAATATAAACATACCATTATAAGAAATTCTTATACATCACTATTCTACTGAATTTTTACAAAATTATCATTCTGTAACGACACTACTTAATATCACATAAGGTAACGTTATCACGCCATAGTTACTTACATAAAATAACATCAGACACTAAAAAAAAATAACAATGTTTCTTTTATTCGTGTCACCCAAAGCTTGCTCTACTTAGCTTTTATAGCAAAACGAAAAAGTGCTTTAAATTTTTAAGCTGAGGACAATCCTCTTTTATTAATAGCGTTAATACCGTCTTTTATGTCTGAAAACGTTTTCAATGTCTTTAAATGTTGCGACATGATTTACTATTTGATTGTTTGGTCTTTTTGATGATGCGGGATTATAGTCCAAAAAATAGGTTACCTTTTATACTTTAACTTCGTTTTGTAATTTAACGACGACTCACTCACACAACTGTTCTCGGATGTTTAGTATTATTAAACTTCCGATAAAACTGAAACTCGAACTTTGAAATCTCTCTCTAGTCTCCACTTTCGTAAATGATACTATCCAAAATTGTTTGTTTCACTCTTGATTTGCAGCCATTTTTTTAATATCCTGATTTAAACTTTTCTAGTCTTGCGCATAGTAAACGTTTCAATTTTCCTCAACTCAATATTGATATCATTGCTTCAAAAATTTACGTCTCAAATCTGTTATCATCATTTGCAATTATTACTACTACTTATTACTATTATTGTTATTTTTTTGAGTTCTGTTACTATAGTTCTGTGACTAGAATATAGATTTGTAAAGAGTCTTTATTCCTTTTTTAAATTACTTTCGATCCAGGCAGGAAAACTATCATATAGTATAATATGAAACCGTACTGGTTCACTTCGCATCGCCTGGCAGGAGTATTACCAATTTTCAATTCCATAACCGTTATGTACATTATTTGTATTGTATATTTTTCTATTCTGTGCAGTAAATGTATCTGCAATCAATTCAATACTTTAACGACCACACGTATCTTGCTTCCTGTGTCTTTCGGCACGATTTATCGTCATGAGTTAGTATATCAGGAAATGGACTTCTGTCCCGGGTCATATAGTAACTGTTTTGTATTTATTGTAAAGATAGTATTAATTTGCATCATCATTATCATTATCTTCTCTAAGTGTCTCTTCTTCCGAAGATTGGCGATACAAGATAAGCAGCTCTGAATAATATTACGGGTGTTTTAAGTGAACTAATGCAGGTCTTCCATCCAGGATATTTTTCTTCTTCCTACGCCCATTTTATCATGTTTCATAGCTTTGATGATCATCTATTATTATATTTAAGATCACGAAACTCAGGAATTCATAATATTTCTAATTCAAGAAAAAATATCACATTATAGCACATTTTTGGATATTTCTTGTAATTCTTGAAGATCGCCGAATACACTCGAGTTGTAATGAACAAATTTTCCATAACATAAATCAGCAAGTAGCTCATGATCAAATCATTTGATTGCAATGCCATTACAATTATCATAGTCTTGCAATTTGGCTTTGATCTTTTGTGCAGACTAGAGATTAATCAGTTCAGTTTTATCAAAGAAGCATCAACAGAAATACCATAGTCCATTTAAGATCGTTCATTATTTACGTGTTTAATTGATTAAAACTTGTAGGTTTTTGTTTTAAAATAAACACTGTTAAGGTTTAAAGCACCAAACATAGTCAAATGTCCTACAAGTAACACAGTTTAATAGGAAAATCTTCACATATTTTTGTGTTTTCTGTGTTAAACTTGTAGGTTTGTTTCTTTAAAGTAATTTACTATAAAGTTTTAAAGCACCAGTCAAATGTCCTGTAGGTAACAATTTTTAATTGGAAAATTTTCACAGATTTTTGTGTTTAATTGAAAAAAACTTGCAGGTTTATTTCTTTTAAAGTAATTCACTGTTAAGGTTTAAAGCACCAAATTCTGTCCTAACAGGTAACACTTTTAACTTTCTAACACTACAATAGTATCTTGCTTAAAGTATCTTGCCATTTACCACTATTCGGACATATAATCTAAGAAAGAAAGATAGGTAGGAAATTGGAATAAATATCTAAATAAATTTTTTAAAGAAAAGGACTGGCCTTGTGGATCCTTGGCACTCCTTGAAACTTAATTTGCACACGTAAGAACAGAAATAACATTTATAAGTATGGAACAGCTTGCTACGATCGCTTATAGCAGTATTATTTTAATATTGTTCACACTCTCGTTTCAGAATTATAAACGTTACTTTAGTACGTTATATTACGTACCTTGACGTAATATAAAACTGCAATTTTAAATAATACTGCTCTCAGAGACGGTAGTAAGCCCACAGAAAAGCAAGAAACGCGGTTTTATTTCTAATAATTATACTATACTTAACTAGAGATAATTTTATGTAAACGGTAAAAAATCACAATAAATAATTGCTCATTGTCAAAATAATAACAAACAACTTCGCACTGTACACAAAAGTTGCAGCAATTAAATTAGCACACGTATAAGTTCAAATGTATCATTTTATGGTTAGCATGAGATTTACCTTCTAACCAAAATTGATAGAATTCGAGCGTTACACAATCGGAATAAAATCGACTTTAATAGTCAAAAATTGGTTGCAGTAAGCAGCTTCCAGTCAGGCAAGTCTATCGGGGTACGGTAAGCCTGCTTGTTCAGGCGTGTTCTCTCAGATAGCTTTGGCTCCTTGGACTATTTGTTTCAGCCCTTTTCAGACTGGGCTGAGACAAAGCTTCCTTGGCATCGGTCCAGATGCAATCTAGTAGATTTATCTTTTTAGTCAAAAATTCAGTGCCATCGATATTAATTTTGCAAGGCTCTCGGTTGGACTGTAATCTGTATACGCGTTAATTTGAACTTTTAAAGGTCCATTTTACTTTAACACAAAAGCGTTTGAGTACTCGAATTCAACCAACGTTATGGTGAGATTTAAACTCTTATACTGACCCCGCTGGACTGTGGATCGTAATCCAAGGGTCAACGGACCCGCGGCCTTTTGTTATGGTGTCGAATCACTAGACTGGAAAATGGACGTAGGATAGCTAATCACACGTATTGATTTCTACTTAAACTCTATCCGAGCAACGATTAGCAACAATGGATTAGTCAGCTAGGTCTAAAAACTACATTGTGCAAGTCTACACTCTACACTTTAACTAAATTCGAAAACATTTTTACTTAGAAATTTAAAAAAATTTGACTGTTCCATAAAATAATACATCTGTTTATTAAATCAACAAGTATAGCAATACTTATCAAGGTACTTATTTATTCCGTAAAAATTAATCCTACTACCTATCAATATTAGAAATGCGAAAGTTCATTTCTTTGTCGGTTTATCCTTCAATCGTACTACGATCGAGCAACAGATCAACGTGATTTTTGCATAATTAGAGACTAAACTTCAATTTCTACAAAATCGGTTCAACAGACAGACAAACGGTCACACTTTCGCATTTATAATATTAGCATGCGTGTATTTTTACTATAGATAGCAATTTAAACATTTATCTTAACAGATACACATTAGTCAGTGGGTACTAACCCACGTGCTACACTCCTACTAATATTTAAAGAGGCGAGCAGATGCGCGGGCGCACCTGGCGCGTGCCTTAAGATTCACGTTTACAACTTCACATTATACAACAAGTTCCAAAGATAATCCGGTATTCAAGTAGAATATCTTGTGTTAAGGCCGTTTTTTTCATTGGCCGACACGATAGCAATAATATCGGCGGCGATATTTATTTACGCATCGTCCAGCACCCAAATGTATGGAGAAGCCTTAAATACTATGATGGTTTTTCAGATTTCACTGACAGTCACGCTCACGATACCGATATATTGTCGACGATACGATATCTGTCGACGCCAATATTAACTGCTTATATCGGTCGATGAAAAAAAATATATTAGCCTTTATTTACTTTAGTTACAGTGAAACTAATCATCCTTTCATCCCATCTCAAAATGAACGACCATTATTCGTGCCAATTTAGTTTTTCACATAAACTAAATTGGCATTTGGCAAGCCATTGAAGTAGTTCTAGTGCTCTCCTAATACATATACAATTTTCGCTGGGGAAAAGGTAAGCACAATTTTGCGACCTGGCAATAGTTTAGAGGTCAGCTGCTCTAACAGTCTAGGCAATAAAGCTAGTGGACCCCAACAGTAATTCCTCAGGCGACGAATCTTTACAATATGATAAAGTATCATGAGTTAAAAGTATATTATAGATATCCAATAAAAAATCAGAAAGGAAGTCAGGTTTTTAATGCTTTACAATATTGTTAAAGCAGGAAGGTAGGTACATTATAGCGTAAACGCAATTTAGGTTTGATAATATAATCTGTTTAAATATCGATGTTCGGCATGATTATTTCGTTTGATATTTCGGTTTTGAGTGTAAATATACTACCTACTGTTAGTTTAAAAAGAAATCGAGAAAATATTCAGTCATAAACATTAAGCTTTAGGTATTAGTACCTCACTTCCGCAAGGTTTTTTTTGGAAGTTTCAACGACTGAGGATTTAATGCGGGGGTCTCAATACAATGAACCGCCCCATTACCTTGACTATATTATGTAAAACCAATGGATTATGATTTGATTGAGAATTATGATTGTCAATCAATCTTAATTGTCAGAATTTATGGTGCTTGCTGCGACAATGGATTTTGGCCAATAACGAAATAGTGGTAGCAAAAGTGTTTAGGACGTGATTGCGATCGTTACATTGCAACAATAACCTCCTTATTGACGACCTCCGCGGCGCAGTGTGTAGCGCTGTTGTCTTAACGTGCGGATGAGGTCCCGGGTTCGATCCCCGGCAGGGTCAATTTGGGAATTTATAATTTCTGAATTTTCTCTGGTCTGGCCTGGTGGGAGGCTTCGGCCGTGGCTAGTTACCACCCTACCGGCAAAGGCGTGCCGCCAAGCGATTTAGCGTTCCGGTACGATGCCGTAAAGAAACCGAATAGGTGTATGGGTTTAATATAACTGCTATGCCCTTAACAGTTTAGCCTGCTACCATCTTAGACTGCATCATCACTTACCATCAGGTGAGATCGCAGTCGAGGGCTAACTTGTAATGGATAAAAAACAAAAAAAATACATTTTTACGTAATAGGGCTCCTGTGTATAAATTTTTACGTAATAGAGCTCCTGTGTATAAATTAATTAAAAGATTCACAAAAGCTCGCAGAGTTTCACTTGAGTTTTTTTTTTCACATGTGAGATGTTGATAAAATGTAAACATTTTTAGCTCGAGTCAAAGTTCAAACTATCTAACTCGAAATTCAATCGTCGCGTCGGAGCTATTTTCTTAAAAAGAAATTCCTGTATAGAGACCGTTTAGAGTTAAAGAGTTTAGACTTTAAATTCCGCATTTCCATAGCAAAGTAACTATCTTAATGGAAATACGATCAGTATAAAGGTAAGAAATTCTCAGAAAGAATATCTTCATTAGTTTTTTTTTAAAGTTCAAAATGACCGACTAAAAACCGCCTATAATTGGTACGCCATGACATCCCTATAAATATCAGTTAGGTATACATGCCAAAATGTGTATGTCGATCCTTCTGTCTGTTACCTTTTCACTGCCCATCTGTTACCATTTTTACATACATTAATTTATGACGAAATTTGTAAATTTGGTACAGAGATTCCAGGGACGGAAGCAGGCTAATTTTATCCCGAAAAATCCATGAGTTCTCTCGGCATTTAAACAGACCTAGACCAATGCGGACGAAATCGCGGGCATCATCTTATTTAAAACTAGTGGGCCCGGCAGACTTCGTACTGCCCTGAACCGATTGCATCGCCCCTTCCCGGGTCCAATTGTGAATATAAAACCATCCCGGGACTCACACAAACACACACAAAAAATTCCATCAAAATCGATCAAGCCGTTCGGAAGTTATGCGCTTACATACATTTCGGCGATTCATTTTTATTTATAAAGATAAGTATATAGATAAAATATGAACTAATTAACTACAGATATGATTGTGATCTTGTATCACTTTTACGTGATAAAAATAAAAATTAATATATGAGTCATGACTTCGCGAGGGGAAATAACGTCGATTACGTCACTAAAGTATAAGCTAAGTGCACGCATGCAACAGTAACAACTAATGGCCATTCTTCACGCAGTCACGCTTCAAATTTTAATGGTGACTAGCAGATGCCCGCGACTTCGACCGCATGAAATGTTTTTTAAATTTCCAGAGGTAACTCCCTAATTTTTCGGGTTAGTATATATACTCACGAATAATATGGCATTCTATTGGTACCAGAATTTTCAAAATCGGTTCAGTAGATCCAGAGATTACCGCCTACAACCTCACAAACTTTACCTCTTTTTAATATTAGTATAGATTGGTGAACATGTACTTAGGTATTCATATCTTTTGTTGGGATCGTACTCTTTACCACACACACTTTAGCACAGAATAGGTAGTACGTTGATACTAGTGAACAGTTGATACATGTAGTCAGCCGGTCGGCAATTCAAAACTTAATAAAATCGTCTTTTTTATTAAAATTTGTATTTAACATTGAAAGTTCTCATTTGTGAACGATCAGAGGAAAATGAATTACCTAAGTACTTTTAAGAAAATAAAACATAAAATACTTTATATTTTATTTCTTCACTTATTATTAGGTACCTAATTACTTACACTTTTAAGTAAGTACGATAGGTATACTCAAAAATAATAGATACGTTTTCGTCAAAAAAATTGTTTGCTAAATGTATTTTTTTAATTAATCACATAATCACAATAAAATTATCAATACATGTTTACATTAATTAAATAAATTCGTAGTCATAAATTCATGCCAATTGAACGTACCTACACCACAGCAGTACGTACGTATTGAAAACAGACCATCCGAACGATTTGTTACATAAAACATTTTAAGCATAAATTAAAAAAAAAGATCGCTGTATATATGAATAGAAATAGCAACTGAAGTATAACTAAAGATGCAAATATAACTTAGTAACTACTGAGAGTGTGATTTTTAATCTTTGGGATTTAGCAAGTAAGATTCCAGTTCACAATTAATATCTAATCCTGAAACTTATATAAAAAGTTAAAATGAATGTTATTGATAGGAAAGATACACCACACTTGCATAAGCCCTAGCTTCTCGATTAAGCAGTTTGAGCTGACATTATATCCGTTAAAATAATATGTGGAAAGATATTAAGATAATACTAAGATATACTAAGAGAGTCACTAAGAGATAAATTTAAAGAAATCAAAATTATGACAGTGCATAAAACACATTGATAAATTCAAGAAGAAAAGTGATTCTCGTAATGTCAATACTAATACAAAAATAAACTTGTAATGCCTGCTTCTAAGCTTAGTAAAACTAGCAATTCATTTGTTGGAAACAGTGTCCGCTTCTACAATAAGCTCCCAGAAGACATGTTGAAGATGTTTCTGAATAAGTTCAAAGTTAATGTAAAAATTAAACTCGTTAAAAACTCTTATTACCATGTAAAGGATTACTTAAATGACAAGGAAGCTTGGTAATGATTTGCTCTAATGGCTTTGATAGTTAGCTTGGTAAAGATGAATTGTGAAATGGTGATAATAAAAAAAAAATGCCCAGCTGAGTTTGTTGTGGGCTCTTCTCAGACCAGGTTGCGTTTGGAACCCTCGTAACTTTAGTTTTAAGATACCGTTACTGATTATCACCATTATATTTTATTAATAACTGGACGTCAATAAGTGTAGTGTACCTACATAAATTGAATAAACATTATTTGACTTTGACTTTACTTTTTAGGGGTGTTTCTTCCAGTTCGCGTTCGCGTTTATATAAATACTGTATCTTGAAATTTATCTGATCAAATAGGTTATGATTATTCAACATTCTTTTTTTAAAAATCATAACAATCAGTATTACCATTCTATAAATGGGTGTTTCTCTGTAAACTGGGCAACTCGTTGTCTCAGGCCAATATTATATATAAAGAAGTCCAGATTATTATATATTTCATAGATCAATGTAAAAGATTATAACCTAATCTACCTCTGCTCAGTGTACAATATCCATTAAAATAAACTTTATTAAATAAAAAAATTTCTTAAAGACCTCGAAAAACAGTCCTCTGACGTGTCACCAATGCAGTACGGTCAGTTCAGATTACATTAACTAAGACAATAACAATAGGAATCAATCAATTTGTTTGATTATTCAATCGATATTATATTATTGTTAATGGGGCCCGCTTATTTCTTATAAATATGAATTTACGATTATAAAAAGGAAAATTAAAGTTTGTCCCCGCATTTTGTAAACAGTTCCCCTGTCTATATTTTAAATTACATGACTCGTAGTCTAAAGGTTAAAAAATTGCATTGTTACGCGTAACAAAATGCAGCCGAACTGAAGTTGAAGTTTTTGGAGCGGGCGGCATAACTGCATCCAAACTGTAAGCCGACTGCATAGTTCTCTTGAAGTTGGTGTGCAGTCATTAGATCTGCACACCGAATGGAATAGGCCTACACAGCAGCTGTTTATTTCCACGCAGTAACAGCTCGCGGTAGCTATGCACTTCTATTGCAGTTGATTCAACTGCATTAGGACTGCATTATAATCGTGCGGCTAATTTGCAGTTTCGATGCAGTTATGTCAGCCGCACAAAACCTCCTTCGCAAATGCAATTTTGCAGTTGGAGTACAGTCCTTATGCAGTCCGTCTGTCAAGTCCCATACCATTTTTGATACTATTAACTTTGCCTTTTTGTATCATATTTAAGTAATAATTAATTAAGTATCTGTAATTATAATGAGACTGATTCTATAGTGTAAGTGTGTCTTTTAATGTATGTTATTGTCATTGATTTAGTATCAATTTAGTAATGTACATATTAAGATTTCAGTATTACAATCTGAGTATTACAAAAAGACTGTCGATTTTTTCGTTTCTTTATTGTTTATTTACTTAATTCTAAATTTTTAGTTTTATGGATTTGATGGTTTTATGGAATTTTTAGTTTTAAGTTTTATGGAAATAAAAAAGATTTAGTTTTGGTAACTACTGAATATCGTATTTTTCATTTGAATATACAGTCCCCTGACAAACACAACAGTCCCCTGTAACGATTTTTCAGAAAATGCTCAATATTTCCTAAAATAATGAAAATATTTTTGGTTCATCTGCCTTTTATTATTAAATAGGTGGATATATATATTCTCTGAATAAGAATTTTTAAATATATAAGCAAAAAAGTTGCCTGGACAACCTTCTTTCAAAGTTCCCCAGTTTACAGAGAAATGCGCAAATAATAAATAAATATTACCAGTCGACACGATTACGAGAAAAGGTAGTTAATGATATTGAGTGATTGTTCCAATCGATAAAGCAAAATAAGCAACATGACGTCAAAAAAAAATTCATCCGCACGAAATATAATAAACCATAACATTACACACCAAAAAATTAATTTTATCATTCTATTCATTATAATTATGCAGAAGCAACTTAGTTATCGACCAAATGCGCTCTGTAGGATATACTTATAAGGGAGAACTTCAGGACTCAACAGCACAGCTAGTTGCTCAGTATCGGTATATTTTACAATGATTACGCCATAAGCAAAGACTCCACAGTAATACAAAACTCGTGAATAAACGCCGAAAGCATAGAAATTTTTTATCACAATTTCATTGACCAATCTTAAGTAAAGTACGTGAAGTAAATGAAACGTGTTTAATTTTGAATCAAAAGTCAATGCAACACAGTGCACTAGGACAAAGCTATCGAATGTCGATGAACTACAAGATCTCCGAGAATCTCATACAGAAAATACGACACGTTTAATCGACATTTGCGAATATTATATGAAAAGAACACAAAGGAATATCACAGAAGCAAATTCGTTCTCATAAGTATTCAAAAAAAGACGTTAAGGTAGAACGAGCTATACGAGAGAGAGAGCAGTCAAGGTTACAGGGACCTTTGGTTTGTGCTAGATCGATCTACACAAGACGTACAACACAGTAAAGCATGCAGCAGGATAGGGACACGGGAATATGATCCTAGACGAATACAAGGAAGGCAGAACATTCGATACGCAAAACAAATAGATGTAGCTAAGTAGCTCAGAAGAATACACAACGGGCATTCGAAATACAATCAAAATAGAAAGACATACAATATGTTACAACACAACAGCATGCAGTAAGAAAGGGATAAAGGGCTTGATTTGAGCTAACAATTTGATAGTGGAGGGTAGAGATAAAAAGGGCTTGGTTCGAGCTAATATGACCCTAGAACGATACAAGGAAGGCAGAACATTCAATAGGGAACACCAATATAACAGTTAAAGCGTCCAGAGCTCACCGGGATCCGAACGCGAGTGGGGAGGCTGCCCGGGAGGGTCGATGCAGCGACCTGTGCCCTTAGTCTAAGTTTCAACATTGCAATGATCGTGTTCCAGCGTTCAAACACAATGGCGTCAAATAAAAATGGACCCATAAACCCTTGATTCAAAGCCACAAATTCATTCAGATTTTAATTTCGAAAGTTTCAGTTTCCGTTTAGAGCGCTGGCTGAGAATGCATATGTCACCGTAAGATCGTAATTACCGTTAGATTATAATCTGACTCGGGAAATTGCAAACTGTCGAAAGATTACAATTTAACACATTCTTTTTCGGTAGATTGTAATCTGTTAGGTAAGTATATTAACCCTATAAAACCTATGATTGTTTATGTCGAACCCGAACCTAACCTACAAGAAACAGACAAGAAACCGTAAATACAATGAATATTTCAAAAATTGACACTCAGAACATTGAACGGTTCACAATCTTTCGACAGTTTCAATTTCGCGAGTTGGATTACAATCTAACGGTTTTTACAATCTTATAGTGACACATACACGAAATTGAGCTATAAAAGAAAATGTTAAAGGTTTATTTTAACTAGGCAACTCAGTCTAAAGGCACTGCAACCTACGTCATACTCGTATTACGTGTGGGCGAGATTTACCGGGAATTCATATGGAACACGTGGACGCATTTTAGCGTTTGATATATAATTTTATGATCAAACAAGATATACCTAGTTTAAAAACTGAAACCTCCACCTTTCCTCAAAATTCTGTGCCTATACTATTACCATTAAGCCTTGTATTAAATAAATAAGGTACTTATAATTATTATACACAAGTCCCGCGACTTCGTCCGCGTGAAATAATTTTTTTAATTTCCATGGGAAGTCCCTAATTTTCCGGGATAAATCTCTAGGTCTCGATCTCTAGGTCCTCCACTATATTCCTGCAATTAAATGCGTGATTGAAGGATAAACTAACAAATAATTCTCTATCTGTGAAAACTTGTAATTGGCGTTATACTTATTCTTTATTTATCTATCCATTTTTGTTGTAGCTGTAAGTTTTCTGCACAAAAAAAATCACATTTATAATGTATGATACTATTTTCAGTATCAACACTATGAGACGACCCATTTGATTAAAACTCGATCCACAAAATATCAATTAAGATGAACTGACGCTGACCTTTATATTCTCTCCCAAAGGCTTTCAACGGGAGCACAGTGTTCAACTGTGGCATTACATAAAGCTATTAAATATACGAAACAGTAAACACAGTGCCGCGTTGTTTGTAGTTAGGTGGAAGTCTGTGAATACGTATTGACCGGCTCCACGTGTGGGCGTAATACAAGCGAAATTAATAAACTTTTCATCGGAAATTTTCCAATAGCTCATAGAAAATGTATTATTAGAATTTTATTTAAAATACACTAGCTGTAGCCCGCAACTTCGTCTGTGTGGAATAGGTTCTTCTTTAATTCCCTCTTCATAACTTATCAAAGTATGTAGTTCTATGTCACTCTTCAGGTATGTTCTAGGTCCTCAACCGTATATCAATGCAAAATTCACCTCAATCTCTTGCTCTGTTGCGGCGTGATTGAAATGCCGAATTTTTTTGTTTATTTTTAGGCAAACCAATAAACAAACATTTCGCATTTAAGTACCTATAATATTATAAGTATATAATATCACTAGATCATTCTGCTTCTGCGTAGATTAATGTTTTTTGAGTACCACGGTTATTCTTTATTTTCCGTGAATAAATGTAACCTATGATCTATGCCCTATGGTAGGTATAAATAAAAATTAAAAGTTGCATTCCGATTCGCGAAAAAAGACACAGGCAGCCTTCTTTTTTATCCCAGAAAATCAGAGTTGTCGAAGACCGGGGAATTATCTAGGAGTTATTTGTTTAATCTGAGCTAATTATAATAATTATTAGAAAAGGACGCCTTTATAACGCCGCGGTGTGTAATATTAGCTTCTCTTGGTCTATTAAACTCAATGATCATGTAGCGAATATATTGATTGGTCTAGCTCTAGACCATTATTGTTTGGTTATGATGCTCAAAGAAATCCCTAGTTATAACAACGGAGTACTTTCTAATTAAAGCCACAGCTATAATAATAATTAATCAAGAGATTATTGTAAGATATTTTATTTTATTTGTTAATAAAACCCAACAGCTTACATAGTTCTAGACAGTGTTAGAATTAACTTATAGCTAATGACAGATTTTCATAAGTAGATGCTATAAAAACAAGGGTAAGTACCTACCTGTTGATACACACAATTAAAAAAAAAAACTTGAGAGTTGTCAAGGGACACCCAGTGGAACGAAGTTCATCAGCAATATCCGGAACTTGTGCAGAAACACTTGTCAGGTTTCATTATTGTTGTTATTTTTTATTATTTATTATGTACAAAAAAACCTGTATACACTCAACAAAAATAATCGTCGCGACACCACACTGTTCAATGCGAAATAGAAAGACGAAACGAAAATAGCTGACTTGCTTTCTATGAGAGAGAGAGAGAGAGAGAGAGAGTGAGAGAGAGACAGACAGACAACTATAGCAAAAAGTGTCGTTACACCTTTTGGTCTTAATTTTTTCTGTGTAGCCCCCTTTCACAACGCGCGATAAGGAACTTTGTTCCAAAAATTGTTGTAGAGGAAAATGCCAGTTGTTACTTAATCAGTTTCACTTGACTGTATACATTGGTTAGATTTCGACGAACACTACACATCTACTACAGCCCATTAACGTCCCACTCCTGGGCACAGGCCTACACTCTCATAGGAGAGAGGGAATTAGAACTTAGACCCACCACGCTGCTCCAATGCGGGTTGGCGGGCTTTAACGACTATTATCATGTTAGTGATAATAACCGGGACCGACGGCTTAACGCGCTCTCCGAGGCACGGGGGTGAAACACCGCCAACTTCCTAACTCCGGGCTAGTACTGAGAATTTTCTAGTAAGAAAAACCCAACACTTAGTATGACCCGACCCGGGACTCGAACCCAGGACCTCGTCAGCCGCAGTCAAACATGCTAACTACTAGACCAACGAGGCAGTTACATACACATACATATTGCCACAAAATAAGTCTATGCTAGGTTTGTTGTAGACAGAGTTCAGAAGGCCAGACGCACGCACTTATATATACTCGTATAATACTCGTCGTTTAAATTTTCATGCGTTAAGGTATCTTTCCACTAGAGATGTGCTACGTTAGGCTAAGCTACGGATGTGTGACAATAGGGATGATGGCAACTCAATCAAATCAGCAACTCTTTATCAAACTTAAAAACGCACTTCTAGTATGGAAGTTGTATGAAATTCAAAATGGTTTTTTTCTTTAATCTATATTTTAAAATGGTTATCAAACTTAAAGCTAACCGAGGATGTGAATTATAGGTGTTTTGGAAGACCCTCTTTTATTTAATAATCAGTTCAAAATAATTCATTTTTGATATAGGCATCATCCCTATTGACAAACCCTCCCATAGGAGCGCTTGATCGAATATCTAGCGATCTTTCTTTCTTAGCTATAAAAATCAAGCGCTCCTATTGGTAGGTTTGACACACATCCGAAGCTTTGCAACGCATCTTGTGGAAAGGCTCCCTTACTGTCAGAGCTCTACTATAACTTTTAAAAATGTTTATTTTTTTTATTTCGAAAACGCTCAAAGTTTCACGCCTCTTGAATATTTGATGCAGTAATTAGCACCCCGGCTGGCTGGCAGGCTGTGACGTCACAGCATAAAAATCCTGCCTGACCCACGCTTTGATGTTGCCGGTCCCTTTTAGAGAGAGTTATTTATATTTATATAAATTTTAATACATCCAAAGCGTTGGCGATTCTATAACGTCCCTTTTAGATTTGATTCCTAAATAAAAATGTCCCTTGCATTAATTAGTAAGGATGAAGGATAAAAAAAACTAACCTAACCCAACCTAACCAATGCCTATCCTGGCTCCGAATCCTGTATACGCCACTGGAGCCAGGGGTGATAGTAATCGCCGCCTTCGCTTCAACCCTTAGAATTCCACGGCTGAGCATACTTGTCCTCTTGCAAGGTTCACTATCTATGTCCACAGATCGTCCGTCTACCTCGTAGCCTAGCTATCATGACAGAATATTAATAACTTACTAATTCTTCCAGTATGATAAAACAGCGTAAGGGCAAGGAAATCCATTTTCAACTAACTTACCTGAAACAAAACAGAAAATACACTTAGAATTTTTGAGAAATATTTATTTTTAACAAACGTTTGGGAAGGAACTGGCCCCTAAGATACGGGTCTTTCTAGTTTAGGGGCCAGGCATTCACTGAATTTTTTATACTTTAGATGATTTCAACTACAAAGATTTCTATTCTATTCTATTCTAATTATGGGCTCTTGAAAATAACTAAGAAGTAACAATATACATTGTGTGTAATATAGTATCGTCAAAACTATAAGCTTTTCCGCCTATAAGGACTTCGTCGTCGTCGTCGTCTTAACCTATAGACGTCCACTGCTAAACGAAGGTCTCCTGCATGGATCTCCATAGAACACGATCTTGTGCTGTTTGTTTCCAGCAGCTGCTCGCTTGAGATCGTCCGTCCACCTAGTAGGGGGTCGTCCATGGCTGCGCTTTAAGGTACGAGGCCGCCATTCAAGCAACATGGTTTGACGACCTCCGTGGCGCAGTGTTAAGCGCTGTTGCCTTAACGTGCGGAGGCCCCGGGTTCGATCCCCGGCAGGGTTTGGAAATTTATAATTTCTGAATTTTCCCTGGTTTGGCTTTGGGCGTGTCTAGTTACCACTCTACCGGTAAAGACGTGCCGCCTAACGATTTAGCGTTCCGGTACGATGCCGTGTAGAAACCAAATAGGGGTATGGGTTTAATATACCTAACTGCCATGCCCCTAACAGGTTAGCCCGCTACCATCTTAGACTGCATCATCACTTACCATCAGGTGAGATCGCAGTCAAGGGCTAACTTGTAGTGGATAAAAAAAAACCAAGCATTCAAGAGTGAATAGGCATCTTCCAGGCAAGCGCGCTCCACCTTAGGCTGCATCACCACTTGCAAGCTAGTTTGACTGCAGCCAAGCGCTAGCCTGTATATTTTAAAAAAAACCTTGGCATTATACGAACTTAGTACAAAGATGTTATCAAAGGTAAATAAATACTAAGTACCATTCGTTCAATTCGAAGCGTCGCCGCAGCATAATAGGTACTTATACAATAAAATGGAAAAGAAACATTGGATTGTTTCAATACAATCATTTTCCAATAACCAAGCCACGAACCAATTTATCTTCGAGCTGACTTGATTACACAAACTGGGAGGTTCGTTTGATATGAAATGGCCAGTAACTACTTCTGACCACATATTCATTTCCATTTCAATCGAGAACTCTTTTACTTTCATTTGGTTAGGTGGGTTAAGAAACGAGCAATTGGATATCATTGCAATTTCTGTGGCCGTTTTATAATAGGGATGATGACAACTCAATCAAATCAGTGACTCTTTATCAAACTTAAAAACGCGCTTCTAGTATGGAAGTTGGCATACAATACATAATAGTGACGTAAGACATTTTTTTCTTCTACCTATAGTTTTAAATGGTTATCAAACTTAAAACTAACGGAGGATGTGAATTTATAGTCTTAAATTTAGTGAAGTTAGTATGTGAAGTCCCTCTATTTAATCAATAAGAAACAATTTATTTTTGATATAGGCATCATCCCTATTCAATCGAAAATATTGGAAAATTCCCTACTACTAGTAGTGGTAGTAGTAATATCAGTTACTTATGTAGATATCATGGTGGGGCTTTTTTTGACACAATAATAATGCTTTATACTCCCAATTCTTTTGCATACATCTTGAAAGTCCCGTCCAAAACTAAATCTATTTAGTAAAATTATGTAAATAAGTTACCCTTATGAGGTTGACAGTATTAAATGAACCCTCTATAGTCAATATGACAATCTAAAGTCCCTCAGCCAGTTATCAACTTGTCAACATAGATGTAAAAAAATGAAAACTAAAACCTATCGACAGTAGGTTATTGCAAAACGCTAAACAACTGTTCAACGTATTTTATGTGACCACATCTAATCCCGCACGATCGTTTGTTATACCGTTGAAACCGCACTCCAGTATTACCTGACCCACGCATCGCTTTGGAAATTGCTTTTGTCTTTGAGATCGTAAGTCGTGACTAGAGCCACCACCTGGTACTCCAGATATTTGAGGTAGTCCCATTTACTAACTATAACAGTGGCGTGCACAGGGCTTGAAGCTAGGGTAGGCATTAGTTAGTCAGAATACATTTTTACTGACTGTTACAATGAAATGAACATTGACTTATTCCATTTGGGTAAGCAGTGCTTTTATGCCTCTATGAACTGCACGCCACTAGCGCCACAATATGTCCGCTCATGACCCTGAGACTCAAAATTCAACAAATCATAATAATCGCTACGAGAGTTCTCATAAATATTATCCCACTTGCACAAGATAGATAGATAGATAGATAGATAAATACTTTATTGCCACACAAAACATTAAAAAAAGAAACAAAAACAGTGAAAAAGCAAACATAAATAAGTGCGCAAAGGCGGTCTTATCACTAAAAGTGATCTCCTCCAGACAACCTTTAAATAAGGAAACAAATGCAACGAAGCGGGATAGTGCAACAACAATACATACAATATACTACATAAACTATACATTCTAATAATACATAAACAATTACACGAATAAAAAATACTAAAATATATACCAATACAATTAAATATAATAGTGTATATATAAATATTCTAGACCTACACATCAAAAAGTAAACAAATACATAAATAATTTACAGCATATTATTAGCAAGATAAAATTCCTTCAAACGATCCTTAAAAATACTCAAAGATTTTGATTGTCTAATGTCACTTGGCAATGCATTCCATAGCTTAACAGTCTTTACTGTAAAGGAATTTGCATACACCTCAGTCCGACTCAAAGGTATTTCCAACTTGTTGTCATCCCTAGACCGCAAATAAATGACTCACACAAGGACTCTTAAATTGATTTACTCCGATTTTTTTTAATGCTGTCACTTTTCTGTAACCGCAATAGTTATGCTCTTGCCAAAATGTGAGAGCATTACAGAATTTAACTAAGTAAATTAGTTCAAATGTCCTTGTGCAAGCGGGCGTTAGAGTGGAAATACGCCATAGTTACACCTTCAAGCTGCAAACTAATTTTGAGATAGAATAACTGAATTTTGTAACGAAAATTCTGTCAGCTGAAGATACGCTCCGCAATCTCATCCCTGTCACTTCTTCGGATGTCTGGAAAAAAAGAACGTTAAAGGTATCTCATCAGTACCTGCTAATTGCTGTATCAATGTGCTGCAACCATGCCAGGCTGTCATTCTAGCTCCTTAAGATGGATTTAAAAGGTTTAAAACGTAAAGACCAGCGAAAGTCTAACCGCCACCTTACTTAATGGTGAACCTAGTCGTGACCCGTTTTGCAAACACAAAGCGTTCACTACTTTGAAGAGTAGAAAAGTCCCTTTTATACGCAGATTTTCCATGCACAGTTCATCTGAATGATGGATGTGAAATCAGATCAGGTTTTAAAATATACGATGGGAATGCGTTTAGGACTTCTTTAGAGAGATTTATGATTTTTGGTTCCCACATTCTTCATTGTTATCAGTGGAAAAGGATAACTCAACTAAAAGGGATAATCTTTTGGGAAGTTGGTAAATTATCTGGAGATTAAAATTACCCATAAAGTAAAAATGTAAAATGTGTGGTTTAAGATACACGTGTTTTCTTTACAAGGTAGTTAAGTAAGAATAAAAGAAAAACAACAATTAATGAACTAGAAGTTTAATTCGCTATAATCCGCTACAGTAGACAAGTCTGTGTGGTACAGTGCGTGTCTTCCACCTGCAGCATGCGACACCCGCCACCCAGCAATTCGCACAGGCACAACACCACACCACCATCAGCATGAGCATCTTCAGGAGATGCTCCGGTGACAGGCGAATTAAACCTCTAGTTCATTCATTATCATGGACTTCCGCAAAGTAACGCCTGCTTATCTATACTAATTATAATAGTACGAGTATAAATGCGAAAGTTTGGATGGATGTATGGATGTTTGTTACTCAATCACGCCCCAACGGCTGAACGGATCTGGCTGAAATTTGGCACAGAGATATATCATAGTCTTGAATAACACATAGGCTGCTTTTTATCCCGGAAAATTAAAGAGTTCCAGCGGGAACCAAAAAACCTCAAACCACGCTGACGAAGTCGCGAGCATTCGCTAGTGTTCAATAAAACAATGATTGTTCTCATAAAATGGCATGTTAATCCGAGCTGTAAATGTTTTCATTGTGCCACATAAAACGTTGAAAATCTTGTGAAACATAATAAAATATAGTTAGTAAATTAAAGTTATTAATAGCTAATTTGATTTTTATTGTTACTTAATTTTTTAGTGTTGAACTAAATTTAAAGAATGCGACATAAGAGTGGTGTTAATACATTTCATTTGCCAAGACTTCTTCCGGGTTGATTTAGGCAAAGATCTCCGGGAACTCTCTCTTTGGTTCTTTACCTAAATCAATTTTGTTTGCAAATTATTAAAAAAAATTGCACGTCAATCCGTTCCTCTGTTGCAGCGTGATTGATTATGCAGCTAATAGAAACAAGTCATAATTAAAAAAACTAAAAAACACGACTGCCCTGTCAAAAGTTAAAAACCTAGCGGGACCATGATCACCCCATCAATTTTATTTTAAATTTTATTTAACGATACCTCATTTATCAAAATCGGTTCAGGCGTATAGAAGTTATGGTAGAATATACAAATTCACATACATACATACATGAACCCTGAAAACAATATACTCCTTTTTTCAGGCAGTTGTATAAAAATACCTTTACTTTTGGATGAATACGAGATATATATAGGCTACATTCTAGTAACCGCTGTCCTTAGCATTACTGAAATGCTAATTTATAGATTTTAACTATCATAGTAAGTATATATGAATAAGTAACTACGTAAATAAAGGGCATTATATATACTAGTCGTGGCATACAGACAAGATCAGGTATCACAACGCAAGGGGAGGTTCAGGGGCTGTAGCGAAATGTAATTTACAGCCACTTAGACAGAACCTAATGCAAGATACACGAGGTTTCCAAAATACACCACCTGATCCTTAATAGGCAGGGAGAGAATTTTCAATGAAGGGGAGCTAATCTAGCTTCAGGTCGTGAGGGGAACCTTTTTTTATTATTCCACTACACGTTAGCCCTTAACTGCGATCTCACCTGATGGTAAGTGACGATCCAGTCCATGACGGTAGCGGGCTAACCTGTTAGGGGTATGGCAGTTACATTAAACCCATACACCTAGTCGGTTTCTTTACGGCATCGTACCGGAACGTTAAATCGCTTGGCCGTACGTCTTTGCCGGTAGGGTGGTAACTAGCCACGGCCGTAGCCTTTCACCAAACCAGACCAGAGAAAATTCAGAAATTATAAATTCCCGAATTAACCCTACCGAGAATTGAACCCGGGACCTCCTACGTTGAGACAACAGTGCTAAACACTACGCCAGGGAGGTCGTCAAAAGCTAATCTAGCTTCAGGGCGTGAGGGGAATCAAATAGATGCTTTAGTAAGTAACATTGACTCAAGATCTTAACTTGAGGTAACTTTCTTGTTGCAGCTTAAGATGAGACGGATTAACTACTTTGGAAGACGTACAGCGTCGATCGATTAGTCTTAATTCTCTGAGTACCGAATCGTAAATTTAATCCGATTCGTCATTAGTTTAACAATGTTTTACTATGTAGTTAGCTACATAGTAAAAACATTGTTAATAACATTGTTAATAATTTGTAATAATAGAAGCAACTGAGTTCTGGACATTGCAAGAGGGAAAGGTATGTTATCCATAAAAAAGACCACTATAATAAGAGGGAAAGAATTAGCCGAAATGGTTAGAAGCAGACTCTTATTTCGTAGAAGTTAAGGAATACATCATCTTAATTTGTTGCCTATCGCCAAAATCACACCATCTGCCCTCCCGCTTACTATTCAGTAACTAACTACTTATAGATAAGTACACAGTAAGTACATACAAGAAAAGCAAGCATTGGAGCAGGAATCAGAAACAAGAAAACTAATTCATATATTACCTGCATCACAAGACCCTCATATACATATATTATAAATACGAAAGTGTGTCTGTCTGTCTGTCTGCTACGCTTTCAAGGCCCATCTGTTCAACCGATTTTGATGAAATTTGGTACAGGGACAGTTACTCCCGGGGTAGGACATAGGCTTTTTATTCCGGAAAATGAAGTTTCCGCAGGAATCGAAAAAACTTAAACACGCGCACGAAGTCGCGGGCATCATCTAGTTATGATATAAGTAAGTAGATAGATAGATAAATACTTTAATGCCACAAAAAACACTAAAAAAACAAACAAAGTACCTAGTGAACAAGCAAAAATAAATAAGTGCGCAAAGGCGGTCTTATCACTGAAAGTGATCTCCTCCAAACAACCTTTAAATAAAGAGACAAATGTAACGAAGCGGGATAGCGTAACAACAATAATACATATACTACATAAAATATTACATTCTAAAAATACATAAACATTTACACGAATAAAAAATACTAAAATATATACCAGTACAAAGTAAGTACATGAGGAGAAAAAAAATCTCAAAACGGACATTAACTATGTGGTAAGAGAATACAATACAACCCGTATTGAGTTTTTTACATTCTTCAGCGGGGAAATAGCTGTGAAAATCTCTACTCTCCTTTTACACAAAGAAAATAGGTAACGGGAAAGCGTGGCGAGTATTTGGCACTATGCCACGCCATAATCCTTTCTAACGCCAAGCTTCCCCGAAATTTATCACATAACTAGGACTTGGCGGGTTTTATTTCAAGTCCACAGCCCCAGTTACTATTGTGTGAACGTTTTTATACGACTGTCTGAAAAAAGGAGTATATTGTTTTCAGGGTTCATGTAAGTATGTATGTATGTATGTATGTATGTGAGTTTGTATATTCCACCATAACTTCTATACGCTTGAACCGATTTTGATAAATGAGGTATCGTTAGAATCCCTAGGTTATTCCAGGTGACATAGGCTAGTAAAATTCTCAAAAAAATTGATGGGGTAACCATGGTCCCGCATTAAAGACTTAAGTTGAAAAAAAATTTCGAAAATAAGATTAACTATATTATAATCATCATCTAGAAAATTATGAGTAGATTCCAAAAATATATAAAACTATAGTTCAATATCCAGTGATTCACAAAAAAATATCATTTAATAAAAATGTAAATTTGACTACATTAATTTAGATTTTTAACTTTTTAGTTAGTTATTTGGCAGGGCAGTCGTATAGTAATACCTTAATTTTTGGATGAATGCAGGTTAAAGATATCTTTATGAGGTTTTATTTCGCCACTAGATGATGGATCCGTTCGCGTGGATTAAGGTTTTTGATTCTCACGGTATCTCTTTAGTTTTCCGGGCTAAAATGTAGCCTATACATAAGTAACCGCTGTCCTTAGCATTACTGAAATGGATTCGGCTCGCTCCAGTAATGCTAAGGACAGCGGTTACTTATGTATCTACACATTGATGTTATGGTAAATTATTTTTTAAAAAAGAGCAACCACCGAGTTTCTTGCTGGGGTTTCTCGGTAGGAACGGCATTCCGAACCAATGGTAGATTCACTCGACGATTCAAAAGCACTTGTATTAAGTTTATTTGAATAAAAAAATATTTGAGAATCAATTTTGAGTTATTTTAATTCAGTATCATGCACATAAATAAAGGTATTGAATTCGAAACACAATCCGGGAATTTGCAAAGAAGCATTCCAGTTTCCACAAACTGAGTAGGCACCTGTGACTCCATCAGCAATGTTATTTTATGTTATATCAACATAAGAACAGGCAGTGGCGTGAGAAACGGACTCACCTGGACTTTCATATGACGTAACCTCATTCGTAATAATAAGCCGTTATTTTTACAGGAGATTATGTTAGCTCAGATTCATTCTTAAGCCAATAAACATTTACTTTTTTTAATTCTTTGTAGGCTTATGCTGGATCACAATCACACCTGATGGTTAGTGATGATGCGGCCTAAGATGGAACGCGCTTGCCTAGATGCCTATTAACTGTTGATTTAATGATACCCGTATCGTAATTGGTGGGAAACAGTTTTTATACGACTGCCTGAAAAAAGGAGTATATTGTCTTCAAGGTTCATGTATGTATGTATGTATGTATGTATGTATGTATGTATGTATGTATGTATGTATGTATGTATGTATGTATGTATGTATGTCAGTTTGTATAATCCACCATAACTTATATACGCCTGAACCGATTTTGATAAATGAGGTATCGTTAGTATCCCTAGCTGGTGACATAGGCTAGTAAAATAAAAAATAAACCATGGTCCTGTATAAAAGACTAAAGTTGCAAAAAAATATTCGAAAATAAGATTAAATATATAATCATCATCTAGAAAATGATGAGTAGATTCCAAAAATATATAACACTATAGTTCAATATTTACAAAAAAATTTCATTTATTGTTTTAAACTTTATTGTTCGTTCTTTGGCAGGGCAGTCGTGTTTTTTAAATTTTTCTAATTATTGCTTGTTGGTAGAGTGTTCCAGACCCAAGTCATGCGAATAAGGAATGAAGACCCAAAGCGCTTCGTACGTGTGGATGGAACGTCGACGACATAGGGATGGAAACAACGTCTTGCGGTACGGTGGAAGAAAGGTGAAGGAAAAATAAGATCCAAATGCTCCTAAGCACACTAACCTTAAACTTACTCAGTTACTACTTAATCAGTAGACTTAGTCAGTTTTATATCTACTATTGGATACGGACCTTTTTAAGTAGTCGTTATTTCAGCCATTCTTACTACAGGTCTTACTAACGAGCTAGCAAACAGGCGGATTGCCTGATTTAAGTGGTAATAGTCGTCCATGAACATTTTTAGCGTCGGAGGAACGGTCAATGCGTTGCTGGCTTGTAAGGAATTTGTTAATATACGCCTTGAACAGTCCAATATTGTAAATAGTGGAGGGAACATATATCAGGTGAAAGCTGGTTTGAAAAGAGAAATTGGACAAATTAAAGTATTTACCATGCTTTGTAAGTGTCGGTCTACTGCTGATAGGTAGGATATTTATTTACAAACAAATGAGCAAAATCTTTGAAACCCAAAGACCTAAGTTTCTCTGATCTGTTGTGAAGCACATGTTTATTATCTACAATATACCTAAATGTGAAATTTCGGATGGATGGATGGATGTTTGTTACTCAATGACGCCAGAACGGCTGAACGGATCTGGATGAAATTTGGAACATTTAGATAAATTATAGTCTGGAATGGCACATAGGCTATTTATTATCACGGAAAATAAAAGTGTTCGCGCGGGAAGCAAAAACCTCAATCCACGCGGATGAGGAGTCGCGGGCATCAGCTAGTACTACAAACGAGATATTATAAATGTTAAAGTTTGAATGGATGGATGGGTGTTTGTTACTCAATCACGCCACAACGGCTGAACGGATCTGGATGAAATTTGGTACAGAGATAGATTATAGTCTGGAATAAAACATATGCTAAAAACCTCATACACGTGAACGAAGTCTCGGGCATCAGCTAGTTTAAAAATAAATCTGCTGCTTAATCAGTACTGACTTATTAACACGAAGTAACTATTAGGTATTTAATTTATGCCAATGCACCAAATCGTTCGTTCAAACAACAAATTCATTAGGAATCGTGTAACTTTCCAATCGCAGAACAATTTGTGGAAGCAAATCAGGAAACATTGTAGACAACTGGATATTGGGAGGGGGGGGGGGGAGCTTAGGTACACAGAGAAGGGGTGGATAAGACGCTCGCTTCCCGCAAAATAAATTTTCACATCAAATGGTTTTACTGCAAACTGAGAATTGGTGAAATTCAATTATTGGAAATGTATTTTTAGTTTCTTGCCAGCTCTTCTCGTTTCCACGGGAATAAAGAAAACTTAATCCACGAGGACGAAGTCGCAGGAATCATCCAGTGTATTTTTAACAGGATCCTTAAAAAAATTACGTAGCTAGGTATAGTTTAAACTAACTGAGAGACATACCAACTTATATCTTAAACCGCCCTTACATTTTAGTTTTATTATTTAACGTATGTAACCCCAACTTAGAAGAGATTTTATGAAACAACAACCGAACGAAGCCGGGGCAAGTTATATTGGCATAATTGGCATAAACTTAATTTACACAAAAGATGTTGAAACAAAAAAATTTAAACCGTCTCGGATCGAGTACCGTAAAATAATCTTAAAAGGGGCCATGCCTAATTATACAGAATTAAAGAACAAATTTTGACGAAATTACAAAGCAACAAGTGAAATGGAACGCCATAACTTTATTGAAGTACACAAAGGAGAATCCGCTGAACGTCGCGGGTCGGCGTGGGAGGCCAATAACAGCCGAAAATAAGTGCTGTTCATACAAGGCCTATTATTACCTACCCCTTTTTTATCCAAGTGATTTTAAATCTATTAAAAGTATAGTTACTCCTGAAAAAAGCATCAGTTAGTATTATACGATAGTAAACGATGAAAGTGACATAAAAGGCGTGGATTTGACTCGTTCCTGCAGTTAAGTACTTATGTAGGTATAACTACAATTACTATATAAAAAAACGAGTGGCCTAGTTGTGACAACGCATTTCAGTCGATTGCGATTGTTAAGCAATGTTGAACCAAGTCGGTAACTGGATGGGATCGAATTTGGTGGTTCAAATTTGGCCTCGGAGCGCACGTTAAGCCGTGGGTCCCGTCCCAGTTATTATCAAGAAAATCTGATAATAATCGTTACAAAACCCCAACTTACCGCTTAGCCGAGTCGTATGCGGAAGGACGTGGGATCCCACCGCATTATTATCGCTCGAAAACTCCTACCATTATTTGATGAAAGGGGCCACGACCCTCAGTAATGAGGAATAGGACGCAGAGAGAGAGATATTAAAAAAGAGGAACTGCCATTTTTTGCTAGTTCTATAGGAAGGGTATACCAAAACAGTTAGATAACATTCAAAAGAACTTGAATAAAAAACATTTGAATACGAATCAGTCTTTCAAATAACAGCCTCGCAATGTAACTACGAGTATTTTGACCTGAAAAATGTACCTAACAGGATTTTCGGGTTGGGAAGGACTGGTACACGGCGTGGAAGACATCAATAACGGCCGAGAATAAGAACGGTTAACACAAGGAGTATTAGTACCCCTTTTTTACCCAAGTGATTTTAGCAGGTTGTCTTTTAAATAAATGCCTCGCCACTATTTTTTGATCTGAATGAATTGAAAATGGATCAGTGAAGTACCATTTTGGTTTCCAATTATAAACGTGTGAGGAAATGTACGTAGGAATATTATGTACCTTTGACATTTAATACGCACATGTTATGACGCCACAGTACAACCACTAAAGCAGATAGTAAAAGCAATTCACTTCCACCAAGCAAAAAAAGAATAGATTGAACCAGTTTGGTATTTTTAGACGTTGCTGTGATATTATGCGATGACACGAAACGGGATTGTATTTTTTATGATATTTGAAAACGTAAGTACGACCTTGGCTCTAACAGTATCACCTCAACCACACCTTGGGGTTTACCACAACCGCTTGAAGCAGTATTACTTCAAAATGACAGTTATATGCCACGTACCTTGACGTCCCTAAAATAAGGATTATAATTCTAAAACACGAACGTCAACAATATTAAAACAATACAGATTTAAATGATGGTAGTATGCCACCTTTTTGATATTACTCCAAGTTTTAAACAAAACTGTTGTTTCAGTGAATATTGAAGATAAACATGCGAATCTCTGAGGGACCGCGTGGGAGACTTCAGAAATAATAAAGGACAAGCACTGTACAAATAGTGTGGGATGTGCAATTTCATTTCAATTACTTTGCGAATTGAACGTAGAATAATTACTAAATCGCCAATTGAAGTCGGAGGAAAACAAGAATTTGATTAACAGTTATAAAATGACTGCGTTATTTTTCAAAGAATAAAAAAAGAGAAGACAGTATCCTTAGTCTTAGACGTACTTTTTATTATAACACCTGCAACTAAGCTTTATTTACTTACTTTGGCATAGCTCGCCCTTTGAGCCTGCTTCTGTTTTTTTTACATTTCACAAATTTTCACCTCATGCCAAACTGAACAAAACTAAGTTTAAGTTGCTTACAAGAAAATACTCTACGTTAGTACTATATTCTGTGCTCTGGGGCCTGGACTACCCCATCATTTACGTGGGTATGTATCGGACCTTAGAGTAAATTACAATTAATTTATTTGCAAGAAACATGTTTTTACAAAAGTAGCTGGATCTTATAGTTTGACCCACAAAGCAATGTTACACGTAATATTTTATGAATGAGTTCGTTGAAATAAAACAATTTCTATTCCAAAACAGACTGTAAAAATATTCGAAACCAAGAAATAAACAAGCACCAAAATATATTTGACGACCTCCGTGGCGCAGTGTTGAGCGCTGCTGCCTTAACGGAGGTCCCGGGTTCGATCCCCGGCAGCGTTTAGAAATTTATAATTTCTGAATTTTCCCTGGTCTGGCCTGGTGGGAGGCTTCGGCCGTGGCTAATTACCACCCTACCGGCAAAGACGTGCCGCCATGCGATTAAGCGTTCCGGTACGATGCCGTGTAGAAACCGAATAGGGGTATGGGTTTAATATAACTGCCATGCCCCTAACAGGTCAGCCCGCTACCATCTTGGACTGCATCATTACTTACCATCAGGTGAGATCGCAGTCAAGGGCTAAATTGTAGTGGAGATAAATATATATATATATATGCGATGCAATTCCATTTCATTCACTTATTGTGTGGGTGAAATGGTTAATACGTGAACGTGGCGCTCTCTCGTGGTTAGTAAATTCCAACATTCTGAGTCAAATATGCTTTTTCTACTCAATGTAGTACAATTAAAGTTAAATATTTAGTTAGTTAGCTGTTGCACGAACTAAAAATGTTGAGAAACTCATGCTATTTTCAATATTAAGATTTTTATTGCTGACTTGCGTGCGGAACTACTACGATACTATGACTTATTGTAAGAACTTCCTAAGTACTTTTTTAACCACTACAAGTTTGCGCTTGACTGCGATCTCACCTACAATAAGCAAATAAATAATATTATGATTATGAAAACATGTACAGTTCAGGAGTCCCAGACCAAAGTTCCTTGTCAAGTCTACATGTTTTTACTAGGCAAAAAATTTACTTGCACCTTAGCTTCTGCTTTATTTCGCGTGTCATGGCTACTAAATGTTTTAGTTCTAGTCAAGTTCCAGTCGTTATACAAATTGGTTTACAGGACTTAAAGTAGTACTTAAGGACACGCGAAAATTATGATTTCAGGGTTCCGTACCTCAAAAGGAAAAACAGAACCCTTATAGGAACACTTTGTTGTGAAATGAGATGATTTCATATTAAATTAGTGGTCGTAGCGTTCCTCTAAATAAAACACAATATTAGCCATTCCATTATTCACTTAGTTGACCTAAGTAATACAAATGAAAACGTGGGCAGAAAACTCACTTTTACTTTTGTACCATGACCGTTAGCATCCCACACACAAAACTCTCAGGACGACTGGATAAAGGAACAAAAAAATACTATCGTTTTCATACAAGGTATAAAAGATCTATGTTACACCCACAGTGGTATCCTGTTATTGACACTGAATTAAAATAGATCTTTGGTTAATAATATGTAATGGAGTGATGAGAGTAATGAAGCCCACACATTATTTAAATAAGTAAGTAGATCAATATGTCGTTTCATACACATATAAAGTGTTGAAATGACACTCGGATGATGCGTAAGGCGAACTTTTTTGACGGTGTGTGGGTTTTGTTATATATGCAGTTCAGTACAAAAACATAAACAAAACATAGTGGGTAGAACTCGTAGAGCGTATATATTCAAAGGAACGTATTTCCTTAGACTCATTGTACTGGTCTGTGCATTAGGTACGATAAAAGTTACAATCTTACAGAACTCTTCTTTTTTAACCACTACAAGTAGTTTTACTCTAGTGAAGAGTAAGTAAAATGTATATGTCACCGTAAGATTGTGAAAACGGTTAGATTATAATCTAACTCGCGAAATTGTAAACTGTCGAAAGATTGTGAACCGTTCAATGTTCTGAGTGTCAATTTTTGAAATATTCATTGTATTTACGTTTTCTTGTCTGTTTCTTGTAGGTTAGGTTAGGGTTCGATATAAATAATTAGATAGTGCCCCGCCGGTTCTATCGGGTTAATATACCTAATAGATTACAATCTACCGAAAAATAATACGTTAAATTGTAATATTTCGACAGCTTGCAATTTCGCGAGTTAGATTATAATCTAACGGTTTTTACAATCTTACGGTAACATACATATCACCGTAAGATTGTGAAACCCGTTAGATTGTAATATATCTAGCGAGATTGTAAGCCGTCGAAAGGTTACAATTTAACGCATTATTTTTCGGTAGATTGTAATCTGTTAGGTATATTAACCATATAGAACCTAAGTGGCCTACAATTATTTATGTCGAACCGTAGCCTGACCTACAAGAAAGAGACAAGAAGACGAAAATACAATGAATATTTCAAAAATTGACACTCCGAACATTGAACGGTTCACGATCTGTCGACAATTTACAATCTATCGAGATACAAAGCGTTAGATTGCAATCGGACGGTTTTTGCAATTTTACGGTGACATACACACCTAATGCAAGGAGCTTTAAACCCATGTGACAAAAGGCAAACGAAATGTTTATCAAAAAGGTCGCTGATATTCACAACATTAATTTTCTCTCAAAATGATCCGCTAGTGCCCAGAATCCTATAGGAGCGTTTTTTAACTAGATTTAACGCTTACAGATGAGAACGTTATGAAACAATACCGTCAACTGAAAAGAACATCATTATGACATTAATATCAGTCTCCTTTACACAGTTCACTCCACAACGGTTTCCAAAACACCATATTTGGCTGATAAAATAAGGTGGTATAGCACCTCTAGCTGGGGCCATACTACCATCGCAAGCCGTATTCTTAATTGTCGTTGCTGTTTTAGAAATAAAATCCTTATTTTAGGGACGTCAAAGTACGTGACATAAACTGTCATTTTGAAGTAATACTGCTTTATGCAATGTTAGTAACCCCCTGAATAGCGTATGAAAGCAGGACTACTCAGACTTGCCTTTATAAATTATAAGTATGGACGCATTTAAAAGACGCCCGGGGAGCTGTTTAAAACAAACTTTCAAGAGGAGTACAAGTCGTACAAAATTTGAGCAAGCTGTGTGAAAAACAAGTTTTTGCTAACGGTATGTTTTTGACTGATGTAAACTCAAAATTAAGTTACTAAATAATAATAAGTTAAATGCATCGATATATATGTATGTAGATTGTAGGTACTAGATGGGACCTTTCATAAAAAAAATTGGGCGTCCGACTTGTACAATGTAGAGCGCGCTCCATACCTGTATAAGCCTGTCCTTGTCCCCGCCATAGCGCTGTCCCGCTTTTCAGACTAGATGGCGTTAGTAAAATAAGTTCACATTCTTTGTTTGACAGGGCCCGTCTATGTAAATAAAGGTCGTTGGTTAAAGGCCACACTCAGAGTCGCTTAATCATTACAAAAGGAACTCCTTGGTTAAGGTTTTGTATTGAATAAAAATCATCAAAATCAAAAATATCTATACTCAGGAGCTCCTAAAGTAATGATTAAGCGACTCTGTAAAAATCCTTATTTTTTCAAAAAGTATAGTTAAGCAATTCCTTCAATCAGAACGTAACGAATAAATAGCACCGCCGCACCGCTGAGTGACTTGCGCACGCGCATCTGTGCCTCTTCAATTGAATGATTGCTCCCGGGGTCACACTAATTGGCGTTTTATGTTTGCCTTGTGACATGTGCCACTCAACTTTTGGTTTGGTTAAATTATGTTCAATTGCTCCGTATTTATTTGTCTCTTCTTTCATACATTGTTTTTCTTTAAAAGCTTCTTCGACACGTCACAGAACTTCCTAAACAGATTTATTTCTGAACTAAGGTCCAACATGAAATTTCAGGTCAACTATCTTAGCAAAATCGA
Organism: Erebia palarica; assembly: GCA_964035005.1. Lineage (NCBI taxonomy): Eukaryota > Metazoa > Arthropoda > Insecta > Lepidoptera > Nymphalidae > Erebia > Erebia palarica. The sequence continues at coordinate 6,523,197 of OZ035992.1, forward strand.
CGTGGCTTTTTTAGACAAGAGCGAGCTTTAATCAAAATTAATTTTAATCAAAAACTCAAACAGCGGACTCGAATGTTTGAATGTTTCACAGCCACCGTTTTAGTTTGGTTTTTGCCGCTCGGAAAAATTATAATCAGTAGCAATTTTTCTTTATAAATGTTCTCTCTTGTATATAATTAATACCTTTCGTTTGTTTTTATACCATCCTTTCACTTTCCTACTTAATGAACATGTTATTCTACGCACATTAACATGATCGTGGTAGAGATAACTGTGTACGGAATTATATATCATGCTGTTGATAAAAACGTAGTTATGAAATATTTATTAGTTATTTGTACGGCAATCATTTACGACACTTAAGGTCTGTGCAAACATAGAGCGGCAGTACGCGGCAATAACACGCGGCGTTTGCAGGACACAATTTTGCCGCGTCCTAGTAAGGAGTAAGGACTCAAAGACTAATAGGCCTATTACAAAGCACTTTTCACAGGGCCCTGTGGTAAGGTTGGGCGTGACCGCTAGTTAGAGCATCGATTATCTTCTTACACTACACTGATTCAAGTGTAAGTGAAAGTGAAAAGTGCAGTGTAATAGGCCTATTAGTATATCAACGAATATAATATTATATGCGCGGCAGGCGTCCAGTAGCGCTACATTCGACGAGCGGCAGCCGTGCACGATGGCCGCTTTATTTTAGGACACACCTTTATGACTATACAATACACTATCTGTAAAGTTTCGCTATGGCTATATTAATTTTGATTAATGAAATTATTATATAAGATAATGCACGCAGAAACAATTTTCAAATATACATAGTTGTCATAGAAGCGATAGCGATAGCGATAGCGACAGACGTCATATTTGGACGTCATCACTGGTTTTGCAGTCACCGGCTATTTAGACCTGTATTTACGGCCAAATCTGTTGGCCATCTAGGGCTTAAATGACGCGAACATTTAGCGAGGCCCGTTCATTTAAAAATTATACTAGGTCTCAATTATCTCAGCTAGATTTACGTGTTAATGTACCATAGACAGCTCTTAGTCGTAACCATATGCCATTTACTTAATTATTTTCGCCCAACTTCATTACACTACACTTTCCAATTAAACTGTTATTTGTCACGCATCACGAGTCATGTCATTCATTGACAGTGTCAAACGAGACATAACAACCTACCGATACGAGTCATACAAATGTTCGTACATTTCTACACCACGTACGATTTTCTTTGTCACGTAGGTATCGCTGAACTTTATCGTGATTGATTGATCGACACACCTCGAGTGACAACGCGGTGTTTGAAAAAGTTTGTATGAAAGTTTCGACGTGCGATACATTCTGAAGTTAGACTTGTTCTAACACAACAGGTAAACGTAGGATTATTTCGAAACCAACTGTTACTGTTTGAAACTGGAATAATTTCTCAGAAAAAATGTATCAGAATCAGAAATTATTTATTGCACGATACACATAATATTACGAAGGTGGTACCAAATGTCATCAAAATCGGTTGAAAGGATGGGCCGTTAAAACAGCAGAGAGACAGACAGACACACTTTCGCATTTATAATATTAGTATAGATTAGATATGTCACCGTAAGATTGTAAAAACCGTTAGATTATAATCTAACTCGCGAAATTCTAAACTTTCGAAAGATTAGAATTTAACGCATTATTTTCCGGAAGATTGTAATCTGATAAGTTTTTAAATCCGATAAAACCTAATGCCCTATAAAACCTAATCTAGTAGTGCCCGCAGGCCGGGCACTACTTGATTGTTTATGTCGAACCCTAACCTAACCTACAAGAAAGAGACAAGAAAACGTAAATAAAATGAATATTTCAAAAATTGACACGCAGAACATTGAACAGTTTACAATCTTTCGACAGTTTAGAATTTCGCGAGTTAGATTATAATCTAACGGTTTTTACAATCTTACGGTGACAGATACATTATGTAACGTTACTTTGTTTCAGATAGGATTTCGTTATATTGTATTTATTTGCCTTTACTTTTCAATATCCCGCCAGAATACTAATAATTATTAGTCGGAAAGTATTCTAGTAACGGTCGACTGTAACAACTAGGTATGTTAAAATGTTTGCAATTATAATCATCATTCTATTCATATACCGCTGCTTTCCACTTTCATTGTCCATAAAACTCATAATATAAACGTTTGGTTATGCAACAGCTTCACAATTTTATTTGGATGAACCGTAGCATGACGTCAAACCGGATTTTGTGTAAGATTTTTTCGCAAAAGAACAATTTGACCCATGGCCAGACTTTTACTTCAACTTGTTAGTAATAGATAGGATAAAGACCTAAAATGAGCCACATGGCTTATACTAGTGTGCATATGGCTGCCTAGCTGTATGTAGAGTTGAAGGTCGTGAAAAATTATAATAATGGAAGCTGTTTCCAATGGCACAATGTTAAAACATGTTTCAGTAAGCTAAAGTGGCAGTGGATTCTTGAAAAGTGTTATAAAAAGAATCGCGTACCGGTGAGTGTAGGCTGGGAGAAAATGCAAGTTGCAACTTGCAATCCTCCTAAAGTTCTCGGTAGGCGTAGGATCGAATGTGGCGTCATGGTCTGGGTTACTCTGGGAATCATAGTTCAACAATTATAGTATGGATGAAAAAGATGCGCGACTTAAAAGAAATGTATCAAAACATGATATTATTAACCACAATCTCAATTTTTAAATTATCAATAATCAGTAGGTTTAATTCTTAAAAATTCTCTTAATATGAGATCAAAATTTGTACCGAGTTTTCTTTTCTTATTTTAATGTGTTTATGGTGTACAATAAAGAATATTTCATTCATTCAAATTGTCACTATGAAAATGTTTTTAATATCCGCTCTACTATTTTGTTAAATATCATAGCAAATTAAGTGGCTGTGAAATTAATAAGACCGTGAAGTATTTTATGATTTTCTCCAACTTGGCTCTTCAGAAATGAAATTATTACATTCAAAGCTTTTGATTGAGATTTCGATTTTATTACAAAAATATCTCAAAAGATTGCTAACCTAAAATATATCTTAGGCGCCCATTAATAAAACCTATTGCACCCTGCGATTATATTTCGATGTTTACTAAGAGGTCCAAATAAATTGTAAATTTTCTTCAGAGACAAATAAATAGGTAATCAATCTCTCAGCAGAATCTCGACAACATCCCGAAACTATATGTATAATTAACTACCAAAAATGATTATTATTACATAAGTCAAAACCTTTTAACATTGTTGTTTTGTAAATAATAAACTGATTGCTTATGAGAGATACCTCATCAGTCATCATCAACCCATCTCCGATCCACTATTACTCACGGGCACACTATACCGCTTTGTCCCACTGCTGGGCACAGGTCTCCACTATCATAGGAGAGAGGGAATTAGAGCTTATACCCACCACGCTACACCAATGCGGCTTTAACGACTATTATCATGTTAGTGATAATAAGCGGGACCGACGGCTTAACGTGCTCTCCGAGGCACGGGAGTGAAACACCGCCAACTTCCAACTCCGGACTAGCATGAGAATTTATATTCAGAAAAACCCAATATCTAACAATTTTTATGCTCGACCGGGAATCGAATCCAGGACCTTATGATCCGCAGTCGTCTATGCTAACCGCTAGACCAACAAGGCAGGCAGTTGAGGTACCCAAAGAATCACAATCAACCTTCACGAATCCCTACGGCGTTAGATTTATTATTATTTCAAACGGACATAATTCAAGAGAGGTTTACGAGTGAAATTCAGTCAATGATTTGAAATTCAAAGGCTTCTTCAAAACCGTAGAGACTTTACCGTAAATTGACAATAGAACAGTTTAATAAGCTACAAGAAGATAGCTACAGGTATAACCTAAATACATAGCAGAATATCATACAGTGGCAAATAGACTGCCTGAAGATAAGGCTTGGACGCGATACACAAGGCGCGGCGGAAGCAACGCAGGGCGAATTTCGTTTCAACGCGCTTATCGCATTTTATAGGATAGAGCGAAAACACATACGAATCGGAAAGGACAAAACGTCATCGCGAAATGTTCACGTTCGAGGGGAATAACCTTTTGACCTGTCTGACTAGTGTGAAATGGCTAGCCCTTAATTTTAGAAGCGTGGTTCGCTTCGTTAGCCCGATTCAGAATCTATTCATTGTACGGTACTTAGTTGAGATTCCTTCGTATGATACGAGTAACGCCATCTATTATTCTGTATGTGTAGATCGTAACAAGTTTTTTATTACAAAACAAAACAAATACGGGTACGCGCGCATTAAGTATGTTCCAGGCTTAAAGTATTAGGCAGAATATCAGATAGTGGTAAATATACCTTGCATAGTTAAGGTTATTAGATAAGACCGTTCACGAACAGCCTTGGGACGAATTATCATAAATTACAGAAGACTAGTTTAATAGAGTTACCTACATTCTGTAAATAAACGAGTTACCACCATATGACGGGTGCCGGACGTGAACAATTACACTTAATTTGCTGAAGTTTTCAGTTACACACGTTTTATTTACCTGATGACGCCATGGGTTTATTTATCACGTCATCCAAGCGGACTTATCTAGAACACCGAAACGGATAATGCTAACAATTTCCTAATTATTGGTTGTAATGCATTGGTACTTGGTACATCAAATTTTACGCAGCCGACCAACACTCATAACACACTTGAAGCTAGGGATATCTGGGCTTCGAGCCGGATTATATGTTGGCGCCCAGATATCCCTAGCTTCAAGTACAGATACGGATCCGAATACGGATAATTGGTGTTAAGATCCGCGGGTATGGATTTTAACTATCTTACTCAATCGGTGTCGGTGCGTGTGACCTTGAAACTCACTACGATAAATATTTGCAATATAAAAATGCCAATATGTTTGTTTTTAACAAATAAAAAATAATCAGAATGAAATTTAATAGTTTTTCATTACCATTTCCTAACTTCCTATAAGGTAAAAGATCCGTCAAAAAAGTTACGGATACCTGGCACATCACTAGACTTAAAATAAGGATTCCCAGAGCAGGTTCATTCGTGGTCCTATGGAGAAGACAGCAAGGTTCAGTGAGTCAGTTCCAGTTGTTTGATGAGAACAATCATTAATTAGCAATTTGCTATCAGCTTTATAAAACTTTATAACTAAGCATTGAGCTTAGTGCTCGTTATGTTTGATAGTGCAACATTGTGACAACCAATACCTACATAACTACTAGTAACGCCAACTTTCCTACAACTATTCAACCCAGCTGTGTAGAAACTTCAGCAAACATTAGAAACCTCTAACAAGGGGTATAAGTGTTAACAAACATTTAAACCTATAAATTGTCCCATGACATTTCATAACTGGCGCCCAACATGGGGCCAGTTCTCCCATAAAAATTTTCAAACGCCTCCACTGCATATGAAATACCAATCATATTCTAACACTAATAAGGATCAGAATCCGTTTTTCCTGCTTACTTTTAAATAAAAGATGACTTGAAGGAAAAGGAGACTTTATGGATCAAATTACAAGGCTCTAAATAAAATAGCACACGCTTCTAGGTTAAGGCAAATACTCTAAGCAGAGGGGAGTGAGCTAGCCAAGAAAACTCTTTAACTAAGAATCGATAGAGAAATCGTTCCGTTCTGTATAAAGTTCACAAGATACACATATGAATAACATAATGTGAGTCTAGACAAGGTTATCATATTACATGTTTTTCAGCAACAAGCTTCAGTAAATAGATGATTTTTATGCCAGTATTTCGAAAAAAGTAAGGTAGGAAAAAACATCTCAAGTAAGGTATTTTGATATTCTGATTGTAGCTGCTAGCTAACAATCAGAATATCAAAATACTTTTCCCGAATATTTCTAACTAGCTTAAAATCAAGAGTGAACGAAAAGGTTTGATTTATCGGGATAAGCCTATATCATCGTGTCTTAAACTGTATCCACGCAAAAAAAATACACTTTGATAAGACAATAACACAAACAATACACACTATCGCATTTATGATATGAATGAAGCAGTACCTATGCGATAGTCTAGAATTTGGATAAAGAACTTGACCTGATGTCCAGACTATACAGGTTAACAAAACAAGTTTATTGCCTTCAAAACAAGTCCCCCCCATCTAATAAAGCCGAAACACGTTATTGATTTAAAATTACAAACTTCATACTAGCCGCACCCCTGATATTACCACGCCGGTGTTCCATTCAGGGCCCCCGGCCCCCCGTCTGGCCTTCGGGCAATTTGTCAAATACCCCGACCTACCCCCAAGCGGTGCAGTGCTTAGGGTACAACTCTAAGCTAAGGTGGAATGTAACGGGGATAGAACATTTTTGTATTCCAGTAGCACTTATATTTAATTGACTTACCGCATGTACTCGTAATTTTAGTTCGGATCAAGTTTTTAATAAACGAACCAATACTGTACAATAAATACCTCTACGAACTTAACCTAAAGCTGCCGATTTTAGTAACTTAAACTCTTGGTATCTATATTAATTCTAATATGTATATTAGTATCTAATACTAATAGTATGAGTATTATATGTATATAGTTTACTAGCTGATGCCCGCGACTCCGTCCGCGTGGATTGAGGTGTTTTAGGGGAATGAAAATTAGTTATAAACCTATTCTCATACCTACTGTATATACATATGGAATTTCATCAAAATCGGTCAAGCCGTTTCGGAGGAGTATAAACACTAAAACTGTGACACAAGAATTTTATATATTAGATTAATACTAATATGTATATTAGTATTAATATCATTATCAATGCGAAAGCTTGGATGGATGGATACTCAATACACAGCCAAAACGGCTGAAAGGATCTGGATGAAATTTGGAACAGATATAGGATATAGTCTAGAATAACACATAGGCTAATTTTTATCCCGGAAAATTAAAGAGTTCCCGTGGCAACTAAGAAACCTCGTTACACGCGGACGAAGTCGCGGGCATCAACTAGTTAATCATAAATGCTTTATTCAATACACAATCCGCCAAAGATCTAACGTAAATACAGTTTTTATATTCCAAAGGAAGAGTTCCTACTTCCTACCTAAATTCACGTGAACGTAGACACGTTCAAAGGTCAGTTGATTCAAGGACGCTGTACGGTAGACAGTAACATTTATTTTCATTAGACGTGATTGCAATAAAACGTTAGGGTAAATAAAATTAACAGCATATACTGCCTAACGTAATTATGACTTACGACTCCATTGTAAGTATATCATGCAAACGACGCGGTAGATCCATACAAACTAAGAACATGTGTGTCATTCAGAGATCAGATGAATGGTTTTATAGGGCCATTAATGAACGGAGACACATGGGGCACGCAGTAGAGCATTAATGCGGTGCAGCTAATCCCGTGAATACAGATAAATCATGGATTGCTGTAGGATGGATTAACATGGAAAACCGATTTTAGTAACTCTTCTTCGACGTGTCGTATTCCTTGCTGCTGTGACCTATGACGCCCTTTATAAATAACAGAATAATGAGGGGTTTCTTGGAATAATAATGTGATCGGCTTCTTGATCCTTCTACATATGACTAGATTGTGATTTTCGACGTATAATTTTGCCTCGATTATTGTCTTTGATGTGATACTAAACGGGACATATGGCTTAATGTTCTCCCCGAGAAACCGAGGAAGGGTAAAGGATCAATTTGGATCTCCAAAGTTGTTTCCTCAACCAGTTACAAACTTGATTCAACTTGGTTGTTTTGCTTTCGTGATAATGATGACTGATCTTAATGGAGAGGCCCGAAAACAAAACAGAAAAAGAAACATTAAACTAAGTAAATTACAGGTTTATGTATTGCTCTTTCCGGAGAAGGACATTTCTAAGATATAGCTAGTACAGCAAAAAAAATTTCTTCATGATTTAGAAACTGAATAAGGAAGGAAAGTGAACGCTTAATACGAAACTACTCCAAGCAGAGGTTGCAGTTTTATAACACAACAAAACGGCAACGCTCCCATTCACAAAACAATGGCTTTTTAGTCACGCCTTACAAATTTACAAAGGGCCGGGAACACAATATGTAGAAATAAAACAACACCTTACGTAGTTAAGGAGGTCGTCGACTTGATAAAAGGAAACGGAAATAGAGTCTGTTGATTGTGCAATTTTGCTTTTCTATTAGGAAAAAAACAGCATACGGACTAGCCGATGGAGTTGGAGAGACATGCATCATCAACTAAGTAGATATTCCACGCTTGAAAAAAACGCGCTCCACCTTAAGGGGTTAAGAAGGCCGAATGACCTTGACGAAACGCAGACCAGCGGGACTTTTGCCGACGGTAATGCCGTATATCGGCCACGCCCGGAACTACGCAAACTAGGCCAAAGACTAATACTGCAGAGGGAACAAGTGCTATTTTATGGGATAATGCCTATATTTATGTTTGCGCATAAATATCATAGGTCACAAATACGTAAACTTTCTTTAATACCTACCTTTAGCTTTACCTTGAGACCTTGCCATGAAATGTTCGATATCGTATCCGATACTAAATATTGTTTGCGCTTGTAGTAGGCACAGATTTAGGTATAGGTACAAGTAATATTTCGTATTGGATCAATGCTAAAATGTAGGTAGTTCAAGTTAGTGTTGCAGAACTATCGATAGTTGACATCAAGCTAAAAGTTTTGAAACGTCCTACCTCCACCGAGGGATGAGTGGGGTACAGGGAGAGGAGATAGAGAATCAGGTACTAACTGCTCACAATGAACCCCACTTGCCGGAGCTGCGTAGTTTTTTTGTGAGTTTACTCCTTTAGAATCAATTTTCATATGTATGAGCCTGTGGTATGAAAATTTATGTGCAGTACTACGTCATGCGTAGCTCTGAGCACAGAGTCACTTAAAAAAAAGTCAGCGCCATTTTGAATTTTTTTGTTAAATAACCGATTTCGTTCAAAATTGATATTTATGGCTTTCTGGGATCACAAAACAGGAAACTGTTACCAAAATTTAAAAAAGTCGGTGCCATTTTGAAATTCTTTGTTAATTGACCGATTTCGTTCAAAATAGCATACGCACTACGAGTAAAATTATGTCTACCCGTTATCTCTCTCTGTCTACCGAAGCTAACATGGTTACTTGTCTCGTTACGTCAAAAGTAGAGATAAAAGTAATATTTCTAATCTGTGGTATTTTTCTCTACGAGCCTTTACATGTCGACTACTTTTTTCTTGTAATATACTGCATTTTGTGCATGTTAGGGTAAATGAAAAATTTGCCGGCAACGACAATATCTCTCTCTCTCGTCGCGAGATAATCTCGTTGTGCACATCCTAGACCTACTGGGATCACAAAACAGGAAACTGTTACCAAAATTTAACAAAGTTAGCGCCATTTTGAAATTCATGTTGTTATTATGTTTCCATGACTATGTAATGTATTTTGATGAATATAAAATATATGGTAATTAATATATTATGATGATAGCCACGGAGTTAGAGAATAGGAGTGCAGGTGTTCCCAGCTTGTCATCACGAATTTCGATTCCATATTATGATATTATCGATAAGGTTGTCTGGAAGAGATCGCTGGTTAGCGATAAGACCGTCTTATTGTACCTACATTTTAAGTTTTCATGTTTGTTCTTTTTCATACATACATACATACATACATACATACATACATACATACATACATACATACATACATACATACATGCTTGCTTTTCCGCAGTCTCTCAGTCGCAGACAAAATGATTTTGTCTCGGTAGCATAATCGATTTACTAAAACAAAAGTTGTTAGAATTCAAAAATGGCACATTTACATCTGAGAAAGACAGACAGAAAGACACACTTACGCATACATTATAATTATTATTAGTACCTATGTATTTTAGTTATTAGTAGCATTAATATTATTAGTAAGTAATTTTGCATTAAAGATATTATAATCTATTCCGTCGGGTCGGAGAAAAAAAAATCAAATTAAAGCATAGAAGCTTTAAAAACAATCAAAATATGTAGCGAGTGCAGGTAGGTTGTTCCTCATCAAAATCATCTTGATTTGAATTTTTACACTCACTTGTCACTACAGAACCTTATTTAGTCTTTGCACCTACTTTGCACACTTAAAAAGTTAAATTCTTAAAAAAAAAATATTTACACCTACTAATTTACAGATAAATACTGAACTAAGTATTTCTAAAATTTTAAATATGTACAAATGAGTATAAACCCTTCAAAATCGAAAATTAACTTTAAAAAATTCGCTCCGACACCGACGTGCGGTCCACCTTCGACAATGTCCCGAAACGGACTGCCGAAGGGCTCGCGGGTGTTTACAGGGCGACGGAGCAGCCACGTTCTCACTAATATACTTAAATTTCGGGGGAAAATTACTTTACACGAATGTTATAGGGAGTAAAAATAAAACTCTCCGTTAAAAATATTGTAATTTTTAAGACCTATTTTTGTGTGCAAGAACTAATTAAAAAGCTTGTGCCGTTTTGCAGAACATTTTCAAAGTATGACAAAAGTAGATACTCTTTGGGGATTTTTTTCTGAAAGAGGGTTTGAAAAAAGTAAATTTTTTTTACAGTAGAAATGTTTATTAAGCCTATATCTTCCGTTACATATTTTTTCTTTACGGATTCAACTATCAGTTATTAAGACAATTTGTCTTAAACATCCTAATACTGAGGCAGTTTGTCATCTCTTAAAGCCTTAAGGCTGCATCACCACTTGCAAGCAAGATTGCAGCCAAGCGCTACCTATATATATTTAAAATAAAATGGAAGTCCTTTTCAGTTAGCTAACGCTCGTAATTCTTCTTATTCTTCGTGTTAATTCTTCTTCGGCTATGATAAAGTATGTCCTTCCGGCCTCCATCTTCACTAAAACACAATGGCAAAATACTTAAAGCATCATCCAAATAACATCGATTCCTATCAAGCGGCATATTTATATGTCTGGTCATCTGGTGTGACATAAGTTACTAATGAATAATAATTATTGCGCAAATGTATAAACAAAGTAAATAAAACGCATACTTGCATACTCCGTCTGTATTACAAAAAATCGTATCGGTAGATGTTACTAACGTTATTGATGAAAAGTGCATATCTATTCATATCCAGTTTATCTTATGTTTGGAAATACCTATAATCGATATCTGTAGTCGATAATCTTGACACCCTTTCATGAGATTATTTTCCTGATAAAAGCAAATGTGAATTTGGCCTATTTAATTTTCATTTTACATACTGATCAAACATAAGTACCCGAGGTGATCTTACAGTTAGAGGCTAACGTGCACGCATACCCCCTCAGTTCTTCACAGTGTTTTAATCCAAATTTGACCAACGTGGTGGACTATGGCCAAACCCTTCTCATTTTCAGAGACTTGTTCCCATTAGTGAGCCGGCCAATGGGTGGAAAAGCAATTGCTACTTGAACAATTTTGTTGAAATATCATTTTCAATATGTAGTCTCAACTCTCAACTAATATTAGTAAATCACTAGAGTCAGATTTCAACTATAAACAGTATTATCTAATGGGGATCAACAAATTTCAAAATTATTACTTCCCCGATACGAATCTATGATAGTTGATTATACTGACTGGGAGACAGATTTGGGATTTAAACGTCGGGTTTCCATTTCAAAGGGCATTGGATTACTGTCGTAATAATCCAGTGGATCATGTTGGCATTGACTACCGATAGTTACTGTTTACTATCACAGTTCAATATTTGATTAGAGTAAGTAATAGGTACTTAATTAAATAACTTTTATATATTAAAATCTGTACATACCAGCTTTTGCTCACGACTTCGTCAGCGTGGATTTAGGTAATCAATTTAATTAGTTTTCTATTTTTAAACCAGGCAATAGTTGACTGAATTTTCTCGAGAAATGTCACTTACAGAGACTAGTTAAACCAACGTACATCGATCTTTTTTGCTCCATCGCCATGAACAAAGGACAAAAAAACATCACTTCTGTGCATCGCCTCATATAATGTTTTCACGAGACTAAGATACTTCATTGGACAATGAGGGCTACCGTTTTTATGCTGTCTAGTTGGCGCCACTGGCGTGTAAGGTCCTTAGATAGCTGTAAATTCGGTAAACAAGCATACTTTTGTCAAAAAATACATTTTTAAATAGTAAGCACACAGGAACCAGGGACATAATGTACTAACTTGTGATTTCTTCTTCTTTCGACCCGCTTAATTTTACAATTTTTTCTCTTAGCTCCGCTTTCAAAGCGCAGAGCACTGACATTCATTGACACGTATCTTACATCTTGATTAATTAATCCGGTATTGCTAAATATATTCATGAAATAATTAGACCCGCGTTAATGGCCCAGTGATAATACCTATGGACATTTCGGGGATCTCACTCTACACTAGCGCCTCTAGCGGCGAATTTAAACGCGGTAGCCCCCACTTCTTAGCACAGAAGATAATTATAAGCTTAGGTTAAAGAAAAATTACTTATTAGTCAAATAGGTTGGCGAGACTATAATTATATTGAGCATCCTTCATAAGTTCTTAATAATACAAGAAAAAAAATGATCTTATTAGATCCGTCCTTGGGACTGTGGAAAAAATCTTCGACAGGTGTATACAGTGCGGATTGAACCAATCAAACCAATGCATGAATCAACGCATGGGGAGAACTTAGCATGATGAAAATATCAAGAAAAGATCTATCTTAGACCAACGGATTTGAAAAATATAATGCAGACGAATTCTGCAGCCAACCGCTATTAAATTATATAAGTCTGAAAGTCCGACTGCATAACTTACTAAAATTTGTGTCCAAATTCGCCGCACTATCGATCCGTGGACTGCAATTGCACTGCCTCAAGTGATTTACTGGCGAGGGGTCTGCTGGGGCCATTTATCATGACCCTTATTCCTAAAGCAGTAAATGTTAAAACAGTTAACGTTTGGCAATGGGGAATACGCATGGGGTTCCCGAAAGCCAGGCCCACGTGTTCACATTTATTATTGCGTGATCTGCGTGTTTTTTTCTTCATTGTAATGAACTCGTGATGGGGTTCGCTTTCGAATGGATTTTTAGTAGAAAGTTAGTGTTTCTTTGTTAGAAGACTAAATTAAACATTAGAAATGATAAAGCAAGTCTGTCTGCCTGTTACCTGTTCACGGCCTATTTGCTATATCTAAGATCAGAAAATGACTACTAATAATAATTCAGGATTCAAAAATATCTATTTGCTACCTTTACCTCATAATATATCACACCTTAGGATATAATTTTATAAAACATTAAGTATTTGTTCTTTTACAATTTACATCATAGAATCAGGATTCGATAGGATTGCGGGTTGGAGCGCAGCGGAGACCAATCCTAAATCTATGGCTTACATGTCCAAAATACACAAATTGCATTGAGCGACGTGATTTTGAAAAAAAAACGAAATGGCGCTATGCCAGCCCCAGCCCCTTTATTTAGTTTTGAATTGAGAATTTTAGCTGAGAATTGTACGCAAATCAGCATCTATTGATCTGTGTTTTCATCTCCTCATGGTAGCGAGTAACCAGCAGCGGCGCGTAAAGGGCCATAGGAAACCATTAAACATTGTTCGATTGGCGATGAACCTTCCCATGAACTTGGTATTGATTTCCTGAAAAAGAGGGCAACGGCCACCGCAGAGCGTTATGACGCATTAAAGATGCCATTTGTATTGCTTATGTTACAATGAACACACATAACCATGACACTTAAGAAAACGCATTAGGGGACATTTTAGCCTGAAAAAGTTTCAAGACTTGCTTAAACTGTCATTGCCGATGTTGGGAACATCTGTCAGGCTGTGAAGTAATGAAACACGACTCAATAAACACAGTGTCACGAAATGTCGTAAAAGTATCGTAAAACCTGGTTTTTTACTTGCAGATAGGGGTAAAGTAGCAGAATCAAGGTCATGTCTGATGTGAAAACGACGCAAAATAATTATAATTACTATTTCATTCTAAACAAAGTCGATCTACCAGCGCCAAGGTTCTGTAACCCTTAATCTCATGAGCTAAAAGTTTCCCGAATATTTAGGATTTTCTAATTGCTATTCTCAATCTAAATATTTTCAGTTTGTGAAGTAACTTTTTAACTAATATTGATGAGTTATTGAAATTGAAAACACAGTTAATTTAATCAAAATTTCAAGATTTTGGTTCAAGATTGTTGGTTGGAATTTTAGTTTGTGAACAAAGCATAGCAAAAGCCATCTGCACTTACATTAAAAAAATCTGATCAGCTCAACAATAGGGGGAAAAGGCTGTTACTTTATGCTTTTATTCAGTTTTGTGAGTCGATACTACGATCAGAATGTAATGTCTGAAAAACGTTCAGCTATGAAGGGAAAAGCAACAAAGGTTTCACGGTCAATTTGATCTGAAAGGCGGCCGAAACCGAAGGGTTTGCTTGCTGAGGTTGCTTAAAACACCCTCTCAATTACGTAGCCTTTGATTGATGTATTGCGAAAGTTACATTATGGACTAAACTGTAACATCGTATTGCATAAGTATAACATCTCATTCCGAACCAGTAGTAAATTCACTCGACGACTGAAAGGCACTTTTAATAAGTTTATGTGAATAAAAGAATATGAGTTTGACTTTGAGTATCTACTCGGGAGCACACCTCTCGGTCCTCGGATGTCGCGTCGTTTCATTGCAAGATTCCGAAGGCCACACGAGAATCAACCATTCATGTTTTAAAACAAACTTTCTCAGTGCACTGGAGAAATTAACCTCTGAAGACAAACTCTATCGTGATACGAATTGCAGTTTGAATGCGAAAGATCAAAAGTTTATGCTTTCATTAACTGTATAGCGAGTCGAGGCTACGATCAGAATGTAGTAATTGTCTATAAGACAACAAAGGTTTAAGTGGACGAAGCTGATGGGTTTGCTTAATTATGAAGCTTCAAAAAAAACATTTTTTAATAACTTAGTATAATATTTATTTTATCCACTAAAAGTTAGCCCTTGACTGCGATCTCATCTGATGGTTAGTAATGATGCAGTCTAAGTTGGCAGCGGGCTCACCTGTTAGGGGTATGTAATGGAGGGTAGAAGATAAGGAGTAACATCTCTTATGGGAGAAAAGTTGAAAAAGTGTCCAGTGGTTGCTATAAAAAACCGTTCAAAAACCTTCCACAGTGGCGCTGGTGTAGCAAAGGGAATGGTATGAATATATAAATTGTAGATTGAAGTGAAGTATGCCGAGTATTCATAAATAGTTCGAGTTATACGTTCAAGCTGCCAAAAATGATTACGTTTTGCTTAGACAATTGGTCCTCTGGTCCCGAAGAGGGAAGAATTGCTTTAAACGCTAAACGACATTAAAACGTGCTATTTAAGCAACTGTGTGTAACTAAAAAGGAAACAATCACGATTTAATAGTCACTTATCGATTTAAAATGTATAATAGTACTTACTCATCTCAGATTAGTCATATCCTAAATGGAAACAAGATCCGACCGGTTTCGAGTCCCAGAGCCAGATTCGTTATGTCATCTATTAAAACATATGGGTGTGTCCTAAATTATGCTGAAGTCAACCAGATGGGATATTTGAAAGTGAGAAACGTAACAGAAATATCTGTTTCAAAGAAAAATGAAAGAACGATGACCCTTCCGGCGTAGTGGTGAGCGATGTTGTCTTAAAGCGGGAGGTCCCGGGTTCGATCCCTGGTAAGATCAAATTGGACATTTACTTACTTATATGTTCTGAAGTTTCTCCGTTTTGGGCTGGTACACACTCACTCAAATTAAAATGTTGCAGCAAGAATTAAAAAATCAGGCGAAATGGAAAGTGGTCCTTTAAAATAATGTTGACATAATTAAGTGACCTCAAGAAGTAGTTCCGTTTCTTCAAACGGAACTACTTCACTACAAACAACTAGCCACGGCCGAAGCCTCCCACCAGGCCAGACCAGAGAAAATTCAGAAATTACAAATTCCCAAATTGAGTCAACCGGGGATCGAACCAGGGACCTCCGCACGTTAAGACAACAGCGCTCAACACTGCGCCAGGGAGGTCGTCAAAATCGTAAGTAGCTCAAGGAGTCCTACGTGATAAATAAATAGATAATTTCATTTCATAAATCAATACAAATCCAATATGAACCTACACAAATTCCAAACAAACTCAACAATCATAATATCCCAAAGCATCTTTTTACAAATTTAATATATTTTAACTTATTTTATAGAAGACATAGAAAACAACCCAATTCTTGAAACACTGGAAGCCGGAAGGATACAAACAACAAATCACGTAATAGCCGTTGTACCTAATAAAGGAAATTCCCCCAACATAATCCTATATTTATATTATGTATACTAATATTATAAAGAGGTAAAGTTTGTGAATTTGTGAATTGTGAGTTTGTGACGTTGTAGGGGGTAATCCCTGGATCTACTGAACCGATTTTGAAAATTCTGGTACCAATAGAAAGCCTCATTGTTTGTGAGTGTCATAGACTATATTATAATATCTCGAAATATAAGGGAGTTCCCGTGGGAATTTAAAAATCTTATTTCACGCGAACGAAGTCGCGGCCAAGTCTGCTAGTAACGTATTAATCTTTAGCAAACGGGCTTGGATAATAAATCCTCGGGTAATCTATATCCTATCCGTCCGATCTCGTTTAATATAATCCCTATATAACGAACGCTGCAAACTAATTGTATTTTTAGGACAAATTCTGTGGTTGTGTAGGGTACTTTGATATTCCTATTAGTTATGACTGGAAAAGGATTCACGGATCTATAAAAATTAAACAAGAAAGATGACTGAATCCTAAAGTATAATCCATACTAATATAAATTCCAAAGTGTGTCTGTCTGTCTGCTACGCATTCACGGCCTATCTGTCCAACCAATTTTGATGAAATTTGGTATAGGGAAAGGTTGTATCGCGGGGAAGGACATAGGCTATTTTTATCCCGGAAAATTTAAGAGTTCCCGCGGGAATCAAAAAAATTATCTGTTAACTGATTTTGATGCAATTTGGTACAGGGATAGGTTACATCTCGCGGAAGGACATAGGTTACTTTTTCTCGGAAAATTAAAGAGCTCCTGCCGGAATCAAAACAATTTAATCCATGTGGACGAAGTCGTGGGCATTATCTAGTATTAGTATAAAGTAAAGTAGACTCACTCGACGATTCAAGAACATTTGAATTTGAATTTACTATTCTGTAGAATAAATCCCCCAAAAAAGAGATTAAAAAAAGTACTAGAAGCATAAGGTAACTCGCCACTTCGTGGATTTAGTTTTCCTGTTTGGAAATAAATCGCGTGGAAACTCTTTGATTTTCCGGAGAAAAAAGTTTTAACGGACGCTTTATGTGATAAAGACCGTCTTTGCATGCAAAACTTTGTCCCGTATATAAATAAAAACTAGCCTACGTCAGTTGAAATATTCTGGTCATTAACTATATTTATCCAAGCAAAAAATCACGTCGATCCGTCGCTCCTATGCGGTGTGGTTAAAGGACAAACCAAAACAAGTACAATTTCGCATTATAGTACAGAAAATGTTGCTGTCATCTAAACTGTCCTCAATCTATATATTTACGGTTATGTCTTGTATCATCCAAGGGTTATGTCGGTAGTTACGTAGGGAATATTACGGACCCCAAAGTTACCTTACCCTTATATTTATATGCACCTATATAGATACTGATCCTTTATTGAATTGAAAACATATCGATTGTACAATGCTTTTGCAGAGCACAAAGGAATCGTCAGTGGCCCAATTTTTTTTTTTTACTTTAGAAACCACGAGAATATTATCTTCTTTCGTACCTTGCACCTGCATTACTATAAAGGAGTAGTTAATATACCCTGTCCCTACTTAGGTATATATGTCACCGTAAGATTGTGAAAACCGTTAGATTGTAATCTGTCTAGCGAGATTATAAACTGTCAAAAGATTACAATTTAACGCATTATTTTTCGATAGATTGTAATCTGTTAGGTATATTAACCCGATAGAACCTAAGTTACCTAGGTACCTGATTATTTATGTCGAACCCTAACCTATTCTACAAAAGACAAGAAAACGTAAATACAATGAATATTTCAAAAATTGACATTCAGAACAATGAACGGTTCACAAATGTCGACAGTTTACAATCTATCGTGATAAAAAGCGTTAGATTGCAATCGGACTGTTTGTGCTATTTTACGGTGACATATACATACTTTAAAGGAATAGATACATACGTGCTTACTATAAAAAATCTACTCTATGTATAAAAAAGTATCATGTATTCTTCTCATTCCTTCCCATCTCACTGATTCTAGATCCTCTTTAAAAGCTGCGAGCCGCAATAAACAAAATTAAAAAGTACTCACAATTCATGTCCAGTATATAAACAAATTGAGGACGAGAGGTCAATTAAATCAAAATTATCAAGACATTTATGCGAGCCACACACGTCCATATCTGCTTGTCGGATCCAATTTCTGTGCTGCAGACTTCGCGCAAGAATAATTATTACACTTCGAAAAACGTCAATTACAAAATAGTCATGTGCTCATGTCAATAATACAGACTTATCTGCGAACTATCTGCTTACATAGTTACACTGTTATATTGATATATGATATTACAATACAAGCTTGTTCTCCGTAACGCTGATCACGATGACCAGTTATGAGGGATTGACTGGGGAGAGATTGTCAAATATGCTATGACGCTGACGACTGAATACTGATTCAGCTTTTATCCACTGAAGTTTCTTTTCTACTGACTGATTTATCTAGAACTAGATGATTCCCGTGACTTCGTGCGCGTTGACTAAGTTTGTCGATTCCCGCGGGAACTCCTTAATTTTCCGGGATAAAAAGTAGCCTATGTCCTTCCCCGTGATATAAAAAAATATCCCTGTACCAAATTTCATCAAAATCGGTTGAATAGGTGGGCCGTGAAAGCGAAGCAGACAGACAGACAGACAGAAACACTTTCGCATTTATAATATTAGTATGGATGTACCAAAAATCCAATAAAAAATTACGATTTAATAATGTGATATTAAGTTTGTGAAATGATAAAAAGATGATTATTTGTGAAATGGTGATAATGAAAAAAAACCCGGCTGAGTTTGTTGTGGGCTCTTCTCAGACCAGGGCGCGTTTGGAACCCTCGTAGCTTTAGTTTTAAGATACCGTTACTGATTATCACCATTATATTTTATAAATAACTAGACGTCAATAAGTCTAGTATACCTAATAAAGACCGTCTTTGCATGCAAAACTTTGTCCCGTATATAAATAAAAACTAGCCTACGTCAGTTGAAATATTCCAGGTCATTAACTATATTTATCCAAGCAAAAAATCACGTCGATCCGTCGCTCCTATGCGGTGTGGTTAAAGGACAAACCAAAACAAGTACAATTTCGCATTATAGTACAGTAAATGTTGCTGTCATCTAAACTGTCCTCAATCTATATATTTACGGTTATGTCTTGTATCATCCAAGGGTTATGTCGGTAGTTACGTAGGGAATATTACGGACCCCAAAGTTACCTTACCCTTATATTTATATGCACCTATATAGATACTGATCCTTTATTGAATTGAAAACATATCGATTGTACAGTGCCCGTAGGCAACGGATATGGGACATCGAGCGGAAGAAAGAGACATTCGGTTAAATTCAATTTTGTATAGGGCAGGACCTATTACGATAAGGTTAGTACGGGATTTTACATCTCATCAACGTCGTTAGAATTCGAAACTCAATATGTAAAATTATTCATTTTAACCGCGACGGGAACATTATAATTTTACGGGATAAAATGAAGGCTATATGTGTCTGTTTAGGTTAGAAGCTGTCTGGCTGTTAGCTCCGTTCCAAATTTAATTCGGCGTGATGGAGAAACATTCAAAACTCCAAATTTATAGACATAAAAACTTATAATAATTATAAACATTTAAACTTTACATAATCGTAAATTCACATTATGTTCTGTGATAATTATTAGTCAGAAGATTTTGAATTCGTAAGGTCCCCGCTTGAAGCTTGGCGCTGGCTCATTAGCTGTAAGGACTTGAAACAAGGCCGAGAGCCTTTTTAATGTTTTGACGTCCGGATTGTAACAACGTTCGTGACAAATAAAATTTTATACTAACCCTACATTGTATTCGGTCAACGATATTTAACGTAACCGAACTTTTAAATTAAATAAGTTCGCAGGAAGTCGAGATTGGATGTTTCGACTAAATTTAATCCACTCTTATAATTTAAAAAATCTATCGGATACAAAAAGCTTTTTCAAGGAATTAGTTATAGGAACTAATTCATATGTTACCCTAGGTATATCCTAAGTAAGTACTTAACAATGTACTGAGCTAGAATATGATGCCTGCGCTTTCGTCCGCTTGGATTTAGGTTTAAAATCTCCATTGATTATCCGTGATAAAAAGTAGCCTGCCCTTATCTTTGCACCCATCCAGGAACACTACCTGAAAGGTACTACTTATTAAGTAATAGCTGATGCCCGCGACTTCGTCCGCGTGGATTGAAGTTTTCTGGTTCTCGCGGGAACTCTTCAATTTCCGGGAACTAAAACTCTTCAATCCTGAGGCCCAATTGTCTAAGCCAATCGTAATCATTTGACAGTTCATAACGTATAACTCGAACTGTTCGAAGGAAGTTCATACATGCTTTTTGACGTGAAGGCATCTATAGCCTTCTTAAACAGGTCGATTTATACGTTTGATAAACGTTTACGATTACGATTATCTTACACAATCGGGGGGCAGATCCATCCAAACTTATACTATTCTAGTATAGACAAACATTTATTTACTGGTTTGAATCATTTAATTAGTTACTTAGTAGATTTATTTTAACTAAGCCTTCTGAGTTCTGACACCGAGCCAAAAAGTCCGATAAAGCTCCTTTAGGAGTCTAGAGGTTATCACAATTACTGATCTGAGGCCCAATTGTCTGAGCAAATCGTAATCATTTGACAGCTTAAAACGTTTTACTCGAACTGTTTAAGGAGTTCATACATGCTTTTTGATTTGCAGGCACTCCTTAAACAGGTCGAATTATGCATTTGACAAACGATTACGATTTCCTTACACAATCTAGGGGCTTGATGCCCAATATATCGGTGCAGCCATTGAACAGTAAGGGCTAACTATCTATTTAAGTGGTACTTGATTTATGGTGCATCTCCGAGGCGTTAAGGCGTGACGGGTGCCAATCAATCCTGTTTGAACCCTGCTTTGTTACTGGAGGAATTGTTAAAATTAGAATGGAATTCAAGTCTCTTCCTGTCCAGGCTGCGTTCAGTCAATACTGGTTAGTCAAATAACTAAATAGACTAAAGTAGATTAGTTAAAATCATAGAAACCGATTTGACTGTTCCACTGTTGACTCGGTAGAGTTGGAGTTAGACATTTTTTCTTCACAAGTTAGCCCTTGACTCCGATCTCACCTGGTGGTAACTGGTAAGTGATTACGCAGTCTAATATGATAGCGGTAATCTGTTAGGGGTAAGGCAGTTATATTAAACCCCTAATCGGTTCTGGTTACTGTTTCTAGTTCTACCTGTTAGTTTATTTTTCACAGAGTGCCTTGGAGAGCACGTAAAGATTACTTTTCTAAGCCAAAAATGGGACCGAGCATGCGCTTTATTTAGCGGAAGCCTGTGCTAGCAGAAACAGATGGGAAATTTCAAAAAGTTAGGTCAGGTGTCTCCATGTGTACTTAATTCATTTTACTTATTTTGGTTAGCCTTGACTTTTGTCACGACTGCCTCGTTGGTCTAGTGGTTAGCATATTCGACTGCGGCCGACGTGGTCCCGGGTTCGAGTCCCGGGTCGGGCCATAATTAAGTATTACGGTTTTCTTATTAGAAAATCTCAGTACTAGCCCGGAGTCAAGAACTTGGCGGTGTTTCACCCCGGTACCTCGGAGAGCACGTTAAGCCATCGGTCCTGGTATTATCACTAACATGATAATAGTAGTTAAAGCCCACCAACCCGCAGCGGAGCAGCGTGGTGGGTCTAAGCTCTAACTCTCTCGTTCCTATGAGAGTGGAGGCCTGTGTCCAGCATTGGGACATTAATGGGCTGTAGTGGTGACTTTTGTCTATGAGACTCGAGAACATTATATATATATATATATATATATATATATGTCACCGTCAGATTGCAAAAACCGTTAGATTGTAATCTAACTAGTGAAATTGTAAACTGTCGACAGATTACAATTTAACGCATTATTTTTTGGTAGATTGTAATCTGTTTGGTATATAAACCCGATAAAACCTAAGTGCCCTATCTGATTATATGTATATGTCGAACCCTAACCCTACAAGAAGGACACAATAAAACGTAAATACAATTAATATTTCAAAAATTGACACTCAGAACATTGAACGGTTCACAATCTGTCGACAGTTTACAATTTCGCTAGTTAGATTACAATCTAACGGCTTTTGCAATCTTACGGTGACATATAAGAGACAATAATGTCAGACAGTGTAATTGCAGCTACAGTGGTTACTGTACATCATTATGAATGCAAGAAAACAATGTCGCACCTGTCAATTTATTGACAGTAACGCGTTACGGTTAGTTACAATTCACAGTCCACTAGTCTGCACACGGCTTAAATTCCATCTGTTATTGTTGATGTTTTAAACACGTGATTTTAACGAACACATTAAGATCCAAATCTATAAAATACTGTTAAAACACACTCGACCCTAAAACAAAGATCCTTTATTTAACAACTACGTACTAGCAAGTATTTTATAGCTGAATAGAATACATATGCAATCCTATGTAGCTACGGATTAAAAATCCGTACTAATATTATCAATGCGAAAGTGTGTCTGTCTGTCTGCTACGCTTTCGCGGCCCATCTATTCAACCGATTTTGATGAAATTTGGTATAGGAAGAGTTAGTATCCCGGGGAAGGACGTTTAAGCTACATCTCATCTCGGAAAATTATAGCGTTCCCGCGGGAATCAAAAAACCGTAATCCACGCGGACGAAGCCGCGGGCATCATCTAGTACTAAAATAAAGTAACTACCTAGGTAGGTAAGTAAGTAATAGCTTTCTTATTTTTTGTAAAAGCTTTATCTACAATGCTTTTGCAGAGCACAAAGGAATCGTCAGTGGCCCAATTTTTTTTTTTTACTTTAGAAACCACGAGAATATTATCTTCTTTCGTACCTTGCACCTGCATTACTATAAAGGAGTAGTTAATATACCCTGTCCCTACTTAGGTATATATGTCACCGTAAGATTGTGAAAACCGTTAGATTGTAATCTGTCTAGCGAGATTATAAACTGTCAAAAGATTACAATTTAACGCATTATTTTTCGATAGATTGTAATCTGTTAGGTATATTAACCCGATAGAACCTAAGTTACCTAAGTACCTGATTATTTATGTCGAACCCTAACCTATTCTACAAAAGACAAGAAAACGTAAATACAATGAATATTTCAAAAATTGACATTCAGAACAATGAACGGTTCACAAATGTCAACAGTTTACAATCTATCGTGATAAAAAGCGTTAGATTGCAATCGGACTGTTTGTGCTATTTTACAGTGACATATACATACTTTAAAGGAATAAATACATACGTGCTTACTATAAAAAATTTACTCTATGTATAAAAAAGTATCATGTATTCTTCTCATTCCTTCCCATCTCACTGATTCTAGATCCTCTTTAAAAGCTGCGAGCCGCAATAAACAAAATTAAAAAGTACTCACAATTCATGTCCAGTATATAAACAAATTAAGGACGAGAGGTCAATTAAATCAAAATTATCAAGACATTTATGCGAGCCACACACGTCCATATCTGCTTGTCGGATCCAATTTCTGTGCTGCAGACTTCGCGCAAGAATAATTATTACACTTCGAAAAACGTCAATTACAAAATAGTCATGTGCTCATGTCAATAATACAGACTTATCTGCGAACTATCTGCTTACATAGTTACACTGTTATATTGATATATGATATTACAATACAAGCTTGTTCTCCGTAACGCTGATCACGATGACCAGTTATGAGGGACTGACTGGGGAGATTGTCAAATATGCTATGACGCTGACGACTGAATACTGATTCAACTTTTAACCATTGAAGTTCTTTTTCTACTGACTGATTTATCTAGAACTAGATGATTCCCGCAACTTCGTGCGCGTGGACTAAGTTTTTTCGATTCCCGCGGGAACTCCTTAATTTTCCGGGATAAAAAGTAGCCTATGTCCTTCCCCGTGATATAAAATATCCCTGTACCAAATTTCATCATAATCGGTTGAATAGGTGGGCCGTGAAAGCGTAGCAGACAGACAGACAGACACTTTCGCATTTATAATATTAGTATGGATGTACCAAAAATCCAATAAAAAATTACGATTTAATAATGTGATATTAAGTTTGTGAAATGATAAAAAGATGATTATTTGTGAACTGGTGATAATGAAAAAAAAAACCCGGCTGAGTTTGTTGTGGGCTCTTCTCAGACCAGGGCGCGTTTGGAACCCTCGTAGCTTTAGTTTTAAGATACCGTTACTGATTATCACCATTATATTTTATAAATAACTAGACGTCAATAAGTGTAGTATACCTACCAGTGGCGTGCAGTGCATACAAGCGTAAAAGCACTGCTTACCCAAATGGGCTCATTTTTCATCAAAACAGCTAGTAAATAGGTATTTTGACTACCGAATGCCTACCCTAGCCTCAAAACCTGTGCACGCCACTGATATCTACCTAAATTGAATAAACATTATTTGACTTTGACTTTGACTTTGTTTATAGTTACTACTCCCAAGTCAAAACTTTGTGCTAGTAAAACACGTCAGGTGAAGATTGGGGGTAGATCAACACGTGTGTAGCACTTAAGGCGGGTGCAATGGCCGTGCGCGACCATGACTCATTCTGTCAAGTGCAAGTGCATCGCTGATCGAATTAGACCGCGATATCATATAGGCCGGGCTGGATTTATTTTTGGAAGAGGGTGGAGAGAATTATCTTGTGGCTTTTAAGTTTAAGAAAATGTCAATGATAAAATCATATGAGGGTGGGGAGATTTTTAAATCACATCGAAGATTTGAACTCCAGTGGTGTCACGTGCAGTGTAGTCAATATTCTTGGACATTTTTGAAGTAAAACTTCTTTGACGTGGGGAGTATGCGTGACGAAAGCGTTACGAAAAGTGTGATCGGGCGAGGCAAACGGAAGTTGAGAGGGAGATATAAATTAGTGAGGATAGAAAGAAAGAGATGAACAATTCGTATATTACTGTAGGGGCAAATGAGAGAGGTGCGAGCACACACTTTCTTTCTCTCTTTCTCATATAAACATATATACATGTCACCGTAAGATTGAGAAAACTGTTAGATTGTAATCAATCTAGCAAAACAGTAAACTGTCGAAAGATTACAATTTAACGCATTATTTTCCGGTAGATTGTAATCTGTTAGGTTTATTAACCCGATGGTACCTAAGTGCCTTATTATTTATATCGAACCCTAACCTAACCTACAAGAAAGAGACAAGAAAACGTAAACACAATAAATATTTCAAAAATTGACACTCAGAACGTTGAACGGTTCACAATCTGTCGACAGTTTGGTTTTATCGGGTTAATATACCTAACAGATTAAACAATCTAACAATCTAACAAAGTTTACAATTTCGCGAGTTAGATTATAATCTAACGGTTTTTACAATCTTACGGTGACATCTATACAGACATACATCTAGATGGAGCTAAAGAAGTTTTACATCAGTCATGTGGTCTAAAGCACACTCGTTTTTTTTAATTTAAGCACAACCACAGAATTGGTAATGGTCAAAACACTAGAAAATTAGATTTGTCTGTTGTTTGAGGATTATAACAAAAAAATTGCACTTCTTGTTCCTTAGTCATATTCATATAATTTATATCCGTAAAGTAACGTCTGCCTTTATCCACCTACCGAACTTCATTAAACCACCAGATATTTGAAGTGTCAAGTAGCAGATCATGGTTGCTCTAGGAGCGATGGCCGCCTGATCGAGAAAGTTCAAGAATAATCATCGCGTAGGTGCGAGTATAGTAACTATTGTGCCATGCCCTCCAGCAGAATGTACTGACGGTAGTTGGAACTTGAAAGGAAAGTGGGTGGGGCTGGATCGAGGTTGAGGTTCGAAACTGAAGTAGCTTAGGATGTGGGTCAAACCTACCAATAGGGGCGCGTGAACTAACATCCAGCTATCTAAGGCGCGAGATATATACGAGAGGCTACGGGCGCGGGCGAAGTGCGTAAGTTATGAAAATCAAGCGCTCCTGTTGGTGCGTTTGACACAAATCCGTAGCTTACCAATATAGCACATCTCTTGTGGGAACGCACAATTATACCTACACATCTACCCACAACTACCCTCGGTCTACGTATAAAAATATTACCTAATAGAACCTCGGGAATTAGCTGTAAGTCTTCAAATACATTAAAACAATGCAATATATTTTCCGTTTATTTATATACCCTCCCCTTCTAATAGCCAAGAGCCACACCTCTGGCGGAAATTTAATCTTCTGCCATATTGGAATCGGAGTGACGTAATAGAACCCATAGCACGCGTTTCGACGAAGCTGATCGATAGACAGACACCTCATTCGTCAAAATCTGACGTCTTTTCCGTCTCGTAGGCGTTAATTACTTACTACTGCCATATTTAACTCAAGCATATAGTTAAATAAGTATATTATTATAATTTTAGGCATAATACACTATATTAATAATAACTTCTGCAACTATATCTGTCCATCTGTCTTCACACTACCATATTTCAGCGCAATACTAAAGCTATAGCTAGAAATACTTAATGATTGACAAAACACCTTAGTTATTGCATAAGAAAGAATCAAATGGGGGATTAGGTATGATACTTCAATAAGTGGGGCGTCTGGATTTTTTAAACACAGGTTTATTTTTTTAGGTAGTAACCTAAAAAAAAATTAGTAGTAACTCAATATTAAACGCCAAAATCATTATATTCCAATGACTAAATAATATTTCGTCACCAAACCAAATATAACTAATTTTAGTGGAACTGTTTTAATAATTTGGTACAGTCATCTCGCGAAATGTCCAAATCAATTCTCCCCGTTGGTATGCCGCTTTTAGCACCGCTCTCCCCACCGGCGACGAATGATTGCGTGTATTCCAAGTCATCTGAAATAATACTTCATAATAGTCAGAGCGTAGACGACCTATTTTAAGTGAAAACTTCTTTAGCCGCGTTGAGAACTTTTTTGGTAGGGAGTAAACTTGTGGATTCGCGTGACCGTGAACGACATGCTCGCGAACAGCGACATACTCGCGAACAGCGACATGCGTCATGCTCGCGTTGTTACGAAGACAAAAGGTCTTAAATAAATATATATGTATTCAAAAGTACTTGTAAAAGTTTATTTGAATAAAAAACATTTGAATTTGAATATACTGCATTCGAAATTAAACTTTAATTACTTAGTTTTAAGGTGGAAGACAAGGGTCTGCCCGCGAAATTCAAATTAATTTGGTTTTTCGCAATTTGTAAACTAATACGACAAAGTAGGCTTATGGCATTCAAATTGCGCCCCTAGGAATATCATCTTCACAGGTTTGTATAAAAATCTTTACTTGAAAGTGTCCAGTTTAAGAAATTAGTCAAAATAATGAGTTTGACGTGAGTTACTCACAAATTAGTCATTATTTTGACTAATTTCTTAAACTGGGCCCTTTCAAGTAAAGATTTTTATATAAACCTGTGAAGATGATATTCCTAGGGGCGCAATTTGAATGCCATAAGCCTACTTTGTCGTATTAGTTTACAAATTGCGAAAAACCAAATTTGAATTTCGCGGGCAGACCCTTGTCTTCCACCTTAAGGTTTATTTTATAATGAATATCGTTGTACATATTTTAAAAATGACTTTTTATTTTGGATTGAAAGGTTATTACTGCGTTTTCTCTGATGACAGAACGTCTTAAAAATTAATATTTTCCAATCGTAATGTAGCTTTATGCGTTAGTCCTAAGGTGCATATTTTTTTTATCCACTACAAGTTAGCCCTTGACTGCGATCTCACCTGATGGTAAGTGAAGATGCAGTCTAAGATGGTAGCGGGCTAACCTGTTAAACCTGTAACCGTCGAATTAACCAAATTCATTAACCGAATCAATCAAGAATTCCCAGTCAGAAATTGAATTTTATGTTTATGTGAAGTAAAATTGAATGGATTTAGTTTTCATTTCTATCGGCAGTCACTATGACTGCCATTTTTTTTTTGTTTGAGATCAATTTTTATGCGACAACCGCCTTCTTTAGGGATAATACCTGAAATGAGGCGCGAATTGCAAATCAGTGACCTAGCGGAAGCAATATTTTTTTTTATCCACTACAAGTTATCCCTTGACTGCGATCTCACCTGATGGTAAGTGGTCTAAACTTTTAGGGGTACGGCAGTTATATTAAACCCACACCCCTAATCGGTTTCTACACGTCATCGTTCCGGAACGCTAAATCGCTTGGCGGCACGTCTTTGCCGTAAGGGTGGTAACTAGCCACGGCCGCAGCCTCCTACCAGGCCAGACCAGGGAAAATTCAGAAATAATAAATTCCTAAATTGACGCTGCCGGGAATCGAACTAGGGACCGCCGCACGTTAAGACCACAGCGCTCAACACTGCGCCAGGGAGTTCGTCAAAATACCAATTAGTGCTGTAACTGCAATTATTACGCTTAAGATTTTACGCTGACTCAATGCACACCGTTATTTCGGTGTCAAAAATCGGGGAGCTGCCATAATTCCGTACTTAGGGATTATATTGTACGACCATTTTTCTTTTGGGACATCAGATTAGCTAGTTTCTTATTTTTGTCTACTTTTGCCGAATCAACTATCGGTTGTCTGCGTTAGAATAAGTCGTCTAAAACAATACTTTGTATTAACTATTGAAAATTTGAGTTATTCATTTGGTAGGCTATTGTTTTTCTTCTGAATTCAGTATAATTTGCATAAACTTTGAAGTCAAATTTTGTTCAACTTTAGGTAGAAAAGGCCTTTCTGGAATATCTTAATAAGAACTTGCGAATAGTTGCCAGGTGTTGTGTCGAGGTGGTGCGTAGATACCTAGATAGATAAATAATTATTTATTGCCACATATAACATTGAAATAACTTAAAAACGTTAAAAAAATATAACTCGAAAACTGCCAAATATCGCTGAACATAGATGGTCTAGGTACGAGGAATCAATTTTTTTCTTTGGACGGCCCTATTTGGACCTGTATAAACTTTCACTTAGTGCGTATTGCTTGCTTGGTTGCCTTCTTTTTTTGAATATATGTCACCGTAAGATTGTGAAAACCGTCTATCTAGCGATATTGTCGAAAGATTACAATTTAACGCATTATTTTTCGGTAGATTGTAATCTGTAAGGTATATTAACCCAAGATAGAGCCTAAGTGCCACAGTGGCACTACCTGATTATTTGTGTCGAACCCTAACCTAACCTACCTACAAGAAATAGACAAGAAAACGTAAATACAATGAATATTTCGAAAATTGACACTCAGACCATTGACCGGTTCACAATCTGTCGACAGTTTACAAACTATTGAGATAAAAAGCGTTAGATTGCAATCTAACGCTTTTTGCAATTTTACGGTGACATATATACATATGCGTCTATATATACTATAGGGTAGTTGGATATTTCATGCAACTGCACCTTTTCCGACATACATTTATCTTTTTTGCCAGATTATAGTGTTGCGAACTGTGCTTTTTTTTCTAAACTAATATGATAGGTATAAGTAACTCTAACATAATCTCGCATATGTGTGAATGTGACGCGTAGGTCATTACCACCGGCCCATATTAAGAGCTATAACTATAAACAATAAGGCATTGTGTCTGCCTTTCGCTTAACTGATCACGATTCACGAGTAATACTTAACTATTGAGTAGTTTACTATGCACAGACTAGCGTTAGACTTTTTACTATGCACAGAAGGGATTAAATCTAATTTCACAAAGATTAGGCGAGAATCGTCTTAACTTAAATGCGGATAAAACAAAGTATGTCACTTTTTCGATGCAAAAAAATTAGCAACCCTTAAATGACCTACATAAAATTTCTCCTCATACTTACGACTGCTTGAACCTAAACGAAACTGCCAACTGCTCCTGCCCAGAACTTGATCGACCGACAGAAATTAAATACCTTGGTGTCGTAATAGATAATCAACTTTCTTTTGCATCACATATAAATCCAATAGCAAACCGTGTTAGAAAATCGATTGCAATACAATGTCGCAGACATTGTTGGCATGGTATGGAAAATCATTTATATACACCAAAAATAGAAAAGGACCCAAGATCGAGCCTTGTGGGACACCCATTAATGCAGTTGAGCCCTCTGACTTCACGTGGTTTACGCATATCCTCTGAGTTCTATCGTTTAGGTAAGAAGCAATGAGATCGAGTGCAACATTCCTGATGCCATAGTGGCTTAATTTCAGCAATAAAGTTTTATGATCAACACAATCAATTGCCTTGGACAGATCACAGAAGACATCAATAGCATTCTGTGAACGCTCCCAGGCATCGTATATATGTCTTAAAAGTTAAGAGCGTGCATCAGTTGTATTACGACCTTTAGTAAAGCTAGAACTAAAACACTGAGTCTGGCGTCACATGCAAATTACAAATACTGAGAATAGTCCCTCTAGTCCCAATTTAAAAACTAAATTCTAGATGACGCTATAAGACCTGCTTGCATCGCGATTTCGCGATCAAATTAAGTGAGTTTGAGATTAATTTAAAACTCATCTCCTTAACTAACCCTTGGACCACTCCAATACGGCTGGGCGAAAGATCTTATGCAATTAGGATTGTTAAGATCTTGAATCGGGGCCTGACTCCTGAGGCCTCACAAAACACAAATTTTTAGATTCTTACAAGACGGATGATCACACGAGATTGGACTAGGGAGCAGCTGGGAGGCCGCGGGACGCAAGCGGCACAAGACTGTGTTCTCGGAAAATCTTTCCAGCATTCAACGTGACGACGACATGTCGTCATCGATGGGTTTGTTGAGGTGTAAAAACCCAACCATTCTCAATAAGTAATTATAGTGGCAGCACTAGTACACATTTCTGCTGGCCGGTCTCTCTAACAAATGGTCCATTTTTCAGAATTAGACGTCCATGGCATCTTCAAACTAACTAATAAGTTCCATCAAATAACTATGTAATTTAATACGTTTGAAAATTAGATTCAGCTTGATAACTAAATGTGTCACCAGCAACGGAGATAACTTTGTTTCTAGCGTAGCGACTGCAGTAAATGAAACTCAGGTCTATATGGCAATTGGTAAAATACTTGCGCCATTTACTGAGTTAAATATGAAATATGGATATATCAGTGCCTATAAAGCATTGATATTTTGATACTTACTGCCACTTGAAATGATTTATTTATTTCACGTAGGACAACTTATGATAAGACTACCACCGCGGTTCGGAAAGATAATTCTACTGAGAAGAGCCGGCACGAAACTCAGTAGTTGCTCTTTGAACTTAAAAATATCACTCTTTAAATACCCTTACCCGTAGCTCGTGATGAATACGCGTTGGAGTGTGAAACGGTTGTGCGTCGGTCACTACACAACACTTCACTGGCTTAACCGTATAAGTACTTGGTTACTTCTAAATATAAACATCTTTGACTATATTATTATGCTTTGTAGTGTCAGAAATTAAATGGTCTTGATAATGGACAGTATGTCATCACGTGATGACACACGGATGCGAGACATGCAGGCTTAGAGCATGCGCACAACGAGATATCTGACGACGAGAGAGAGAGAGAGCTAACGTTGTCATCACTTATTTTTCGGCAAATTTTTCGTTTACCCTAAAATGCACAAAATGCGGTATATTACAAGAAAAAAAATAGTCGACATGTAAGGGTTCGCAGAGAAAAACACCACAGTTAAGAAATATTACTTTTATCTCTACTTTTGACGTAACGAGACGAGTAACCGTGTTAGCTTCGGTAAGTAAACATTATTATACGACTGCCTGAAAAAAGGAGTATATTGTTTTCAGGGTTCATGTATGTAGGTATGTATGCATGTATGTATGTGAGTTTGTATATTCCACCATAACTTATATACGCCTGAACCGATTTTGATAAATGATGTATCGTTAGAATCCCTAGTTTATTCCGGGTGGCATAGGCTAGTAAAATTTAAAAAAAAATGATGGGGTGACCATGGCCCCACATTAAAGAATAAAGTTGAAAAAAATATTCGAAAATAAGATTAACTATTTATAATCATCATCTAGAAAATGATGAGTAGATTCCAAAAATATATAACACTAAAGTTCAATATCCAGTGATTCACAAGAAAATATCATTTAATAAAAATGTGAATATTCTAATTTATAACTTTTTAGTTCGTTTTTTGGCAGGGCAGTCGTGTTATGTAATTGTTTTAATTATGACTTGTTTTACTCGTTGTGCGCATGCTAGCCCTACTGGTCGCTAACTATGGGCGTCATAAGAAGGCTCAGAAACTGAGCAGGCGATGTAGAGGGCTGAAAATGAAAATTAAATTTAAAAATGAAAATGAAATTTACTATGCTATGCTGGGAGTATCCCTACACAGTCCCCATTACTGAGGACCACGGCCCGTTACACCAATAACCTTTTTATGGACGATGTTGCGCCATGTGGTTCAACTTTTTGCGACATGCAGAGCTTCGTGGACCATGCCGTCGAGAGCGGTGCGGATTTGATTCGACCAACGCATCGGGCTGCATCCCCAAGGTCTCATTCCGTGATCAAATCAGATAAAAGTAATCCGTAGGAGAACCGGAGTCACCAAGCTATATAGCTAGAAGTTTTGCGAAACTAAGTGACAATGGGCGTGGCACATAATTCGAAGAACCGATAGACGTTGGGGTCCCAAAGTGGAATGGCGAACTAGCACTGCAAAGCGTGGCCGAGGCTCACAAGGTGCACGAACGACATCAAGCGAGTCGAAAGATCCGGCCGGCGTCTGACTACGACATGTGCGAAAACCTTGCACGAGACAATTATTATGTCCAGCAGTGGACAGAAGCACACAGGGTACTCAATGGCGTGCAGTTCATAGAGGCATAAAAGCACTGCTTACCCTAATGAAAATAGGTCAATGCGAATTTTTCATCATAATATTCAGTGAATAGGTATTCTGACTAACCCAAGCAGGATTAGTCAGAAGACGTGTTCACTGAATAGGTATTCTGAGCTTCAAGCCCTGTGCACGCCACTGAGGGTATTAGCTGGTATAACTATAGTCAATGATTATCGAGAATCATCGATAATCTATATATATATAATGTAGGTCCTTTCATAGCAAAAAGTTGGGCGACCGACTTGTAGGGCATGCCCCTCACCTGTATATATAGTCTGTCTATAATTTGAAGCCGTTGTCAAAAATTGATTCTTGATTTTTAATCAATCTTTCAAAATATATAGGTACCTAAGATTGACCTAACAGAAAATCTTTTCACCATAGTTACGAGGAAGGTTCCACAAATACATCTTACTAATAAACAAGAGGCGGTGACACAGCTGCGGCCGGCGACTTGTTTCACACCCGGCTGAACAATTATTGCAATCTCTTTACGTCTAATGGCCGACCGTTTTCTGCAAAGGAATTTGTGCTAGAAATTGACCAGTATTTTGCGGCTACTTCTAGGGAACTCATTTATCTGAAGTGGGATAAGAATGTTCCTCCAATCAGACGAAATCTAATTAGAATACTCAGTTAGTTCCGTTTATAGATTACTAGATGATGCCCGCAACTTCGTCCGCGTGCCTCAAGGTTTTTTGATTCCCGCGGGAATTGAAAACCTTAGCGCGGGATTTTCCGAGATTGAAAGTAGCCTATGTCCTTCGCCGGGATACAAGCTATCCCTATACCAAATTCCATAAAAATCGGTTGAACTGATGGGCCGTGAAAGCGTAGCGTAGACAGACAAACACATTCACATAATATTAGTATGGATTTTTAAAACTGTTTTTGTTTTAAGTAAAACCTTTACTTATCTAATAGCAACTACTAAACTCCAATAACCTCTCAGTAGAATCTGCTTTCCGAATCGGTGATAGTCTCGAAATTTCATATTAAGTGGCATATATTGTCCTACGTGAGATAAATAAAT